>JALGQJ010000015.1:4218333-5475000 GCA_023055345.1 Quercus wislizeni | reverse complement strand
ATGTGTTGGGAAAATTGATTTGTTTATGAAAACGTAGACCGCATTTTCTGTATCTAACAGCTGATAATCACAACGTATGCCTGATATATTTATATCATCATTTATCGTTGAGAGAGGTCTTAAGAATTTGGATGCATTTTATGCTGTTTAAAACCCCACTCTATGCCTTCCATTTCCATATCCCAACAAACAAAAACTAATTAAACAGCACTGAGATAACAACGGTAGGAAAAGGTGACATAGTTGCAGCAGCTGAAGCACATTATAAAAAAAAAAAAATCCGAATAGGTAAAGATCCAGATCCCTGGTATGGTGAAATTTATTTTTCTTTTATATGAAATTTCTCTTCATGAATTGTTAGTTTCTTCCCCTAATAATCTTTTGAAACTTTAAATCAACTTTCTTGATTTAAAAAAAAAAAGATATTGCAAATGATATTTAAAAAAAAAAAATCAAGAATATAAAAGACTCAAGCATAATATTCAGGAATATTCAAGACATCCAAAATTCAAGTCCCTTCTCTCCTCCCCCTTCATTATAAATGCTGAATTAAAAAAAAAAAAAAAAAAAGGGGTTAGATTCAAACTGACCCTCAATCTTTTTTTTTTGGGGTAAACTAGGATATAATATTAAACTACAAATTCACAAGTCTATTACAATGCTTACTAGCTTTATCAAAAGCTAACAAAGTCTCCACCACAGGCGGTAGGTTACAAAAAGCAACAAAATGAGTGACGGATTGCGCTCCTAGCTTGGCCAATGCATCCGCACATTAATTAGCTTCATGGTAGGAATGAATCACGCGCTTGTTTGAGATTTGATTCAAGAGGTTCCTGCAATCAGATAACAATGGTTCCATCATGACATTTACAGCCTCATTATTCATAAGAATAACAATACTCAACACATCAAGCTCAATGATAAGATTATTCAATCCCATCTCCCTAGCTAGGATTAAACCATCTCTCAATGCCCACAGTTCAGCCATGATTCAATCTTCTGATTCAACATTAAAAGCCCCTGAACTTTGATTATTCTTTTATGGCCAAAACACTATTTTGGTCCCTCCATTTTAGTGTAACAGTCAATTTGGTCCTTACATTTTGACAACAGTCAATTTGGTTTATGTTATTTTCAACTTGCAATCAATTTGGTCCCTACCGTTAACTCACTAACGAAAAATATATACGTGGCAAATAGTTTACATTGTTGGTACACACGTGGCTAAAATAATAATATAAAATCAAATAATTAAATATTAAAAAAGCCACATAAACATTTAAAAAAAAAAGAAAATTCCACATCAAAACAAAAAAAAAAAAAAAAAAATCTGATAAAATTAATTGAAAGAAAAAAAAAAGATTTTTTGAATAAAAAAATCCAGAATTTATTTCATTTTCTTTTATATTCTTCTTATACTTTCTTACCTCCCAAACACAAAGCAATTTGAAAATCCCAACATAATGAAACTCTTTACCAAATTAAACACACAAATAGAACCCAGCAAACATCAATCATGAACAAACACTGAAAAGATCTCAACCTACCCAAACCATATCAATCCTTTCACCTCTCTAACAAATCTACTTCACTAGTACGTACAGGATATTATTATCCTTACCTATGGTGGCTAGCATTTGAATGAGGACAAAAGAAACACAAAAATAAGCAATGGATAAGTGTATATTTGATTAAGGAAATCCTGAACTCCGTGGGGATAATTTTTTGATGATTATATTCAAGAGTGCTCTACTGGTTTTTATACCAAAATTTACAACACAGTCTTCAGAAGAATAAGGACTGAGTGTAGAAAAGAGACAAAGAGACAGAAAGAGAAATAGAAAGAGAGCGAGTCTGTGAGAGAGAGGTCTGAGTGGGTTTATTGGTAAATATATGAAAAGAGAAAGAATAGAAAAGAAAATTTGAGTGTAAAGAATTGTGTGATTAGTGTTTGGTTTTAGATTGCTGGGTATTGTGTTTGGTAACTAAGAAAATGCAATAATACAAAAGTAAATAAAATAAATTGAATATTTTTTTTAATTCACTTTTATTATTTGTTTTCTTTCAATTAATTTTTTTAGAATTTCTTTGGCTGACATGGATTTTTATTTTTTTTATTAAAATGCTTACATGGCTTTTTTAATGTTTAATTGTTTGAATTTATATTATTATTTTAGCCATGTGTGCGTCAACAACGCAAACCGTTTGTCACCTATGCATTTTCCGTTAGTGAGTTAACGGTAGGGACCAAATTGATTGCAAGTTGAAAATAACAGAGATCAAATTGACCGTTACCAAAATATAGGGACCAAATTGATTATAACAACAAAATGTAGGAACTAAAATGGTGTTTTTGCCTTCTTTTATTGAAATCCCTATCTCCCTTTGTTAAGAAAAAGCATAAGGAAGAAAAGAAAGGAGAAGAAAAAAAAAAAGATTTAATTAAATTTTAATTAAAATATATTCTAAAATTATTATTATTTGTCTAAAAATGGAATGCAGGGAGATGAAAATGGAATTGATGGAATAATAAACCATAGAAATTAATTAACTATCTTATCTCTTTATTGTTTGGATATTTCAAAAGAAATGAATATAATGAACAATAATCTTATTTGGGAGTTGAATGAAAATAAATCTTTTTATGTCACTTCTTTAATAAGATTAGACATTGAAAAATAAAAGGTGCTTATTCAAAAAATAGACACAAAAAAAAAAAAAATTATGAGAATTAGTAAAAATATTAAAACAGATTCTTATGGTATTCAATTTTTTTTCTCTAATATTCTAAAAAAAGAAAAAGAAAAGAATCATTAACTCATATTATTTTAAGGTTAATACTTGTTACATACCCTACACATTATAATTGAAAATATGACTTTAAGTCACTGTGGGGGCCTTTTCTGGTAGGATTGGGCTGCCTCCTGCGGTAACGGGCTGGACTGCCTCTTGCGATGGTGGGCCCTAGTGTTTCTGAGTAAGGGAGCTGGGGCCGGCCCAATTGCAACTCAACTTGGGCCGGTTTGTGCACAAACTTATGTCACGCTTGCTAGGAGCAAGTTCTTTGGCAAACAGAATCGTAGCAGACGGGCTATGACAGGCTAGACTGTTGCAGAAGTTATGGCAGGCTAGACTGTTGCAGACAAGTTATGGCAGACAGATAATAATGACTAAAAAACAGAGTATTCTATTTACTCAAACAGACTGTTATGTATTTCCTGTTAGTAAAACATGATTATCGTTACAATGATACCAATCATTAAGGAAAATAAAGAGAGTAACACTGATTAATTTGAATAGGCAAAATATTAAGTTATAAGTTTTGTCTGCCGCAACAAATCCAAAGAGGGGAGAACGCCTCTTCTCAATGCAAATAATCCCTCAGGAAGAATCCTGCTATGGGAATTAATGGCTTTGAGGGAGTCGGCCCTGAATGGTTATAGTCCCACTGGGAAAGCTCTCGTTTGCATTCTTTGGAGGAAAGGTGAGATTTTGAAGGGGGAGAGAGGGAAGCCGATCTATTGGTGCATGCTCTTTCGAACTAACTCTCTCCTTTCTTTCTTAGTTTCTTTCTTTTTCTCTCTGTTTTTGTTCTAATCTTTTTTCTTCTCTTACTCTGTTTTTCTTTTTACGTTGTGAAAAATCCCCTGTTCTTTTTTTTCCTTTTTACAGGGCACGGCAAGGGCCTCTTTATAGTGCCTGCCGTGACTAGTATTTTACTATCTTGCCCCTTAACCGCCTTTGTCTGGCCTGGGTGTACCTGCCGACCATGCTGTGCGACACAGAACCCCTGCCAGACAGAGGCGGACTCATTTTGTCCTCCTGTGCGCCGCAGACTCATTTTGTCCTTCTGTGCGCCGCGGCCTTTCCTGCCACGATGTTAATCTCCTCTCTCCTCACACTCAGAGCATGCACTCAACGGTTTCCTCTCAAATTGCCTCTTTTGGGTGGTCTATCATCCCAGCAGGACGTACCTCCCAAAAGAGGCTTGAGCAGGGGCCGAAAATAGGTCTTTTCCCCTCTCCCCACCACCAAACCACACCCCCTTTACCTCTTACCTCTGACCCATGTCCCCACCATGTCCTGTATTGGCTGGGTACAGGCTGGTGGCGCCTGGGCCTTGCGCGTGCTTCCCTTTCAAATTTTTCCAAGAGTCTGCCTGCTGCTCATGCGTCTGCTGCAACCTGGAGACCCTCCGTCTGCGTTTCCTGGCCTTTCATATGGGCTTTCTTTTGGTCCTTCGCTCTAATCAGAAGCTGGGCTTCGTATAATGATGGGCTTTATATTCCTTTGACCCACCTTTGTTTTTCTTTGCTGCCTGCCGTGTTTGGCTCGTAATTCCTGCCGTAATGACTCAATCCTGCTGGGCCCCCTTTTGGGCCGACCATTTTATTCCTTTTCTCAGTGGCCTATCATAGGCACTGTTTTGTTTCTTTTTACTCATGGGCTCCTATGTCCCTTTGTTTTCTCCTTTTGGGCATCCACGGCCCGTTTGCTAATTCTTTTGGGCTTCCTCGGCCTGTTTGCTAATTCCACACTCCCATGGGCTTTGTTACTAACTTCATTGGGCTTCCCCGGCCCAATAACCTTATCCTTATCTTTGGGTTTTATGGGCCTGCCATAAATCCCTTACTTTCTTAGTTTACATTACCTTGGGCCTGCAGCGACCCTTTCTCACTTTTCTAACTCATATTCTGCCCATGGGATGCTATTTCTTTCTTTCCTGGCTTCTTTGAGCCCGTTTACCTTTTCAAGGCCCATGTATACATTGTTGGGCTAATGACTCATTATTCCTGCCACTTGGGCCTAATGGTCTTTTTTAACTATTCATAGTCAATTTCTTGTGGCCCTTATCATTGGGCTTTTCTTTCCATTGGGCTTTCCACAAATGGCCCTCAACAGTCACGTTTTAAGTTATAATGGACAATGTGTACAACAAAAACTATCCTTATTTTAAATACATACTTGATAAAAGAACATATAATGCATATATAATTGAAGTCATTGACTTTTTGTTGACTTATTTATTTATTTTTGAGAATCATTGTTGGCTTTTTGTTGACTTATTCTAGTTTTGACATGTAACAAAACAACTTTTGAAAGCTCATATCTTTTAGTATTCTTATTCCCCATCATAATATTGTCATTAATAAATAACTTCATATAAAAAAAAATAATAAATAAAAACATATTAATGACTATTACAATTATCAAATTATATATATTCTAAAAAATAAAATAGAGACAATCGTAGTTACTAAAAAAATTACTTTGCATTGTACATATTACTTACTAGTTTTTTTATTTATTTATTTGGTGATAAGTAGATTACTTACTAGTTACTATATATATATTGCATTTTATATTTTATTTATTCATTTTATTTTAGGTTTGCAATGGGAAAAGTAACTGTGGAGTCAGTTTTAATGCTTTCTTTGGTGGTTGGAATGCTTGTGGTTCAGTCTACCGCAGATAGTTTGAAACATTGCTTTGACGAATGCGTCCAAAACTGTTTAAATGGTGCATTATTTCCTCGTATTGGTAATTCTAGTCCGTGCTACCCTAATTGCTCTAACGGTTGCCGCATGTATACCAAAGTTTGTATCTTTGGTTTTTGCTTTAAAATAAAATCTAGATATCTATATTAAAAGTTGGATCCCAAATTTGGTGAATTCACAAAAATGATGAAACATGTATTTTTGCCAAAATCCATAACAATTAATAAAACACAAGTAATCTTTTAGAGTAATGTAGACATACAATACTATATGACAAGCAACGATTTTGTACATGTTATAAATATTGGACACGTCATAATGAATTCCTTCAAATACTTTTTTAAAATGATGCTTCCTGAATAATGCAAACATACAATGTCATATGACAAATAACAATTTATACGCGACATAAATGTTCCCAATTGCCCTCATAAGACATCCTTTTTTTTTTTTTTTTAGTACTTTTGGATCTACCACTATGTTAGTAAAAGTGTGTTTGGTTTTGATTTGAGATAAATTGGGCGAGTGAGTGTTGGAGGTTCTGGACTGGTGTAGTTCAGTTGGATTCTTACTGTGAGTGTAGTACAAGCTCTTACACAATCCAATGGGTTGAACATTCAACCATTGGTTTAGTATGGTTTTGATAACTATGAATCCTACTACTATTTAGAAAATATGAAGTTAACAAATTTAGTGACACAACAAAGTTCACATTTTCTTACCACAACTATTAAGGTGGTATGTTTGATTAAAGCGGTGTCAATAGTGAATGTTTGTCAAATTAATATTGTACCAATCACGACTTATCATTTCAACAAATTTTGAAAAAAAAAAAAAATTGGCTAAGGTTGTGTTTGAAAACTTAAATTTGGATTTTAAATCAATAGATTTCAAATACCTTAATTTCAAATCCATTAATTTTGAAGGTTTAAAGTCCTTGGTAAATTGGTTGATCCAAATATTTGATATTTTAAAACTATTCAAATAAAGTATTTGAATTTTAATCACTTAAATCCAAATCATACTATCCAAACGCCATTAAGAGAATTAATAAATGCAAAAAGAGTTGGCAGAAAGACGTGTGTAACTTGCAAGAAGGAAACCCTTGCAAGAAGGAAACCACTTACTTCTTAAACTTCATATCATCCAATGAGTTGGCCAGAGGCACACCAAATTAGCATAGGGATTCCTAGAAATCTTAATAGAAAAAAAAAAAAAAAAACGAAGCAATTGTGATGAAGAGTCAATACCTTTAGTGATGGTTTGATGAGGGTATATATAAAGTGTTGGTGATGGGGATTAGTGATCACTTCCTCATAAAGTTAAAGACGTCATTATAATGCACAATCCCCTTAAGTTAGTTACGGGGACATACTACCCCTCGATGTTTCAAAGTGATGATTTATGTCTTATAGCATTTGATGCAAAAATGGGGACAATTAATGTTGACATGATAGGAAAACTAAAATTCTTCAGACGTTCCTTTTAATGGAAAATTATACTATGTATCGGCTACATGGTATACTTTCTCCCTTTTAAAGTGGGGTGCTTTGTCATTGAGTTTCAAGTGTCTCTGACAAGAATCTAACTGAGATTTTCGTCTTCTAGATATTCCACCACTCCCTTTTAAGGATGTTACTTTGTAGGGCACCATGGGGTCACCTTGTGGATGTGGCCTTGGCCCAATGGCTTTGTTTTGCGGTCTGTTTGGCTTGGGCCTGCAAGTTTTTCCTCACTCAATTCTCATTTTTATATCTTATCCTTTTAATATTTATTTTGAGAAGTTATGTTGTCAAAATGAAGTTAAATTAATGTTTTTGTTCAATGTATTCAATTCTTTGTTTATTTCTACCAATTATTTATAATAAATTAAAGATAAAATAACAAAGCTACGTAACATTTCCGAAAATAAATAAAAAGGTTACAATCAAAAGGTAAGCGTATTAACTTACAAATTAAAAAGTGCATAACAAGTGCTAGTGCATTATTATCAAGAGGTAACGTAGATATTTTATTTGATTAAAAGACAGTAACTTTATTAAGAAGAAGATAAAAGCAGTACATCTTGAGCCAAAGCGGACTCAATAAAATCTAGATTTTCCTCTATCCAAGTTACATAATTGTCAATATTCTTGGCATGTTGAGCCAAGATGTGAGCTAGCCGGTTCCCTGTTCGCTTAACGTGTGAAAACTGGAAAGACTTGAATGCCTGTACCTTCTAACCAATGCCTGTAATGATGTTATAGATGGATGCTTGAGGACAGCTAACACCGAGCACAGCATCTACGATCATTTTGGAATCACATTCAAAATGAACATCTCTTATACCAACATCCCAAGCGAAGTCCACAGCCTCCTCTAGAGCTTTAGCCTCAGCCTCGAAGGGATCCAAAGGACAGAACACCTTCTTACTCAAGGCTGCTGCTACCAGGCCACCTTGGTCTCTGAAGATGACCCCCACACCCGATGCCTGTTGGTCTGCAAAAACTGCTTAATCGACATTGACCTTGTACCATGGCGGAGAAGGGTTGGTCCACTGTTACCTATCATGCATCACAGTCCTTGAAGGTTGGAAGTTGGCAAGTTGAAACTCCTCAAGTAACAGTCGTGCCTTCTGCAGAACTGTTGCTGCCATTTGTCGCGCTTTTCCTTGTCGTACCGCATTCCTGTTAAACCACATACTCCAGGCAACTGTTATTACAAGTTCCAACACTTCATTACCCACCCGCTGAAAGAATTGTAGATGCCACAAGAGATCAATGAAGTCTCGAAAATGTACCCCACAGTTATCAAACAGAATTCCTGACAATTTCCATACTTCCTGAGCTCGGTCACAACTCCAGAATAGGTGCCCACCGGATTCATCGCCTAACCCACATGCTTCGCAAATCGGATCATTAAGGACTTTTCAATGACACAAATTGTCCTTTGTAGGTAAAATATTACGACTTGTTCGCCAAGCAAATGACTTAATTTTATTTGGGACATTTAATCGCCAAAGATTTTTCCAAAAGCTGCTACGATTTCCACTGCTGGAATTTTTAGGTCTCTGATCCACAGAAGAAGACAAGGCAATCTTGTAAGCACTTCGAACTGTAAAATTGCCTTTGGAGGTATATGCCCATATTAGCCGATCTGGGGGTAGCCTAGAGCTCAAGGGAATACTCATGATTAACTAGGGATCATCTGGAGAGAAAGTGTGCCGAATCAAATCTCCCTGCCAAGTGCCATGGTGTGGGTCAATTAAGTTGTCAACTGTCATTCCTATTGGTAAAGCCACTAGAGGACTGATGAGTTTGAAAGTGTCCGGGCTAGGCATCCATTTATCCCTTCTGATATCAATTGACGCTCCATTCCCAACCTGCCATCAATACCCTTTACGCACAATACTTTAAGCTAAGAAGATACTTCGCCATGCAAAGGATGGATTATTCCCAAGTTCAGCCGTAAGGAAGTTGCCATGCGGGAAATAACAAGCTTTATACACCTTATATAGAAGGGTACTTTGACATGTTTGCAGTCGCCAACCTTGTTTTGCCAGCAATGCCAAATTAAAGGCCTTTAAATCCCTGAAACCGAGAACCCCCTCCTCTTTTGGAAGATACATCTTATCCCAGCTTAGCCAAGCCATCTTGTTTCTTTCATTTGATTGACCCCACCAAAACTTTTGAACCATGGCTGTCATCTCATCACATAATGTGTCTGGTAACTTGAAAACACTCATTGTATATGTGGGGACTGCTTGAGCCACAGTCTTGATGAGTATCTCCTTTCTAGCCTATGAGAGGAGTTTTTCTTTCCAACCAGAGAGCTTATTGTTAGTCTTTCAGTGAGATGTCGAAATGTGTTGCGTTTATTCTTTCCCACCAAAGATGGGAGGCTCAAATATTTCTCATGCTGTTAAATGACTTCTGCACCAAACCTGTTTTTGATCTCATCCTGGATGTCTTGAGGAGTGTTACGGCTAAAGAAAAGGGAGGTTTTATCTCTATTCAATTGTTGACCAAAAGCATGCTCATATGTCTCCAACACTTGTTCCAAGGCCATATAGTCCTCCCTAGTGGCTCTACAGAAGATAAGGCTGTCATCTGCAAAGAGAAGGTGTGATATCTCCGGTGCACCCTGGCAAGCTGCAATTCCCTTTAAAGAGCCTTGGTCCACAGATTGCCTAAGTAAAGCTGAGAGTCCTTCTGCACAAATCAAAAAGAGATAAAGAGACAGAGGGTCCCCTTGGCGTAGACCCCTAGTAGGAGTGATACAACCTCGGGGTCTCCCATTAATTTCTACGGAGTACTTTACAGTACTAACACACCTCATCATAATAGTCACCCATTCTTCAGCAAACCCCATCTTCCTCATAATACCTTCCAAACAATCCCATTCCACCCTATCATAAGCCTTACTCATGTCTAGTTTTAAGGCCATCTCCCCCACCTTACCACTTCTCTTTTGGCTTATGTGATGCATTGTCTCAAAAGCAACCAACACATTATCTGTAATAAGACGGTTAGCCATAAAAGCGCTCTGATTTTCACTAATAATTTGTGGAAATAACCGCTTTAGCCTAATAGCCAAGACCTTTGAAGCAAGTCTAGAAACAACATTACTAAGACTAATAGGCCGATACTGAGTGATCTTAGTTGGATTCTTGACTTTTGGGATTAATACAATATGAGTGTCATTAAAGTTAGGCGGATGTAATCCATGATTAAGGAAATCAAGGACAGTTTTAATAACACAATTGCTCACTAGAGGCCAAAAATGTTGGTAAAAGAGAGGAGGCATACCATCAGGACCTGGTGCTTTCTTTGGATGCATTTGCTTTAGCGCCTTTGACACTTCCTTAGCCATGAACGCATGCAATAAGGATTCATTCATAGCTGTGGATATCCTCGGTTGAATTGCCTCTACTACCTTACTGTGATCAGTAGGCCCATTAGATCGAAAAATCATTGAAAAATAATTGAGTGTGGTCTGTTCTATACTTCGGTCATCCTCCTTCCAAGAACTCGTTTCATCACATAACCCACGGATAGTGTTCCTTTGAAATCTGTTGGATGCTTTAGCATAGAAAAAACTAGTATTTCGATCTCCACTAGTCAGCCATAAATTTTTGGATCTTTGTTGCCACATTGTACTCTCGGCATCAAGCCATGTATTTAAAGCTTTTCGAACCTCTATAATCTCATCATCAATCTCCTTTGACCCAGGCAGTAGCTCTAGCCTTTTTAATTGCTTCTTTAAATCGACAATCATTCTACCAACATGGCCAAACTCCATTTTGTTCCACACCTGTAGCCTAGACCTACAAATATCGATACAGTTTGTAAAGGGATATCCACCCGGTTTACATAAACCCTCATACCAAGCTTCCTGTATTACCTCGTCACACTGTGGATCACGCAACCACATAGCCTCAAATCTGAACATCCTTTGCCCTCTATGATTTCTATCCTCCTCTTCTTTTGGTAACCTTAGTGCCAACAATGAATGATCTGAAGCAGACATAGGAACATGGTGAACTTCAGCTCCAACAAACTTTGACTTCCATGCATGGTTACCGAATCCTTAGGCACACCTCGCTAAGTTGGTTCTTATACCAAGTGTACGGTACTCCATGAAAGCCAAGGTCATGAAAACCACAGAAGTGGATTACATCGCGAAACCGAGTCATTTGCCTTTCCGATCTGACATTACCTCTTGCTTTTTCTGTGGCACTGGTTATTTCATTGAAATCACCAATGCATAGCCATGGAAGTGCACTAACATGATTGAGTGACTCCAATAGTTGCCATGTCTCTTCTCGCTTACTCATTTCAGGGTGACCATAGAAGCCAGTTAACCTCCAAATATCCCCATTGCTGTCACTGTTAACTATAGCATCAATATACCATCGTGTAATTCCCTTAATCTCCACTGTTGAGTCTGGTTTCCATAGTAAAGCTAACCCGCCACTAAAACCCACACTAGAGATTGCAACCCCTTGACTATACCCTAGTTCATTCTTCAAAGCATTCATACTATCACTAGAACGTGTTGTCTCTATGAGAAAGACAAACTTGGGAGCTTCCACACGCAGTGCTTGTTTTAGAGCTAGGACTGTCGGCCGGTTCCCAAGCCCCCGACAGTTCCAACTAAGGGTACTCATTGGACCCGGCGGTGCTGCGCAGCATCCACCGCCGATCCAAAATTGTGTGCCATTAACTGACCTAAAGCCCGAGTCTCTTCATCCATCTTCATCCTCTTCTCATAATCCATCCCATCTTCCTTATGTTGCTGATCACTTTTTCGCTTTGGCCTTGACTTCGCATTAGATGACTCCCTAGTGTCCATTGGCCTAATCTTGTCCGTTACCCTTTTCCACGTACCAAGGGTGTGCATCTGTCCTTTAACTCCAGGCGCATCTTGTATGGGTACAGTACTATCTGTCACACTACAGTTTTGGACTCTCCCAGCAGTTTTAGTCACAACAGTTTCTTCCACCTGTGAACTACTAGTATCAGTGTTAAAAACGTCTTTCCCATGCATAGTCTCTATTGAAACCTCCCTCGTAACAGTTGGCAAAGTTCCCACGTCACGATCAATCTCCTCAAGATGCGTTTGGAAAAGAGCTTGGTTGTTAAGAATTTCCGTATTGATTATAATAGCATAACAATATGATCGGTCCATACTCTCTAAATTTATGTAAAGGGGAAAAAAAAAAGTTAGATATGGACCGATTATATTGCCAATGAGAGTGAGTTCATCGGGAGACTCCTCGACTTGGCCACAATCGAGCTTCTTCTCATTGGGCTCCCAGTCCTGCTCTTCCGGACACACCTTGAGTCTGTGGCTTGTGAAGTTCTTGACGACCTTTTATAACCCCCGTCCTCTGGCACTGCCTTGATCTCCTTAAATGTCTTCATGTAAAAATCAATCAGAACATCCTCTTTTGTAATTTGTTTTTAGCATTAAGGAGCTATGGATGGATCCACCATTTTGTTTTTTTTTTTTTACAAGATAGAAATTTTACTCAAGCTTAATCTAAGTATATATGTGTGTGAAACTTCCTCCTGGGGACTTGAATCCCAATTCACACCCCACTACTCTAGAAGGTTCAACTATTGGGCTAGTACGGTTCTAATAACTATAAAACCTACTATTTTTGGGAACAAAATATTAAGAAGTTTAGTGATAATATATACACACACACCCACACACACATTTTTTACCACAACTTTTAAAGTGATATATTGTGATAAAAGTGGTATATATTAATAGTTTTGTTTGTACAATTATTAGTGACTTATGATCTGTTTAGATTGAGGAGAAGTAGAGTAGAGTAGAACTGACCCAAAATTAGTCTATTTTCAGTTAACTCTATTCTACTCCCCTCCCTCCCCCCTCAATGCAAACAAGTCCTCAATGTACCAATCATAGATTTTCATCTTAATATATTATGAAAAAAAAATTCAAACTTTTAATAACTCTAGCATTGCTCCTTCACATAAATCATCTCTGACAGCGAAAGAATAAAAATTAGTATTTTATAAAGGTAAAATATGAAGTTCTATATAATAATCAAAACTGTTTATTTAAATAATTAATCTCTATTGGTCTTTTTATTCACATTAATGTATGAATGGTTAAACAATAAACGCATAAAAATGGGGTTGAGGGATAGGCCAATGATATTGACAAATATTTTTCTCTTTGTGGCAGTGTTTGATGTCTTGAATTTTAACCAAGGTAGTCAAGACCGTACCGGTACCGATTGTACCAGTATGTATACCGGTATCGAAACATCAACGTTTTGTACCGGTTTAAATACCGGCCAATTTTGAGCAATACCGGCCGGTACCGAGCGTACTGGCCGATACAAAAAAAAAAGTTTTTATTTTTTATTTTTTTATTTTTTTAAGTTTTGTAATTTTTGAATTTTTGTTAGGGCAGAATGATAACTTATTTGCATTAACTTATTAGTATTATTTGTTTTCTTAGTATGCAATGGTAACTTTTAAGCTTTCTATTTTTTATATTGATACTAAAGTCTAAAACTATAAATAATTAGTTATGAATTGAGAAAATGTTTTATGGTAAACTTTTATATTTATTAACACACACACACACACTCACACACACACACACACACACACGCATATATATATATATATATATATATTTATTTATTTATAAATATAAAAACTAGCGGTAAATCCGAAACGGTACACCGGTATTGACCGATATCCAAAATATATCGTACCGCTGGCCAAACCGGTATAACCTCTGGTACGGTATTGACTCTCTTGATTTTAACTCTACATTCTTACTAATATAAACATAAAAATGTATTGTTGTGATCATAGCGGCCATTATACCTCCAAGAAAGAAAATTGTATAAAGCTAGACATATATTTTCTTGCAAATATGATATTACTTAGTTAAAAAATTATAAACCACCTTTCTTATTTCACAAGATGAGATTTTATATATAGTGACATTGTGAGTGTAGAGAAGGAAAAATTCCCGACCTATCACAAGCTGACACATCATACTATCAAGTCCACAAAATACAGCCAATTACAAAGCACCACGTATTATTGCTAGGTTTTGCTGTCACTACTCAGAAACCAACAGAAATTTGCCAAGTGTCATGCAAGAACCAATCACACCTCAGCGCGTGTAAGCAATGACACAGGCAGTCCAGCGCGTGTAAGCGATGACACAGGCGATCTAGCACGTGTAAGCGATGACATAGGCAGACCAATCAGGCCGTGACATGTGTCACCAATCGGACTTCGCCACGTGTCGCTCACCCACCCCCAAACTCCTATAAATAGAAGCCTTCCTAAGGCATTTGGGGAGGAGAGAATTCAGAAATACAAAAGCTCTGCAGAAATCAAGCCTCAAAACCCTCAAGAACTTCAATCCCAAAATTGAAGAACACTCGAAGCAGAATCATCCAAATTATTTGCCTAGATCCTAAAGTTTACGGGAATCAAGCTCAAAGGTCCGAAAAACATCAACAAACTACAAATTGGTGAAGCTCTACGAATTCAAGCCTCTAAAGCCCCGAAGAACTTCCACCATAAACCTTCGAAGACGAAGAACACACGAAGAACACGAAGAACGCGAAGAACAAAGGATTTCTAACAAGCTCATAGCCAGAGATTCATTGCGATTCTGTTTCAACAATCTTCGATCCATCCCTCAACCAAATTGAAGGATATTTTGTGTTCAAGTCAAAATCACATTACAACAAATCCAATTAACAAATCTTTCAAGGAGATTGAATCAGAGGATCACTCTTTTGTAATCACAGAGAATTGTACCACAATCATCAATACAAATTCGCATTTGTGAAACTATTTTACTTGTTTGATTTATTTCGAACTAAGAATTTAGTCGCTCTACAAATTCTGGCACGCCCAGTGGGACCTCTCTGCCTCTCATCTCTTTCTCCTTCAAAAGAAAAGAAATTCGACATCGTTTCACTACCAGCTTCAATGGCTTCTAGCAAGAATGTTCGAAAATCAGTGGTTGATGCTTCCAATGATGATGACTATGTCGGCCCAATCACTCGCAGTCGGTCCAAAGCTTTTGATCGACTTCAACCCCAATCAACCAAAGAAAGCCAACTTCATACTGTCATCTCTTTGGACTCTCTTGCAAATAGGAAAGCTACCACTAATGATTCATCTACCTCGAAAGATTTGGAGATCAGTAATGAATCATCCCCAACAAAGACCTTTTCTATCAACTCTTCACCCGTGATGAGAAACTTAAGGAATGAAGTACCTTTAACTCATCCTGTTTCATCATTTTCTCCATCATACATGGAGGTTATGCCAGTAATGATGACTAATACCTCTACCATGGAAGAAAAGATGGCTGAAATGGAACAAAGGGTCACCCTTCTCACAAAAGCACTTGAAGAAAAGGACGTCAAAATTGCAACCTTAATGAACAAGCTAGAGGTACAAGATTCGGGTGAATCAAGTCTCGGCCCTGAGCACCCACCTGGCTTTACTTTGAAAGGAGAAATCGCTAAAGGTGATAAGGGAAAAGGTGGTGAAGGCACTTCTCAACACGGACATTCCACCTCAATGGCCTCGATATCTGTCCAACAACTACAAGACATGATAACGAACACCATTCGAGCACAATACGGAGGTTCTTCTACGAGTTCTCTCATGTATTCGAAGCCCTATACAAAGCGCATCGATAACATGAGAATGCCAAACGGGTATCAACCCCCCAAGTTCTTGCAATTTGATGGCAAAGGAAACCCTAAGCAACACGTTGCTCACTTTGTAGAAACTTGTGAGAATGCAGGGACTCAAGGAGGACTCTTTGTAAAGCAGTTTGTCCGTTCACTGAAGGGGAATGCCTTCGATTGGTATACAGACTTAGAACCCGAGTCAATCGATAGTTGGGAACAACTTGAAAGGGAGTTTCTCAACCGATTCTACAGCACACGACGCACGGTAAGCATGATGGAGCTTACCAATACTAAACAGTGGAAGGATGAGCCCGTCGTTGATTATATCCATCGATGGCGTTCTTTGAGTCTAGATTGCAAGGATAGACTTTCTGAAATATCTGCTGTAGAGATGTGCATCCAAGGCATGCATTGGGGACTTCTTTACATCCTTCAAGGGATAAAGCCCCGAACATTTGAAGAGTTGGCAACTCGTGCACATGACATGGAATTGAGCATCTCTAGCCATGGAAATATGAAACCTCCCGTTCCTGAGGAAAGAAAAGAAAGACGGGAAGTAAGAAAAACTGACAGGAATGTGAAAAGTAATATCAAAGACTCAATGAATATCAACCCTGCTCCAGTCAAAATTTCAACAAGAAATGTGAAGGCTAACGAGAAGAGGCCCGAGGAAGGCCAACAGCGTGAGATGCGTCGCTCATCACTTAAAGAGTGGGAACAAAAGGTGTATCCTTTCCTAGATGCTGATATGCCCGAAATGCTAGAACAACTGCTCAAGTTGCAATTAATCGTATTGCCAGAATGCAAACGACCGGAAGAGATGGGAAAAGTTGATGACCCGAATTATTGTAAGTATCATCGCATCATAAGCCATCCAATCCAAAAATGCTTTGTTCTTAAAGAACTCATCATGAAGCTAGCCAAGGAAAGGAAAATCGACTTGGATTTTAATGATGTTGCTCAATCAAACCTTGTAACATTTTCTTGCGGGTTACCTATTTGCATGTCTCCAACCACTAAGCAGGGGGCAAATACCATGCTCATTCAGTTTGGTTCTCTAACACCTGTTCCAGTTCAGCTTTCACAAGAAGCATCTGATTATAATGATGATAAAAGGTCAGCAGTGGATGAGGAAGAAGGTTGGACGATGGTTACTCGAAGGAGATGGAAAAAGAGACGAACATTCCCTCTTTATTTGATCGCCCAAGAGTCCAGAAAAACACAAAACCAGATTCAACCTCGATCAAGAGAAAGGAGCGATAAGAGGCAAAGGAGATTGGGAACAAGAATGTATGATAATTTAGCACCAACCCAAAAACCTTGAAAGCTCATCACATTGGAAGAATTCTTCCCTAGAAAATTCTTTCAAAATAACTCAGCTGAGGCCGTCCACACGGTCACTCGTTGTGAAATTCAGGATGAAAATGAGAATGTTGACCATGGTGGTCCAAGTGAGACTTTGTCATCTTTGAAGGAACTCAAATCTCGAGTCGATGAAGGTGAACCCTTGCAATCCTCTACTCCACCAAAAGAAATGCTCACCCAAGCTCTTGAAAAGCCAGAGATGTGCACTCCTTCTACCAATACGCTTCAACAAACCCAGGAATGTTATGCGTGCTCTCCAGACTTAACTTTCACTGATGAGGACCTATTGTTAGGCTCTAAGCCCCACAATCGTCCACTTTATGTTTCTGGTTATGCTCGTGAACAAAAGATTGATCGTATTCTCATTGATGGAGGTTCAGCTGTCAATATACTACCAAAAATGACTATGAGACGACTTGGCCTTACTATGGAGGAATTATCACATAGTCGTTTGGTCATTCAAGGGTTTAACCAAGGAGGACAACGTGCAATTGGCATGATCCACCTAGAATTAATCATTGGAGAATTGACAAGCAATGTTTTGTTCCATGTCATTGATGCCAAGACAACCTACAACATGTTGTTAGGCCGTCCATGGATCCATGGAAACGGAATAGTGCCGTCAACTTTGCATCAATGTTTCAAATACCTTCAAAGTGGGATAAAGAAAGTCAATGCCGACTTGAAGCCTTTTGCTGAGACTGAAGCTCACTTTGCTGATGCAAAATTTTATGTAGAAGATGACATTCCCAATGAAGTTCTCCCAGTTGAGATCCCGTCCAGAGAAAGCAAGCAGAGTGAAAAGGAGCATGATAAACTTGTCACTAGAAAGGATATCTCTGCCCCAAAGAAAGGTCCAGAATGTGGGAATGATCATTCTAGTGAATCTACTAGTAATTCAGTGAGAACGAAAATTTCAACGCCCTCCAACAACCCTCCATTACTTCGTTATGTACCGTTGTCACACCGCAAGAAAGGACAATCACCATTCGCGGAATGCCTTCAATCCATAGCAGGCATGGGAAGGCCTACTACAAAGCTCACAATGGAGGATGTGGCCATATTGAAAGAAAATCATGTCATGCCTTTAACTTCATCCACAAATCCTTTGCCCTCAAAGCCATTAAATGGATTCGTGAGGTCTTCACAATGTTTGACAGAGCATGGTATTCTACCAAGTGAACAGACAAAAGGATGGTTTGACCCAAAGGCATATCGGTTGTTGGCCAAAGCAGGCTACGATTTCTCAAAACAAGGGGACTTAGGGAAACTAATTCCAGAAGTCACTAGTGAAAAGACGCATGGCCTTAGCAAAACACAAAGCAAAATGCGGCTTGAAGGGTATGAAATTCCTATCCCAAAGACCGGATTAGGTTATTCTCCTGAACAACCAGCTCAAATATGGATCAAGAAAAGAAGCAATGCTTCAAGTTCCCAATACATAACAATGGAGGTCGATGAAAGTTCGAATCAAAGAAAAGATCACTCTTCATCGCGTGTCTCGGTGTTTGATCGCATTGAGGCCTCGTCGTCACGAATCACAGTGTTTGACAGGTTAAATATAACTTGTTTAACACAAAATCGCGACACTCTTGCATACAAATCAGTCTTTGATCGATTGGGGGCAACAAAAAAGCCTGTTGATAGTCATTCTCGAAATCCAATAAATTTCGAGGTTCAACGGGAGAAGAAAGCTAATGATGAGATCCGCAGTAGCATTCCTTCACGCATGAAGCGTAACTCTACCTTAGACATCAGTACTGAAGGATCACTCAAAGTCAAAAGGCGAACGATTGTACATACAAGTTAGTCACTCGCCCACCATGAGCAAATTGAAGAGGTATCATCCTCGTTTCATATTACAGTAGAGGAGGACACACTATCAGATGCTGAAGCAACCAATGAAGAGGTCGATGAAGCTCCCCCGGCATTAGAAGACGGAGTACGAGCTACAGTTGATGAACTTAAAGAGATCAATTTGGGAACTACTGAAGAACCTCGACCAACTTTCATCAGTGCGCTCCTCACTCCCGAAGAAGAAGACGGGTATCTTAAGCTCCTAGTAGAATACAAAGATGTGTTTGCTTGGACTTACAAGGAAATGCCTGGGCTCAATCCAAGTATTGCTCTACATCATTTGGCAGTAAAGAAAGGTGTGCGCCCAGTCAAACAAGCCCAAAGACGCTTTCGGCCAGAACTTATCCCTCAAATAGAAACCGAGGTCAATAAGCTAATTGAGGCGGGCTTCATTCGTGAAGTACAGTACCCAGAATGGATTGCTAACATTGTCCCTGTCAAAAAGAAGAATGGACAAATCCGGGTGTGTGTTGACTTCCGTGATTTAAACAGTGCATGCCCCAAAGATGATTTTCCGTTACCCATCACTGAGGTTATGGTTGATGCCACTACTGGTCATGAAGCTTTATCTTTCATGGATGGTTCTTCAGGATACAACCAAATTCGAATGAATCCTAAGGATGAAGAACTTACAGCTTTTCGTACCCCTAAGGGCATTTACTGTTATAAAGTGATGCCTTTTGGACTAAAGAACGCTGGTGCTACTTATCAACGGGCTATGCAAAAGATCTTTGATAATGTACTTCATAAATACGTGGAGTGTTATGTCGATGATCTCGTGGTTAAAACAAAAAGGAGGGAAGACCATTTGGTAGATCTGCGATCAGTGTTCAACCGCTTAAGAAAGTATCAGCTTAAAATGAACACCCGCAAATGCGCTTTTGGCGTGACATCCGGGAAATTTCTTGGTTTCATTGTGAGGCACCGCGGTATTGAAATTGATCAGTCCAAAATTGAAGCTATCCAGAAAATGCCAGAGCCCAAGAATCTACGAGAACTTAGAGGCTTGCAGGGAAAACTAGCCTACATACGACGATTTATCTCGAATTTGGCTGGTCGATGTCAACCTTTCAATCGATTGATGAAGAAAGATGTGCATTTTGAATGGGATGAGGCTTGTAGCAATGCTTTTGAGCGCATCAAAAGATACTTGCTTAATCCTCCAGTTTTAGGTGCTCCTATTCCAGGAAAGCCTTTGGTGCTGTACATCGCGGCACAAGAAAAGTCTCTAGGTGCTCTTATGGCGCAAGAAAATGAAAAAGGGAAAGAAAAAGCCCTTTATTATCTAAGTCGAACTCTCAATGGGGCTGAATTAAATTATTCTCCTATTGAAAAGATGTGTCTCGCTCTTTTCTTTGCCATAGACAAACTGGAGCACTACATGCAAGCATATACGGTCCGTTTGATAGCAAAGGCAGACCCAATTAAATATGTCCTCTCCAGGCCAGTGGTTTCGGGTCGTATAGCTCGATGGGCAGTCTTGCTACAACAATATGACCTTGCATATGTTCCACAAAAAGCTGTCAAAGGACAAGCACTGGCAGACTTTTTAGCTGATCACCCAATCCTGTCTGATTGGGAGTTCTCTGATGATTTCCCGGATGAAGATGTGTTTTACATTGAAGTAATGCCACCATGGATGATGTTTTTCGATGGGGCTGCACGTCGGGAAGGAGCGGGGGCAGGTGTAGTGTTTGTTTCTCCACAACGGCAAATACTTCTATACTCATTCTCATTAAGTGAACTTTGCTCTAACAACGTAGCCGAATATCAAGCATTGATTATTGGTCTACAAATGGCTATTGAGATGGGTATATCGCAACTTGAAATCTTTGGGGACTCCAAATTAGTTATCAACCAAGTCTTGGAGCAATATGAAGTCAGGAAAGAAGACCTCATCCCTTATTGCAAATACGGGAAGAAGTTGCTAGCAAATTTTGAGGCCATCACGTTGGAGCATATACCAAGGAAGGAGAATAGACAAGCCGATGCTTTAGCTAATTTGGCTACTGCCTTGGCATTATCCCAAGAAGAGACAACCAAAGTTGCTATTTCCCAAAGGTGGGTGATACCTCTCGTGGTTGAAGAAGAAGAAGAAGAGCAAGCCAACATCATTTCTGTATGCCTTGTTGAAAAAGAGGATTGGCGACAAGTGATCATTGAATACCTTCAACATGGAAGACTCCCAGATGATAAGCGCCACAAGACCGAAGTTCGGCGAAGGGCTGCTCGATTCATTTACTATAAGGACACTCTCTTCCGCCGTTCATTTGATGGATTGTTTCTCCGCTGCCTAGGAGAGGAGGAGGCTAAACAAGCCTTAGAGGAGGCTCATTCTGGAATATGCGGCGCACATCAGTCAGGTCCTAAGTTACACTACAGGATTAAACGAATGGGTTACTATTGGCCTACAATGGTGCAAGATTCCATGGAGTGCGCTAGGAAATGCGAAGCTTGTCAGTATCATGCAAACTTCATCCACCAGCCGCCAGAACTTCTACACCCAACTGTAGCTTCTTGGCCTTTTGATGCATGGGGGCTTGATGCAATAGGGCCATTACCAAAGTCATCCGGTGGCCATTTGTACATCTTGGCCGCAACTGATTACTTCTCAAAGTGGGCGGAAGCCGTGCCCCTTAGGGAAGTGAAGAAAGAAACAGTGGTCAATTTCATTCGAACTCACTTGATCTATCGGTATGGTGTCCCTCGGTATATCATAACTGATAACGGCAAACCATTCTACAATAGGCTGATGACGGAGCTTTGCGAGAAGTTTGAATTTAAACAATACAACTCCTCCATGTACAATGCCCCGGAAAATGGACTAGCTGAAGCATTTAACAAAACACTTGGCAGTTTGTTGAAGAAAGTGGTATCCAAGACAAAGCGAGATTGGCATGAAAGAATTGGAGAAGCATTATGGGCATATCGAACAACATTTCGAACGCCTACTCAAGCAACGCCATATTCTCTTGTCTACGGAGTGGAAGCCGTCCTTCCTTTAGAACGCCAAATTCCATCATTACGGATTGCCGTTCAAGAGGGATTGACTGGAGAAGAAAATGCCAAGCTCAGATTGCAAGAATTAGAGGCACTTGATGAGAAAAGGCTCGAGGCCCAACAACGCCTTGAGTGCTATCAAGCTCGTCTTTCAAGCGCGTTTAATAAAAGAGTTAAACCACGATCATTCCAAGTTGGTGACTTAGTCCTTGCTGTTCGAAGACCTATCATCACAACTCATCGTACAGGCAATAAGTTCACTTCAAAATGGGATGGACCTTATGTTGTGCAAGAAGTCTACACCAATGGAGCTTACAAGTTAATTGATAATGATGGTGTGAGGATCGGCCCCATCAATGGGAAGTTCCTTAAACGCTTCTATGCTTGAAAATCAAGGAATGCTCCTCGGTAAGAGCTTAAACTACCCACTATAACGCTACAAGAGTACATGATGTCTTCCCATTACCCTTGAAAGCGTACCAATAAGGAGAAATTAATCCCACTCTATGTCACCAATTGCTAGTGTGGCGTAGTGGTTGGACGCCCATGTCACCCTTGAGGCCATCTCGGGTTCGATCAGTGGTGATACCCACTATTACACACTGAGCCCTCCTTTTTGCAAAAATACATAAGAAAAAAAAGTTATCAAAAAAAAATATATAAATAAACCAAAAAAAAAAAAAAAAAAAAACTTTTGAACTACGTGATGACTTGATCCCTTTTGAGGGTACGTAGGCAACTTAGTATCTTTTTGCTGAGTTCAGTCACGCACTA
The DNA here is from genome assembly GCA_023055345.1 of Quercus wislizeni. Taxonomy (NCBI): domain Eukaryota; kingdom Viridiplantae; phylum Streptophyta; class Magnoliopsida; order Fagales; family Fagaceae; genus Quercus; species Quercus wislizeni. The sequence goes on along the minus strand of JALGQJ010000015.1, from coordinate 5,452,305 downwards.
AAAAAAATTTTATCAAACAAAAAAAAAAAGAAAACTTTTGAACTACGTGATGACTTGATCCCTTTCGAGGGTACGTAGGAAACTTAGTATCTTTTTGCTGAGTTCAGTCACGCGCCAAAAAAAAAAAATTTTTTTTCAAAAAAAAAAAGAAGAAAAAAGAAACAAAAAAAAATATACAAAAAAAAAAATCATACAAAAAAAAAGGAAGCAAAAGAAAACAAAAATCATCAGAAAGGAAATTATCAAAAAAAAAATCATCAAAAAAAAAAGAAATTATCAAAAAAAAAATCTGTTGAACTACGTGATGACTTGATTCCTCTCTGAGGTACGTACGTAGCTAAGTACTTGTCACTGAGTTTAGTCACATGAAAAGAAGAAGGATTGCTAGTCTAGCTTGAAGAGTTTTCCAATGGTCATCAATATGCTTTTAAGGTCCTTTCGGTTGACAAGGCATTACTTAAGGACAGTCAAGTTCTCAATGTAATGATCAAGGGTCGCTGTAGCAGAAAATGAAGACTGTAAGGAGTTGACATTGAAATGATGATGAACATAGCTTGATGCATGGTTGTAGAGTAAAATGAAATCTCCAACTTCTTTTGCAAGAAACGAAGTCTTCATGGCATTGCCCATCTTCTATGGATATTTTCCCACATCTTTGAAGTATGTTTGGCATCACTTATCTCCTGGGGGCATCTTCTTATACCTTGCAAGTCTAAACTACATCATCTCTCTTCTAGGTTGTGCCACTTCATAGCTCTGAAATTTGAACCACATCATCTCCCTTCTGAGTGGTGTCGTTTCACATCATGTCTCTGAAATCTGAACGATGTCAACTTCCTCCGGAATGATGATAGATTATATATTCGAAGTCGGTGTTGCATCATCTCTCTTCTATGGGCATGTTCGTGCAATGTCAAAATTCTTGGTGGCATGTTTCGACATCTTCAGAGCCTTCACAGCATACTCTGGCGTCTTCAAAGGTTTGGCGTCATTTTTCCCGCATCTTCAAGGTTTTGTTGGCATTTTCTTGCATCTTCAAAGTCTTGGTAGGGACTCCTTGCATCTTCAACGTCTTGTTGGCATCTCTAAAATCTTGATGTCTGGCTACAGTACTATACACCATCAATGTCTAAGCTATGTTGCCTCTGAAGATTTATGCTAATGTGGAATGTTGTCATGACTTCATGGCAAAGATGGATGTCAGCATAGCTTTGGTGCAAATAAAGTATTGATGTCGCTTCATGAATGTTGGCACGGCTTCGGTATGAATGAAATGTTGACGTAGCTTCATGACAAAGACGAGTATTGGCATAACTCCAGTGCTAATGTGAAGTGTTGACGTGACTTCGTGGCTTCATGAATGTTGGCACGGTGTTGGTGCAAATAGAGTTTTGACATGGCTTCATGAATGTTGGCATGGCTTCAATACAAATGAAGTGTTGTCGTGGCTTCATGGAAAAGATGGATGTTGGCATAGCTTCGGTGCAAATGAAGTTTTGACGTGGCTCAGTGCAAATATTGATGCAACTTCAATGCGAGTGCAAGTGCTAATGTGGAGTGTTATCATGACTTCATCGCAAAAATGAATTGTTGACGTGACTTCATGGCTTCATGAATGTCGACACGGCATTGGTGCAAATGGAGCTTTGACATGGCTTCATGAATGTTGGCATGGCTTCAATACAAATGAAGTGTTGTCGTGGCTTCATGGAAAAGATGGATGTTGGCATGGCTTTGATGCAAATGAAGTTTTGATGTGGCTCGGTGCAAATATTGGTGCAACTTCAATGCGAGTGCAAGTGCTAATGTGGAGTGTTGTCGTGGCTTCATAGCAAAAATGAATTGTTGACATAGCTTCATGGCTTCAGTGCGAATGAAGTGTTGACGTAGCTTTATGACAAAAATGAACGTTGGCATGGCTTCGATGCAAATAGAATGTTGTTGTGACTTCATGGAAAAAATGGATATTGGCACAGCTTCGGTATGAATGAAGTGTAGATGTGGCCTCAATACAAATAGAATGTCGAGGCAGCTTTATGGCAAAAGAAAAGTGCTAGTGCAGCTTCATTACAAAGGCAAATGATGGTGCGACTTCATAGCGGATGCAAATGCAAATATTACTTTATGGCAAAGATGAATGTTGGCATAGCTTCAGTACAAGGACAAAGGCTATCATGGCTTCATGGTAAAGGCTCACGATGTGGCTACATTGCAAAAACTCTTGAAATGGCTACGTTGAAAAGATAAGTGTTGGTGCAGCTTAATTGCCAAGGAAAGCATACTGCATAACAAAAACAAACAACAAAAAAATTTGTCAAAAGAAAAGCTTATGGCACGTTTGAACTAAAAAAAAAAAAATCAACAAAGAGAGAAAGCTTCAATTTTAATCTCTAACCTGTCAAAAAAAAAAAAGAGAAATAAGGTCAGTACAAAAAAAAAAAATAAAAAAATAAAAAAAAAAAAAAAAATAAAAGAAAAGAAAAAAGCATAATTTCTCTACACTTATTATTTCACCCACTGAGGTTTTGCTTGCACAATTTAATGCATACCCCGGGTGGCTTTATATAGATGTTTGTAGAGCTTAAAGTCAGATTTTGTAAATTTAAAGTCAATAAAGTCTGCACCAAATCTTGAAAAAGAGAGGTGTCCATAAATACATCATGCTGTCAGAAAGAAACTATTGGAGAGAGAAAGTGCAAGGCTGTATATTGTTCAACATAATTGTGCTACCGACCCTAGAAACAGTAAGAGACATTTGCTGGTTAGCCAATTTGCCTGAAATTTCAAACACTGTCAGAGCCGCAATGAAGACTAAAATGGCAACAAGTCCAACAATGCATGCGGTCTCCCATTCCGGATTTCTAAAGTTTCTGACAAGATTTCACAAAAAAAATCAACCCACAGAAATCTTCCAAGGACTTTGATGCACAAAACCCAGAAAAAATCATCAACAACGGAGCCACCACGCACCGCCACGCACGGCCACAAAGTCCCGACGAACTCACGGGTTTCTCATTCAAGTCTGCGTAAATCTAAGAAAAATTTTACAAAACCAATGCCACCACTAGATCCGTTGACCTCCGATCTACAAAACCCAGGAAAATCAACCCCAAAAGAGCTGGCACGCGCCGCCACGCGCCACAGGCGAAGCCACGATCTTTCAAAACGACCCGCGGCATACTCCTTCAGATCTGTGCAAATACATTCTAAATTTCAGAAAACGGAGAATACCAGGAGATCCACCGTGCCCCGATATACAAAACCTGAAAATTTCAGGCCCAAGTGATCATGCACGCGCCGCCACGCTCGCCCAGAATGTCCGGCGATCACCAGCATCAATTCTACGCGCTCTCACGCGCAACCATAACTCCTCACGCGCTGGCAACTCGTTCACGCGCTTTCACGCGCCAAGCTCTGACAAGCGCACTCAGTTCCATGACGTCATGGATGACGTCACCCCCACTAACCGGTTTGACCGACCTGGAAACCTGACCCGGTCCGAACCGCCTGCAAAAAAAAAAAAAAAAAAAAAAATTAAATAAGAAAAAGGTGAGAGAAAAAAATGCTTTGACCAAGTAGACCCTTGACCTTGACCAAAAAGTCAAAATTTTCAAAATGGACTTGTCCCACTCAATTTTTCGAGTACATTCCGATTTTGGGACCCGTTTCTTCATTTGAAGCTCAGAAATTGTGCAAATGTCCAGTTTCCAAAAGTTGACTTTTGCACAAATGTTGACCAAAAAGTCAAAATTTTCAAGAAGTACCTGTCTTGCCCAATTTTTCGCGTAGATTCCATTTTTGGGGTTTATTTCTTCATTTGAGAATCCAAAATTGCTCAAATAGTGTGATCCTACAACTGTTGGTTTTAATGTGAACTTTGACCAAGAATCAAGATGTTCGTGTAAAGCTTGTCCTATTCAAATTTTCACATGGGTTCTGATTTTTTGAAATCCACTTATTTGTTTTGGACTTGGAAACCACCTATGTGACCCACTTCCCCGAAGTACCAACAGTATCCAAAAGTTAAGCTCCCAAGATCAAGATTTGAGATTCATTCACTTAATTTGGATTCCCTCAAGGTTATTCTCCAGACTTTATCAAAGGCTTCCCTTCCAAAGTACAAATAAACTCTCACAAATGTGTCTTGAACTTGAAATTACACTAGGTCACTAATTCAACTTACCATTCTCGTTCGGTGCCTACCAGTCTCCCACCTACCATTCTCGTTCGGTGCCTACCATTCTCATCTACCATTCCCAGCCACCAATCTCACCAAAAATTCTCAACCGCCATTCTCGATTGCACAACCACCATTCTTCGTCTCTCCACTATAAATAGAGGGGCCGGATTCATCAAGAACTCATCCAAAAAAAAAAAAAAGGAAAAAAAAAAAGAAAAAAAAAAAAACACATTGAATCATGAAATGAAGATTTGCTTCTTTCAAATTTTCAAGTCCTCTTTCTCACAGCCATTTCTCACTATGGCCTTATCATTTTCAACACTTAGCAACCAAAATTGCTTCATAATCAGTTTGAAATCAACCCTCTCATGGTTCAGTAGAAACCCTTTTCACAGTGTCATTGTAGTTTTGAGATCCACACAAATTTTGTTTCTCCACTTAACGACTACCTTTGTCCATAAAATTACTCATAACAAGGTCTGCATCGACCTCCCATGCTTCCGTGGATTTGGTTGGCCAGGAAATCCAAGTCCAGCAGAGACACCTGTTCCTAACCTAAGGTCTCCAGTAGTCTCTTTCCAATTGCTTGGTCTCCCAGCGGAAGCAGTGGTTCGGAACAAACACCAACTTGGCTGGTTTCTAAGACCAGAATCACAAGTTAGCTCCATCTTTCTTTTTTCTGTGCTTTTCCAACAAGTGGCAGTAGGAGAAAATGGTAAAAAGTGTTGGGGTATCCTACAAATTGTCTTTCATCCAACACTTAGAATGATATCCAAGGGACCAGCTCATCAGAATTCAACCTTTGGTGTCGGTAAATGGTCACCAAAGCCTCATCCTATGTTCCCACAAGCAGGAGACCCAAAGGTCATCGTTGCTGGTACCTCAAAACACATTTTCTGGAATTACTCCAACTTAAATTCAGCTTGAGGTATTTCAGAAAGTACTCTTCTGAAATTACTTCAACTTAACGTCCGTCAGCATGGTCCCATTACGCAAGCACATTCTACAACTCGCTGTCGGACCTCACTCAGCATGCAGTCAGTCCCAGATCCAAAGGTGTACTTCCCAGGAACATTTACACCAGAGGGTCCCCAACATACAGGGCCAGCACCATGGAGGCGTATGTTTCACCCATTCGCTTTGCTTCATCCCCCTCATCTTCATCACCAACACCAGCACCCCCAGAATCCGTAAGCTTCTGAAACTACCTCAACTTAACTTGAATGATGCGATGACACAAGCACATTCAATCACATTCCCACATGGCCTCGCCGTAATCTGAAGTATACTCTTCTGAGATGACTTCACCAGCAGTTCTTAAAAACACGAGGCTAGCCCCATGACCCTGCATGCTGTACCCAACCAACATCTTCACCATCTTCTACACCCTGTGATCGCCACCAACGATCCAGAATACTCTTCCGAAATTACTTCAACTTAACCTATACTGAGAAGGTCCAGTCATGTAAATACATTCAAATACAGGCAGACCCCTTTTCGGTCTCATCAAAGCCTTTCATATGGGTGGGTCTACTCTTCGGAAATTATCTCATCATGCTGAAAGCTCCACCACCTTCAACTACTTCACTTAAAGAGTCAAGTGTGTAAAAAAAAAAAAAAAAAAAAAAAAAAAAAAAAAAAAAACCAGTTTTCGAAACTCATTCCCACACTACACTCCAAAACTGTGTGCGTGAACGAGTCTCGAAGGGGCATTTGTAGAGAAGGAAAAATTCCCGACCTATCACAAGCTGACACATCATACTATCAAGTCCACAAAATACAGCCAATTACAAAGCACCACGTATTGTTGCTAGGTTTTGCTGTCACTACTCAGAAACCAACAGAAATTTGCCAAGTGTCATGCAAGAACCAATCACACCTCAGCGCGTGTAAGCAATGACACAGGCAGTCCAGCGCGTGTAAGCGATGACACAGGCGATCTAGCACGTGTAAGCGATGACATAGGCAGACCAATCAGGCCGTGACATGTGTCACCAATCGGACTTCGCCACGTGTCGCTCACCCACCCCCAAACTCCTATAAATAGAAGCCTTCCTAAGGCATTTGGGGAGGAGAGAATTCAGAAATACAAAAGCTCTGCAGAAATCAAGCCTCAAAACCCTCAAGAACTTCAATCCCAAAATTGAAGAACACTCGAAGCAGAATCATCCAAATTATTTGCCTAGATCCTAAAGTTTACGGGAATCAAGCTCAAAGGTCCGAAAAACATCAACAAACTACAAATTGGTGAAGCTCTACGAATTCAAGCCTCTAAAGCCCCGAAGAACTTCCACCATAAACCTTCGAAGACGAAGAACACACGAAGAACACGAAGAACGCGAAGAACAAAGGATTTCTAACAAGCTCATAGCCAGAGATTCATTGCGATTCCGTTTCAACAATCTTCGATCCATCCCTCAACCAAATTGAAGGATATTTTGTGTTCAAGTCAAAATCACATTACAACAAATCCAATTAACAAATCTTTCAAGGAGATTGAATCAGAGGATCACTCTTTTGTAATCACAGAGAATTGTACCACAATCATCAATACAAATTCGCATTTGTGAAACTATTTTACTTGTTTGATTTATTTCGAACTAAGAATTTAGTCGCTCTACAGTGAGCATTAGCATTAGGAGTGTAAAAATTCCCCAGTTGCTATTTTACCACCTAGACTCTTAAAATTATGCAACATCCAAGTATGTAAACCCAAATTGTTTTCCATAAAAGTGATTATTTTAATCACTTTCTCTCCTCATAAATTAATTAGACTCTCTCTCCTCATTAAATTGATTATTTTATTTGTTGGTATAATTTATATTATTTTAATGAGTTATATGTAAAAATAGAAACTAGAATGTTAGGTGAATTGTATAATGTGTTGGTAAAATAGATTAAGTAGTGTTTGAGAATGTAAAATAGTTTTTTTTTTTTTGGCATCCCTAATGCTAGTGCTCTATGAACATGTAAAGATGATTCTTCAATCATGAAACAAACCCCATGTCACGTGCTGAGAGTGATCCTAATGCAAATATCACTATTTTTAAATTTCAACCCATAAATCGCTAAAAAAAAAAAAAAAAAATCAATCCATAGAATTAGAAACTAAAATCTAAATAACATTATCCTATGTAAGGACTGGGTTTAGGCACTATTCTTAAGGGCTAAGTGAATTCAAGCCCAATACAATAAATTTGTAGAGAGTGGGTAGAAGAATTGGGCTTTAATGAGTGTAACAACAATTGAAGATGATTTAAAGAATGAATAAGTAAAACAAAAATGGACTTGAGCAAGCAATTCAATCCTCAGCACTAGTCTGAGGAGCTTCAACTTATTATTTCTTGAGTGATGGTGACAATGGTTACAAAGTTAGTTCAGATTGTTACAATCTTTTCTCTGGTAAAATCTCCGATCCACTTTTCTCAAAGCTCCTTCTTCCTTATGTACTGCTTTCCTCCTTCATCTCCACCATACACGTGCAGGTTAGATCTGCTGTTGTTGGTCTTTGTCACATCAACCTCCTCCCAAAGCTCTTAGGTAGTAGCTGTGAGTCTGAAAAGCCATTGCTCAGGTATCATTTCCATATTAATGCGGCCAGAGTGTTAGTTGTGGAGCAGTTAATGTGGAGGCAGCATTTTTTCCTGGAATTGCTCTACCGCCATGCTCCAATGTACTTACTAGCTGTATTTATCTCTTTCTTTGGAGTGCTTTGGAAGATTGTCTTTGCTGGTAAATCACATTTCTTCTACCTCGGCCTTGGCTAGCCGAGGACAGAGTTGTCCTCGGCATGGTTTCCTAGGTTGCCATGATCACTACTGTCCTCAAGCCCAGTACAAAAGGTGGATGTATATCACTGAGCTCTATGACCCCACAATAGCTCCTCAAAATCTTGCTTTTTGACTCCTTGGGAGGAAAGAAGGATTTTGATATCCTCGGCCCACCTTGTTTATAGTTACACCCCGTCTATCCAAACTCCCAAATGTCTTTTTACATTCTTAAGGCACACTCCTGACGCTTCGGCATCCAGAGTGCGCTCTCATTAAATTTTGACGGCACTTTTGTCTCCCACGTTCAATATCACGATGCAAATCTAACAGTGGAGGATTTCTTGGGGTTACGAGCTGGAATTTTCTCGCCTATAACTTCTATGCCACTATAAATAGCTTTTCAAATCAACTCTTTTCCCTACTTTCAACAATCACACGGTTCTAGAGTTCATACACTAAACCTGTCACTCTCTCTCACTTCCTTGTGCGACTACAAATACCAAAAATTTGTCCGAGGACCTTCTTTTCAAACTTGTAAGTTTCCTCGAACCCTTTTAGTTTTGTCTCTTTCCATATATTCTCTTTTCATCATACTTTTTACTTCTCGGCTCTATTTTTCGTTTCAAACTTGTTAATTTCTCTTTAAAACTTCTTAGAAAATGGGTAGGTTCAGGTGTTTAGTTGAATCCGAGAAGGATAGGGAGAGATTTAGGGCTAAGTACAAGGTCCCACCAACAGTAGGCATGAGATACGTTGCCCAAGGGGAATGGGTAGACGATAGGAAGGAGGGAGAGGTGGTCATCCCAATGATCGCCTTCATAGAGGGAGGGATGACCATCCCCATAGGTAATATCACAAGGAACTACCTTAGATTCTTTAGACTATCCCCTACACAATGAACCTCGAATATGTTTAGAGTATTAGGGAGTATAGAAGCCCTAAATGAGATAATGAACCTGGAATTGACACACCATGATGTCAACTGGGTATACAACCTACATCATTTGAAGGGACAGAGATATTATCTTAAGTCAAGGTATCCCAAAGTAAGGCTAATCCAATACCTCCCTACGTCAAACAAGGGGCTAAAGGAAGATTTTTTAATTTTTTCTGGGGGATGGCATGATGGCTTACCTTATTCGACTAAGGAGGGAACAATAGGTGGGGGTCTAGTCATAAATTTATGCACCTTGGCTTATATTTCCCTTTTGTTTCACACTATTTCCGCTTCTGACAAATTCTCATTCCATTTTAATGATTTTGCAGACAGACGTTCTACCATACCTCGACTCAACTTAGTCAATAGACAGAGTCTAGAAAAAATTCTACGATTCGAGGTGTTTGTAAATGAAGCCGACGGTCAATTACGAGCAGCACATGTAATCCTTGGGTACAAACCTATTTCCCTTGGATTCCAAGCTCCTGAGTGTGTAATAAAAGCTAACGATCCTCGTTTTCCCCGTATTAGTGTGGCCTTTGAAGGATTCGTCGTTCCTGAGGGCGTTCCAATTCCTAAGGGTACACCCTTTACACAACCTCTCTTTGTGGGCATCCCTTCGGTAGGAGCATCCCTACCTCAACCCGTTGTTAAGGAAGAAGAGGAAGAAAAAGAAGAGGAAGAAGAAGAAAAAGAACTGGAGGAAATTGTAGATTTTTCAGACTCCCAGGACGAATTTGAGGTGTTCAACTGACCTCTATCCCATGAGAGTACATCAGATGACCTTAACCGTCAATAACAAGTAGGCATCATCACTTTGGACAAGATGGGTATCCAAAGGAAATCTAAAAGAAGTTTGTTGGACTTAATAGAGTCCCAGCCCGGAAAGGATGCGCCTGAGAAACCAACTTAGCCCAAACTTCCTCCTCCTCCTCCCAAAATTCCTCTTCCTCCTCCTCAGCCATCTTTGCCATCCAGACTTGAACCTGTTGACCCGAAGAGAAAGAGAGAGACGAAGGGCAAGGAGGTATTGGAGGTTGGGAGATCTCGTCCTACACCTAAAGAAGAGACCCAATGGGTTGCAAAGCAGTAAAAAGACCGGACAAGCAGCGCAGAGAGGCGCAGAGAGGAGAGACAGTCAGCCACCTGAACCTCAGGCTTAGCTTCCAGCTCCAATGCTCAACGGTGAGCCCTTGAGGGATAATGCATCCATCAGGGATTTCCATGGAGGCAATGGATGCCATGTGGCCTTGGCTTTGGAGGAGGCTTTACTACTCCCCACTGATATGGCCAAGTTGCGGTCTATCAGGAGGCATGAGGTTTTCCTTAACCTCAAAAGATATCTTTGCATGGTATGCAGTTATTCCCCCCCCCCCTTTTTTTTTACATCTTTATTGTTATTTGTAAGGTTACAAACCCTTTTCTTTCAGGCTGTCCAAGTTACTTTTAGGGTTGAGGAGATAACCAATTCCTGTTATCGGTAGCTGGATGATGAGAGGACTAGGCGCGTGGCGGCTGCGGAGTCGTTTAACATCACTAATCAGTTCAAAAAGGATCTGAGGAATAAACTAAAAGAGGAGGAACAAGCAAGAAGGAGTGCTGACTCGGCTCTGGAGGGCGCTCAAAAGCAAGCCAAGGATTAGAGGCTGCTCTTGCGTGATGCCAAGGCACAGTTGGCTTCTTCTAAAGAGCAAATAGTGGCCGTTTAGAAGAAGTTAGAAGAAGTCCAAAAGCTAAAGGATCAGGCCGAAAGATCTAAAGATGAAGCCGAGAAAGCTAAAAAGAAGGCTGAGAAGGCTTGAGATGAGGTTGAGCAGCATGGTTACAATGTCGGAGTAGACGAGACTAAGGAAACCCTTTGGGCAGAGGTCCCAGCCGTGGGTCGAACCTATTGCGCTCAGACTTGGGGTGAAAGCTCAACCAAGCTGGGGTTGAGGCTTCTTCTGAACTATTGAATTTTTACAATTCTCTTTTACAAGTTTTCAAATTTTGAATTGTTATATGATAGTTCATTATGAGTATTTATTACCATTGTGGGTAGCTATGACCATTTTAATTTGTTAAGTTTATCTAACATTTTTATTTTTTATGCAGTTGTTATTATCTATTTTTCTTTGTTTTTATAAAAATATTTTAAACCAAATGAATAAACTCAACTCTTTCTCAAAAAAAAAAAAAAAAAAAGAATAAAATCAACTCATTGGTTTTGTATTAATTATTGACGCAGACAACTACACTCATTTATACATAAATAATATGTCTACTTAACCAATTAAATACCTGAACAATCACTAACTTTACAAATTTTTTTTCTTGAATTTTTCTAACTTTATAATAAAAAATTATTATAACATGATAACAATACACATACATGTAACAGATCCTCTCTATTTTCTAATTACTTCATTATATAAAGTTATATTATATTTAGGGTCATGTTAACGGATACCCTTAGGGCAATTGTTATATTTCTCATGAAAATAATGTCAAAACATTTCCCTTATATTTATACTGTACACACAAACTTCCACACACATCATTATTTACACAAATGACATTATAACAAAAAGTAATGCATACAATCAATATTAGATTCATTCACACACATATAATATAAAGAATAATGTTAGAGATACAAACTATTTTACAAATTTTTTTACAAAATTCTACTGTGGTGAATGATTATTGGTAAATAAAAAAGTTATATTAATGGTGGGCCTAAATGAAAACTAATAAGAGGTTGGTCACAACAACATTTTGTAAAAATGTTGTAAAATAGTTTGTGATTGTAGTATTACTCTAATATAAATTTATGATAAATAGTGACACTTACAATCTGTTGATACCCATTTTTGCGACACATTTCGTACAAGCCCGATTCAAATAAGCCCGACTTTCTTGTGAGCTCAATTCATGTATTATATTATATTTTATTCTTTTAAGCATGGCCCAAGCCCATGCAACTTATGGGGAAATTGAGGAAGTGTGGTTTGGAGGGTATGGGTTGGTTCCTTTCGGACATTTTGCATGAGCCCAGCCCATGTGTGCTACCAAGTGTGCAAGGGACACTGGTAGCACCTCAGGCTCATGGAGGAGGTATTGTATCCAAAATTTCCACCCCAAAACAACTTTTATGCTTTGGGTGACTGTGGCCCAAAGTTTCTGTCAGAACCCTTTTTTTCCTTTAAAAATGGTTGGCTCTCATTGGCCAACTTCAGCTGCTAGCTCTCATCTAGTTGAGCCTCCCAATGGTCTGAAACAATTGAAAATGAAAAGCCAATAAGGGTTTAGTCAAGCATTTCCCTTAATGATGATAAAAGTAATCCTTCTTTTTATCCAAACAAAAGCAAACTTGAAAATTACTACTTGCTTAACACCTTGGGATCCAAAGCCTTTTCTATTGACCAAGAACCAGTCACTTAAAGCACCCCAAAGTCAATATAAATTCTACAATCAGATTCAAAACGAATGAGGAGGTTTTACTTTGAGAGCGGCGCCACCAGCCTGTACCCAGCCAATACAGGACATGGTGGGGCCATGGGCCAGAGGTAAGAGGTAAAGGGGGTGTGGTTTGGTGGTGGGGAGAGGGGAAAGGATCTATTTTCGGCCCCTGCTCAAGCCTCTTTTGGGAGGTACGTCCTGCTGGGATGATAGACCACCCAAAAGAGGCAATTTGAGAGGGAACCGTTGAGTGCATGCTCTGAGTGTGAGGAGAGAGGAAATTAACATCGTGGCAGGAAAGGCCGCGGCACGCAGAAGGACAAAATGAGTCCGCAGCGCACAGAATGGACAAAATGGATCCGCCTCTGTCTGGCAGGGGTTTTGTACGATTGGCAGGCATACCTAGACCAGACAAAGGCGGTTAAGGGGCAAAACAGTAAAACACTGGTCACGGCAGGCACTATAAAGAGGCCCTTGCCGTGCCCTGTATGAGGGGTCGAAAAACAGGGCATATTTTACAACGTTAAAAGAAAAAAAAAACAGAGTAAGAAGAGAAGAAAAAAGATTAGAACGAAAATAGAGAGAAAAGGAAAGAAAACTAAGAAAGAAAGGAAAGAGTTAGTTCGAAAGAGCATGCACCAATAGATCGGCTTCTCTCTCTCCCCCTTCAAAATCTCACATTTCCTCCAAAGAATGCAAACGAGAACTTTCCCAGTGGGACTATAACCATTCAGGGCCGACTCCCTCAAAGCCATTAATTCCATAGCAGGATTCTTCCTGGGGGATTATTTGCATTTAGAAGAGGCGTTCTCCCATCTTTGGATTTGCTGCGGCAGACAGAATTTTATAACTTAATATTTTGCCTACTCAAAATTAATCAGTGTTACTCTCTTTTTCTTCCTTAACGATTGGTATCATTGTGACGATAATCCTATTTTACTAACTGGAAATACCTAGTTTGTTTAGATAAAAAGAATACTCTGTTTTTTTAGTCATTATTATCTGCCTGCCATAACTTGTCTGCAACAGTCTAGCCTGTCGTAGCTTGTCTGCTACGATTCTGCTTGCCAACAAACTTGCTCCTAGCAGGCGTGGAATAAGTTTGTGCACAAACCGGCCCAAGTTGAGTTGCAATTGGACCGGCCCCAGCTTCCTTACTCAGAAACACCAGGACCTATCACCGCAGGAGGCAGCCCAGCCCGTTACCGCAGGAGGCAGCCCAATCCTATCAGAAAAGGCCCCTACAATATATATTTGGCTTCATGTTTTCTTATTGTAAACATCTTAACTTTTTTTTTTAATATACAGAACATTCTACATACTCTTGGCTGAAGGTGAAATTCAAAACCAAAAAAATAAAGTGGAGACTGGAGAGTGAGATACAATTTTCATTTTTACATGCATGCATGCAGTAAGTTTTATGTTGCGGACAGAATATTCTGGGTAAAAATTGTATTATTTGAAGAAAAAAGATGTATTACACTCATTGTCATTTCTGTCATTATCTTATGTAAGTACTAAATAGTAAGTAGTAATCGTTTTTTAACAGAATGCACATTTTCACAAAGTTGCGTTAATTGTTATAATAACTTAAGGGAGGTACCATTAAACAAAACACTGTTCCATTTTGACATCGATTCAACAATGTCTATACCCTTCGGATCCCAAACAAAACCAAATTTTATAAACTCCATGATTGAATGTACACTAAAACTGATCTATGTTAACTCAACTAGTAAACCCTATAATGGTTGAATAAGATATCTGGGTTCATCCCGCCTATACCAAAAATCGATTGGTATCTTGATCAGTCTGATGATAAATAGTTATTATTAAAAGTGAACACTATAGGTTGAAACTCCCTAAAAAAAAAAAAAAAACCTGATCCAGTTAATAAATTCAGTTGGAGAGGTGTTGGGAAAATTGATTTGTTTATGAAAACGTCAAGCCCATTTTCTGTATGTAACATCTGATAGTCACAACGTATGTCTAATATATTTATATCATCATTTATAGTTGAGAGAGGTCTTAAGAATTTGGATGCATTTTATGCTGTTTAAAACCCACACTACGAACATATCCCAACAAATAAAAACTAATAAAACAGCACTGAGATAACAACAATAGGAAAAGGTGACAGTTGCAGCAGCTGAAGAACATTATAAACAAAATTCCTAAAAGGCAAAGATCAGATCTCAGGTACGGTGTGATTTATTTTTCCTTTATTTGAAAGCTATGTTTCTGAATTGTTAGGTTCTTCTCCTACTCATCTTTTGAAACTTGAAATCAACTTTTTGGATTTAATATTTTAAAAAATCATATTGCAAATGATATATTTTTTAAGAAATGAAAAAACTCAGGTTTTTGTTCACCAAGCCCAGGCCTAATAAGAAAGTTGGTCAGTCCTACATCGGCCATCATATGAGAGTTTTTATTTTTATTCATTTTTACAAAAGGGAGGAGAATTCGAACACTAAATATTTTTATTAGAAACACAAAAAATTGCTGATCAATGAAGCTACAAATCTCTTGGTAGGCCATTGTATGAGTTTGGTTTATTGGGGAACACGTCTTCTCTCTCACATTTTGGAAAGACCAATTAGGTTCACCTTCTTTCCGATAGCAAGTGATTTATTGAAACAGAATCTCATACATCCTACTTCCCATCATCCCTTAATTTTGATTATTACCCAAGTGGATTCTTTTATTAAAATTTTTATCTCCCTTTGTTGAGAAAAACCAAAAAGCACAAGGAGGAAAAAAAGAAATATTTAATTAAATTTGAATTTAAACATATTTTTATTAAAATATATTTTAAAATGATTTTTTGTTAGAAATAAAATGCAGGGAGACAGAAAATTGAATTGGTGGAATAAAAAAGAATAGAATCTAATTAACTATTTATCTCTTTATTGTTTGGATGTTTCAAAAGAAATGAATATGTAATGAACAATTAATAATCTTATTTAGGATTTTTTTTTACTGTAAAAAGATTATGAATCCTATTCTGTCACTTCTTTAATAAGTTAAAACATTGAAAAATAAAAGGTGCTTATTGAAAAAAATAAAGAAAAATAAAACAAGCATCATGAGCAGATTCTTATGGCATTCAATATCTTCCTCTCATATTAAACTCTTAAAGGAGGGAATTAAAAAAAAAAATTTATTTTCTTTTCATTCCATTTTATTTAACGTCTCTTCATTCAAAGTTTCAAACAATCTACTGAGGATAAGAAAGTAAGTAAGAATCTCCATTTGAAGATGGGAAGTTGATTCTCAAAAAAAGAAGATGGGAAGTTGACAGCACATTAGCAATCATTTTTCAATAATTTCATTTAGGCCTTACTCTTTGACAAACTATAGGTTTCATTGGCTTGATTTCATAGTTTGCCGAACACTCCACATACAAAATCATTCACCCATATTATTTTAAGGTTAATACTTGCTAGTTGCTACACACATTGTGAGTGAATGTTTTCAGTTATAATGGACAGTGTGTGCAAGAAATAGTGTCCTTATTTTAAATACATACTTAATTAAGGAATATATAATCCATATAAATTGAAGTTATTGAATTTGACTTATTTTAATATTGACACATAAACTTTTGAAAGACCACATTGTTCTCGTATTATTATTCCCCATCATAATATTGTCATTAATAAACAATCTCATATAAAGATTAAAAAAAACATATTATAATAACTATCACAAATATCAAATTATATGCATTTTAAAAAATAAAATAAAGACAATTGTATTTACTAAAAATTTTATTACTTACTATTTTTTTTTTTTTTTTTTTTGGGTAAGCAATATTACTTACTAGTTACTATATATATTGCCTTTTAAAAATTTTATTTATTTTAGGTTTGCAATGGGAAAAAGAACGGTTGCGTTGGTTTTGATGCTTTGTTTGGTGGTCGGAATTGTTGTGGGTCAGTTTCCAGCAGATAATTGGAGAAGTTGCGTTAACAATTGCGTCCGTGATTGTCTACGTGGTAAATCCGATTCTATTCGTGCTGCTGCTGCCAGAGTGTGCTACACAAAATGCTCTAACACTTGCTCCAGGAATTACAAACCCTGTAGTTTCTTTTGGTGCTGGAATTGGGAATAAAGTTGAATATCTATATTATAAGATGGATCCCAAATTTGGTGAATTCACAAAATGAAGACACTTTTTTTTTTTTTTTTGGCGAAAACCTTTAATAAAACACGTGTCATCTTTTAGAGTAATGTAATATAGCAAACAATGCCATCATAACAAATAATGCCTTGTACACATCATAAATGTTCCCAATCGTCCTTGGGAACATCTTTTATTTATTTATTTATTTTTTTTATGCTTAGTACTTATGGTCCATGGATCCACCACTATGTCAGCAAAAGTGTGCTCAGTTTTGATTTGAGAGAAGTGGGGCGAGTGAGTGTTGGAGGTTCTGGACTGGTGCGGTTTGGTTGGATTCCTACGGTAAGTGCTTTACTTATACACAATTCAATGGTTTGAAGCTTCATTCAACCATTGGTTCAGTATGGCTTGAATAAATCTGCACTCTATTATTGTTTGTAAATAATCAGTTAACAAGTTTAGTGACACAACAAAGTTCACATTTCTTTTTACCACAACTGTTAGGGTGGTATGTTTTGATTAAAGAGGTATAATAAATGTTTGTGAAATTAATATTGTAGTAATCATAACTTATTATTTCAACAAATTATGAAAAAAAAAAATTATAGTAACTCTAATATTAGGAGTAAGTTCAGCTACAAACTTGGTTGTAACCAAGGATTACAACTCTCACTAAAAAAAATTAACATTACTATATATTTTGAAAATCTAAATGTTGAATTACATATTTTTTCATATTCTTTACACACATGTCAAATTTTATGTTAATCAAATCTTATTTACTATTCGATTCATAAAATTAATTTTTATACATAATTATAGACTA
This sequence comes from Quercus wislizeni, assembly GCA_023055345.1. Classification (NCBI taxonomy): domain Eukaryota; kingdom Viridiplantae; phylum Streptophyta; class Magnoliopsida; order Fagales; family Fagaceae; genus Quercus; species Quercus wislizeni. The sequence goes on along the minus strand of JALGQJ010000015.1, from coordinate 5,435,022 downwards.
CCAAAACTTGGAATTTAAAAAATTTGATTAATGATATAGCTATTGTTATTTGATTTTCTAGAAATTTTGCAAGTATGGAAGATATAAAAATAAAATATTATATGGATTTGCCAAAATTTCATCTAATAAAAAGATATTGAGTAGAGCTGTAGCCAAACTTTGTTCCTCATTCTTCCTTTAGAGAAAGCATTACCCGACAAATTAAAATTAAAATTTTAGAAAAGGTAAAATATGAAATTCTTCTATAATAATAAATGTTTTTTATTTTAAACCATTAATCTCTATTAGTTTTTTTTTTTATTATTTAATTCAAACTACTGCATGGATGGTTACATAATAAACACATAAAATTGGGAGTTAAGTGACAACACTGACAAGCCAATGATATTGGTAAAAATCTCTCTCTCTCTCTCTCTCTCTCTCTCTCTCTCCCTTTTTAATTTTTTTTATTTAAGTATTCAATGTCTTGGGTCAAACACTACATCCCCTACCAAATAAAATTGAAAAAAAAAAAAAAAAAAAAAACCCATAAAAATGTATTGTTGTGACTTGTGAACTTTTATACTCCCCCCCCCCCCCCCCCCCCAAGTAAAAGTTAAACATATTTTATCTTATAAATATGATATCACAATGTTTAAAATAATTAACTATCATTTTTTTACTAGATGAGATTTTAAATGATGTGACATTATTAAATTGATTAAAAGCATGTGAATATTTATTACGAAATATGACTATGTTTGCAGAAGACTGGATTAAAAAAAGAAAAAAGAGGAATCTTCATTCATAATTCCTATGTCACGTGGAGAGAGAGATCACTAAGAGATCTGGGGTTCAATTCCCACCTACACCAAAAATTGATTGGTGTCTTGGTCTGATAATAAAGAGTTATCATCAGGAGCGGATGCCATAGATTGAAACTCTCTCTCAAAAAAAAAAAAAAAAAAATAGTAAATCCATAGAAACTAAAATCTAAATAACACTATCTTATATTAATTTGGACTTGAAATTGAAGACTGCGTTCATAGGCTACATCCAATAACGGAGGCCCAATGTTTTGAAATATTCAGTTTGTAGACTAATTATTTAGGATGATGTAATCTTAGCATGAGTTAATTGACCCACTATGGCCCATGGCCCATTAACTGGAGAGAGCCCGTATTAATGGCTCAAAAGTTTTTCTTTTGTTTATTGTTTTTGTGTGGTGATAAAAAATTGGTACAAAAGAGTTTTGAACTACGCAAAAGTAAAAACAGCTAAAGCTTTATTTTTTTCAAACTTCAAACATCATTGGGCTAAGTTTTTGTATTATTGTCCTAAATGACGATTCAGATGATTGTACAAACTGGCTAAGATCATTCACAATAAAGTAGTCAAAATAACTAAAAAGCTAGTTTAGCACCAACACACTCAAAATATCCTCAGCATCAAAGTTGCCATACCTATACATCTTTAACTCTTAGCTACAGTGAGCTACCATATATTTTTTTAATTGTGGCACGTACATTGCTGTCTTTCTTTTTTCTCTTTTTAGTTTTTTGCAATGTTTATTGGGTAGAATATATTAGTTTTATTGTGTTGTTTATATCATTTTAATATGTTGTATGCTAAAATAGAACCTTTAATGTTAGGTGTATTGTAAAGTAGATTGTTAAAATAGATAAAATAGCTTTTTGAGTTGTTAAAAACTATATTTTTTAGATGTTTTCCTATGAATGCTTTAAGGCTGCATTTGGAAACTTAAATTTGGATTTTGAATTTATAGATTTGAAATGCCATGATTTCAAGTCCATTAATTTTATATATCATTTCAAATTCATTGATTGTAAAGGATTAAAATTCTTGGTGGATTTGGTTGAATTCAAACATTTTATATTTTAAAATTATCCAAATAAGGTATTTGAATTTTAATCACTCAAATCCAAATTCTGCTATCCGAACGCACCATTAAGAGAATTGATAAATGCAAAAAAGAACTAGGAGAAATACACGTGTGTGACTTACAAGAAGGAAACAACTTACTTCTTAAACTTCATACCATCCAATGAGATGGCTGGAAGCACACTAAATTAGCATAGGGATTCCTATAAATTTTTAAGAGAAAAAAAAAATGAAGTGTGATCAAGAGTCAATACTTTTAATGATGGTTTGACAATAGTGTATATAAAGTGTTGGTGGTGGGGATTAATGATTACTTCCATATAAAGTGGGAGATGTCGTGATAACACATCATTCCCTCAAGTTAGTTAAGGGTACATATTGCTCATCAATGTTCCAGAATAATGATTTATGTCTTGTTGCATTTAATGTAAAAAGGGTGACGAGTAATGTTGACATGATGGGAAAATTGACGTCTTCATAGGCTTCTTTTAAGGGAAAATTATACCATGTATTGGCTACATAATATACTTTCTCCTTAAAAATATAAAAATATGGAGGTGCTTTGTCATTGAGTTTAAAGTGTCCCTAATAAGGACCTAACTGAGTTTTTGGTCATCTAGATGTTCGACCAGTCCCCTTTAAGGATGTTTCTGGATATGGTGCCATAGGGTCACCTTCTAGACATGACCCTACCCCAATGGGTTTGTTTCTGTTTGGCTTGAACTTGCAAGCTTTTCCTCACTCCTATTCTCATTTTTATATCCTATCCTTTTACAATGTATTTTGAGAAGTTATGTCAAAATGAAGTAAAATTAGTGTTTTTGTTAAATGTATTCAATTCTCAGTTGATTTCTACCAATTATTTATAATAGATTCAAGATAAAATAACAAAACTACGTAACATTTTTTAAAATAAATAAAAAGGATTCGATCAAAAGGTAACCTTACCAATTTACAAATTAAAAAGTGCATAACAAGAGCTAGTACATTATTATCAAGAGGTAACGTAGATATTGATCATTATAGCAAATTTGTGGTGACAATTTTTCCCCAGAATAATTTTTTAAAAATAAAATAAAAATCTTCCCTTGAAACTTCCAAAAAAGTGATTATAACTTATAAGAGGTCAATCCCAAAGGAGAAAAAGAAGAAGAGATAATCATGAGATTGTATGGTGAGGTCAATCTTGGATTAATCTTGACAAAGTTATAAATTTCTCTTCATGAATTGTTAGTTTCTTCCCCTAATAATCTTTTGAAACTTTAAATCAACTTTCTTGATTTAAAAAAAAATGATATTTAAAAAAAAAATCAAGAATATAAAAGACTCAGGTATAATATTCAGGAATATTCAAGACATCCAAAATTCAAGTCCCCTCTCTCCTCCCCCTTCATTATAAATGCTGAATTAAAAAAAAAAAAAAAAAAAAAATTGGGGTTAGATTCAAACTGACCCTCAACTTTTTTTTTTGGGTAAACCAGGATATAATATTAAACTACGAATTCACAAGTCTATTACAATGCATACTAGCTTTATCAAAAGCTAACAAAGTCTCCACCACAGGCGGTAGGTTACAAAAAACAACAAAGTGAAGGATTGTGCTCCTAGCTTGGCCAATGCATCTGTACATTAATTAGCTTCATGGTAGAAATGAATCACGCGCTTGTTTGGGATTTGCTTCAAGAGGTTCCTGCAATCAGATAGCAATGGTTCCATCATGACATTTACAACCTCATTATTCATAAGAATAACAATATTCAACACATCAAGCTCAATAATAAGATTATTCAATCCCATTTCCCTAGCTAGGATTAAACCATCTCTCAATGCCCACAGTTCAGCCATGATTCAATCTTTTGATTCAACATTAAAAGCCCCTGAACTTTTATTATTCTTTTATTGAAATCCCTATCTCCCTTCGTTAAGAAAAAGCACGAGGAAGAAAAGAAAAGAGAAAAAAAAAGATTTAATTAAATTTTAATTAAAATATATTCTAAAATTATTATTTTTTGTTTAAAAATGGAATGCAGGGAGATGAAAATGGAATTGATGGAATAATAAACAATAGAAGTTAATTAACTATCTTATCTCTTTATTGTTTGGATATTTCAAAAGAAATGAATATAATGAACAATAATCTTATTTGGGAGTTGAATGAAAATAAATCTTGTTATGTCACTTCTTTAATAAGATTAGACATTGAAAAAGAAAAGGTGCTTATTCAAAAAATAGACACAAAAAAAAAATTATGAGAATTAGTAAAAATATTAAAACAGATTCTTATGGTATTCAATTTTTTTTCTCTCATATTCTAAAAAAAAAAAAAGAAAAAAAAAAGAATCATTCACTCATATTATTTTAAGGTTAATACTTGTTACATATAGGCCTGTCCAAACCCATCTGAGACCCGACCCACCTGGAGGACTCGACCGGAATTGATCCAAAACCAGCCGACCCGACTATTCCGACGGTCGGTGGCGGGTTTTCTCCCCCTAGAAACTGACTCCGGCGGGTCAGTTTCGGTTTCTATCCCCCAAAACTCGAAAAACCCGAACCGACCGAAGAAAAACCCATATTCCGGTGAGAAACCCAAATTTCGGCGAGAAAAATTCTAGAATCCGACGAAAAAAACCCAGATTTCAGCCAAAAACCCAAATTCAGGTGATATTTCACGTAGATCAGGCGAGATTTTGACCGGATCTGGTGAAATCTCATCAAATCTGATGAGATTACTGCCGGATCTTGCGAAATCTCATAGATTCCGATGAGATTTTTGCTAGATCTCGAGTTTTCTCAACGTTTTCTAGAGTTTTTTCACCGTTTTCTTAGAACCCAGACGCCGATCGACCCGCCCGCCACTCGTTGAAGTTTGACTCGGACCGATTCGTTTACTCCGGCAGTCGGCGGCGGGTGAGATTTTCCAAAACCCGATTCCGTCAGCTCGGTTTCGAGTTGGGCACAAACCCGACCCAGGTTGACCCGTGGACAGCCCTAGTTACATACCCTACACATTATAATTGAAAATATGACTTTAGGTCACGTTTTACGTCATAATGGACAATGTGTATAACAAAAACTATCCTTATTTTAAATACATACTTGATTAAAGAACATATAATGCATATATAATTGAAGTCATTGACTTTTTGTTGACTTATTCTTTTTTTTTTTGGAGAATCATTGTTGGCTTTTTGTTGACTTATTCTAGTGTTGAGACGTAACAACTTTTAAAAGCTCATATCTTTTAGTATTCATATTACCCATCATAATATTGTCATTAATAAATAACTTCATATAAAAAATAATAATAAATAAAAACATATTAATGACTATTACAATTATCAAATTATATATATTCTAAAACATAAAATAGAGACAATCATATTTACTAAAAAAAAATTACTTTGCATTGTACATAATACTTGTTTTTTTTTTTTTTTGGGTGATAAGTAGATTACTTACTAGTTACTATATATATTGCATTTTATATTTTATTTATTCATTTATTTTAGGTTTGCAATGGGAAAAGTAAATGTGGAGTTAGTTTTAATGCTTTGTTTGATGGTTGGAATGCTTGTGGCTCAGTCTACCGCGGATAGTTTGAAACATTGCTTTGACGAATGCATCCAAAACTGTTTAAATGGTGCATTATTTCCTCGTATTGGTAATTCTAGTCCATGCTACCCCAATTGCTCTAACGGTTGCCGCATGTATACCAAAGTTTGTATCTTCGGTTTTTGCGTTAAAATAAAATCTAGATATCTATGTTAAAATTTGGATCCCAAATCTGGTGAATTCACAAAATGATGAAACATGTATTATTGCCAAAACCTATAACAATTAATAAAACACAAGTAATCTTTTAGAGTAATGCAGACATACAATACTATATGGCAAACAACGATTTTGTACATGTTATAAATATTGGACACGTCATAATGAATTCTTTCAAATACTTCTTTAAAATAATGCTTCCTGAATAATGCAAACATACAATGTCATATGACAAATAACAATTCCTACACGACATAAATGTTCCCAATTGCCCTCATAAGAGATTTTTTTTTTTTTTTAACCACCAGCAGGTGTGGTAAAATTGGTAGGTGACTGCTAAGGTTTCACCACATCCCAAGTTCAAGTTCTTACAAGGACTGTTATTGCAATTTTTGGAAGTCCCAGAAACCAATAGAGCCTAGGGTGTGTGTGGGTTCGGAGTTTTCGAGCTCCAGTTCGAGCTGGTGGTACCCATGTGCTTACCCAACTATACCGTGGGACGTGGGACAATGACTGCCACACGCGAGTCCCCTTTTTTTCCCTCAGAAAAAAAAAAAAAAGACATCCTTTTTTTTTTTTGTTTTTCGTTTATTACTTATGGATCCACCACTATGTTAGTAAAAGTGTGTTTGGTTTTGATTTGAGATAAATTGGGCGAGTGAGTGTTGGAGGTTCTGGACTGGTGTAGTTCAGTTGGATTCTTACTGTGAGTGTAGTACAAGCTCTTACACAATCCAATGGTTTGAACGTTAAACCATTGGTTTAGTATGGTTTTGATAACTATGAATCCTACTACTATTTAGAAAATATGAAGTTAACAAATTTAGTGACACAACAAAGTTCACATTTTTTTACCACAACTATTAAGGTGGTATGTTTTGATTAAAGTGGTGTCAATAGTGAATGTTTGTCAAATTAATATTGTACCAATCATGACTTATCATTTCAACAAATTATGACCAAAAAAAAAAAATTTGGCTATGGTTGTGTTTGAAAACTTAAATTTGGATTTTAAATCAATAGATTTCAAATAACTTAATTTCAAATTCATTAATTTTGAAGGTTTAAAGTCCTTGGTAAATTTGGTCAATCCAAATATTTGATATTTTAAAACTATTCAAATAAAGTATTTAAATTTTAATCACTTAAATCGAAATCCTACTATCCAAATGCACCATTAAGAGAATTGATAAATGCAAAAAGAGTTGGCAGAAAGACATGTGTAACTTGCAAGAAGGAAACCACTTAATTCTTAAACTTCATATCATCCAATGAGTTGGCCAAAGGCACACCAAATTAGCATAGGGATTCCTAGAAATCTTAATAGAAAAAAATGAAGTAATTGTGATGAAGAGTCAATACCTTTAGTGATGGTTGGACGAGGATATATATAAACTGTTGGTGATGGGGATTAGTGATCACTTCCTCATAAAGTCAAAGATGTCATTATAATGCACAATCCCCTTAAGTTAGTTACGGGGACAAACTACCCCTTGATGTTTCAAAGTAATGATTTATGTCTTATAGCATTTTATGCAAAAATGGGGCCAATTAATGTTGACATGATAGGAAAACTAAAATTCTTCAGAGGTTCATTTTAATGGAAAATTATATTATGTATCGGCTACATGGTATACTTTCTCCCTTTTAAAGTGGGGGTACTTTGTCATTGAGTTTCATGTGTCTTTGACAAGAATCTAACTGAGATTTTTGTCTTCTAGATATTCGACCACTCCCTTTTAAGGATGTTACTCTGTAGGGCACCATGGGGTCACCTTGTGGATGTGGCTCTAATCCAATGGGTTTGTTTTGCGGCCTGTTTAGCTTGGGCCTGCAAGATTTTCCTCACTCAATTCTCATTGTTATATCTTATCCTTTAAATATCTATTTTGAGAAGTTATGTTGTCAAAATGAAGTTAAATTAATGTTTATGTTAAATGTATTCAATTCTTAGTTGATTTCTACCAATTATTTATAATAAATTAAAGATAAATAACAAAGCTACGTAACATTTCCGAAAATAAATAAAAAGGTTACAATCAAAAGGTAAGTTTATTAACTTACAAATTCTATCTCTTATGATAAAAAAAAAAAAAAAAAAAAAAAAAAAAAAAAAAAAAAACCTTACAAATTAAAAAGTGTATAACAAGTGCTTTTTTTTTTTTGGTAAATAAGAGAATAATATTAAGCACTACCCAAGAAAACCAGCTGTTTGAGGACGAATCCTCTCATACTACATGCCAATTTGGTCATAATACAAAAGCATAGCAATGTCCACAGGCGGACTATCATAAACAACAAAGTCTTGCTGAATAATTGGGCCTTTCCAGGCTAATGCATCCGCACACCCATTCGCTTCACGGAAACAGTGCATTATCCTTACTTGAGGCACTTGATTGATAAGAGTCCTGCAATCCATAATAAGGGGAGAATGATTAAGATTATAGCTATATTCATTCGTCATCCATTCCAAAACAACTTTAGTATCAACTTCTATCTCTAAAGCCATAAGATTGAAAGAAATGCATAAAGATAGTCCATCCCTTAGAGCCTATAGCTCTGCTTCTACACTAGAAGAGATACCAATGTTGTGGGTAAAACCTTTAAGCCATCTTCCCCTAGAGTCACGGATCAGCCCACCACCGCTCGCCCTTCCAGGATTCCCCAAAGCTGACCCATCCGAGTTTAGTTTATACCAGCCATCACACAGCCTGGTCCACCTAACTCGAATCAAAGATTTAGTGACCCTTCTGTCTGCCTTGCTCACGCAATACATATACTCTTGGGCTGCATGAATCACGCTACTGTATAGCTTTGGGTTGGACCACTTCTCTTTAAAAGCGAAATCATTCCTATGCAACCATAATTTCGATACTGCAACAGGAAATAAAATATGCCAGGGAATAGAAGCAAACTTGAATGCATTTATACTCATGTTTTTCTCTAACCAGTCCCCTAATTTGCCACTGAAAAATCCTTGATCAAAATTAGAAATTCCAAGCTTTTCCCAAGTAATTTTCGTAAAAGTGCAGTCCCTTAATGCATGAAGGATGGATTCCTTCTCATTCTTACAAACCCGACATTGGGCATCCTAAATAATGCCCCTTTCCTGAAGCACCTCTCCCACGGGTATACTAAGCAAGAAGTACTTCCACATAAACATTTTGATTTTGGCATCGAGTCCATTTTCCAAATCCAATTCCCCTTGAAGGCAGTAGAGTGCTCACAGTCCCCTATAGCAATGCCATAAGCATTCTTTTGCTCAAACTCACCCAACGGAGATGAAGCCCACACCATTCGATCCTCTCCCTGATGGTTTAAAGGATTAGGAATAGCCTTTACGAGACTAATCAACTTGTTAGGCAGATTAAAGGAGCATCAAATAAAATCCCACCTCCCTCCAACTCTCATGTCATTCATCGTTAACAACTCTTCATTTCTTCTAGAGGGCCTTCAATCAAACCTTTAATAGTCCCCCCTGTCAACCACTTATCATACCAATAATTTAGAGTACTATTAGAACCCAACTTCCATTTTATACCTTGCCAGAGGATACTATTGCCATGCTTCAACCCAGCCTAAACATTAGACCCATTTTTCATCGGGTTGCTGTACTTTAAGCGCAGCACCTTCACCTAATCTTTATCTTTTTTCCATTTTAAACCTCCAATTTAGCTTAGCCAACAAAGACAAATTTTTTGGCTTGGCAGCTTGTAGTCCAAGTCTTCCCTCTACCTTAGGCTTGGTTACCTTATTCCAACTAACCATGTGGACTTTTCTTTTGTCTGGAGTGGACCCCCAAATAAAGTTCCTGGTCACTTTATTAAGAGCTTACATGGTCTGGTAAGGCAATAACGTACTTTGCATCACATATGCTAGAATTGTGGTAAGAATGGAGTGGGCAAGAACAACCTTACCTGCAAAGGACAAGAGGTGCCCCTTCCAATCTGCCAGTTTAGATTGCACTCTTTCCACAACAAAATCAAAATCCCTGCTACTAGAACCGGGCTGTTTTAGCGAAAAACCAAGGTATTTACCCAACTTGGGTTTTGATTGAATACCCAACACCTCACAAATTTCATCCCTCTTGTTGCCGTCCATATTAGGGGAAAAATAAACTCTAGATTTCTCTTTGCTGATCTTTTGTCCTGAGATACCACAGAACCCCTCAAGGGCATCCAACATACTAATGCAATTCTTCATATCAGCTTTGGCAAAGAGCACCAAATCATCCGCAAAGAAGAGGTGGGACACCGTCAGACCACCCCTTGACTTTTTAACAAGGTCCCAAAGCTTCACATCACACTTGTCTTTGATGAAAAACCCCAACACCTCCATACACATGATGAATATGTAAGGCGATAAAGGATTGCCTTGCCTAATTCCTCTTGAAGGTGTAAAAGACTCCAAGGTACCTCCATTAAATAACACCTTCATACTGCACGTTAAAATACTACTCAGGATGACTTTACTTAACAAAGGAGGAATGTTAAACAAGGCAAGAGTATCTCTAACAAAACTCCACTCAAGCCTATCATAGGCTATCTCAAGATCAATTTTACTGTCATATACCCAACTTTACCTTTCTTTATACTCAACATGTGCAGCAACTCTTAAACAATGATGGCATTGTCCACCCCCTTTCGACCCAGAACAAAGGCTGCTTGTAGCGGAGAGATTAAACTATCCAAAAATGGCCTCAGCCTAGCAACAATTATCTTTGAAATAACTTTGTAAACAGTGTTGCACAAGCTGATGGCCCTAAAACTCCCCAAGGAATCAGCTCTTGAATGCTTGGGAATTAAGGTGATAAGAGTCTTATTTAAATAGGGAGGCACACACCCCCTCTCAAACACCTCCTTAATTACTTCCACAACTGATTTCCCCGTTATCATTTAAAATCTTTGGTAAAACCCTGCATGAAGCCCATTCGGACCAGGCACCTTAAAGGCTTTTAGGGCCCACAATCCATCTTTGATCTCTCTTTCCTTAATCGGGAGTGCCAAAGCTTGCGCTTCCTCCTTCGATAATCTGACCAGCCAATTAGGAATATCCCAAACTTTCCTTTGCGAATCCTTCATGTCTATGGTATAGAGGTTTATGTACCACCTTCTGATATAATCAACCACCTCATTTTCTTTAGTAATATAATTCTCTACACTATCTTTGAGGCTTGAAATTCTATTCCTTCTGCTCCTGTTTATAACATAAGTATGATAAAAAGAGGTATTGCGCTCTCTAAAAACCAGCCAATTGATTTGAGCCTTCATCACCCAAAACTCATCAATAAGCTCTTTGACATTCACATAATCCTTCCTCAGACTTCTCTCTAACTCAACAAGGAAATCATCATGTCTATTAGCCAAGGCCTTTTGAACACCATTCAACCTAGCTTCAATCTTTTTCCTATGAGAAAACAATTTTCCAAACACCTCTCTATTCCATTGCTTAGTAGAGTTAGTGAAAAATTGAACTGCATTATCAAGGCTTCGGCCACCTCTCCACACATCACGAACAATCCCAAGAAAATCCGGGTGAGACAGCCATCTGGGTTGAAATTTAAAAGGCCTCAATAATCCAATACCCAAAGTTTTCTCCAACTTAACCATGATAGGACAATGATTAGAATTAATTCGAGTGAAATGCTCAATGGTTGCCTCCGGATAGAGTAAACTCTAGCTCGTATTGCAAAACCCATGGTCCAATCTCTTTTGAATGAGATCCGACAAATTTCACAAATTGGTCCATGTAAACCTTGGACTCGAAAAACCCATATCCATAAGTCCACACTCATTAATACACTCTTGAAATAGCCTGGCTCTATAAGCATTAATCGGTTTTCCCTCCAACTTCTCCTCGCTACTCAACACTTCATTAAAGTCACCAAGCATTATCCAAGGCAGATAATGGGTAGAATTAATCACAGAAAGGTTATGCCAAAGAATGCGTCTTTTAGCTAGCCTAGGACTTGCATAAATGGCAAAAATAATCTAGGAGAAATTAGAGCAACTCACCTTGACAAGTGCATGAATTTCTTGTTCCATTGAGGAGAGATGTGTGACCTCAACTGCATCAAAATTTCACAATAGCCAAAGCCCTCCTGTATACCCCATTGTATCCGCGTAAATTGCACCATCAAAAGGCAACCGATCCGTAATAACTTTAGCTCTTTCACCACCCACTCTAGTCTCGGTAACAATCACCATTGTTGGTGAATAATCCCTAACCAAGTCCACAACAGCACAACCAAAATTTGGGCTAAGAGCCCCACGACAATTCCACACAATTATATTCATTGATACAAGATGTCCGAAAATAGGGTACCTATCAGGGTAAGGCAAAGCTTTCCCCGAGCAATCAAGTTCCATCCCATCCCCTTTAGATGGGCCTCTGTTTGTGTTTCCCTTGTGGAGAGTACCATCATGTGCTCTAGGACTCCCATCTCTCTCTCTTGATTGAGCTTACTAAAAGTTTGAACTTCTTGATTGGCAAGCACACCTGTATCAGCTTCAAAACCATCATATTCCCGAGTCAATTGGAAGCCATTGGGGGTTCCTCTAACATTTTCCTCTCTCCCATTTCCATTGGATTGTTTGATTCGAAGAAGACCGGTCTTGGCAAAACGTCCTGGAAGTTCCTCCAAACAGATTTCCATTTTTCCATGGGGGCTTAGACGTCCATCATAAACCTCCACCATGGGTTCAGCCGAAGCTGCCATGCTGGGTTTGTAATGGGCAATGACCCCAGCTCTTGGCTCACAAAGGTAAGAGGGAATATGCTCTTCTAAGCTTCCTTCTGATTCACATCGAACCAACCCCATACTTCTGTTGGCTTCATTCTGATTTGATCTATAACTATATTGGGAATTACTAGAACTTCCCCTTGAAACTTGATCACCCAACACTGCGAGTTCATCAACGTTGCAAGTTGATTGTGCTCGTCCATGGTTACCACCTCCAAAGGACCTATTGAAGGTCTGTTTCCCTTTTTGCTGAGAGACACCAACAGAGAGAACCTTTAATTTCTTTTGTTTTTAGGTACGAGTGGGCTTATCTCTTCCATGTCTTGTTAAACCTTTTCGGTTTAACTTGTCCATCAGAAGGATTAGTTGACACATTACCTCCAAAAAACTCTTGTGGCTTCTCCACTATACACGTGTTAGTGTTGGCTGACACGCTAACCCCTTCTTTCAAGTCACCAGCTGTATTCAACTCTACAGTCTTGTCTTTGATTTCCTTAGGCCCCATAATTTGCCCGTTAGAGTCACCTTGCCCATTTGAAATAAGTTTCGGGTTATTCAAAGAAAGCTGAACCACTTGCACTTGCTTTTCCCTTAAAATCTTAGTTGGTCTAACCAAACCAAGAGAGCCAGCAACCAAACTAGATGAACCGGCTTGGTTGGCTTTCGTTGGACCTTCAGATTTTGCACGCTTCGGACCTGGCTTTCTCCGAATGACCATCATCCACGGGCCATAGTCGTCCTCTTCCTTGCTTCCAGCTTCCACCTCACGCACAGCCACATTATTCCCTTGTCGCTGTTGACCATCAGCAGCAACGCTTGAGCTTTGAACAACATAGGGACACCTTTCCCTCTTATGTCCAACTCTCTTACACCCAAAACATAGCGCCCCAATGCCTTCGTACACAACATCTTGCACTAAACCACCAATGAGCACCGTTTTGATAAGCGGTTTCGACACATCTATCTGAACACAAATACGAGCATACCTACCTCTCACTTCTGTCGCCATGTTGACATCCACCTTTAACACCGGACCAATAGCATTCCCTATTTCCTAGAGCACATGTGCCTCATAATACTCAACAAGAAGTTCATTGAGTCTCACCCAAACCGCAATGGTGCTCAGTTTTGTAGTGGAAGCCTTAAAGTTAGGTTCCTATAACCTTACAGCAACATAATTTCCTCCAAAGAACCACGGGCCTCCTTCCAGCACCTTTTCCATGTCTTCCTTAGCTTCAAACTTGAAGAGGAAAAAGTCTTTTCCCAGGTCCAAGCAATCAACTCTACATTGTGGTATCCACATGCTCAAGGCCATTCTATGCAAATAATGGTAGCCTACTGTTCTGCCATATACTTTGACAATAAGGGCATTGGACCAAGCACCTCTAATCCTGATTTTAGTTTCCTTAGAGAGTTTCATAGAAGCAAAACCCTCAGTGACCTCGTCCAGTTCAATATCCGACTCCTCCTCACCAAAGTTATGGCTGTATGGTAAGCTCATATGTGGATGGACTCCTAGAAAGTCTCCCAACAACTTATCCCTATAAGACTTTAGACTGGTGTCCCCCACCTCAAGCCTTTCTTCCATTTGGCCCCCACCACTTGTAGAGTCCTTGACCCTCTTGGTGCTCTGTTAGAGCTCATCTTGTTCCTCCCTAGATCATTCAAGGTGCTTACATTGCATGCCGTTCTCTAGACCCAATGCTAGACACGTTCGAAGCATTGTTTGTTCACATGCATAACAAGTGCTAGTACGTTATTATCAAGAGGTAACGTAGATATTGATTATTATAGCATAACAATATGATCGGTCCATACCTTCTAAATTTATGTAAAGGGGGAAAAAAAAGTTAGATATGGACCGATCATATTGCCAATGAGAGTGAGTTCATTGGGAGCCTCCTCGACTTGGCCATAATTGAGCTTTTTCTCATTGAGCTCCCAATCCTGCTCTTCTGGACACACCTTGAGTCTGTGGCTTGTGAAGTTCTTGACGGCCTTTTTTTAACCCCTGTCCTCTGGCACCGCCTTAATCTCCTTCAATGTCTTCATATAAAAATCAATCAGAACATCCTCCTTTGTAATTTGTATTTAGAACTAAGGAGCTGTGGATGGATCCACCAACTGTATCAGGTAGTTTTTATTATTATTATTTTTTTTATTTTCACAAGATAGAAATTTTACTCTAACTTAATCTAAGTGTATATGTGTGTGAAACTCCCTCATAGAGACTTGGACTTCTCTCCACACCCCACTACTCCAAAAGGTTCAACTATTGGGCTAGTACGGTTCTAATAACTATAAAACACCTACTATTTTTGGGAACAAAAAGTTATGAAGTTTAGTGATAATATATATACAATTTTTACCACAATTTTTAAAGTGATATATTATAATTAAAGTTCAATAAAAGTGGTATTAACAGTGTTGTTTGTCCAATTATTAGTGACTTATAATCTGTTTGGATTGAGGGGAATTAAGTAGAATAGATTAGAGTAGAATTGACCAAAAATTAGTCTATTTTCAGCTAACTTTACTTTACTCCCCTCAATTCAAACAAGTCCTTAGTGTACCAATCATAGATTTTCATCTCAATATATTATGAAAAAAAAAAATTCAAACTTTTAATAACTCTAGCATTGCTCCTGCATATAAAGCATCCATGACAGTGAAAGACTAAAAATTAGTATTTTATAAAGGTAAAATATGAAGTTCTATATAATAATTAAAACTGTTTATTTAAACAATTAATCCCTATCAGTCTTTTTATTCACATTAATGTATGAATGGTTAAACAATAAACGCATAAAAATTGGGGTTGAGTCATAGGCCAATGATATTGACAAATATTTCTCTTTGTGGCAGTGTTTGATGTCTGGAATTCTAACTCTACATTCTTACTAACATAAACATAAAAATGTATTGTTGTGATCGTAGCAGCCATTATACCTCCAAGAAAGAAAATTGTATAAAGCTAGACATATATTTTCTTGTAAATATGATATTACTTTGTTAAAAAATTATAAACCACCTTTCTTATTTCACAAGATGAGATTTTATATATAGTGACATTGTGAGCATTAGCATCGAGAGTGTCAAAAATCTCCAGTTGCTATTTTACCATTTAGTGTGCGTTTGGATATCGTTTATTTTGCTAAAAACTGAAAACTGAAAACAATAAAAAAAAAATAAAAAAGTTACTGTTTGAGCTTTGGTTACTATTCATATGCTTGATTGACCTGTTTATGTCCCATAAATAGTGCAATAGGCACTGTTTTTTTTTTTTTTTTTTTTTTTTTTTTTTTTTTTTAAGCTGAAAACGCAAACGTGGAGGACGTGGATGCGCAAACCAAACACATACTTAGGCTGCATTTGGTTGGGTGTAAAATATTTTCAGGTGTAAAATATTTTCGGGAAAGGAAAATATTTTTAAGTGTTTGGTTGCATCCCAAAAAATGATTTGGAAAATATTTTCTAGTGTTTGGTTGTGTTGCTGAAAATGCTCTAAAAAACCCATTTTTATCATGTTTCTCACATTTTCTTAGGATCCAAACAAATATTATTACAGAGAATCAAAATATATAAACAACACAAGAAACAAAAATCAAAACAAAAAAATCAAAATCACAAGACCAATTGTGAGAGAGGGACAGAGAGAGATCGATTCATGGGTTTGACTCGCCGCTGGACGAGGTGGGTTGATCTGAAGGTGGTGGGTCGATCTAGGAGTGGGTCACTCATTGGGTGGGTCGATCGGTTCGTGGTGCGATCGGAGAGGAGTGCATGTGAGAGAGGATGGAGAGTACCGTGTGAGAGAGGAGTGAGTGAGGTGATCTCTACTTTCTCTCTCTCTCACTCTCTCTCTCTCTTTTTGCACGTCTGAGACCCAGAAATGGTTTGTAGTGAAAATAGAAATGTAAAACCATTTCCGGGTCAAAGGCATATTTTACACAGTCAACTGAAATGGTTTTACAAAAAATTTTATTTTCCATGTGCAACCAAACACGCACTGAGGTGTAAAACCATTTCCTGAAATGGTTTTACACCAAAACAAACGTAGCCTTAGACTCTTAAAATTATGCAACATCCAAGTATGTAAACCCAAATTGTTTTCCATAAAAGTGATTATTTTAATCACTTTCTCTCCTCATAAATTAATTAGACTCTCTTTTCTCTATTCTCTCTCCTCATAAAAGTGATTGTTTTATTTGTGAGTATAATTTATATTATTTTAATGAGTTATATGTAAAAATAGAAACTGAAATACTAGGTGAGTAGTGAAATGAGTTGGTAAAAAAGATTAAATGCTGTTTGAGGACGTAAAATAGGTTTTTTTTTTATTTGGCATTCCCAATGCTAGTGCTCTATGAACATGCAAAAAGGATTCTTCAATCATGAAACGAACCCCATGTCACATGCTAAGAGTGATCACACTAATGCAAATATCATTATTTTCAAATTTCAACCCATAAATCGCTACAAAAAAACAATAAATCAATCCATATAATTAGAAACTAAAATCTAAATAACATTATCCTATATTAATGCAAATGGTCTAGGAGAGTTTTGGATTCCGAACAACTATTACCTACCCCCCTCCCAACCCTTTTTTTAATATATACATTTGTTAGACATAAAAATTTTCAAAATTATTATTATTTATTTATTTAAAAGTGTAAACATCTTTACTTATCTAGGTACTAAGTAGTAATCTTTTTTAACAGAATGCACATTTTCACAAAGTTGCATTAATTGTTATGATAACTTAAGGGAGGTACCATTAAACAAAACACTTACATTTTGACATCAATTTAACATTGTCTCAAATTTTGTCGTGTGGATGGATGATGCTTCACTACATATCTATAATGTAGTTCAGGTGGATTTCGCCAACTTTGATTAATAATATTAATGTCTTCTTCCTCAAAAAAGAAAAAAAAAAAAAAAATCAACAATGTCTATACCATTCAGATCCCAAACAAAACCAAATTTTATTAACTCCACGATTGAATGCACACTAAAACTGATCCGTATATGTATAAAATACAGTCGGAGAGGTGTTTATGAAAACGTCAACCCCATTTTCTGCATGTAACATCAGATAGTGAAAACGCATGTCTGAGATATTTATATCATCATTTATAGTTGAGAGAGGTCTTAAGAATTTGGATGCATTTTATGGTGTTTAAAACCCCCACTACGAACATATCCCAACAAGAAAAAACTAATAAAACAACACTGATATAACAACAATAGGAAACGGTGACAGAGTTGCAGCAGCTGAAGAATATTATTAAAAAAAAAATCCGAAAAGGCAAAGATCAGATCACTGGTACGGTGAAATTTATTTTTCTTACTTTTATTTGAAAGTTTTGTTTCCGATTTGTTAGGTTCTTCCCCTAATAATATTTTGAAACCTGAAATCAACTTTTTGGATTTAATATTTTTTTTTAAATGATATTGCAAATGATATTTTTTTTACCTAATAAAAAAGCTGGACAGTCCTACATTCAATGGCAGAGCTAGGAATTTTGAGTTGAGATGGCCAAACTATTGTGTCAAGATATAGTGTCACAATTGAAGTGTCATATGAGCCATTTTTTTTTTTTTTTTTTTTTTTTTGCTTGATAAAATCTTGAGAAAAGAAATTTTCAACCAAATTGTACATATTATCAATGTTGAATGATTTGAATGCATTAATAGAATTTGAAATTGAGGTAAAAATTAGGGGTTCCACTATTAAAAAACTTACTAAACTAATTCATTCTATTACAATTGTATATCAACTCAACTCTAAACTCTCTCTCTTTTTTCTTTTTCTTTTTTTCTTTTTTTGAGAAGGATTACTAGATTAGTTGATCAATGCTTTGGGGGGGGGGGACTTCAATTTTTTTCATATAACCTTTAAATATTTATAAAATATACCTATATTTTTAAAAAAATTAAAATTTTTGAGGGGCCAAGGCCCCCCCAAGCATGTACTCTGCCACTGGCTACATTGGCCATCATATGAGAGTTTTTATTTTTATTCGTTTTTACAAAAGGATGGGGGAATTAAACACTAAATAATTAGAAACGCCAAAAAATGCCGATCAGTGAAGCTACAAATCTCTTGGCAAACCATCGTATGAGTTTGATTTATCAAGGAACACTTTTCTCTCTCACATTTTAGAACAACCAATTAGGTTCACCTTCTTTCCTATAGCAAGCAATTTATTGAAACAAAATCTCATCCATCCTGCTTCCTATTATCCCTTAACTTTGATTACCGAAATGGATTCTTTTATTAAAATTTTTATCTCCCTTTGTTGAGAAAAACCAAAAAGCACAAGGAGGAAAAAAAGAGAGGAAATATTTAATTAAATGTTTCCTCTTTGAAGGTGGGATGTTGACAGCACATTAGCAATCACTTTTCAATAATTTCCTTAAGGCCTTACTCTTTGACAAATTATAACAAATTATAGGTTTTTGATTGGCTTGATTTCATAGTTTGCCAAACACTCCACATACAAAATCATGCACTCATATTATTTTAAGGTTAATACTTGGCGTGCACACATTATGAGCAAACATTTTTGGTTATAATGGGTAGTGTGTGCAAAAAATATTATTGTCCTTATATTAAATATATACTTGATTAAGTAACATATAATCCATATAAATTGAAGCCATTGCTTTTCTGTTGATTTATTCTAATGTTGACACAAAAACCCACATTTTTTTTCGTATTATTATCCCCCATCATAATATTGTCATTAATAAAAAAATCTCATACAAAAATAAAACATATTAATAACTATCACAAATATCAAATTATATGTATTTTAAAAAATAAAATAGAGACAACAGTTTTTACTAAAAAAATTATATTACTTATTAGTTTTTTTTTTTTTTTTTTGGTTAAGCAGTATTACTTTATAGTTACTATATATATTGCCTTTTATATTTTATTTATTTTAGGTTTGCAATGGGAAAAAGAACAGTGGACTTAGTTTTGATCCTTTGTTTGGTGGTTGGAGCGGTTGGACTTAGCTTTGACAATTGCGTCCGGGATTGTTTACTTCGTTCTTCTTATCGTGGTGCTGGTGCTGGCTTTGACAATTGCTCTAAGTTTTGCCACATGAATACCAAAGTAACCAAATCCTGTGTTCTCTTTTGGTGCTGGAAATAAAAGTTAAATGTCTATATTGAAAGATGGATCCCAAAGTTGGTGAATTCACAAAAAAAATTTTGTTGCCAAAACCTGTAATAAGACACGTGTCATCTTCTTTTTAAAAAAAAGACGCGTGTCATCTTTTAGAGTAATGTAAACATATAATGCTATATGACAGACAATGTACGCATTTTAAATATTTTACATGTTTTAATGAATTCCTTTAAATACTTCTTTGAAATGATGTTCTTGAGTGAGGTAAACCTACACCGTCATATAACAAATAATGATTTGTACACATCATAAATGTTCCCGATCGCTCTTGGAACACACACACACACACACACACACACATATATATATATATATATATATATATATATATATATATATATATATTTAATACTTATGGTCCATGGATCCACCACTATGTCAGCAAAAGAGTGTTCGGTTTTTATTTGAGGGAATGGGGCAAGTGAGTGTTAGAGGTTCTGGACTGGTGTGGTTTGGTTGGATTCTTACTGTGAGTGCAGTATACGCACTTACACAATTCAATGGTTTGAAATTTCATTCAACCATTGGTTTAGTATGGCTTTAATAACGATGCACTCTATTATTCAGTTAACAAGTTTAGTTACACAACAAGGTTCACTTTTTTTTTTTTTTTTAACAAAATAAAAATTTTACTTTAACTCAATCTAAGTGTAAATATGTGTAGAGCTCTCTCTTAAAGACTTGAACTCTAACCCTTACCTCCTACACTTTAGAATCACTTATACTTGTGGAGTTACCATTGCACCAATTAAGGATGTGTAGTGGTCACTTTTTTATTTTTTTCCACAACTGTATCAATAGTAAATGTTTGTCAAATTAATATTGTAGCAATCATAATTTATCATTTCAACAAATTATGAAAAAAAAAAAAAATTATAGTAAGTCTAACATTAGGAGAAAGTTCGGCTACAATCTTGGTTATAACCAATGACTACATCTCTCACAAAAGAAAATTAACATTACTACATATTTTGAAAAGTTAATCGTTGAATTGCATGTTTTTTCTTATTCTTAACACACATGTCAAATTTCATGTTAATCAAATCGTATTTATTATTTGATCCATAAAATTATTTTTTATACATAATTTTAGACTACAAAAACTTGAAATTTAAAACATTTGATTAATGACATAACTATTGATATTTGATTTTCTAGAAAATTTGCAAGTAAGGAAGATATAAAAATAAAATATTATGTGGATTTGCCAAAATTCATATATAACAAAAAATATTGAGTAGAGTTGTAGCCAAACTTTGTCCCTTATTGTTCCTTTAAAGAAAGCATACCCTTATAGTGAAAAATTAAAATTAAAATTTTAGAAAAGGTAAAATATGAAATTCTTCTATAGTAATAATAATTTTTTTTATATAAGATGAGATTTTAAATGATGTGACATTATTAGATTAATTAAAAGCATGTGAATATTTATTATGAAACGGCTATGTTTGAAGATGACTGGATTAAAAAAGAGAAAAGAAAAAAGAAGAGGAATCTTCAATCATAATTCCTATGTCACGTGGAGAGGGGGATGACTAATGCAAAAAATCATTATTTTTAAATTTACAATCCAAAAATCCTATATTAAAAAAAATAAATCCATAGAAACTGAAATCTAAATAACATTAACTTATATTAATTTGGACTTGAAACTGAAGATTGCGTTCATAGGCCACATCCAATAACGGAGGCCCAATGTTTGAAAGATTCAGTTTGTAGACTAATTATTTAGGATGATGTAATCTTACTATCTTAGCATGAGTTAATTGACCCACTATGGCCCATGGTCCATCAACTGAAGAGAGCCCGTATTAATGGCTCAAAAGTTAGTTTTTTTTTTTTTTTTTTTTTTTTTTGGTGATAAAAAATTGGCATAAAAGAGTTTTGTACTACGAAAAAGTAAAAACAGCTAAAGCTTTATTTTTTTCAAACTTCAAACATCATTCGGCTAAGTTTTTGTATTATTGTCCTAAATGATGATTCAGATTTTTTTTTTTTTTTTTTTTTTTTTGAGAAAGAAATGATGATTCAGATGATTGTACAAACTGGCCAAGATCATTCACAATAAAGTAGTTAAAATAACTAAAAAGCTAGTTTAGCACCAACACACTCAAAATACCCTCCACATCAAAGTTGCCATACGGCCCATACCTAACATTTTTAACTCGTAGCTACATTAAGCTGTCATTTTTTTTTTTTTTTAAATTGTGGCACGTACATTGCTGCCTTTTTTTTTTTTTAGGGTGGGAAATAGTCGATCTATATGGTCGGCGGGGGCCCGGATGCATTAGACTCCTAGGATTAAGGAGTCTAACCCCCCCCCCCCCCCAAAAAAAAGAAAAAGAAAGGACAGATAGGGCTATACGGATTCGAACCGTAGACCTTCTCGGTAAAACAGATCAAACTAATTAATAGTTTTTTGCAGTGTTTATTGTGTAGAATATATTTTTTTTATTATGTTGTTTATATTATTTTAATGTGTTATATGCTAAAATAGAACCTTTGATGTTGGGTGTATTTTAAAGTAGATTGTTAAAATAAATAAAGTGGCTTTTTGAGTTGTTAAAAACTATATTTTTAGATGTTTTGCTGTGAATGCTCTAAGGTTGCATTTGGAAACTTAAATTTGGATTTTGAATCCATAGATTTGAAATGCCTTGATTTCAAGTCCATTAATTTTATATATCATTTCAAATTTATTGGTTGTAAAGGATTAAAATTCTTGGTGGATTTGGTTGAATTCAAATATTTTATATTTAAAAATTATCCAAATAAGGTATTTGAATTTCAATCACTCAAATCTAAATTCTGCTATCCAAACGCACTATTAAGAGAATTGATAAATGCCAAAAAGAACTAGTAGAAACACACATGTGTGACTTACAAGAAGGAAACAACTTACTTCTTAAACTTCATACCATCCAATGAGATGGCTGGAAGCACACCAAATTAGCATAGGGATTCCTATGAAATTTTAAGAGAAAAAAAATGAAGTGTGATCAAGAGTCAATACTTTTAGTGATGGTTTGAAAATGGTGTATATAAAGTGTTGGTGGTGGGGATTAGTGATCACTTCCATATAAAGTGGGAGATGTTGTGATAATACATCATCCCCTCAAGTTAGTTAAGAGGACATATTGCCCCTCAATGTTCCAGAGTAATGGTTTATGTCTTGTTGCATTTAATGCAAAAAGAGTGACGATTAATGTTGACATGATTGGAAAATTGATGTCTTCATAGGCTCCTTTTAAGGGAAAATTATACTAAGTATTAGCTACATGATATACTTTCTTCTTAAAAATATAAAAATATGGAGGTGCTTTGTCATTGAGTTTCAAGTGTCCCTAATAAGGACTTAACTGAGTTTTTGGTCATCTAGATGTTCGACCAGTCCCCTTTAAGGATGTTTCTGGATATGGTGCCATAGGGTCACCTTCTAGACATGACCCTAGCCCAGTGGGTTTGTTTCTGTTCGGCTTGAACTTGCAAGCTTTTCCTCACTCCTATTTCCATTTTTATATCTTATCCTTTTACAATGTACGTATTTTGAGAAGTTATGTCAAAATGAAGTAAAATTAGTGTTTTTGTTAAATGTATTCAATTCTCAGTTGATTTCTACCAATTATTTATAATAGATTCAAAATAAAATAACAAAACTACGTAACATTTTTGAAAATAAATAAAAAGGATTCAATCAAAAGGTAACCTTACCAATTTACAAATTAAAAAGTGCATAACAAGAGCTAGTACATTATTATCAAGAGGTAACGTAGATATTGATCATTATAGCAAATTTGTGGTGACAATTTTCCCCCAGAATAATTTTTTAAAAATAAAATAAAAATCTTTTTTTAATAAAATAAAATAAAAATCCTTCCTTGAAACTTCCTAAAAAGTGATTATAACTTATAAGAGGTCAATCCCAAGGGAGAAAAAGAAGAAGAGATAATCATGAGATTGTATGGCAAGGTCAATCTTGGATTAATCTTGACAAAGTTATATCACAATGAAATTTCTGACACATTATTGGTAATGTGAAATTTACATAATCGTTTTATCACATTTTCCCTCTAGCATGTGTGAGTCTAATTTAGAATATTAGGATAGCAGTAACAGCTATCTTGTTTCAAGCTATAATTTGACAAAGTAATACGAAAATCATCATAGTTTGCCTCTAACCTAATATTCTATTTCTCTTCTTGCATGTATAATTGCCTACCTTCTTGAAGATCTAATTTGGAATTTCAATATTTCAGGGATATACAACTCTCAAAAATTCATCATGGATATATTTTTTGAATCATTATTGATCTAATAGTGAATGGTCACTAGATATGTTAATTTAATGAAAATCCATAGTTTTAAACTTTGTTAATTTGCTTCATCTCTAGAGTAAACAAGAGAAGGGAAGTTTTGTGAAATTCTCTAATTTTATAATGTTGGCTTTACGGTAGCATATATACAGAAAAGAATACAAAGTGCGTAGCAATTTGTTAAATACAATATTTTATCTCTTATTCCAATTAAACTTAAATCATCATAAAAATATATAAGATTTGGAAATACTGCAAGTAGTAAAGTATTGGGACCACATCACAATGTGTTAAGGTTGTACAATCTCATCTTTCTGGTCTAATTAGAGCTCGCCATCTCATTAAAAATCCAACTTAGTTCAGCCTCACCTAATTATTAAGAGTAATACTACAGATATAAACTATTTTATAACAATTTTATAAACTATTGTAGTAGTACATTTTTACTGGTTCTCATCTTAATCCATCACTAACATCAATTTTCCATTTAATAATAACTTCTCATCACATCAGTAGTATGTTAAAAAAATTGTAAAATAGTTTGTTGCTCTAACATTGCTCAATTATTAATAGAACCCCAAAAATGCATCTCTCTCTTTCTCTCTATAGATATGTGTGTGTGTGAAGGACTTGAGAATTGATTTGGAAAATGTAGAGGAGCAATTTGGCATGAGATGCACTAGATGGTAGACAATAGTGAGAAGAGTTCAACCTCCGCTTGTGTTAATCCTCCTTGTGGTTATTAATGATTTGCAACTGTAGCTTCTTGAGCCCTTTGTCCAAAACGTTTTCATTATCGTCAGCATTCAGCACCCCTAGGCATCTTTTTAAAGAGCAAATTAGGGGAGATGTATAGGAGAGGCTAATTTGCGACCTACCTCATTGTCCATCGTGGCTTTAAGGTTCTCTTTTTCCTTGTTGATGTGATATGGTCAACGAAAATTGACTTCGTTTGAGGGCTAAAAGAAGATATATGGTTTGAAAATGGACTAACGATATGAGAGAGAGAGAGAGAGAGAGCATTGATTGTGTCTTGTTAATAATTGGGTGAGCTGGTGATAAGCTGAATTTTAATTGAAGCATTGGTCTATTATTAGACCAACTAGCATGCAACACATGTAAATGTATAAATGCATTTAAAATTAAACACAATTTTTATTAAAAAAATAGTATGTAACATATGCATTCGTGTAGATACATTTAAAATTAAACACAATTTTTATCATAAAAATATAAATAATTAGTCAATTTTTTTAAAAAAAAGTAAACGTAATTAGTCACATATTAAAAGTCTTACCTAAATTTAATACTACTTATGATCATTTTTTTTTAATTTATAATTAGATAGAAAGTCTTACCTAAATTTGTTGTGTGATGATTTATATTGAGTATATGTGATTGACTTTTTCTTTTTTTAATTTTATAGTTTATTAATATTAGATTCTTAGTATTTTGCACTAACTAACTCACTTGACATAAATATTAAAAAATTTAAATGGACACATGGCACAAATTTAAGTGGATAATTATGGTATAGTTCTCACATAAATTTAGACACATGGCGCAAAATTGGATTCTAATTTCAAATTTTATTTGAATTTTCTCTAAACTTTACCTATATATATAGACTAGGTCACATTGTATGTATTTCACTTTAACACATTATATGTGATTTGGACTTAAAAACATTTATTCATATCCATAAGATGTTTTATTGATGTCATGACATTTTCATTGATGTCCTTTACATATACTTGATTGAAGTTATGAACTCTTTAAAATGCACAAATTTTGTTATTCGGGGAACTCTGTAAGACTGAACTTTGGAAGGTTTTTTATTTTATTTTTTAAAATATTTTTATTTTTAGAATTCAATAATTGGTGAGAAAAGATTTGAACTCATAATGTGCCTATTAGAAACCAAGAGATGCCAATTGAGTTATAACGCTCTTGATGATTGAAAGCAGGAGTTATAAAAACACATAATGACTTTAAATTGGTGCTTGAATCTAAGTTGGGACTTCTTGTATAATTTGAAAGATAAAAAGGAAAAAAAAAAAACTTGTAATTTACTTATTGTCAAAATTTATTTTTTAAAGCTCTAGAACTTGCAAATTTTAATTATTACTTTTATGGAGGTTAAGAATTTTATGTTGAGTGAACACATCTTTATACGGGTTAAAATGGCGGTAAACTTGAATTAAATGTTTTTTTTAGAGAAATGCTATATTCCCAATATTTTCATAACAAATTCTAAGTAATAGGTTTTTATTAGTTGTTATGTGTGGGAAAAAAATAATTTAAGTTGTGAATTCAAAATATAACTAATAACAACTTACCACCTATTATTTGTTGTAAAAATATTGTGGACGTAGTACTGCACTTCTTTTTATTAGTGAGTAATTTTTTTTTCCTTTTCTACAACACATTTACATCATTCATCTTAATAAAATAAGATATATAATTTTGTATTATTAAATTAAGAAAAAATCATATATCATAATAAATTCCCCTTCTCCCTTTGTATTTTTATAATTAGATAGTTACAATAATAGGGTGGGGATATGAACCATGAACATTTTCATTGGAAACATTAGAAAATATTAGTAGAATTTGGCAAAATTTTCCCAAACTTATTGCAACAAAAACTAAATTACATATTTATGATGAAAACGAAAAAAATCTAAGAAGGTTTATAATATGAATATCTTGACACTGGATAAGATACAAGGTTTCATTCTACTTATTTTCTCTTAAAAATGAATATGATTAACAAACATGTGAGCTATTTGAAGTGAATTTGGTAGTTTCTTAAAAAAAAATTTCTTCCTATAGTACCTTGACATGAGTGTGAAAGAAAGTTAGGGTCCGCTTGGTTGGAGTTGAAACATGGAGGATAGAAAATAGGGAGAAAAAAGTAGAGAGAAAACTTATTTATGGGCGTTTGGTTGGAGAGAAAGGGAGGATGGAAAATTAGTGAAGCCTAGGTGTTTTCTTCCCTAACCCACCAAAATTCTATCTCTCCAATTTATAGAGAAAATAGAGAAGAGAGGAATAGTTGCATCAATAACTAAACTATCATCTCTTCTTCTTCTTCTTCTTCTTCTTTTTTTTTTTTTTTTTGCTTTCCTAGGCATGGGACTTGCTTGTCGTTCTTTTTCCACTTTTTTTTTTTTCTTTCTTTCTTGGGTGTGGATATGCTGGTTGCTCTTTTCTTTTCTTTTTTCCTTGAGCATGATACAAGTTTTGCTCTTCTTATTTATTTATTTATTTTTTTGGATTCAGCTAAACGTGAATTTTTTTAAACTTTTTTTATATGATTTTTATTTTTTAATAAATTTAGGTGATTTCTTTTTTTTTCTTTTTTTGGTTGTTTGTCACTATTTTGTTTTAATTGGACATTATTTTTTAACAAGGGCATATGAGTAAATTTATATAAACTCATTTCTTTTCAATCTCTCAAATTTTCTACCCCCAACCAAATACAAATGAGAGAAACTAAAATCTCTTCTATTCTCTCACTTTTTTATTCATTCTCCATTTTCTATCATCCTAGTTTTCCACCCCTCCAATTAGTTTCCTTTTTAATCGTGATTATAACATGATTCTATGTTTGCTTTTCCCCTCTTTATTTCCATTTTAATGATAGGACAATTAAAATTTATTAAAAAAAATTATTGATAGTTTATAGGGTAAAATATTATCTTGTCCCTAAACTTTACTAAAAGTTTATTTGTCATCCCTAAACTTTAAGAAATTCATTTTTCGTCTCTAAACTATTGAAAAATTCATCTTTCGTTCCTAAACTATTGATAATGTTTTATTTATATTCTTAAACTTTACTAAAAGTTTGTTTTTCATCCCTAAACTATTGAAAAAAGTTCTTTTTTTAATCCTTATTTTTGTTTCTAAATTATTGCAAAAACTCTTTACAAAGTTTAGGGACGAAAAATGAACTTTTTATAGTTAAGAATGAAAAATAAACTCTTGGTAAAGTTTAGGGACCAAATAGTATTTTAACTTAAATTATAACGTCTTCATGAATTAAGTGATATATTTGATATGTCATCCATGGAGGGTAAACAATGTTACATTACAATTACCAATTTTTAGTATATATATTTTGCATTTCTGCTACCATGTGTGCTATTGTATTATAAAACCTCTTAAGAGCTACGATTCAAAACAAACACTATACTACAAAATTACAAATAGATGCATGTCGCAATCCATCTATTTTTGGTGCCATCTATTTGCTAGTTTAGTGTGCAAATGTTTTCATATCATGGGAATCTCTCAATTTTTCATATTCTTCTTCCCCTTAAAGCAATCAAATCTATTACATGAAAATTTATTTCAAATGCCGCCCTTTGCCTCAACATTCAATCACTTCACGTTTCACTTTTATTCAAACAAACAAAAGTGTTAGTTCCAAATCTCTAGTAACCAAATATAGCTTCTATATAAAGACCATTTTTTTTTATAAAATACAAACTAGTTTCATTCATGACTTTTTGGCTTTTGAGTCACTTCCTTAAACTTATAGGACAAAATAATCTTTTTATAGCTATGTTTCTATTGCCGCCCTTTGCCTCAATATATTCAATCACTTCACTTTTATTCAAACAAAAGCATTAGTTCCAAATCTCTAGTAATTAAATATAGCTTCTATATAAAGATCCATTTTTTTAATACAATACAAAGTACAAACTAGTTTCATTCATGACCTTTTGGCTTTTGAATCACTTCCTTTCACTTATGGGACAAAATGACCTTTCAGAATTATTTCGAAGACGGGGTCACCCTTTGTCACGTTTCTCCAATAAAATTGCTTAGTTAATTAAGATAAGAGATAGGGCTTTGCTTGACAACTTGTATTTTGTCTCTTTGAACTACCTAATAGATGATGATGATGATGCATTTGGGACTGTTAGGAGGACACCCAATTAAATACAACCAAAAAAAACTAGTACTATATAATATCTTAAACGTTTATTTATTATATTTTCCTCCTTCAAATAAGATATAGTTGACCTATAAAATTATAATATTTAATTAAAATATATTTGACCAACTCTAATATCTAACTCTTAAGAATAATTTATATTTGACCAAAGACACAGCCACTTGCAAAGAATCCCACAATTTGAAATGTGAACAGACAAAAAGAAAGAGTATCTTGTATTCGTCTCGTGATAAAAAAAATATTATAGCAGCTTAACCGGAGCCTGTCACGGTGTGAGTTAACTAATTATAAGGGCCTTCCAAACATGGATCCGACAACTGTCGTGCCCCACAGATGGGTCCAAAAATTTATTACAATATCTTTTTTTTTTTTAAATCCCAATATTTATTTATATGATATAGTTCTCGAATACACGATAGAATAGTTTTAGGCTAATTTTTTTGATAGAATAATTTTAGGATATTATTAGTAAATATGAAACTTTTGGTTTATGTGGAAATCAAGCCGTTGACCTATTGAAGAGTCATCAATTAACAAAAAAAATGCACATAGGATACTCTAAAGTATGCCTTTTTTTTTTTTTTAAGTCGGCTATTCTAAAATATGCTAAGGAGACAATTCTCTTATTTATTTGTTACAAACTACAAGGCAGTTTATATCAATTATTATTAGTATTATATATTATAATATGGAACCAAAAATAATAATCCACACTTTTCACCCTCCCCAAAATAATAGCCCCCAGTCTTGCAGAATATTTAGGAGATAAAATAGGCATCTCTATTGCAAAAGGAATTATTCTCTTACCTTGCAATAAATATTTTTATATAATTTAATAACATAAAAGTCCACAAATCAGACAAAAAATCTACCATCAAACCGGTAGTGATACGAATAATTGTCAAACATCTATTTCTTTCCCCAGTTAATTGAACTATCTTTCTCTTTTCCTTGCTACAACCCTCTAATTGGTGTCAAGAATTGTCTTAATCTTAATTATGATTTTAGCAATAATAATAATATTATAATGGGTCTGGTTAATGTGTGCCCTAAGGCACACATTAACAAATCCATTTTTAAAAAAGTTTTATTGGGAATTGAAAAAGTTGTCAAAACTTTTTCAATTCCCAATAAACTTTTTCCAAAATTGGTTTACTTAATGTGTGCTCTTAGGGCACACATTAGTAAAATCCTATTATAATTAATACATTAAGCCGGCAATAATACTCCAATTTCTCATGTTGTAGATTGGTGGGTGATGTAGCAAACTTTTTTTTTTTTATAAGAAACCAGCACTTCAAATTCAAGATTGTAAAACTGGTACAGCATCTGAGATAACTTCAAAATTTATAATGGTTGGAGTTTCCTCCATCCATGTTACAAAGTCATTTACAGTTTGGGCATGTCGGGCAAGGCCGTGAGCAGCTCAAATTGTACTCATTGTACTCAAATTGCTAGCTAATTATGGTACTGAATTTGGACTTTGGAGTATAAAGCTCAATAGCCTACGATAAGAAAGGACTGAAAAAAGCTGAAACTCAAAACGGTCTCATGATTTACCTTGGTAATCATAAAACCATCCAGACACCTATAAAATCATCATCATAGTATGCAGCAACCTAACTCACATTATGCTAGTAAAAGCTAAAAGGAAAAGTGCAGAGCATAGGAATTGGATCACTCTAATTGTCTTTTTACATTAACAAAAGGACTTAAAACAGAAACCTATGAATGAAAAGAGATTATTCCCTCCATCTTTTTTTTCTATGCTATGCTTGTTTGGTGGCCAAAAAGAAAAAAAAAAAAAGAAAAAAAGTACTATACAAGAAATTTCCATGCCCACTTCTTAAAAACCAAAAATTAAAATTATGAAAGATCCGAGATTTTAGAAGTAAGACTTGAGTTTAGTACTTTTGTGCACTCGATCCAATAGAATGCTGCCATGTGTTGAAATCTCAACACCCACCCACGGCCGCTGCGGATCCACACGGAGCCCAAGAAGAACCCGAACTCGCTCCTCCGCGAGGGGTAGAACTACCGGAGAAATTGTCCCCGGACCCTACGCCAGGGCTGTTACCATAACCAAGTTCTTGAAACCCCATGAAGATGTCCTCATTCATCGCTATGTTTGGAATCAGAATGTCATCATCCTCATCATCATCAACCATTTCCTCGCTCTCTTTATCGTTCCCATCGATCATCTTATCAGTCTCTTCGTTGATGTTGTGGAGATTGGCTGCCTCTTCATCTGTTTGTAGCACTGTCAGTGGTGTTGTAGGAGAGAGACATGAAGTTGACTGTGGAGACAAGCATGAAGTAATATTACCATTGGTATTGGCTGTGTCTGTGGACTTAAATTTATTGCGCACACTGCCAGCTAGTGAGTTTCGATGAGTGGGACGAGGGTGAGTGTGTTCGCCTGTGTAGGTGATGATGAAAGTGTTGGGATCAGTGTTGCTTCGCTCTACTTGTTTTCTTGCAGTACACCCTTTTGTGCTACTGCACCGGTAGTAGTTTCTGTGTTTTGAGAAAAAAAAAAAAAACCGAATATTTAGGCCAAAATTGTCGCAGACCTAAAAAGAAAAAAAAAAAGTAACGATCTTTAAGAAAAGAGCGAGAAAAGTGAGTTTATTGGAATTAAAAACCTTGGATATGGAGAGCCTTTGATGGGCTTTTGTCCGTATTTACGCCATGCCCACACATCCGCAGAGAGATTCTCTGCGGTTACATGTCTTACTGTTCTCTTCTGCAGGTTCTTCCTGCAAATCAAAACGAGGAAATTCAACCATTTTAGCCATTGGAGGCATAGACATAATGTAAAGATTTCATTTTTATTTTTATTTTTGTTTCTTACTTGTAAACAGAAACAACGTAATGGGAAAATTTTGAAATACCTTTTTCTTGTCCTGGGGACCTGAGATTGCATGGTTGGTAAAGACATGGGAGAGCTGGCTTGAGGCTTAAGAAATTCCTGTTGATAGACTTGCTGTTGTTGTTGTTGTTGTTGAGGACCTTGCAGTCGTTGTTGATCTACGATTCCCCGGAAACCAAAAGAGGAGGATCCATGTAAGCGATGTTGTAGGTCAGAAATAGAGGAATTGGGTTTGATACCATGACTTGCTGTGGTGAAGGTGGTGGTGGTGGTGGTGGTGGGGAAAAAGGGTTTGCAAAGTTCTTGTAATTCTTGGAAAGCATTGGTTCTGGGCTCTCCAAAGTGAGGAAAAGAAAATGGGTCACTTTCTTCCTTAAAAGTCAGAGAAGCCAAACAAGACAAAGGGTATTCTGAAGCAGCAGTGGTGTTGGTGGTGGTGGTGGTGGTGGTGGTGGTGGTGGAGTATTTGCAACTACGCACCACCGCATTTAGATCCCAATCAGTCATTTGTGGGGGCACTATATACGGCGGAGTTCTCTCACCTAAAAATTGTACACACAAAAATAATTTTTTTTTTCTAGGATTGTTGCTAGTTGTTATCCTCTCAAGTCTCAACCCATATGAAACAATTGGGTGAGTGAGCAACTAGGCAAGGCAGAGAGATAGGTAGAGTGGACAGCGCTGACTTCTGGGGCTAAAGAAAAAAAAAATATTGAGAGAAGGAGAGAGGGAAGTGAGAGGAAATGGTGGAGTAGTGACTTGGTAATTGTAAATCACTAAAATTGTTTATATAAGGGAAGGAATAGTTATCAAAAACAGTAT
The DNA here is from genome assembly GCA_023055345.1 of Quercus wislizeni. NCBI lineage: Eukaryota > Viridiplantae > Streptophyta > Magnoliopsida > Fagales > Fagaceae > Quercus > Quercus wislizeni. The sequence goes on along the minus strand of JALGQJ010000015.1, from coordinate 5,402,445 downwards.
CAGAGAGAGAGAGAGAGAGAGAGAGAGGTGTTTTTGGTGGGTGGGGTGGGGGTATGGTTTTAAGGGATCTGAGGGACTTTCCATGTGTGAGGAAACCCACTTTAGGTTTTTCTTTTTCATTGACTTTGAGAAAATGTCAAAGTGGACCTAAGAAATGTGCCAAAGAAAAAGGGGGGAGAGCCTTTAGTTCCCAAATTGCCTGTGAAATTTGCCTTATAGACATGCTTAACAATGTTGTACTCGATGTCAGATTGGATTAGCTTGAGCGAAAGTGATTCCGTCACGCGCTCTGTCTAGGCGTGCATGCACTTTGCAGGTACATGTGTTGCATTGGCTTAGCATGTCGTACAACTGGGCTACATTCCATTTGTGTTTCAATCACTCTTTCGTGGGCGTGGGGCTGTCATTACATAGTGGTTGGAATAAAGAAAAGAAGCTTAGGAATAATGGAATGTGGAGCTAGTCCCACACTAAACTCCCACTCTCTTTACCAAGGGTTACAAAACACCCATGTGGTTCACTATTTCACCGGTTTAAGATGGAGTCTCAATTTTGAGTTCAAAGGTTCTCAATTTTTTTCAAAGTTGTTTGCTTAGTCCAAATTAAGATACTTGAAATATACTTATTGTGGAAAAAAGAATGAAGTGCAGAATTTTAAATACAATTACTACCTATGTTGAAGTCTCATGTTGACAGTACTTACTCTTTAATTTTCTTTCTATTTTTTCATCTTCAATTAAAATCAAAGTTTTAATAAGCCTCTCCTCTTCGTTTAAATAGTTCATATTTACATCAATGTAATGTATGATTGCTTGATTACTGTACATCTTTAGTACGATGGTTACTCCACAAGTATAAGTGTTTATGGGGTGCGAGGGGCATGGACTGGAGTTCAAGTCTTCAGAATAGAGTTTCATATACATATATACTCAGATTAGGTTAGAGTAGAAATTCTATCTTGTATAAATAAATAAAAAATGTATGATTGCTTGGATGTTATAAATTGGCTAAGAGCTTTGTATTTCAATTAACACCTTAATGTTTTTAACGAAGATATTCTAGTTTAAATCTCCTCTTTCTCATTGTAACTATTGAATTATCAATAAATAAATAAAATAAAGAAGGTTATAAATTGGAATGAGTTGATTGTGTCTCATCTATTGATTTCTAGGGTTTTTATATCACTGAGTAACAAAATCTTAAAATTGACGGCAACTTATATGGTAATATAAACATAACAGAAGATAAATATCTAATCTATGTTTTTAATGACATGTAGATTGATGGGTTCGTAGGTCCACAACGGCTACAACCAGTGTCATGCTAGAATATTGCGCTTCATGACAGATGTCGATTTGCCTTGTAAAGGGGCATCACTTACCTTTTTGTTGTTATTATTGACGCCAATGTGATAATAAGATGTATATTACATCATCTAATATCTCTTACCGTTAATTACCGTTAATAGGATATAATGTCACTTTTACCAATTTTATAAAAAGTATCACTTGTCTTTTACCTATCTTTTTTAGGTATAGTTGATAATATGGGTTATTGAAATCTAATTTTAAGAACATTAAGTGAGTAAAAGTATATGTGGGAACACAATCTATTTGTCCGCTTTGGGGGATTTTCACCTCAGGCCAAGGGCTAGACCTTGTAACCTGTAAGGCTTGACACCCCGCACGGCTTTGTCCTCTTGGCGAGTGTGGGCATGCTCATTTTGCAAAGTCCCACATCGCTTGGAGAAGCGCCCCCCCTATGCCTTATAAGCCTGAGCTTGTAATGGTACCCTTATGCCTTGAGCTCAAGCTTATAAGGCATAGGGGGGGCGCTTCTCCAAGCGATGTGGGACTTTGCAAAATGAGCATGCCCACACTCGCCAAGAGGACAAAGCCGTGCGGGGTGTCAAGCCTTACAGGTTACAAGGTCTAGCCCTTGACCTGAGGTGAAAATCCCCCAAAGCGGACAAATAGATTGTGTTCCCACAGTATATTTCTAGAAAATTTTTATGGACAAAGAAAAAAATAACTAATTTTTATGTTATGATGAAAATAGTATTAAATTTTTTTCAAAATTGTCAATTAACAAATGAAAAAATCAATTACTAGTCCCTTTATATATTGGTAATATAAAATTTAGGGCTTAATATCAAATTTATCAATGTCTAGCGCCTTTAAAAAAAGGTTAAAGAATCCGTTGTAGCACATTGGTAACTCATCTTTCAGAAAAAAAACTTAAAGAAAAAAAAATGTCTACTGCTAATGCACGCGCTAAAGTGGAGCGTAAATGTAATTCTTGTCCAAGATTGATACGCGCGCGTCAAAGGTACAATACAAATTATACAACAAAGGAGGGAGGAAACAGAGCCCACCGGTGGTATTAAGACCACACCTTTTGGCTTTTGGCTGTAAATTAATTTTCGCATCTAAAAAAAAGGGTAGTACTAGTAGTCTAGTATACAATTATAGTCACAATTTGTCGGCAACGCGTGAGTAGTGAAGTTGTAAACTCATCCCTCTTATTTCATTACTTAGAGTAATTGTATTAGCTCTTTCAAAGGATTTTGTCTATTTTATACAAAAAATTTGGTAACTGTTTTTTCTCCTTATTTTCTGTTTTCAAAAATAATTTTATATTTTTAAGACTAAAAAACTTATTTGGCAACTCAAAATGGACAAAAAATAAAAACTGTTTTCAAAATTTAATTTGTAAAAGAAACTAAAAACATGCAAAAGGCTGTTTTCAGTTTCTAATTTTCAAAATTTAACGAAAACATGCATTTAATTTAATAAATCTTTCTTATTTAATGAGTTAACATTAAATTTTAAATCCTAGTTACAACATATTTTAGTATTTTTTATTTTTTTCTTCAAAAAACTATCTTTTAAATTTCAACTAACCAAACATGTTTTTGATTTCAAAAATACAAGAAAATTATTTTTTCTTTATATTCCCAAAAACAAGTTTTTGAAAATAGAAAACAAAAACTGTTACCAAACATAACCTAATTACTCTGTTATTTTATACCATTATTTTTACAAAACATTCAGATCAATTCATCTATTATATACTATATTTTATATAAATAATATTTTTATGAGTTGAAGAGAGAGAGGGAGAGAGAGAGAGAGAGAGAGAGAGAGAGTAAGTGGAAGAGAAAATGTGAGAGGGAGAGAAATAATATTAAAATAATGTATAGAAGAGCTACAGTAATCGTGCATATATGCACGATTACTGTAGCACTTGTACATTTATGCATAATTTTACATCCATTGCACGATTACTGTAGCACTTGTACATTTATGCATAATTTTACATCCATTGATATAATTTTTTTTTTTTTTTTTTGGGTCAAAATGTGTAAAATAAGTTACTTTTTATATTTTGCAAGACTTTTCAAGAGCTGATGTGATTGCTCAATGGCAAGTTATGACTTTAGTTATGCCACTAGCATTTTTGAAAAGAAAATACCTTATCTCTTTTTTTCTTTTTTCTTTTTTTTTTATAAATCCCAATAATTTAAAAGCTCTTTTTTTGGCTCGCTGCACCTATAGGCCCTAGAAAAAGTCTACATACAAAATTTTTGAGTTGTTGATATGACAAATTATTAATGATAAATAAATAAAAATGTTAATAATGAGTTCAAATGAAAATAAGTACAAGCTATGACAACTCAACTATGGTAAAAAAAAAATTCAAACTTTTGTGGGTTCTAATTAACTCAATTAGTAAAATTTTTGATAGTTAAATGAGAAATCTAAAGTTTAATTCCTACCTAAACTAAAAAAATTTTGATAACTTGATATGATAATAAGGAGTACCATCATCGCAGACGTTATATATTTAAAACTCTATACAATTTTCTAATTTCTATTAAAAAAAACTTTTTAATAAATAAAGAGTTTCAAACTTTTTTATTTTTTGGTACATAGCATTTTTTGTAGGTCCAGGGGCTTTCCCGCTGGGTTGTAACACGTGAAACAAGCTAATTCTGGCCGTTAGATCCTACTACCTACAAGCAATTCTGGTACTACAACTTGTGACACAACTCACCTTATTGACAAGTTATAATTAATAAAAATGTGTTGATAGGTTCATGTAAAGACACCCTTCATTAATTACATCTCATCGCATGAAAGAATTGTGGCACAATCAGGACACCAAACTTTTTCACTACCTACAGGACCACAGGGCCAGACAACTTTTTCTTTTGGTGGCCCCCATATCATACCCGCAAAGAGACAGATTTGGGAAGAGAAAAATGTTCCTAAATTAGTTGCCTTGTAAAACAAGTTTTGTGATTCACAAATTTTTTTTTTTTTTAATATTACTTTTGGTTTTGATTTGTTGGTGGAAGCATGCTGATCGCTAAAAATGCGTGTTGTTATTATTATTATTATTATTAAAGTTACTTTTTTTTTTCAATTTTAATTTTTTTGACGTGGGAATCTTTTTTATTTTTTTACGGTGTGTGAAATCAGAGGGTATTGTGTGAACGAAGATTGGTCATTTTGGGCCATGTTAACCTTTGGAATGGAGAATAAATTTTTTTTTTTTTTTTTGAGAAACCCTTCTCAACTAGAGAGGGGGATTACGTGGAATTGATAATTTCTGCAGAGAAAGCAAAGACAAATGAGAATTAGTGTCAGTGTGTACTCAAAACTTGTTTTTTCAAGAAATGCTGAATTCAAAAGAATGCTTCTGCGGCTGTGGCACCATCACCGAAAATCTGCATGAAGAGTCTATGCTTAAAAAAAAAAAAGTATTAATAGAAAGAAAGTGAAGAGCTTTGCCTTGGTAGATGGCATAAAATGAGTGGAAGGAGTACGTGTACCTCTTCTTTCCCACGTGAGCTTTTATTTATTATTATTTTTGGGCAGTTTTGTTGTCAAAAAGTCCTACGTCTATAACATTTTAACAACAAATAATATATGATTAGTTATTATTAGTTTTAATTTGAACCTACCAGAAATCACTAATAACAACTCATTACTTGGAATTTGTTGTAAAAATGTTGTGAATATAACATTTTTTTTTTTTGTGTGTTGGCAAGTTTGGAGCTTTGGATTGAAATTTTTGTTTTATGATAACCTTCTCTAAAATATTGATTTTTCCTAATTAGAGCAAATTTGAAATAAATTAAATATGGACAAAACCAATTAATTAAGGAAGGTTAATCATATCTACATCTACATTTAAATATGGTACAAAATGAATGTCTGTAACTTTTAGAAAGTTTCAACTTATGACGTCCGCTTCTGATGGTAATTCTTTATCATTAGACCAAGATATCAATTAGTTTTTGATATAGACAGGGATTGAACCCTAGATCTCTTATACAACCATCAAAGACTTTACCAATTGAGTTAGCTGGAACTCACATAACTCAATAGTAAATTAGTAATGGGTTAATGATAGCTTTATCCTTTTTTTTTATAAGGGAAATGATAGCCTTACGCTCTGTTTGTTTCAACATTAATATTTTCTAAAAAATGATTCATTTTTCGAAAAGTATTTTCTAGAAAACTATCTCATTTTCTGGTGTTTGGTAACAACCTTAAAAATGAGCTTGAGAATGTTTTCTGGTGTTTGGTATGCAATTTTTTTATTTTTTATTTTTTATATTTCTTGTATAATTTAAAACATGTACATACATACATATATATAAATTGACAGGGGAATACATCTTCAATAAGTACAAATAATAATAACTTTTAATTGTCTACTATTTTTACTGGTACACTAATTGTTTATTATAGTTAACCACAAGTTTTCAGTGTTACTCTAAATTATGTATTTACGTAATGTATCTGCATAATATATCATTATTGCATAATATATCTGCCAACAAATGCAATTCCCCTAAACAATTATCATTTATTATATAACAGTATTATTAATTTACCATAAATATTTTCCTATGTTAAAGCAATTTATAGAGGCACTATATTTAAAATTTTTGTCTTTTACTTCATTCATTCTTTTTTCTTCTTCTTCTTCTTTTGCACTTTTCTGTGCAAAAAAGAAGTAACTTCTGCTTGGAATCCATCAAACCAAAAATTTCTTAGAGAAAAAATAAAATCAAGCTTGAAATTCAAAGCAAAGAATTGGGATTTTGGTAGAGATTAATGAAATAATTACCGCTGCAAAGTTGTTCTCCTTTGTAAGTCGGAGTTATTGATTGATCAATAAGGGAAAAAAAATCTAATCAGAGAACCGTGTTATAAAGGAGAAGAGAAACATGGAGAAGAGAGATGAGAAACATATAGAGAGAGAAAAAAAATGAGAGAGCTTACCATGAGAGAGAGAAGGCGTTAAAAAATTATGTTTCCCGCAGCTATGGATGAATATGATATTTATAGGAGATGCAACACGTGAGAGAGAGATTGTTTTCCAATTTTTTTTTTTTTTTGAGAAAACAACCTATAGAAAATAAGTTTTATTTTTATTAGTATTTTTCGTTGACTAAAGATAGTTTTCCATTGATTAGTTTTTTTATTATTATTTTATTTTTGGCTACCGAACACTGAAAAATGTGGAAAACTATATTTGCAAAATATTTTCCAATGAAACAAATAGAGCGTTATACTTAAGAGTTCCATACGTTTGTGAATCAAATCCCACTCTCTCACTCCCCTAGTACCTACCTAAATAAAATTGTTAACTTTCTTATAATGTTATCATATGATAAAAATTTGAAAATCCAAATTTTCATATTATTATTTTATATATATTTTTAATTGATTTTATATCTATAAGCATTACTTATAATTTATAAAATATCATATAATTATACATGCATTATAATTTTGCAATATCATATTTTCTTTAAATGATATAACACAATTCATGCAGTACAAACAATGACAATAAACTCCTATTAATAATCTCCATTGCAAGCATATGGATTTAACTCTCATTTGCTTACTCCCACGAGTTGAATGAATTTGATTATAAATAATAATAATAATAATAATTTTTTAATAATAAAAAATTAATAGAATTCAAGGATATGACAAATGTCACCATTCCTTAATTATTGTTATTATTATTATTATTATGGCCTTCAATTGAGGGAAATAAAGTCATTGTCAGTACAAGGAGTAAGGTGTCACAAACAAATTCATAAGTTATCTTTGTGTTCTAAAGGCAAATTAGAGGGTTGTTTTGTACTGTATTCTTAAGAAAATTTTCATTTTGTGTCTTTAAGAAGAGGAAGTATTACAATTACGTGAGTATCTGATACTTTTTTTTTTTTACAAATACACACAAGAGAGAGAAAAAGGGACATCTTATACTTCATTAACAAGGTACTTGTAGTTACCATAAGATCAACTAAAGAGTAAATATGGATGCAAGCATATAGATTTAACTTTTTATTTTTTATTTTTTATAGATAAATAGATAATATTTCAAAACCATATAGATTTTACTTTTAAGCACTTATCTTTGTGATTTTTCAATGTGATTATCTTTCTTAATTTATTATGGATGGGATTATGGGAACAAATCAATCTTGTTTGTCTATGACACAAGGTTTATTTGAGGAGACTCGAAAATTGGGTAGCAACTCGGACTAACAAGTGGTGTTTGGCATCAAAGACTTGATTATGATTTATGAGCAAAGCTAAGTCAAAACGCGCGGAGTATTACAAAGGCAGAAGAAGCAATAATGACGGTTGCCAAAATTATTCCAATCACCATCCTTACTTTCTTGACTGTATTTATTAGTTAAGGAAAAAAATATTGACAGCAGGATTGCCCACAAAATTATAGTATAAATGGATGAAAGAAGTTATTTTTGTGATTTTAAAAAAAGCACATTTAAAGAAATATGACACTAACCCCAAATAATGCGGAGATGTTTTTTATTTAGTCAATTAAAATTTTCTACCAATATATAATTCTCATACCTTATTTAAAGGATGTAGAGACTAGAGACCAATAGCACTATTTATGACATATTATATAGAGGTTCTCCAATACCGGGTTTCCCAAACAAAAGCACAAGAGTGAAAAAGTAGAAGAAGGAATAAGTAGAGAATAAGAGAAGGCTAAAAAGAGAGGAAACAACTAACAAGAATGCTTCTAGAAATTAGGCTAAAAGGTTAGAAATTTTTTTTTTTAAATTTTAATTTTAATTTCATTTATGAATTATGTTAAGATGAGAAAAATAAAATTAACACAATTCCTTTTTTTTTTCTCTCTCAAATAAAATTCTACTCTAGCCTAATTTAAGTATATATGTGTGTGAAACTCCCTCCTGGAAACTTGAATTTTGAACCTTATCCCTCACACCCCACAAACACTTGTACTTGTGGAGTGACTATCATGTCAAAGGTGTGCAGTAATACAATTTATTTTTTTTTTATAACTTTTTGATAGTTTTTTCAATTCCTAATAAAAAATTTTTAAAAATGGATTGTTAATGTATGCAGGACATACGTTAACTGAATCCATATATTATAATAGGCAACTCACGGTCTTGACTCATGATTTATGGATTGTGAATTTGTGAGAGAGAAGATGGGCCCATGGTACACTGATAATCAGACTTATATGCAACCAAAAAAAAAAAAAAAATCTATTGAAATAATGAAGCAAGATGGGTGGATTAAAAGGACGCTATATGTTAAAATATATATAAATTAGGGACCACCACTACCACCTCTGATGCATACAACTCCTCTTCTTTCCTTGGGGAGGGTCCAAAATTTTAGTTTGGAGAATAAGATCTTTGATTGATTATTATTCATGCCTTTTTATCTTTTGTTGTTGGTTGGTTTTGCCAAACAAAAAGCCTACTCCCAAAAACTCTCTCTCTCTAGGTGTAGGCTACCAATTTTTATTCAAACCCCAAGGATTTGCATAGAGGACATAATAATCTCATTCATGATATATCTAATATATACATCATTATTTTCATAATGAGTAGGATTCACATAGAAGTAAGATCCATACAATCTGATAAGAAATATGCATACACTAAATACATGAGATACTCTATATGCTAAGATTCTCCTCATGACTAGGTCAGAATAAATAAAGAGCAAGACTATACCCTTTTTTTTTCTCTGTCTTTCTTGAATTTGATAATTTTAGACAAAAATATGAGTAATTTTGGTACCATATAAAAAAAAAACCATAATTTTTACTACAATTATTATTTTATATGATAGATTGTGATTGACTTCTTATTATTTTTACATAGACTCACAATTTTTTCTCCACCACTCGCAATCCGTTACGTGGACAATTTTAGTAAAAGTTTTAGTTTTTACTTTTTACATGGTCTTACTTTTTTTTGCTAGAAATGGGGATGAAGAATAGCTTTATGCCTTAATGTCTGGCTTAAAAGCGATAGAAGATATGATTGTCAACAATTTGTCATCATCATGCGATCTTCCAATTGAGAGAGAGAGAGAGAGAGAGAGAGAGGGGAGGGGGGGGGGGGGGGGGGGGGGGGGGGCGGGGTTGTATGTGTTTGGCAGGAGGACATCTGAATGGTCACAAAAGAAATCCATGTTGTCCCAGCTCATTCAAGCACTCTCTCTCTCCTGTTTTAGTACTTATTTTTTATCCATTTTGTTCAAACTATCTGGATATATCTTCCATTCTCATCAAATATGTTGAGACTTGAGAGAGAGAGAGAGAGAGAGAGAGAGAGAGAGAGAGAGAGAGAGAGAGGGGGGGGGGGACTCCCCCCACCTTTTTAGTGGGAGGGCCACACATAGAGGGCACCCGAAAAGCACCAAGAAACTATCAGTACCACTAACTATCACGTAGTTCTAGATAGAAACTATTGCCACCGTCACTAAGAAAACTGTCTTCTTGCTCATGATTTGTTTTCTTTGTGGTAGCAGTAGCAGTGGTAGTTCACTTCTTGAGAGACATTATTGGTCGTTGTTTATGCTTCTTACTTACATCATCAATTAGTCACAAAATTTGTTGCCAGAAATGGAAAGCCTTCTAGTACCCACAGCCCATGGTGTTGCGCATCTTCCACTTCCAGTCAAGTTGTTGTAGTGAATCTAGTGATCTCACAATCCCATTTAAGTGAAAGCTCAATGCTACAACATTACATAATGCTTCCTATGGAAAATTTCAACATTATCATTATGAGTGTACATGCAACCCATCAATCCAAAGAAATCAACTTAACATGATGTTTCAAATTAGTTTTTGAGTTGGATTGGGTCGGATTCTTTTTTTAAGCCTCGGGTTGTGTCTGGTTTAAGTTGATAGTTTTTTCAATCCAATCTCCCTCACTCACGCATGTATATATGTGTATTTTATCACTCTTATTTTATTTTATTTTTAATTAATTTATTTTAAAATTTTGAGAATTAGTTTCAATGAATTTGAAATTTTGAATATAATTTAGGTATATATTATAATAATTGCAATAATTTAAAAGTGTTTGAATAATCAATGAAAGCCCAATTTTACAATGCATGGAACATTAAAGCCCAACTCGACAACCTAACTCAAGTTACTCAACCTAATCCAACCATGGGGTGGGTTGAGAATTTCTCAACTCAACAAAGTTAGATTATGTTTAAAAAAACCTTTTAAACCTTCAACTTGACCCATGTACACCTCTAAATCTAATTATTACGGATCATTATGGGTAGATTGAATTTAGCATCAACTAGCCAATTGGTCCAATAACATAAAATTTGAAAATATTCTAGGAGAAACTCACATTTGAAATCTATAGTTTAGAGAGTATCAAATTGAAACCCTATAATTTTAGGAGTAACAAATTAAAATCTTGAGGTTTCAAAATGTAGCCAATTAAATCTCAAACCATTAACGTGGAATCACATTGTGTTTAACGCTTAATAAGTAATATGAGCTGACGTTTTAATTTGATAATTTTTTTGAATCTTTTGTGTTTAATTTATTACCTTTTTGTTTTTTGGGAGAAGGGGGGGGGGGGGGGGTGTTGTTGTCCCTGTCCTTTTTTTTTTGTTTTTTTTTTTTTTTTGTTTGTACTCTGCTAAATTGAGCTTTGCAATGGCGTTTAGAAGACCAAAGAAAACAATCAAGTGGAGTTAGTAAATTAGATTGGGCCATGATTTGGAAGAGCGACCTGCAGAAAATAAATTTCGGTGATGGAGAAGATGACATTTGTTGCCCTCATTATACTATTGGTTAAGAAACCAAAAACTAGGGGGCACTTTCATCTCAGAAAAATAGGAGCAAAACCTATTTTTGACATGCCCAAGCACAAGTCAAAATGATCAATTCTAGCTCATTTAAGCTTCTAATAAACTGCAGTAATATCCAGCTCAATGTAGCATGGTAGAGATATACCCTACGATTGGATAGAGGGAAAGGAATGCCACCCCCCACCACTCCTATCCGTAGGAAGATACAGTCTATGAACAACTCCAACAACTTTGAAAAGAAGGTAAAACCGTAAAAGGTCAAGCTAATTACTCAACTTTCTAACAAACACATTATAATACAATTAATCCTATTCTTCCCAAAAATACCTCGCTTATATTCATGACCATGAATATAAGAACAGCAGATATATAAACATTAATACTCTGTTATACAAGCATCTAACAATTTACTAGTATTTTTACCCCATGAAAATTAATATCTATTTAGTCACTCTACACATTGATTAGATGGCAAAATGTGAACGCAGCCGCCGCCCGAGAAGTTGGCATCCAAGCAAGAAATATGATGAATGGATTACCATATCAACCATTTTTTTTCCATGCCTTCCTTTTTGATAAGGGAGTATTTGCTCAAGAAATAAATATTCACAATGAACTCCAATAAAATCAAATTTATTTCCTCAAGCAGTCCCTTTAATTGTTTCTACCACGAACCCAACGTGCTGAACCAGTCCTTGCCAAACCAGAATAGTAATCACCTACATTTGCCACAAATAGTGGATCCCTGTCTCCATTTTTGAACTCATTACTACTACCTGTGGCACTTCCCTGCTCTGTCTGCTCCAACTCTTTTGTTAGATCCTCCATTGTCTTCTTTAAACTGGCTTTGTTCATCTGACCTGCCTCCCCAGTTGAGATTCCAACCATTGTAATCTTTGGAAGAAACGGATTTGGCTGTAGGTTTTGAGTTATACATTCCCTTGATGATTCTTCTGTTTGGCATGACTTTTTGGACCAGAAATGACTAAACAAATCTCCAAAAGGTAACCTGAAATCAGGATTGTGTCCTCGGCTTTCTTGAATATTATCTTTTAATGCAAGCTCTGACCTCCCTTGGTGTTGAGAATCTTTACTATCATTTTCCATTTCAGAGTTGGGAAGACGGCCACTTGATTCATATGCTCTCAGAACAGAAGCTGCACTTCTGCAACAAAACAAAGAAAAAGTTGCCATAAAGGTACTCAAGAGTTACAGAACCTGGTGCTACATAATAAAATGAATCTAAAAGTCACAGTTGCACAGAAGTTTAGCCATGCCAATAGGTAAAATAGACAGAGCATTGCCCCCCCAAAAAAAAAAAAACCTTTGCAGGACAGACAGCATATTTGGAACAGTTCTTAGCCAGTTAATATAAACAGAGACCAGGTAACTGACATGAGACAAGACGATTATTGAAAAATTTGGACCCATGGCAGGAACACAGCCATTAATGAAATGATAATTATATATTTTAGGTATGTTACACATTTTTAAGCATATTATATGTTTATTTTAAGTTTGAGAAATTTATTTTTTGATAATTAAGTTTGAAAAATAATTAGTAACCATTAAAATGTTTGAAAACATATCTATAATTAATTTACGAGCAATACTTGATTACAAAGGAGGTACATATATACCCATAAAGTGATTTTTAGTAGTCAAACTTTCAGTAGCCTTTTTTTTTTTGATACACCAATTGTTGGGGGTGAAGGGATTTGAATCTTGAATGTCTTTGTTGGAAATACCATGGGATACTAATTGAGTTATACGTTTTTGGCAAATTTTTAGAAGCCATTAAAAACTAGAATTTTTTTAACAGTAAACATTTTCTTGTCAAGTTTTCTTAATAACAGAATTTTCTTTAATACCAATGGAATTTTTTAATTATAAAACCTTTTCGTCATTTTTTCTTAATAATAAACATTCTTAAAAAAAAAGAAAAAGAAAAAGGATTCTGATGGCATGCAATAACATAACAAAGAAGTTAAAAAAGAAAGAAAAAAAAATTACAATTGATATGTTTCTCTGATGTCAGGGAAATAAGTTTATAATTTTAAATAATAAAGTTGCAAAACATGGATAATTTCATTTTAAACCCAATTGTTTAGGGCGTGTAACAAATTAAACCTTGTAGTTTCAAAAGAAACAAACTAAACCCAAATTTCAAAACGTAACAATTTTTTTTTTTTGATAAGTAATATATGCATTGATAAAAAAGGAAATCCAAGTACACTGGAAGTGAACAAGGGAAAAGAAATTACAAACAAAAATTACAAGAGTCTAGGAAATTAATAAAAGAAGGGAAAGATTGACTTTGCAAGGCAAACAACCAATCCCTTAAAGTTCTAAAAAAGATAAGCTTAAAGTCTGGAATGGAATTCTCAAAATCTTCAAAACATCTACAATTTCTCTCCCTCCAAAGGCACCACATTAAGCAATGAGGAATGATGGACCAAATATAAATTTCAATGACGACCGAAGCTTCCTTGCCAACAACCTATCAGCCGCAAAACTGTGCGGGGCATAACCCAAGAAACACCAAATAGGCCCAAAACCATAGACCAGAGGTCCCAAGCAAAAAGACAATGAAGGAGAAGATGGTCAATCGATTCGCCATTTCTCTTACACATGAAACACCAATCCAGAATCCACACCTTCCTCTTCCGAAGATTATCAATCGTCAGGCATTTCCCTAAAGCAGCAGTCCAAACAAAGAAAGCTGCTCTAGAAGGAATCTTTTGCTTCCAAATGCTTTTCCATGGAAAACCAAGGAGAGTGTTGTCAACTAAAATTTTATAGGAATCCCTAACCCTGAAGCCCTTATGCTTGTTAGGAATCCAACACATTTTATCCTCGCCGAGCCCCCTTAGAGGAGAATCGTAAATGGATTCCATGAAATCTGACAAAGCCTCTAAATCCCGAACATGCACCCCCCTAAAGAAGCTCACATCCCAAAAGAGGACATCATTGGCGAACAACATAAGCTCAGCCACACTAGCCTCCTTGTTCCTGCAAAATCTGAACAAAGTAGGATATCTGACAGCAAGAGAAGACTCTCCACACCACCGGTCATACCAGAACTTCACTCTAGACCCATCACCAATATCGAACAGAATATGGCTAGAGAAGGAGGACCAACCTTGATTGATATATTTCCATAATCCAACACCATAGAAACCATTCACAAGTCTAGAACGCCAGCCCCCCCACAAAGAACCATACTTCGACTCTATCACTTGCCTCTAGAGGGCATCTTTCTCAATCCCAAATCTCCAAAGCCACTTCCCAAGCAAAGCTTGATTGAAGAGACTTAACTTCCTAATCCCTAACCCACCTGAGGAAATAGGAGCACACACCAAAGCCCATTTAACCAGATGAATTTTAGGATCATCTCCTAAGCTGCCCCATAAGAAATTCCGCTGGATCCTCTCAATGCGGTTAGCCACACTAGCAGGAATGGGAAATAGAGATAGGAAGTATGTGGGTAAATTGGAAAGGGTGCTTTTGATGAGGGTGACTCTACCACCCTTGGATAAATATAAGCGCTTCCAACCCTCCAATCTACTCTCCATTTTCTCCAGAATTGGATTCCAAATAGATTTATCCTTGAATTTAGCACCCAAAGGAAGACCCAAATATTTCATAGGGAGAGAACCCTGCTTGCATCCAAGAACGGCCAAGAAGAGGTCAATATGCTGGACAGCCCCAACAGGAACAATTTCTGACTTGCCAAAGTTAATCTTTAGACCCAACACTGCCTCAAACCAGATAAGAATCAAGCGAAGAATCAATATGTGATCTAGATTAGCCTCACAAAAAATAAGCGTGTCATCCGCAAAAAGGAGATGAGACACCGCCAAGGATCTTTCCTCCAAGTTGCCCACACTAAAACCAGACAAGCGGCCTTCAAGAACAGCTTTATCCAACATTCTACCAAGAGCATCCATCACCAAAACAAATAACAAAGGAGACAATGGATCACCTTGCCTCAGTCCTCTGTTGCTACCAAAGAAACCGCAAGGAGAGCCATTAATCAGGATGGAGAAGCGGACAGTAGAAAGGCAAAACAAGATCCATTGTCTCCATTTGGCAGAGAAGCCACTTCTTTCTAACAACTGCAATAGAAAACTCCAGCTTACATGATCAAAAGCCTTTTCTACATCTAGCTTGCAAATCAGCCCCGGCAACCTAGACTTCAATCTACTGTCAAGACATTCATTAGCAATAAGAACAGGGTCAAGGATCTGTCTCTCCTTCACAAAAACATTTTGAGATGCTGAGATTATCTTCCCCATCACTGAACGGAGACGATTAGCCAAGACTTTCACAATAATTTTATAGACCCCCCCAACCAAACTAATGGGCCGAAAATCACTAATCTCTCTAGCAGCCTGCTTCTTAGGAATGAGGGTAATAAACGTTGCATTTAAACTTTTCTCGAACTGCCCATTGGCATAAAAATGATGAAAAACGCCTAAAAGGTCAGATTTAACAATCCCCCAACAAGCTTGGAAGAAAGCCATTGGGAAGCCATCTGGACCAGGGGATTTATCACCATGAAAGCTATTAATTACCTCAAAAATTTCAGCCTCTTCAAAAGGACGCTCTAACCACTCCGCATCATCACCCGAAATAATTGGAAAAACCAACGAGTCTGGAAACCTACGATTAGTCTGCTGCTCAGAGTACAGGTTTATGAAGAAATGAGAAATGTAGTATGCAATTATACCCTGATCTGAAGACAAGGAGCCATTGACCATAAGGCTTTCAATACCATTATTTTTTCTATTAGAGTTAGCCATTCTATGAAAGAATTTGGTATTGGCATCCCCTTCCTTCAAATACAACATCCTAGACTTTTGCCTCCAACTAATCTCTTCCATAAGCGTCAGCTTTTCTATATCTGTACGAAGATTAGATTGCTCTAACTTCTCCTCAGCTGTTAATCTATGATTCTCCTCTTTAGCATCCAAGACATTCAGCTTGCTCCAAAGAGCTTGCTTCTTGAAAGAAACATTGCCAAACTCAGCCTCATTCCACTTTTTTAAATCCAATTTCAAGGCAGCCAGCTTCTTGGCTAGAATAAAACTAGGGGTTCCTTGGAACACATAGGAAGCCCACCACTCCTTCACTTTGTCGACAAAATTATCCACCCTCAACCACATATTTTCAAAGCGGAACGGAATTTTTCCTCTCCGAAATCTCCCACCCTCCAACAAAATGGGAAAATGGTCCGAAAGAACTCTAGACAACCTTTTTTGGGAGAACTGAGAGAAGTGATCACCAAAGAGGGGGGAGAAAAGGAACCGATCAAGTCAAGAAGCTGAGGATGAATTGGACCTCGTGAAAAGGCCCCCTTCCATATGAATATCCATCAGACCATGTAAAGAAACAAAGTCAGAGAAACCATTCATAGCACGAGTGAAGCTAGCAGCCCCCAATCGCTCAGAAGGGAAACGAATAATATTAAAGTCCCCTCTAAGACACCAAGGTACATCCCACCAAGTAATCAGACCAGTAAGCTCCTCCCACATCAACCTACGCTTTTTGTTTGGGTTTGGCCCATAGACACCAGAAAAAGCCCACACAAATTGGTCAACTACATTTTTAAACTTGCAAGAAACTGAAAAATGTCCCACCGCTTCATCCACCTTTTCCACCACCCGCCTATCCCACATCACTAAGATACCTCCCGAAGCACCATCCGAACCCAAGTACAGCCAATCTACAAAAGGGCAGCCCCAAATGCTTCGCACAATACCTCTAGTAATCCACTCAAGTTTGGTCTCTTGCAAACACACAATATCAACCTTCCAAGCTTGCAACAAGTTGCGAATTTGAAGCCTCTTGGCGACTTCATTCAGCCCTCTGACATTCCAAGAAAGAAGCTTCAAATTCATTGAGCAACAGAGAGAACCCGACTCCTATTAACACCACTTCTCCTAGCAGACGAACAGCCATAATTAATAGAGCTAAACAGCCCTTTCAGCTCTCTAAATCCTTTCCCCCCTGAGCCTTCCAGACTACTAGGTTCCTTGTTTACCTCAGCCCTCCGATTTAATTCAGATTCGACAACCAGTAAAAATTCTATAGCTTGGCCTTTCAAACCCTGAAGGGACGTGCCTAGGAAGCTATCAAAGCTATTGAGTCTCTTTAGAAGCCAATCAGAATAAGGTTCCTGACTCTCTGACGCACCTACACTCACAATACCTTCCACATCCATCGGAGACTGCTCTACCATGGCCACAGGCAGTGAAAAAGCAATTGGTTCAACCTCTAGGGGTTGAACAACATCCTCCGAGTAAGAATCCGAAACCCAGTCCTCTACCAACACCTTATCCTCTTCAAAAAGAGCCGAAGACGAAATTGAAGCATCAGAAGAATCCAGGGGACATAAGGCTAGTTGATTTTGCTTGTCCAATACCTCAGTAGTAACACACCGAGGCAAGGAGAACTGAATCGGCACCGCAACCCTCCTCCCATCACGTAATTCAAGAACCCACTGCTCCGAATTCCCCCATTTCTTGACTATATCGCCGGAATGATCCTGGAGGAGCAATCGGAGGTCGCGCTCTAAAGACTCATCACAATCTAAAGCACAAACCGACTCATTCCCTACTTCCTCAGACTCGTCGGAACCGAGCAGTGTAGACTCGACTTCATCGAAGCCTAACTTCACGTCCGTCGAGACAGATGGTGCCGCCGATAACTCATTATAGGCTTCATCGCTCCCAACGGAGTTGAGAAAATGATCATCGGCGACGTCAGAGACCATCGGCGACCTCGACGGGCTTAACGGAGGACACGGCGAAGGTTGGATGGGTCTCTCGCGAGGACGAGGACGCGCAGAGGATGTCGTTGGAGGAACTGTCTCATGCATCTGGAGAGGCCTGGAGGAAACCAATTTCCTTTTGGGTTGCCAGACCATCACATGCTTGGGCTTAAAGACCCGGGCCTGGGGTGGGTTAGAGGGCAAGATTTTAGCAGATGAAATGGGCCTAGCAGCTGCTTGCGTGGGCCCAAGACTAGAATTACAAACCCAGTCCACATCCTTAACACTGGAGTGCTTGATTTCCCACTTACCGTTCAGCCCACGCTCTAACTTCAAAGATATTTCTAGAGACAGAGGAGACTTAGCACCATTCAGAGGGTTGTCCTTTACAGCCAGCGTGAAATCAGCCTCAGGAGCCGTGCTTACCTGCCCAGCACACCTCTCACGCAACTCCAGGTTCTGACAGCCTTTTCTACTTCCATCGTTTTTAACCCGATCACCATCCATGGCTGCCGACAGAAAGGATTTTTGAAGAGAGAAACTCTGTTCATCTGGAATCAAGATAGAAGAGGGTTGTGATTTGACGACACAAGAATCGGGAGAAATAGCCTTACGAAGGTGAAAGCCAAATCCTCTCCACCCACTACCCAACTTTCCTTCCGGCACAATGATGAGGCCCTTCCGACGTCCATGCTCAAGTTCAGAGATCATTAGAAAGCTTCCATGAACATTGAAGCCCAGCTGTAAAATAAAAACCTTATTTCCCTCCCTGAAGGTTCTAGCAAATTGATCAAGAGGTGAAAGGGACAAGAGATCCTCTACATAAGTTAATAAACGTTTAGCACTCTCTTTACCCATGAAAATCGACCGGAGAGAATCCTTGTTTCTTTCATAAATACGTAACATGAAGTAAGTACCTCCTTCCTCCACCGAAAATTCAAACGCTTTGGATTCAACAAAAAAGAAAATGGAACCACCCATGATAACCGGAAAAAAGAAAGAAAAACCAAAGGAATTTGTGACTTATCAGAGGTAGCCAGGCCTCATCACCATGGTAGAAGGGCTCCTGCTTCTACTGGGTTTGGGAACGATAGTACTAGGTGCACAGGGCTCCTGCTTCAAAAAATAACAAATTACCATATTCCGAATTCAGTGGTTTCAATAAATCCTCTACAATGGTTCAAACCTCAACCCATTTAAGTCAAACAACATTGTGCAGCTGAACCCCCCTCCTCAAATTAAACCCAACCTCATATTAAACCTTTTTAAAACTTTGACGTTTAATTTGTTACCTTTGAAACTATAAGATTTAATTTATTACACCCCTAAACAATACGGTATAAAATGATAATTCCCCCCTCTCCCCTAAAAAAAAAGGGAAAACATAACAGTAAATATTGGTCAAAACTCAAAAGTGAGTGAAGAAACTGAAATATGATGAACTTTGGGCAGCTGAACATATCCGAGAGAGAGAGAGAGAGGGAGAGAGAGAGAGAGGCATAGCTGGTCGAAAGATAAACCACTAAAGAGCTTTGAATAACGGCCAATCTAAGCATTGATTTGAGGTGGAAGAGTTCTGAATGGTCGATCAAGTGGATAGAGACCAGATCAGCAAAGAGAGAGGGAGAGAGAGCAGACCTGGGGTTGCTGGATAGCATTGACTGTGCCTAGTGATCAAAATCTATTTAGCTTTTATATATATATATATTTGTGGTCACGTTGCAATTGTGTCCCCACCATGTCTTGACCATTTCTAAAATAAAAGGCTAATTTTTTTGCAGAACACCCCACAGACACACATGCAATATCTTAGATATGTTTGCCCATGTCAAACATGAACTCGCTGGGATTTTTTCCTTGCCTGTGCTTTATAGCAGTTACTTCAGACTCCATTAAAATGGTGTTAAAATGATTTTATAGAAGAAAAAACTGTAAATTCAATAATAGAGGTCAATAGAAAGCAATAACAGAACTGCAATCAAGAAAATTCCTTGTGCTGTTATGTAATCTTCGATTTTCAGAAATAGACATACCTTTTCTCAAAAGAGTCAACCATATATGGAAACTTTGGTTGTATGCCTGTGGCTCTCCGCAACCACCTGTTACCGAGGATCACTTTGTCAACTGCATAAAGGAGCTGCATTTCTGCAGCCTTTGAAATAACACTTAAAGGAATTCCAGGATGGCCCATCTCATCCAGCAGTTCTTGGACCTGTTAATATGCCACAATAAAGAAAAAGATAAGTTCTACCTTTACATGATGACTCTATGCTCAACTCCCTTTCCCCTCCCCTCCCCTCGTTCCTTTTATATCTTTTTTCATTCAAATATAATTTCTATTTCAAAGTCTGAGTCACTACTGGCAACCATATGTGTTGAGCATACATAACCAAATATAAACCTACAACAATAACTGAAATAGCTATCACATAAAGTGATTATAACTTTTTTTTGGGATAAGTAATATAATTACTGCAATCATTCATTAGTCACAAAGTTCGTGAAACAAAATAGTCATAGAATGACCACAAGATTTACAGATCACCCTGCCAATATGTTTACCACTACTTTTTTTGACATTTGATGCTATTCCAACATATAGTACCAGACCAAAGGATTTTGTACCTCTGGAGGCTCCCACAAGTTATCACCAATCTCTTCAATCACTTCTGCAGCCAAGTTGTCATCAACAACATCCCGTCGGCGCTGCATGTGCCGAGTTTGAATTAAAGAATGGAAATGTTGATCAACAGATTCTTCAAGAATGTTATCAAGCATGTTTTTGTCAAAGAAGTAGGGAGTATACCTGATGAAGAAACATCGAAACATCAGAGATTCAAAACTACAGAAGAACCTATGGAAATAATGATGCAATAGAAAAGCTAGCCTAAAAAAGAAAAGCTAGCCTAAAAAACAGATATCTTGAAGTTATCCTTATATAAAGTAAAAATACAGTAAATTACACTTTTCAAGCCTAAAATTCACTCCATTTACAATGCCCTCTCCCCCCCCCCCCCCCCCCAAAAAAAAAAAAAAAAAAACTATTAATTTGCTCAATTGACACCCCAGTTTTAAAGAATTGTATCAATGTGCCCCAGCTGTCTAGATTGGGTGTTAAATTGGACAAAAATTAGCTGTAGTTACAAAATTACTTTCATTGGCTGCATTGTAAAACCACAATTTCTGCTGAATTTAATTCTCAATTTTGAGAGTAATGGGTCGATTGTGACAATTCTCACAAAGTTGGGTGAATCAAGCAAATTGATAGTTTAGGGGGGGACACTGTAATTGAGGTGAAAGTTTAGGGTGGAAAGTATAATTTTAAGTAATTATGGCCAAGGACTATCAGACAATTAAAAGAACAATCAGTATATCCATTTCCTACAAGAGAAAGGCTAATACACCTGTAATAATAAAGAGGGTGGGGGAAGGGGAGAACTGAGGTGGGATTAACTTTATCCATCAAAATACTGGGACAATTTGTCAATTTCTATGAAAAGAAAAGATATTTACAGTATATCAACTGAACAAACGCTACTATTTTATTTTGATAGGTAGCACTACTATTTTATTAAACAAAATGAACAAGAAATTATCAAAATTTTCAGAAATTAAAAATTGAACAAGAAATAATCTAAAACTACATAATGGGCTTGTAGATGGCAGAACTTACCACTTAATCCCATCTGTTGTTGCTATCGCAATATCCAAGTTTTGAGCACTAAAAACTGGAACACCATCAACCTTTTTGCTTCCCCCATTCTGTGGGATTGTCTTCAAGAGCTTGTTTGCAGCCTTGACCTGCAGAAACAGCAAAGTTTAAAAATGGAATGATAAATGCTAATTTGTAACAATACATGAACTCCGTATAATACCTGCTTTTCATTTGGAACGAACTGGAACAAATGAGGCTTTTCCTGCATAGCAAACAGTGAACAATTTTAAAGAGCTAATCCAGAAGAAGACCACAATATGAAATTCTACACCAAAAAGAAACCCATTGGTGTCTTGGCCTGGGGGTAAAGAGCAATCATCATGAAGTAGACGCCATTGGTTCAAATCCTATCGTATCTATAAAAAAAGATCATAAAATGAAATTCAACACAAGCAGCTATGTCTAAAGCCTTACGTTGAAAATTAAACTCATTCCTCCCACTTTTTGCTCTGACTCATTTAGTCATTTATATGCATTCTATAAAACACGCACATATAATCTTCAAGAAAGAACAGATTCAAAACAACAAAGCCTTGGACCAACCATTTGGATTGGAAACATAAGTCTTGTTCCACAATTTTGATAAATTTAAGAACCTAGTTTCTGTCAAAAGGAAACATAAGAAGTTTGCAGCATTATCAAGGTTCCAAATAGTGATATCATGAAGCTCACTTGGTGCAGGTGAAAAAGCATCCAGCATGTGTATATTTATATAAATATGAATATAGAGAGAGAAACACATGTGCTGGTAGGAGAAAAAGAACAAAGAGGAATAACAACAGGCTAATAAAAATAGATTTTCATTTGACACTCCAATTGGAAAAATACATTACGTAAACATGATTCATTCAAAGCAAATGAGCAAGTACCTTGAAGTGTTCGTATGCTAAATCAAGACGACAGGCACCCACCACACCACTTGGAATATTCAACCTTTTAACATATGACACTAGAACAGAAAGAAACAGAAAGAATCACTATGGAAGCAACCTCCAATAAGAAATAAATTAAGTCAAGAAACATAGGAGAGAAAAATGAAAATTCAAATCCAACGATAACAGAAATGAATAGATTCAAATTCGCAAGCATCAGGCACCTTCAAAATCAAAAGTGATTCAATTAAATTATGAAAACTAACAATGTGGTGATATTTGTGGAAACATGCCAAATATAAACTAGTAGTTTCAACTTTCAAGTGCCAAATATCTTTTTTGATAAGTAAAAGAAAATAGAACTGGTACCACAGAAGGCAGAAGGACGAAAAAAAGAAGAAGCTACTATTAATTATCAAA
Organism: Quercus wislizeni; assembly: GCA_023055345.1. Classification (NCBI taxonomy): domain Eukaryota; kingdom Viridiplantae; phylum Streptophyta; class Magnoliopsida; order Fagales; family Fagaceae; genus Quercus; species Quercus wislizeni. The sequence goes on along the minus strand of JALGQJ010000015.1, from coordinate 5,379,486 downwards.
ACATACCTGCATCACCTAAATCCATAAAAAAGCGGAATACAGGACCATTTCTTTCGCTCTTAGTAACCGTTGCAAACATTTTCTTAAGCCATTCAGGTGTTCTACAGATCAAAGAGAATCAGCTCAAATTATTTTCTTCCTTTCTATTAAAAAAAAAAAAAAAGGTTCAAACATATATCTACCAATCAATGTTACATGAGCTCCCCACCCCGTCCCTCCTCCTTTTTCTAGGTAAGATTTTAAGCTATGAACTATCTATCCCCACTCTACCTTTTTCCCACTAAATCAAGAGCCCAAGTACTATTCAATATCAAATATATTCCGAACATTTAAAGATAGCATATAACCCAACGAAAAAAGTGAAACAATAAATAAAAATAAGATGTAAATCCCAATTAAGATTCCGCCACTTATGAGTAACAACTGATGATTTATGATCATGGCTGCTGGAAACTACCCTCATTGCCTTCACTATTTAACCGCAAAAAAAAAAAAAAAAAAAAAAAGTCTGTCTTAAGTTGCAAGTAAACAAAAAGGATAGGATGTTTTACGTATTCACAACTAAAAATGATCTTTTTCACGTACTATTAGTTTAAACTAAAATTGGAAATTATTTCAAGTGGCTATGCTAATGCACAATGTTATTTTAAATTGAGTGCAATTGGTCCTATGTTACACCAGCTTCTATAATATTATATACTAAAACATACAAATTTATCTTTAAAAAAAAGAATTAATTAATTATGCATTCCGTTAGCTCAAGTCTCTTGTTTTACGATCGTTATAGAGTGGAGTTAAGAGAGGAGTGTACCTTTTGGAGATGAAAGGAATGTCGAAGTGGGTGGAGACGGCCATGAGGCCGGTCCCAGAAAGGTCACACATACTGAAGACCTGGCCCACGAAGGCGGGCCCGCTGGCGGCCCTGCCGTTGGAGTTGAAGCTGGAAATCCTGACCGTTGATGGGAAGGCGGAGGAGGTGCCGGAGTCGGCAGATTGGACGGCGTTGTTGGCGGAGGATTTTGAATTGGAAATTGAGTCTGAGGAGTCGAAGTGTAAGGAGTGCATAGGAATAGGGAGGACCAAAGGGACGCAGATTTTGGAGGTGGTTAGGGAAGAAGAGGAGGAGGACGACGTCGTTTTGGGGGTGAAGATGGAGAGGAGATTGGATGTGGCGGATTGGAGGAAGTGGGATATGGGCTCGGTTGGGGAAGCCATGGGTTTTTGGATTTTGGGCGTGTCTATTGTGTTCTTTCTTCAATCAGGTTTTGGATTTTTTTTTTTTTTTCAGAGCTCTAGGTGGTGCAGTAGCAACCAGCAAGGCCAAGTGGGTCTGTGCCTGTGGTGAGAGTGTGACCCGTTGTTTTAATTTTAATTTTTTAAAGCAATCCTATCCTACTTGGTTTTAAAACTTTTTGTCCTTCCTAGACATGGTTTCGGAAAACGAAGCACCCAATACTCTTGCAGTATTTCATTGGCACCGGTCGGTTTCCCTTATTTATCTATTTATTTTTGATAAATTCAATAATTACAATAAGAGTGTGTGGTGATTTGAATATCCAATGTTTCAATTTAAAATATCTAGAAGGGTTTTGTTGAACTATAAGACTTTTAGGGGGTGTTTGGTTTGTGATTTTAAACAACCATTTTCAGTTTTTAAAAAATATTTCACGCATTTCAACGTACTTTTTCACCCACACGTATTTCTACAAATATTTTCAAACAACAATTTTCGGTTTTTAAACACATGTACCAAACAGGCCCTAGCGATCTCCTTTTTAAACTCTTGATATTTTTTTTTTTTTAACTATAAAATTCTAGAATACCCCATTATTAGTATAATAAATACATTTCCTTATCGTTACTAAATATTATTTAGGATCTGTTTGGATACAACTTATTTTGCTGAAAACTGAAAATACTGTAGCAAAATAATTTTTAAATGTGTGAATAATATCGTGGGTCCCATGAACAGTGCGTGTACAGTGCCTTTTGTCTCTTGCAGAATGAATCCATGTGCATGAACATTGCGATTACTGTTCATACGTTGAAAAAAAAAAAAAAGAAGGCAAATGTGATGGAAAAACATGAATCCAAACACTCACTTAGGGTTTGGAAAATCAAGAGTATGTGCCAAACGTGTGTTCTAATTTTATAGAAGAATCGAAGTGATTTGAATGGACCGAATTGGATCAAATGGAACAAAGTGGACAAAATGGAGAGAATAGGATTGAATGGATTGAATAGGAACAAGGTGGACCAAATAGGACTGAATAATAATGAATGGACCAAATAGGACCGAAGTGGACAAAATGGACCGAACGGGACCAAATTGAAACGAATATGACTGAAGTGGACAGACTGGACCAAAGTGGACCTAATAGAAGAAATGTGGACCAAATAGGACTAAAATGAACAGAATGGACTAAATAGAACCAAAGTGGACAAAATGGACCAAATAGGACCAAGATAGACCGAATGGCTCGAATAAGACTGAAGCGGATCAAAGTAGACAGAATGGACCAGATAGGTCCAATATAGACCGATTAGGACCAAATATAACCAAAGTAGATTATGGAGTGAATAGGACCAAAGTGAACAGAATGGACTAAATAAGACCGAAGTGGACAGAAAAGGACCAATGTGGACCAAATAGAACCAATGTGGACTGAATAGACCGAATTAGACAGAAGTGGACAGAATAGGACCAATGTGGACTGAATAGAACCAATATGGACTGAATTGGACTAAATAAGAGAAAATGGGCCGAATTGGACTGAATAGAACTTTAATGGACCGAATAGAACCAATGTGGACCAAATAAGACTTTTGAATATTTATTATTTTTATGGCTTATATTTCTAATTTCTAATGTCTATTTTAGTATTTTTCTTTGTATTTTTTAACTCAAAACTAAAGAGTTTAGGCCAAGTATAATAACATTTCATAATTTTCAACCCAAAAATGAAGAAGAAAATGAATTTTTGAGCTAAGCTTGAAAAGAAAACCTACAAAAAGAATCAATTTAAGACCCAATTAATCTAAAATAGACTGAAGGGGACCGAAATTGACCAAGTAAACCGAAGTAGACCTAATTGAACCGAGTGGAAATTGTTTAATTTTTAGGGAGAACAAATTATCTTCAAAAAATTTTAGAAAAAAAAATTATATATTATATTACAATACAAAATAATTATTTATTTCCACGTATCGCGTTAGTCTATGACTAGTTTGTTAAACAAAGAAAAAAGAAAAAAGGATAGTCATGTCTTAAGTTATTTGCTAAGGAAAATATCTACATTACTTAATATGAAAATTTTGTAAGACTTATTTTTAATTAAATAAAATTTCAAATCAAAATGCAGCTTGCACAGATGAGCTAATTCATTATTATTATTATTATTTTTTAAATTCCTGGATTACACACGCTTATGTACGCATATAATTGTAAAATAATTATGCATCTATGTACCATCCATTTTCAAAATGTAATTTGACATTATGGAAATAAGCATGAGATTACAATCCAGTTATATTTGGAAACCAAATAAAGGAGTATCCATGCTGTTTTGGATACAAATTGAACCAATTTTTTTTTTTTGAGAAAGACAAATTGAACTAATTTAATCCTTCCAAGTTTGCAAATTTTCCATTTAGTGAGTTACTAAATTTGCATATTTAAGTGATACTTCATACACCAACCCCAAGGAATTTGTGCTTAAATACCCATTACAGATTAACCCTCTTCTCCAGTATCCACCACATTACTTAATCTATCTCAATGTTGCCTTGGCATATCACTCCCCTAATTCCCCCTCTCCTTCAGGAACAAATTTTCAGAACAATTCCTAAAAGAATTGTGTGGGATATTGAGATCGGATCAGCAATTTACCAGCCAAGAATTCAACCATGTGCAACAATAAAAATAAACTTAATGGCAAGTTTAATTTATATTTTTATTGTCACTCATCTCTCTCTCTCTCTCATTGTATTTTTTATTTTATTTTTTTGTAGTTTTTAACTTGCTAGATATGGTCCAAATTCAATTTCAGATGTTTTACCTGCTACTACTTTTGCTCTTACAAAATAATACTAGCGATGTATTTCTATACTTATTCATGAACCATGCTCTTACAAAAGTTGAGAAATTTGTTTGATAAGTTTGTTGCTTTCTTAGGTCTCAAAGATATACTATGATAAAATAGATGAGTGTTGATGTTAGTTTTACTGGGCACCCAACAACATCTTGCTCACTAGTCACAAACAAATGTGAACCTTTCTAAACCCCAGGTTTTAGGTAAATGGGCTCTAGATGCTAATTTTTTTGGTCTTAGCAATAGCAGCCTCAGGCCTTCCACTGTGTTGGTGGAAGCTGTAAATATTAATTTCTGTACCTCAGCTACTCTGTCTTCAATATAACCTCTGGTGGGCACCCAACATTACTTGTGAGGTTAACACTGATATCAATGGATGGGGTGGACTGTGTAAGCCCATTACTACTAGTACTACCAGATAGTTGCAAGGGAATCACTGAAGCAAACTACTTTTCATCTAAGATCACATAGACATATAGTTTCTCCATTTGGCAAAAAATAATAAAAAATGGGCAGTTCATAATTTCATTACCTCCTATCTCAAGTATCAACAACCAAACAGTATATAAGAGATTTCAGTCTTATGGCATTCTTGTTCTTTTGTGCATTTCTTGAATCAGAAAATCAATCATGAACTACTAATAATCTAACTATATATGTTTTTCAGCATGTGGATGGAGAAAGAAAGGCATTCATTCAATTCGTTGCCTGCCGAAGATGATGTGTCCTTGGCTAGGTCCTTTTTTATTTATTTTATTTCTTTTAATGCTACGTTTAACTACAAAAAAAGTTTCTTACCCTTGATTGTATATGACAGTATGATTCTTTGAATCCCATTTCCCTTAGTGTGACAGTCAATGATTCGATCAAAAGATCCATTCATCATTCCCACACAACAGCAATCTTGCAGTATAGATTCTACAAGCTCAAGCTGATGCAAATTATCGATATGTGGAACCAACATTGGTTCTGTTTGCAGATTAGAGACCAAGAGAATCCTCCTCCTAGCTCATTTCTTACTTTGATTATTCTATCCAAGTGCTCAAAATCTTTGGCAGAACTTATGGTGGAGTCTTCAACAACATTTCACAATGTATCATTAGTATGGTTAAATTCAAGGAATGGTGGAGTCTTCAACAACATTTCATCTTGTCTCGTTGAAGTCAGCTCAATTTAACATAATATGCACATGCCATTTGTGGGATCAAGTAGGGGGATCAAGTGTACTTCTTGTATTACCATGCAATCCTTATGATGCAACTCTGTTAAATATGTTTTCTAAGTCTTGTAAAGTATTGGCATATAACACTTGTATCTTCTAAATTATTATTATTTGAAGTTATTTTTTATCAGCATGTAATCTCTCTTATGGCATAAGCTTTGCCAGCGTCAAAATATTCATCTGTTGCAGCAATTACGCACCGCTTATTTTTTGAGCAACCATGAGCGCTGCTTAATAATTTAGTGAAGTGAGGCCAAATGCACCTGGACCTGAGTGCCACTTGTGGAAAACAAAAGAACTTGCTTGAATTATATACCTATCACAAACGCAACTCAACTGATGTCAGTATAATTTCAAGTTTCAATGTAGAACTAAACTAGTGCATAAGTGTGCAGTCTTAGAATTGATCTATTGCTAGTAATTTTAAACAAATTCATTTGTGGTATAATGTCAAAGAACTTAATATCAAATTGTCCCCCAATTGCTATGCATTTGGCATAAAAGGGGGGGGGGGGGGAATTGAAGAATAATGACTAATAAATGTTTCTCCATGCAAGTTTTTGAGTGACACATCCTTCTTTACCTATGTTTTCAAAAACATTTTCCACTTAGTTTCTTCTATTTCTTATACTCATATTTGAAATATATTTAGTATTCACAAGCACTAGCGAACCTTATTCAACAACTTACAGATTCAACCGCAAGCAGAAGCTTTCACCACCTCCCTTGATGCCTATATTTTTCATATGTTGTAACAAAGGGCTTCTCCACAATCTTTGTCCCATGTTTTCTGTAGAACCATGAGGAAATCATTTTAGTTTTAAAGGGTTATTTTCTTAAGCTCCATGTATATAGGCTTGCAAGCACACAAAGAAAGATATCTCACAGATTATGGACATACCTCAGAGATGCTGCAGAGATGATTTCATCGTCCTTCTCAGGAATAGCTGTATAAAAACATTGAAAGTTTATCCGGGTCAAATTTGATCTGAAAATAAAGGAATTTTTAGGTATCAGATTGTTGTTTCTTGAATTTCGACTATAGATTATGTGAAAAATAAATTTGAACAAATAATTTTTTCAAGAAGTAAATGACAGAACATGTTGATAAGAGGCAGCACTGTTACTGTATAACATGTAGTACGTTATGGTTATCTAGGAATGAATTCAAAGGGTTTCTTACACTTGATTGTATGTGACACTTTGAATCAAATTTTCCTTAGCGTGACAGTCTATGATTGGATAAAAAGATTCATTCATCATCTCCCACACAGTAACAATCTTGCAGTTAGATTCTAAAAGCTGATGCAAATTATCAATATGTGGAGCTGACAGTAGATTTTTTTGGCGGATTAGAGACCTTGAGAATCCTCCTCCTAGCTCATTTCTTACTCCAATTATTATATTCAAGTGCTCAAAAATCTTTGGCAGAACTTAACGTCAGAATTCTTTCAACAATACTTCAAAAATGAAATTGGCAACAATTTTTCCTGCTTCTTTTTGCTACACTAAACCGTATGACTCAAAGAAATTAGACATTCTCAAATAAAAATGTGGAGAGAACATGAATATACCTCCTCGCAGCTCTTCCAACAAAATGATTTTGTGGTAGACGACCTGGCTGGAGTCAATGGCCTATTAAGATCTACCTCGACTTCAATATAGCATTACCAGTGATCTACAACAAGCACAAGTTGGGATTTGTCACTTCAGAATTAAAATAAATAAAAGCCTTCAAAGAAGCTAAGAATCCCATCATCTTTAGGAGTACTCAAAAGTTCAAATACATACAAATTTTTTGAAAGAAAACAACAATTTATATAGAAAAAAAATTTCCGTGTTATCTGTGAAAGAAACTACTTACCTCCAAATGCATGCAATCTATATGAAATGTGGAAGGACAGTTATCACAACATATCAAGTCCCCTCCATCCGCACAGATAACACGAAAATTTTGTTGAAGCCTCTTAGGGGAGATGTTTCTGATAAAAATTAGCCAGACACTCATCAGTTAAGTAACTCAAATTATGTATAACTGTCAAAAATCTGCTCATTTCAATCACACCAAGCCAGAGTATTATACATAACTGTATACTGAGCAGGAAGTAGTAAACCTACAATGCTAGGTTTAAACTTTAAATTGTCTCATTTATTTACATAACCGTATAATCAGCAGGGAATAGTAAACCTTGTTGATTAGCATCTTGATATTAATGTCTCATTTATTTATTTTTCCTGACAGGATTAAACAATCTATAGAACTTGTCCACATTGTTTTCAGCATTGCACATTGTTTCTCAGAAGCAAGGGCTTAGAAAACCTTTTCGAGGTGTGATAAGCCTGGAAAATCCATGGGAGAATTGTTCCAATCTATCAATGGAATTATTAAATCAAATATATTAGAAGCCTCACGGTTAAATTAACGGAACAAGTATGGTGGAGTCTTCAACAACATTTCACAATGTCCCATTAAAATCAGCTCAAACTAACATAATATACACATGCCACTTGTGGGATCAAGTAGGGTAATCAAGTGTACTTCTTGTATACGCATGTAATCCTTATGATGCAACACTATTAAATATGTTTTCTAAGTCTTGTAAATTATTGCCGTGTAACCCTTGTATCTTATAAATTATGATTATTTGTATTTTTTAAGTTTTACGGTTAGTGTGTAATCTCAATTATGGCATAAGCTTTACCAGTGTCAAAACATTCATCTGTTAGAACACTTGGGCAACTCTTATTTTTGGAGCAACCATGAGCCATACTTAACAATTTCGCAAGGACCGTGCACAAATGCAGCTTCCAATCCAATAGCCAACTCGTGGAACACATTAGAACTTGCTTGAATTATATAACTCTCACAAATGCAACTCAACTGATATCAGCATAATTTCAATGACAAACTAAAATAGTGCATAAAGTGTGCAGTCTTAGAATTGATAACTCCCTCGGATATGATCTCTTGCTAGTAATTTTAAACAACTTTATTTGTGGTGAAATGTCAAAGAACCTAATAAAATTTCCGCTTAATTGGTATTCAGTGGGCATATGGGAGGAGAAATTGGAAGAATGACAACTAATAATTGTTTCTCCATGCAAGTTTTAAACATAGATTAGCTCTTCGGCCTTCAGTTGTACATGTGGAAATTTAGTGCCATATGCAGGCAAGTATAGAGCCCATGCTGTGAGGTCTTTATTCTTTGGCCTCTATTTTGCACTTCGATTGTATTTTTGGGATAGAATCTTTCAGTTGCCACTAGCGCTTGTTGACTTATTGGTGAATGATGATCCTGAAACCTGTTTACTTTGTAGAACAGCTTCTCGGATTCTGTATTTTTAGTTTGTATAATATTTTTGAAGTTCTAGCTTTCAGATGTTGAGATAACCAGTTCACGAGTAGAAAGTATGTCATAGTATGTTCAGGTATTTACAGATCAAAATGTCTTAGGAAGAATTTTTCACTAATCATGTCCATGCAATCTCAATAAGCCATTCTTTCTTGAAGTTGTTTCAGACATAAATGATGAATTTACACCCACATATAGGGGGAAAAAAGCAAAGAAAGTGAGGGAAAAAATTTCCAAGCTTCTATGAGTACTTCCTACCACATCTTCTTTCATAAAATTCCCAGAATAAAGCAACAAAAATTGTTTTGCAGTGGCCATAACAGTGTTATCTCCTCCAGATACACTCCAAGATTGGTCACCCAACAGGACGGAGAAAACAAAAGACAACATAACATGCCTTTGGCTTCATCTTTGCAACTATCCAGGAAGGCCAGGCAGCATAAATTCAATGTGTGCCAACACTATATCTTGGATTACACTCCAAGTGACATCACAACTTTCAGCTTTTCTAGCAGCATTTTGTTCAGAAGAATAAAACAGAAACACCAAAAAGCTCTTAGCAACCTTAAGTCCCTAACAACTTGTAAGAAATGAGCATATCAACGAATATGAATGTCACACCTCTGGCTGGTCAAGAAGAAATGTTGGCTTCAATTTCGAGTTCTTCAGAATTTGTTTTGGATTCCTCATAAAATTCATTTGGAGTCTGGTCGGTATGCCTAATTACATCCTTGCTAGGATCATTAGCTTCAATATCGAGTTCATCTGAACTTGTGTCAGCTTCCTCATGCATATCATTGGAAGTCTGGTAAGTCTCCTCATGCTTACCTGCATCTTTATTAGAACCATCAATTGGAGTCTGGTCAGTATGCCTAATTACATCCTTGCTAGGATCATTAGCTTCAATATCGAGTTCATCTGAACTTGTGTCAGCTTCCTCATGCATATCATTGGAAGTCTGGTAAGTCTCCTCATGCTTACCTGCATCTTTATTAGAACCATCAATTGCTCGAAGATCCTTAGCTCGAATTTTAACACGTTTTCCTTTTATGTATCGATATTCCCATTTTGGTGGGGGATATTTCTTCTTCAGTTTCTTGTATTTGTCCATCATACCCAGCTCCTTGAAGACATTCCCAACCATTGTAACAATTGGAACAGTTGGTCGGATACCAAGCTCTTCCATGTCAGCAAATATCTACAGTAGAAAATATGCATATTAGAATTCCTGATATTTAGAGTATCCAATTACAAACTACTCTTGTGCTATACACAAGAATTTCAGAATCAAAATAACAAAAGGGAAAATGATGTTTGGTACTGTTAAAACACTATATTGATCAGGTACTTATTAAAAAAAAAACACTATATTGATCAGTAATAGGAAATAAAACAAGAAGACTGAAATTGGCATAACAAATACAGAGATGCAGTTAATTAAACTCAAACAAAGATGAAAAGGTAGCTTGCTGAATCAGCGATCATAGGATAATGTAATAGTTTTGACAAATTACTGATCAAATACAGTGAAGATACATACCTATTATCAAATAGTTTAGATGTTCCAATGGTAAAACTTCTTGATGGATATGTATATAGACTTTTGAGCTATGAAATCTAACACTTGTACATAGAAAGAAAATTGTACCCAAGTTCGGAGTTTTTTTTCTAAGATTCATTTGACCATCAAGTTAAGTAAACATAAGGTGTTAACCTGAGAAAAATTTGGAAGATAGATCTTATGGGATTGACACTGATGACAATAAGATCTTTTAATAGTGAATCCATACTCACACTGTAAGCATGTCTATAATCTGAAGGTTGTAACACATACCATATGACTGGAGCACATGATATAAAACAATGGATATTAAAAAAAATGGCATAGCATTACCTCAAACATCTTCTCATGAATGCCCCTTTTATGGTAAATAGAAATCATTTTATCAAAGAAAACACGAGGTGTGCTGTCTAAGTTCTCTGTAAATATTTTTGTCCAAAGCTCTTCAACCTCATCAAGTCTCTCATCCTCTGCTAAGGCATTCAGTAATGTGAAATAGCTTCCCATTGTTCTTCCTTGTCCTTTGCTCAACATCCACTTCGTCACCTACAACCCATATTTAATTGGCTTGATATGATAATCGGAAACCATTAATGAGAAGAAGAAAGAAAAAGTCTGCCGAAATTAAAAAAAAATACCTGAATTATTCTCTTCCATTCTCTTTGATCCTCAAGAGTCTTCAATGCCTTCTTCACCGTAATTAAAGGGAACTCTAAATCCCAGGCAATGAAGGAATCAAGAGCCCCATAAACTTCCTCTTTGACATTTGACAATTTATTAATCTACATAGAAACATAGACCTATAATGACCATCTCAAGAGAGTGAAATGGTATAATAAATATATTTGTCCACAAAGCGTCCTTAAAATGCTGAAACAATTAGCACTGCCAAATGGGCAAGTCAACATTTTTCTATAGAACAAACTCACATATGCTGTATAAACCAAATTAGGAAAAATAAAACGCAAAGCCTACACATTCAACGAGCTTTGCAGACTTGGAAATAGTTCCAATTCTCTGTCTTGTTTTCCAAACACGAGGATATCTTGGTCTTGGACCTTTTGCAGCACATACCTGAAATTTTTTTTTCCCAACATTTTTGTATGTTAAAAATAATATTATCTAAGTTTTTTTGCCAAGAAATAACTGATAGCATAAAAAATAAAAAAAAATTCCCATGTAAAATAGAGACTCAATTTGTCTCACTAAAAGATTGCTATAGTTGGAAACATGTAATGATAATATACAGCTTCTTTTCACATATAAACATAACATGGCTGCAATTCTAATCGAAGAAACTTACCACGACACTGCTCGAAGTCCTGCTTTTTTTAATGGATTCCAGTCTTTTTATTATGAATGGCGGAGAATATGTCAATGTAAGCATCCTGATAAACCATAAAAGATAGGTTGTAAAATCCAAAAGTTCACTTAAAAATGAGCCAGCATAGAGCAAGTTCACCAAAATATCATGCATTATGTTCTTGCTTTTCAAAGCTAAATTAAACCAAACAAAAACTTCGCTTTGAAAAGCAAGAAAATTTAAGCACAGATATATTCAAAAGCAATAAGATTGAAACCCTACAGTTCCGCTTGAATGCGAATCTCTCAACTCAAGAAAAGACCAATATTCTCAGCTCCAGATAACAATTTTTTTTGTAAAGCTTCGAAATCTAATCTATTTTCATATTTAATTTTTCTCCTCAAAATATTTGAAAATTTTACACAAAGAGCCACAGAGAGAGAGAGAGAGAGTTACCGGGTCGAAGTGGAGAGGAGCGAGTTGGTGGTTGAGACCTCGGAGTGTGCGTTGCTGGAAGATATTTTCTTTGCCTCTGTAAAAAATTTTCTCTCACTTTCTTCACATCCAAACAGAGAAATAAAATCTTTCCTTTTTTTGTCTCACTGATAAAAAGCGGTGCGTTTTGACGAATAAAGGATAACAATAACGGTATAATTCTTCGAGAGGCACAAAAAATAAGACAAGCACCACGCTACCACGGTGTACTCTAAGTAAAAGTACAGGTTTTTTCGTCATTTCAATAAATTTTCAGGACAGTAAAGTAATTAAACAAATTTAAACTGTATACTAACCACTCATATATTAACACGTGTATAATTGTAAAATTTTTTACCTACTATCGTCGCAGAAAATCACTACCACATGCCTCATCCTCACAAAACAAGTTCCTTGAGACTCAGAAGAAGCAAATGCGTGTGGATCTCACACTTCGACAGAAAGAGAGAAAAGAGAAACGATTATGATGATCGAATCAGCCATAGCCATACGATTCCCCGCCGGCGCAAATGTCTGCTCCTCCATCGCCTTACCCTGTAACTCTCTCTCTCTCTCACTTTTTCTTGCATTTTCTCGGTTGCCAAACGGAGGATAGCGTATTGGTATTTGTATTTTTTTTTTTTTGAACAATCTGTTTCTTTAATTGTAGATTGTCGTTCAATGTGGAGCTCGGAGGATGTGAACGGAGTCCACGTCACCTCTTACCGGCTTTCTCACCCTGGCGGCGGTTTCGATTCTCCGTGGTAGTTAAGCTAAACTTGAATTTATAGAGCTTTTAGTATCTTTGAAGTAATTTTGAAACAGTTTAGAATATAAGGAAGGAAATGAATGCATTTTCAAGTTTTCAACTAAGCTATTAGGAGTTGTAGATGTTAGAATGAAGTAGTAATGTGTGTTAGGATTGATACACAGGAATAGAAATCGACGATTAAGAGGTGGTTACATGACAAGAAGGAATGCTCTTGTAAAGAACAATATAATTCGAGCAACTGCAGAGCATTTGGGCTCGACTCGGGACCCTAAAAAGCAGAATGGGGGGTCACAGTACCATCCGTATGAAGACATTGCTGAGTTGACACCGGAGAATCGTGGAGACGCTACGCTTACAGCTGCAGAAAGTAGTAGGACAATTATTGAGGTATTACATAGCGATTACTTTGTTGATCAGTCGAAACAACTTTCAAAAAATGACTTTTAACTATGTAGCCAATGAGCTCTGGCTCAATTAGTACTTCCTCTTGTCGCAAGAATGAGTAGACTGTGAGGTCGCAGATTCAAAACCCTTTAGGTGTGTGTTTGGCTCCAAATTAAAAAGCTAGCTTATTCTACTATTTAACTTATTTTTTTGCTCTATTCATCGGACTGTATTTTTTGGTACTATTTATGAGTCTCATTATACTATTTCAGCTAACTTTTACCTTTATCAATAGTACTTTCAGCAAAAAAATTTCAGTTTCTACAAAATATGCAGATTCCAAACAGACCTTAGGTGTGCGTTTGGATTGGGATTATAAATGAAAATTATTCACTATTTAACTTATTTTTATTACTATTTATGGGTCTCACTGAACTTATTAGCACTATTCATGGTCCCAGTATACTATTTCAACTAATTTTTCTCTATATCTATAATGCTTTCAGCAATAATTTTTTAATTTCAGCAAAATAAGCGGTATCCAAACACACCTTAGTTGTGTTTGTATATAGCATGAGCTCTTGCACTCTTCACTTTGTTGAGACCATTTAAGCTAGAGCTTTATAGCGAGCATTTATGTTAACGATGGTTGTGAAATTATTTTGAGCAGAAAGGTTTGCAAGTCTCATATCTGGAGTGTGGGGTAGCTGATATAAATTTTTAGAAATAGAAATCCTGTCCCGATTCACCATAGATGTCAATCATCAATGATGTTTGGAATATCTATATAGAAAATCATGTAAGAGAAGGAAAATGATGATATTTGCCAAAGTTCAGCTCTTTTGGACTAGATTATCGTCCAGCTTTAAGCAATGTCCATCTTGAGGTGAGTTGTAATAGCAACTATCACCTTCCTCTTTTTCTAGAGAAGGTCGGGTAAAAGAAGCAAAGAATTGGTAATAACTATCTATGACCAAACATCTGAAGTAAGACTTTCATAGTATTTCTTGTGGTTGCAACTTGCATCCTGGTGTTCTGACAATTCTGGAATTTGAATTGCTGTTCTTTCTTATTTCCAGCCAGTTTTGCATAACTATTAATATTGCCCATAGTGTGTCACATTCAGGTAAACAGCAAAGCGACACTTACATTTTCCAGTATGATCAATGGCGAAGTTCATGAGAATATCATCTTGCCTGAGTTGCCTTACGTTACTGATGAACATGGAAGTAAGCCAAGAGTTTGATGTTTGCCATTGACATAGTTATACATTATAATTGGGCTTGACATCCTCATCTTAAAACTGCCAATGTGCTCTGGTGTTGCAGATATCTACTTTCAAGTGAACAATGATGACAACAGTGCTTTCCAATCCCTAACTTCAGATAACAACTTTGTGGTATGGAATGTGTCCTGGAAAACATGCATATATATTTGCATGAATATATGATTTGATACAAGTATGAAAATAGTTTTCCTATTATAGACGTAACAAAACTTACTATTGCAGACGCATGGTTTTCTTAATTTTTCCTTAGTTGCTCTCTGTCTCTTTATTTCTGTGTGTGCCTGTGTGTGCATGCGTTTGCATGTTTGAGTGCATGTGCATGTGTGTTGTGCATGCATTGACGTGTTTTGCTCACTCATTTGACAACACTGTTGACAATCTGTTGTGCTCCTGTGCACAATTAAGAATAGATATAACTTGTCCATTATGCACAATAAAGACTTAAAACCCAATAACTTGGGTTGGATATTTCTTATCATAATTGTGCCATCTAAAATATTTTGCTAGTTGAAATATAGATGATCATGTTTTTGTACATTCCTTTGACCATATGCTGTTGACATCAATTGCCTCCTTTGAGGAGTTAATTCATTGGTCTTTGTTGCATATGGCCAAACATTTTGATGATACTCACAAATCTTGTCCACAATCTTAGGTTTACTCAACAATAGTCTCTTCTTCTTCTTTTTTTCTTCTTTTATAAAAAAAACTTATTTTATCTATAAGTGTTGCTGTCGCACTTCACATTCCTCACCATATGATAAGAAACAGTAGCTCAATTGAACATTTCTTGTTTAGAGCTTGTTCTGGGCTTATGTGTTTTAACATAAAATGCAGCAAGTCATTATAGGCTTGGATTCTATGGAAATGCTCAATGACATGGAGTTTTCAGATCCATTAGAAATTGATTTTGGAATTGAGGAAATTGAAGATGAGGATAGTGATGTTGAAGATGAGGATGATGAGGATTCCGTTGAAGATGAAGATTATGATACGGTCTGATTACATTCTTTTTTGCTTTGATTTAATTGTTCACATTATGTTTAGCTTCTCAATTGTGAGAATTTTAGCTCTCAAAAATATTCCAACATATATTAGATTATTCTTTGCAGGACTGGGTTGCTGTTCTTGATGATGAAGATGACCAGGATGATTCTGATGAGACACTCGCAGACTGGGCAAAGTTGGAGACAATGCGTTCTTCTCATCCAATGCATTTTGCCAGTAAACTGACTGAGGTAACATTTCATTGTAATTTTTTTTTTTTTGTGATGGGTTAATGCGCAAGCGCTCTAGAAGGATACAACTGAATTGAGTTCCCCCCCACACACCCCCCCCCCCCCCCACACATCATAGCTGATCAATATGCAGAATTGCTACACTGGGTTTTAAATGCCCATTTTTAGTGAATATGAATCATAACGTTGCCATTTTAACATGGCCCATGGACATAGCTGGTCTTGTAATCTTATTTTTAATTGGTTAGGTTGCTTCAGATGATCCTATAGACTGGATGGAGGAGCCTTCAGCTAGTCTTGCTATCCAAGGCCTTCTAAGACCTGCCTTTATTGAAGAACAATCTGTCATTCAAAAACATCTATCTAACCATCAGTCCAGTAATGCTGACATAAATCAGGCTGGGAAAATTGTAGAAGACAAACCAGAAGATCTTGGTATGATTAATGGTTACAGACATGAATCTGGATCATCTGAGGATGGTTCAATCCAGGCTGAGGAACCTGAGAAGGATGAAATCCCTGTAAATGGGACTTCATTTTACAGGTTGGAGATGATTAGAATTCAGCTGTTCTCCTCACATGGACATCCGGTATGTTTAATGGATTTTTAGGTGTGTTTTGACATTGTGTGGTTGCTGGTAAATTTCTTTATAGATTGAAACGTGTCAATGATGTCATCCTTGACATGCATTGGAAAACACAGTTTGATCTTGGTTACTTGTTTAAATACGTAGCAACAAATATAATTGGTGGTAGAATTAGCATATTAAGCTTGTTTAAGTAATTACAGAGGGACTGAGCAACAAATACAATTGTGGGTAGAATTATCATATTAAGCTTGTTTAAGTAATCACAGAGGCAATTTGTTTAAGCAAGTTCCTTCCATGCTTTACGCAATCTGATCAGGAGAAGTCCTAGATTCATGCACTGTATGGTGTCTATTGTCACTATTACCACTACTATTGCTAAGACCATTTTAATTAAAAGAATTTCAACAGTCTACCTTAATTGAATAACAATATTCTCCTCTGCAGTGCCTTAAATACTGAATGTTTTGGTTTGTGGCTGTTCAAACCCTAAAAACTAAAAAAGAAAAAGAAAAATAGTTTATTGATTGGGAGACATCTTTTCATGTGAACCAGTTGGCTTAAATTATCAATGTCTTCATGGTTTACTTATAAAAATGCTAACAAGTGAGCATATGGAGATTAAAATAAAATTATTTAAGCACATATAAGGTCCTAAATAGGGATGTGTTTTATTTGTCAACTGTGAAATAGTAAAATCTGTAACATGAATGCATCATGGCATGACAATTCATGCACCTCTCTGTGCTTGTTAAAAGTTCAAATTTTATTTTTAATAAAATTGTTCTTTTGTTACTCCTCCACAGACTGTTGTTGAGGTAGAAGACTTCATGAAAGCTCAACCTGATGCTATTGCACACTCAGCAGCCAAAATTATATCTCGTCTAAAAGCTGGTGGAGAAAAGACCATACAGGCCCTCAAATCTCTTTGTTGGAGATGTAAGGGTGTTCAAGTGGAGGTAACACTTATAAAAAAAAATTGTAATTTGAGTTCCTGGGACATTTATATGTGGCCAAATGATCTGTGCAAGTACATGTACGTGCCTAGCTTTGAGTTCTAGGTAGTTAATACTCTCTGCAAGTACGTGATGTGCAACTGGTCCATTTTTTAAGCAGTTTCAAACATAATGGTATCCAAACTGTTGATTAGGTATGAAAGGGAAAGGAGAATTGAATAGTTGGTTCACATTATTGAACGTGTTCATGATCATATGAGTGAGAGAAACAATAGTACCATGTGTGAAAAATCCTTTCTGCAGCCGCCTTTCATGCATATTACATGTATGCTGCAATCTTATGTGTATGTGTTGAGGTTTTTAAGACGCTGCTGTAGATAATTACTCCTCATTGCAATCATTACAGGAGGCAGCACTTATTGGTGTAGATTCCCTTGGGTTTGACTTAAAGGTTTGTTCAGGAACACAAGTACAAACATTGCGGTTTGCATTTAATACACGGGTATGGCAGTTATCCTTCAGCTAGAAGTTAATTCTTATATATATGCATGAATGTGTGTGTGTGTGTGTGTGTGTATTTATGAATGTACATATCTGCGTATATGCATTTTTTTATTCATGCTATGCCTTTTCACCTCCAACCACCACCTTATCCTTGTCATTGAGGGCTTTTTGGTGTCTGGTTCACTGAATCACAGTTTGAGTTCTTGAAATTTGCTTATATATATAAAAAAAAAAAAAATTCTGGAAATTTCAGCCAGAATATAGTTCACTACCTTGTTCAATTGATCCCAAAGATATTTCAGAAGTATTCAATCAAGATGCATTGTAGTGTTCTTCTAAAGTAGTTGACGATCCTTGAAATAATTGGTATCTTCTCCTTTTTTATGGAAGAGGAGGTAAAATGTTCAATCACTTAGTAAGTTAAAAGTATTCTTTCTTGTATTTTGTGTGTTAACTAGTTTAGGTGAACTGCAACAATAACCAGTCAAAATTCACACCGTTAGGATTGCTGTCTCATGTCTAACAACAATCCATGTCATATTCTTGCACTGTTGCCTCTGTCTATACATGGTCATATCTTTTTGGTTTAGCTGCGAATTCCTCCTATATGTATATTTCTATGTTTCTTTCTTTCTTTTTTACTCTTTTTTTTTGGAACTATCTTTGATGTACATACATATCCTAGTTAGAAAGTAATCTTCTATTGCCAATAAGCCTTTGCCTTAACCAACTTATCTTTGCAGGCCCCTTCAGAGTACAGTGCTGAGAGACAGCTTAATGATCTACTATTCCCTAGGATCCACCACAAGCCACAAATTATGAAACAAACACCAAAATGAGTGCTAATATTGACAAATAGCATATTCCAGTTTAATTCTGGATGGTTTTTGTACTCTCTTGGTCAAGATTTGAATGGAAAAGGTCAAGGGTGACAGAAAAAGAAAAAATCCATAGAGAGTCACCAGCTTATGTAATTGTTATTTGCAACTAATGTTATAGAAATTCAAATTTTTTATCAAGCATCTCTACTATTACTCATCCATACTCGCTCTATTACTTGGGCTATTTAGTTTCTATGGGAGCATCATTGCTTGCTTTCTCATGAGCTTTTCTAATTTCTATCTTGTGTACTGTTTATTTTATCATCATGCCCATCACATCAGTATTTTTCTTTCACCAATTTGTCTCGCTAGAAAAAATTAGCCAAACATTATCCCAAGTTCAGAAATGTTGGATTTTGAAACTTCTGGTTTGGGATAATCGGTAATTTATCAAAAACTTCTTTGTTTGAAACTCTCTTTTCACTATTAATATAGACAAGTAATAATGCAGAGAGTTCGCAGATTTTAATATTGATGAGCAACTTGTTTGAGTTGAACTTACAGCAGTGTGATAGAACCATCTTAGGAATCAAGTGATAGAATAATATGACTTCATAAATTCTGTCTTTTCCTATAAGAACAGAATGAATGATCACCAAAGAATAAGTTCAACCAAAATTTGCAAATGTCTCTCTAAAAAGGTGCAAAATCGTGTATTAACTGTACTGTAGTTTAGCATATCTTTGTCTAACACTATAAGAGGTCTAGTCTACATGACTAAGTAGGGCGTGGATTAATATCACAAAGACTTGTGCAAATGGTATAACATAGGCATAGAAATTAGACAGAATAGAAATGTTAAAATTATTAAAAAAACAAAATGTGCGAGAAAGACACAGAAATGTTACAATTAACAAAATCAAAATGTGCGAGAAAGAAAACAAATTGATAAGTTACTGCTTTCCAATATAGGTTTCATAAACCAATTGTGCTGCAAGAATGTCAACAATTGCAGAGCCAACAGACTTAAATACTGTTATCTCTTCTGAACTTCTTCTGCCAACCTTTTCTCCTTTAATCAACTCTACCAAATTTCCTCCAATATCTCCCTTTTCGATCACCCTTCTCTCAAAAGCACCCACCAATTCTCCAGCTTCAACCAATGCAGCCTCATTATCCACAAACACTCTTCCTCTCCTTATTGCTTCGTCGTCACACTCCATCATCGAGTGCTTGAAGGACCCAACTAAATCCAAATGAGCCCCTGCCTTCAACCTCTCGCCCTTCACAACTGGTGTTTCCGAATTCGTTGCACAGCTCACAATATCTCCCAATCCAACAATTTCCTCCAAACACTCATTACTCTCAAAACACACCCCATCAAACCCAGCATTTTCACTCATTTCCTCAGCCAATTTTCTTGCCTTCTCTATTGTTCTGTTCCAAATGATCACCCTTCGCAAACTGGGTCTAGCCGAAAGATGTGCTTTGATCAAATGGGGTGCCATAGCACCAGCACCAATCATCACAAGCGTTTCACTGTCATTTCTAGCCAAAATCTTCGAGGCTAAGCCAGAGACACATGAGGTTCTATAAAGGGTCAACACAGTGCCATCCATGGAAGCCAAAGTTTGCCCAGTGACAGAGCTGAAGAGCACGTAACTTGCGTGCACTCCTGGCAAGTTCAGCGCGGAGTTTTGAGGGAAATAGGTGACGAGCTTCACACCTACGTAGGGGAGAGAAGGGGATGATGACCAAGAAGGCATGAGAAGGAGAGAGGAGGATTGTGAAACGGAGTAGCTTTGGCGAATTGGGGTTTGGAGGGAGGACGAGGCTGCAGGGAGAGATGATTGCAAGTGATCTATTAGAGTTTGGTGAGACAGGATGGCGTGCAAAGACTCAGTGGAGATGAAGATGGGGATGGTGTTCGTAATCGTGTTATTGGGATTTGTATCGTTTTTGTTGGGATTTTCATTGTCAACTGGATTGGGTATTGAAGCCATTGATGAGAGCTGGGGAGGTTTGGGTTTGTGTTTGGGTTTGGGTGAGAGAGGAGGAACTCAACGAGGGAGACGAAGACGAAGACTAGGTTGTCTGTATTGTCACGTACTGAGGTCGGAAAAAAAAAAAAGAGAACAAAACAAATGGATAAATTTAGACAAAGACCGAGACTCGTTAGTCTTGAGAGTTATATATACTAGCTTTTAAACCCGTGCATTTGCACGGGAATTTCATAAGCACATGTATTTTCGGGTTTTCGGGGGAAAAAAAAAAAAAAAAAAAAAAGAGTACATCTATTTTTAACAAAATAAAAATAAAAATAATGAAAATTTTGTAAGAGTCCACAAATAAATTGTTGCATATAAAAATAATTAGAAAATAAGAAAGAAAATATATTCAAATAATTTTGGGTAAATATTTGGGGAAAACATTTTGTTTCAAAAGTCTTACTTAAATAAATTTAATTAAATAAGTATGTAGCGAATGCAATTGAATTTATAAATTTTGAAAAATAATACTTGGTATGAATTTCAAACTTAAAATGTATATAACACTCCATATGCTATCCATAAAAATATGTGTTGTCTTACAAATAGATTCTCTTTTAAACTTATTCTAAACAACTAAAACTATAACATCCGCTATGATGGAGAGAAAAATATTTCTAGCAATTGAAAAAAAAAAAAAAAAAAAGAATCCAGCTAAAGAGAATAGTGTGATCGTCCTTCCTTGGAAGCAAATTGGTGGGGAAGCAAGATTGTTGTTTGTTTCACATTCTTCGTCTTAATACTTCTTCAGCTAAAGAAAGTAAACCCATGAACCTAAGTTTAAATAGGGGGGAAAAAATCAAAGCTATTTAGACATCATATTTAGCATTAAATTTGATAAGACAATTTTAATTATAAAAATACAAACCAACCTCAAGAATATCTCATCATCTCCCAATCTAAATAAAACTTGCTTAATTTAATGTGCATGATAGTGGATGACAAAATCTTTGGTTTATGCAATGGTGAAAGACTAATGATTCCATAATGACATAAGACTTGATATGTCATATTAAACTTTACCTTGAAACTACCCAACTACTCATCTAAACCCCTTTTTTCACTAACAAAATAAACATTTCCAAGATGCATGATACTTAGAAAAAGTATGTAGTCCTTTCCTTACCTTGCATAGACACTATAGAAATACCTTTAAAATTCAAATGTAAATATAATGTAAAGTAAAAAGTTCATCCTAGTGAAGTGGTAAATAAATTTAAATGTAAATATAAAAATTATGCTTGAACTATGTGTTGGGTAAGTACACTTTGGGGTGTGGAGCTATGCGGTTTTGGCTTAATTATTTGTCGTTTACTGATCTCTCTAATAATCTGCAAAAGTAAATAGATTTAAAGCATTTACTAATTTGCTCAAAGTAAGAACCTACAAAAATAAGGAGATTCATAGAAATAAACTAACCTAAGTAAATAACTTAACACCACATATAAACTTGAAACACACCAAATCTGAAACCTACCAATTTTGGCCTGCGGTAATGTAATCAAGATTTCATCTCTTAAATTCATTTTTTTTTTCCTATAAAATTTGTAAGCTAACAATTTGGGACACCAATCTACCATTCCTAGGAACCACAACGAATCAAACCATGAGTCTATAGAACATTTGACAACAAAAAAGTTTAAAACCAAAAAATGGTTACAAATTTATGAAAAAAAAAGTTAGGGGAAAGTATTAATTTGAGGTATCATAATTCGTGCGAGGATATGAAGGAACATATTCAAAGTTGAAATCAAAGAGATCTTTCTTAATGTTTGTGATTAAGCCCAAGTTATTACCCTTTAACGAATTAAAAAAGACAGGAACAAACTAACCTAAGTAAAAAAAATAAAAATAAAAATAAAAAAATAAAAAACCACATATAAGCTTGAAACACACCAATCTAAATCTTACATGACAATTTCAAATACCAAATCTGCTATTCTTAGGAACCACAATTGCATTGTTTTTTTTTTTTTTTTATCTGCTATCACATCCCTTTATTTTACTATTGTTTTATTTTGTTCTGGTTGTCCTACGTCAATGTGTTTGCGCTTAGTAGCATACATCTTATAGGATCTCAAGTGTGTATTAATTATAAAATTAGTGTAAAGCATATAAAAAATCCTAAAACATCTATACTATTTGTAAAAAGGATTCCCTGCTTTGGACTCAATTTTTTGGGACCATAATACCCTGAAATTCTCTTTATGAAATCTTTAAAATTTTAATTATGGTCAACTATGTAAAACTACTCATATAAATAATGTGAAACATGCTTTGATACATTCAGAATCCCCTCAAAATTTAATTTTAGGATACAATTAGTCACAACATTCTCCCCAACAGGCTAATAATTGGATTTAGTGAGAGAGAGAGAGAGAGAGAGAGAGAGAGAGAGAGGAAGAAAAGAACTGGAAAAACCATAAAGCCAAAGCAAACAGAGAAGTTCATAATCATAAACTAATTCAAGCTAACTTGTTCATCAATGAACCAATTAAACAATTCCATGTTCTTAAACCAAGTAATGATCAGGAAAACACCAGACACTCCACCAAATCTCACTCACTGTCAGGAACAGCACAATTTGGAGATCCCTTGGTGGAGAGGTAGTAGTCTCTCAAATTCAGCACAATGTGTAATGCTGTTTGAACGATTTTTTAAGCCAAGATAGCTTAATTACTGAGCCTGAAACTAAATTTTCAAAAAACAGTCTTCCAACGCATTGGTCAAACCGGTTGCATGTCCACCACATCCCTTACTATATAGTGTAAACTTGTAACTTTGATAAGGCACAAAACAAAACATAAGTTAGATACAAAGGAGACAGGACACAAAAACAATAAAAGGTTCGATGCAGACAGGACCAAAATAGAGCCCCTGCCTACCAGCGGAGGACCAAAAGATATTCACATAGCAGTTTGATGTCATATTTGCATAGTACCTGACTTGAGAAAGAATTCTGGGACCAATCCTATTAGAGCCAATACTTCTTATACTGGTTACTAGACTTTGAAGGTCACCAATAGCACCTGCACTCACCCAGTCTTGAATTTGTCTGTTTTCAAAAAGTTTCTCAAGCTATTTGCCGGTTGAGAGCACAAAAACACTTAGAATTCCCATATGCTTCAAGAGTTACGAATTAAATAATAGATACAAAGGGAAAATTAAGTTCTCTTGACAATTTAATTTAGTAGCTCTTCTCGAATAGTAGCCAAAGGTCTTATAAGTCAAGGATGACTGATTTGCATTAACATGTGGGGGAAAATATGTCATTGTAAATACAAAATTCTTGAGAAGAGTCAACATAAATGAGGTGCTAGAAACTTAGATCCTATAAAACATGTGATTGTGTGCCAGGTAACTAAGTATAATTATCTAAAATTTAGAAAACATCGCAAGTTTATATAAATGAACCATTACAAATTTTGATCATTTATCAATACCAAACTTAAATTTAACAACATAAAGTAATGTTTTATGCTCTATTTTGTATATAATAATTCAACAAAATAAAACATAATGGTTATAGGTAATTTACTACTATAGCAACTCAAACATTACAAACACTGGTGGGAAAAAATGTAAGAGACAACAAACCATATATAAAAACACCATTTGAAATTGAAACTCTCATTTATAGAGTCATCACCAATCACAATTGAAATACCTCAGAATCAAGAAAACTTAATCTTTGGAGTAGACAGAAATCTGAAACCATCTTAGGTCATATGCAAGGTTTGTTGCAAGAGGTTCGTGGTTTAGTTCATGAACAAAGCAAAAGTGCTTTTGGCTTTTAGTCAATTTTTGCTCTGCCTAAAGCAATTTAGTACCTTAGTTTTTTTGGCTTTAGAAATTTCCAGGTTTTGCCAAGTAGTGCATAGAGTTGAAAGGGCTCTCTACAATCTTCTAGGGAAGACTCTTTCCCATACATTTGATCATTTTGCAATTAACTAATTTGGCCTAAAGTTTTTTTTTTTTTTTTTGGATGAACAGTCATAAAGTATGTAATCTCTAGACTCTTGTTTTCTCCTGTAGAACACACATACAACGTCAGACTTATCCCCATTTACCAACCCTGTTAGGAGCGGGAAGTCTATCCATAAGAATTAGCCAACAAATGATGGCATGCTTCCAAATAGCAGCAGGAAAACAAACCAAAGCCCTCTAATTAACAACTGGATGCCTTTCCCTAATCTTATTCCAAGTTGATCTAAACTAATAAACATCAAAGGAAACAGAAATGCAGCAATTTATTACTTCCTAAGCACAATGAGGAGCATAAAATTAACCCAGCATAGATAGTACCAATTCATGTCACAAAACAGAGGGACCAAAGACTTTCATGCATAGTATAAGAAAAAATAAGAATTCTTTTGTCAATTGAACAAACAAAACAGGAGTTATGGGAAAAATATATCATGTTCCATATTTTAAAAGTTCATGTCTCATAACTTTCCTTTTGGACTGGAAGATTCAGGCTTATGCTTATTTCGTTCCCCAGTTGAATCCATGACCAGCCAAATGGGTTATTTTCTTTGAGATTGATCTTGATCTGCCTTCCTCATAAATGGTTTGTGTTAATCTTCTAGTCTTATGCAGAGTTCCAATTTGGCCTAAAGTATAATGAACAATATAAAATGAAATTTTAGAATAAAAGCAACATTATAATTTTACCAAACAATTTGTAAGCATGTAACTAAAATGTAGTTACCATTACCATTAGAACAATATTTCTAACGTAAAGACCATCAATTACATATAGTTGGGTTGATGTTTGAGTAGAAAATGCCTGAGAAGTTCTTGGAGGACAGTTGCTTATTCATCTGAAATTATGGTGCAACACTGTCTGCAATAAGTAAGCACACCATCACATAGCTATGAAAAAAACTATGTACATGTTATGTAATATTACCAATTGCATCACATTTGGTTCATAATTCATTTTATCCACCATGCTGATATCTTTTAGACTTCATTCTTCTAAACTTTTATTCATATTCATTGTTCATAAATGAATAAATTATATAGATTTATCACGGTATGAGATGGGAAAAATCGAACCCAAACATCACATATTAATTCTAAGAGGGATTTCATCAAACACGTGGAATGCAATAAAAACAAATATGTAGAACAGTGCAACTTTTATCTACGTTCAAAGAAACCCAAAAATTCATATCGAGTCCAATTTAGTAACATCATAGACACAATAGCAAGCAATGAAACACATATTGCAAGATTTGATATTTATATGAGCTTACCAATAAAATCTATTGTGGCCCAATTCATTGTCGAATAAAATCTAAGCCAAGAATCAATATTCATTCAATGAAAGATCAAACAAAAATGCATCTTTTTGGGGAAAAATTGATAGTTGCAAAATGGGTCAGATTGTAAGAGATGCTGATAAAAAAGGAGGGTTCTTTTCAATTTTTGAAGACACAAAATTGGTTTGCGATTTTGGATTTTCTTTTTCCTATGTCTGTTGGTTTGGAACGGAACATGCAAAAGGAAAGAAAGTGGGCCGAATTTGGTAAACTACACAGAAAGAGTATTCGAAACAGGAAAATTAACAATGTTATGCTGACCTTGTGTATATGGAGTTGCAGAAACAAAACGAACAGAGCGTGAAGAGGGAAGAATTTCCTTTATTTTGCTCGTTTTTGTTGAGCGAAATGGAAACAACGAATGATAACATTCTTGTTGAGATGCAGCACCAAATTGATCCATAAAGATCTGAAGAGTAAAGATATATAGCCAAAACGAATTGAAGAGAAGGGACGGGATAGCTTCTAAATTGCCTGTTGTTGCAGAGGATGAACAAAGATTTTCAATTTTCACTGTTGCAAAGAACGAACAGAGGTTTTCAGTTTTTGTTTTTTTTTTTTCACTTCCTTTTGGATTCTCTTTTTTCGTCTACCTGATGGGTTGGAACACGCTATTCCGATATGTGTGTATATGAAGTTAGAGTGAGTTTGAATTTTGATCGGGAAATATGGTTTGGGTTTTTGGGTTTACTTTTTTTTTTGATAAGCGGCTTCGTGTTTTTATAATGAATCTCTCCAAACGTTTGATGAAAAAGAGTCTCTCCAATGCACCTTACGGTATTTTAAAGTATAAGTTGTATACGTGTTAGTTTTTGAAGGGGTCATTTTTTCTAACGTGTCAATACCTCGTTGAAAGCTTCTGCTTTTATATATTGTGAAACAGAAACAGCAAATGATAACATTCTTGTTGAGATGCAGCACCAAATTGATCCATAAAGATCTGAAGAGTAAAGATATATAGCCAAAACGAATTGAAGAGAAGGGACGGGATAGCTTCTAAATCGCCTGTTGTTACAGAGGATGAACAAAGATTTTCAGTTTTCACTGTTGCAGAGAACGAATAGAGGTTTTCAGTTTTTTTTTTTTTTTTTTTTCGCTTCCTTTTGGATTCTCTTTTTTCGTCTGCCTGATGGGTTGGAACACGCTATTCCGATCTGTGTGTATATGGAGTTGCAGCGAAGAATCGCAAGTTAGAGTGAGTCTGAATTTTGATCAAGAAATACGGTTTGGGTTTTTGGGTTTACTTCTTTTTTTTTTTTTTTGATAAGCAGCTTGGTGTTTTTATAATGAATCTCTCCAAACGTTTGATGAAAATGAGTCTCTCCAACGCACCGTACGGTATTTTAAAGAATAAATTGTATACGTGTCAGTTTTTGAAGGGGTCATTTTTCCTAACATGTCAACACCTCATTGAAAGCTTCTGCTTTTATATATTGTATTGTATTATATATATATATATATATATATATATATATGAATTAAATTTTAGAATTGGTTTGTTCTCAAAAAATAAAAATAAAGACTTTAGAATTGGTTTCAAATTAAACTTATATTTTTAGAATTTTCAAATTAAACCCACATTTTTAAATACAATTCAATTCAAATAATAAATTCATTACATATGAAGTTGTTAATGGAATAATGATGTCATGGACTCATGGTAAATGGGAATATGGATCGAATTAAACATTTCTAAAACTTAGCAAAAATAATAATAATAATTAAACATTTCTAAGAGTATAATATTTTATTATTTGAAGATTCTAAAAATTTAAAGTTTAATTTGCAACCACCCTTAAACTATAGAATTTAAAATGTTTGTGGTTGGTGGGTGCAATAAAAAATAGGATCACATCAGAAATTCCAACAAGTACGAAAATTGACATGTAAAAATTCACTAATTAGGAATTTGCAAGAAGAAAATGATCTACTCATTAGGCCAAACACCAACCAGTGGGGTTATTTTGTTGAGCAAGCTTAAAGAAAAAGTGGCAAAGTTTTAGGATCATAAGGTACTTATCTTTCTTTTCTTCTTTTTTTTTTTTTTTTTTTTTTTTTCTTTTTTCTTTCTCTAGTTTAAGGGTTCTCTAATGGAGGTAGGTGTTTGGTCTTGACAATATGCCATCCCCTCATGATGCCTGAAGGGACCTTGTTGGTGCCTTCCTATGGTTGCAAGCGTGAAGATTGTCATGTATTAAATACTAATAGGGGTTTTGCAAGCCCCAATTTATGTTGGGTGGTGTGAATGGAGATGATCTTTTGTAAATGCTCAAGGTGGGTTACAACTTACTAGTCATAAATAGGAAGTAAAATCTAATTTCATTGATTTTTTTTTTTTTAAGAAAGCATCTATTGATTAATTATCAAATTATATCCCAAAATTTAAAAACGTACAAGATCTTGTTTAAACCTATATCCTTAAGCTTACCCAAGAAGAAGAAAGGTTGTAGTAAAAGCTAAAAGACATGTATTTCCCAAGGGAAAAAAAAAAATAAATAAACAATGTATTTCATATGGAACCTAATATAAGAATGGGGCCACTTAGTCATTTCAGGACTTGAGCATGGTCCTTTGATTAGCTGAGTGAAATCTAACTTTGCTGGAGAATCGTCATTATCAACTACATAACTAACCTTCTAACTTGTGGCATCAAATCAAAGACTCCATTCGCCTTGAGCTTGCCTTCCCATAAAAAATAAGTTGTCTATTTTTAAAACAACACCCCCCCCCCCCCCCCCCCCACACACACACACACACAGACACACACAATATATATATATATATATATATCAAATTCAAGTTAAAAAAAGAGCTACTTCACTACATCTATTCAAAGAAAATTTTGAAGATGTCTCTCTACTCTTTAAAGATTTATTTAAATAGTTTTGATCAACAAGTACAAGTGAAACTTAATTGATGGGCTCCATGAACATTTATTCACCATGCCTTCTTTGGCTAAGCTTGAATTAATGGGTTAGGTAAATTACTTAAGATTTTGTCTTGACCAACCCGCAACTTGATATGAAAATACATAAATTTTTTTTTGATAATTAAACATGAAAATACTTCACTACATTAATTCAAAGAAAATTTTGAAGATGTCTCTCGACTCTTTAAAGATTTATTTAAATAGTTTTGATCAACAAGTAATCCTATTTACAAGTAAAACTTAATTGATGGGCTCCATGAACATTTATTCACCATGCCTTCTTTGGCTAAGCTTGAATTAATGGGTTAGGTTAATTAATTAAGATTTTGTCTTGTACAAACCAACCCACAACTTGATATGAAAATGTGTAAACCTGAGATTTAACAGTATGGAAGGCTGCCTATAAATAGACCTTAGTCCGAAGAGATTGATAAGATATTTGCTTTAAGAAAAAAAAATGAGGTTCATTGTTTTGTTTCTCTTCTCTCTCCGCTACAACAAAAAATGTTTATCACAAAAAAAAAAAAAAATTGTTGCAATAATATCAAAATCATTCCAATAGTTTATGCAAAGTGTTGCAATACAATTTGAGATAATAGGTTTGTGCTACAAAAAAAAATTTGTTGCAAAAAACTTTAAAATATTTTAATTGAAAATTTTGATGTTATAATATATTTGTTGTTGCAATAAACAATTTATGTAACAATAGGCTATTATTTCACGAATGTTATCACAATAGATTGCAAATAATTGACAAAAATAATTTGATTCAAGTTATTTCAACGATATCTTCATTGTAATAGATAATTGTTTCATATTTTTCATTATAATATATTGTAAAATAATTTGTATCAAATTATTGTAATAATATATTCGTTGCAAATTCATGTTTGTCATTGAAATAGATAGTAAAATAATTGATATTTAGTCATTGCAATGATATATTTGTTGCAATAAGCTATCACTTTGAAATTTCTATTGTTATAGATTGCAAAATGATTGGTATCAAGTTATTATAATGAGTTTCTCAATTTAAGTTATTGCAAAAAAATTTCTTAAAACAATTTAGTATTAAAGCCTCTATTGAACTAAAAATTATAAGTTATTGCAACTAATTGTTATTAGTGTAATAATTTATCACTTTTAAGTTATTATTGCAACGATTTTTAATTCGTAGATGTGATATTATGTCTAAGACTACTATACTAATTTTGTTGTATTAACACTTGATGTAATAGATTTATTTTGATGTAGTGCTCTCTCTATCCTTGCTTCTTTTGCTTTTGATTACTTCCAACTTGTCCTAGCCACCAACCTATTGCAATGGCCTATCACATTGCACAATCTCATCTCCTATAAACTTCACCATACATGGTCTGTGGCCAAGTGACTCCACCAAAAACCAGAAGATAATTTGCCCTGTAGGCACTCTAGACATTAACCTGGTAAGTTTTTAGATAAACTCTTGCTTATTTATGTGCTTGTATAAGTGTATTGCTTATTTGTACTTTAAAAAAAAAATCATTATTGAACATTTGTGATTCGATATGAGTATTGCAGATCACACCATTGATGAGCGAATTGCAACATGAGTGGCCTAATTTGAATGGGGATGATAAACGGTTTTGGAGCCATGAATGGGAGGCACAAGGAATGTGCTCTGAGAAACTGTTAGATACATTCTCGTATTTTGAGACCACCCTAGAACTGAAAAACTCGGTAGATCTGCTCCGTTATTTGGCCGAAGCAAACATTACACCATCAAAAGTAAAGACTTACACTGTCAGTGATATCTCAGTAGCAATTACGAGCAAAACTGGATTTAAACCACGCTTGTGGTGCAATAAAGGAAACATGTTTCAAGAAATCAGCATCTGCATTGACAATTTAGCACAGAATTTCATCGATTGTCCACAAACTTTGGTGCAATATCAGAATAAACTCTCCCCAACTAGAACTAATAGCGTGTTAATCCAACTTTAAAAGAAGGTTGTTGTTACAGAATAGGTCCTGTTGTTCTGCCGTAGTACTGTGATGTTTTATGCTTGTTTCTTGCTTTAAAGAAAAATAATTGAAGTCAAGGCTCTCTACTTATGAGTTAATAAATATATATATTCTCCAGTTGCACGTATCTCTTGACTATAATTTCATTTGTTTGTTTCTGACTTTGGTTAATGCTTTTAAATGGGGGACTCTTTCTGCTAAACTTGGAGGTATAATTAGTGTCAGTGCTTTCCAAGCTAATTAAGTGAGTTCTTGTTGTCCCATCAAAAAAAAAAGTGAGTTCTTGTTGTGGCTCTCTTTCTCAATCGAGTACCACTACAAGAAAAAAGACTTAATACAACAAAATAAATTGTTGCAATAACAACTAATGTCATTGTAATAGGTGTTATTGCAACGATAAAAAAGTCGATGCAAACCGTTGTAATAAACTTCGAGGCAATAGATTTATGCAATACTAGATTTTCGTTGCAATAAGTACCACATATTGCAATGATTTATTTTAAAAATGTCATTGCAATAGGTGTTATTGCAATGATAAAAAAGTCGATGCAAGCCGTTGTAATAAATTCTGAGGCAATAAGTTGAAAAAATCTCATTGCAATAGGTTTATTTTTTTATCAAAAAAAATTTAAAAATAAATAAATCATTTTCTTGAATAATAATTTTTTCATTAATTTTTTTAGCAATTCAAAAACCATATCTAGTAACTATACTAACAATATAATTCGATGTGCAATAAAAGATTATCTATTGCAACAACATATCTCAATGTATAAAAAGAGTTACCTATTACAACAACACATTTCGATGTAACATAATAATTATTGCTACAATCTCATATTGATGTAATAAATTTAAGTTATTATTACAACAAAAAACAACCTAGAGATGCAATAGTATATATATTACCTCCATTATTATTATTTTTGTTGCAATAATACTTGTTGTATTATGTCTTTTTTCTTGTAATGTACGTGGTCCTCTGTACCAACTTGAATCTAACAAGTAATAATAGTTATTGGACAATCTATATGTTAAGAAGGATCGCCAATTATGCATGTAAATCATATATAATGACCGATGATTAAAGCTCTAAAATTCTAAGCAGCTGGTTTTTCCAAGTGAAAATTGATAGGAAAGACTATAGTCAAAATTGTCTTCGCTGGAGTTTAGATAAAACTAGTTCTTTTCCGTATTGTGGAGTGTGGACTGAGTTCAAGCCAGCCCATAAAAATATTAAAATGTGCTCCATCAACCATGCATGAACCCAAAAAAGAATTAAGAATTATCTTTTAGATAAAATCATTAGAATACACACATATGAAATCATCCCTTACATTAGTTATGGGTTCGCAGAAACAGAATTAGCTAGGTTTTTGTTTTTTTTAAAGACAACTTTCCTGTTTCTGAGAAAAGAAAGGACAATTTTTCTTAGTTCTAAGGAAAAGGACCTGTGATAATTTTAATCTCCTTAACTTGTCGAACTAATGCTTAGAATTATCTGGATATTTAATTATAATTTTGAAAAGTTATATCTCAGTGTAGTATGGCTAGATCAAATGCAAACTCACAAAACTCAGGTCACTCCTACGTATGCTGTGGTTTTCCAAGTCCAAACTGCTCACCACCTACCTTGTAAATTAAAACTCAACAAGTTTATCGAGTCCAAAGTGTAACTTCATCATACAATTTAAAGCCTCAAAAATCAGAAGTGAGAATTCTATTCAGAAAGTTCATTTTGTGCAAGCTCAGGTAAAATCATGTAATTTAATTCAAAGATTTGCTTTTAAATTAAAGACATGACTTCAAGCAAATGCCAAATTGCCAACCAATGTTTATAATCCAACTCTGATAGCGTCCAATACAAACAAAATCGTATTTGTGCAAATAAAATTGCCAACATGTTGAAATTTGAAGACAGTAGGAAGTGTTAGTCAAGCAATATAAAAAAATAATATCTAATTCTAATGCTTTACATAACACACAAACTGAATGAGGTGAAAAAAAAAGTGCAAATCCGGTTTATTACTAATGTATGTACGTGATATATGTTAACTAAATGGTTCAATATTGGCCTAGTCATAGGGGAATCCAGGACATGCTTAGCTCGATTTGTATTTTCTTCGGGATAAATAAATATGCTTAGCTCGATGATAAAAGGAGTAATTTTCAAATCAAGTTTTTGAAGCAAGTAAAGTAAGGGATAACAATGATACTTAAAGAGTGTAAATTCTTGAGGCACTTAATTGTAGATATGCTATTATCCATTAGTAGGCAGGGAGAGGTGGAGAGTTGTCACATCATGAAACTTCTATTATTACTGGTGCTCTGGATTTAACATGATAGACTGCTAAAGATGCCATGACATCCATATCTGAGACCTTTTCCCTGGATATAAATTGCAAACTCAACATATATGCCCCTTTGTTCATGTCTAACTGATTATTGCATTTGCTTTATACCTCTTGTTGCTTACAATCGTAATTCATCTTCATCATTTGGCATCAATGGGCTTAATGATGAGCAAAGGTCACAGCCGTATACCTATATGCTCTGGATATCCTACAAATATTGTAGGCCTCATTCTGGTAAGGAACTGAGGAACTAGAGTTTACTATCAACTAATAGGTCTGAGTTACTTTCTTGCAAGGATCTCACATACTGGACTCAAAGCTTTCCATATCTCTTATTGCTTACTTCACACTTGTGCAGAATATTAATCTATATGAACCCTCATTACTGGTTATATGAATTGGTAAATTTGTATACCTTTTAAAGGAAGAGTACGTAGTGAGAAAGCACTTACAGGAAGATTTCCAAGATGTTAATTGTTTCAAGTATAATGGAGAAAAAAAATGATGCTTAAATCTAGGACAGTCATTTAATACTGCAATATCTTTGGTGTTGTATATTTACAAATACCTTTTCTTTTATTTTTTGGGATATAGGTTAAGACTTTGATCTTTTGCCACCCTGAAGATGAAATGCCAATCAAATATATGGCAATCAGGAGTATTCCTAGGTATAAGAATTTCTTTCACATTTCACAGTATTTGATGCTAAAGTTGAAGCTAACAGCATAACATGCTATTTATTATTAAAATTATTTGTAATTTTTTAAAACATTACAAATTTTTGTTCAATGTTTGTGCTATGTTTCTTTGCCTGACAATGGGATAACATTGTATTATCTTCTATAATAGGGAATATGACAATTGCCCACTACATGATGTACTGAACTTATTCCAGAAGGGTCACGGCCACATGGCTGTCATTAAGACAATGAGGATGCTAAAACCCCAGAAAATAGTTCAATCAGCAACCCTAGCATGCTTACTATAAAGACCCATACATGTTCAATGCCAGCAGATCATAGAGGTAAAACTAGTGTCATATTTACATTAGTTGTAGTTTTTTTTTTTTAATTAGTGCCATAGTCAAATTTATGGAAAAACAGAATTACCTACGGTTTGAAGGTTGTGAATCTGCATTTTACAGGAGTATGTCCAATTGACGTGAAAGGGTATCTAAGTACCTCCACAGATTCATCTTCTCTTTTTTCAATTGACACAGATTACTTTAGTGCTAGAACGGCAACTGTCATCGAGCAAGATGAAAATTTGGCATCACAGTATAAACGAAGGGAACAAGGAGATGGAAATGTTTTACATGAAAATGTAGTCTCACCCAGGTAATTCAGATGAGAAGGTCGTTGGAATCATTACAATGGAAGATGTAATGGAGGAACTGTTACAGGTAATGTTAAAAAGTTATAGTTCATGCTGTTAAAATTTTAATGGAGTTCATGTTCTATGATTCTCATGGTAGATTAGCTCCTATTGAAATGATTCATGAAATTGGCACAAGTTCTTTAATAGATTTCTTTAATTTATTAATGAAGTACACTTTCAAAAAAAAAAGTTACAAAGCACTAGTCTGGTCTATCTTATCCAGTAACTAATGCATTAAACCCATCCCAACGACCCACCACCACCACCACTGCCAACGACAAAACACCCACCACCACTACCACCGCCTACAATAAGTGACCCACCACAAACCAGCGCATCCATAACCAATACAAAACACAAACCCACATCACAAATCACAAACTCATGGCAGATCAGTTAGAGTAGAGAGAAAGATCACAAACCCATGGCACAACCCACAAACCCACGCCGGCACAACCCACAACCCACAGGATCCTCGAGAGTTTTGACGATTTTGTCTCCGGTGCCAGCAAGGAAGGTTTCGGAATGGTGATGGGTGGGAAGGAGAGAGCGGTGATGAGATAGAGAGAAGGGTGGATGGAGAGTGGAGAGGAGAGAAATGAGAAGTGAGAAGTGAGAAGTGAGAGCGGAGAGTGGAGCACAACCCGCACAGATAGAGAAAAAGAAAGTTTTTTTTTATTTTTTATTTTTATTTTTTTTTGAGGAAGAGAAAGAAAGAAATTAATAAAATAATGTAATAGATATAATATTTTATTATAATGTTTATATTATTTTATTGTGTTGAAAGCTAAAACAAATCCATTGCTACTGAATGTTTTGCAAAATGAGTAGGTAAAATAGATAAAATAGTTTTTTGTGGTGCCAAATAACAAAAAAAATAACTCTACTGCTGTGGATGCTCTTACATTTATGCCTCCTCCTAAAACAAAAATAAAAAGTTTTTTTTTAATTTAATAATTACCTAAACTTAGGATTATCAACCAGAAAAAGAAAAAAAAAAAAAAAAACTTAAGTGGTGCCACCGAACTGAAAGTATTAATAAAATGTTGGCAACTCATAACTTCAAATCATAATTTTAGTTAGTGTAACATCTTTTGTCCTTACTAAAGCTAAATATATGTATATGAAGCTCATTTATGGAGAATTGAACCTCAGCCTCGGTCCCCCCCTCCTTCCTCATATCCTACAAAAATTTATATTTGTAAGATCCAATCAAGAGTTAGTATTTTTTTTTATCTCTTAAAAAAAATTTTTTTCAAGCGCTTTCTCAATATTTTTTTAAAAGGACCCAAAATTATCTTTGATCATGCTAGCCATTTGTATTCAATAGATACTTCCCTTTTTTCCTTTTGTTGCATTGTATGTAACGTAGTTGTGGTCCCTTATTCTATTATCATCCCTTTTTTTTTTCTTTTTTCTTTTTTTTCATGAGTTCTATTATCATTCTTTGTTGAATACTTAAATAAATGTATAAATAAAAATTAAGTTCGTGCACAAGGCATGTAGTTTCAATTTTTGCGCCATAATTTGAGGGAAGGCTCCTTCGATCAAGCTTAGGTTAAACTAATAATGCATATCTCGGTACGCAACCCCAAAACCTCACCAGCCTTCCAAAAAAAAAAACCCCCAAAACCTCATCACAATCAACCAAATTATTTCATCCTTATCAATTTGCTTTCTTGGATATGTTATCTTGTACTAAATTTATCTACAATTTTGACCTAACATGATATTACCCAATGTGAGGCCAGAATAATTCAATTAAAATATAACTATAGTTTTAGATAAATATACATATTAAAATATAACAATATTAGTTAAATTGAGCCTACATGGCCACAAATTTTTTTATAAATATAATATTATGTTTAGGTTTGACTTGTTTAATAGTTGAATTGAGTCTAAACCTGGACTTGATATTGAGTTGAGTGCTAGACAAACAAATATAAACAAGTTTTATCTTAACCTAAGTCGAGTTATTCTTAAGCAACTCAGTACACTTAAGGACCCGTCAATTAAGCATGCTTAGTTGCGCAAGCTTTGGTTCCTGGTTTCTTTTGGGCCCAAGGATTAATGTAGCATTGGGTTTGCCTAGTCTAATCAGGTATAAGGCCGAGACATGGGCCATTTTGTGTACCAGAAATGATTCTTCATCTTTAAGTGACACCCCTCCCTATCTTCTTTGTAAGTGTGATATTGATTTGGGTTCGGTCGGATTGGGTTCACAGCAACTCGCAACCCGACCTGATAAACAACAAATGAAGGACTTCGATGGATTCCCCTCGTTCTTGTTTAGTTCCTTGTCCACCATGAATTTTAAGTGGGCCTTACAATAACTGTGGCAGTCTAGAACAGGTCTCTACCTTACTAAAGCATAATATATATATATGTATGTATGTATGTATGTATGTATATCATTCACTCAAAAAACACTCCCTTAACTACCTACCAAATCAATCCTCCTTTAACTTTTCTCTTGAGTTTGAATTCATCAAGAGTTTGGGCTATGAGTTGGATTGTCGATCTGGTGACTGTGGCAGTCTAGAACAGGTCTCTACCTTCAAAATTGAACCTGAGAAGGATGAAATCCCTGTGAATGGGAATTCATTTTACAGGTTGGAGATGATTAGAATTCAGCTGTTCTCCTCACATGGACATCCGGTATGTTTAATGGGTTTTTAGGTGTGTTTTGACATTGTGTGGTTGCTGGTAAATTTCTTTATAGATTGAAACATGTCAATGATGTCATCCTTGACATGCATTGGAAAACACAAGTCGTTTGATCTTGGTTACTTGTTTAAATGCTTAGCAACAAATATAATTGGTGGTAGAATGATCATATTAAGCTTGTTTAAGTAATTACAGAGGCAATTTTTTTAAGCAAGTTCCTTCCATGCTTCACGCAATCTGATCAGGAGAAGTCCTAGATTCATGCACTGTATAGTCTGTATTGTCACTATTACCACTACTATTGCTTAGACCATTTTAATTAAAAGAATTTCAACTGTCTACCTTAATTGAATAACAATATTCTCCTCTTCAGTGCCTTAAATACTGAATGTTTTGGTTTGTGGCTGTTCATACCCTAAAAACTAAAAAAGAAAAAGAAAAATAGTTTATTGATTGGGAGACATCTTTTCATGTGAACCAGTTGGCTTAAATTATCAATGTCTTCATGGTTTACTTATAAAAATACTAACAAGTGAGCATATGGAGATTAAAATAAAATTATTTAAGCACATATAAAGGACCTAAATAGGGATGGGCCGGTTTTATTTGTCAACTGTGAAATAGTAATTTCTGTAACATGAATGCATCATGACATGACAATTCATATGTTTCATGCATCTCTCTGTGCTTGTTAAAAATTTAAATTTTATTTTCAATAAAATTATTCTTTTGTTACTCCTCTACAGACTGTTGTTGAGGTAGAAGACTTCGTGAAAGCTCAACCTGATGCTATTGCACACTCAGCAGCCAAAATTATATCTCGTCTAAAAGCTGGCGGAGAAAAGACCATACAGGCCCTCAAATCTCTTTGTTGGAGATGTAAGGGTATTCAAGGGGAGGTAACTTAAAAAAAATTGTAATTTAAGTTCCTGGGACATTTATATGTGGCCAAATGATCTGTGCAAGTACATGTACGTGCCTAGCTTTGAGTTCTAGGTGGTTAATACTCTGTGCAAGTACGTGATGTGCAACTGGTCCATTTTTTAAGCAGTTTCAAACATAATGGTATCCAAAATATTGATTAGGTACGGAAGGGAAAGGAGAATTGAATAGTTGGTTCACATTATTGAATGTGTTCATGATCATATGAGTGAGAGAAACAATAGTACCATGTGTGAAAAATCCTTTCTGCAGCCGCCTTTCATGCATATTACATGTATGCTGTGATCTTATGTGTATGTGTTGAGGTTTTTAGACGCTGCTGTAGATAATTACTCCTCATTGCAATCATTACAGGAGGCAGCCTTATTGGTGTAGATTCCCTTGGGTTTGACTTAAAGGTTTGTTCAGGAGCACAAGTACAAACATTGCGGTTTGCATTTAATACACGGGTATGACAGTTATCCTTCAGCTAGAAGTTAATTCTTATATATATATGCATGAATATGTGTGTGTGTATTTATGAATGTACATATCTGCTTATATGCATTTTTTTATTCATGCTATGCCTTTTCACCTCCAATCACCACCTTATCCTTGTCATTGAGGGCTTTTTGATGTCTGGTTCACTGAATCACAGTTTGAGTTCTTGAAATTTGCTTATATATAAAAAATTAAATAAATAAAAAATTCTGGAAATTTCAGCCAGAATATAGTGTGCACTACCTTGTTCAATTGATCCCAAAGATATTTCAGAAGTATTCAATCAAGATGCATTGTAGTGTTCTTCTAAAGTAGTCGACGGTCCTTGAAATAATTGGTATCTTCTCCTTTTTTATGGAAGAGGAGGTAAAATGTTCAATCGCTTAGTAGTGCGCTAGTTGTATTTAGCTATTAGTAAGTTAAATGTATTCTTTCTTGTATTTTGTGTGTTAACTAGTTTAGGTGAACTGCAACAATAACCAATCAAAATTCACACCGTTAGGATTGCGGTCTCATGTCTAACAACAATCCATGTCATATTCTTGCACTGTTGCCTCTGTCTATACATGGTCATATCTTTTTGGTTTAGTTGCGTATTCCTCCTATATGTATATTTCTATCTTTCTTTCTTTCTTTTTTGGACAAAGTTTAGCTACAAAACCATTTGTAGCCTAAGGCTACAAACTGCTCTAATAAATTGACATGTGTAAAAAATGGCATGTGCATTGCACATGATTACTTAAGTAAACTTAACACAACTAACCCTAATTAACTACACCACCTATTAAAAAAATAAAAAATAAAAACTAAAAAACTAAAATAGTTACGTATTCTCTCTCTCTCTCTCTCTCTCTCTCTCTCTCTCTCTCTCTCTCTCTCTCTCTCTCTCTCTTTGCGCGGCTTCTCTCCAAACCCAAAAACCAAATCCCTCTCACCACTGGTAAGCCCCTAATCTACCACGTGAGTCTCTCTCTCTCTCTCTCTCTCTTTTATTCTGTTCTGCATTTACTTTTCAATGCCACCAACTGTTTTTCAATGCCCAACTACTGTTTGAAACAAAGACTAAGTCAACATGTTTTTATTTTTGAACGTTGTTATTGATTGAAAACCTTTTCAAAGGTGATTATGACACAGTACAGTTCAATGGATATTAAAGGTTTTGATTGGTTTAATGGATATTGTATTATTGTTGTAGAATGGGTCTTCTAGTGGCTTCAAGGGTGCAGAAACTAAATTAATATCTAACTTTGGGAAGAAACTAAAATCATATGCGCTGAACTTTTAATTGATAAATGTTGCTAGCATTGAAAAATGAAGCCTCAATGATGATTTGTTATTTTGTATACATATCGAGGAAGTATTAATTGCAATTTAACATCTTATTACTTGTGAGGATTAAATGATTCAACTATTAGCAAGAACTTGATGTTAGAACATTTTGCAAATCTGGTATATGGATAACCTTGATTCCTTAAAAAACTGAAGAGGATTTGCTAGCTGTAGTTTATAAGTTACCAAATCTTGTTTAATTTACTTATAAAAAAATGAAATTGTGTATTTCTTCTTCGCTAATATATAATAGTGCTGCTATTTGTTGTCTTGTACTGTGGTTTTGTTGTAGTTTTTGTGATACTAAATTTAGCTAAGTTGTAGAAATTGTATTCCTTTTTCATTTAAATTTGAATTTATCTTTGATTCATCTAAAAAAGTTTGTTTTTCTTGTTCATATTGACTTGATTTTAAAAAATATAAGCAACTGAGGGTAAGTAAACTTTATAGGCTTCTAGACTTAGACATTCTAAAACTGTAATGTTTTTAAGTAATTCATTAAGAGTATTCTTTAATGGGTCCAGAATATTGGAATACTACTTTTTTAATATTGTTTATAAAATTTTTCCTTTTTCTGATTTGATTTTGAATATGTATCTTGACTATAGATGATGGATACTAGTCAAATCATTTTATTGGAAGATGAATTGAATGGTTGCATAGCTGATCAACAAGAGAAGGCTCAAGTAGAACCTACTCATGGAAGCCCAAACCAATCAAATACTCCAAGTAAATATAGCAAAGAAATTGTAGAAGTTCCAGAAATTGTGTTGGAAGATGAATTCATTGGCTGGATACCTGATCAACAAGAGAAGGCTAAAGTAGAAATTACTCCTGGAAGTCCAAACAAATCAAATACTCCAGCAATTGGTATGAAATTTGATTGTGATGATAGTGCATATGAATTTTACAAAGATTATGCTCACCGAATCGGCTTTAGTGTACGGAAACATTCTGTAAAGCGAGGAAATATGGGGAAAATTATAAGGAGAACATTTAGTTGCTCAAAAGAGGGTGAACGAGTTTTTGACAAACGTCGCGAAAATGCATCTTATCGTCGTCCAATTTCACGAATAGGTTGTTTAGCACAGATGACCTGTCATCTTCAAAAGGATGGCATGTTACATGTTGTTTCTTTTCACGGCCAGCATAATCATGAGTTTGCTCCTTCGCCAATGAAACATATGTTAAGATCGAAGAGAAAAATTTCACTTGCTCAAAAAGCCATTGCGAATGATGCAGAAAGGTCAGGAATATCAATAAAACAAACCATTGAATTATTGAGCATGCAAGCTGGGGGTCGTGAAAATCTTGGGTTTATGGATGTTGACTATAAGAATCATGTACATAATGAGAGGAGGATGGCTTTGAGGAAAGGAGATCGACCTGTAATGATGGAGTTCTTTCATAAGATGCAATTGGCAGATCCATCTTATTTTTATTCAATACAAGTTGATGATGATGGTCAAATCATGAACATTTTTTGGGCTGATACTAGATCAATAGTTGATTATGGGAACTTTGGAGATGTTATTTGTTTTGACACAACTTATCGAACAAATAGATATGATCGTCCCTTTGCTCCATTCGTTGGGGTTAATCATTACAAACAATCAATTATCTTCGGTGCAGCTTTACTTTATGATGAGACTATAGAGTCATTTAAGTGGTTGTTTGAAACTTTTTTAACTGCAATGTCAAGAAAGCAGCCAAAAACTATACTTACAGATCAATCTGCTGCAATGGCTAAAGCAATAACAGAGGTATTTCCTAAATCTAATCATCGTTTGTGTGTCTGGCATATTTATCAGAATGCTGCTAAGAATCTACATCATGTATTTCATTCATCTAAGCAATTTGCAAAAGATTTTAGTGATTGTTTATATGAGTATGAAGACGAAGATGAATGGCTTATTTCATGGGATTATATGCTTAAGGAATATGGTCTTACTGATAATAAATGGTTGCATAGCATATTTGATGTGAAAGAAAAATGGGCTATTGTATATGGTCGACACATGTTCACTGCCGATATGAAAAGCACCCAACGTAGTGAGTCAATAAACAATGTGTTGAAGAAATATTTGAAACCAAAACATGATTTTGTGCGCTTTTCAGAACATTACTCTAGAGTTTTGGTTGATAAAAGACATCAAGAACTACAGGCAGAGTTCAAAATGAGGCAAACAAAACCGATTTTACAGTCTAATGTAGAGATGTTGAGACATGTTGTAGAGCTGTACTCCCCAGAAATTTTTCAAATGTTTCAAGATGAATATATGAAGATTGCTTATTGTACTATTTACAAGGCTAATAAATCTGATACTATCACAGAATACAAGGTCAAATATAGTCAAAGAATTCAAGAGCACCTAGTTAAATATGAAGCCTTAACTACTTCGGTGGAATGCAGTTGCAAGAAGTTCAGCTTTGTAGGAATTCTGTGTGCCCATGCTTTGAAAGTTATTGAACATAAAAATGTTAAGAGACTTCCCATTCATTATGTATTGAAAAGATGGACGCAAGATGCAAAGGCTGGTTTTATCAAGGACTATCATGGCATTGATATTAAAGGTAATGCTCAAGAGTCAATAGGAAAACGCTACTCTTATTTGAGCCACAATGCTCGTGAAATTTCTACACTTGCAGCAGAGAATGAGATAATGTATGAACATACCAAAGAATCTTTTGAAAAATTAATGAAGGAATTACAAGAGATTAGAAAAAAATGTCATTTGAATAATATGGAAAGTTGCATAAAGGTCCATGGAGATGTTACTACAGATGTTTTACAAGGTGATAGCATATGTAGGATTAAAACAAAACCTACTGTTGGGCGTCCAAAGAGAAGGTTGAAATCTGCATTAGAGAAGAAAATTGGTAAATCTCAAAGCAAAACAACACATGCTAAAAAACATGCCAGTGACTTACAAAAAAAAGATTGTGAGGCAAGACAGGTTGAATCACTTGGAAGCCTAAATAAAGTAAGATATGTTACATTCCACTATAATTTGTCAATCTTGTAGGCACATAAATTTGTTTACAGTTTGTGACAAATATTCTTTGCTATTATTTACAGGTTTCAATAGCTACTTCTGATGTTATCCAAGAAGAGCATCATACTGGCAAAAGCACTAAATAGACTGGAGTTAGGGTGCAAGAATTTTGGGTGGAGATTGAAGACTATGCAAATTTATTTGTTAGAGATTGAAGACTATTTATTTTTGTTAGACCATTGGCAGATTGAAGACTATTTTTTATTGTTAGACCATTGGCAAACTGTTAACTTTTTAGTATTTTTTTTATTTATTGTTAGACCATTGGCAGATTAAAGCTGGTTTTTCAGAACCATTGGCAAATTGTTAACTTTTTATTATTTTTTATTGTTAGACCATTGGCAGATTGAAGCTGGTTTTTTTATTGTCAAACCATTGGTAGATTGATGACTATTTCTTATTGTTGTACCATTTGAAATGCATTAAGTTATTGGTTGATATAAAGTTTATAGAGAAAAAAGTTATGTATATTTACAGTTTAGGTTAAATTTATTTTGGCTATTGTGAGAGATAAAGTATGTGGTGCAAAATGGTACCACTTTTTCTGCATTCCTAGTT
The DNA here is from genome assembly GCA_023055345.1 of Quercus wislizeni. Taxonomy (NCBI): domain Eukaryota; kingdom Viridiplantae; phylum Streptophyta; class Magnoliopsida; order Fagales; family Fagaceae; genus Quercus; species Quercus wislizeni. The sequence goes on along the minus strand of JALGQJ010000015.1, from coordinate 5,335,858 downwards.
TACATTTGATAGGAAACCAAGAAAACTCTGTTTTTGTTTATTGATTTCCCTACAAATTACAATGCTGTCTTTATGTGCACATGACTTGGTGCAGATTATTGGAAGCTTGATTCTTATTTAATTAATTATATTTATTTTATCATATAGCTGTGTGGATCCTCTAGAATCTGTCAATTTATTGTTTGTAGATTAATCAGAATTGGTCTAGTTCTATACCCTAGAGTCTATGTGCTGTGAACTAGTGAGTTTGAAAGGAATTAGTTGTATTCAAGGCGACAACCCTCCAAGAAATTAATAGACGAGAAGAGAATAATGTTTTTTTTTTTTTTTTTTTTTGAGAGAAAGGTAGAAATATATATATTGCAAGAGTCAATTACATGGTGTGCTCAACCAAAGACGTGCTAGGCCACCTCAGCTTATGGTAGCCAGCCCGAGTACATTCTAGTGTTGGGCAGAATGCAGTACCCCACGTAAATAAATAAAACATGTAAAGTAACTAGTGAAACTTAAAAAGACTATAGCCCTTTGGACTTTGGTGCACTCTCAGGTGCTAGTGGACGTCTTGAAGAGTTCCTGGTACTCCTGCAGCACTATGGAGGGTGCTTTATCGTAAGTGTTATCTTCAATCTAGAAATATTACAACCAATGCTGCAACCAAAGCATGATCATAAGATCCAGGAAATATGGTTAGTCGAAATTTATTCCTTTTAGCATAAACTACTGCAACTTGTACCTACATCAAAACATAAGAGTGAGACCACCTTATGTTGAAAACCACAATGAGTAAAATTGTACTTATAAAATTAAGAGAAAAAACAAATATAACCAATCTACAACACTTACATTGCAGCAGCTAGTGGCTCTTAACAAATCTATGAGACAAAATTTTAGGGAACGAAAAAAAAAAAATCATGCATGAGAAATTAGATGAATATATTGACAGATGAACAAGACCTAAAAATCATGTCATTTTGTAACCTATACATATAATTAATTCCCCAGTAAGAGTAATGTAATTCAGCTGTTCCAGTCAAGAGATCAACAAGATAAATTAAGGCCACAAAAGAAAAGCATGGTTTAAAAGTTCATAACATAAAGCAAAAGTCATGTATCTTATCTTAGTGTAGCTAACTAAGTAGTTTGTTGAGCTCTCAGCCAAAAAAAAAAAAAAAAAAAAAGAGAGAGTGTTGAGCAATGCTATTAAGTTTGTACCAAGTACATATTTCTTTGTCCAGTCATCAAATGTATGCTGTTATTAAAAATCTTCAATAATTTCTAGTCTATACACAAATCACACACACTGAACATGTACTTAAAACAATATATCTTTGTTGCATTTTTCAGTAAATTCCACAAAACACAAAGCAAATCTGAATCATTGAGGCTTCAGTTTTCAATGCTAGCAACATTTATCAATTATTTGTACCTAAGCCACAATATCATTGCCTCTGTAGATAGTGCAGGACTTCTAGAAAGGAAAACCTTTCACCTTTAACTTAGAGGCTAAGTCTTCCCCATCCTCAACAATAGCCCATTTTTCTTTCACATTTTTAAGTGTATATTCAGCGCATATAATTTTAGTTTCTTCCCAAAGTTAGATATTAATTTAGTTTCTGCACCCTTGAAGCCACTATAAGACCCATTCTACAACAATAATACAATGTCCATTAAACCAATCAAAACCTTTAATATCCATTGAACTGTACTGTGTCATAATCACCTTTGAAAAAGTTTTCAATCAATAACAACGGTGAAAAATAAAAACATGTTGACTTAGTGTTTGTTTCAAACAGTAGTTGGTGGCATTGAAAAGTAAATGCAGAACAGAATAAAAGAGAGAGAGAGAGAGAGAGACTCACGTGGTAGATTAGGGGCTTACCAGTGGTGAGAGGGATTTGGTTTTTGGGTTTGGAGAGAAGCCGCGCAAAGAGAGAGAGAGAGAGAAGCCGCATAGAGAGAGAGAGAGAGAGAGAGAGAGAGAGAGAGAGAGAATACGTAACTATTTTAGTTTTTTAGTTTTTATTTTTTATTTTTTTAATAGGTGGTGTAGTTAACTAGGGTTAGTTGTGTTAAGTTTACTTAAGTAATCATGTGCAGTTTACACATGTCCATTTTTTACACATGTCAATTTATTAGAGCAGTTTGTAGCCTTAGGCTACAAATGGTTTTGTAGCTAAACTTTGTCCTTTTTTTTTCATGCTATGCCTTTTCACCTCCAATCACCACCTTATCCTTGTCATTGAGGGCTTTTTGATGTCTGGTTCACTGAATCACAGTTTGAGTTCTTGAAATTTGCTTATATATAAAAAATTAAATAAAAAAAAATTCTTGAAATTTCAGCCAGAATATAGTGTGCACTACCTTGTTCAATTGATCCCAAAGATATTTCAGAAGTATTCAATCAAGATGCATTTTAGTGTTCTTCTAAAGTAGTCGACAGTCCTTGAAATAATTGGTATCTTCTCCTTTTTTATGGAAGAGGAGGTAAAATGTTCAATTGCTTAGTAGTGCCCTAGTTGTATTTAGCTATTAGTAAGTTAAAAGTATTATTTCTTGTATTTTGTGTGTTAACTAGTTTAGGCGAACTGCGGCAATAACCAGTCAAAATTCACACCGTTAGGATTGCTGTCTCATGTCTAACAAAAATCCATGTCATATTCTTGCACTGTTGCCTCTGTCTATACATGGTCATATCTATGGTTTAGTTGCGAATTCCTCCTATATATATATATATATATATATATATATATTTCTATCTTTCTTTCTTTCTTTTTTACCTTTTTTTTTTTTTTTTTTGGGAACTATCTTTGATGTACAAACATATCCTAGTTAGAAAGTAATTTCTATTGCCAATAAGCCTTTGCCTTAACCAACTTATCTTTGCAGGCCCCTTCAGAGTACAGTGCTGAGAGACAGCTTAATGATCTACTATTCCCTAGGATCCACCACAAGCCACAAATAATGAAACAAACACCAAAATGAGTGCTAATATTGACAAGTAGCATATTCCAGTCTAATTCTGGATGGTTTTTGTACTCTCTTGGTCAAGATTTGAATGGATAAGGTCCAGGGTGACAGAAAAAGAAAAAATCCATAGACAGTCACCAGCTTATGTAATTGTTATTTGCAACTAATGTTATAAAAATTCAAATTTTTTATCAAGCATCTCTACTATTACTCATCCATACTCGCTTTATACTCGGGCTATTTAGTTTCTATGGGAGCATCATTGCTTGCTTTCTCATCAGCTTTTCTAATTTCTATCATGTGTAGTGTTTATTTTATCATCATGCCCATCACATCAGTATTTTTCTTTCACCAATTTGTCTTGCTAGAAAAAATTAGCCAAACATTATCCCATGTTCAGAAATGTTGGATTGTGAAACTTATGGTTTTGGTATAATTGGTAATTTATCAAAAACTTCTTTGTTTGAAACTCTCTTTTCACTATTAATATAGTCAAGTAATAATGAAGAGAGTTTGCAGATTGTAATATTGATGAGCAACTTGTTTGAGTTGAACTTACAGCAGTGTGATAGAACCATCTTAGGAATCAAGTGATAGAATAAAATGAACTTAATAAATTCTGTGTCTTTTCCTATAAGAACAGAATGAATGATCACCAAAGCATAAGTTCAACCGAAATTTGCAAATGTTTCTCTAAAAAGGTGCAAAATCGTGTATTAACTGTACTGTAGTTTAGCATATCTTTGTCTAAGACTAAGAGGTTTAGTCTACATGACTAAGTAGGGCGTGGATTAATATCACAAAGACTTGTGCAAATGGAATAACATAGGCATAGAAATTAGACAGAATAGAAATGTTAAAATTATTAAAAAAACAAAATGTTCGAGAAAGACACATAGAAATGTTACAAATAACAAAATCAAAATGTGCGAGAAAGAAAACAAATTGACAAGTTACTGCTTTCCAATATAAGTTTCATAAACCAATTGTGCTGCAAGAATGTCAACAATTGCAGAGCCAACAGACTTGAATACCGTTATCTCTTCTGAACTTCTTCTGCCAACCTTTTCTCCTTTAATCAACTCTACCAAATTTCCTCCAATATCTCCCTTTTCGATTACCCTTCTCTCAAAAGCACCCACCATTCTCCAGCTTCCACCAATGCAGCCTCATTGTCCACAAACACTCTTCCTCTCCTTATTGCTTCGTCGTCACACTCCATCATCGAGTGCTTCGTCGTCACACTAATAGTACTCATTTCAAAGTCTTTTGCCAACACTATAACATTTTATAATCGATCACTTCAAAGAGTCATTCTAGAAAAATGCAGGAAATGAAAAGAAACCGAAATGCTGAATCCTAAAAGTCATTTGATCAATACCAATGTCTCTAAACCTACATCAAATATTTAAAAATTAAAAAAAAAAAAAAAAAAAAAAAAGAAGAAGAAGAAGCAAACAAAGAAAAGAAAACTGAATTCTTTGTTGGGTTTTGGAGAAGAATGCGAAAGAGTAAAGTACTGAACCTGGAGACAACTTTTGCCATTCTAAGAATCGTATAATCGGCCTCTGATGAAACGGACACCAAGAGATTTCTTGGTCCTAGGCTTGGCCTCGGCCTTACTCTTTGTCTCAGTTTGATGTTTGGTGGGATCCTAACCAAGGTCCAAGTAGAACTAATGAGACACTAAGGGTATGTTTGATAACTGTTTTTCCCCATTATTTTCTATTTACAAAAACAATTTTCTATTTTTGAGATTAAAAAACTTGTTTGGCAATCCAAAATGGACTAAAAACAAAAATTATTCTAAAAACTCAATTTGTGAAGGAAACTAAAAACATACAAAATGCTGTTTTCAGTTTCTAATTTTCAAAAGTTAATGAGAATACGCATTTGAATCTATCTCTTTTAACATGTTAGTATTAGAGTTCAAATCTTAATAACAACATATTTTAGTATTTTCTATTTTTTTCTTCAAAAAATTATCTTTTTGATTTTAGCTAACCAAACATGTTTTTGATTTAAAAAATACATGAAATTTTTTTTTGCTTTATACTCCCAAAAACAAGTTTTTGAAAATAGAAAACAAAAATTGTTACCAAACATAACCTAAGTGGGGCAGTTGGACTGAGTTAAAAAAAAAAAAAAAATTTGAAAACGTATAACTAAGATAATGATCCTATTTTGTAGACAATATTTTAGTGAGAGTTAAAGATGTATTTTTACTTGGTTGTCCTTTAGTTGTGTCTCTACTTAAACCTAAGAAAATAGGGGTATTTTGGAACCAAAAAAAAAAAAAAAATCTGGTCCAAATGGGGAAAACCCCTTCAATAATAGTATAGATAAATTCAAATTGAAAAATTACATTAAACTTAAAATAAAAAAGAGCCTCATCGCACGTGCGGAGTGCGTGTGATGAGGCTAGTTTAGGTTTAAAATTGTAAGATGAAGTTACCATTTTTTTATTCTTCTTAAAAGAAAGTTTAAGAATTTTTTTTTTTAATTATGGAAAGAAATCATTGTAGATTTGAATTTCTTGAATTTTTAAATATTGTCTTTTTCATTAATTTAAACTGGATTAAGATCTTCTAAATTTCTTAGGATACTCTACCAATAGATTTCCTTAATTTCTAACAATTTTTTTATGATTTAAGGGCCTATATTCTGTTATGTTAGTATTCTACTAATAATACTCTTAAAATAAAAAAATAAAAAAATAATGTTGTAAACAAAACAATTAAGATTATTGTTAGTGGAATGCTGACATGGTAAAATCTAAATTATTCAATCATTAAAGAATGGTTAAGATTTGAGGAAATCTATTTGACAGAGTACCTTAAGAAATCTAAAGAATCTAAATCCATCTAAACTCTAAAAGAAAAAAAAGTTGAATTTCCTTTTAAAGAAATTTCTTAACTTATATATATATATATATATATGGAAAATTCTTAATTTAAATTGTAAGTCTGGACAAGAAAAATTAAAAATGTACTCCTTACCTATTTTGTGTATGGTTGTTAGTTCAATGAAAATTTAAAAATTGAAAAATTGAAAAAAAAAAAAAAATCCTTTTAATTTTTGGATAAGAACTTAATTTAAGACTTAAGAGCGAAGCATTTAGCATCGACAAATGTGGAGGCTCTTTGTATGTCAGTATCACCGACCCACCGGATTGGCTAATATTTAAAAGCCCATCTGAAGATCAATTGAAATGAATTAGAATTCAGCCTCTCCCATCAGTCATCACTTATCACCAAATCCACTAATTCATTCAATTCAATATAAAGATGGGGAGATCTGATCTACCATAGGATTTGGTGGAGGACATCCTTTCAAGGCTTCCAGCGAAATCTTTAAAGCGATTCAGTTGTGTAAACAAGTCATGGTCTGCCCTTTTCCAAAACCCATGTTTTATTGCCAAACACCAGCATTTGTCTCAAAAGAATTGGAGTATTTTCGTGTCTGGCGTAGACTGTGAGGCCAATAAGCCTGTGCTGTTCTTGCATCCTAATTTTGATGATGATGCTGCTGATGATGATTTTGATTCTAGAGGAATCATTCTGGAATCGCCGTTTTTAGAAGATGCAAAGAAATACGAGGAATTCGTGGGATCTTGTATCAACGGCATAATTTGTTTCAAATATTTTGTTGAACATAATAAGATCCGTGACTTCGCCTTATGGAATCCGGCAATCAGAGAATTCAAGGTGCTTCCATCACTTCCTATCCACTTTCCATCTAATGTTGACTACGAAGACGTTGGTTCTGCATTTGGTTATGATTCCATTTCTAATGATTTCAAGGTAATTACAATTCCCTCCTATTGGAACGATCCTGGCTACACAGTCACATATAACTGGGACCCTAAAGTGATTATGCATACACAAGTTGAGGTTTACACCCTAAGTACTAATTCTTGGAGGCAAGTCGACTGTGACACCGTTTCTCATATCAATTTCCCTGCTCGATTTCGTGAAATATACTTGAATGGAGTTTATCATTGGTCTGGTATGGCCCCTGGTGTTGCCAAGTATTACGACGTCATTGTATCCTTCAACATGAGAAATGAGGCGTTTGGAATTTTAAGCATGCCGAATTTGGGCGATATTTTGGATCCTGCATATGTTTGGGAGGCTTTAGCTGTCCTAGGCAATTGTGTTGCTTTGGTTGTTTTTGATTTTCGACTGACAGATAAAATCTTTCATATTTGGGTGATGCGTGAATATGGCATTAAGGAGTCTTGGACCAAACAATACGTTATTGGACCCTTTTCGGGAATTACGAAAATATACGGTTTCGAGCTCCAGATTCTTCTTTTAGGTGACAAGATTCTTATGGTGGAGGACAATGGAGAAGTAGTCTTGTATAACTTGAGTGCTCAAAAAATTAAGAATCTTCGAGTTAGAGGGCTTCCAAGCTTGTTTAGAGCTTCAGAGATTATGGTTTATGAGGAGAGTCTAGTTTCAATTATAGGTTGAAATGTCGATTATATCGAATTTGTCATGCCCTAGATCCCTAGTCTATATATATATATATATATATATATAAAACCGAAACTTCTGAAACTCTCACAATTTTCCAAGTCAGCACAATATTTAAAAAAATTAAAATTAAAATTAAAAACTCTTTCACTCAAAAACAAAACCGGATAAAAGCCAAGCATTCTAGGTTTTCTCAAACGCAACCCACGACAACCTTCCCTCTGTCAAACGTTTTTTTTATTTTTATTTTGCTCCTCTCTCTTCCTTTCCTCTGCTCATCTCAGCCAAACCCTACAATTCAACTCATACAAATCTAGTTCTCATTACCTAGATAAGTAGTGCTCAATGAGAAAGAGCCAAATTTTAACCTTAGGAGACAGAAAAATATTGAAGAGGTAAGTGTAAGGAAACTTATTTGGTTTTTAGTTTATTAATTAATAATTAATTGATTTTTAAGTATTGTCCCTCCTCAAACCCTAAACGTAAGACTTCCCTTCTCTTCCTTGCTCCATGATAGTCCCTGCATTCCAACCAACACTCCCAAATCAATGCTTCTTGATTGCCCATCAGACTTAACGGGAGGCCTAGGACAAGTATCGTGGTGCTAAAGGTGGTGTTTTTACAAATCTAAATCTACAACTAACAAACCCTAATCTTGGTATGTCCCTTTTTTCATCTAAGTTTTTCTAAAACTTCTGTTTTTGCTTAATGGTTTTTCTCTGGTATTTTTTTTTTTTTTTTGTTATTATTATTATTGTTGTTGTTGTTATTATTATTATTATATATTTGTACCCGATACAACCTCCTAAGTCCTAGACTAACATCGAAATCCCACGATAGATAAGACACTTAGATAATGTCGATGTTTGTCTTCTCTATGTGAGGTTACAATCCGGCCATGATATAGGAACAAGGGTAAACATAAACCTATTGAAGTTAGGGCAAATAGGTAGTATATCTCCAATCTTCTTTTACAAAATAGGATAATAATAGAGCACAAGATACATTGAAGAATTGAGAACAAATAGTATAAATTGATTGAACACATCTCCAATTCTCCATACGAAGAGAACACTTGACGGAATTCATTAATTTATTTTATTTTTTAATTTATTTTAGGTTTTAGAAAACATAAGATTTGGTAGTCCCACAATGTTATACATCATTTTTTTTTATTAATTTATTTATTAAATCGATTTCTACTCTTCAAACTAAAGAGTTTTAAATCAACTATTACTCAATGACATAGAGTTTCAAACTGACTACTACTTAGTAACATGGAAAGTTTTAAACCAACTATTACTCAACAGCGTGGAGAATTTTAAACCAAACTAAAGAAGTTTGAATATTTTGGTTGTCCCACAATTTTACTCATTATTTTTTTATTAATTTATTAATTAATTATGTCAAAATGAGATTTTTAAATTGAGCACTAATCAGCAAACTGAAGAGTTTTAAATCAACTACTACTCAACAACATGTAGAGTTTTAAACCAAACTAACCTACTACTATATATACAGCACTACACTAAAACCTTCTATGCGATTTACTCTCTCGATCTACCATTTCTATCTTTTTGTTTTTACAAGACGCTAGAGTTTTTACAGATGGAGTAAATGCTAAAAAGAAGCGAAGAGGTAATGGATGTCACTAAAATATCTTGATTTTTTATTCTCATGTACATCTTTGTTTTGTTGGATGAATACTTTGTGTTATAAAATGTTATTTTTATATTACTTTATTTGCGTTTTTTTCCCTAAAAGCCTCGGTGAAACTTAGAAATTTCTTTTTGTCAATATTGTTGTTTTATTTTGTTGTTCCATATTTTATAAAACTTTAAATATGATAGAAATATAAATAGTGCACCTTTGTTTCATCTTTATATATATATATATATATATATATATATACATATATACACACACACTTACAATTTGGTTTTTTTTTTCTTCAAAATATGTGTATCTTTATTTCATATAATAAATATTGATTTTTAACTAATATATGTATAAACTATACTTTCATAAGATTTTATCCCGTGCATTGCACGGGTTAGCGACTAGTTATTTGTATAACATAGGTAAAGACTCATGCATCTTTCAATGAGTAATACACCTTGTCAGTGTTCCATAGAAAGATGACATCTTGTAAGGATTATCTTTAAAATCTTTAAAATTTCAATTCTTTCTTCCATGTTGAGTCTCTAGAATATGTTGATGGAAAGCTAAATTATGTGAATGACTTTCTTTGTTGTCTGTAATTCATATTGTGAAAATCCATTCTAGTTGAGATAGATCGTCCTAGATAAAGATTGGGGTATGGCATGTGGATTTACACCTAGACAGCATGGACACAACATGCTTCATCAGTAGCTGTTTCCCCCTTTGCCCTTTTAACTTCTCCAAGTGCTTCTTTTCAATATTTTTTGTCTATGGAGTATGAGTTAAATCCACTCATTAGGCCACATATATATACACATATTTTTTTTAGAGGAATCAATAGTAGACTTTATTGATAAAATAACATGGTGTATAATTGAGAAAAGAAAAGAAGGGCATTCTTCAAACCAAGAATAGGTTTCCCCTTTCTCTTTGGCAATAGTAGCAAGAGCTAGAGCACCTCTATTACATTTTAAAGGCACACTAACAAAAGAAAAAGAACAAAAACTTTCACAAATTAAATTAATGTCTTCAAGTATCATGCAACCTCAAGAAAGTGGACTCTATCAGAATTGAGAAGATCCACAAGCAATAATGTCCAGGAAATAATTGCGTTGATAGAAAAGTAGAGCCTTCCTCGTAATAACAGCAACAGTCCACAGAGCATTTGAAGCTTTGCCTATTTGCTCACAAGTAGCAGCCATAACTTCTCCTTTGTGGTTTTGGATTAGCAAACATATACCAACTGCATGAGTAGATTCGGTTGAGAGATAGCCACATTGAGTACTGAGTTTGAAAGTAGAATCCGATGGAGGTGGGCACCATTTGACCGGCATTGAAGTTGAAGCAAAGACATTTTTCTTATTGGCTTCCATGAATTCCAGAGTGTAGAAGGAAGCCCGTGACCATAAGTTGCCAGCTCTTGGGATTTTGTTTTCAAAAATCAGCTTATATATTCCTGCATTCCCAAATCATCCATGCCATAACACAGAGTATGTCAAAATCTGGAGTTTTTAATTTTTGCGAAGCTGTTTCCAGAACATCCATGAATTGAGTTGGGGTTGGTAATTTTATGGAATTCCAAACAGAAGCCTGATACCATACAGCTTGCGCAAAAGAGCAGCTCTAGAAAAGATGAGAAGTGGTTTCTGCCTCTTCATCACGAGAAATTATATAATTCTCTGGTGGATCACATCATTTGTCCACCATTCTACTAAAAGACTCCCACTTATTTAAAATTGTTGAGTCACCAATCAGTTTCTATTTTAAAAAAAAAATTATATCTCAGCAATTTCAAACAAGTGAGAGTCTTTTAGTGAAATGATCCTTCATCATAGAGAACACCGGAAAATAGGCACTCTTCACTGAAAAGTTACCAGATTTGGCTCCAGACCAAATTAGAGAATCATTTGATCTCCAATCATTTAAAGGGATTGATTTGATTGGATTGAGATCCCGTGCAATACCCTAGGTATTGCACGGGGTGCAATAGTTCTAATCTCAGCCTTTGATTTAATCCAAGGGTTGTAAATAATTGCCACGTCATTGATCCGTGTCTTACCTGGTGTTAGGCTATCTTTCTTCACCTCTCCCCTTTCTATTGTCTTCAGATTCACCAAATCCAAATTTCAAAATTTTTCTCTCTTCCACCAAGATGAATCTCCATAACCATGGCTACAACTAGAAGCCGAGGCCCACCAACCACCACCGGCGGTGCTTGCCGGTTTGACCTTCTCCTCTCTTAAGGTCTCTATCTTTTCTCGTTCTCTCAAGTCTAGCTATGGCCAAGCTTTTGCTTGCCCAACACCACCATCTCTAGTGGTGCTTCTCAGCGGCGTCACCAACGTTCGTGGCCGTCAGGTCCCTTCTATTTCTCCTTAATATATTTTCTTTTCTATTTTTGTTGCTTTTTAGACATGACCGAAACCCATGGTTCCTATTTTGTTTTAGTTTTGATTAGTTTGATATTGGGTTTTGTTGATATGTGTAAAATCTATTGATTTTGCTTGGGTTGAGTTTTTTTAGGTATGGCAGAATGTACTGTGATTACATGGAAAGTGGCATGCTTGTAGGTTGCTGTATGTATGGGTCTCTTGGCTTTGCCATTTAAACATTTTGATATTAGATTTATGAATTTTATTTTTCTTCCCTTGATTTCTTTACCATAGATCATCATTTTCTTTCATTTATAGGCACTAAAGATTATGACACTCTCAATTTCTTTCATTGAAACATTACTATGCTTCTTAGCTTAATAATAATTTCCGAATTGGAATTTGTTAGTGTTGAGAAATATATTTGTTGCTGTATGTATGCTTTTTATTTTTATCTTTATTTTTTATCTATGACTCAAGACTTTGAATTATTATTGAAATTCACATGTGTAAGTTTAGAAAATCCAATTTCACATTGATACTAGAACTTCAAGCAAAATCATATTCAAAGTTGAATTTTAATCTACAACTCTATAGTCTAGGCCAGAACTAAAGCATGATGCAGAGATGCACAACTACATATATTCTCATTTGTTACTGTTTCAAATGTTTTCTGCTGCTCCACAAGTTCACAAGTTCATGTTAGTGAATCTTATGGATTGAGATTTCCTCATGAATTTGCACTTCTCATGAAGCAGCTTCTATATTTTGACCCGTACACCTGGTTGTTGGCTCCAAACTTGAATAATTGTCTACTTAAATCCAGCTTATGTAAGAAAGATATCATTCCCCTTCCATATCTATCCATTATCTACTATTTTATCTATTCTCTGTTTGTAACAAATACAAATAAAAAAGCCACAAGCATAAAAGAGAATTAGTTAAATATAGAGATAGATATGCGGAAGAGTGGAAGTCTTCCCAGATATACTAGTACTAGTAATAGTATTTATACCACTTCACCTTTGATAATGAGCACACCCCAACGCGGCTTGGGTTTGTGTTTACAATTTGCCCCAGGGTCAGCACTCCTCTCCTATTGTCTTCCCTAAGAAACTTAGCAAGGCCTAGGCTTTTTTTTTTTTTAATATATATATATATATATATATATATATATATATATATATAATATATATATATATATATATATATATATATATATTTATTTATTTATTGACCTACGCATTGTAAAATAAAATTTGACAACCCAAATATGGATGATGAGTTAAGGGAAGATTGAATTGAGGAGGTTTGAAATTTAGAAGATTGAAATGACATAATGCAAATTTAGAGAACTAAAATAAAAAGTGTTGAAACTTAGAGAGTAAGTTTTGCATTTTGGCCTTCTTTTAACTATACTAGTGATAAGCCCGTACGTTGCATAGTTTTAAAAATAAATGTGTAACATATTCTTGCTCTATCATTAGAAATATTTACAATAATTTATATGTTTATAATAAAATATATAAATAATATTTATATATTATTGTTTAAAATTATTAACCAATCCCTATTTGAATTATGAAAAGATTATCCCTAGTTGAATATTTTCCCTATTAATCATTTCTATTCTCATAAAAATAATCCCAATACTTTTATTTATTTATTACTTTTATTTTTTGTGCAACACTTGTATACCAAACTGTATACTTCCAATTTTAGTTTTCAAATGGATAGAGAAAGGTATTAGTTTACGGATTATAAATGTGGAAATAAATATGCATAACACATGGATAGACAAAGCTATCTTACCTAAATTTTACCCTAATAGAAAATCAAAAACAAATTAGGAATTAAATTTCAAATTTGGATATATAAAAAACAGAGAGACTTTTCCATTATCCACATCCGGCAAAGGCGCATGACGTGACTGATTAAACAACCAAATTGAAAATACAAAACCAAAAACAAATAAGGTAAAACAAAACTCAGCTGCGTACCAACTACCAAGTACAATTCAGAGTCAAACGTCATTGTTAAATACGAACTCTCACATTCACATTTCAAATGGATAGACAAAGGTACCGCATGATGTAGACATTAATAATTGTGACACCTAATCAAGCTGTGAGCCACTAGTTGAAATCCTTCCTTCTTCCTCTCATTTGGAGTAAAACATATATTAATTTTCCCCCTAATTTTAGAAATAAGGTTTTCAGTGGTACTTTACTTTTTTTCGTGAAACGTAACCTAATCAAACTTCTTGTGTGACACTTTAAGATCATTGCTAATATTCCTCAAATGAGGTTGCTTTTTCTTCATTCTTGAAATATTCAAGATCAAATACGCCAATCTAATTTTTTTTTTCTTTCTAATTTATAATGCGAATTCATGGATTAAACAGCTACCACAATCAATGTATTGGAAGATAATGTGTTGATGGCTAAGGCATTGTGCAACTGTTGAAAATAACATGTGAGTAATTCATGGCTTACCAAAAAAACTACTATCTTGGAAGCTATTGAGTAATTAACTTCAACACCCCGGGCCCCCACCCTCCTTAAAAAAAAAAGGGAAGAGTTTTTATTCATTGGTTACCCCCTCCCTTTCTTTGCCCTATATATACTTTTTAGTTTTTACTGGCAAGTTATACTTTTTCCAATACAAGAGCCAACAAATAATAAAAACAATTAAATACTTATTTTCCCATAAAAAATAAATTGTCTATTTTTAAAACACCCTCCCCCGCCCCCCCTCCCCTCCCCCCTACACACACACTAACACACACAATATATATATATATATATATATATATATATATATCAAATTCCAGTTAAAAAAAGAGCTACTTGACTACATCTATTCAAAGCAAATTTTGAAGATGTCTCTCTACTCTTTAAAGATTTATTTAAATAGTTTTGATCAACAAGTAATCCTATTTACAAGTGAAACTTAATTGATGGACTCCATGAACATTTATTCACCATGCCTTCTTTGGCTAAGCTTGAATTAATGGGTTAGGTTAATTAATTAAGATTTTGTCTTGTACAGACCAACCCGCAACTTGATATGAAAATGTGTAAACCTGAGATTTAACGGTATGGAAGGCTGCCTATAAATAGACCTCAGTCCAAAGAGATTGATCAGATATTTGGTTTAAGAAAAAAAAAATGAGGTTCATTGTTTTGTTTCTCTTCTCTCTCCACTACAACAAAAAATGTTTATCACAACAAAAAAAATCGTTACAATAATATCAAAATCATTGCAATAGTTTATGCAAAGTGTTGCAATATAATTTGAGGTAATAGGTTTGTGCTACAAAATTTTGATGTTATAATATATTTGCTGTCGCAATAAACAATTTACTACATTGAATATCTTGTAATAATATGCTATTATTTCACGAATATATCGCAATAGATTGCAAATAATTGACAAAAATAATTTGATTCAAGTTATTTCAATGATATCTTCATTGTAATAGATAACTGTTTCATATTTTTCATTACAGTATATTGTAAAATAATTTGTATCAGATTATTGTAATAATATATTCGTTGCAAATTCATGTTTGCCATTGAAATAGATAGTAAAATAATTGATATTTAGTTATTGCAATGATATATTTGTTGCAATAAGCTATCACTTTGAAATTTCTATTGTTATAGATTGCAAAATAATTGGTATCAAGTTATTACAATGATTTTTTCAATTTAAGTTATTGCAAAAAAATTTCTTAAAACAATTTAGTATTAAAGCCTCTATTGAACTAAAAATTATAAGTTATTGCAACTAATTGTTATTAGTGTAATAATTTATCACTTTTAAGTTATTATTGCAACGATTTTTAATTTGTAGATGTGATATTATGTCTAATACTACTATACTAATTTTGTTGTATTAACACTTGATGTAATAGATTTATTTTGATGTAGTGCTCTCTCTATCCCTGCTTCTTTTGCTTTTGATTACTTCCAACTCGTCCTGGCCACCAACCTATTGCAATGGCCTATCACATTGCACAATCCCGTCTCCTATAAACTTCATCATACATGGTCTGTGGCCAAGTGACTCCACCAAAAACCAGAAGATAATTTTCCCTGTAGGCACTCTGGACATTAACTTGGTAAGTTTTTAGATAAACTCTTGCATATTTATGTGCTTGTATAAGTGTATTGCTTATTTATACTTTAAAAAAAAAAAAAAATCATTATTGAACATTTGTGATTTGATATGAGTATTGCAGATCACACCATTGATGAGCGAGTTGCAATGTGAGTGGCCTAATTTGAATGGGGATGATAAACGGTTTTGGAGCCATGAATGGGAGGCACAAGGAATGTGCTCTGAGAAACTTTTAGATACATTCTCGTATTTCGAGACCACCCTAGAACTGAAAAACTCGATAGATCTGCTCCATTATTTGGCCAAAGCAAACATTACACCATCAAAAGTAAAGACTTACACTGTCAGTGATATCTTTGCAGCAATTACGAGCAAAACTGGATTTAAACCACGCTTGTGGTGCAATAAGCAAACATGCTTAAGGAAATCAGCATCTGCGTTGACAATTTAGCACAAAATTTCATTGATTGTCCACAAACTTTGGTGCAATATCATAATAAAATTTGCCCAACTAGAACTAATAGCGTGTTAATCCCACTTTAAAAGAAGGTTGTTGTTACAGAACAGGTCCTGTTGTTCTGCTGTAGTACTGTAATGTTTTATGCTTGTTTCTTGCTTTAAAGAAAAATAATTGTAGTCAAGACTCTCTACTTATGAGTTAATATATATATATATATATATTCTCCAGTTGCACGTATCTCTTGACTATAATTTCATTTGTTTGTTTCTGACTTTGGTTAACGCTTTTAAATGGGGGACTCTTTCTGCTAAACTTGGAGGTATAATTAGTGTCAATGCTTTCCAAGCTAATTAAATGAGTTCTTGTTGGCCCATAAAATAAAATAAAAGTGAGTCTTGTTATGGCTCTCTTTCTCAATCGAGTATCACTACAAGAAAAAAGACTTAATACAACAAAATAAGCCGTTGCAATAACAACTAATGTCATTGTAATAGGTGTTATTGCAACGATAAAAAAGTTGATGCAAGCTGTTGTAATAAACTCCGAGGCAATAGATTTATGCAACACTAGATTTTCATTGCAATAAGTACCACATATTGCAATGATTTATTTTAAAAATCTCGTTGCAATAGGTGTTATTGCAATGATAAAAAAGTCGATGCAAGCCGTTGTAATAAATTCTGAGGCAATAGGTTGAAAAAATCTCATTGCAATAGGTTGATTTTTTTATTAAAAAAAATTAAAAATAAATAAATCATTTTCTTGAATAATAATTTTTTCATTAATCTGTTTTGCAATTCAAAAACCATATCTAGTAACTATACTAACAATATAATTCAATGTGCAATAAAAGATTACTATTGCAACAACATATCTCAATGTATAAAAAAAGTTACCTATTACAACAACACATTTCGATGTAACATAATAATTATTGCTACAATCTCATATTGATGTAATAAATTTAAGTTACTATTACAACAAAAAACAACCTAGAGATGCAATAGTATATATATATTGCCTCCATTATTTTTTTTGTTACAATAATACTTGTTGTATTATGTCTTTTTCTTGTAGTGTACGTGGTCTTCCGTATCAACTTGAATCTAACAAGTAATAATAGTTATTGGACAATCTATATGTTAAGAAGGATCACCAATTATGCATGTAAATCATATATAATGACCAATGATTAAAGCTCTAAAATTCTAATCAGTTGGTTTTTCCAAGTGAAAATTGACGAGAAAGACTATAGTGAAAATTGTCTTCGCTGGTGTTGGGATAAAACTGGTTCTTTTCCGTATTGTGGAGTGTGGACTGAGTTCAAGCCAGCCCATAAAAATATTAAAACGAGCTCCATCAACCATGCATGAACCCAAAAAAGAATTAAGAATTATCTTTTAGATAAAATCATTTGAATACGCACATATGAAATCATCCCTTACATTAGTTATGGGTTCGCAGAAACAGAATTAGCTAGGCTTTTGATTTTTTTAAAGACAATTTTCCTGTTTCTGAGAAAAGAAAGGATAATTTTTCTTAGTTCTAAGGAAAAGGACCTGTGATAATTTTAGTCTCCTTAACTAGTCGAACTAATGCTTAGAATTCTCTGGATATTTAATTATAATTTTGAAAAGTTATATCTCAGTGTAGTAAGGCTAGATCAAATGCAAACTCACAAAACTCAGGTCACTCCTACGTACGCTGTGGTTTTCCAAGTCCAAACTACTCACCACCTACCTTGTAAATTAAAACTCAACAAGTTTATCAAGTCCAAAGTGTAACTTCATCGTACAATTTAAAGCCTCAAAAATCGGAAGTGAGAATTCTATTCAGAAAGTTCATCTTGTGCAAGCTCAGGTCAAATCATGTAATTTAATTCAAGGATTTGCTTTTAAATTAAAGACATGACTTCAAGCAAATGCCGAATTGCCAACCAATGTTCATAATCCAACTCTGATGGCATCCAATACAAACAAAATCGTATTTGTGCAAATAAAATTGCCAACATGTTGAAATTTGAAGACAGTAGGAAGTGTTAGTCAAGCAATATAAAAAAATAATAACTAATTCTAATGCTTTACATAACACACAAACTGTTAAGGTAACTTTTTTTTTTAATAAGTAGGTACCCTCTTCATATATTATTTAATAATACTCAATTTATCCAAATAAAACAGTATTTTTTAACAAAAGTATGAAATTTAGTTGGTCATATCATTAAGTTCTCAATAACCCTCATTCACCTCTGCATGCATCCCAAATATTGTTTTTTGCAAATTGCATTCACTCAAAGAACTATCTTCACATTTAAATTTGAAAAGGACACAAAGCTCATAGTCCACATGGACCACATCCAGGCATCTTGTGAGATTTCTGGAATGAACATAATTATACTTGTACATATCTAACTAAGCAGTGCCATTGCAATTCGCATAGAGTTGATGCAAGGAAGAAAAAAATGTTGTTACAAATAACAAGTTAATAGCTACAAAATGGGAGATGCTGGGTAAACACGTGTGAATGAAGTGTCACGTTAAATAAAAATGACAAGAGAGATTGGTTAATATAACATAGTTAGACTCAAACTCATAAACTTAAGTATTTTGGGTCAATTGGTGTCTCTATATGTTATATTAACTATTCAATTGGAGTCTCTTCAAAATGTGGCCCCCATTTCCTATGGGACATGGACATGCAAGTCTGGTTCCCATGGATGAGCCAGTTCCCTTGCACTTGCCACTCTAGCAGCAACCTCTAGCAGGGGTGTAACCAGGAAGTTTTGTTTGCGGGGGCCAAAGTAAAACTATCATATTGATTTGTAATTCAATAAAAACTCAAACCCATGACATACATATATACATACATGTCTTTGTGCATTAGTTTTAAAAGAAAAAAAATATTAAACCCAAAGTAAGTCATAACTTGTATATAATATGCAAGATTGCTGTTATTTTATTATTAGTGTAATTATTATCAACACTTAATAAGACTAACAAGCTAAACACCTGATTGAGCATCATAAGGTCAATTTTTATCAAGTGTTTCTCTAATTCTTATGAAAAATTATAAATCCATAACATTTGTAGAAATTAAATATCTGTATATAACAAACTAGACTATATTTACAATTACAATAAATTCTATTCATAGAAATTAAATATAATTAAATCACTATAAGAAACCATAAAATAAATAGAATTTAAATTCAACTAGATTAGATAACTATAGTAAAAAAAAAAAATCATAAATCATAAGATAAGTAAATAGAAATTAAACTAAAATAGCACTGAAAAAAAAAAGAAGAAAGAGAAAGAAGAGGAATTTTGTAGCGTTGAATGAACTGTGAAAGAGAATGAATGATACAAGAACTGAGAATTACGAAAGGAAAAAGAAAAAAAAAAAAGAGGGTAGTGTTTGTGTTGTGCGCGTTGGGTGAAATAAATCTGTTTACACAAGGTTAAAGAAGAGAGAGAGAAGATAATATGACACAAGGAATTTACGTGGTTCGGCAATATGCCTACGTCCACGGGAGGCGACAGAATAAATTTTCACTATAATTGTGGAGATTACAACAATGACTTGAAGACACTCTCACACAAGCCCAAACCCCAAATACACCCTTGGTTCTCTCACAAGTAAATAGAGAACACCCTATTGTATTTAGATAAATTGCAAGACACAACTTCCTAGCTCTGGTGCACACACACAGAAGAAGTTATTTGGCTCTCACATAGGAATTCTCCTATTGCTCACTCTCCTTGCTTTCATGTGCTCCACCTTTATTTATAACCAAGCTCCAGCCGAAATCCAACACATTCAGCACACTAGAGACTTCTATTGGTCATGGAAGTCAACAATGGTGGCTTAATCCATTCAATGCATGAATGTTGCAAACCTTCACGCAAGCTTATATACAAGGAATTGTATTTTGTTGACTTTGTCATACTTTTCGGCTTGCATGTATCTTCCTTGCCTTCTTGACAATTCATGAATGCCATAGTCATACATTTCGGCTAAAAGGTGAATCATGGATGCATCTAAATTGTTCCAGAACATGAGAGAAAGTGCAAGACTTCTACTTGCCAACAAGTCAAATATTTCGGCATGCATGAATGCTATCCAACGATGTTGTTTCTTTGCCAATTTCCTTGACTATTCATACACCATAGCAATTAATGCTTAGCCAAAATATTAATCCACCATATTCTAAATTCAAGCCATTTCAACAGTTTGTTACTCACATTTCGATATATATACACTATTTATACACATTTTTTTAATTAAAATAATAACTTAATAAGTTGAAGATAAATCAAGTTTTAAAAACATGTATTCAACTTACAATTTCAGTTTAAAAAGGAAAAGGAGTGCAATAATGTGTGTATAACAGGATGTATGTGTAACAGTTTTTATAAAGGGAGTAAAAGTAAAAAGTGGCATAGAGCTCCAGAGGGGGTAGATATCACGTAGGACGGTAGACTTTATCATAAAATAAACTTTCTTGAAATTTGTCTATTTTATAATGCCCTTACACACTTTTTTATTTACAAAACTACATTTTGTTTTTAGGTTAAGAGTTGGGAATATTTACAAAACTACATTTTGTTTCTTTTTATTACTGGCTTATTGGCTTCTCTCTACACTCTGGAATTCGTGGAAGTCAATAAGAAAAATGTCTTTTCCTAGACTTGAATGCTGGTCAAATGGTCTCCACCTCCATTGGATTATACTTTCAAACTCAATACTCAATGTGGCTATCTCTCAACCAAATTTGCTCATACATTTGGCATAGGTTTGCTAATCCGAAACCACAAAGGAGAAGTTATGGCTACTACTTGTGAGCGAATAGATAAAGCTTCAAATGCTCTGTGGACTACTGCTATTGTTACGAGGAAGGCTTTACTTTTCTGTCAAAGCAATTATTTCCTTGACATTATTGCATAAAGTACATTTGGTGAACTTGTGGATTTTCTCAATTCGGATAAAGTCTGCCCTCTTAAGGTTGCATGGATACTTGAAGACATTAATTTAATTTGTGAAAGTTTTCATACTTTTTTTTTTTGCCAAAGAAAAATAGGAAACCTATTCTTAGTTTGAAGAATGCCCTTCTTTTCTCTTCCCAATTGTACACTGTGTTATTTAATCAATAAAGTCTATTATCAATTTCTCTAAGAAAAAAAAAAATTATATCTGTGGCCTAATGAGTGGACTTTAACTCATACTCGATAGGCAAAAAACATTGAAAAGAAGTACTAGGAGAAGTTAAAAGGGCAAAGGGGGGAAACAGTTACTGATGAAGCATGTTGTGACCATGTTTTCTAGGAGTAAATCCACATGCCACACCCCAATTTTATCCAGCACAATCTGTCTCAACTAGAATGGATTTTCACAATATGAATTGCAGACAACAAACAAAGTTATTCACATAATTTAGCTTTCCATTAACATATTCTAAAGACTGAACATGGAAGAGAGAATTGAAATTTTAAAGATTTTTAAAGATAATCCTTACAAGATGTCATCTTTCTATGGAATACTGACAAGGTGTATTACTTATTGAAAGATGCATGTGTCTTTACCTATGTTATACAAATAATTAGGGATCTAGGGCATGACAAATTCAATATAATCGACATTTCAACCCATAATTGAAACTAGACTCTCCTCATAAACCATAATCTATGAAGCTACAAACAAGCTTGGAAGCCCTCTAACTCGAAGATTCTTAATTTTTTGAGCACTCAAGTTATACAAGACTACTTCTTCTTTGTCCTCCACCGTAAGAATCTTCTCTGACATTCAACAGTAGGATACCACAATAGTTTCAAGCTTCAGTGCACACACAGATACCAGATCACGTAGACTGCTCCTACTCACAGACAAAGAATTTAAGGAGGAGAGAGTTGGGACCAACCTCTTGTAATTATGGAAGAATATAGAACTATTAAGTATTGGCTTCACCATCCAATTCAACTGCTATGATCTAATCGATATAAACATAATGATAAGTCAAACTGAATGAGGTGCAAAAAAATAAGTGAAAATCCTGTTTCTTACTAATGTATGTATGTGATATATGTTAACTAAATGGTTCAATATTGGCCTAGTCATGGGGGAATCCAGGACATGCTTAGCTCGATTTGTATTTTCTTTGGGATGAATAAATATGCTTAGCTCGACGATAAAAGGAGTAATTTTCAGACCAAGTTTTTGAAGCAAGTAAAGTAAGGGATAACAATGATACTTAAAGAGTGTAAATTCTTGAGGCACTTAATTGTAGATATGTTGTTATCCATTATTAGGCAGGGAGAGGTGGAGAGTTGTCACATCATGAAACTTCTATTATTACTGGTGCTTTGGATTTAACAGAATAGACTGCTAAAGATGCCATGACACCCATATCTGAGACCTTTTCCCTAGATATAAATTGCAAACTCAACATATATGCCCCTCTGTTCATCTCTAACTGATTATTGCATTTGTTTTATACCTCTTGTTGCTTACAATCGCAATTCATCTTCATCATTAGGCATACAATGGGCTTAATGATGAGCAAAGGTCACAGCCATATACCTATATGCTCTGGATATCCTACAAATATTGTAGGCCTCAATCTGGTAAGGAACTCAGGAACTAGAGTTTACTATCAACTGATAGGTCTGAGTTACTTTCTTGCAAGGACCTCACATACTTGACTCAAAGCTTTCCATATCTCTTATTGCTTACTTCATGCTTGTGCGGAATATTAATCTATATGAACCATCATTACTGGTTATATGAATTGGTAAATTTGTATACCTTTTAAAGGAAGAGTAAGTAGTAAGAAAGCACTTACTGGAAGATTTCCAAGCTGTTAATTGTTTCAAGTATAATGGAGAAAAAAAACAATGCTCAGATGATACTTAAATCTAGGACAGTCATTTAATACTGCAATATCTTTGGTGTTGTATATTTACAAATACCTTTTCTTTTATTTTAAGGGATATAGGTTAAGACTTTGATCTTCTGCCGCCCTGAAGATGAAATGCCAATCAAATATATGGCAATCAGGAGTATTCCTAGGTATAAGAATTTCTTTCACATTTCACAGTATTTGATGCTAAAGTTGAAGCTAACAGCGTAACATGCTATTTATTATTAAAATTATTTGTAATTTTTTAAAACATTACAAATTTTTGTTCAATGTTTGTGCTATGTTTCTTTGCCTGACAATGGGATAACATTGTATTATCTTCTACAATAGGGAATATGACAATTGGCCACTACATGATGTACTGAACTTATTCCAGAAGGGTCACGGCCACATGGCTGTTGTCATTAAGAGCAATGAGGATGCTAAAACCCCAGAAAATAGTTCAATCAGCAACCCTAGCATGCTTACTATAAACACCTATACATGTTCAATGCCAGCAGATCATAGAGGTAAAACTAGTGTCATATTTACATTAGTTGTAGGTTTTTTTTTTTTTTTTTTTTTTTAAAAAAAAAAATTAGTGCCATAGTCAAATTCATGGGAAAACAGAATTACCTACGGTCTGAAAGTTGTGAATCTGCATTTTACAGGAGTACGTCCAATTGACAAGAAAGGGTATCTAAGTATCTCCATAGATTCATCTTCTCTTTTTTCAATTGACACAAATTACTTTAGTGCTAGAACGGCAAATGTCATAAAGCAAGATGAAAATTTGGCATCACAATATAAACAAAGGGAACAAGGAGATGGAAATGTTTTACATGAAAATGTAGAGTCTCATTAATTCGGATAAGGAGGTCGTTGGAATCATTACAATGAAAGATGTAATGGAGGAACTGTTACAGGTAATGTTAAAAAGTTATAGTTCATGCTGTTGAAATTTAAATGGAGTTCATGTTCTATGATTCGCATGGTAGATTAGCTCCTATTGAAATGATTCATGAAATTGGCACAAGTTCTTTAATAGATATCTTTAATTTATTAATGAATTACACTTTCAAAAAAAAAAAATTACAAAGCACTAGTCCGGTCTATCTTATCCACGAATTAATGCATTAAACCCATCCCAACGACCCACCACCACCGCCAACGACAAAATGCCCACCACCACTACCACCGCCTGCAATAAGCAACCCACCACAAACCCTCCGAAGCACGGAACCCTCACTAACAACTTATGGTCATCTCCTAGAATCTACCAAATCCACTCTTGTTACCGGTAAATGTATTGCTTTTACACATATCTGTAGAATTGGTAATAGAGTAGCACACAACCTAGCTAAACATGCGAGACATATTAGAGATTTATCGGTGTGGGTGGAGGATATTCCACCTCACCTCTATGATGTACTATTTGCTAATCCCGGCTGATTTTTAATAACATAATAGTCTTCATTCTCAAAAACAATAAAAAATAAAATAAAATAAAATAAATAAATCACAATTTTAGTTAGTGTAACATCTTTTGTCCTTACTAAAGCATAATATATATATATATATATATATGTATATCATTCACTCAAAAAACACTCCCTTAACTACCTACCAAATCAATCCTCCTTTTACTTTTCTCTTGAGTTTGAATTCATCAAGAGTTTGGGCTATGAATTGGATTGTGTTGCATATGATTTCAGTTAGCCTTACACGTAGGGGTGTTGACAGACCCACCGAACCCAACCTACTCGAAGGATTTGACCGGACTCGAATTGGACTCAATCCGATCTGGTGACTCTGGCAGTCTAGAACAGGTCTCTACCTTCAAAATTGAACCTGAGAAGGATGAAATCCCTGTAAATAGGAATTCATTTTACAGGTTGGAGATGATTAGAATTCAGCTGTTCTCCTCACATGGACATCCGGTATGTTTAATGGGTTTTTAGGTGTGTTTTGACATTGTGTAGTTGCTGGTAAATTTCTTTATAGATTGAAACATGTTAATGATGTCATCCTTGACATCCATTGGAAAACACAATTTGTTTGATCTTGGTTACTTATTTAAATGCTTAGCAACAAATATAATCGGTGGTAGAATTATCATATTAAGCTTGTTTAAGTAATCACAGAGGCAATTTTTTTAAGCAAGTTCCTTCCATGCTTCACGCAATCTGATCAGGAGAAGTCCTAGATTCATGCACTGTATAGTCTGTATTGTCACTATTACCACTACTATTGCTAAGACCATTTTAATTAAAAGAATTTCAACTGTCTACCTTAATTGAATAACAATATTCTCCTCTGCAGTGCCTTAAATACTGAATATTTTGGTTTGTGGCCGCTCATACCCTAAAAACTAAAAAAGAAAATGAAAAATAGTTTATTGATTGGGAGACATCTTTTCATGTGAACCAGTTGGCTTAAATTATCAATGTCTTCATGGTTTACTTATAAAAATACTAACAAGTGAGCATATGGAGATTAAAATAAAATTATTTAAGCACATATAAAGGACCTAAATAGGGATGTGTTTTATTTGTCAACTGTGAAATAGTAAAATCTGTAACATGAATGCATCATGACATGACAATTCATATGTTTCATGCACCTCTCTGTGCTTGTCAAAAATTTAAATTTTATTTTCAATAAAATTATTCTTTTGTTACTCCTCCACAGACTGTTGTTGAGGTAGAAGACTTCGTGAAAGCTCAACCTGATGCTATTGCACACTCAGCAGCGAAAATTATATCTCGTCTAAGAGCTGGTGGAGAAAAGACCATACAGGCCCTCAAATCTCTTTGTTGAAGATGTAAGGGTATTCAAGTGGAGGTAACTTATAAAAAAAATTGTAATTTGAGTTCCTGGGACATTTATATGAGGCCAAATGATCTGTGCAAGTACATGTACGTGCCTAGCTTTGAGTTCTAGGTGGTTAATACTCTGTGCAAGTACGTGATGTGCAACTGGTCCATTTTTTAAGCAGTTTCAAACATAATGGTATCCAAAATGTTGATTAGGTATGAAAGGGAAAGGAGAATTGAATAGTTGGTTCACATTATTGAATGTGTTCATGATCATATGAGTGAGAGAAACAATAGTACCATGTGTGAAAAATCCTTTCTGCAGCCGCCTTTCATTCATATTACATGTATGCTGCGATCTTATGTGTATGTGTTGAGGTTTTTTAGACGCTACTGTAGATAATTACTCCTCATTGCAATCATTACAGGAGGCAGCACTTATTGGTGTAGATTCCCTTGGGTTTGACTTAAAGGTTTGTTCAGGAACACAAGTACAAACATTGCGGTTTGCATTTAATACATGGGTATGGCAGTTATCCTTCAGCTAGAAGTTAATTCTTATATATATGCATCAATGTGTGTGTGTGTGTTTATGAATGTACATATCTGCGTATATGCATTTTTTTATTCATGCCATGCCTTTTCACCTCCAACCACCGCCTTATCCTTGTCATTGAGGGCTTTTTGATGTCTGGTTCACTGAATCACAGTTTGAGTTCTTGAAATTTGCTTATATATAAAAAATTAAATTAAAAAAAAATAATTCTTGAAATTTCAGCCAGAATATAGTGTGCACTACCTTGTTCAATTGATCCCAAAGATATTTCAGAAGTATTCAATCAAGATGCATTGTAGTGTTCTTCTAAAGTAGTCGACAGTCCTTGAAATAATTGGTATCTTCTCCTTTTTTATGGAAGAGGAGGTAAAATGTTCAATTGCTTTGTAGTGCGCTAGTTGTATTTAGCTATTAGTAAGTTGAAAGTATTATTTCTTGTATTTTGTGTTAACTAGTTTAGGCGAACTGCGGCAATAACCAGCCAAAATTCACACCGTTAGGATTGCTGTCTCATGTCTAACAACAATCCATGCCATATTCTTGCACTGTTGCCTCTGTCTATACATGGTCATATCTATGGTTTAGTTGCCAATTCCTCCTCTATATATATATATATATATATTTCTATCTTTCTTTCTTTCTTTTTTACTTTTTTTTTTTTTTTTTTGGAACTATCTTTGATGTACAAACATATCCTAGTTAGAAAGTCATCTTCTATTGCCAATAAACCTTTGCCTTAACCAACTTATCTTTGCAGGCCCCTTCAGAGTACAGTACTGAGAGACAGCTTAATGATCTACTATTCCCTAGGATCCACCACAAGCCACAAATGATGAAACAAACACCAAAATGAGTGCTAATATTGACAAATAGCATTTTCCACTTTAATTCTGGATGGTTTTTGTACTCTCTTGGTCAAGATTTGAATGGAAAAGGTCAAGGGTGACAGAAAAAGAAAAAATCAATAGACAGTCACCAGCTTATGTAATTGTTATTTGCAACTAATGTTATAGAAATTCAAATGTTTTTATCAAGCATCTCTACTATTACTCATCCATACTCGCTCTATTACTCTGGCTATTTAGTTTCTATGGGAGCATCATTGCTTGCTTTCTCATGAGCTTTTCTAATTTCTATCATGTGTACTGTTTATTTTATCATCATGCCCATCACATCAGTATTTTTCTTTCACCAATTTGTCTCGCTAGAAAAAATTAGCCAAACATTATCCAAAGTTCAGAAATGTTGGATTTTGAAACTTATGGTTTTGGGATAATCGGTAATTTATCAAAAACCTCTTTGTTTGAAACTCTCTTTTCACTATTAATATAGTCAAGTAATAATGAAGAGAGTTTGCAGATTGTAATATTGATGAGCAACTTGTTTGAGTTGAACTTACAGCAGTGTGATAGAACCATCTTAGGAATCAAGTGATAGAATAACATGAACTTCATAAATTCTGTGTCTTTTCCCATAAGAACAGAATGAATGATCACCTAAGCATAAGTTCAACCGAAATTTGCAAATGTCTCTCTAAAAAGGTGCAAAATCGTGTATTAACTGTACTGTAGTTTAGCATATCTTTGTCTATAAGAGGTTTAGTCTACATGACTCAGTATGGCGTGGATTAATATCACAAAGACTTGTGCAAATGGTATAACATAGGCATAGAAATTAGAGAGAATAGAAATGTTAAAATTATTAAAAAAACAAAATGTGCGAGAAAGACACATAGAAATGTTACAATTAACAAAATAAAAATGTGCGAGAAAGAAAACGAATTGACAAGTTACTGCTTTCCAATATAAGTTTCATAAACCAATTGTGCTGCAAGAATGTCAGCAATTGCAGAGCCAACAGACTTGAATACCGTTATCTGTTCTGAACTTCTTCTGCCAACCTTTTCTCCTTTAATCAACTCTACCAAATTTCCTCCAATATCTCCCTTTTCGATTACCCTTCTCTCAAAAGCACCCACCAATTCTCCAGCTTCAACCAATGCAGCCTCATTATCCACAAACACTCTTCCTCTCCTTATTGCTTCGTCGTCACTCCATCATCGAGTGCTTGAAGGACCCAACCAAATCCAAATGAGCCCCTGCCTTCAACCTCTCGCCCTTCACAACTGGTGTTTCCGAATTCGTTGCACAGCTCACAATATCTCCCAATCCAACAATTTCCTCCAAACACTCATTACTCTCAAAACACACCCCATCAAACCCAGCATTTTCACTCATTTCCTCAGCCAATTTTCTTGCCTTTTCTATTGTTCTGTTCCAAATGATCACCCTTCGCAAACTAGGTCTAGCCGAAAGATGTGCTTTGATCAAATGGGGTGCCATAGCACCAGCACCAATCATCACAAGCGTTTCACTGTCATTTCTAGCCAAAATCTTCGAGGCTAAGCCAGAGACACAAGAGGTTCTATAAAGGGTCAACACAGTGCCATCCATGGAAGCCAAAGTTTGCCCAGTTACAGAGCTGAAGAGCACGTAACTCGTATGCACTCCTGGCAAGTTCAGCGTGGAGTTTTGAGGGAAATAGGTGACGAGCTTCACACCTACGTAGGGGAGAGAAGGGGATGAGGACCAAGAAGGCATGAGAAGGAGAGAGGAGGATTGTGAAACGGAGTAGCTTTGGCGAATTGGGGTTTGGAGGGAGGACGAGGGGGGGAATTTGCAGAGTAACAGTTAATAGAGATTTAATATAGTAAGTTAGGCACTCACGGAAATAATTAAGAAAACTAGCATCTCGAGTTTTTAAAACTCTAGATCCATATTAGAAATCGAGTCCTTAAGACTCGCTTTGCAAGTGTGATAGATCTCAAGTCTTTTTATGCAAAAAAAAATTCACCTATAGTGGCGTTTTTAAGCTTTACAGTGACGTTTTACAGCCCTATAGCGACGTTTTCCTGCAAAAAAATTTTAAGTATCAGGTTTAGGGAGCCCTATAGTGACGTTTTTAAGCCCTATAATGACGTTTTAAAGCCCTATAGCGGCGTTTTTTTGCAATTTATGGAAATCGAGTCTTTAAAACTCGATTTTGACGTTGATTTTTTTCTAACTTTAAACCAATCATCTTAGAAATCGAGACTTAAAAACTCGAGTTTTATCTTAAAACTCGAGTTTTAGACACTCGAGATGTTAGTTTTCAACATTGTTTTGAAACATGACAACTAACTAAATTTTTTAATATTTATTGTTATTTAGAAAAAAAATTCCGAAGACTAGGCTGTCTGTGTTGTCATGTACAGAAGTCGGAGAAAAACAAATGGATAATTTAGACAAAGACCGAGGAGGGGATAAAAATATGAATTATATTTTAGACTTAGACTCTATATTTTAGAATTGGTTTGTTCTCAAAAAATAAAAATAAAGACTTTAGAATTGGTTTCAAATTAAACTTATATTTTTAGAAGTTTCAAATTAAACCCACATCTTTAAATACAATTCAATTCAAATAATAAATTCATTACATATGAAGTTGTTAATGGGATAATGAAGTCATGGACTCATGGTAAATGGGAATATGGTTTGAATTAAACATTTCTAAAACTTAGCTACCAAAAAATAAAAATAAAAAGAATTAAACATTTCTAAGAGTATTAGAAGGCTTTAGGACCGCATAGAGATTCCAACAAGTTTAATTCTTAGAAGGCTTTAGGTTGAGCGGCCCAATTTATTTATGTTGGGGGTTTGATTTCCAACAATGGGAGGTCCCAAAGGTGGTGTTGCAGCTTCCGAAGGAGAGGACCATGAATCCTAGACTACTTCTCTTATAACTCTCCTCTGATCAAAGTGATTTAGTGAACGTGATCTTTCTTAGCAAAAGCTGAGCAAGATTTCGTTCTTCTTGGGATTTGTTTTTCCTTACCACTTTCGTGACACTCCCCAATTTTTCCCAACCCCCAACCCCCTTCCCATTGATCTCTATTTATAGACTTCCCTCAGTGAGGTTGTCATAATGAGAGAGTGGTTTCTCATGTTGATAAATCCCTCTTAATTATATTCCTGACTAAATAGGACCCACTATTCGTCATTGAAATGACTCTCTTAGAACTTACACCAATTGCCAATAATTGCTCAGCAAGCAAATTTTCTCAAGGCATTATCCCTTGACCTCAGTATAGTAGAAGCTATTTGGTTAAGGCTAGGAGCTCGAACCAGGCCCATTTAAGGAGTGGGCTAGGTGCTTGGTTAGTAAGCAGTGCAAGATGGGCCCATTTAGGATACATGCCATAAGCTCGGTGCAGGCCGAATAGCTATGGACCGAACATCATCTATTGATTAATTATCAAATTATATCCCAAAATTTAAAAACAAGATCTTGTTTAAACCTATATCCTTAAGCTTACACAAGAAGAAGAAAGATTGTAGTAAAAGCTAAAAGACATGCATTTCCCAAGGGAAAAAATAAATAAATAAACAATGTATTTCATATGGAACCTAATATAAGAATGGGGCCACTTAGTCATTTTAGGACTTGAGCATGGTCCTTTGATTAGCTGAGTGCGATCTAACTTTGCTGGAGAATCGTCATTATCAACTGCATAACTAACCTTCTAACTTGTGGCATCAAATCAAAGACTCCATTCGACTTGAGCTTGCCTTCTTATGTATTAAAGTTGCTGCAATCTGAACTAAAAAAGTATAAGAATGTTAGTTAAGCAAATGTTTAAAGATACCATTTTGTTATCATAGCCAGTTGTAAAATTTTTTATTTAAAAAAATGTCTTCCAAATATACATATATACAATCATTTCGCAAGAACCAAGATAATTTCCAAATATTGATAATGTATGTGGATTACATTTTTGTTTTTCCCCATAACAATCAGATTCCAAGCGAAAAGATCTACAAACCGATTCTTCCATGCAAGATCACCAGATAGTAGAATACCGACGTGGCTTGCAGTTTAAATGGTAATGCAGCACTTGTTCTAGTTGAGTTGCCAGAAGTTGCTAAAATCTTTTGTTCAAGAGAGAATGCATCTGCATTGGTATACATGGCCAGAATGTTTATCAACCAACTGCCCTAACCTGCACAGTTGAAATGGTTCAATTCGGCCTGGAATGCAGTACTTTCTACAGCTACCCACCATTCCTCATCTTCATCGATAATTCTCTCCTCCTGGCAAAAAGAAAAATCGATACGGTTACAAGAGAAAAAAAGTGAAGATTGCATGGGTTCAATAGTTCAAATTCTTGCAAGCTTGAAGATGCATTATGCTTTGTGTCAGTTGTATTTCTCACAATTTCAAGGTCCTACCATCCAAGAGCATTTACTATTCAATGGTCTGGTTATTGGATGAGAAAAATATGCACTTCAAACCACAAATTCAAAAAACACTGCATTGATGCTGTTGAATGGGGATATGCACGATGCACCAATAATTTTGCCTTGAATAAACCATTTGTTTCTCGAAACATGCACATCCAGCCCATACGCTGCACTCACTATTAACTAAATTTAAAACATGAAGCTCCTAGTTTTTGGTAAGGGGAAGACAGGAAGGGGTGGGAATGGGAGTTATTTCCTTGAACTTCTAACACTAAGCACATTTTTTACTTCATCATTTTCATTTATCTCATGCTTAAATGGTTTGACCTTCTTTCTTTTTTCTTTTTCTTTGTTTATTGCTAAGTAACACAATCACTTGTGATCATGCATTTTGAACACATGACTTCACTCTCCATCCTATTCTTATGGGAAGAGCAAGTGTCAGTTTAATCAAAACTCATTAACATACTACAGGCATAGCAATGGGTGGGGTCAGAGGTTCTACTACTGCAGTAAACCAAAAAAGAAAAACACATATCCTATAGCTGTTTTGACATGGAAGATGGCAGTAGGAAAGTGCAACAAATCTAATATGTATAAGCATCATAAATATACTAACCATGTTGCTAAGCTCTACTGTATTTTTCTTATTTTCAATATCATCTGCGACTCTTATGGCTTCAACCCACCAAGAATCTTTACTGCAGTTGTCTGTAATGTTTTCATCATTGTAAAGCAAAGCATGTTCCTCATCACTATCAACAAATTGATAGTTGAGGTTATTAACTCTTGATGCACCATGATTAATTGTCTGATCAGAATCAAAGAAAACCAAAGGATCAGGAATGACATCAATTGGGATTGGTCGTAAGGGAGATCGGTAACCTGAAGCCATCAATACCCTTTGTTAAATGATCAATCATGCATTAAGAGGATATTGAAGTTGATAACTTTTAAGGAAAATACTCTTATGCACCTCTGCAGTCAGGATCATAACATTTCTGATAATAAACAGCCCTTCTTAAGTCAACAATGTACATCACTGAACCAATAAAACATTGATGCACATTAGTATCTATGCCTCAAACATTAGCTATAAGATTTTAAAAAATGGAACAATATTTGTTTACTGCAAAAATAAATAAATAAAAATTCAAGTATTTTAGTGGTTGGAGTCGTATATCCGTGGCTTACTCCCCTAGGGTGGGTCCAAAGGGCCTTGTCTTGGTGAGGTTCCACGTCATAAAATAAATAAATAAAAATAAAGATATTCTTCTTGCAAGCAGATAATAAGTATGACCAAAAGAGCAAGAGATTTGATGGGATGTGGATCCAAGTCAAGTACGGATATAAAAAGGGGTCTTCAAAACAAAGTGATATAAATAGGCCAAGAATCAATTAGGAAGAGAGGACAAAGAGTAAGGACAGTTTAATGATAGGTAGCAGATGCAGAAATTTAAAAATATATAAAAATAAAAAATAAATAATTGAAAATTACCATGATTGCTTTTATGCTGTCTACCAATTCGCTCACAGTACCTACTTCTTGACATGCTATAGACCATCAGTCCATATTCCGAGAACCAAAACCAGCTCCGTATTTTTCCTATAATTACATCACAATATCAACAAGGTGATAAACAAAATATAGAAGGCAGCATTATGTACATACATTGTTTTGTCACTGAGTTGTGAAGGCAAAAAACAGGGAAAAAAGAAATTTTAATACATTAATTTTTCTTTCAATCAATCAAAGGATAGACCAATTAAAAGCTGAATAAATTTATCCTCATTCTTTGTTCTTTATTTTTAATTTTTGGATAAGAAAATTCATTCCTTAAATGAAGCTGATAGTACACAAAACTATAATTAAAATAAAAAATAAAAAACTACTTGAGTGACAGTGACTGCAGGATTGAGACCATCTAAAATTCTTAGGATTAAACGCAAAGAATCTTTCTGTTAAGGTGAATTTAGCGAGAGATAAGACAGACAGAAGCTCAGTACTATTACTTGTGCAGACAGATATCTCAAGCAAACCCAAGTCTAAAAATATATCATATTGAATGAGAATCATCTCAAAGCCATGTATAAACTTATTAAAAATGTTCCTGACCCAATCAAGCTTTAAGCAAGACAAATAAAATTCCGAATATTAAAATAAAAATCAAGTGCTTTTACTTCATTGAAACTTGAAAGTATAGTATTAAACCAGCAGTAGCACCTGAGACATTGCCAATGGAGGCAATGAATTCTACAAATTTGTCTAGAGCTGGAAATGGTGACTTCCCCAGGAAGTATGTTGTTGTAAGATCACTTGTGCAAGCACTCAATGCAAATTCTTGAGGGGCACTGTAATAATTTCCAATATTATGACTCTCCTGCAGAAAGAAGGAATTCCAGTTGTAAAATAGATCTATTTTCAATACAAAATGTTCAAGCCACTACCTACTTCACAAACCAAAGATGGTTTATGCTTCATCTTCACAGTAGATTCAGACATGTAAAACCCATGAATTAAATAAAAAAATAAAAATAAAATAAAAAATAAAAAATAAAGAAAAACCTTAAAGGCATCATGAGACATATCTAACATTCTAGTGTATTTTGACAATGAAAGATGCAGAGTCCAAAACTACCTCAGTATCAAAGAGCAGGGTTTTGACACAATCTAACTCCATTTTGCAGACTAAAAGCTTCTCACAATCAGCATCCATATTGCAGATCAATGATGCCATGAACATCTCTTCCTCACACTGTTCTTTCATGACATAAAAGATTAATTACCACACGCTAACAGTAAATGAATAAGGCATACCAAAAAACCACTCAAAAGACAGGTATGTTTATTATAATAATGGATATTATTGTAAGGATTCACTTGGTGATACATGATCCTATACATCAAGTGTTCATCCAAATCTTCCTAGCAATGAAACTTAGCAACAGCACATGATATTTTAAAATTTAAAGGAATAAGCACAGATAAATTTTTGACCAATACCAGTACGAGTGATATAAGTATTAAAAAACTTATCTTGCTTACTAGTCACAAACAAACCTGAACCTACATAAAATTAATGAAGCCAAGCCATCAAAGAGAAACCTTTTTTCTTTCCTTTTTGAGTACCATAAGAGTGCATAATAGCATGGTGCCACAGTTGAGGCTGAAAATCTAAAACTAGATGCCACTCACATGCAGAGTAACCGAACTTTTTTCTTAGAGGAAAGCTAATGTACACCATTGTTAATGAGAGGGAGCATCTGAATAGCTCCTGCATTGCTTTATATATATATATAAAAAAAAACAATAATAATAAATAATGCAATTAGAGAATAATATTGCTTACTTTGAGATTATACATTCAAAAATTGTTCTTCAGTAAGAAGATATCATACCATGTCCTTACATTTGAATCGCCCCATAGGTAAAAGAACAGAATTCTTCCCTGCCTTTGATGATAGAGCTAAACGAAAGCAACGATTTCTAGAATAGACAGCAGTGTCCACGAAAAGTTGGCTTGATGATTCGGTGGACGTTGAATCTTTCCTCACAAAAAATTTCTCAAATCTTTCATCACTCCTCCTTGCACTTAAAATCCGAGAGCATATCTGATAATATGTCATCATATAGTGACAAGAAATGATATTTCTACAAAAAGAGAACAAAAGATTCTAGTAACTCAAGCAGATTCTATTCTAG
This sequence comes from Quercus wislizeni, assembly GCA_023055345.1. Classification (NCBI taxonomy): domain Eukaryota; kingdom Viridiplantae; phylum Streptophyta; class Magnoliopsida; order Fagales; family Fagaceae; genus Quercus; species Quercus wislizeni. The sequence continues at coordinate 5,300,542 of JALGQJ010000015.1, read as the reverse complement.
CGGGCTAACAAAAGAGAGGTGGTGGTATTTTGAATCACAGGGATTTATAACTCTCCACCCATCCACCCACCCACCCACCCACCCATATGTGAGTGGAGCTGGAGTGTTATATATACTCATGATACAAAATAAAAAGTCAAAAAAGAGACTTCATGATAAAGACATAATAACTAAATTATATATTAACTTTATATTTCCTAGGTTAATTAAAATTAATAGTTAATATTGAAAGATGCAACAAAAATTTACAATTTTAACAAGAATATATTCTTAACTTCATCTTTAATTAGCAACAAAAATAATGTATCTCAATCACTGTTAAATAAAATGTTGATATGCTTCTCATGGAGGCGTACCTCAGCAACAAATGCACCTGCATGTGAGTTGTCCTTGAAAGCAGTCTTTGGTATGCGAATAATTAAATGACGAGAGAACTTTTCTGCACACAACAATGCAAAATTTTGTCAAAATTTATATTCTACCATATCTTTATTAATTAAATGACTCCAATTAGACCAAAAATATTGTTCTCATCATATCCCAATTAAAACGAAAACAAATAACTCAGAACTCAACCCAAATTTATATCTCAATCCAGAATGAGAGCTTGATTTAGAGTTGCAGGCTACAACTCATCATGCAAAGAAATGACAAAGAAGAAAGGATAACAAGTTTGTGAGCGATTCAGAAATTGTATCAATCAAAATTAATCAGATTAAATAGTACATTATAATGTTACTGACTAAATTTCATAATCTACATCAATGGAGGACATCACACAAAGACAATTAGGGACTTTAGCATGTGCTAGACAAACATACCTTCAGTGGAGGAATCAAGCTCTACTATCCATTCCAGGTTTCCTTGAATGGAGTATTTATCAAGTAAGGCTTCAAAAATGACTGATATCAGGAGATCAACCATTTCATTCCCATTGTTTTCTGCATTCACTCTCTTACTGAACTCTAAATCAAAGTAAAGATGGCATGGTAAACCCTGGAAGAAGAATAGGCTACAAACTTTTGGACATGACAGAAAATTTACTCACAAATTCTCACACTTTTTTTTTTTTTTTGATAAGTAAAGTACGCACTATTCCCCATAGGGTTGTTACCTCCTGAATCACTTCATAATGATGACGGAATTTGGAATCCATATTTTTATACCTGAAATTGAGCAAAACAGCAGTAGAAACACTATGAGAAGGAAAGAACCTCAAATAGTTACCAGGTGCAAATAATTATGGGGGGAAACAAAAATAGTAAAGACAACCTTTGCCAGAACTCCTTATATGTAGAGACAAGGAACCTTCGTTGTCCAGAAAAGTGATCTTGATAACTAAAAACCCGAACCTGCATGTGCCGTTTGGCAAACTTCATTGCTTCATCCTGCCTAGGAAATGTAGCCCATATTTCCTTCCTTAAAAACGAAGGACCAGGGTCAAGTCATAGGGTAAGAAACTAAAAATTATAGCATAAGAAAGGCACCAATTGAAGGGAAGAATAGGATCACACAAATACCTCGAGCTCAATTTATTTTGTTCACTCAGATCAACACGTATTTGATGTAATAATTGCAACAAACTGGATGGTCTCTTTGGGGGCACACCATTTGGAGACCCATAGAATACAATAGGAGAGAACTGCTTCCCTGGATTATTTTTGTTGGCTTTAACTGTTGCTGTATCAAACTGAAGCAATAAACAAATAAATATATAATTTAGTGATCCGAGCAGTAGAACAAACACCAGAGCATTTGTTTTCAACAAACCAGTACAAAAGGACTGCACTTTCAGTTTTTACCATTAAAGCATGAAATGAAAGCAATGCATAGTACATACTTTCTCAATGGAGAGCTGTACATCTTTTGCTTTTTTTGGTCTTTGTCCAGCTGATCCCAAAGATGGAATGCCAGGAGATGTAGAGACCTCTTGTGTTGAACTCCCATGCTTCAATTTGTTCTTTCTTCTTTTTCTTTCTCTAAAAGCAGATTCTGAAACAGAAGTACCAACAAATTTCTCACAATCATTAGAACGAGTCACCCAAGGAAATAATTGTCATGAAATCGTAGAAACTGAAATCCCTGAGGGCCCATTTGGATTGAGAGGAAGTGGAGGGGAGTAAAGTAAAGTTGGCCGGAAATAGGCTAATTTTTGGCCAACTCTACTCTGCTCCCCTCCACTCCCACTTCCTCTCCCTCTATCCAGACGAACCATAAGAATATTGAATTTTAGACAAAATTGTAAAGGTCGAACAGCAGCACGCATTAAGACAACACAGCCGTGAAAATTCCAAAAGGTGCAAGGACTGGACACAAAATTTGAGTGCTTCTGGTAACTACAACTCTCTTTCATTCCCAACTTATATAAATCAAATTACCAATAAATATCAACCAACTCAATTCAGTGCATATGGCTAATCATAACATACTAATACGAATGTCCTATGTACATACATAAATAAATACACACGCACACACACATATATAATGCCCAATTGACACCAACATAGAGAAATCCAACATAATGAACTTTATCTCCACTAATTAAAATAAATGTCCTCCAACCCTAAACCTTAGAAACATAATAATTGCCCCAAACCCTAGCATTGAAGCCACAGTGTGACTCAGAAATTACAACCATTCTTAAAGCTTATAAATTTCAATCATTCTTGAAATCAGATAATTAAGATCCTTGTAACTTGTAAGTAATCAATGATATACACTCAATTTTGTGAGATAAATATAGATCAAACCCCCTAATCTAACATTGTAAGTAAACAGAGAAAACAACAGAATAAAACTAACTTAACGCACTGTTTGGATGGCGAGAAAGTGTAGGAAAACGATAAATGTGTAAATTTGTTATGTTTTCTCAGATGAGAGAGAGAGAGAGAGAGTTTACGGGGAGGAGAGACGCCGCACTTGAAGCACTCGAACAATCGATCAACGTCGTCCATGCTCTTAGCTGATATTTTCTCTTTTTTCCCGAATGAGTGCTTTTTGCCTTCTTCTTTTTTTCTTTTTCTTTTTATTTTTATCAGCTTTTTGCCTTCTTTCAGAAGGCGGGAATTGGACTTTTTGAAATGTTTTTCGGAAAGTAGAAAAGAGAAACATGCACCACAAGCTTAAAATATGGACGTCCAAACATATCACTTGTCGTCCAAGAAGAATCTTGCCGTCTAAGGGGAACTTGGTCGTGCATACCACGAGAAAGTTTGGACACCAATAAATACTTAGTAAATTTCTGAGTGTTTTATATAATTTCAAAATGGTTAGAGCATTAATTCTCATCTTGGAACGTGGGGTGCACTCCACGAAATTTGCTCTATCCTCCCTACTAAATCCATACATCTCTCACAATGTTAGTGACATCTAATAAATAGACCCACTCTAAACTCTTTATAAAAGGCACCAAGCCTCATCCAACAAAAGTACGTTTTCACTATTTATCCACTCACTATCCTTGTATTCTAGAGAGAAAACTGACTTAACCATCAATATTGAATTTTAGACAAAATTGTAAAGTTCGAGCAGCAGCACGCATTAAGACAACACAGCCGTGAAAATTCCAAAAGGTGCAAGGACTGGACACAAAATTTGAGTGCTTCTGGTAACTACAACTCTCTTTCATTCCCAACTTATATAAATCAAATTACCAATAAATATCAACCAACTCAATTCAGTGCATATGGCTAATCATAACATACTAATACGAATGTCCTATGTACATACATAAATAAATACACACGCACACACACATATATAATGCCCAATTGACACCAACATAGAGAAATCCAACATAATGAACTTTATCTCCACTAATTAAAATAAATGTCCTCCAACCCTAAACCTTAGAAACATAATAATTGCCCCAAACCCTAGCATTGAAGCCACAGTGTGACTCAGAAATTACAACCATTCTTAAAGCTTATAAATTTCAATCATTCTTGAAATCAGATAATTAAGATCCTTGTAACTTGTAAGTAATCAATGATATACACTCAATTTTGTGAGATAAATATAGATCAAACCCCCTAATCTAACATTGTAAGTAAACAGAGAAACAACAGAATAAAACTAACTTAACGCACTGTTTGGATGGCGAGAAAGTGTAGGAAAACGATAAATGTGTAAATTTGTTATGTTTTCTCAGATGAGAGAGAGAGAGAGAGAGAGAGAGCTTACGGGGAGGAGAGACGCCGCACTTGAAGCACTCGAACAATCGATCAACGTCGTCCATGCTCTTAGCTGATATTTTCTCTTTTTTCCCGAATGAGTGCTTTTTGCCTTCTTTCTTTTTTTCTTTTTCTTTTTATTTTTATCAGCTTTTTGCCTTCTTTCAGAAGGCGGGAATTGGACTTTTTGAAATGTTTTTCGGAATGTAGAAAAGAGAAACATGCACCACAAGCTTAAAATATGGACGTCCAAACATATCACTTGTCGTCCAAGGAGAATCTTGCCGTCTAAGGGGAACTTGGTCGTGCATACCACGAGAAAGTTTGGACACCAATAAATACTTAGTAAATTTCTGAGTGTTTTTTATAATTTCAAAATTGTTAGATCATTAATTCTCATCTTGGAACGTGGGGTGAACTCCACGAAATTTGCTCTATCCTCCCTACTAAATCCATACATCTCTCACAATGTTAGTGACATCTAATAAATAGACCCACTCTAAACTCTTTATAAAAGGCACCAAGCCTCATCCAACAAAAGTACGTTTTCACTATTTATCCACTCACTATCCTTGTATTCTAGAGAGAAAACTGACTTAACCATCAAAGCGTTTTTGGCCGATACACCCCGATCACCCCTGACAATTTCTTTTTTTCTCTTCAAGTCATCCAACCATTGTGGAAGTCCAGAGCATTCAACCTACTGATTTTCATGCATCATCATATATATAATAGTTTTTTTTTTTAAACCATTAATTTTTATTTTTATTAAAAATAAATAATAATAAAAAAACTCTGATCTGAAGTTTCATTCATAAAATAAGGTCATATCCAACAATCGTCATCATTATTCTTAAAGTATATGTGTGTGTATATATATATATATATATATTCAACATGCTTGCTATGAATAAACACTTTGTCAAGAATTTTATAATTCAACTTGTTGATACTTCTTGATATTTTCAATGAGACATTCATTATTCAAATTTCCACTACTCAATTATCAATTTATTAAAAAAGAAAAAAAAAACTAAAGGTCTGTTTGAATACCGTTTATTTTGCTGAAACTGAAAATTTATTGCTGAAAGTACTGTAGACAAAAGTAAAAGTTAGTTAAAATAATACAGCGGAGCCTATGAATAATACCAAAAAGTGTAGTGAGACCCATGAATAGTAGCAAAAATAAGTTGAATAGTAAAAAAAATAAGTTGAATAGTAAAATAATTTTAATTTTTCATTAATATCCAAACACACACTAAGTGCCCTTTGGGATTCACTTAACCAACTTTTTTTTTTCTACTATTTGCAGGTCTCACCTAAGTCACCTATTTATTTTATTTAACCTTTACATTTTATTACAATACTTTCAACAAAAAACTAAATAAACTATTCTCAAATAAACACTAACTTTAAAAATCATGAGTTGATACTATACATACTCAGGCTCAAGTAATCAAAACTATGTTATATAATATGTTCAATATTCTTCCAAAGTGTTTTCACATAAAAAATTAATTAATTAAATTAATCATATAGATAGCCAATTGTAGTATGGTAGCTTTCAAATCCTGAAGTCTTAAATTTTTAATTTTGGATTCCAAATAGTATAAAAAGATCTTTTTATGGGATTATTTGATAGTTTGGACGAAGAATGATTTGAACTCTAGATATCTTTGTTGGAAAAAGTAAGAGCTACTAGTTGATTTATAAGGCTTTTAACCTACTTCTAACAATCTTTAGATGATACCCATGCCTACTAGTAAGAGATACAAGTTGAGTTATAAGGTTTTTAATCTATTTCTAATAATAATAATAGTATGTTGTGTCAATAAAATGTAATAACGAGTTACATTTCAATAAGAAACAAACATTAAAAAGTAGAGAAAGTATCTAGTTTATCTTATCAAGAAGTTAAGGCAATAGTTACCAAAAAGAGCTAGCGAAGAAAATCTTGCTGAGATTTTGTTTAATTTGTGCATGATGCAGACCTAAATAATTGTGACACCTTATTTCGATGTGAGCCACTAGTTGAAATCTTTCCTTCCTCCTCTCATTCGGAGTAAAATATATATTAATTTTTTTCCTCTAATTTTACAAAGAGGGTTTTCAGTGGCACTTTTCTTTTTTCTTGAAGCGTAACTTAATCAAACTTCTTGCATAACGCTTTAGGATCATTGCTAATAATATTCCTCAAATTAGGTTGCTTTTTTCTTCATTCTTGAAACATTCAAGGTCAAATATGCCAATCTAATTAAATTTTTTTCTAAATTATAATGTGAATTCATGGATTAAACAGCTACCATAAACAATGTATTGAAAGATAATGTGTTGATGGTTACGACATTGTGCAATATAATAAAAGATTGGTTAATTTTTTTATTCTTTGTTGGCTCTTGTATCGGAAAAAAGTATAACTTACCAAAAAAAATTATTGGCTAATATATATATATATATATATATATATATATATTTGATAGGAAATTGGCTAATATAATTATCACAATAATAAAAGATTGGTTAATATAGACCCCATCAAATGGATTTGATGGCGGTTTCATTCATTTTCACCAACATTAACGAAACTTTGTAACAATTTAAGATATTCATTTTCTCAGCAAAAAAAAAAAAAAAAAACTATATATTATAAAAGTTTTTACTTCTTTCATTGCATAATAAAATACAAATAAAAATAATTCAAATGCTTCATTTCATAAAAGGTAGGTGTGTTATTTTTACTCAAATGTACACATTTATCCACTATGCCTTCATTTGGCTAAGCGTACCCTTGAAGCTTGAACTACTACATTTCTCACCATTAATTGTAGATCACACCAACTTATTTGACGATGGTTGTAATTAATGGGTTTGGTTAATTAAGATTTTGTTTTGTATAAACCAACCAGCTTCATTATTTTTAAAAACTTTTTTTTTTAGAAGGATTATTTTAAAAAACTTGATATGAAAATACATAATTTTTTTTTTATCAACATAAAAATACATAATTGGGTGTGCGTAAACCTGAGATTTAATTAAGCCTCTGTTTGGATTCACGTTTCATAAACCACGTTTGCGTTTTGTTCTTTTTTTTTTTTTTTTTTTTGTTTTCACGCGTTTTTGGAGGAGTGCGGCTACTGTTCAATGAACAGTAACCGTAAATGTTGACTTTTTCAGTGAACAGTGCATCCGTGCACTGTTCACGGACCCATAAATTTCATTTTTTATCAATTTTTTCATTAAAAATGGGTCCCACGGTACTATTTACACATTTAAAAATTATTTTGCTACAGTGATTTCAGCAATAAGTTTTCAGTTTCAGTAAAATAAGTCCTATCCAAACAGACCCTAAGAGTCCTATAGAATTGACAGCATGATGCAAAGTGTAACATGAATTATAGTTTTAGAGTGTGAACCGTGCATTTTGAAATTTTAGAGTACAAAGTGTATTTTTTTTTTTTTTTTTTTTTGAGAAAGAGTACAAAGTGTAATTTGATATATAATTTAGAGCGGCAAAATGTAATTTCTTTTTAAAATTTAACTAAAGTTGCATATTTTACAATTCTCATGGTAGAGAGTAGCCGACTATTGAAGTGACTAATAGGTTAACACCACTCACCTTCTTTGAGTAGACATATTTAATGTAATAATGAATTAAATTTCAATAAGAAACAAACATGAAAAAGTATCTGGTCTATCTTATCAAGAATTGAAGTAGTAGTTACCATGAGCAGATCTATGTAGCAAAACAAAATGTGTTATCTGCAATCTCTATTCACCATCCTGTGGTCAATTTGGACTCACAGAAATTGGGTTCTTCATCAAGGGAAGGTACCTAATCCAATAGAGGTTGTTCTCACTTCTCAATCTCTTATTTGCAGGTACCAGGAAGCTTTCCAGCAAACCAAAGAGCAAGAATCCAATACTAGACAGAAACATTTTCAACCTGTTACTAACCAGAATTGGCAGATTCTCATCAAAGTGGCAGCATACAGGAATAGGAAATCAAAGAGATGTGGCTATGCATTTGAAGGCATTAAGCTGGATGGAAGTACACTGTTCACAGGTGGAGCTAGTAGTGGGAGACAAACTCAATGTCTTGCAGTCCAAGAAGCTTTGGCGGAGGTGCTGATCAAGGCTAAAGATACATGAATCAAAAGAATCATAATTTTGAGCAATGACAGAAGGCTAACACAGATTTGCAACTACACCAGGAAACCATCATGGCAGGAGCAAACTTTCACCTTGGACCTACTTCAACTGCAGCAACAAGGACTGATTACACATGTTCTTTTTGTACCTAAGATAGTGATTTCACATGTGTTAAAATTGGCTACTAGATTTCCTATCCACTTTTGCAAACTAAATCCGAACCCCTTATAAGCCTACTGCCTTTTTTGTAATGTTCTTTTATGTTTAATACATGTTTCTCATTTGGTATTAAAAAAAAAGTAGCAGTTACCAAAAAGAGCAAAGAACAAACAGGTTAACTTTTTTTTTTTTTTTTTTTGATTCTTCAAAAAAAAAAAAAAAAGATGGCATTTACTTTTTTATGACGTATAAATAATCTAATGAACCTTATTGCGTGACGCTTTAGGATCATAATTCGCACTAGTATTACAACTATTGCTAATATTTCTCAAATCAAGTTACCTTTTCTTCATTCTTGAAATATTTGAGATCAAATATGTTGTTCAAATTAATTTTTCTAATTTAATATTTATGTGAATACATGGATTAAAAAAATGGATCAAACAGTACCATTGTCAATGTATTGAAGGATAATAAGTTGATGGCTCTAGTATTGATGCATTTTGCAACTTTTGAAAAGATTCATCATTTTGCAACCATGATAACCTAATCATTTCCTTAAAATGGGAGGTTAGTAGTTATAGGTCAACTTCTGAACTTCATACTTACACACCACGCATAAGAGACCTTATTCCAATTTTTTGCATTGTCATTTTTGAGGTGTATCAAAATAATTTTATATCACTTTTTTTATTGTACAATATTAACAATGAGGAAGGCTGTATTGCTGCCTATAAATAGACCTCAAAATGAAGAGATAGAGCATACTTCAAATATTTGCTTTAAGAAAAAATGAGGTTCTTTGTCTTGTTTCTCTTCTCTCTCTCTATTTCTCCTAACTCTTTTGCTTTTGATTACTTCCAACTCGTCCTACAGTGGCCACCAACCTATTGCTACGGCCTTTCACATTGCACAAACCCGTCTCCTATGAACTTCACCATATACATGGTCTATGGCCAAGTGACTCCACCAAAAACCAAAAGATAACTTGCCTTGGAGGCACTCTAGACATTAACTTGGTAAGTTTTTAGATGTAATAATATAATTTATGTGCTTGTATAAGTCACTATAAGTAAAAACCCTGTTGCAACAAAAAATTTTGTTGCAATAGTCAAATTGTTACAATAAACCTCTATTGCAACGAAAAATTTTGTTGTCCATTGTTGCAATAAAGTCTGTAACAATAGACTACTGCAACAAAAATTTCGTTGCAATAGAGTTTTGTTTTAATAAATTTTTTGCAATAAAATATTATGGTAGCATTCAAATCTTGAAGTCTTAAATTTTTAATTTTGGATTCCAAATAGTATAAAAAGATCTTTTATTTGGGTTTGGGAAGTGTTCACCAACCACAAAATTTTTCATATAATAATAATAATACTTCTAACAATCGTTTTTTTTTTTTTTTTTTGGATTATTTGATAGTTTGGAAGAAGGATTTGAACTCTAGATGTCTTTGTTGGAAAAAATAAGAGATACTAATTGTGTTATAAGGGTTTTAACCTACTTCTAACAATCTTTAGGTGATACAAATGCCTTCTAGTAAGAGATACTAGTTGAGTTATAAGGTTTTTAACCTTCTTCTAATAATAATAGTACTTAGTATCAACAAAATGTAATAATGAGTTACATTTCAATAAGAAACAAACATTAAAAAGTAGAGAAAGTATCTGGTCTATCTTATCAAGAAGTTAAAGTAATAGTTACCAAAAAGAGCCAGCAAAGAAAATCTGTTGAGACTTTGTTTAATTTGTGCATGATGCAAACATAAATAATTATGACACCTTATTGCGATGTGAGCCACTAGTTGAAATCTTTCCTCCCTCATCTCATTTGGAGTAAAATATATATCAATTTTTTCCCTCTAATTTTAGAAATAGGGTTTTCAATGGCACTTTACTTTTTTCATGAAGGGTAACCTAATCAAACTTCTTGCATAACGCTTTAGGATCATTGCTAATATTCACCAAATCAGGTTGCTTTTTCTTCATTCTTGAAATATTCAGATCAAATATGCCAATCTAATTAAATATTTTTCTAATTTATAATGTGAATTCATGGATTAAATAGCTACCATAATCAATGCATTGAAAGATAATGTGTTTTTTTTTTTGGTTTTCCACAGGGTGTTCAGGCCAGCTTACGCACACCTCGACTAATCCCCGCTCACGATGGGAGCTTGCCACTAGCCACAAGATGTTGCAACTGCTAGGACTCGTATAGGGGAGCAAACCCAGTCGAACCACAGAGCCTTACCCAGTGGTGGACAAGCCACTAGGCCATAAAAAAGATAATGTGTTGATGGCTACGGCATTGTGCAACTATTGAAAAGACCATATATATATATATATATTTGATAGGAAATTGGCTAATATAATTACCACAATAATGAAAGATTGGTTAATATAGACCCCATCAAATGGATTTGATGTGGGTTTCATTCATTTTCTCCAACATTAACAAAACTTTGTAACAATTTAAGATATTCATTTTCTCAGCCAAAAAAAAAAAAAACAATATATTATAAATTTTTTTTTACTTCTTTCATTACATAATAAAATACAAATAAAAATAATTCAAATGCTTCATTTCATAAAAAGTAGGTGTGTTATTTTTAGTCAAATATACACATTTATCCACTATGCCTTCATTTGGCTAAGCATACCCTTGAAGCTTGAGCTACTACGTTTCTCACCATTAATTGTAGATCACACCAACTTATTTGACGATGGTTGTAATTAATAGGTCAGGTTAATTAAGATTTTGTTTTGTATAGACCAACCCGCTTCATTATTTTAAAAAACTTGATATGAAAATACATAAATTTTTGGGATAAAACCCTTTTTCGTCCCTACATTTTCACACGATTCTCACTTTGGTCCCTAACGTTTTTTTTCACCGCTTTTAGTCCCTATCCTAAAAAACGCGTCTCGTTTTAGTCCCTAACGTTACATTAGAGACGGAAATTGCACAGTTGGCAAACGGAAAAAATTAAAAATATTAAAATAATACACCCTGTGTCCACGTGGCTTTCCACGTCAACCTCTAAATTAAAAAATTAATTTATTAATTCTAACTAAATTAAAAAATTAAAAACTCTCATCAAACAAAAAAAAAAAAAAAAAAATTTAAAACTAAACCTAGCAAGAACAACAAGAACAACAAAACCTAGCAAGAACTAAACCCAGAAATAAAAACTAAACCCAGCAAAAACAAGATCAACAAGGGCCGGTTTGAGCTGGTTTGAGCTGCGAAGGAGTAGGAGCAGAAGTAGAAGAAGCAAGATTGTTGCGGAGGCAAGTGGCAAGGTCGGAGTTGGAGTGGTGGGCTTCCCAATCGGCGATGGGAATAGAGAAGTCGTCGATCCCGGAAAGGCCCAAAGAGCGACAAATGAGATCGAATTCGCCGTCTGTGCCTTTGATTCTGAAGCTCTTTTGGTTGTGAAAAAATGGAGGAAGGTCGAGCACGCGACTTCAATGGCCGCCTATAGACGACAAGTCATCGTTGTCGTCGTTGGCGGCAGAGGCGGCGATGTGGAACGAGGCAGAAGGATGTAAAGAAGAAGAGGTGGTGGACGAAGCGTCGTATTCGACGTTCTTTAAGGCGTTCCGGCGATCGAGCTTCGACCTCGAGTTTCGCTTTTGCCTTATGTCCATTTCAGCTTTCCATGATCTTGCTGGGTTTTGTTGGGTTTAAATTTGCTGGGTTTTAAATTTGTTGTTCTTGCTGGGTTTAGTTTTTATTTCTGGGTTTAGTTCTTGCTGGGTTTTGTTGTTCTTGTTGTTCTTGCTGGGTTTAGTTTTAAATTTGTTTTTGATTTTTTTTATGAGAGTTTTTAATTTTTTTATTTAATTAGAATTAATAAATTAATTTTTTAATTTAGAGGCTGGCGTGGAAAGCCACGTGGACACAGAGTGCATTATTTTAATATTTTTAATTTTTTCCGTTTGTCAGCTGTGCAATTTCCGTCTCTGATGTAACGTTAGGGACTAAAACGAGACGCGTTTTTCAAGATAGGGACTAAAAGCAGTGAAAAAAATGTTAGGGACCAAAGTGAGAATCGTGTGAAAATGTAGGGACGAAAAAGGGTTTTATCCCTAAATTTTTTTGATAAACATGAAAATACATAATTGGGTGTGTGTAAACCTGAGATTTAATCAAGGGTCCTATAGAATTGACTGCATGATGCGAAGTATAACATGAATTATAGTTTTAGAGTGTGAACCGTGCATTTTAAAATTTTAGAGTACAAAGTGTAATTTGGTATATAATTTAGAGTGATAAAATGTAATTTTTTCTTAAAATTTAACTAAAGTTGCAATTTTTACAATCCTCACGGTAGAGAGTAGCTAGCTATTGAAGTGACTTATATGTTTTACAGTTTGGAGTAAACCATATATTAATTTTCCCCCTAATTTTAGAAATAAGGTTTTCGGTGGTACTTTACTTTTTTTTCATGAAACGTAACCTAATCAAACTTCTTGTGTGACACTTTAGGATCATTGCTAATATTCCTCAAATGAGGTTGCTTTTTCTTCATTCTTGAAATATTCAAGATCAAATATGTCAATCTAATTAATTTTTTTTTTCTAATTTATAATGTGAGTTCATGGATTAAACAACTACCACAATCAATGTATTGGAAGATAATGTGTTGATGGTTACGGCATTGTGCAACTGTTGAAAGTAACATGTGAGTAATTCGTGGCTTACCAAAAAAACTACTATCTTGGAAGCTATTGAGTAATTAAATTCAACACCCCGGGCCCCCACCCTCCTTAAAAAAGAAAAAGAAAAAGAAAAAGGGAAGAGTTCTTATTCACTGGTTACCCCCTCCCTTTCTACGCCCTATATATACTTTTTAGTTTTTATTGGTAAGTTATACTTTTTCCGGTACAAGAGCCAACAAATAATAAAAACAATTAAATACTTATTTTCCCATAAAAAATAAGTTGTCTATTTTCAAAACACCCCCCCCCCCTCAACACACACACACACACACACACACACACACTGACACACACAATATATATAAATTTCAAAATTGGATATATAAAAAACAGAGAGACTTTTCCGTTATCCACATCCGGCAAAGGCGCGTGACGTGACTGATTAAACAACCAAACTGAAAATACAAAACCAAAAACAAATAAGGTAAAACAAAACTCAGCTACGTACCAACTACCAAGTACAATTTAGAGTCAAACGTCATTGTTAAATACGAACTCCATGATCAACAAGTAATCCTATTTACAAGTGAAACTTAATTGATGGGCTCCATGAACATTTATTCACCATGCCTTCTTTGGCTAAGCTTGAATTAATGGGTTAGGTTAATTAATTAAGATTTTGTCTTGTGCAGACCAACCCACAACTTGATATGAAAATGTGTAAACCTGAGATTTAACAATATGGAAGGTTGCCTATAAATAGACCTCACTCCGAAGAGATTGATCAGATATTTGCTTTAAGAAAAAAAAAATGAGGTTCATTGTTTTGTTTCTCTTCTCTCTCTCTCTCTCTACTTTTTTGCTTTTGATTACTTCTAACTCGTCCTACAATGACCACCAACCTAATGCTATGGCCTTTCACATTGCACAAATCCATCTCCTATAAACTTCACCATACGTGGTCTATAGCTAAGTGACTCCACCAAAAACCAAAAGATAACTTGCCTTGCAGGCACTCTAGACATTAACTTGGTAAGTTTTTAGATGTAGTAATATAAACTCTTGCATATTTATGTGTTTGTATGAGTCACTACAAGAAGGAAAAAAAAAAAAAAAAAAAAAACCTATTGCAACAAAAGTTTTTGTTGCAATAGTCAAATTGTTGCAATAAAGCTCTATTGCGACAAAAAAACTTTGTTGCCTACTATTGCGATAAAGTCTGTGACAATAGATTATTGCAACAAAAATCTCGTTGCAATAGAGTTTTGTTTTAATAAATTTGTTGCAATAAATTATTATTATTATTAATATTAAAAATACTTTTTTGTAATAAAAAATTTGTTGTTATAATTTGTTGTACCAGAATTTTTGTTGCGATAGGTTACCACAACAGTAATATTTTTGCAATAAAGTACTTCTGAAACTTATTGCAACAAATCTCTTTGTTGCGATAGGTCACCGCAATAGTATTTTGTTGTAATAAACTTATTGCTATTATTTATATTTTTGAAATCTATATTTTTTTTCCACTAAATACATCATATTTAACCTATTAACAATATAAACATATTTTCACAAAATCAACACACACAAAAATCTACAAAAGACGCAAAATGTATTATACGTCATCCATACTCAATATATATATATATTCAACCACATAAATTCATTATCATAAATCATTAATATACAACTAGTTGAATTAATAAAATTGGTAGGTTAAACATGTTATATTATAAATTTAAATTTCCTCTTTTTCAACTTCTTTGGCAGTAGCTTGGACTAAACTAATATCACCAAGTTCACCAAAATTGCTTTCCATGTTTAACCACTCTTCCAATAGCTTTGTTTTTTCCTATTTCAACTTAGATGCATATGTTCTGTAGTAGTTGATGCCTTTCTCAAAAACCCCTGATATATAGAAAATAAAAGAAAAGTGTTAGAGCTTGTTTCATTGGTGATGAAATTTAAAAATAATCAGATTATCCGCAATCTTTTACTCTAGTTTGTAACCAAGTTAAACAATACACAAGAAACAGGCCCAAGTAGCAAACAACTTCAATTATGATTTAGACCAATCCAAAAAAGAGTGGCGTTTCACACTTGTTAAACAAATATATGAGAAAAACAGGCAAAAATTACATCTAGGTTGTTTACACAGATTCCTAACATGCAAAATCTTGCAAAGTAATTTTATTTTACACTTTTAAGCAAGGCTCCATATATTGAATTTTACCACAGAGGTACACATTTCACATAATTTCAAGACCCATCATGAATTAGTAATTCTTTTTAGCTACAATGTATACTATGAACTTTGATTGCTAATTAGAACATTCAATTAAGCATCTCTTATATAATATATATACAATTCACCCAAAAATATCCTAAAAATATTCCCCCTTTCCTTTTACTATTCATATGTACAGTTCACACTTCACAGCCCCTAGATTGATTCAAAATTTCAACCTCCTTTCTCCTCTTTAATCCCAAATCAAACACTTATCCTTATTCTATTAAAAATCTTTAACCCTATACATTTTCCCTAATAAAAACAAGCTTTAAAGCTTTGCTATTTGCTACCTATTAGGGAATCCCACGAATGGTTTTGCTTTCAAGAATTGCTCTCTTGACCTATTAATCTGATCTTTTACTAACTATAAAAATAAAAAAAAATAAAAATCTACGACACGAAAGCCCTTAAAGCGCAAAATTTTCAAAACCTCTAGCACCATATACACATAAATAGGTATATTATCACAACTGTCCTGTCAATTTAGTTTTTACCGTTATTTTTTGGATGAAAATTGATGACTCATATAATGGCCAAAATAAAAAATTAGCTTTCGTTGATGTGACAATACACTAAAATTTTATTTTGGTAGTTTGACATGCTATTAATTTTCATTCAAGATATTATAACATGGACTAAATTGACATGACACTGAAAGGTTAGAGACCAAATTGACACGACACTGAAATGTTAGAGACCAAATTGAAATATACTGTAAATGATAGGGACCAAATATGTAGTTTATCCAAAGTAATTTTATGGATTTTGATGGAAGTTTCTTTTAATATTGGTGGGACCCATAGAAATATTTTTTCCCCACATTTCATTTCTTCCCTCTATTATCTTCTAACTAAACAAAGGAAAATGAGTCAATTCTCTTCCCTTCTCTCCCTTTCCCCGCACCAAACATAGCCTAAGAATCACATCTATCTATCTGTCTCTTTCTCCCTTCTCCAAGAATCTTTGATTCAGTGATCATTCATTTGAACATTTGACAAACAAATATGAGTGTAAGATGAATAAATCAATGGCTTGAGCTTTTGGTGAAGCTTAATGGTGGAACACAACTATTTTAGGATTTCAATTGTTTGTTAGTTAAATATTAGCATTGATACACCATGTTGAATATGCTAGTATGGATGCAGAAACGAAAGTATAAAGTATAGAACACAATAACACGCAAGAGCTACGTAGTTCAACCTAACAACTTATATCCATGGAGGAAACCCTAAAGGGCTACATCAATAATATATTATAGTGTAGTACAAATCCTGTGTTATAATGAATCATAACATGTGTATATATAGTAGACTAAACCCTAGACTAATAGACTTTTAGTACAAGTCAGAGACTTGACTTGCACACAAAGTAGAATTAGGCTGGGACCTACGCTAATGGGCTAATATATCTCTAACACCCCCTCTTAAACTTAAGATGGAAGCTTGATGAAATCTTGAGATTTGATAAGGTTAAGAAGATCCCTTGAATAAAGTTTGGCTCTATGATGATAGTTTGAGGAAGGCAATGGTCTTGCAGTGTTGATGTGACTTCTATCGATGGCATGACTATACCGGAGAGTTTTGACGATAGCAGTAGGAAGTCAAAAAAGATGAACACAGCGAAAAAACACTGAGAAAGACAAAGATTGCTCTTAAATATACCGCAAAGACAGAAAACCATGCCACAAGAAGGTGGCTCTGGTACCAAGTTAAATATTAGCATTAATACACCATGTTGAATATGCTAGTATGGATGTAGAAACAAAAGCATAAAGTATAGGACACAACAACACACGAAAGTTATGTGGTTCAGCCTATCGGCCTACATCCACGGAGGAAACCTTAAAGGACTACATCAATAATATATTATAGTGTAGTACAAATCCCGCGTTACAATGAATCATAACATGTGCATATATAGTAGACTAAACCCTAGATTAATAGACTTCTAGTACAAGTAGGAGACTTCTAGTACAAATAGGAGACTTGGCTATGCTAATGGGCTAATATATCTCTAACATTGTTTTTAGGGAAAAACCTGGAAAGTATTTAACTTGTAGACCACTCATGGGTTTGAAAAACTGACTAGTTGGATGTCGAACGATTCATAGGAAATTTGTTTTTATCAATTTTTTAGGTTTTAAAAACTAGAAAAGTTGCCATGTTCCCAATTGACTTGTTCCAACTATCTGGTCCAGTTTTTACAACTATGCTAATAGCTATAAGATTGAACCAACAACAACATTGAGAGTTCACAACAAAGGACATAGGTTAACTCGGTCCAACTGTCTGGTCCAAGTTTTACAACTATGCTAATAGCTATAAGATTGAACCAACAACAACATTGAGAGCTCAAGACAAAGACATAGTTATCCAAGGGTCACTCCTTCAAATGCTCCAGTTGTAGCACAATACAATATGGATGATTACTTGTTTTGACTATCATCCCCGGCCTTTCTTTGACATCCAGGCCTTTTCCCTCCACCAATCATTCCTCTATGAGAACCTCCCCATCATAACATCTTCTATTTCTTTGAATCTAAATTAACTTTCACCATGCTACTTCCCTTCCCATGTGTCTAAGTTGTTCCCAAGTTGTAGCATAATTGAACTTAATTTCCATTTGCTGATGCAGTCTAGATTGGCTTATCTTGCTCACCAACTCTAACGATCTAACTAGGTTCAGTTGACTTTGAATGTTAACCAACTCCTCTAATTTGGCAGGAGGTCAGTGCCCCTCTCCATTGCCTAACACGCTCCATTTTAGCATCAATGGAACTAGTGGCATCATATGCAATTGTTAGGACTTACAGTGTGTTGGCAAATTCCATGACAAATTGGTTGTATATTTTATCATTTTAATTGAACATTGGGAGTTAATCTATACATTGAACATGAAAGAGAGAACAAAAAATTTGACAACATGATCTATATAAGATGGAATATCGTCTTTCTATGAAACACTGAAAGCAAATTTGATAGGCTAGGAGTATTACTACATTACATTTTGAGACATACGTATGCCTAGCTATGATATACAAATAATTTGGGAGCTCGGGAAGACTAATTCTCAATGACATTTCGACCCATGATTGAAACCAGGCTCTCCACATAAGCTATAGTTTGTGTTGCATAATACAATGGATGCCCACTAACTTGAAGATTCTTAATTTGTGGAGCATTTAATTTATACACAACTACTTGTCCATTGTCCTCCACTAGAAAAATCTTGTCACCTAAAAGAAGAATATGGCCACCATTGGTAGGTCCTACTAGCTTACGAATTCCTAGAAGGGGTCCGATAACATATTGTTTGGTCCAAGACTCCTTAACACTGATGATGCTTGGATGATCAGTGGGCTGAATTGTCTTCGACGTTATCAAAGGTCGCTAGTAAATCCTGAAAAAGAAGAAGAAAATCAAAGGAGACTGATGGAGGTCGGCCAAAAATCCTCCGATGGCAAAGTTAGTATCTTTGTGGTTTTTCGTTTTAGGAAAAATGAATGGAAGTTCTGAATGGTCACCTTCTTCGTAGATCAGTGCTTTTATAGCATACCCACGGAACAGTCGTCTCCCTTCATGTAAGTCGACGGTTTTGAAAGTAACCTCTAACTGTTTTCGGTACCGTATCGTTTGGCCTGATTGATCTAACCGTCGTTGGCAATGGTTCCCATCAATTTTGTCGATTACGGAGCGAGGCGTGATGCCCTATGTCTGGACAGTAATGTTGACCACCCAGCTTACTCAGGACGAGGTTATGCTCAGGAAGAGATTATCTCAAATCTCGTCCTTCCTGTTTCATTCAGGACAAGTTTTCCTCGTCCTGACTTTCACGGGTTGAGGTTGTAGATCAGGACGACCCATCATGGACGAGTCTGGAGTTGCAATTTTTCTAGTATCATCAGTTGCCCCCTTGTCCATGGGTTGTCCAGAGATACTTGACTTCTGGGTACTCTGCCAACGAATTGGTGACACGTGTCATGACCTTATTCGCAGGAAATCACGTCGATTTGCCTAACCGAGGAAAGTGCCACATGTCTCCTTTTCATTCGTTTATGTCGTTTCAGATGTCAGGGTCCATTGCCTATAAATAGTTGATTTCCATCGCTACCCTCCTCATTTCTGAAATTTCCCTGTTCAATTATTCTCGTCTTAGATCCTTGTTTAGAAGTATTCTGCGTCCATAAGTTTCCCTCGTCCTAGATCTAGGTATATTCCTAACTTCGTCCTAAGTTTTTTTTTTTAAACTTTCCATAAAATGTCAATTGTTCTTTCCTCGTCTAGCGATAGTGTAGATAAAGCCACAGACGAGTATTCTGACCGTAGCAGTTTTAGTGGGTTTAGTGATAGCAACAGTAGTAGTGGTAGTAGTAGTGAGGGGAACACTACGGAGGAGTATATATCTGGTGTCCCTGGGGTTCCTTTAGAGGTTCTCCAGGAAGGGCTAAAGACGAGGTTTGAGTCCGGATCTCAGGGCGGAACTAGTGACCCCTCGTCCACAGTTCAGGACGAGGATGAGGAAGTTGTATATAGTTATGCCATAGGTATAGATTCAAAGATAGATGATAGGAAAATTGAATTACTTAAAACATGGTATCAAATCCCAGACGAGCTTAACCCTAGGTTAGCCGTCCGTGGAGAGTGGTGTTGTCAGCCTCGTTTTGGGATTGGTGTTTATGAGGCTTACCTTTTGGGAGGGCTTAGACTACCTCTAAATAGTTTTTCCAGGGAGTTACTGTTTAGGTTAGGTTTAGGAGTTTGTCAGTTTAATCCTAACGCATGGAGGTTGGTTGTCTCCATGCAAGTTTTGTGGAGGGAGGTGTTTGAGGGGAACCGTCCTCTTACTGTGGACGAGTTCCTCTTCTGTTACAAGCCCTCCGAGATTAATCAGTCCCTTGGCTTTTATCAATTTATAACCAGGGGGAAAGATTATAGGCTAATCAAATCCTTAGTCACCTCAGATAGGAACTGGAAGACGGAGTTCTTCTTCGTCTCAGGTTTCTGGGCTGGACGCCCCATTGAGGTTGACAGGGACCCATTCCCTCCATACACTGGGGAACTGGGAAACCTTCGTCCTAAAGGTATGTTCATCTCAACCTTATTCAGCTTTTAATGTTTTCTATAATTCAAAAATCCTAACTCTTGTTTCCTCGTCCTTATTTTGTTTCAGGTGCTAGACGACCTCACTTGGATAGGTTTTATATTGAACACATCCAGAAGGCTCGTCTGTACACTGACAGGACGTTCCATTCACTAGTAAGCCTCCAACATCTTGCTACTTGGGGCTTAGGTCCTATACCTTCTCCTGAAGCCCTTGCACACGAGATCGCTACTCGCAGACGTAAGTTACTTTCATTTATTATTCCTCTTTTTTTTTTATTCATTTATTATTATATATATATATATATTTTTTTTTTTTTTTAAAAAAAAAAAACTGACGTCTTTCCTTTTAGGAATGGCGACGATGAAGGAGAACAAGGGCAAGGAGGTTGTGGACGAGGGAGTTAAGTCTCAACCTCGTCCACCCACAGGTGAGAAAAGAAAAAACATCTCATCGAGGGTGGACTTGGGTGACCTCCCAAGCAGACGAGGAAGGGATAAGAAGCACAAGTCTTCCAAACCTCAAGGCGTCAAGTCTCCTCCTACCTCTAGCCTGGAGTCCCCTGTACAGATTCTTGCTCTTGATCCTGAGCCAAAAGATCCTCCGTCCAGGAAGATCTCGTCCATGGTCCACGCACCCACATCGTCTACTGCTCCCAAGGAAGTTCCTCAACACCTTTTAGGAAATGAGGACTTGGCTTGGGAGAGGTTCTCGACGGCAGTGACGTACATGGACGTGGGTGCCTATTACAACATGTCCTTGAAGGATTTTGAGCACTCTGATGTTCATGATCTCTTCAAGGTAAGCTCTTAAGTTTTTTAAGTTTTTTTTTTTATATATGTCTTGTCTTTAATTAATGACACTGATATGTACTTAAATTTTAATGTACAGGCCATGTCTAAGTTCATCGCTGCGTCCAGGCAGGCCACTGAACTAGACAAGATGAGGCTGCTTCTGGAGAACAGGATAAAGGAGGTGAAGGAGGAGAGCAAGGTGTGGGCTGAGGTGGTTGCTAAGGCCAGGGAAGAGGCTAAAGAGCTTAGGAACCTCAATGAAGAGCTCAAGACGGATGTCCTTGAAAAGGATACTCGTCTTGACCATCTTCAGAAGAAAAATAATGAGCTAAGTGCCCTTCTCGAAAAGGCAAAGGAGGACGCAGTTACAGAGTTCCAGACGTCCAAGCAATTCATTGACCTGCTAGACAAGAACTATGCAGCTGGGTTCGAAGACTTCAGGCTGGACGCTACGGAGAACTTCCCCAACCTTGACTTTAGCATCATAAAGCTTAATCTTGGTGCTGCCACTAGCTCTCTCCTCCAAACGAGCTCAGAGGACGTCAATATTGAGGATGATGCTAGCACACTTCCTCCTCCTGCAAATGCCAAGGACAACACTCCTCCTGCATGAAGACTTTTGTTTTTTGTTTGTTGTGTTTTTTTTTTTAAAGAAGGAAATGTAATTCGAGTACATTTATCTCGTCCATGGTTTTAGGACGAGACTTTGAACAAATTCAGGGTGTTTGAACGTTTAGTAGTCCGCCCTTAAATAATTTGATCAACTTTTTTTTTTATGTTTGCGTGAACGAGAATTTTTCTTATCAAAATATAAGTTCATGCTCGTCCATGGGAGTAATTTTTATTAGAAAACACTCTCATCAGTTTCAACTCGTCTTTAAAAAAAACATGATGAAATAGTGATTCTTTATTACATCTTTAAACTTGTAGTCTTTCATCACCACCTTTGCCTCGTCCACATGTTGGATTGTTTTGGTGTTGATATATTCTGCGTTTCCTCGTCCATGTTCTGGACGAGTCTTTTTGACAAGTTTAAACCTATATGCATTTTCTCGTCCATGTGTTGGACGCATTGAATATTTACTCGTCCTTGTGTTGGACGTATTGAATATTTACTCGTCCATGGGTTGGACGTGCTCAAATCCTTGTTTAATTGTACAAGGTTTTTACCTCGTCTTGTATTTGGACGGCTGTGCCTTGTTATGAAGGGCATACCGGCGTTTCATCTCTGTCATCCAGAGAATTTTCTCGTCCATGGACTTGGCCCTTCTATTCTTTCCCTATTAATTGGTGGATTTGAACAAAAATTTAAACAAGAGTCATATGGAGATTATGGATTCACACAACACTATGTACATAACATAAATATTGTTCACAGATGGGGCACATACTCATGAGTTAGTGCCTTATAAAAAGCTAAGTACATACAAGCAAATCCACCACCTTGTCCATAACCACACCATAATAACAATAAAATAACACTATAGAACACACTGCAAATACATATATAAACCATCTAATATACGCTTGTCCAGGAGAACCTTTGTTTAGGCTAGCATTCTACTGATAATACCTTCTCAGGTGTTCAACATTCCATGGATGCTCTAATTTCCTCCCGTCCAGGGCTTCCAAGTAGTAGGACCCTTGCCTCTTGGAGTTGATAATTCTGTAAGGTCTTTCCCAATTGGGCCCCAACTTCCCATGAGCTGGGTTCTTGGTTGCCAAAGAAACTTTCTTTAGGACGAGGTCTCCAATGTTGAATCGCCTCGGCTTAACCATCGCATCATGTTGCCTAGCCATGAGATTTTTGTACCTTGCCGTTCTTTTCTCTGCGTCCGTCCTCACCTCGTCTATGAGATCGAGGTTCAAACGAAGTTATTCCTCATTATCCTTGTCCTGATACATCGTCACCTTATGGTTGGCCATATGTACCTCTGCAGGTATGACTGCCTCGCTCCCATAAGCCAGCTTGAAAGGGGTTTCCCCCGTGGGGGTTCTGACAGTCGTTCTGTATGCCCATAATACACCCGACAGCTCATCCGGCCATACTCCCTTTGCCCCTTCAAGACGAGTCTTGATAATTTTTAACAAGGATCGATTTGCAACTTCTGCTTGACCATTTGCTTGAGGATGGGCTGGTGAAGAGTAATGATTTTGAATTCCAAAGTGTTCACAAAAATCCTTGAAGAGTGAATTGTCAAATTGTCGTCCATTGTCGGATACTAACACTCGGGGCACCCCAAACCTGCACAGAATACTTTTCCAGACGAAGTTTTTCACATTTTGTTGTGTGATGTCCGCTAGGGGTTCGACTTCCACCCACTTAGTGAAATAGTCAATCCCTACCACCAAGAACTTCATCTGCCTGGTTCCAACTGGGAAAGGACCCAAGATATCTAGACCCCATTGAGCAAATGGCCACGGGGCCATTATGGGGGTGAGGTACTCCGACGGCTGTCTGGGGACGTTACTGAACCGCTGACATTGATCACAAACTTTGACATAAGCTTTAGCATCTGCCTGAATAGTTGGCCAGTAATATCCTGCACGGACGACCTTATGTATAAGTGATCTGGCTCCCGAGTGGTTTCCGCAAGCTCCTTCATAGACTTCCCTCAACACATAGTTGGCCTCATCTGGTGACAAACATCTAAGATAAGGTTGTGAAAAACCTCTTTTATATAGTATGTCATTCAGAAGGATATATCTGGCTGACCGAACTTTAAGTTTCCTGGCCTCGTCCTTCCCTTCCGGGAGAGTTCCGTCCTTCAAATATGATATTATCGGGGCCATCCAACTTTCTTCATTCTGTACTTGCAGTACGTCAGGGATGTCTATACTTGGAAGATATTGGATTTCATCAAACTCGTCCATAGGCTGATTTGCTGAGGCTTCCTTTGCTAATGCATCTGCGTCCATGTTCTCCTCCCTCGGGATTTGAACAAAGGTAGCTTCTTTGAATTTCTTCACTGACTGCAGTACTTTCTCAAGATATTTCTTCATTCGCTCTTCCTTGGCTTCACAAGTCCCATTTACTTGACCCATGACTAACTGCGAATCTCCCAGAATAAGTACTGATTCAGCTTCTATGGACTTGGCCAGTTCCAAACCTTTTAGAAGCGCTTCATACTCAACTTCATTATTGGTTGCTTGATATTGTAGGCGCACCTTGTACGTCAACTTATCTCCCTCAGGGGACTGCAACACAACTCCTATCCCTCCTGCATGCTGTGTAGACGAGCCATCCACGTGAATGATCCATTTTTTGTCTTCCACTACTTCCGACTCATTGCGACTCGGAGTAAATTCTGCGATAAAATCTGCTAGAGCCTGAGCTTTTATCGCGTGCCTTGGCAGGTACTTGATATCAAACTCACTGAGCTCGACTGCCCACTGGATCAATCATCCTGCAGCTTCTAACTTATTCATTGCTTTCTTTAGCGGGTGGTCCGTCATGACGTTGATAATGTGAGCTTGGAAGTAGTGCCTCAGTTTCCTAGAGGCTGTGATCAAGGCAAAAGCCAACTTCTCTATTTGTGGGTATCGTGCTTCCGCTCCTCTAAGTGCTCGACTGGTGTAATAGACCGGTTTCTGCACTCTTCCTTCTTCTCTGATCAACGCCGAACTTACAGCATGCGGGGTAACAGCCAAATACAGATATAACTCTTCTCCTAGCACGGATGGACTTAACAATGGGACAGATGTAAGGTATGCTTTCAGGTCTTCGAAGGCTCTCTGACAGTCGTCCGTCCATTCAAATGCTTTTCTAAGAATTCTGAAAAATGGCAAACATTTATCAGTGGCTTTGGAAACAAACCTGTTAAGGGCTGCAACTCGTCCGGTGAGTGACTGGACTTCTTTAACATTTTGCGAAGGCTTCATATCCAGTATTGCTCGGATTTTATCAGGATTAACTTCGATTCCTCTGTGTGAGACCATAAAGCCCAGAAACTTTCCCGATGACACTCCAAAAGCACACTTGTTGGGATTTAACTTTATGTTGTACTGCCGGAGTGTATCAAATGTTTCCTGTAGGTCGTCCAGATGAATTTCCTCGTCCTGAATTTTCACCAGCATATCGTCTACATAGACTTCCACATTCCGCCCAATCTGCGGATGAAACATGTGGTTGACCAACCTTTGATATGTTGCCCCTGCATTCTTCAGCCCAAAAGGCATTACCTTATAACAAAATAAGCCTTGACTAGTGACGAATGATGTTTTCTCTTGATCCACCTTGTCCATCCTTATCTGATTATATCCGAAAAAAGGCGTCCATAAAGCTAAGTAGCCTATGACCCGCCGT
This sequence comes from Quercus wislizeni, assembly GCA_023055345.1. NCBI lineage: Eukaryota > Viridiplantae > Streptophyta > Magnoliopsida > Fagales > Fagaceae > Quercus > Quercus wislizeni. Next base: position 5,274,896 of record JALGQJ010000015.1, on the reverse strand, counting down.
AGAATCCACCAACTGGTCAATGCGGGGCAATGGATAATTGTCTTTAGGGCAGGCCTTGTTTAAATCGGTGAAATCCATACACATTCTCCATTTCCCATTTGCCTTCTTGACCATTACTACATTAGCCAGCCAGTCTGGATAATAGACTTCTCGAATGAACTTCGCCTGTGTCAACTTTTGTACTTCTTCTTTAATAGCATTGTCTCTCTCCGGAGCAAATACCCTCTTTTTCTGTAGCACAGGCTTGAAGGAAGGATGTACATTCAGACGATGGGTAATGACACTCGGGTCTATGCCCGGCATGTCCTCATGACTCCAAGCGAACACATCAATATTTTTTCTTAAGAAACATATGAGACCTTTCTTAATCTTTCCTTCCAAATCTGCCCCTATTCTGGTACTTTTTCCCGGATCATCCTCGTCCAGAGGAATTTCTTCCAATGCTTCCGTGGGCTCTGCCACAATTCTTCTTTCCACTATGTTCATCGTCTGAGTCTGCTCGTCCATAGCCAGCATGGCTAAATAACACTCTCTAGCGGCCAACTGATCTCCTTGGACCTCTCCTACCCCATGCTCAGTAGGGAACTTAACTGACAAATGGTAAGTGAATGTGACTGCCTTCCAACTATTTAGGGCCGGCCTCCCAATTATAGCATTGTAGGATGATGAACAATCAACTACAAGGAAGTTCATATTTCTCGTTACTTGTTGCGGATACGCCCCCACTACCACTGGTAAGGAGATAGTACCGACAGGCTGCACTTTCATTCCACCAAAACCAACCAAGGGTGAATACACCGGACGAAGCTGCTCCCGTCCGAGGTTCATTTGTTGGAAGGTAGGATAATACAAGATGTCCGCCGAACTCCCGTTATCTACCAACACCCTTTTAGTTGAATAATCAGCAATAAGCAAGGTGATAATGATGGCATCGTCATGGGGATGGTGTATCCTTGAGGCATCCTCGTCCGTGAAAGTGATAGCCTGCTCGTCTTGATTCCTCGTCTTAGGAGATCGTCCTGAAAGTTGGACGTTTTGTACTACCTTTAGATACGTCTTTTTTGATCTAGATGACTGACCTGTTGAACTTCCCCCAAAAATCATTCTAATTTCTCCAAGCGGAGGCCGTGATGACTCCTCTACCTTCGTCTTCAGCTTCTCATCCTTGTAGTCTCATCCAAGGAAATTCCTCAATTTCCCTTGTCTAATGAGATTTTCAATCTGCTGCTTGAGATCGAAACATTCGTCGGTGTCATGCCCATGGTCTCTATGGAAGCGACAATACTTATTCCGATTGCGCTTATTGGGATCTCCTTTCATTTTCTCTGGCCACTTTAAAGAGGGCTCGTCCTTGATTTGCATAAGAACTTGCTCAAGTGGGACGTTTAATGGTGTGTACTGCTGATTTCGCGCTGAAGGACCTACTTTTTATTGTCTCGGTCTTTCTTATCTTCTGCACGTCCCTTTTTTGGACGAGGCCTTTGGTCAGTACTGCGTACAGGATTCGCCTCCACTCTTTCAGCTCTCTTTCTCTTCTTGGCTATGATCGCGTCTTCTGCATTCATGAAGTTCTGAGCCGAATGGACGAGTTCTGCCATGGACTGGGGCTCTTTTTCGTAAAGCTTGTGAATGAAAAGATCGGAATTAACGCCATTGTGGAATGCCGCTAGCAGCAACTTATCATCTACTTCATCCACTGTCAGAGCTTCTCGGTTGAAGCGAGTGATAAAGGACCGCAGACTTTCATTTTCTCCTTGCTCTATGGTCAGCAGGCTGGACGAGGAACGTTTGTGCCTCTGTCCCCCAATAAAGTTGTTAACAAACAACTTGCTCAACTCTTCAAAGGAACTTACTGAATTGGGGGGTATTTTACTAAACCACACTCGCGCGGGCCCCTTGAGGGTGGTTGGAAAGGCTCTACACATTATCTCGTCAGGAACCCCTTGAAATTGCATCGTAGTCTTGAAAGTAGCGATGTGGTCAAAGGGGTCACGCGTCCCGTCATATGAATCTAAGGAAGGCATCTTAAACTTCGGAGGGAGAGGGTGACTGTTGATGAGTGCAGTGAAAAGGGAGTCAGTCCTATGAACTAAGTCCTCCACTGGATTTGCCCATCTCATATTCTCTCTCATCTCATCCATGACCCTTCTCATCTGGTCCATCTCCTTTTCCAGATGCGGTACCCTTCGCGAGGTGGTACCCCTTGACTGGCTCTCAGGTTCAGCATTTCTTGTGTCTTCTTGACTCTGGGTATGCCCTTCGGCATCTTCGTCGCGATGCTGTCTCCTGGAGTTAAGTTGTCTGGTCAGTTCCTGATTCTGACGGGTTAACTTCGCCATAGCGGCAGCCATGGACTGCACATGTTGGACAGAAGATGGTTGCATAGCGGGCACCGATTGACGATCGCGGCGAGGATTACTGGAAGCGTCCCTACTCTCTTGAGGGCCTGAACTGGTAACCCTTGATCTTATTCGAACCATTTCAACCCTTTATCAGTGAAAGAAATTACAGAATTCGAAGAAAGTAAAACTCTAAAAATTCTATATTTCCTCCCCACAGACGGCGCCAACTGATGATGCTTGGATGATCAGTGGGCTGAACTGTCTTCGACGTTATCAAAGGTCGCTAGTAAATCCTGAAAAAGAAGAAGAAAATCAAAGGAGACCGGTGGAGGCCGGCCAAAAATCCTCCGATGGCAAAGTTAGTATCTTTGTGGTTTTTCGTTTTAGGAAAAATGAATGGAAGTTCTGAATGGTCACCTTCTTCGTAGATTAGTGCTTTTATAGCATACCCACGGAACAGTCGTCTCCCTTCATGTAAGTCGACGGTTTCGAAAGTAACCTCTAACTGTTTTCGGTACCGTATCGTTTGGCCTGATTGATCTAACCGTTGTTGGCAATGGTTCCCATCAATTTTGTCGATTACGTAGCGAGGCGTGATGCCCTATGTCTGGACAGTAATGTTGACCACCCAGCTTACTTAGGACGAGGTTATGCTCAGGACGAGATTATCTCAAATCTCGTCCTTCCTGTTTCGTTCAGGACGAGTTTTCCTCGTCCTGACTTTCACGGGTTGAGGTTGTAGATCAGGATGACCCATCATGGACGAGTCTGGAGTTGCAATTTTTCTAGTATCATCAAACACCATATTCATGCATCACCCAAATATCAAAGGTTTCTCATGTGCGCAAATATTGTAAACAATCGAAGCAACACAATTTCCCAACAGAGCTAAATTAAAGCTTGCCAAATTTGATTGAAATGTGAAATATCGGTCAAATCTGGCATGCTTAACATTCCAAACACCTCATTGCTCATGTCAAAGGATACAATGATGTTGTAATCCTTTTCCTTTGGCCTACTGGACCAATGATAAGCTCCATTCAAGTATATTTCACAACATCCACCAAAAACATGAATATCAGAAATGGTGTCGCAGTTGATTTGCCTCCAAGAATCAGTACTTAGGGTGTAGACCTCAACATGTTTATGTAGAACTACATGAGGGCCCAAAATGAGTGAGTAGCCTGTAACGTCCCAATAGGTGAGAATTGTAACTACCTTGAAGTCATTAGAATTGCAGTCATAACCAAACCCAGAAGCTGTATTTTGGTAGTCAATGTGAGCTGGAAATTGGACATGAAGTGGAGGAACCACCTTAAATTCTCTGATTGCTGGATTCCATAAGACAAAGCTATAGAAATAATCTCCTCTTGTACAAGCTTGCAGGCAAATTACGCCGTTGCTGCAACCACCCACTATGCACTACAATTTTATGTCCTCTCTTGAAAAAAAGGAGTGTCCAGAATGATTCCAGAATCAAAATTATCATCATCAAGATTAGGGTGCAAGGACAGTGCTCTCTTGCGGATATCATGGTCTAAGGACTCTAGGCCACACACGAGAATACTTGGATTTTTTTTAGATGAATGGTGGTGGTGTTTAGCAATGAAACAAGAGTTTTGGAAACAAGTGGACCATGACTTGTTTAGGCAACTGAATCGCTTTAAAGATTTAACTGGAAGCCTGGAAAGTATGTCCTCCACCACCTCTTCCGGTAGCTCAAAGCTCACCATGTTTATATTGATTGAATGATTTGGTAAATGTAGTGATAACAAATGGGATAGGCTGAATTCTATTTATTTCAATTGAATATATAGCTAATCCGGTGGTTCAGTGACATACTGACAGGCATGTATCTCAACTATACGTGACCTCTTCCAAAAACACAAAAAATATAAAAATACTAGATCAAATAAGATCAGAAGTGGTTTGAACTCTTCAGTAACTCACCCTGGTTTTCTCCTCTAGGTTTTTCTCTGAAACTCCTAGAGCGGTGAAAATATCTCCCTATCCCCGGATAGGCATCTTCCCCTCTCTGGTGGGACCTTGTTCTTTCCTTTTTCACCCTCTCTCTTCTGCACACACCTCCTCCTCTCTAGTGGTCCCACTTCCCTATCTTTTCACCCTCTCCATCCTACACACTCCTTCAACCTCCAATATGGACGATATCACAAGTAAATGGAATAGGCTCTCTTTAAACCAAACTGAAAACCAAACCATTGTTCTCATTCCCACAGTCACGGGAAATGGTAAGGTTTTGGTAGCGAAGTTCTTTACGAAGAGAAGAATCAACATGGAAGCGGTTCTACGCACACTCAAGAGTATGTGGAAGACTGAGAAAAGCTTTGACGTTAGGGACCTTGGCTCTAATATGGTGTTGGTTTTGTTTGATGAAGAATATGACCTAGACCACATTCTGATGCATGGACCATGGTCCTTTGACAAGTATCTTCTTGGCTTGTACAAGTTGTGAAAGAACGAAGCAGTCGAGAATGCACCGTTTGATCGTATCAGCTTTTGGGTGCAAATACACGACTTACCAATTCAGCACATGAATAAGGAGAATGCGGAGGCAATAGGCAACTTGGTGGGCCTTGTCGAACAAGTTGATGCTTCTCCAACGGGTGACTGCTGTGTTAATATGGACATGTGCCAGCCTTTGTGTCATGGGATCAAAGTGGATGTAGGGGAATCATCACCTCAATGGGTTTCCTTCCAATATGAGCGCATGCCTATATTCTGTTATTGGTGTGGCTTGCTCAACCATGATGAATGGGATTGTAAACTCTGGGTACGCAGTAAAGGCACACTAAAGAAAGAAGATCAACAAGGGTGTGGATGAAAGCAAGTTTGGAGAGACCCCAGCACCGCCCTGACGTTGCTCCACCACCGCAGCGAAATCGCATTGCCACGCCGACGCCGCCAGAAATCCCAGCACCAGCACCGGCCACCACAACAGTAGTCGGCGGACCTACTGCTAACACCGCTGACACAAGGGACAGCCCAAGCACCTCGGCAATTAATGCTATCCGACATATCCTGATACATGCGGAAATATTATATGACACTGATCTTTTTGAGTCCCACCTTGATGAGATTGACAGAGATTTGGCAAAAATTCCTCAAAAACAGCCGTTGACTTCAAAAAACGCTCCCACATAAACTCCCAATGCTGCTGCTGTAACGGATGCCTTCATACTGGATCCCGAAATATCTCCTTCATTCACTACAACCATTACTGACACGGAAGTGGGAAAATCTTCAGTCACAATTAAAGGGCCTAAAGCACAACATGGGCCTGCCACTATTGCACCAACTCCCACGGCCCAACAGCAACCTACATGGAAAAGAAAAAATGAGGCCCAAAGACCCAAAAACTATACGTGACATACCAATCATTGATTTCCAAAAAAAAAAAAAAAAAAAAACTATACCAATCATTCGATCAAATATAAAAGTCAAACTTGGAAAATAAAAATAAAAATGTTATCATCTTGCGTTCGTGGATCGGTGTCATACTGACATACATAGAGTACAGCTCCAAATCCACCCATATATGCTTCACTCTCATAATAAGTAAACCAGTTGAAGTGAAATAATAATAATAATAATAATTAGTCACATATCCACGTGATGCATGAGAATATATATATATATATAGGATGTAATATATAAAAAGTAACCATTAATTCAAGGATTGTCACTTTTTAAAAAGATTTCTACAAGTATTTTTTATCTTTTTATCTCTACAAATATATCATTCTATTATTTTTTGTATGTTTGATTAATATTTTTTTAAAGTGAACCATATTTTTCTAACTTTTGTTGTAGTGTGTTATATTAACCTAATATATAACTAAACTTTATATGTTTCAACTCTCTTAAGGAATAAGGAGATTACATGTAATCAAAACTCATCATAAAATTACAAATTTATCTTAATCAAAATTAAAATGAAACCAAAGAAATAAAAGATAGACTTCATCATAATTTATTGTTCAAACAATTGGTAGGCATATTCTAATTCATAGCCATTTAGATTGTGTTTTGATATATACTCAAATTCCTATTTCCCAAAAAAAACTAAGTATTAACTTAAGCCAAAATTCAACCAAAGATATAAAAGGGAGAGAGAAGACTTTGTAATGAGAAATTGAAAAAAGAAAAAAAATCCCAAAACATATATATATATATATATATATATATATATATATATATATATATATATATATATATAAAACCATCAATCTTAATTAGAGTTATAAAAAAGAACAAAAATTCAGAGAGAGGGAGAGAGAGTACTCACAATTTTTTTTTTGGTGGTAAAAATATGGATTGAAATGGGAGAAATGATATCAAATTTATACAAATAAAATAGGAAGAAGAAGAGTCAAGTTATAAAAAAGAAAAAATGATGAAGGAAGTGTAACGGCGAAGTAGAGAGTAGTAGGGGAGGTAAAGAGGGAAGAGAAAGGTTGGAGAAAGTATAACAGTAGACATGTACTAATAAAATGGGAAAAAGAAAAGTTAAGTTATGAAAAATGATGAAGGAAGTGTAATGATGAAGTAGAGAGTAGTGGGAGAGGTAAAAAGGCAAAGAGGGAATAGAAAGGTTGGAGGAAGTGTAACCGTAGGTGTGGACTAATAGGGAGAAGAAGAAATTTTTATTTTTGTTTTTTTAGAGAGTAGTGAAAAGAAAAGTCTAAAAAAGAAAAGAAGTTATAAAAAATAAGTGAATGATGTGGCTTAATGATTGAGTAGCAAAATGTATTGTGCGCATGTGTGTGTCTATATATATATATATATATATATAAGGATTAGGATGGAAAGAAAACAACACTCAATGTTGAAATGAGCTTTCAATATAGACAATAAACAATTAGAATTTATGATGGCGTGTAATGTATTACATTTGGCTACAAAGAGTTAATTTTGTAATAGACAATTAATAAAGATGGAAAACCAAAATAATAAAATAAAATAGTGATGTGGTCGTTGATGTGGCTCAACGGGAGCGTAGCAATAATAAATGATACGCTTCAGTTTTTAGATATATATATATATATATATATATATATATTAAGTTTATCTTCTCAAAGAAATAGTAGCAAATTGGGATTCTTGTTAGCCTATCATTTTTTCCCCTAAAGATAACATTGGTTATAGTAGTCGTGAATCTTCAGGAAATTTGGGGATGCTTCAATGAAATTGAATTTTTTTTTTTTTTTGGGGAAAAAGTTTCAACTTATTTGTCAGCTCTTGATGATAGAGTTTTATTATTAGATCAAGACACTAATAGGTTTTTGGTGTAAACGCCAAGCGGGGATTGAACCACATATTTTTTATATAACCATTAGAGACTTTATCAGTTGAGCTAACTGAAAGCTACCAATGAAATTAACAGTTGAATCTTCAATATCTTTCCTAGATGTAACTTATTCTCCACAACCTTTTTGAAAGAACTTTATGGGATTTTATATCTTTTTATTATTATTGTTGTACGGTGGAAGAAATTAGTGTTAAGGTCTAGTGTTAATGGGATTTTATCTTCTCTTTTTGCATTCTTGTTGTTCTATTCATTCTCTTCCTCCTTTTGCAGTGAGTCAATTTTCTTCTTTCAGTTTATTAATCCAATTTAGAATGGATCCATAAACATTGTTATTCCATCATCTAAGATTTTGTTTAGTTTCATTTATTTATTTATTTATTTTTTTTTTTTTGCTAGGGTGAACCGACGAGAGCCCTTAATTTCCCTATTTCGTGCCTCTTTAATAACTATGGAGGCTTTGTACTTTGATTCTCAGTTTGCTCATAATGAAACACTTTCTGGCTTTCCTCAGAAACAAAAACAAAACAATTCCAAAACTTTGGAAATCTCATTTCTAATCCTAGCTTCTTTGAGAGTTTGAGGCCCACATCTCTGCCCACCTTTTGGCCCAATTGAATAGCTTTTGTAAGATGGATTGGGCCAATTCTCATCTAAAGTATGTTTTTCTCCATTTGCAAACTTTGATTAGAGATGGAATTTATTTGGCCCAACTCTTTTGTTTCTTCCATGTTTCAAGGCAAAAAAGTAATTATAAAAAGAAAAAAAAAAAAAAGTTTCGAGCTCCCACTATCACAACCATTTGCATTTAGGATTACTATGGTCAATCTTCTCTTAAAAAAAAAAAAAAAGGATTATTATGGTCCAACCCGTGCTTCACTTGGGCTACTAAATGGGAAAGGATTCTAAATTAAAATTTTAAAATTTATGAAATAAATAAATTTATTATTATCCTTAATATTACTCATTAAAAAAAATTAAAAGTATAGGGAGGGAAAAAAAAAGTATAGGGAGGAATGATACTCGCTGCAGTTAATTAATTATATAGGCTCCCCTTGCCATCTTTGAAGTTCCCTGTTGCTAAAAAGGTGATTGGATCATTAAGATCCGTTTGGTACGCGAGTTTAAATACATGTTTTCAGTTTTTAAATAAAATTACACGTATTTTCACACACTTTTTACCCATACATATTTCTAAAAAAATTAAAGAATGTTATTTAAATGCACATACCAAACGGGCTGTAAGATTCTTCGAATTTTTTATTGAGAAGTTGGAAGAAAAACCTTGAAAAGAATGCCATAAAATGTGTTAAGTTATAATCCAACACTTGTCAATATCAGAAGGCTTTTTTTCTTTTTCTTTTAATATATATATATATATGGCGTCCAATAGTTATTTAATAAGCCAAGTGCGATGTCTTCGTTTCTATTTTCTAATTGATTTTTAGTGTTTATTTGGCTAGCTTATTTTTTGCTAACTTATTTTACTATTCAGTTTATTTTTGTTACTATTCATGAGTCATACTGCACTTTTTAGTACTATTCATGGTCCCACTGTACTATTTCAACTAACATTTATCTTTATCTATAGTACTTTCAGTAAAAAAATTTTAGTTTCAATAAAATAAGCGGATCTCAAACAGACCCTTATTATGACCAATTGTGATGGTTCTTGAGAAAGGGAATTTTTCTAATGTATCTTTATACTTTAGAGAGTTATTCATCTTCCATCACCTTGATATTTTTCAAGCATATGAAAATTATATAGAAATAATGTAATTTAATGGTTATGATGTGCTTTAATATTGTATAGAATTTCATAAGTTGTAACTTGAACCTAACCTTTTTTTTTCTTCCTAGTAAATAAGGTTGTGAGCTTTCCTCATCATAGATGTTGGAATTTATGGAAATTAGTAAGGTTAAAGATTATTGTAAAAAATTAAAAAAAAAAAGTTAGAGATTCTTTTATTGCTTAAAAAAAGTCTAAAATGAAAGTTTTTATTTACTTTCTCTTTTCAGAGTAATTGTAGAGAAATAATTTTAAATATTCATAACTAAAAACAGTAGATTCTATTAACCAAAAAAAAAAAACTAAAAACAAAACAGTAGAGAGTTCAAGAATGAAACTGAAATATAACATATAATTCTAAACCCAACTTATATGAGTTATATCTTGAGATAACATTTTATTTTGGACAAAGTTTAACAACAACCTTACTTAATATTTTTTTTATTAGAGGTGAATTTTGACAAATCCACAATTGGATGATATATTCTTCTTCTTTCTCCATGCTAGCAAAATTTCTAAAAAATTGAAAATCAATAGCTATTTCATCAATAAATTATTCAAATTACAAGTTTTTGTAGTTTAAAATTATACATAAAATAAAACTTATAGATCATAAGTAAATAATATCTGAATGACACAAAATTTGATGTGTATTAAAAGGTAAAGAACATACAATTCAACAATTAGATTTTCAAAATGTGTAGTGTGTAGTAATGGTACACTCATGCAAGCTCCAAGGGCATATAAAGCATGAGTGGGAGGGATACTTAGGCGATGTGAGACTCGGTCGCTATCCTAGCACGAGACATCCCACCCCTTCGTAACAAAACCGTGAGGGCTTAGCTCCCCAAAGCGGACAAAACTGCTTAATGGTGGGGCAAGTACCCACATGTAGTAATGTTTATTCTACTGGGTAAGATTGTAGCCTAATGCAACAACTAATTTTGTAGCTAAACTTTCTTATTTTATTTTTACTATTGTTTGAGGGAGAGGCAACTGTCCTAGTGATCTTTCAGGTGTGGGAAATTTGTTTTCAGTCCCTTTCTAGTTTGTAGAGAGGCTAGCAGAGTTTTTCCTAGGCAGGCCAAGGGAGACAATTCTCCACATGGACCGTTTTTCCCACAAGTTGGGGTGGTCATTGGTTGCTGTCTTTATTATAAAAAAGCAGAAGCCCCTCAAAGTCCTCAACAATCAATAATGGTCGTTAGAGAGTAATTTTCATTTTTTTTAATGTTTACCACTCAAACATGAAATTCCCTGTCCCCATTTCCAATTCTTCAGGTACTAGGCCAACTTGTCTCTTTAGAATCAATAGAGACAAAACTTGGATATTGGACTTTTTGAGTGTGAAGATTCTATGTCTACTACCTTCAGATGCAACGTTCATCAGCTTCATCCATAATTCACACACATGTTGAACTGCCTATAACATTATAATCTTTTTTTCTTTTTTTTTTTTTGCACTTCAATCTTGTTATTGAAATTAGTAGTTCACAATGAGAGAGGATGATGAGCCATGTTGCCAAGCCATGTTTTGGTTGTTTCTATTCATATGCTTTCTCCTTTTATTATTTGTCGGTATCACATTTGTCCTTGCTTTAGGACTCGTCCTTCAACCAAGTTGATCTCGAGGTCATCATCAAGGCTGGGGAGAAACAAGCACAGAATAATGTAGGTTGTTTAATTGTTACTACATTATGAAATCAATGATGTAGTCCTTCAATTCATCTTCTAAGAATCTAAAGCTTTATAAACTGCTTGTTGATCTGTAGCAAAGATTATGCCAATTGTTAAAAACCAGCATTTACTTTTATGTACCCTCATTGGAAAATCGCTGGCACTGGAGGTATGTCATACACACACACACACACATTGTGAAGTCTATATTCTGAAGTAAATTGGTTCTAAACATTGGCATTATTGAAGGCACTACCAATTTTCATGGACACAATTCTATCGCCTTAGGCTACCATTCTTATGTCAGCGCCCCTTGTACTTGAATTTGTAGAGGTGAAGTTTGTATTTCCAAGTGCAGTTTATTATTGAAACAAAATAAGACATGGTTATTAGGTTATTTATTCTACTTATTTTCTCTAGATCATTCCCCAAACTGTGTCTTCACGTTATGCACTAAGTCTCGGTGCAAAACTTGCTGCCCTTGTTAGCCTGCTTCTGTTTCTCTTCTTCCTATATCATATCCAATCAGTAAGGTAATTGCTATGTTTCTTATAACTTGCTTCATATTTAACATTTGTTTGATTCATGCCACACATTTTTCCAAATAAGTAATTGATGGGTGAATGAGTTGGAAATTAAAACTCTCTGCTCCTACTCACACACCAAGAATTTGGCGAGGAGAGGGTTAGGACCAACCTCTTGTAATTAGGGAAGAATATAGAACAATTATGCAAGGGCTTCACCATCCAATCCAACAACTATGATCTAATTGATACAAACATAATGACAAGTCAAATTGAATGAGGTGCAAAAAAAAAAAGTGCAAATCCTGTTTGTTATGTATGTATGTGATATATGTTTACTGAATGGCTCAATATAGGCATAGTCATGGGGGAATCCAGGACATGCTTAGCTCAATTTGTATTTTCTTTGGATGAATAAATATGCTTAGCTCGACGATAAGTTTTTGAACAAAGTAAGGGATAACAATGATACTTAAAAGAGTGTAAATTCTTGAGGCACTTTGCTCCTATGTTTTGCTTGACAATGGGGAACTTTTCTTTCACAGTATATGTTTGAAATTCTTATTGTGGCAGATCTTGGATTGGTTCTTTGGGAAAGGGCATTATTCACTTTTAAGACGAGCAGAGTTGAAGACATTGGTTGATTTGCATGCAAATGAGGTTGGCTTCTTATATTCTATTTGAAACCGCATAGCACATGATTGCATATGTGGTGGTTGATAGTGCAATTAATTGTAGATATGCTGTTATCCATTGTTAGGCAAGGAAAGGTGGAGAGTTGTTGCATCATGAAACTTCTATTATTACTGGTGCTCTGGATTTAACAAAAAAGACTGCTAAAGATGCCATGACACCCATATCTGAGACCTTTTCCCTGGATATAAATTGCAAACTCAACATGTATGCCCCTCTGTTCATCTCTAACTGATTATTGCATTTGCTTTATACCTCTTGTTGCTTACAATCGCAAATCATCTTCATCATTAGGCATACAATTGGCATAATAATGAGCAAAGGTCACAGCCGTATACCTATATACTTTGGATATCCTACAAATATTGTAGGCCTCATTCTGGCAAGGAAATCAGGAACTAGAGTTTACTATCAACTGATAGGTCTGAGTTACTTTCTTGCAAGGACCTCACATACTTGACTCAAAGCTTTCCATATCTCTTATTGCTTACTTCTCGCTTGTGCAGAATATTAATCCATATGAACCATCATTACTGGTTATATGAATTGGTAAATTTGTATACCTTTTAAAGAAAGAGTAAGTAGTAAGAAAGCACTTACAGGAAGATTTCCAAGCTGTTAATTGTTTCAAAGTATAATGGAGAAAAAAAAATGCTCAAATGATACTTATATCTAGCACAGTCATTTAATACTGCAATATCTTTGGTGTTATGTATTTAAAATACCTTTTCTTTTATTTTTTGGGATATAGGTTAAGACTTTGATCTTCTGCTGCCCTGAAGATGAAATGCCAATCAAATATATGGCACTCAGGAGTATTCCTAAGGATAAGAATTTCTTTCACATTTCATAGTATTTGATGCTAAAGTTGAAGCTATCAGCATAACATGCTATTTATTATTAAAATTATTTGTAATTTTTTAAAACATTACAAATTTTTGTTCAATGTTTGTGCTATTTTTCTTTACCTGACAATGGGATAACATTGTATAATCTTCTATAATAGGGTATATGACAATTTGCCACTATATGATGTACTGAACTTATTCCATAAGGGTCATAGCCACATGGCTGTTGTCATTAAGAGCAATAAGGATGCTAAAACCCCAGCAAATAGTTCAATCAGCAATTTTAGCATGCTTGCTATAAACACCAATACAAGTTCATGTCCAATGCCAGCAGATCATAGAGGTAAAACTAGTGTCATATTTTCGGGTTAGGTCGAGTCATCAACCGGATAAAAAATAACTAGGCTTCACAAAGCCCAACATGAAGGTTGTGGATCTGCATTTTACAGGAGTATGTCCAATTGACGAGAATTACCCCCACAGATTCATCTTCTTTTTTTTCAATTGACACAAATTACTTTAGTGCTAGAACAGCAAATGTCATCAAGCAAGATGAAAATTTGGCGTCACAGTATAAACGAAGGGAACAAGGAGATGGAAATGTTTTACATGAAAATGTAGAGTCTCATCCAGGTAATTCGGATGAGGAGGTCATTGGAATCATTACAATGAAAGATGTAATGGAGGAACTGTTATAGGTAATGTTAAAAAGTCATAGCTCATACCATTGAAATTTAACTGGAGTTCATGTTTTATGATTCTCATTGTAGATTATCTTCTATTAAAATGAAATTCATGAAATTGGCACGAGTTCTTTAATAGACATCTTTAATTTAATAATGAATTACACTTCAAAAAAAAAAAAAAATTACGAAGTACTATTCGGTCTATCTTATCAAGGAATTAATACATTAGTTACCAAAAGAAGAGCAAAAAACTAATCTGAAGTTGGCTTCTCTCCTGAAATCTTGTTTTTCCCATGATGTAGAGCATAATTACTATATAAGAACATTATTAATCCTTCCATGCCAAAACAATGCCCCCTCTATTAACACACTACTCCAAGTTTCATACAAAGTTTCTAGTGGTATGTTCCATCAGCTATTACTAAAGCAATGTAATTTGTGTAATTACTCTATGATTATAATTCACAATGTAGCTAATACTTCTCCAAATAGGTTGCTCTCTCTTCATTATTGAAACATTCATATAAGCAAAAGGTGTATAAGTGGAACATTCTAGATTGGATCAGAGTGATTGATACCAAATATTTGCGTGCATTTAGATTAGTATTTTTGATAATACAGTTGTACCTAGAAAAAGAAAGGCTTTAAAAGGCCGTATATAGCATAAATTAATCAAGAAATGCACATAGATATCATGAATTGTGGATTAAAATGCGAACTTGGGGTCAATGTTGATTTCTATTTTTATTTTCACGTGTTTTAAGAAAGCTAATATGCTTTTACTTGTGTTGTCAAGGAAGATATATGGGATGAAAATGATGGGTATATCGACGTCCACAACAGGTGAGTAATAGCCATTAATTTATGTTGATCCTATATGCCAATCCACACCATTTTTTGCTGATTTGAATGAGCTCATGTATGTTAATTTGTTTTGTTTCCAAAATAAGAATCAATCTGCTACCATTAAGAAGATCATCATCAAGTTCTAATAATAATAATATTCTTTATGGAACTCCAAAGGCACATCTGCCACATGTACACCGAATCATTCAGAGCCAGAGAATTGCACATAGATACTGCCCCTGGTCATAAGTCTTCGTTTTCCTATTAAAAAATAAAAAAGATTTGTCGTTTTGATTGAAAGTTGAAAGTTTAAACATTAAACGTTTGTTTGGTATTGCCGTATTGGTGAGATAGTTAAAACGTCCTGTCGTTTAGTTGTCATGAAACGGTTGGTCGTTTAATCGGTTGGAGGAAATTTTAATGCGATCCTTCTCTTTCTTGCCTTCATATTCCTGTCCTATTTGAGAAAGCCTAGGCATATCACAACATTTTCATTACACTGTTATTTTTAGTTGGGGTGAGTAAAAGTATGATATTTTAATATTTTAATAATTTTATTTTGACCTATATATGGTAGGCATTCCTCAATTTGTAGGAAAAATATTATTACATTTTATTGTGCTTTCTAGAAAAACCAATCTTATTTATGTTGATATGGTGCATAAAGTTTGGGAATCTAGTCAATGTGTGTTCGGGGGGCCTTTTTTTTGTTGCTCGGCCACGTGTTATCTGTTGGAAGGGTGACCTTGCTAGACCCGAATATGTTTGGGGAGTTGCATTCGGGACTCAATATTGTGCCACATAGTCCAATGGCTACTGGTGTATTTTTAGCTCTACAAAATGAATAACGTCCAAAGTCTAAGAATCTTGATAATGGTTGAATAAATAAATAATATGTGTTTAATATAATAGCTTTGATTAATAGTTGTAATAGTAGTTGATATCATTCCAGTTGTATAACATCAGTGAGTCGATATCATTCCAACAGAATGACTCCAGTGGTGGAGAGGCAGTATGCCATGATAAGTCCTTCCGTGATGACTTTAAGATTGAAAGTGAAAAATGGGTGCAACTAGAGGGAGAGAGAGTATGTCTAGCTATGTGTAGAGGTTGGTTAAGCTTGTCCCTTTTATCATGCATTTAAATGAATTTCCCCTTGACAATGCTCTTTTAGGTGTTGTGAAGTTATGAATAGTATTGTTTTCCATGAGAAGGGTCTTTGTATAAAGTGATGAGTGCTGATCTCGTCAGTCGATTATCTCAAATGGATCCAACACCGGTATAGGCAGTAGGGTCAATTCCTCCGACGTGGTCTTCGGTGTGGTGCCTACCACAACGTCTTCGACGCTCAAGTTAGAATGGGGATAAGTATATTAAAAGAAAATGGACAGGGTTCTATCAGTGTATATTTCTTGTACATTTTGTTGATGATGTGAAGGCCTTATATAGGTTGCTCTGGCTTTTAGCCGTTGGGGGTGGTCAATACCACAAAAGTAACGCCTTTGCCTAGTAATGGGGCTTTAATGGGCTCTAACGGTTTGACAGTCTAGCTTGGTAACCACCTAGAGTGTTTACTCGCATTGGATGACCCTGTATCCTCGTCAGGCATGGCTGGTCCTTTTACTCGTCATCGTGCTTTCGTCATAGTTACTTCGTCTAGGATGTTCGTATGTTCGTCAGTACTATCAATTGCCCCCCAGCTTCTATGGTTGTTACGACACGTCATGACGATCATAGAAGATGAAAGGTTTTCCTGAGCTGTCCACGACTCTTAGGGTTTCACTCCGAATTAAATGCATAGTGGCGGCGCAACATGCGACGTGGCCACCTGGCGCATGGTGATTGGGGGTATTTACTGCGTGACCCTTGGGTTTCCCACCGTTTTCCAGTTTTTGGGATTGAAATCCTTCACTTTCCCATTTCTTCAATCATTTTTTTTTCTGAACTTTCGCCTTCTTTCTTCCTGTTTATTTGTGCCACCACTTCAACTCTGCTCCGGTTGCCGTTCTGTGCGTCCCTTTCGTTTGTGCTGCATACTTCGAAGGTACGTTCTTCTTTCTCTTTCTCTGTTTCTTTTTCTTCATAATTTGTCTATAAATTCCTGATCTTTCTCTTTTTCTTTTTCCTTGTTCGTTTTGCTGTTGTTTGTTTTATGGGCTTTTAGGATTTAAACCCTTCCCCCCCCCCTTTTTCTCTAGTTTTTCATGGTTAGTGGTTCCGAAGTTAGAGTGACTTGCCCCTCTGTGTCTTTTTTCTTTGCTCATTTAGGGGCTGCTTTAGGTGTCTCCGGCGACTTCCTCCCTTTGGTTGGGGATTTCATTTTTGCGGGTTGCGGTTTAAGTTTGGTTATAGGAGAGTTGTCTTCGATTTTGGGTCAGTCCCTTGCTTGGTTTGAGGGGGAAACTAGAAGGATGGTAGAGGTACGATCTAGTGAGCTAGAAATAGGGTTGTTGTCTAGTGGCGACCCTGAGGGGGGAGATACAACCGTCTCTGCCCCTCGGGTAGTTAGGGCTTTTCACGCCCTCGAGGAAGTATGTGGGTTGGACGACGAGACCGTGGGTAGGTTCAAGGATAGGTTCCAGTTCCTAGAGCGTGTCCGTGTTCATCGGCCCACTAACGAGGATAGGGCCTGTCATTTCTTTCCTGGTGAAATATGCTTCTACGAGGCAGCTTTTACCTGCGGGCTTAGGCTCCTCGTCCACCCCTTCATAATGGAGTTGTTAGGTTTCTTCGATATCACTCCTGGGCAACTTATGCCCAATTCGTGGAGGATTGTGGTAAACTGTATGGAAATATGGTTGGCCGCAAACGAAGATATGATCAAAGTTAGCGAGCTCGTCCACCTTTCCCGTCTGAAGGAGTCTAAAGAATATGGGTATTATGAACTTGTCCCTTGGGCGAGGAGAGCCAGGATTGTGAGGGGTCTACCCTCATCATTCAGGTACTGGAAGTCTCGTTTCTTTTTCGTGTCCGGGGACGACTTTGAGACCCCCGCCAGCGAGGCTTGGGGTGACGTCCCAAGGTTACTTCGTTGGTGGGGAACCCCATACTTTGGTGCGTCAACATTCTCCATCGTTTGTTGGTTTCTGTTTTTGTCTTGATTGGTCGTCCATGACCTCCCTCTTTTTCCTTGTGTAGTGAAGAGACGACCTAAGCTGAAGAGCAAATACCAGGGTCGTGTGGAGAAGGTGATTGAGTACGCCAAGACGATAGAGAGCTAGGAAGACCTTGTGGACCCTTGCATTCTCGCGTTTTATTGTTTAGGCCTGGACCCTTCTCAGTACATGCTGCGACTTATTGACATTGAGGGAAAAAAGAGTAAGTCTTAGGTCCGTCAGTGCTGCACATTTTTCCTCTATGTTTACTTAGATAATTTTTTGACAAGTATTTAATTCTTGTAGAAATGATGACAAAATTTAACAAGGATATGTATGCGAGAATGAGGGGCAAGAAGGACGAGCCCCTGTTTGCCCTAGGGACTAAATCCGTTTGTATCACGGACAGGGGCGTTCCGATCTTGGCGGCGCTCCCGTCTTCTCCTACTTCTGCTCCAGCGAGGGGGGCATCCCCGACTTCGTCAGTGGAAGAGGTTCCTCCCCGCAACAAGAGGCTGAGAGTTGGGGAGAAGCAGAAGGAGAAGGTTGACTCCAGGCCTTCTAGCATCTGGGATGATGCCGGAATCTCCGTGGCAAGAGCTCAAGAAACCTTCAGCGCGGACGAGCTTAAGGTGTTCTCTAGAGTTCCAGCAGACGACGTTGCGAGGCGTCATCTTCATAAGCTCGTGCAGGTAACTGTGCGATTTCACTCCTTGTGTGCTTCTCCCTATCTCCTCCATTTTTTTTTTTTTTAAGTGTGTGCCCCTTTTATTTTTATACAGGTGCTGGGTGAAAGTCTCCACATTACTTCAGAGTACCTGGCCTCCGAGGCTAAGGTTGAATCTGCACGATCTCACGCATCATCCTTGGAGGTAGAAAATTCAAAGCTGAGGAAGGAACTCATTGCTGCTATGGACGATGCCAACCTAGCCAAGGAGAAGCTGAGGACTCTGACGGATGAGCTTAAGGTCAAGTGGGAGTTAACCAAGGAGAAGGACGAGCAAATTGCTTTTGCCAGAGAGAGGGCAAAAGGGCTCGCAGCCAAGGCCGTTGAGGGTTTCCAGTAGACCGACGAGTATAATACTGTACTCTTCAGCTGGTACTTCAAAGGGTTCGAGCTTCTAAGGAGGTATTTCATAAAGCACCCTTCTGGGGTGGACTTGGAGAAGCTCGACCTGGAGGAGGTTGATAAAGAAATGGCTGCTGACGAGGCCGCTCAATCTTCTGCTGCTAAGACTGACGCCCCTGAGAATGCCCCTGAGTCCGGCGGTGCTGCAGCTAACGCCTAAACCTGCTATCAAGAAAAATATTTCCTTTTTTTTTTTTTTTTTTTTGGGTGCCCATGTTTTAGGGCTTTTTGTAAATCTGGCTTCGGAAACTATTTGCCCTTAATTTTGGGAACAACACTATTTGCCCAGTTTTTATGGGTTGTTGATAATGGTAATTGCCCATGTTTTTGGGTTTTATTTAAATCTATTAGTTTGTATTTACTTGTGACTGCTTTTTCTACTGGCTTTTATTACGCTTCCCCCCACTTGGCTGAGTGTATGTTTTCCCTTAAAAGAGGAAGTTTAAGCATTTTCCATTCTCTGACTGTATACCTACTTTGAGGATTTTGGCTAAGTGTACTAGTTCGTCAGTAGCATACACCCGTCAAGAACGAATATCGTTACTTGGCCATTTTCTTCTTGAACCTGCACATACTTACAGGATTTTTGTAGAACGGATGGGTCCGTCAGTAACGCATATCTGCAAGGCAGAATCTTATCACTTAGTCATTTTTATTTCATTGACTTACACCTATTTAAAGGATCTTGTCTAGTGAATGTGTTCGTCAGTAACTTACATCCGTTAGGGCGGAATCTTGTTACTTGGCTATTTTTGTTTCACTGACTTACACCTATTTAAAGGATCTTGTCTAGTGAATGTGTTCGTCAATAACTTACATCCGTCAGGGCGGAATCTTGTTACTTGGCTATTTTTGTTTCACCGACTTACACCTATTTAAAGGATCTTGTCTAGTGAATGTGTTCGTCAGTAACTTACATCCGTCTAGGCGGAATCTTGTTACTTGGTCTTTGGGTTTCATTAGTGGCTGGATCTATTTGTACAAAGACATCAAAAGACAAACTTGTTTATTGATCTCAAGAAAAAACAAATTCATCTAATACATTTACTGGTGGTACTTCTTCAAGTTTTCGATGTTCCATGGGCGAAGGAGCTTTTGTCCGTCTAGAGTTTCCAGGTGGTAGCTGCCTCGTCGGGAGTAGTGGACGACCTTATAGGGTCCTTCCCACGTGGGCCCAAGCTTTCCTTGGTTTGGGTCTTTTGTTGCTGCTGAAACTTTGCGTAGAATGAGGTCTCCTATATCAAGCTGTCTTAACTTCACTATCTTTTTGTAGTATTCGGCCATCTTCTGTTGGTATTTTGTCATTCTGCTGGAAGCGTTCTCTCTTACTTCGTCCAGGCAGTCCAGGTTAATCCGTAGCTCCTCGTCATTTCCTTCTTCGTTGAACGCCGCCTGTCTGGTGCTGGTTACTCCTACTTCGACAGGGATTACTGCTTTAGTTCCGTAAGTGAGCCTGAAGTGGGTTTCTCCTGTTGGGGTCCTGGTTGTTGTCCTATATGCCCAAAGGACGTTGGGCAGCTCTTCTGGCCAGGCGCCCTTCACATCGTCTAGCCTGGTCTTGATAATCTTGAGTAGTGTTCGATTCGTCACTTCTGTTTGTCCGTTTGCCTAGGGGTGCCCTGGTGACGAGAATTGGTTCTTGATGCCCAGGCCTAAACAGAAGTCCCTCAAGGCTTGGCTGTTGAATTGTCATCCGTTATCTGAAATGATCGTCAGTGGAATCCCGAACCTACAGATTATATTCTTCCAAACAAAACTCTGGATCCTGACTTCCGTGATCGTTGTTAGAGCTTCTGCCTCAACCCACTTTGTGAAATAATCAATAGCAACTAGTAAAAATTTTACCTGGCCTTTACCTCGAGGTAATGGGCTGACGATGTCGATTCCCCATTGTGAGAATGGCCAGGGGGATGTTATCGCCGTCAGTTTCTCAGCTGGAAGTCTTTGAACGTTCCCGAACCATTGACACTTGTCACATCGCTTGACGAGCTCTACGATGTCTGCCTGCATGGTAGGCCAAAAGTAACCTGTCCGGATAACCTTACTTACCAGTGATCTGGGACCAGCATGATCTCCACAAACCCCTTCATGGATTTCTTTAAGAATGTATTTGGCGTCATCCTGGTCTACACACTTTAAATATGGCATGGAGAAGCCTCTTTTGTACAGAGTGTCATTAAGCATCGTGAATCTTGCTGCCCTTTTCCTTATCTTCCTGGCCTCGTCTGTGTCTTGAGGGAGGTGCCCATCCAGGAGGAATGATATGATTGGTGTCATCCAGCTATTTGTACTCTGTATCGTAAGCGTAGGGGCTTCTTCGATGCTGGGATGTTTCTGTACTTCCATTGCTAAATTGTTGCTTAGCCCTCCCTCTTCTGACGATGTTAGCTTCGAGATTTCATCGGCTAGTGCGTTTTGGTTCCTTGGGACTTGTATAAACTCCACCTTGTCAAACTCCTTCGTCAGGTGCCTTGTCAGCCTAAGGTATTTCTGCATTCTTTCTTCTTTTACTTTGTGCTCCCCTTTGATTTGTTCGATCACCAACTTCGAATCACTCTGGATCAACGGGTTCTTCACTCCAAGCGCCTTCCCGAGTCTTAATCCCGTTAATATACCTTCGTACTCAGCTTCGTTGTTGGTAGCTGGGAATCTCATCCGAACTCCATATTTGAGGATTTCTCCATCGGGGGTGGTTATGACGACCCTTACTCCCCCTCTTTTTTGAGCGGATGACCCGTCAGTTTGAATCGTCCATCGTTTAGCATCGTTGGTTGGGCTATCTTCGTCTGGAAATGTGAACTCGGCGATGAAATCTGCCAAAGCCTGTGCTTTGATGGCCGTTCTGGGAAGGTACTCGATATCAAACTAGCTAAGCTCGATTGCCCACTGGATCATTCTACCCGCTGCCTCGGGTTTGTTCATGGATTTTCTTATGGGTTGGTCTGTCATTACTAGGATAGAGCTAGCTTGAAAATACTGCCTTAGTTTGCGTGAGGCTACTATTAATGCAAATGCGATCTTCTCTATTCTTAGGTAATTAGACTCAGCCCCCTGGAAGGCCTGGCTGACGTAGTAGACTGGGAGTTGTTTCTTGGCTTCTTTTCGAATCAAGGCTGCACTCACTGCTATAGTTGATACAGTCAAGTATAGGTATAAGTTTTCCCCTTCTTTTGACGGACTCAGGAGGGGCGGATTACTTAGATAACGCTTTAAGTCCTGGAACGCTGCTTCGCACTCGTCAGTCCAGGCGAAAGCTTGCTTCAGTGTTTTGAAGAACATGAGGCACTTATCTGTTGCTCTAGAGACGAACCTGTTAAGAGCTGAAATCCTGCCAGTGAGTTTTTGAACTTCTTTGACGGTCCGGGGTGAAGCCATATCGATTATGGCCTGGACCTTCTCCGGGTTTGCTTCTATCCCCCTCTAGGAAACCATGAAACCCAAGAACTTGCCTGAAGCTACCCCAAAAACACACTTACTAGGGTTCAACTTCATCTGGTACTGTTTGAGGGTGGTGAATGTTTCCTTAAGGTCGTCTAGGTGGGCAAACTCTTCTTTGCTCTTGACGAGCATATCATCGACGTATACTTCCATGTTTTTGCCGATTTGTTCATTGAACATCTTGTTTACCAATCTTTGATAAGTAGCTCCTGCATTCTTTAGTCCGAAAGACATTACCTTATAGCAATAGAGCCCTTGGCTTGTGATGAAAGCGGTTTTCTCCTGGTCTTCTTCATCCATTTTTATCTGGTTGTACCCTGAAAAAGCATCCATGAACGCCAGTAACTTGTGCCCGGCTGTAGAATCCACGAGTTGGTCGATTCAGGGCAATGGGAAACTATCCTTCGGGCACGCTTTGTTCAGGTCCATGAAATCCATGCACATTCTCCACTTTCCATTTGCCTTCTTTACAAGGACGACATTAACTAGTCTGTCAGGGTAGTAGACTTCGTGGATGAAACCTGCTGTCAGTAGCTTGGCAACTTCTTCCGCAATAGCTTGGTCTCGCTCAGGGGCGAAAGCTCTTCGCCTCTGCTGGATGGGCTTTCTCTCTGGATCCACGTTCAACTTATGCTGGATTATCTTTGGGGATATGCCCGGCATGTCCTCATGGCTCCACGCAAAGACGTCTAGGTTTTCTTTAAGGAATTCAATGAGCCTGGTCCTCATCTCAGAGCTTAGCGTCGTCCCTATTCTTGTTGTCTTGGTTGTCCCGTCTTCAACCAGTGCTACTGTTTCCAAAGCTTCTACTTTATTCTCTTCCTCTCCAATTATCCATGTATGGTTCTCCCTCGTGGCCAGGATGGCCTGGTAGCATTCTCTGGCTAAAATTTGATCTCCTCTTACCTCGCCGACTCCGTTATCTGTTAGGAACTTTATTTTCAGACATTGGTGAATGTGGCCGCCTTCCATCTGTTGAGTGTAGGTCTTCCAATGATTACGTTGTAGGACGAGAGGCAGTCTACCACTAGAAAATCTAGCTGACGGGTCAACTGCCTCGGTTGAGCCCCCACAGTTACTGTCAACGTCACTATGCCCTTGGGATAGACCCTGTCTCCACTGAAGCTGACGAGGGGGGATTCAAATGGGCGCAGTCTTTTTGGGTCCAGCTTCAGTTGCTAAAAGGCAGGGAGGTAGATGATGTCTGCGGAGCTTCCATTGTCTATGAGGATTCTTTTAGTGTTAAACCCTTCTATGTTCAACATTATAACCAACGGGTCGTTGTGGGGCTGTTTCACTCCTCTGGCATCAGCTTCATTAAAGGACATGTCTTGGTTCGTTCGTCTATGTTTGAGCGGTGGTACTATATGGACGCTGTTCACCTGTCTCTGGCATGCTTTCTTAAGGGACCTGAATGACCCTCCAGTGATGGAACCCCCTGCAATCGTCTTTATTTCCCTGATTATATCCTGGGAGGGCTGGTGTGGACGATTGTCAATCCTGGAAGAGAATTCACGCTGACTCTTGCTGCCCCCCTTGAAGTTACTATACTCCCCATTCCTCACGTATTTCTGTAACTTTTCCTTCCGTATCAGCTCTTCTATCTACTCTTTTAGGTCCCAACAATCCTTCGTGTAATAGCCATGATCCTTGTGGAAACGACAGTATTTATTCTTATTGCGAACATGAGGTGACGAATGAAGGGGCCTTGGCCATTTAAGGTAGTGCTCATCCTTAATCTGCATTAGGATCTTATCAACAGGCATAACAAGGGGAGTGAATTTTATCGTCCGGGTGCTTTTGTCGTCCCTTCGTCTATTCATGTCAGTGGTTCGATGATCGGGACGCTCCCTCTTTTGCCCTCTACATTCGTCATCCTTCCTTCCTTTGTCTCCTGCCTTCTCCTCATCCCTTATAGCTGCCACTGCATCCTCAGCATTCATATACTTCTGTGCTTTCATAAGCATCTCTGCCATTGTCCTTGGGGGATTCTTCGCGAGTGAGGCCACGAGATCTCTGGATCTTAGTCTTGCCTTAAAGGTCGTCAGCTATACTTTGTCATCAGCTTCGTCCACCTCCAAGGTTTTGCGAGTGAAGCGCTTCATGTACGACCTCAGGGTCTCCTTTTCTCCCTGCCTGATAATGAGCAGGTGATCCACCGGCCTTTTGGGACGTTGTCCCCCAATGAAGTGGCGTAGGAAGGCATTGCTCAGCTGCTCAAAAATATCTACTGATGATGTTGGCAACTTTGTGAACCATTCTCTCGCAGCTCCCTTGAGAGTGGTGGGAAAAGAGCGACACAGTATTTTGTTAGGGGGCTATTGGTGGCCCAACGTCGTCTTGAAGGTGTTAAGGTGATCTTGAGGGTCCTTGAGCCCTTTAAATGACTCAAGCTGAGGCAATCGGAATTTGGACGGTACTGGACATTCCAGGACCGCCGTAGTGAATGGTGAATTTGTTGCTCTGACCAGTCTATCCACACTTCACTCCGTCTTCTCTTGGATAGCACTTCTTAACTCGTCCATCTCCTTCCTCATCTCTCGAAGGAGGTCTGAATTCTAATCATCTAGAGAGACAGGCCTTTGGCGGTCACTTCGTCGCTGACTATTCCCCTCGTCTTCTGGGTTGCCCTTAGACCGGTTCTCCTCCTGTTGGAGCAGTAGCTTCATTTCTTGGTTTTGTCTGGTAAGTTCTTCCACTGTGGCTGCAAGTGCCTGGATTTGTTGAGCCAGGGCTGTAGGATCTTGGTTGGATTCCATTTTGAGTATAGAGAACAATGGGGATTATTTCCTTGAATCTCGATACAAAAAAACGCTTCCCCACAGACGGTGCCAAACTGATGAGTGCTGATCTCGTCAATCAATTATCTCAAATGAATCCAACACCCATACAGGCAGTAGGGTCAATTCCTCCAACGTGGTCACCGGTGTGGTGCTTGCCACAACGTCTCCGACGCTCAAATTAGAATGGGGATAAGTATATTAAAAGAAAACGGATAGGGTTCTATCAGTGTATATTTCTTATACCTTTTGTTGGTGATGTGAAGGCCTTATATAGGTTGCTCTGGCTTCTAGCTGTTGGGGGTGGTCAATGCCATAGAAGTAACACCTTTGCCTAGTAATGGGGCTTTAATGGGCTCCAACGGTTTGACAGTCTGGCTTGGTAACCGCCTAAAGTGTTTACTCGCATTGGATGACCCTGCATCCTCGTCAGGCGTGGCTGGTCCTTTTACTCGTCATCATGATTTCGTCATAGTTACTTCGTCTAGGATGTCCGTATGTTCGTCAGTACTATCATAAAGTATTTGTGCCTTCTAAGAGAAAGGCTTTATGTAAGATAGATTTGTACCTTTCATGAGCAAGGGCTTTTATAAGAAAGGTGGAGAAGAGTATTGAGATGTGTTTATGGGCAACAAAACAGTAGAATTTCAGAATGAGAAAGTATGAGAATGGAGTTTAGAAGAGTTGTGGTGTGTTATATGTAATGGTGTAATAAGTGTATATAGGATTGTGTAAGAGAAATGGAGAAAGAGATGTTTAGAGATA
This sequence comes from Quercus wislizeni, assembly GCA_023055345.1. Classification (NCBI taxonomy): domain Eukaryota; kingdom Viridiplantae; phylum Streptophyta; class Magnoliopsida; order Fagales; family Fagaceae; genus Quercus; species Quercus wislizeni. The sequence goes on along the minus strand of JALGQJ010000015.1, from coordinate 5,248,958 downwards.
TAGGCAGCAAGATAAAGGTATTTTTTGAATATGGAGAGTGAGAGAATGAGTATGAGAGGAGTAATGGTGTTGTAGTATGTTTAGTAATGTTGCTGAGATTTTCTACTGGAGGATGGATGAGGGCTTATGAAGGGCATTTATGAGCTAAGGGATGAAGAGTTTAGTTCCTAATTTGGAAACCAAAAACTCAGAAGCTCGAAAATTTATTAAGAGCTTAAGAAGATAATTAGAGGGAGAGAGAATAGAGAAGTTTATGAGAGAGTTGTTCTTCTCTATTAGTGTGCTTTAATGTGTTGATGAAGGGTTCTATTTATAGCTGAATTTAAGGGGGTATTTAACAAAGAATCTTAGCCAAAATCTGTCCTAATCAACAATGAATCTTCAGAAAATTCATCCTAAGATTTGGTCAAAAATGGTATGTTCAGCTTTAAGGTGTTCTTGCAGTTTTGGCCCTTTTGGGTAATAGCAGCTGGAGAAAAGACCAGCAGAAAAGGAAAGGATTTTAGTAAGAAAAAGATAGTTTTTTTAGTTGGTTTTGGTTTTTAGCCAAATGAGGAAATTCAGTAATGTTAAGACTGCTGGTCAAATGTCAAAGTTGTTCTGAAAAAGTTGTCCCAATTGTTAGAAAATGCTGTTACAACTGTTGCTTGGGTCAGAAGTAGATGACGTTAACTGGATGATGTCAGGTTGCAGGAGAGAATATTCAGCATTTATTTCATGGGTTTGGCTGAAAATGGTAAGATCTCTTTTAAGGGCATCTTGCAATTTTGGGTATAGCAGCTGGTTGCTGGGATTTTAGCATTAAATGGCTGGTGATGTCACTTTCAACTAGGTGTTAAGTGTTGAACACACTGCTGGTGTTCTGCTGGAAAGGTTTCCTCTTTTGGGTATTTATATTTTTGGTCCAAGATTCTATTACAATACATTTTTAGTAAGTAATAGAATGATTGATTGATAGTTAATGAAGTTTTAGAGTTCTAGTCAAGGTCTCATTGTATTGTGACTTAATCTTGGTGAACAAGAAAAACATTTAATGCTCTGCTTTAGCAGCTGGCAAAGGAATATTTGGTCTAATTATGGCAGATGGTAGCTAGGTATTAAAGATATCATGAATATTTTATATTTGAAGATTAAAGATAGCCAATTAGATTTAGCCATGTGTTTGAGTTGGATTTTAGCTGAAAATAGTAATATAGTTTATGTAGAATGATATAATTGAGTTGGATTTTAGCTAAATGAATAATTATTTTTTCAACATTTAGATGGCTGGAGATATTGAGTATTTGTCATATGATAAATATTAAGTTTTAGGAAAAGAGCAATAAGGAGTTTTATCATTTTAAATGCTATGTGATAAGAGAGGTTTACCATATGTTACTCGCTACACACCGACTCGTCAGAGTTCAGGGAGTTGGAGAAGACGGGCCAAGCAACATGTTTCTTTTATCAACTTTAAACCGCTAGAGCTTTACTGAACATAACTCTTGGCCCTCCAATCCATGACTCCCAAAGTTTCCCCAAAGAGACTCATGAGCTTGGATCATAAGCCGAAGATGAGATGACGTACCTTGTGCTTTATTGTCATTTTGTGTAAATATAACTTTTGTTGGAGAAGCCGTTTTCCATGAATAAGAGAGAGGTAATATGGGCCGTGAGTTTTGATTCATTACTTGAGCGCGATCCATATGTTGATGTTGATGATGTTGTGGGGTTATGATCCCAATTGATGAAGAGGAAATGTGGACCATGAATCCGCCTTTTGAAGTAAGGATCTTGTGGGCCATGTGAGCTCAATTCATGTAGTTGGATAAGATATAAGCTTATTTTTGGGTTTTAAATGAGATTTACCCAAAAATCAATAATATGTTGATGTGACGTGGTTTGCCAATGAAGAAATGCCATGTGGGGCGAAAAAAGAGCCCTCAACAATGTGCAATTCATGTTAGTAGGTCATATTCATATCGTGTTTATGTAAAAGAATTTGACTACATAGATTAATTTAAACATGATTCATTTAATAATTAACCATGTCAAGATTCCTCAATCTTAACGTAACTTGTTTACTGAGTGAGTTGATACTATATAACTCATGTAACACGCTTAATAAACAAGTTATGTAGAGTCAACATAGATAGAATCCATTTCAATTTGTTTAAAAATTGATAAAAAATATGAGTAAATATTTTTATATTTTTGTAAGTAAAATAATTATAAACAAATAATATGGTGTCGTCTATACTCACGTAATAATGAGTTATATCAATTAAATAAAGTACAACGTACTCCAAAAGTTCCATCAATACAGCTTGCACTTCCCTCAAGAGCAACGATTTTTAAACTCCTCTCGTATGTGAAGGAATTCCTACTTCTAAATTCTAATATAGTCAGGCACGAGGTTATTGGACAAGTTGGAACTTGGGATGTTACATGAATGTTAGTATCAAAAGTTGGTGGAGAACTTGAGTTACGTTTGAATCCCTCTCTCTCTCTCTCTCTCTCTCTCTCTCTCTCTCACCTAATGACCTAATGCGTGGGGAAAACAAGTTGGTGACTATTTCTTTTATGTTTTGTTGGGAAAGGTCAAAATTCGGTAGCACCAAACAAATTAAGGGTTTCTTATTAAGGTGATCGGTTATGAGTTAGTGGACAAATCATTAACAATAATCAATAGTTACGGGTTTTCTTATGGTATAAAAAGGAAAAGAAATATCTTACCGGTTTTTATTTTATAATGATTTATAACAATATTTTTATGTGCAAACTTAAATTCGCGAGGAACAATTAAATTGGGCTTGCTTAAGCTATTACGAACAAAAGCTCATATTAAGGTTCAAACCCTCAAGAGTCAAAGAGAATCGAAGCAAAAAGAGTAATAACATAATCTTCACATGGTCAAATGCGCCACTGCCTTGTTCCCCCAGCTTGATTCAGATAATTACTTTGGAACATAAATCATTTCATAATTCAGATTAAATATTAAAAATCTAAAGATATACAAACATGACTGATGAAAATGATAAGAGTTTTTCTGCTACTTATAGAACTGTTTGTTTCTCATACATATATGGCTAGCATATATGCATGTTTTCGCTGCTAGGTTAATTTGATCAGCGCTGATGAAATCTAGCTGCGAAAACATGCAATGTGTGATTGTCTAAAGGGTTAGTTTATGAAAACACGTGGTCCTAATTAAAAATTCAAGTCCTCGTTGATAGACCGGAGTCATTTTTTTTGTGATGCATGGACTTCCATTTGATGTAGACTGCATGGAAAATCATTGTCTATCATACTTCATTCATGACCAAGTCATTTTTTTTAATGCATTAATAGCTCTGCATGAGACGGCATACGTAAAGTGCCACATAATCATATCTGGTCAGCACTGGCGGCACCAGAGGGGGGAGGAGGGGCACCTGCTCCCCTGACTCCTCCTAAAATTTTTTAGTAATAATAGTCCAAAATAGTTACATTCTGACATGGGAAAAAAAAGTTTAAAAAAAAAGGATTTCTACTTGGTTGAAAGTGACCAAACTATTGCTTTTGTCTTGTCCTATTGCAACTTGCACCTATTTCACTATTTTTTATTTTTTTATTTTATATCATTATTTACATCATTTTTACTATTTATGATACTTTTTACAGTATTTTATTCTTGAATGATGCTAGAGATACTACAAATTTTACTATTTATGTCTTACAAATTGGTATATTACCAATCACAAAAAATAATTTCTAACATTTATTCATTATATTTTTTAAGTAACTCTAATCACATTTTTATTCCATCAGTTTATAAATTTTTTAGTAGCTATGAATTGGTTATTTTTTTTATTTATTTTAATAATATGAAATATATTCATATTTGCTTACAATTGTTTATTTATTTTGTTATTATTGTTGGTTAATATTTTTTAGATTAATTTCACTTTTAATATCATCTTTTAATTTTGCCCATTCTAGACTAAAATTCTGTCTCCGCCACTGCTGGTCAGTATCATATCTTCCCTCAAGTCATTTTTTTTTCTAATCTATCTTTGCTTAAGACAAAAATAGATAAAAACTTTAAGATTAAGTTGCAAGTAATATCAATAAGTTGTCTATGGTGAAATAATTAATAATCAAATGAGAATTTTTTTTTTTTTGGAAGTCATTAGTCTCTCAAAAAAACCTTGTTCTACATCAATGTCAAAGTCGACAGTCGGCGGGAACAGAGCCATTAAAAGTTCAAGGAGGCCATGGCCGCCTAACCCCACAACTTTTTCTTTATTTTAAATATATATATATATATATAGAGAGAGAGGTTGAGTTCAAGTTACACCTGGTGTAACTCTAAACAATATTATACTAATTAATATTTTTTAATTGGATGTAAATTTTGACAAATCGACTGTTGCATTATATTATCTTTATATATTCTCCATACTTGAAAAATTTTAACGTGATCAAAGATCAATAGTCATGTCATCTATCAATTGTATAAATTCAAGTTTTTGTAGTTTAAAATAATGTATAAAAGATGAGTTTATGGATCGAATGGTAAATAACATCTGATTGATATGAAAATTGACATGCATGTTTAGAATATATAGAACATGTAATCAATCGGTGGAATTTTCAAAATATAAATTCATTAAGTTATTGGATGGTGTAACATTGCTTAGAGTTACACCAAGTGTAACTTAAACCCAACCCTATATATATATATATATATATATATATATATATATATAATTATTTTATAATATACAAAATTAAATTTTAAGTTTAAAATTTAAAAATTTACATTTAATCCTTCCTCAAGAATTAAGCTGGTTCAAAAAGACCTCAAGAATGTATAGAAATAACCAACTAGCTAGCTTACATCCATGCCCCCTAAAACAAAAATAAAAAGTTTTTTTATTTAATAATCACCTAAACTTAGGTGGTGCTACCGTATTGAAAGTGTTAACGAAATGTTGGCAACTCATAATTTCAAATCAAAATTTTAGTTATTTTTTCATGTTTGTAACATCTTTTGTCCTTACTAAAGCATAACATTGTAAACAAAAAATTTCCCAATTGTAGAAAATCAAACAATTGAAAAGAAATATGGCTTGCAAATATAAATTTGTATTCATGTATAATGAGTACAATCTCTATTTCAATTCTTTTACAAAAGAATACCCTCTGATTCTATCTTCATTGAATTTGACTCGAACAAGAATTTTCTTGAGTTTAATTGGAAGATGGATTGATTGGTCTTCACAATAAATCTCTAGTTTCGAGCTTATTAGAGATTTATTGTTCTTCAAGTCTTCGAATGTGAAGGCTCGTAGGTTGAAATTCTTCGATGCTTTAAAGGCTTGATCATTTGAGCTTCAAAGATTTGGGTTTGTTGAAGTTTATGGAGGCTTTTTAGCTTAATTCCAATAGAACTTCAAAGAACTTGAACAAGAGATCTTCTTGACTTTGGTTGGAAGATGGATTAAACGGTCTTCACAACGAATCTCTAGCCTTGAGCTTGTTAGAAATTTATTGTCCTTCAAGTTCTTCAAGTCCTTTGAATGTTCTTCAAAGATTCTTAAAACAGAATTTCTCCAGAGCTTGGCCTCTTGAAAACTTGTTTTTCAAAATGAGAGAGGATGTCCTCTATTTATAATGATTTCAGAGGATAAGCTCCACTTTGAATTGATATGCTTGAAAGTATGTAGTAGACTTTTAATTGGTCCAAATTCTTCTTAGAGATAATTATCTCTATTTATTTATTTTTGATAAAGATAATAATCAACCAAGATAAATAATTATCTCTATTTAATTTATTTATTTTAATAAAGATAATTATCTATCAAATTTTGGATAAAAAATTTATCTTTATCTTATTTATTTATTTATTTTAATAAAGATAATTATCCATAAATTTTAAGTATGAAATTTATCTTTATTTTGTGGACCAAATGACACGTGGCAAATTTTGATATGCCAATGTGATGCCAATTTGGATAACACATGTCATCATCTAGTTTGATTAATTTAATGACATTAATGTAGAATTTGCCACTAAATTTTGATGTGGCATTTTATAATTGGCTTAAAATTTTTCCTCCTACAAACATATATATCATTCACTCAAAAAACACTCCCTTGACAACCGACCCAACCCTCCTTTAACTTTTCTCTTGAGTTTGAATTCACTGAGTCTCTCTTTGAGACAGTGCCCAGATTGTTACGCCTTTCGTGTGGACCGGAACTTACCCGACAATGAATTTCACTACCTTAGGACCATTATAGTTACGACCACCATTCACCGGGGCTTCGGTTGCTAGCTCCCTTGTCATCAGGTCACATGATTTCAGTTAGCCTTGCATGTAGGGGTGTTCACAGACCCACCAAACCCAGTCCACTCAAAGGATTTGATCATACTTGAATTAGACTTAATCCAATCCGGTGACTATGGTAGTCTAGAATAGGTCTCTACCTTCAAAATTTGATAATAGCAAGTCAAGTGGTGGGTTTCTTTCTCTAGAAACTGACCCACCCAATCCAACCGATGAAGAAAGCTAAATCCAACGAGATCTACCAGATCTGGCAAGATCCTTTCCAAATCTGGCAAGATCTCCATTGGATCTTCGTCATTCTGAGCATTTTACTGCCTCTTCTCACTGTTAGCTATCCAATTACCAATGTTAACCAATACACCAACTACCTATGAAGAGCCAAATCCATGCAATTTGCTGCTTCTTTTAAATCGACCACGAGTTGAAGTTTACTCCACCTGATTTGATCAAGTTGAGTACAAGTTGAGCAAAAGCTATACTCGATTAGACCCATAGACACCCCTACTTTTTTTTGAAACTGGAACATATATTTCAACCAAGAGGAAGGCAAAAACAGCCAATACAAAGCTCAAAAACTGACAGAAACAAGACAGCAGAGAAAAGAAAAGACAGACCACAAGCAGACCCGCCCACTAGACAATTTCCATACCAATAAGATCAGCTATAATCTCTGGTGTTGAACCAGTCCAGCTCTTCAACTCTCCACTTCTCTTGGCCTGTTGAGCAAGTTCATGGGCTATCTTGTTTCCATACCTACTTATGTGCCTAACTTCTGCCCTCCTAAAGTTGGACAATTCAAGGATTATAACAGAGATGATATTGCCAGCCAAACCTTTGCAATCTTTGTCTTTTACTGCTTGGACCGTTTGCATAGAATCCCCTTCCAAAATGACATTCTCCAAGCCCAACTCCACAGCTAGGATAGCACCCTTTTCCATAGCCAAAGCTTCTGTTTCTTCCACTGCAAATTTCCCGGAAAGAGGCATGCTAACAGCTGCAACAATCTGACTTTCCCAGTCCCAAATGACAATGCCAATTCCAGAATGGCCATTCACAGCTGGGATTGCTCCGTCCACATTTATAAGGAAATAGCCTTCTGGTGGAGGCCTCCAAGCTCTAGGCTGCTTCTCTTTCCTTGTTGCACAAGATTTATTTGCAATCTGAAAATCTTCCACCATTCTAGTTGCTGTCCCCCACACCTGGTCCGCTGTAGTTGTGCTAGCTTCAAAGATCAATTGGTTTCTGTGGTACCAGATCGTCCAGGCTACACCAAAAAAGATTTCCAAGTCACGTTGGGTTCCTTGGCTTATTATTTTGAGAGCTAGATCAGAAATATCACTCCTGCTCTCCAAAATATTTCCCGGGCCATCACTCCACTTTGACCAAACTACCTTTACTAACTCACACCTTAGAATGACATGCTCAACAGCTTCTTCTTCCATCTTGCATATGGGGCATAGGACATCAACTTGGATTCCTCTTCTGTTTAAGTTCACCATGGTGGGTATAGCATTCATGCACAACCGCCACGCGAAAATACGTATTTTTTCTGGAATGTTCAATTGCCATATTCTTTTCCATAGAGGGGCACGTACATTTCCCCTTGAGGTCTCACCTTGAATGTCTGAATCCAGCAGTTTCTTGGCCACATAATAAGCACTCTTCACCGAAAAAATTCCTTTTTTATTACCCACCCAAATTATGGAGTCCTCAGGGAGATGATGGCATAAGGGAATGTTGAGAATGGTAGTCACCTCAAAGGGTAAGAAGGCCTCAACCAGCCTATCTCTTCTCCACGTTTTTGTGTCTTCATCTATAAGGGATGATACCATTGGAAAAGCCCCAAAGTCTTTTGGAGGAGAAATGACCTTATAAGTCGTAGGAGTTGGCAACCATTTATCATCCCAAATGTGAATTAGTTTACCATTCCCCACTCTCCACCTAGTGCCTTGCCTGAGAACCTCCAAGCTTTTGTGGATACTTCTCCAAGCATAAGATGGGTTGCTTCCAATACTCGCCCCAAGAACATCTCCGTTTGGAAAGTATTTTGCTTTATACATGCGGGCCATCAATGATGATGGTTCTTCCAGCATCCGCCACCCCTGCTTTGCAAGCATAGCCAAGTTGAAAGCTTGGAGATCTCTGAAGCCCATGCATCCTTCCCTCTTTGCTCTGCACATTTTTGACCAGCTAACCCAGGCAATCTTGGATTCTTGATCCTTTTGTCCCCACCAAAAATTCCTCATCATTCCTTCCATTTCATCACAAAGACTCTTAGGAAGCAAAAAACACCCCATTGCATATGTTGGCACAGCCTGAGCCACCGCTTTTATAAGAATTTCCCTACCTCCAATGGATAATAGTTTCTCCTTCCATCCCATCAGCTTCTTCCCAACCCTCTCTTTAATTTCGTTAAAGACTTGTTTCTTGGATCTACCAATCATGGAAGGCAACCCCAAGTATTTCTTTGGTTGGGAGTCTTGCATTGATCCAAGAATATCCTTCACCTCTTCTCTTTTCTCCTCCTTAGTGTTTCGGCTAAAAAACACAGATGATTTATCCGTGTTAATCTTTTGTCCAGAGGCTTCTTCATACTTTTGAAGGATACTTAGAACTTCCCTGCTTTCTTGCCCATTTGCTTTGCAATATATGATGCTATCATCGGCAAAAAGGAGATGTGTAACAGTAGGGCAATTCCTGCAAAGAGAGATTCCGGAGAGTCTATTGTTCCTAGTTACTTCCAAAATTAGACCTGTAAAACCCTCTGAACAAAGAAGGAATAAATATGGAGATATTGGGTCTCCTTGGCGTAGGCCCCTTGTGGGGGTGATACAGCCATGAGCAACCCCATTGATAAGCATAGAGTAAGACACAGTAGTTATGCAGTTCATAATCAGGCTAATCCATTTTTCATTAAAGCCCATTCTCTCCATGATTTTCTTTAAAAAACACCATTCTACCCGGTCATAGGCCTTACTCATGTCAAGTTTAATGGCCATATAGCTTTCTTTTCCTTCCTTCTTTTTTAAATAATGCATAATTTCAAAAGCAACTAGGACATTATCTGTTATTAGGCGGCCAGGGACAAAAGCACTTTGATTTTCTGAAATGATGGTGGACAGGATTGGTTTCAATCTATTCGCTAGGACTTTGGATATAATTTTGTAAGACACATTGCACAAACTGATAGGCAGGAATTCAGTCATTTTGGTTGGGCTATTTGTTTTTGGTATGAGGGCAATATTTGTTTGGTTTAAGGGTGCTACTGAAGTATTTGAGTTTAGGACATTCAAAACAGTATTAATAATATCATTGCCAATAACATCCCAATATTTTTGGTAAAAAATTGCAGACATACCGTCAGGGCCCGGGGCTTTTGTTGGGTGCATAGAGTAGACAGCTTGAACCACCTCTTCCCTTTGGAATTCCTTTGTGAGCTGCTCATTCATCTCTGGGGTAACACTTCTTGGAATCATATTGGCCACTTCCTCACTTCCGGATGGGCAGGAGGTAGAGAACAACTCATTAAAGTACTCTGTTGCTATGCTTACTATGCCTTTCGCATCTTCACACCATTTCCCATCCTTGTCCCATAAACCTCTAATCTCATTTTTCTTTCTTCTTTGCGACGCTTTGTGGTGGAAGTATTGGGTGTTTCTATCGCCCTATTGGTACCATTGAACTCTTGATCTTTGGTGTCATCTCATTTCTTCCTCTTCCAGAAGCTCATTAATTTCTTTTCGGAGTTCATTTATTTCTACTCCTCTGCTACCCTCTCTGTCCTCTTGAACAAGAGCTTGGAGCAATTTCCTTTTTTCTTGGATCTTCCTAGGAAAGTAACCAAAATCAGTTCGGTTCCATCTGGTTAACTCAGCTGTACACACCTTTAGGCCTTTAACCCACCCAACCGTTGATTGTATACCTGAGAAGTTTGTCCACGCTTCTTGGATAACTTCCTTACACTTCTCATATTTAGTCCATGCCCTTTCAAAGTGGAATCTTCTCCCCCTTTGTGTTGGCGGATATTTCTGGTCTGTCAATAGAATAGCACAGTGATCAAAGGTTGGTTCGACAATATGGAAGACTTTAGCATTTTGGTAATACTCTGCCCACTCTACTGTCGCAAGCACTCTATCCAGCCTTAATTGAATTCTTCCTTCATTTGGTCTTTGATTGCACCAGGTAAACTTCGGTCCTTCATACCCCATATCTTGGAACTCACAAAAATCTATTGCCTCTCTAAAACCTTCCATTTGCTGTTGGGCTCTATTCGGGCCTCCTAGTTTCTTTGTTGTCGACACAATTTCATTGAAATCTCCCAGGCACATCCATGGCATCTGATATTGAGATTTGAGAAACTGGAGAAGACTCCAAGATTCCTTTCTCAAACTTGTTTCCGAGTTTCCGTAAAAACCGGTTATTCTCCATTTGAATCCCGTCTTAGGATCTATTACAATTGCATCAATGTGGTGTCTTGAAAAGCTTTTAATTTCAACATCTAAGTCCCTGACCCATAGAAGGGCCATCCCCCCACTTTTACCTTCACTTAGGAGTATTAGACCATTTGGCAAACCAATTCTTTCCCTAACCTTCACCATTCTTTTAGCACCAATCTTTGTCTCCATTAAGAAGACTATATTGGGATTATATTGCTGCACAAGGTTGTGTAGCGCTCGAACTGTCCGGGAGTTCCCAATTCCCCGACAATTCCAACTTAAGCAGTTCATATCCAAAAGGGAATAATAAGATTCAACGGTACAAACAGATAGGCAAGCAAACCAAAGTAGCAGAAAAACAGACCCAAATTCTAAACCCCAATTGTCAAAGTATGGACAAACTGAATCAAATAAATTACTTACTTCTGGGTTCCATCGGTTCTTAACTGAGGTGTCGTTATTCAACATCAGCAGCTGCATCGGGTTGGAGAAGCCCACCTTTGGCCAAATCACACCTGATCAAGAGGTGCCCTCACTTGCCGGAAAAAACTTCCCACAGGATGAAACTCCCGACGGCTTCAAAAGCGGTACCAGAACAAGACCCACGAAAGGGTGAAATTGGGTCACACCCACAAAACTCCTCAGATGCTAAAAACTGAGAATAGACACTTGGAGTCCGACCAGTACCAGAACTAGATCCACAAATGGGTATAGATGGGTTGACAGTGGAAACAGAACTCACCCATAAGACTCGATCTTCTGCTAGCGATCCGTTCAATACTTGCAGCGAGAGGGAAAACTGGAGCTTCAACAGTCCAGAGAGAGAAAAGAGAGACGGAACTCTCTAGAGAAAAGCTGGAAACCCACGTTCCAGAGAGAGGAACTCCTACTTGGGAGAGTTTGGGGCCATAGACACCCCTACTTACACTCTTATTTTTAAATGGTCATATAATATCTAACATGTGTTGCCTGTGTTTGAATAGGATCTCTAGGCCTTCCAAACAGTCCGTGTCAAAGAAATAAATTATAAATCCTATAGCCTAAAAGGGCCTTGCTCTTGATTTTTTTTTTTTTTTTTTTAATAAAATGAAAGACATGAACTTTATTAACTAAAGCAAGCCGAATCAGCTTGCTCTTGTTTGTTTGTTGAATTGCGCCTCAAGACTTAAATGTATAATTAGTCACAAAAGAGTCCTTTTGTGTCCATAAAGGGGAAATGAGATATGTGGCTTGTTCGTCTACTGACTTAGATTTCAAGGTCTAATTGTGTAAAACATGTTTATTTACCCTTTTTTCCAAGAAAAAAATAACGAAAAGAAAAGTCCTAACATGTAATTAGCCAAAAGAAGTCATTTCGTTCGAAAAAAAAAGTGTGGCCTAGGGATTTGATCTTACTCGTCCATTGACTTATTATAATTAAAAAAAATTAAATTAAAAAAAAAAAGAACTTTTTAATCGGCCAAAAAAATGCCTGGACACATATGAACCTTTAGGCAATTTAAAAAAAAAAAAAAAAAAAAAGGTTTTAGACCTTGTGCTGGCTTTTTTTTTTTTTTTTTTTTGTTTGTTGAAAGGAGTGATGACAGTGGTGACATTTTCTTTGCCAAATCCCAAATGATACTGCTGGCTCCTTGAGGCGCCGTAATTAGTGAGTGCCCCAAGATATATGTTAGATATATAAAATCAAATGGATTATACAATAATAAATCTACCATCAGGTCATTTTGAAAATTAACTTTTCTGCGTTTCTTACTATATCCCTCTGACCAATCAACCCAATCAGAGAGCTTCTCATCATCGAGTTGCACAATTATTACTCATCTTTTACTCTCTTTTTTTTGGCTGGACATGTTTTTTACTACCCCCAAGAACAAAAAGCTTTTCATGTGAAAGTTCAAATGGGTCCCTTGTTCTTGGGGTGGAGTTTCTACTTGGGACTGCATTGCTTGTAACTGCGAACCCAGATATTAGCTACCCCAATCGCACCTACGTGTTTATTTATGCATGAGCTATCTACCACACGGTTTCACAACAGTGAAGGCACGTAGAAGGTGCATTTCCATCATATATATGGTCATCTTTTTGCCTTTACTGGGTGTCTCGGACTGTCCATTATTTGAAATTTTTAGTATTTGTGTATCGTAAATAAAGCCAAAAACCCCCTCACTATCAATCAAAGTTCTTGATGACCTAATATTTACTTTTTTTTTTTCGATTGTTTTACTTTAATTTCTATCATTTAAACATGGATATTCCTTTTTGTTATTCCATGATTAAACATGAGCGATTCTCTCCTTAGAATCTGTAGAGAAAAGCAGCTAGCTATTCAGCAGCTGAGACTTTGTTTTTGGTTCTGAACACCCTCTATATATATATATATATATATCGTCATTTACATTTTCCAAAACACAAAGCCTTTGCTCTTTGTCCGTTGAAGCCCACTTCTATTTAAAGCCAATCTCTTTGTCCTTATTCATTGCCACACATTGTTCATCCAACAAGAAAATGAGAGAGGATAGTGTGCTTTGTTGTGAGCTTGAGTTTTGGATGTTCATAATTATATGTGTGTTGCTTGTGTTATTTGCTGGTATCACATCCGGACTTACTCTAGGACTCTTGTCTTTCAGCCAAGTTGAACTTGAGGTCTTCACTAAGGCTGGTCGGCCCCAAGACCAGAAATATGCAGGTTGGCATTCATTTATATTTCACTACATCTGTGCATTTTCCTTCAACTATGCTAAGAAAGCTTTATCAATGTTTGTTGATTCTCTTTTCTTTTGCTAATTGATTTGCAGCAAAGATACTGCCACTTGTTAAGAATGAGCATTTGCTTTTGTGCACCCTCCTTCTAGGAAAATCACTGGCTATGGAGGTATGTGAAAAATTAGTTCCAAAAACTTCAGTTAAAAAAAAAAAAAGATTAATCATTTAACCATTATTCTAACAGTAAGATTCTGAATCTGTATTAACTGCGAATATTATTAATTTTTCGTTTTTTTAAGGCACTGCCAATTTTCCTGGATTCAATGCTTCCATCTTGGGCTGCCATTCTTCTATCGGTTACTCTTGTACTTGCATGTGCAGAGGTAAAGTCTGTATTTCCAACCATTAATTGTTGAAACTCAAAGACATAGATGGTGTTATCAAATTATTTTATGTATTCCTTATATGAATATTTTTTTTCATAGATCATCCCTCAAGCTGTCTGTTCCAGATATGGACTATGTCTTGGAGCAAAAATGTCTGTCTTTGTCCGGTTCCTTCTAACGATCTTCTTTCCCATATCATATCCGATTAGTAAGGTAATTTAAATGATAGATATCTCACCTAAATGTTTTATTAGTTTCCTTGGCTGCACTCATGATTTGCTATGATATACCGACCATTGACATCAGTAATTAAAATAAGAGTTAGTTAATTCTAAGTTATCACCCTAGGAACTATTGGAGGATGATCGGTAGTGGAGTGCAGTTAGGCCGATGGGCGCTTTGAGATAAGTATTATAGTATGCATCATGTTAGATTTGTTATATTCAATCTAAATCATGAAATCTTTCTCTCAGTTTACTGGATGGTGAAACTTCGTATAAAATACATGAAAGACAACCAATCTATGCTACAATCCAAAACAAAAGAGACAAGACTTACAAAAGACTATCACCTAAAAGTAAAAGAAAGATACATTTTAGCCAATAATATTCAGTATGAAGCCAAACCTGTTCCACCTATTGATAAGTCAAACACAGCAGCTGACCTACTAATCTAAGAAAATGTCTCTTTCGTACTTGTAGTTCACCATCCTAGCTTAATCTAATAAAAATATGCAAACTCACTAATAGCCAATATGCAAAAAGTTCTAAAACAAATCACCAGCCTATTGCTATATTCCGTGATGACTATTACATTGGCTTCACAAACTTCCACAAATTGCCAAACCATTGAAACTCCATCTCCTTAATTCTGACTTCCACAATAGTTTCTCTTTATCTACCATGCTTCCAAGAATAGAGAATGTTGATTTAATTTTTTTTAAGAATCAAATCCATTTTAACAAGAACAGAAGACCGTTGCTTAATTCATCTTATGAATGAGTGTGAGTTTGGAATACTTTTTTGTTGATTTTGTACTTAGAAGAATAAGATTCTAAAAAGCTGTATGTAAGCAAATAAAATAATAAACTCCACCAAAGAAGCCAGACCAAACACACTAGAAGCACCATAAGGCTGAGGTACTGATTGACTTGTGAGTTGTGACAGCAACCAAGGGTTTGAAATGGATTTAAGGTGCATTAAGACATTGGGTTCGAACTTAAACTCATAACCACAGCCAAACAGTGCAAACACATTGATCAAATAATTAAACAGCTTCAGTATTGTGGTTTTCGAGCCGCCAGTCACCTAAATGACATTAATTAGCAATGCAGATACATCTTAATAGAAACGACATAGGCCAAACATGTGCATCAAAATATAAATGTAACTAGAGGAACATTTTGACTGAAAGTAAAATTTTGAACTAGTTAAGGTATGCCAACATAAGAGAGAAAAATTGTCTAGGCACTTTGCCTTTATGTTTAGCTTGACAATTGGGAATTTGGTTTCACAATTTGTTTGGGATTCTTTAATTGCAGCTGTTGGATTGGCTCCTCGGCAAAGGGCATTCTGCACTTTATAGACGAGCAGAGTTAAAGACATTGGTCGGTTTGCATGCAAATAAGGTTTGCTTCTTGTACTGTATTCAATATGATTGAGTGGTAGCAGAGAGAGTTACAATTTGACATGCTGATATTCAATGTTAGGCAGGGAAAGGAGGAGAGTTGTCACATCATGAAACTACCATTATTACTGGTGCTTTAGATTTAACACAGAAGATGGCTAAAGATGCTATGACACCCATTGCTGAAACCTTTTGTCTAGACATAAATTCAAAAATTGACATGTATGTGCCTACCTTCTATCTTTGAGTGATATTAATATCATTCTTTTCTATTATTACACTTCGGCTTTCCTCTATCCTTAGGCATACAATGGGCTTAGTATTGAGCAAAGGTTACAGTCGAATACCTGTCTACTCGGGAAGCCCAAAAAACATCATTGGCCTCATTCTGGTAAGCAGCTTAGGAACTAAATGGTACTGCAGAATTTATAGAATTGAGTTAATAACACATATGGACTACGTAACAGTTGTTATCAAATTAATATTCGAAAAATCATTTTTTTTAATGCATAAATTTGATAATTCTTAACCTTATCCAATTTTGTAAAAATCTTACAAGTTGAGCCCCACTTATTGTGGGGGAAGACTGCGTCCACTCGTGAGGGAGAGTGTTATAATTATAGTTAAATAATAAAAATTATCATTTCCTAGCGATTTAAGTTTTTGGGAAAATTACATATTTATCACATGTAACCAAATTGCATCTTTTTCTCATTTGGTCATAGGTTAAGAATTTGATCTTCTGCCGCCCTGAAGATGAAACTCCAATTAAATATATGACCATCAGGAGAATACCTAAGTAAGATCATTTCTTTTTCATTTTGGCTATTTTCATTCTAATGTAAGTTTCAACACCATAACTAACTATTGTTCTACCGTTTTACTTCAAAAAATTATAAAAATAATTTGTAAAAGTGTTAATCTTCTTTCTAAAATTTGTAACGAAAAACCATACGAGATGGTATGTGTCAATTAGCATCTTGCACATTTATTTTTGCTCAAGATATTAAGGCCAAAGAGACCTAAACGGCTAAATCCATTGTAGACCCATATACTTGTAAAATGGAAAAATTAATCCCGGGAGTCTACAAATCACATAGTAAAGATGTATATGTGAAGGTTTTTCACTTTGAACATAGGTCTTCAGGCCAAACCACATTAAATTCTTACTTTAGCTATTCTCTTTTCTCTTTCTCAATCACTAAACAACAATTCTAACAACTTTCATATTCATTTGACCTTGCTATTGTTTTCGAGGCCAATAATGCATGAATCTTGATATATCTTCTATGACAGGGTATATGATAACTGGCCACTATATGATATACTGAATCAATTCCAGAAGGGTCATAGCCATATGGCTGTTGTTGTTAAGTGTAAGAAGGATGTCGAAGACACTGAGAATAGTGCAGTAAGCAACCATACCGTGTTGGATATTAACATTAATCCAAAATCAAATCAAATGCAAGGAGAGAGGAAAGGTAACACTGCATAGTGACATAGAATTACAGAGTTTTCTTGATAATATATTTTTCACTATTTTTTATTATTAGATATGTCAAATTCATGGGCAAAGAATACTGCCATGGTGTCTAAGGTTATGGCTCTGGATTTCACAGGATTTTATTCTCCACTTGAACAGAAAGAGCGTTTGAGTATCTCCACAAATTCATCCCCTTTGTACTATAGTGATGCAGATGATCATGGTTCAGCACTAAAGAATGCCAAGGAAGGAGCCAAAGATTTAAATTCACAAAATAAAAAATGGGAGCAAGGAAGTAAAAAAATTTTGTATGAAGACTTAGATCTCCCAAGCAACTTGGATGAGGAAGTCGTTGGAATCATCACAATGGAAGATGTTTTGGAGGAACTGCTACAGGTTGAATATTTAAGTTTTCGTTGATTCTCCTTAAGTTTGGTTAACTTATAATTTTGATATAGGTTGCACATGATGGAATATTAACGTGTGTCTGCGAGTGGTGTGATTAGTTGATTAATAGTCTCATGTTAGATGATAATAAAAAAGAATGAATGATTAATATAACATAATTGGACTTAAATTCATTAGTTTGACCTTTTGGGTCACATAGTGCTCTTATATGTTATATTATCTTCCTCAATTGGACATAAGCGCTTTGATCTACTTTATGAATTTCAGCTTTTGAAATCATAAATTTACATTCCTATACATCAAGATATGTAGATGAGATTTTTAAGTTGTAATTAATCTTTTTTTCCCTTATTATGTCAGTAAGCTAATATTTTTTTTTTTTGGTTATGTATTGAAGGGAGATATACTGGATGAAACTGATGAATATGTTGATGTCCACAACAAGTGAGTAATGGACTAATGGCCATTACTTTTTTCTTTTTGTCATATATGCTGTTGTATTCCATACCATTTTGTTGATTTTAAAATGTCTTTGATATTTAGTTTATGTTATCTTTTTCCAGGATTAGAATCAACCTGAGATCTTCAAGAAGATCATCATCGAGGTCTCCCAGAAGATCTTCTGTTTCTCATCTTTATTGGAGAACACCAGAGCCATCTCCACTTTCTTCATACACTCCTATACTTCGTTCACCCGTTTCCCCATATATACAGCCACCGCTAGTGAGACCTATACTATATGCCTCTCCTAGAAGATCTATACCAAATTCTCCAGCCGGATCTGCAGGCCTTGTTCGTAGCTCGCCATCCTCCCATCGAGTATGTCCTCATTTAAATTTAAAATTTAAAGTCTTTTTAATGAGAACATTTTAGCACCATTGACTGAATGATGTTTAAGATTTTTTTTTTTTTTTTCCTTACAAAAAGTGGGGGCGGGGGATTCGAATTCATATCCTCTTCATGGATGTTAAAATCTAAAGAAGATATAAAATTGATGTAGGGAAGAGAGCGGAAGCAAGGAGAATAAGAGAATATAGGGATCAACGTAGTTTGGCATAACAACTTACATCCATAATAAAAGGTCTAGATAGCTGCATCTTTACTATGTTCAATGATGATTACAATGAATCCTACATAAGGTACATATTTAGACAGACATTTGATCAAATTTGATCAATCAAAACAAGGATTTCTACTATTATTTGATCGATTAAAAATCGTAGACACAATGACATGTTTTATTTTTTTAAATCAGTGTGTTGTGTTTTTAAACCCTACACACAGCGCCTTTATAAGGGCTTATTATTCTATAATTCTGTGGCTGGAGAGGTAGAAACAGAGAGCAAAACAAAGAGAAAAGTAAAGCTTCTATCCCTATATACTCCTGAGTTCAGAAGAGTATATTCCTTCGAGTTGTATCCTTATCTTGTGACCAAAGAGTTTGAAACTATGACTAATGAAGTTCATTACAATATCAATCTTAGAGGAGTTGCCTTGGAGGTGGTCAAAGATTCTGTTCATTAACATGGACGGGTCATTCATGAAGGGCCTCATGTAGAAGAAATTTGGACGTTCCAAAGTTGTAGGTTGCAACAGTGAGTCGATCATCTTCTAGGATTCTAGAGTCTAACTAACAAAGGTTTTATTCGAGATTGTAACTCCTTTTATAGTGAATGCCTTAATTGGGGTGTCTCACCCTCACAGTGGTTTTTCCTTTGAAGATGTTCTCCATCGATTTTCATCACCATATATGTTGTGTTGTCTGTATATCTTATTGCTTTTTTTTTTTACAGATTTGGTGATTTGTTGCTTTCATTATTGTTTAAACTGCTATAATTGTGATTGACTAAATTAATTATTATTCAACAACAACAAAAATTGAATTGATAATTAATTCCTAGATCTGCTACATAATTAACTAAGGGGTTAAAACAAGATTTTTCAACCCTAATGAATTTAACTTATACATTATGAACTTCTTTGTAGGTGTCGAGAAAGTTATATGAGAAGCTGTTACGCACTGGCAATTCATAAAGCTCCTAGATGAACGAGTTGGTGTCAAATAGCATCAATTAGATAGGTTTGCAGCATCCAAACTCCAAGGACTCTCTCTCCACCCTTTTGTTTTTTTGATGCATATTTAATTTAATCGCATGTATATTCATATATCGGAATGTTCATACTGTACAACAATTGTATAGAGAGTATGGTATTGGTGTGGTTGTAAACGACATCCTGATACATGTGGTGTCATTAGAAGCAATGGAATTTCAAGAAAGATATACTGGGATTTTCTTGTAGAAATATATAATTTTTAAAATAATGGAGCAAGGATTGTTATTTTCATAAATCCCAAACCTTGGTGGATTGAACCATAATCCATAAACCTTCTCTCTAATGACAGTAGTACCATGTCTCCAAGTAGCAGGTCCTTGATGGAAAAATGGTATTATTGGTTCAAAGAATACGTAGCACAGACCTGTCAAGTGTTAACAGCACGTTGGCTTTGGTTTGCATCAAGGAAACAAGGTAAAAACTGCCACTTTTGTGGCCAAAAATGTTGCAACAGAAGACCGCACTGACGAAAAACGTCCCTGCTAACAAAATAACAAAACATTTGGATACCTGCTAATGGATGAAAAGCACAGGTTGATAACATTAAATTAAGATGCCAGATACTTGGTTACAAAAGCTTGAAATGGTTAATTGGAGTACTTAAGTAGTAGCTAAGAAAACATCAACAAGGTTCACATAGTTAAAGGTAAAAACCAAACACATGCAAAGAGAGTATCACCAACACTAAGAAATTGGCCCTAGATAATCACCCTCCAAACTGACCAATGCTTGAAACTCCCTTTCTACCTCCAGCCACTTCGTTCCAATCACCATGAAACGGATCGCAACATCTTTTTCAATCTTTGACAGCTTGTCATTCAAGAAGACAGGATTCTCCCCAGTCACATACTTGTAATCTGGCATTTTCAGACAAGAGAGATAAATATTTTCCACAGGTCCACATCTCAAGAAGACCCCATGCTTCAGCACCTTGTGGACAACGCCTTCTAGAACATCTCCTCGGAAAAGCTTGAATGTGATGCAGCTAAAAACAACTGGAAACAGTACATCTCCAGTGTGCTGTCTAACTCTACCCTCTCCTATGCTCTCCAGAGTAGTGACAGCAAGAAAATATCCAAGATCCTTAGTGGCCTTTCTAGTAGCAAAATTCTCCATCAGGCGTACAGTAATTGCCCGCTGGAGCATCAATCCTTTTGCATCCAGATTTTCAGCAGGGATTATCACATTCCAGGGCAACTGTACTTTGAGAAACATTTTTTTTTTCTACACCTGTCTTAAACCAAAAGAATAATAAGATAAGCATGAGAAGTCAGTCATCTAAATTAAATAAACAGTTGCAAGGATGGACCATACAATAGCTAAAAGAAACCATTGTATTAAAAAATTCACAAGATCATAAGCAAACAAACAATAGTAAAAACAAAATTCCACAAATATTTGAGAACCTAATTATCATATAACTTTTTCTTTTTTTTTGAAGTTTTCCATTAATGTAAAAACAGTGGATTTTACAGAGAACAGAAAAGCTACAACATTCACCAAGCAGCTGTTTCCACAACAATGAGAAAAATCAGCAAAACTAATTAAAAATACAGGGACTTGCCAAAATGTATCATATAACATGTTATAAACAAATTAAAAAAATCATCTAACATGTTATCAATTATTTGAGTTTTTCAGCATTTTATAAATAGAAGCACACAGTGGCTACTATATACAACAGCTTAAACAGGGCAACATGGTGGTGGTGGTGATGTGAATGAGGAGGAGCAGTAAACAAGTGGTACAAAAGAATTGGTAAGAGATAACTTCTATGGTCATAATTGTAGTGTGGTTTTGTTCAAGTGAGGCACTGCCAAGTGGATGATGCTGGTGATTTATTAATTCTTATAACAATGGTGATGTTTTTATCAGTGAATTTGGCCCCAATGGAAGGGGGAATGTGAGATTTGTACTAATGACTTCCACTTCATGAGAAAAGAACCCCATCCTATGTCCTCATGGGAAATGAAATTCTTTTACCCCTTAACCCATATATGCTAATAATTAATAACTAAACTATAGCTGAAATTATATCATTTGAGTTAAGATGGAATGATTTTCACTTAAGAACTTAGAAAAGTAAGATTCACCAACATTGTATAGTCAAAAACTGTATGGAATTTTTACTGCAAATGGACTATTTATATTATCAATAAATTACAACATACAGTATTAATCTGATATTTTATGAACTTATTTACAAACTTGCAAAATCCAATCTCAAGTAAATATAAATATATTTATATACATTTAAACATAAAATATAGCATTACATATACTCAAATCAAGTCTCATACTCATGAGTTTGTTCATGAACACATTATAATATCTGAGCTTGGATTTATTTATTTATATATTCATAAGTAAATTATGCTTCTTTCAAAAAAAGATGAAAGAATACAAAAAACCAGGGCACATAGGCAGTGTGCTAAGGACCCATCAAAAAGACAAACTATGAAGCATTGCAAATACAACTATCTAGCAACTCAGGCAAAGAAGAAAAAGTAAAAACTTACAAAGCATTTGACCACTCAAAAAATATCTGGAAGAAAGAAAGCTTCAAGTCCTGAGCTTGGATTTTTTAATGGCCAAGCCTAAAACCAAGCTTGAGTTGGACACATTTGATACATTAACAAACATAAAGAAGCTTTTTCCCAAGCCAAAGAGCACTAAGCACTACTCATGACTCTCATTAAAATTTCTCAAACAAAGCTTTCATTTCTTTAAAACACCATGAAATCCAGAAAAATACAAAACTGTGTCTACCAAAAAAGAACCCCATTCCAACTCTAGCTAATAAGATATTTTCTCATGGGTTATTTAAAATTGCAGAAAATAAAACCAGCAAAAGAAAATTTCAGTCTCAACCCAGTAAGAAAAAAACTAAAATGTTTTGATACAAGCATGTAACTCATTCATTGAACTGGATTTCGAAGACCCATTTGCTCTAAACATATAAAAAAGCAGACTTTATTAACTACTGAACCTAACTTTAAAAAGTTCAACCTCCCCAAAAGCCTCAAGCCCTTGAAGTTTCAAACACATAGCAAATATTTTAACATTGACATTATGGCCATTTATAATAATTGGATGCTTAACCATGTAAATGCATGTTATATAAAACTCTTTCACATACAAAAGGAACTAACTTGTATAAGATTACATGGAATAATTTGAAACGACAAAATCGAAAGCAGCAAAAAAATAAAAAATACATTTCTTTTTATATGCTTTTTGACAGAATCGAGGACAAAGAATCACTTGGTTCACTCACAGGTTCTCAAAGCTTTAATCTTTGAGGTCACACCAACATACCCAGATACTAATTTCATATAAGACCCAGTAAACTCAATCAAATATGAAACAACTTCACAAGCTTTAGAACAAACGAAAAAGAAAATTGAAAAAAAGAACTCACTTTTGGGGTGAAGAAGAACACAGACAGAACAAAAGCAGCTCTAATGGCGTTGTAAAAAATTAGCTGAATTAGACAGTGAAATGAAAGTGAGAGAGAGTGAAACAGAGAAAATGAGAGAGTGTCTGTACTCTCTTTAAAATATGATATAAAAAATTTATGTTTAGTTATTTACACCTAATGTTTCGGACCGAAACCCAGTTTTTAAAAAATTAAAGAGGTCTTTGTTCTTTCATTCTTTGACTTAATGGGCCGAAGAGGAAAATGAACTTGGGCCTAGCTTTGTTATTTGTTGAGACTGAAGCCCATTTTTTAGACCAAAATGTAATTGATGTGCTATCTCAATCACAAGATGTTGTTCATTTTGCCTGTGTCCGTAGTTAAATTATGTTGAAGATGTTTTGTAGTAGACCTCTTTCCATTTTCTTGAAACTGTTTCGTTTAGATGTCGTTTTAAATTTATAGCACTCTGGAATCAATTCCAAATCATTTCATTATGAATTAATTTGTATGGTTGTGAACTGTTGCATGTTGTAATTAGTTTTCAGTTTATACTTTTCTGCTGTTCGCGGATAGAAGAAAAAGTGTACTAATTAGATTCCTCAACTTCCCTCTTTTTTTTTTCTTTTTTTTTTTTTTTTTTTTTGCTGAATAAACATTTTTATTTCACAAAAGGAAGCCATGAAGGGTACAACAAAGAACTCATGGGCCTTTGCCCATCTCTCTCCAAAGCTTGAGCCACTAACAAGGACAGAACAGAGATGGAGATAGGCCCAGAGTTGTTACAAAAAGCAGCCCAAAGGGCTAACAAATGAGCTGAGGAATTGCCCTCTCTTTTCACAAAAGAAAAAGAAACATCATCAAACAGATTACAAAGAGCTAAAATATTCTGCAATATTACATCAATAGTCCATTGAGAGGATGACTTTTTGTCTTTTAGAGGAGCAATAACATTCCAAGCATCACCTTCTATTATCACTCTTTTGAGCTCAACTTCAACTGCTTGATTTACTGCTGCGTAGGCCGCTTTAGCTCCACCCCACAAGGAACTTCTCGGGTCCAAAATGTCAGTCCAAGCCAAAACAACTCTGCCATGAATCACATGATTGTCTCTGCCCACCACTGCAATTGATGTTTTATTCTCTTTTATGGCAGCATCAAAATTTAATTTCTCAACTTCCTTGATAAGTTAGCTAAGAAATAATATTCCATCTTGTATAATAACCTTCATATTGAATAACATTTTTTCAATTTGAAAACAAAGACCAACATAAAACTTCAGATTTGACACGATCCCGTGTAAATATTACGTTTCATGCCCCTGTGAAGGGGTAGTATTTTTTTTTTTTTACAATTATAATAATAAAATTATTCTTACCTATAAAAAGAAGAAGAAGAAGAAGGTTTTCATGCAATGATTGTTTCTCCTAATGTATATGGTCACGCTGTACTGTCTGAATTTTCTGCTGCAAATAGGCCTTTTGTTTTGTTGTAAGAAGCACTCTTATTCTCCTGTTGTTTTAGAGGAGGTGAGGAGGGATGTTTGTTTTCTTTTTATTTAATGAAATCGTGACTTTTTATAAAAATAAAAATAAAATAATTTTTTTTTTTGTTTAAAAGGACATGTGGTACCAAGAAGTTTGAAGTTTAACCTTTTATAGTTCATAGTTCATACTGGTATTTTTGGGGCTAAAGCTAAAGGTTTATTATCATATGGCCTAAGCCTGTGACCTTACACTTGAAGACATAGACAGTAGCTAACGCCCACAGTTGGACATATACCGAAGGGTTGCTGACAAAAGGGAATAATAAAGTTTCCATGTATGCAACTGCAAGTAGCAGGTCCTTGATGGGAAAATGGTGTTACTGGTTCAAACAAAACACAACACAGACCTGTCAAGGCTTAACAAGAAGTTAGCCTTGGTTTGTATCAAAGAAACAATGTGAAAACTGGCACTTCTGTGGCCAAAAGACCATCACTAACAAAGAAAGGTCCCTGCTAACTAAATAACAACACATTTGCACAGCCACTAATGGAACCATATATTAACATGCCAGATACTTGGTTATAACCAAACACATGCAAAGGGAGTATCACTAACACTAAGAAATTGGCCCAAGATAATCGCCCTCCAAACTGACCAATGCTTGAAATTCTCTCTCTACCTCCAGCCACTTCGTTCCAATCACAATGAAACGGATCACAACTTCTTTTTCAATCTTCGACAGCTTGTCACTTAAGAAGACTGGATTCTCCCCAGGCACATACCGGTAATCTGGCATTTTCAGATATGAGAGATAAATGTTTTCTACAGGCCCACATCTCAAGAAGACCCCGTGCTTCAGCACCTTGTGGACAACACCCTCTAAAATCTCTCCTCTGAACAGCTTGAAGGTGATGCAGCTAAAAACGACTGGAAACAGTACATCTCCAGTGTGCTGTCTGACTCTACCCTCTCCTATGCTCTCCAGAGTCGTCACAGCAAGAAAATATCCAAGGTCCTTGGTGGCCTTTCTGGTAGCAAAGTTCTCCATCAGGCGTACAATAATTGACCGTTGGAGCATCAATCCTTTTGCATCCAGGTTTTCAGCAGGGATTATAACATTCCAGGGCAACTGTACTTTCAGATACATTTTGTTTTCCTTACACCTGTCATAAATCAAAAGAATAATACAGTACCTATGAGTATGCTAAATCAATATAAATTTAGTGAAGGTGTCCTCATATTTTGAGAAGTCAGTCTTGTAAATGAAATTAATGGTTGAGAGGATTAACCATACAGTCAACTGAAAGAAACCAATGTATTCAAAATTCTGAAGATTTTATTGTAAAACACCACAACATTTGAAGCAAACAAACAAGAGTAAAAACAATATTCTGCAAATATTTGTGAATCTCGTGTCTCATAAAACATGTTATAAACCATTTAAAAAAATCATATACCATGTTATCAATTAAAGCATTGTATAAACAGAAGCACACAACAGTAGTATTTTACAACAGCTTAAACAGGGCAACATGGTGGTAGTGGTGATGTTAAAAAGTGGTACAACAGAATTGGTAAGAAATAACATCTATGGTCATAATTGTAGTGTGGATCAGGAGCCTCCTCAAGTCCTTCAGCAGTTGGAAGGTTAGTCATCTGAAAAGGGAATACAACAGGGTAGCACAAGAACTAGCTAAGTTTGCTAAATGTAAAGGTATTTCTCAGGTTTGGAAAGACGTTGCCCCTCCTTTTGTGCAACACCTTCTCCAAAGTGACTATACCTAGTGTTCTGGTATTGTATTTAAACCTTGTTGTACTTCAATTTCAGTTCACCACACTACTATGTGTGGATTTGGATACCGTTTATTTTGTTGAAAACTGAAAATTGAAAACAATAAAAAAATAATTTTCGGATTACTGTTCACACCAAAACACTGTTCATTTGCCTATTTGCACTGTTCATGGGCACTAGTTTTAAAAAAAAGGGGGGGGGGGGCGGGGGCAAAAACGCATCTGCGTGAAAATGCAAATGCAATCCAAACTCTCTCTCTCTCTCTCTCTCTCTCTCTCTCTCTCTCTATATATATATATATATATATATATATTGTAGTATGGTGTTGTTACAGTGTGGCACTGCCATGCGGGTGATGCCAGTGATTTACTATGACAATGGTGATGTTTTTCTCATGAATTTTGGCCCCAATGGGAGGGTGGATGTGAGATTCTAACTAGTGAATTCTTCTTCATGAGAAGTGATTTCCATCCTATGAAAAGGGTCATGGCCTCATAGGATAATAGTTATGATAATAACTCCACAATGCTGTAGAAGAGCCAGCCAGGTGGTGTAGGTGGAATGGTGGCAGAATATAGCTTTTATTTGAATTAATTTTGAAAAGCTTAACAAATTAACATAATGTTGGAGCTTATGTTATCAAATATATATATCTTATGAATATTTTACAAACATACACAATCAAATCTCAAGTCCATAGAAGTATATTTCTATACATTTATGCATGGAAAACATAATATTATGTATGCACGAATCAAGCCTCACACTGATGAGTTTGTTCACAAACACATTATAATGTTGGAGCTTGACTCTTTTAATAGTCAAGCCTAAACCTGAGCTTGAGTTTGACTCATTTGGTAAATAAGCAAACATAAAGAAGCTTTTTCCCAAGCTAAGCCCAAGTTCACCATAAACAACTCAGTTTATTTAAAGCCCTAAGCACTACTCATCACTCCCGTTAGAATATCCCAAACAAAACTTTCATTTCTTTTAAATGCCCATAAAACCCAGAAAAATACTGAACTTTGTCTACCAAAAAAAAAAAAAACACCTTCCAGCAAAGGAAAATTTCAGTCTCAACCCATTAAGAAAAAAACTAAAATGTTTTGGTACAATCATGTAACTCACGCATTGAGCTGGATTTTGAAGACCCATTTTCTCTAAACATTTAAAAGTGCAGAATTTATTCACAACCGAATCTAAATTAAAATAATTCAACCTCCCCAAAAGCCTCAAACTCATAGCAAATTTTAACATTGGCATTATGGCCTTCCTTAGTGAATGAATGCTTACCCATGCAAATGCATATGACATAAAACAATTTCACATAAAAAAGGAACGAATTTGCATAAGATTACAGGGAATAATCGAAACAACAATGTAATCAATGTTCTAGTTCAAGGTTGAAATACCCAATAGAGAAATTCACAAATCACGAACATTTAAAAAAAAAAAAAAAAAAAAACTCTTAAGTAGTCTTGCTTTGAAAAATATATAAATGAAAAGAGAAAATTACCATGTGGGTACAGAGGATTAAGGTGCAGAGGTGAGAGTGTTCTGTGCGTATGAGTTGGAGAAATTGGTAATGGAGAGAAGTTGAGGAGAGCTCTCTGTTCTTCGACTTCTTGAGGGGTAATTTTTTTTTTTTTTTTTTTTTTGGGGCCGAAGAGCAAAATGAGTCTTTTGTTTTTGTTTTTATCTTTTGTTTTTGTTATTTGTTGAGACTGAACCACTGTTAAAAAAAAAAAAAAAGGCCCACTATTGAGGACAAATTTAATGGGCCTAATAGCAACTTTTGTTCACTGATTTTTTTGGGTTAACTTTTGTACACTGATTTAGCCTGTCATAGAATTGACTCTTTCAACAATACATGGTACTATGGTAGTGGAAGAGGTAGTTATTATTTATTATTAATTTGTCAATAATAGTATGTATATGTTACTTCTTCTTCTTCTTCTTCTTTATTTATTTTTATATAAAGTTTCAACCTATATCATCTGCCTCTAATAATTTAAATTAAGTTAATACTTAAACTTATTACCAATTCAACATTAAACTTCTTTTATTTGCATTACATTTGCTTAAAACCAAACAATGATAAATGTAAAACTAAAAATCTCATTATTTGATTTATATATATGTTTATATTAATGTTTATGTTGATGATTATGTTTATATTGTTTTGTTTTAAGGTAGCACACATAATTTTTTTGTCTAACTATTTGGCCAAATATTATTATGAATCAAAGTGTAGGATGTTAATTAACAATGAAAGAAATGTATGTATGTGACTTCAGAGTTTTCACAAAAGCACATGAAGGAGCATCACATATTGGCAAGTAAAACTAACAAATTTACATGTATATGTTGATAGAAAGAACTATCAACTTTCACTTATTATCTTTAACAATTTTCCCTTGGTAGATAAACTAGATCTGTATTTCTACTTTATGGAAAAATCCAAATGGATGGCATGATTAGTAAAAATTTACAATTAGAAACAATGACAATGAGGAACAATCATAACTATTAATTGGACACACAAAAAGTCAAAAAAAAAAATTTTATGAACACAAAAAGTCAAATTAAATATATGATTGTATGACGTTTTGATAATGAAGTGAAGAGCTTGCAAATGTGAAATTGATTAATCAAAATGACTTGCTTTATCAGCAAATACTGCATTTTCTCAATCATTATAACATTCTGAATTATTTTAGTGTTGAGTTCCTTAACTAGTTAGAAGGTTGTTTTAGGAATTCAATAGGAACCGCTTATAAACTATAAGTAAAAAATCCATCAGTGGCAAGGAATGTACCACATATGGTAAAAACTACATTCACCGGAAAAAAAAATTACACCAAAAAGAAGATCAAGCACCCAAATTTGATATAGCAATAAAATTGCCCTCAAATCCACAATATGCTATTGCATACATCTCCATGTTGAGAATCCAAGGATTGCTTCTACAAAGAAAAAATTTAATTAATTTATGTTTTCAATGATTAATATATTAACAATATTAACTCATTACACTAGATTTATTAAATTATTGTTATGATAGTTATCAAAATCTAACTCTTCATAAAAGAAATAGCAAGAAATAAAAATAACTTATTTGTGATCGAGATGATCAATAAAATTACAATGACATCAATATTTTGATTTAGTTTGTCATTTATATTTTATACGTATTATATATTTAAAATCAAGAAGTGATGTTTAAAAAAAATTAAAAATCTCATTGTAATTATTATTATAATATATAGGTTTATATTTATGTTTATAGTTATGCTCACGTTTATTATGGGGGAGGATTTATTCCAAGCTTGCAAGCAGTTTGTTCGCTTTGGGGCCGAAGGACTCACATAGCTTTGTTCCTTCAAGTGACATGAGCAATTTTGAGACTTACTCCTACATCAAAGAAAGATGCGCCCCACTCATGCCTTATAAGCCTTAGCTGAAGGCAAGAGTGTACCACTTGTAGTGAAAATTCAAGTTCTAGAATTTTCTAAGTGAAATTCGAAATTTAGTATTTTCGATTGGTCGAATTTTTTGCTCAATCGATCGAAATGAGGGAGAAAATAATCCTAAAGTTCTGGATGATTCAATCGCTATTTGATTCATGTTCGATCGATCGAAACTTGAAAAACTGAATTTTCTACAGAATTTTCTAGTGACTGTTTAGAAAGTTTGAAGAGGTTTCAAGCCTTGTGAACGGTTTTATGAAACGTTTTAACTCTTCATACATGTCTTTTGATGAAATATAACCCTATAGGTATAAATAGAGGTTTATGTTCACTTGAAAAATAGCAAGTTAGAGAGAAACACAAAAAATCCTGTGGTTATTCTCTAAAATTGCTATTTGTAGAACCCAACAATTTGGTTGTATCTTGGAAATAAATTTGCGATAACCCTTTAGCAAAAAGAGCGTGGGGGCAAATATTGTTTAAGGATAACAATTTTATACCTACAAGTTTATCTATTTTTGTTTGTCTTTTGTGTTATCTTTGCTCTTCCTTTGTTGCTTTGTGTATTATTCCCAACATAAAACAATATTTTAGTCCCTACATTTTGGGGTCACAGTTAATTTGGTCCTACATTGTGGGGTAGTCAATTTGATCCTTGTTAATTTCAACTTGCAACCAATTTAGTACCTACTGTTAACGACTAATGGAAAATACTTATATGGCAAATGGTATGCACAATTGGCACACGTGGCGGATAAAATAATAATAAAAATATTTAATTGCTATTAAAAATGCTATGTCATAAATTTTATATAAAAAAATTAACATCAAACAAATAAAAAAAATGAGGTTGAATTTTTTCCCAGTTGTTTTTGCACTTTCTTGGCAACCAAACACATAAATCAAACCTCAAAAAATAACCAGAGAAGAATAAGTCAATTTTGACCCACTACATCGTTCACCAAATCATGAACCCACAACATAGATCAAACCAAACTCACAGCCCATCGGAAGTCCCACGCTAGAAACTTGTTTCAACCAAGGTGATAAATTTGATTTCAAGTAAAAACCCAATCTATGACCTGGACGAGAGGAAGCCACATGCAAATGAAAATTGATGGGTCTTGATGTGGTTGTGTTGTGGGACCGTGGAAGGTTTGAGTGCGTAGTGTTTGATGATAGTTGTCCTGAGTGTGCAAGTTGCAAACTGTTTACCATGGCCCTTCAGTAAAAACCCAGCCTACACCAGTGCCATCACAATAAGTCCACCAAAAGATCTCCACCTCACACGCTGCCGATCCAACTGCGATGTCAAGTCCATTGATCTGATCTAGTACGATCTTATTTTAGGTTGATTTATGTTCTATTACGGTGGTTGGGTTCATGGGATTGAGATCCGGTGCTATAGCAAAAAGCTATTGCACCATGCAATTAATCATAGTGTGTGAGACATGTGAAAAAATAAAGTGTAAAAGTGAAATGGTAAAAGTTGAGAGTTAAAAAATATTTATTTAAGGGTTGAGATTAAAAGGGATTTTTGCAACTTTTAGTCTCAACCGTTGATGTCTTATTGCATATTGCAATAGCCCTAACTATTGCACCGAATCTCACACAACGCCAATCCAATTACGAAGCCAAGCCCATTGATCTGGTCTAGTACAATCTTATTTTAGGTTGATTTGTGTTGTATTACGGTGGTTGGGTTCATGGGATTGAGATCCAGTGTTATAGCAAAAAGCTATTGCACCATGCAATTAACCATGGTGTGTGAGAGAGAGGTGAAAAAATAAAGTGTAAAAGCGAAATGGTAAGTTGAAGGTTAAAAAAAATTATTATTTAAGGGTTGAGATCAAAAGTAACGTTTGCAACTTTTAGTCTCAACCGTTGATGACCTATTGCATGGTGCAATAGCCCTAGCTATTGCACCGGATCTCAATCTAGTGGAGTTAATTTTGATTTGGAGCTTTTGTGATCCTTATTAGGATCTTTTCGTTTGTGATGGGTGATTGTTTAGTTTAATTTTTGTGTTTTAAGTTGTGTTTGGTCACTAAGAAACTACAAGAAAAGTTGGGAATTTTTTTAAATTCATTCTTTCAAATTTTTTATTTTATTTGTCTGAAGTAATTTTGTTTGCCACATAAGCATTTTTGTTAGTAATTAACATGACTAAATTGGGTGTAAGTTAAAAATAACAAGAACAAAATTGACTGCTTCTAAAATGTATGGACCAAATTAACTGTGTCCTCAAAATATAGGGACCAAAATAGTGTTTTCACCTATATTAAAAGGGTCTCGAGGCAACAATAAAATGTTGGGAAAACACATGGAAAAAATACAGTTTTGTATCTCATACAAAAACACGTAGCGGAATATAAACATATCTACTTCATTCATGTGATATAACATACAACATCTGAGAGTTTTTTTTTTTTTTTTTTTCCTTTTAAGGAACAAGAAAGTGTATCTTGATGCAGTGAAATTAAAAAAAAAATGAAGATGAACTTGGGAAGACTTTCAATCTTCACTTCAATTCCATAATGTGCCCAAGATAAGTGGTCTCTCAATCAGTTCTATGCGTATTTGTGTAAGAGAATAATCAAGTGTCTTGAGAAAACTTTGAATCTTTCTCTTTTTAATCATACGTCTTTTTCTGCATTCTAGCAGTTCTTTTATTTAATAACTCTTATTAAATAAATAACTAATTATCTAATTGGTTTAGCCTTTTGGGCCAGCCAATTAGGCTTTAGTGTGTGGCTTGGAGTGAGACCAAAAAGGATAAATAAAGTTCTTGCTCCAATGAGCTTTAAACTTATCTATCAACTCTTGACAAGCCCAAAGTTTCCATTAATTATATTTAATACCACTATTTAAATATAATTACACTCTAGGCCTTATTAATAAATTATATCCCAAGACTTTATTAAACATTTAACCCCTTCTTGAAAATATTCATAGTAATACAAAGTCATAATATATAATTGTCATTTTGAAGATTACTACATCTTGATCATTGAGTACTTGGTTTAATCCTTTAAGTTATTTATATATATTTTATGAAATCTAATTTTATAAAATATAAACTTTAATAACTCTTTACTAAAGTGGTTAAGCCTAACACTCTAAATAACCAAACTCATTAAACTTATCTTAAGGGAATATTTTATATCTCTGTAAAGAGATTATGAATTTCATCTTGAGAATATATGTTCCTTTAGCATTACATGTGGTTGCCCAACATTCTGAGATTTCAACCGTTTGTTTAGATCTCACTCCTGATATATTAAAACAACCTACATTTCATGATTGGGTTCATTATTCCATTAGGATTTAAAGTTTATGCAAATGAAAGTCATGAAATTTATTATTTATTTGACAGTCGTTAATAAAATAATAAATCTTCCAGCGGTCCTGTTCAATATGTCTTATACACTTAAAACATATTAACATATCAATTAGAAGTTTTCACTTCTATGATCAAGACAAATAATCTTAATTGACATGTTATAGTCTTCGCATATAAAATGCCCAATTTCATTAATAACTACAAACTAAGATTTTGATTTTACAAAGAACTTATAATTTATACTATGCATCTCAAGGACTATATGATATTGTCCAAATATTCATGTTACCATTATTTTAGATAATAATAAAACAACTTTGTTACATGTAAAGTTGTGATTTACAACTATATTTTATATTGGCTTTATTCCATGACAAAAAGTATTATAATTGCTTTAATTTTGTTCTTTGTATTTTGTGGGATTTTATTGTATTGGGTTTAGTATTAAGTTGGTGAAAAATCGAGCATGAAATGAAGAATCAGTGCAATTTTGCGACTAACTCGCGAGAAAAGTATCCCGCAAAAAAGGCACGTGAGAAACACATGCTGGAAGCTGAAGAGTCATGTCAGGCTATCAATTTCTTGAATGTCTCGCAGGTAAGGCCTTCTCGCAAAATACTCACGAAACGTTCTGCCTAGAAGATTTTTAGCGTGACTTTTTTACCCTTCACCCATACTATATATTCCCTCATTACCCACAAAAGTATGAAAGGTCATTCAGAGAGAAAAACCCTAGATAGATTTTCTACAACACACACACCCATCTTTTAGAGAGAGAGCTACTCATCCTTAGTGAGAAATCATTATAGTTTCTTCTCCTTCCCTCTCCCATTGTCATACCTTGAGAGGAGATTTGTACCCAAACACAACCCACACTTATTTAGAGTGTAGAGAGTGTTTTGAAGCTTGGGAAGTTTTGGGGATTTGCCAAAAGAAGCCGATAAGGCTTGGCGAATGCAATCGGGCGTATTACGGGATCTGGAAAGCTAGAGAAGACATGACTCTGAGAATTCTGTTGGTAGCAGGAGCTTGGAGGGCTCAAGTACATTGGGTAGACTAGGCTTGGAGGGCCTTTTGTTATTCGTGTACTCCAACTTTATTCTCTAGTGAATCGATTTTGACTTGGAGGGTCGTGGAGAGGTTTTTCACCGAGTTCTTTGGTTTTCTCTTTAATAACACGTCTTGGTGTTATTTTATGGTTGCATCTCTCTTCCCTTACTCTTGTGCTTTACTTTTATTATTTATTATTCATGTGTATGCACTAGAGTGGTATCAATTCATTGCGCACATTTACTCTTGTTTCACACTTTGTTTAAGTAAGAGTAAAATCAATCTAGCTGTGATTTTAATTGGGGGTCTAAAAAAGCTCTTGTGTTTTCACACAAATCCGAGCTTTCATTACATATAATATAATGTCATACATAGCAAACAATAGGATTTTAGAGCACTAATCCTAACATAACAAATGTTACCAAACTGTTTATATTATCAAGTAATTACAAGGTAATAATTTGATATTTTATTAACTATTGCTTAGGAATCAAAGGTGAATGACCCAAGATTACCCGGAAACTAATTCAAGTAGGTGGGGTTAGTTGTCTTTTAGTGGCTAGAGGTTATTCTTTAGAATGGTTCCCTATGTTATCAAATATATATATATATATATATATATATATATATATATATATATATATATATATATATATATATATATATATATATCTATCTTATGAATACTTTACAAACATACACAATCAAATCTCAAGTCTATAGAAATATATTTCTATACCTTTATGCATATAAAACATAATATTGCCTATACTCGAATCAAGCCTCATAATACTCATGAGTTTGTTCACAAACACGTTATAATGTTTAAGCTTGACTCTTTTAATAGTAAAGCCTAAACTCGACTCGCAGAAGATAGAACCAGCAAAGGAAAATTTCATTCTTAACCCAGTAAGGAAAAAAAAAAAAAAAAAAACCTAAAATGTTTAGGTACAAGCATGTAACTCAAGCATTGACCTAAATTTTGAAAACCAAATTGTTCTAAACATTTAAAAATGCAGAATTTTTTGAACTACACACCCTTGGTGTGATAGTCACTCCACAAGTATAAGTACTTATGGAGTGTTGAGGGGGGGTAAAGGTCAAGGTTCAAGTCTCCTAAAGGGAGTTTCACACATATATACACTTAAATTAGTCTAGAGTAGAATTTCTATCTTGTTATAAAAAAAAATTTAAAAAAAAAAAAAAAAAAAAAAAAACTTCAACTTCCCCAAAAGCCTCAAACTCATAGCAAATTTTAACATTGGCATTATGGACTTTCTTAGTGAATGAATGCTAAGAGCATCCGCATTAGCATGTGTAAAAATGTGTATAATACAAAAAATGTCAAAATTTACATAATTTTCCTCCAAAAATACCCATATCAGTGGGTGTAAAAATGTGTATATTTTCACACTTGCTACAGTAACCGTGTAAATATATACGATTACTGTAGGTGTGTATAATAATATTTTATTATTTTTTCTCTCTCACCATTCATATTCTCTCTTTCACCATTCACCAACCCAGCGAAAGAAACACAACATCCCAACGGACATAGCAATCTAGCAAAAGAAGAATAAAAGAAGAGGAGGAGAAACACCCAACCACCAACCCAGCACCACCCAACCACCACCACTACAACCCATTTCAACAGTTGATAATCCACCACAAAATTGACCCAAAATCAACAGAAAATCAAACCAAACCATCAGAAAACCCAACTCAAAATCAAGCCAAACCCACCGGATTTGCTGCCGGATCTGCCTTGATGCTACCGTCGTGGATCTGCCTTGTTGTTGCCTAGATTTGCTTGCTTCCTCCATCGGATTTTCTGCTATGTGTTAGTTTTGGGTTTGATATATGAGAGAAGAAGAGAGTACTAGACCTTTTGGTTTGAGACATGAGAGAGGAAGAGAGTTGAGGGAGTCCTAGAGGCAAAGAAGAATTGAGAGAGAGAGAGAGAGAGAGAGAGAGAGGGAGAAACACGGTTAAGACTTGAGATGAGGTTAAGATGAAAAATATTTTTAAAAGATAGATATTAATAAAATAATAATAAAAAATATTATTTTAAAAAAAATTGTAAAATAGATGAATTGATGTAGGTGCTTTGGAAAAGTGGTAGTGTAAAATAGAAAAATAGATTCTTAAAGCCACAAGAACCCTAGATGTACAATAAGAGGCTCTCGACTCTCCAAAAGTCTTTCTCACGTTCTCTAGGAGGTTCTTTTATACATAGCCTTTGTTGCACAAACCTCTAGACATTTGAATGGTATGGATGGGATGAATTCTCATATTTAATATATGCAATTCAATCAATTGAATTAATTCTCAATCGATCGAAAACTTATGGTCTTGATTAATGATTAGCTAATGAGAGCTATCAAACTTACTGAACCTTGAAACTAATATGCAAAAACATGGGCATTTATCTTGACCTCAAAGTACACTTCCATTACACTTACAATCAAGGTTTTGAAACCTGGATTGGACCATATGGTCCAACCAGAAAAACCTCGAATCACTTATTTTTGCAGTTCTTTTAGCCTCAAGAACCGCTCTATGGGAAAAAAGCAGGGACCCATGCGAACCGTGGTCAGATCTCAAGGTTCTAAGAACCGTGACCAGACCGCTTCTCACGGTTCCCTACTTCCCTTTGTATCTGAACCTTAAAATAAAAAAATAATAATAAAAAAAAAAAAAAGCAACAAAATGGATATTTTAGACTGTGCACGGGTTTTTCGGTCAAACTTGGGCTTTTTGTTTGAAAATATTCACTGAAAACTTGCCGGAAGTTTTGAATCTTTCATCATCGAGAGGGTTATCTTGTTCGCTAGAAGCCGAAAGTAGCAGATCTTGTTCGCTAAATTGATGCTTTGGGGGAGATTTTGCTCCGATCTTGTTCGCAGACGACACAACTCCTTCTTCCTCTTTATTTCTTCACTGCTTCTTCTTTCGTTCTTCATGGTCTCTTGCCTTCTGTTTAAAGTAGATGACTTCTTTCAACTTTATTTTTGCTTTTTAGTTTGGTGAGCCTAGCACATGTGACATGACAAAGCCTTGGAAAATTTCCATCTCATTCTAACTCATTGCCCCTCCCAACGTGACATGATGGAGAAGTGAATGAGCCTAGCATGCGTGACATGATGGAGAAGTGGATGATGACAAAAATGAGTTTGAAAGTTTCTAACTCATTGCCCTTCCTCAACGTGAATATTAATATATGATTGTTTTTTAAATTTTGACGTTTTTGGTTTTTGTTTATCATCATCATCATCATCATCATCATCATTATTATTATTATTATTATTTTACTATTAAGTTAGATTTTGAAACATTGTAATAAAATTAGTGATATAAAAATGCATTTAAAAAAGTATTTATTTAGATTATTTTAGTCAATTTTTCTATTTTTACTAATTTAATATTTATATTTATATTTAAAATAATTATTAAATTAATTATGACGTCATCATGGTTCGACCCCGGTTCAACCTTGGTTCAGCCTCAAAAACCTTGAACCTCTCCCTTTTACGGTTCAATGAACGGTCTGAATCTGAAAACCTTACTTACTATACACACTTTATTTCACGGTTTGCCAATCTATACCAAACTCTCAACATTTTCAATAATTTTGATGGTTGTTACTTAATTTAGAACCTAAAATAATGCCCAAAAACATATAAAATATACCTAAAAATAAATATTAATTAATTAAATAATTGTCATATCTCTATCATGTTATATCTTAGTTTTCCAAAAAATGTTGTGTCACCATATCTCAATTCATCCATGCTTACCTGCTTGTAAAAATTGAATTATTAAAAAAAAGAAAAAAAAAAAAAGGATATTCTGCAACGTACATTTATGCTTGCTTTCTCAAAATCACCAAGTTTTTATGTTGTCTTTGGCCTCCTATCAACATTGCATGCCAATGCATTTCAATTTGGTGAGGTATGGATTTGTACCTAGGTTTGGCTTATATCCAATACTTTTTTTAAAATAAATATTTTTTTATTTTAATAAGAGACTGTCACATCGCTCACTAACTAAATAAAAAGTTGAAATTAAAACTTACTACCACTTGTTATTGTATATTTAAAATAAAATGACATGTCCAGTTAAAAAAATACTAAAGATAAACTAAACATTTTATACCTAACCGTGCTGTAGATTTAAATAGTGATATAAGGTGACATACTGTTGCTTTCTATATATAATTGGTTATTATTATAAGTGCATTAATTTCATTACTTTTATATATATTAAAAGGGTTTCCAGGCAACAATAACAGACGTTTACCAAATTAGGTTTGTTCATGTCATGAGCTACCAAATATGAATGCCAACCCTGACATCAGAATTTTTTAATCATGGATACGATGCCACCCATTTATTTTGACTTTTGATTTACAATTAAGTATGAATTGTACATTGCTTGGTTTTGTGGCTTTTAAATTCATTTTCTTTCCATCTCTATAGCATGCTTTTTGTTGAGGTATTGGATGGTATAGTTATAAATAATGAGTGGTTGATAGAATATTATTAGACCCAAACCTATAGTAAGTAGGCCTTTGATTATCAATGAACTTCTTTTGACTCAGAAGCTTTTTTTGCCCTTCACTAGCTGCAAGGATCCAGGAAGAAAACACTAGCGGCGTCAGGTAATTATGCATGCATGCATGCATGGTCCAGTTTTAACTGCTCCACCGGAATTCCATTTTTTATATGATGGATATTATGAAGCATATCCATCACAGCATC
The DNA here is from genome assembly GCA_023055345.1 of Quercus wislizeni. Lineage (NCBI taxonomy): Eukaryota > Viridiplantae > Streptophyta > Magnoliopsida > Fagales > Fagaceae > Quercus > Quercus wislizeni. The sequence goes on along the minus strand of JALGQJ010000015.1, from coordinate 5,210,167 downwards.
CTTTCAATAATGTACTACAATTAGGTACTAGAAACATTTTCTTGAAGAGTGGAACTAATTAAAATGGCAAATCAGAATATGAGCTATATACATAAGAAAACTGGAAATGCAAAAATGGTAATTCCGTCACCATTTTCCTTCTTTGAGATGCATCATAAGATTAATGAAGAGAAGCAGTTTTGTTGAAATTATGATGTTAATTTTCGTGTTCATTTCCTACCCTTAGAGCATCCACATCAATGGATATAAACATTTGCAAAATACAAAAAGCAACCACTTTTACACATTTTACCTCAAAAACCTTCCGCATCAATCCTTCCAAAATTGTCTAAAATTGTGCATATTTATACACTTGCTACAGTAACCGTGCATATATGCACGGCTACTGTAGCTTGTGTATGCACGGCTACTGTAGCTTGTGTATACCATATTTTATTAATTTCTTGTTTTGTGCCTTTTTTTTCTCTCTCTTCTCTTTGCAAAAGAAACTAACTTCTCTCTTCATCATCTTTTTCTTCAGATACACACAAACACAAACAAACCCACACACAGACAAATCATCACAGAGGGTGCCTCGTTCTGATCCCGTGTCCAGGACAAGCTCTTCGAGTTGAATTGCAGAGTTACAAGGATGAGTTTAACTCGGTGGGTCAGGGCTCCAAGTATTCGAAGGGTGCTATGGATTTTGGGTCCAAGTCTAAAGAGACACAAAGGAGAAGAGGTGTCCCATTGATTGAAGAAGAGCATAGGTATAAGATTCTCATCGTTTTTTTTTTTTTTTTGGGGGAGGGGGGGTGGTGTGGGTTTTGATCGGTGATGTGGGTTTGATCGGTGATGTGCGTTTTGATGGTTGATCGGTGATGTGGGTTTGAATGGTTGATCAGTAATGTGGGTTTAATCGGTGATGTGGGTCTTGATCGGTGCTTCTAGATTGGAGAGGTGTTGTGGTGCTTGTGATGGTTGTGGTGTTGATGGAGTGCTTGTGATGGTGCTTCTGAAAGAGGAAGAAAAGAAAGAGGAAACAGCAGAGAAGGAAAAAGAAAAAAGAAGAATAGGTTAATGGATGTGTAAAATAATATTAAAAAAATAATATAAAAATAATATATATATATATATATATATAATATAGTATATAATAGATTGATTGATGTGGGTGTTTTGTAAAAATAGATGTGTAAAATAGAAAAATTAGCTTTTTTTCGTGTAAAATAGATGATAAATTTGCATCCACTGATGTGGATGCTCTTATGGCTCTAAAATCTAAATGCTAGTCTTGGCTTTGGTAATTAATTGCCTCAAATTTATAATGTGATATGGTTAGTTACAAGGTTTTTCTTGACTGTTTTTGGATAGAGGGGGCCAAGAAGGGGATGGGAAGAGTTTAATGAATTTTATTTGGATTTTTTTTAGAGGTGAGAGGAAAAAAAGTTTGAGGGGATTTTGAGGGGCAACATACAACAAAATTCATGCTAATGCTCTAATACCAAAACGATGCAAATGGTAAAGCACATATATCAACAAGGTTTTAGGGTCCATTTGAATACAACTTATTTTTATTGAAACTGAAAACTGAAAATACTGTAGCAAAATAATTTTTAAATGTGTGAATAGTATCGTGGGACCCATGAACAATGCCCTTTGTCCCCTGCACAGTGCTCACATGTGATGTTACTATTCACGAACAGTGCCTTTGTCCCCTATACAGTGCTCACATGTGATGTTACTGTTCACGTGTTGGGAAAAAAAAAAATACAGAAAACACAAACGTGGGTATAAGGGGATTTTTTTTTTTTCCAACACGTGAACAGTAACATCACATGTGAGCACTATGCAGGGGACAAAGGCATTGTTCGTGAACAGTAACATCACAAGTGAGCACTGTGCAGGGGACAAAGGGCATTGTTCATGAGTCCCATGACACTATTCACACATTTAAAAATTATTTTGCTACAGTTTTTTCAGTTTTCAGTTTCAGCAAAAATAAATTGTATCCAAATGAACCCTTAGTTTTCTCAACAGTATTTTTTTTTTTTTTTTGGAAGACAATAAATATATTGTTTAAGTACATATATCAAGGAAAATTTGTGAGGTTTGGATTTATGTAGCATAGTGAGAATGCAACATCGTGAGAATGCAAAATGTGCTTGTGATGTTGCATTCTCACTATGCTACATAAATCCAAACCTCACAAATTTTCCTTGATATATGTACTTAAACAATATATTTGTTGTCTTCCAAAAAAAAAAAAAAAAACAATATACTATTGAGAAAAGTAAAACCTTGTTGATATATGTGCTTTACCATTTGCTTCGTTTTGGTATTTGTTGTCTTCCATACATGTGCTTTCTATGGAAGTCCTTGGAGCTTTAATTGAAGATAAGTGCCATGAGAGACTTTGGAATCCCGTAAAAGCTTCTCAAAATGGCCCCGCCTTCTCTCATATATTTTTTGCCGATGATCTCATGCTTTTTGCCAAAGCTGATCAGAAAAATTGTGTTGCCATTAAAGAAGTTCTTGAATCTTTCTGTGAGCTCTCCGGGCAAAAAATCAGCAGTGAGAAGTCTCGTGTCTATTTCTCCCCCAATGTAAACCAAGACTCCCAGGAAGGCTTGTGTGAAATTTTGGGTTTCAAACCCACTTCTTCTCTTGGAAAGTACATGGGTTTTCCCATCAAGCATAAAGGAACGCAGCAAGACTTTGGTTTTATTTTGGATCGAATGAAAAGTAAAATGGCTGGTTGGAAATCAAATCTCCTATCCCTTGCGGGTAGAATTGTTTTAACTCAATCGGTCACTTCCACCATTCCTAGCTATGTGATGCAGTGCATAGCCCTTCCTCCAAAAATACTCCAAGGGATAGATAAATTAAATAGAAACTTCATTTGGGGCACTTCCAAAACTAGAAAAAAGGTTCATCTTATTGGGTGGAACAAAATTACAAAGGCAAAGGAAGAGGGTGGTTTGGGTATCCATGCAACTAAGCTAAAGAATACTATGTTTGCTTGCCAAGCTGAATTAGAGATTTCACACAGAAAAATCATCCATTTGGGTGAGAGTTTAGTCAAAAAAATATAGAGGGCAGAGGGGAAGAACTAGGCTCTCAGCTTGCCCCCCCCCCCCACCAACTCACCCACTTAGGTTGGGCTCAAGAAAGGAGAAGCTATCTTCTTAAATGGTTCTAAGTTGTAGGTAGAAACAACTCCATCTCCCTCTAGTTTGACAAATGGATGAATAAGGGTACTTTAAGAAGCCAGATTGAAGGTCCTTTGAATAAAGGTGAGGAAAACCTTAATCTGAGGGACATTTCTAACTTTTTGGGTTGGAATTGGGGAAGCCTTTCTTTTACCTTTCCTAAATCCCTTACTCTTGAAATGAAAGCCACTCCTCTTCCCTTCTCTAATCAAGGTGAGGATCGGCTATCCTAGTTTTCATCTCCCAATGGAGATTTTAAACTAAAGGAAGCTTATAGATTAGCCAACAGGGGTGACACTAACACGGCAAGGCAGCAGTTCAAGGGTGATTGGGTTTGGAAAGTCGCTACTCTCCCAAAGATCAAGTGTTTTCTCTGGCAATGTTGTCACAAAAGCATTCCAGTTCGGGCCTTACTAGCTCAAAGAGGTATGTATATTCCTTTCCTCTGCCCTATGTGTAATAATGAGCCTGAAACAATTCTCCATGCTTTAAGGGACTGCCCTAAGGCGCAATCCTTTTGAAATTCCCTTTCTCTGCCCTTCCAAAGCAACCTCTTTTATGGCTTGCAACTAGTGGATTGATTAAAACTAAATTGTAAGTCCTCTATGGCTAGTCACTCTTCTAATATCACCTGGAACCTTATTTTTCCTTTTGCAATTTGGACCCTTTGGCTGTACTGGAACTGCATTACATTTGATAATCCAACACATCACAAGGACCTGAAGCTAGAGACAATGGCAAGGGCCTTGGAATTCTTGTACCTTGGGAGAAATGGGAGGCAGAACCGGGTTAAGGTAAAAATCCAAGTTCAATGGCTGCCACCACCTTCTAATTGGGTCAAGCTGAATTCGAATGACTCTTCAATGGGGAACCCCGGCCTGGCAGGTGGAGGAGGGGTAATTAGAAATGAGAAGGGTGAATGGATTAAGGGGTATGCAAGAGCAATTGGTATTATAACAAGTGTAGCAGCTGAACTTTGGGCACTTAGAGATGGTATTCGTTTGTGTTCTGCTCTCAAACTTCTAGCAGTAATCATCGAGTTAGATTCCAAATTGGTTGTTGATCTACTGAATAAGGAGCTGGACAATCCTAACGGTATAGATGTCTTGGTCACTGATTGTAGGGAGTGTATGAAAACCATTCCTTGTGTTAGAAGTCAACACTGTTTTAGGGAGGCTAATAAATGTGTTGATGCCCTCGCTAGAAGGGGTGCACTGCTTAGCCAAGATTTTTCCAATTTTCTTGACCCCCCTCCAGGTGTAGCTTTTCTCTTTGGCCTTGATGCGGCAGGAGCTATGTATGATTGCTTTGTACCCTCTATTTTAGAGGCTGGCTAGTTATTTATTAAATCATCCTTTTGACCAAAAAAAAAAAAAAACAACAACGAAAACTTCTTTAGCCATGAGACACACATAAGGAATGAAAAAATAATTGGGTTTTCTCTAGAGAATGTTTTTGAGTGTTGAGACTTAAGACTAAAAAGAATCTAGAGTTAGGGTCTCAAGAATATATTGTAACTTATTTTATAATAGGAAATTCATTCAAAGTTGATCCTGTGGGTTTTCCATTGAAGGAGACAATGGCAATGGTGAAGCCAAAATTTGGCTTTGGGGGAGGGAATTTATATGAGACCAAATTAAAAAATAACAAGTCATTCACACGAACACTAATTGATATTTAAATGCCAAAAAAACATATAAAATAGTGTATGCATTATATTATATTTATTAGGAGTATTTTTCATATATAATCTTTCTTTCTTTTTTTCAAAGTCATAATTACTTACTAATGGAAAGGTTTTTAGTTGTTAGAAAAATATCTAGTACAACTATGTAAATTTGTATTATGTAATTGAAGGGGTTGAAGGGGGGAAAAAGGTATAACTTACGTAAATTTCTATCTGTTAGATAGACATAAAGTACAACTTTTATAATTAAATGTTATTTTGGTAAAGCTATTCTATAATTATATTTATTTTAACTTAATATTCCTTTTTTTTTATATCTATTTTTTAATGTAGAGTTTTTTTAAAGCCTTAATTTTAACATATAAAAGAGGTTTATTATTAGTTATATCAACAAGAAATGTCTAAGTTGAAAGTTGGCAGGTGTGGGATTTGTTTATAGAGTTAAGGCTTTTAACATAAGCCAAGTGTGATGCTTCACCTTCATGCTTGTGATCCATGATGTATGAAATGATGACGCACCTCCATTTTTTTTTTTTTTTTTTCGTGCTTTGATACAGATGTAATGATTTACAGTTTCTTGAAATAAAATTTCTACTAATTTACTAAGAAAAACAAGAAAAGTGCAAAAAGATAACAAAAAGAAAAGAAGTCAAATACCTAGCTAATACTATTCAATTGTTTGCCACTTTGATGAGATTTCTTATTTTATAAATGTAGTCACTTGTAAATGACTGTTACGTCTACCAGTTGCCAAAAGAAATATAACAGCAATTTGGTCAATACCAAGTTGCTCCTATGTACCCTACTCATAAGCAATTCCTTGGCGATGGAGGTAGCTATATACTTGTGATATAATTCACTATTTATTCATCTTTATACCTATTAATTTGAAATGCATGTAAAACAAGGCCCTGCCCATTTTCGTCGATGGACTTCTTCCGGCTTGGGGTGCTATTTTGGTATCAGTCACCCTTGTACTAGCTTTCGGCGAGGTAATTTCTTAGACAGACTATCTATTTTGGAAAGTGGATTGGTTGTTGATTGCTAAATTAGATCAAATACCTGCTACTTTGCAGATTATTCCTCAAGCTTTGTGTTCAAGGTATGGGCTAAGTGTTGGTGCAAAACTCTCATTCCTAGTTCGGTTGCTTGTCTTAGTCCTCCTTCCTATATCTTATCCCATTAGTAAGGTAATTTTCATCTCTATATATACCAAGAGAAAGATTCTTATTGTCTCCTTCAGTGAAAATTGACAAAGATTATATGCTTGATCTAAGTAATATAAGAAAAATAATGTCTTTAAAAGGTAAAAGGGCATTGTTTGTTAACAATATAACTCGAGGCTTCTTCATGTAGCAGCTGTTGGATTGGCTTCTTGGTGAAGGGCATTCCGCACTTCTTGGACGGGCTGAGCTTAAAACATTGGTAGATATGCATGGATATAAGGTTAGTGTGTCTGATATTCATTCAGCTTGCATCAATTGCAAATTATGTGCAATTCGATCATGAAGTGTTAAGGAAATTGATAATGATCAGAAAATAACATGACTTTGAGATGTCTTGAAAACACTTTCTTTAAGATGATAATTATGCTGTTTGAAAGAGTTTTTGAATTAAGCTAAATTGGCTAAAGAGTTGTTCACATTCCTAACTAAGCTAAATTGGCTAAGAGCTTGTAGCTTAACTAATTTACATTTTTTAGTGTTTTCAATAAAGACATTTAGGATTAAATCCCTCATCCCCTAACTATTGAATAAAAAAAAAAAAATTATCAGATCTTTAGGAGCATGGAAATTTAAAAATTGATTGTTAATTTATTTTTAGGCAGGGAAAGGTGGAGAATTAACGGATGATGAAACTGCCATAATTACTGGAGCTTTGGATATGACACAGAAAACTGCCAAAGATGCTATGACACCCACATCTGAAATATTTTCGCTTGACATAAATTCGAAACTTGATGAGTATGCTATGGTCCTCTCTCATATTCTTCTCCGTTTGATGATTATATCAAATTAAATCTCAATTCAATTTTATTATATACCTAGGCAAACAATGGGACTAATATTGAGCGAAGGACATAGTCGTGTACCCATCTACTCTAAAATCCCCACAAATATCATTGGATTTATTTTGGTGAGCACCAACTTTAATTTCTATATCCATATGAAATTAGAATTTATTTTGTGTTCATTTGCAATGACTTACTTTTTGTTATAGGTAAAAAATTTGATCAAGTTCCGCTCAGAAGATGAAACCCCCATTAAAGATCTTATTATCAGGAGAATTCCTAGGTTTGTAACTTTTATCGTTGAATTTTGTTTCAATATTTTTTGGGCTTCAAATTCCTCCATGAAGATGAAACTCCCATTAAAGATCTTGTTATCAGGAGAATTCCTAGTTAGCAATGGCGGGGCCACATGTAGAAGCCCCCAAATTATTTTGAAAATTTTTTAGTTGCCCATAGTGATATAATTATATTTATAAATAGATGTAAGAAAATACCATTTGGGCTCCTATGTTTATGTTCATGTCTGTATAAGCATGAACATATTTATAGATAATATAACTTTTTTGTTGAGTAAAAGTTAAAAAGATATAAACTTTTCACCAAGCTTATAGTTTTGTAATATTTATTAGATATAGAGTATATAATTATATATAATTTTAAAATACAAAAAATATCTAAAATTAGACATTTTACAAACGAGAGAGTTATTTACCATGTTTTTATAATTTTGATATTGTGTAAGGATAGTACGAAAAGACAACGTAGTATTACGGTAGATTTGTCGAACTCATCTAATGAAAAATTCCTTCACAAAAAAAAAAAAAAAAATCTAATGAAAAATTATTTAGTGATATAAAATTAACTAAATTTAATATTAAGGTGTATCTTAAACGTAACCTTACTCTACATTAATCTTATGTGAATTAAAAATTCAACAAATGATATCACAATATGCTAAATCTAGAGAGAATGAGAGAGAATGAGATAGTGGAAGTAAAATTACTTGTGCTAAATGTAATATACATGATACACTGAGGTTTTATTTGGGATTAGAGTTTAAAATCAGCTTATTTTACTATTTAGCTTATTTTTACTACCATTCATGGGTCTAACTGCATTTTTTGGTACTATTTATGGATCTTACTGTATTATTTCAGCTAATTTTTACTTTTAGTTACAATACTCTTAGCAAAAAGTTTTCAGTTTCAACTAAATAAGCTGTTCCCAAACGGACTCTAAATTTAACATAATTATTTTTAAAATCTAGTAGTGAATTATGATTGTTGATGCCATCACTGACATAAAAAATGGCATAGTTCAAACTGACAGATTGTTTATGAATTATGCCATCACTGACATAATTTGAAATTTGTGACAGGATATATGATTGTTTACCTCTATATGAATTATTGAATGAATTCCAAAAGGGTCACAGTCACATAGCTGTTGTTATAAAGAGTAAAAAGGAAGTTATGGAGAACCCAGAAAAGGAAGCCAATCCTAGCATGATCAAGTTAAACATGAATTTAAATTCAAGTCAAAGACATTTAGTTATAAAAGGTAAGATCAAATTGAAACTTTTGAGTATGTATTTATTAACCATAAATGTCAATTATATGTGGAATTTATGTAATGGGAACTTCTAAGAAAATAATGGAAGTTCTATCATTACTTATTTTCAGGAATCGATCAGCATAGTGACCCTGAAATTCAAATGCCAACATTAGATAATGTCATGAAGCTCAGCAATAGTTTAAGCCCACATTCAATAAAATGGAAGCGAGGAGATGGAAAATTTTTAAATGAAGATTCGGGATCTCTGCCAAATTTAGATGAAGAGGCCATTGGTATCATTACATTGGAGGATGTTATGGAGGAGCTGCTGCAGGTTCATTTTTATATAGTCTGACAAGAAGTTAAACACTGCTGCTATTAAGTTGAGCGATCAGCTATCTATCTAGAAATATTGCAGAACACAAATCTTAAAAATGTTTTCAGTTGAGGAAATTAGTACTATATTTAATTAAAATATGTGCATAGGCCATGTTCTCTGTAATTGAAAATTTTCTAAAAGTTTCAGGATGGTGAGTTTTCTTTTCCTTTTTTCCAATACATGCATCTACCTCCTCCAGAAAAATTGTTCCTACTGGTTAATTAAAATTGAACACAATTTACCCCTTCAGTCCAACTTAGTAGTATTAAAGAATCAATTTGATGTTTCAGTCCATTCGGTCAACACCTTTCATACTGTTATACATATACATACATAAATATATATTCATAACAATTTTGCATAAAATCCTAAATGGGAAGCTTTTATTGGTTTTAATTTAAGCATCACTGATGCCGCCTTTTTTTTTTTTCTTACCAAAAAAAAATAATAGAGTTAAATTTAACCACTCTTTCTCTTACTTATGTTCATGTGTTTATATATACTGCCTGTCTGATCGCTAATATTTAGTTTTTGTTTCTGTAGGAGGAAATTCTAGATGAGACAGATGAATATGTGGATGATCGCAAGAAGTAATGATTACTTTCATTTACTGTATTAGCATAGCTATCAGTATACTTACTATAAATTTATTGCATATACTTAATAAATTGATGTGTCAACTTTTAAGACACATAATATGAAATTTATTATGGGATAAGTTAGCAGATGTTCTAAGGGCACAAATTATCACATTAGTATGTTAGCGTTTATTGTAGAATTGATAGCATTTTCCTAACTATCATTAATCTGATGATCTTCATTAACATGTTTTCGCACTGTATCTCTGCAACAGAATTAACATCAACATGCTACCTTCAAGAATATCACCATTAAGATCTCCTGCAGCAGCAGCATCGGCTTCTCATTTTCAATGGCAGACTCCCGTGGCATCCCCATTTCATTCGTATTATCATACTCCTCTATCTTCAAATAACCATAGTCCTATACTGAATTCACCAATATATGCAGGCGGTGCTCGCTACTCACCATCCTTGCATAAGGTACATCCAAGCATTTCAATATAAATATATGCTTCTTATCTTTTGCAACACTGTTATCATTTTCTTGTAAATATAGAAAATAGTACACAAATTGTAAGTGATCATGGCTAGACATATTTCATCTAGTTATGCTTGCTTTGCTTATAAATTTATGAACTACTTGAACATACTTATTCTGTAAAGCTGCTAACAGAGTTGTGGACTCGTGGTACCTGTCGTTTCCTCTGAAAAATGAAAATTGAGGCTTTTTTTTTTTTTTTTTTTTACTTTTCAAAGAAATATTTTGCTAGTTTCTATACAGTGAATACTAATTTAACCTTTGGACAGGTTTCAAAGAAATTATATGAGAAGCTGAGGCAGCCTGATGGTCCATAGAGTTCCAAAAGCTTCAATGTGTTTGGTGTTTAATAAAAGATAATATGCCAAACTTGTACACGGGAAACATTTATCACCTTCGAAGAAGACTTTCTTAGTCCAAAGTAAGGCAATATTTGTGTTATCAAGAGAGAGAGAGAGAGAACGTTTGTGTCCGAATATGTAGAGGGCAAGCACGCCCTGTCATGTTAACTGAAAATGTCTATCAACATAATTTTTAAGTTATAGATTACCAAAACCAAAACTGTCCAAGTACAAATAGGTCTAATGATATACAACTGTTCAATTAATATGCTATGATTGGTGTTAGAGTAAAGAAAATTTTAATAGTAGACTCTTATAAAAGTGATGTTATATTAATCACAATTTGTTGCTTCACTGACTTTGGAAGAAAATTATTATTATTATAATTTTTTGGTAGCATTGTTAGTCAATTGTTGTGGTGGTAAAGCCTCTCTTCTCATGGACTGTCAAAATTCAATTTCTACAATTTCATATCCATCTAGAAAAACTTTGCCAACAAATTATACTTCCCAAGGGGACAAATTTATCTATCTGCTAGAGATATATAGAAAATAGAAATAGGACTACTTGAAAAATCTTCCAAGAAAAGAACAAAATATCTCAACACCCACAGCCAAGCCAACACCATTCACTTATTTTTGGATAAGATATCTAGCAATAATAAGTAGATATAAACATACTGTGTAATGGAAAATATACATAGCACAAAGAAGCCATGAAAACCCTCATCTTTTCATCACAAACCCCACTCTACCTTTCAAATCCTCCTCCATGGAAGCCCAAAAGCCCAACAACCCTCAACCCCACAACCTTGCAAAAACTAAACCATTCCACAATCACAACTCGACCACATGCCAAAGGCTTTACTGGTAATGCACCGGTCACCACAAAAGAGACTATTAAAGAGTCCAAAAAAAACAATAACAATAATGATGAAGAAGAACTTCCAGAAGTCGTGGTTTACAGAATTATAGGGAGAATTTTGGCCTTTGTGGGGTTGCCAATGGCCTTGGGTTTGGCATTGTTGAAAGTTTTTGGGTCGATGAAGGAGCAAAATTTGTGGGATGTGCCACGATGGGTACCTTTCATGACAACATTGATAACTTTCGGGGCTTCAACTATGGGAATTGCATATGGGTCACTGTCTTCAAGTTGGGATCCAGAGAAGAAAGGATCGATTCTTGGGTTTGAACAAGCTCAAAAGAATTGGGTTGAGGTGTGGAAGGAGGACGATGAGAGCCAATAATGGTGAGCATGATGGGTCCCTTACACCTTATCAAAATTACAGATTTCATTGGTGGCCTCTCTTTTCTTTTCTTTTTTTATTTTATTTTATTTTATTTTATTATTTTAGGCTGCTGCATGAAATATACCTTGAAGCAATGTTATATTTATAAAATGTTAAAGCTATTATAAATTTTATTGTTAAAAAAAATATTGCGATCACAATATTTTCACAACAAGATTACAATAAATTAGGTGACAAGCTGTTATGATTTTTTTTTTTAAAAAACCAGATAATTCTTTTATTAAATCAATAGAAACTTTTGTCCAGCTTTAAAAGATGAGTAGCATCACTATGGATGTCTTCTAACCATATTTGAGTGGTAGAGGAAAATTTAGCTAATTTTGCTAGCTTATCCGAGCATTAGCATTGGTTGTGCCAAAATTTTAGAAATTTGATACTACAAAAAACTACTTTATCTATTTTACTACCTCAGTTTACAAAACAACCAATATCAATGGTTTTATTTTAGCATTTTAACATAATAAAATAATATAAACAATATAATAAAAATATATATATCTACTACGATAAACAACAACCACAACCACCACCACCACCACCACCACTAACAACACAATACTAAAAAGCATTGCAACATGCTTTTTAGTATTGGTGGTGCTAAAAAGAGCAATATGGCTTTTTAGCACCACCAATACTAATGTTTAGTACCGCATATCACTTACGTCATACATGTGGAAAGGAAAAAGATCTAAAGTTTGAGGCAAGCAAAAATTAAGAAACCAACTATAAAGATATGCACGTGACAATTGTAATTTGAATTCACAACTGAAATTTCTTTTTGGTCCACTAGTAATAACCCATAACAATTTGCCACCTAAATTTTTTTGTGAAAGTATTGTGGATATAGAATTTTTATAAATAAAAAAAAATTATAAATTGATGTGGAATGAATGTGATCGTCACAACTTTAATAAAATAATGAATAAATAAGTGAATTACATTTTGTTATCTGTGACACATCAATTTATAAGTTTTATGTAGTGGATTTTGTAATATTCTCAACTTTACTCTAATATTATTGTCCTAATTAACAAATGTGGTTGAGTGCGAGTTATATTTTATTTAATTCTTTATGATGTTATGTCACTTGATACTTGGATGAATATTTTAACAAATCTATAATAAATTTGTAGTATTCTTGACTTCACTCTAATATTATTGTCCTAATTAACAAATGTAGTTGGGTGTGAGTTATCTTTTGTTTAATTCTTTATGATATTATGTTCCTTGATATTTGGATTAATATTTTGACATTATCTATAATAAATTTGTAGTGTTCTCAACTTCACTCTAATATTATTGTCCTTATTAACAGACATGGTTGGGTGTGAGTTATATTTTGTTTAATCCTTTAAGATGTTATGTCACTTGATACTTGGATGAATATTTTGAGAAAGTTTTAACCTATGACGTCCACTCCTGAAAATAGTTTTTTCAGACCAAGACGCTAATCAGTTTTGTTGTAGGCGGGGTTTGAACCCCAGATCTCTTATACAACCATCAGAAATTTTACAAGTTGAGCTAACTGGAACCCACAATTAACAAATGTAGTTAGGTGTGAATTATACATTGTGTAATTAATTCTTTATGATGTTATGTCATTTGATACCTTTTTATTTTTTAGGAAGTATGTCACTTGATACCCTGATGAGTATTTTGACAAATCTATAATGAATTACATTTTTTTAAGTATGTACCATATTCACCTTATCTAATTGTTAATATAAAATATTATTTTATTTAGGGTAATTCTACCGTACTCCTTTTTTTTTTTGGGTACAGTACTCATTAGTAGGCAACTTGCTATACCAGGTTACCAAAACATCATATTTGATGGTATCATCCTCATATTGTGTAATACTAACATCACATATGACTGTACTTTTGTTATATTCGGTGGTTTCCTTATTTTTTCTTACATTTGATGATATCATTCTTACATTGTATAGTACCAGCATCATATGTGATTGTACTTTTGTCACATTCTGTGGTTCTCTTATTTTTTTTCTCACATTTAATGCAGGGGTGGCCCAACATAATTTGAGGCCTAAGAAGAAAAATTTATGCGGGCTTTTAATATGTAAATATTAATTAAACAAAATTATTTAATACTAATAAAATCAAGGTTTTTTTTTTTTTTTGAAACAGAAGCATATCATTCATTTACTCAACAAAATTAGCATCTTGGTACAAAGCTTCTCTAGCTATTAGAGGAACATATTCCATCCAATACATATCCTCAGTAATATTCCTAGCAAATTGGGCTAATACATGAGCAACCCGATTTCCCCCTCTTCTAACACAATCAATCCTTACCCACAGCAGATTACAAATCAAATGTTGAATATCCCCAACCACATTCCCTAACAAGGACTGATCAATCTTTAGCGTTGAAATAGTTATCATGGCCAAGCTGTTATCTCCCTCAATAACTAATTCTGAGAAACCCACATCCACTACAAACTCAATCGCTTTCCTACAGCCAAGTAGTTCAACTTTCGCACTGCAAAACACTTCCGGACCCTTAGCTGCCATGGCTGCCATAACCTCTCCTTTCTCATTGCGTATAATAGCACCAAAACCATATCTGTTTAGGCCTGAAAACACTGCTGCATCAAAGTTAAGCTTGAAAACTGACTATGGAGGAGGCTGCAAGGTATCACGAGCTGGCTGCCTAGCTGATTCGGTTCTAATCTGATCTTGGGCAGTCCGAAAGTCCTCTAACAGCTCCCTAGCTTGAGTGATCAACCATCCCGAGTCATGGAATTTCCCTCCATATACAACCCGGTTTCTTTGATTCCAAATCTGCAAGGCTTGCACCAGAAACTCCTCCATGTCATGTAACTCAATCTGATCCAATAAGTACTCCATTAGGTGAGTAAAATCAGCCAAACCCGATACCCCCTTCTGCAGAATTTTCAAGCTACCAGCCCACACATCCTTGGCCACTTCACACTCCCACAAAGCATGGATTGTTGACTCTGGAAATCTCATACATATATGACACATCTCATCCTCAATTATTTTTCGCTTTGACAGATTTTGTTTTGTTGGCAATATATCATTGCAAGCTCTCCACCCAAACACTTTAATCTTGTTTGGAATCTGAAGTTTCCATAGTGCAGCCCACACTTCTTTCCCCACACAACCCCTTGAGCTTTCAGCTAAATTTCCACTATGCAATACCTCCCTCACCACCTTATATGCAGACTTGATAGTAAACAACCCCTTTTTATGATGCATCTAGATTAAAATATCTTCCACATCTTGTTGACTTAGTTGGATTCTACAAATGGCTTCCGCATCCGCCCTAGACAATAATTTAACTTGCCTAGGCCTTGGGTTGGCCCTAATTTAATAGTATCATCCTCACATTGTGCAGTACCAACATCACAGGTGACTGTACTTTTGTCACATTCGGTAGTTCCCTTTTTTTTCCTCACATTTGATGGTTCCATTGTCACATTAGGCAGTACCAAAATCACATTTGGTTGTACTTTTCTTACATTCGGTGGTACTTTAATTTTTTTCTCATATTTGACAGTTCCATTGTCACATTGGATAGTACCAACATCACATGTGACTGTACTTTTGTCACATTCGATGGTTTCCTTTTTTTTTTTTCTTCACATTTGATAGTTCTATTGTCACATTAAGCGGTACTAACATCACATTTTACCGCACTTTTGCCACATTCGGTTGTCCTTGTATTTTTTTTCTCATATTTGATCGTACCACCCTCAAATTATGTAATACCAATATCATATGTGATTGTACTTTTGTCACATTCGGTAGTTCCTTTTTTTTTTTTTCTTACATTTGATGGTTCAAATGTCACATTGGGTAGTTCTAACATCTTATTTGATCATACTTTTCTCACATTCAGTGGTACTTTAATTTTTAATCACATTTGACAGTTCTATCATCATATTGGAATTTGGATAGTACCAACATCACATGTAACCATATTTTTATCACATTCAATAGTTTCCTTTTTTTTCTCATATTTGATGGTTCCATTATTACATTAAGCAGTACCAACATCATATATGACAGTACTTTTGCCACATTCGATTGTACTCATTTTTTTTCTAACATTTGATGGTACCATTTTCAAATTATGAAGTGCCAAACTCACATGTGACTATACTTTTGTCACGTTTGGAGGTTCAATTTTTTTTCTTGTAAATGATGGTTTTGTTGTCACATTAAGCAATACCAACATCACATATGATCGTACTTTTTTCACATTTGGTTGTACTTTAATTTTTTTTTCTCACATTTGACGGTGTCGTCCTCATATTGTGCATTTCCAACATCACATGAGACTGTATTTTTGTCATATTTGGTGCTCCCCTTATATCTTTATCACATTTGATGGTTCCATTGTCACATTAGGCAATACCAACATCACATTAAACTGTACATTTCTCACACTTAGTGGTACTTTTGTCACATTCGATGGTTCCCTTTTTTTTTCTCACCAATTACCATAATACCCCCGAAACCTAAAAAATGACCGAAATACCCTTGAACCTAAAAAATGAAAGAATTACCCTAAAACTCAAAAAGATACCAAAATTACTATAAAACCCGAAAAATGACCGAAATAATCAGGAAACTTAAAAAATGACCAAAATACCCTTACAAAAAAAATTTTGACCAAATGACCCTGAAACTTAAAAAAAAATAAAAATAAAAATAAAAAAAACCCATAAAACCTAAAAAAATGACCAAAATCGCCCTAAGACAAAAAAAAAATGACCACATGACCTTGAAACTTAGAAATTGACTGAAATGACCTTAAAAACAAAAAATAAAATGACTAAAATGACCTTGTAACCTAAAAAGTGACTGGAATACTCTTAGGACCTAAAAAATGACTTAAATATTTATGTGTGGGCCAATTTTGCCCTGGGTTCCAACAGTGTAAAGGGAAAGGCCCGGCCCAATATCTTGTATGAAGAGATACGAACATCCGAGGACGACCAGCCGAGGAACGGATAAAATTACCATCCGAGGAGAGGTGCAGCATGTTAGCAAGGAGTGGGGACTGTGTCCGAGGATGATGGTCACCTCGGCACTTTTGTCCGAGGTGCCTGGTTAACTTGTTGATCACTCAGAACAGTGCCCAGGACAATCTTATAACGGCACAAAGGGGAAAATATCCAACAAAAAGTAATGGTAGAAAATGGCAAATATCTAGTGGTGCTGTCACCTCCGCATTAAATGTCTCCCAGCTAACCTTCTGGCCGCATTAATGTGGAGGTGATACCTGAACAGTGAAGGAGCAGCTTTCCAGCTAAGGATGGAAGATTCAAGAGAAGGTGAGGGAAAAAGGCAGAAAAGCTATGATATATAAGGCGAGGAAAGACAGAAGGAAGGGGGATCGGAAATAGGTGGAGAGAAAAACGGAAAGAGAAAAATCATATCTTTAGGGCATGTCCGAAGAGGATTGAGGGTGAGATACCACGTTCGTACCTTAGACCTTTTTTACACTAAAACCCAATATTTTGGCCCAAGATCAGACTAGCTCTTTTTCCTGCACTCTACAAATTCATTGTTTGGGCTACGTGGGCCTGGATCCATTCCTGTTTTGGATCCAAGTCAAATCTGGTCCTTACAATTGGCGCCGTCTGTGGGGAACTGCTTGATCTGATCAGAAAGAGATTTGGGTTTAGTGCGCAAGATGGAGGAATCAGGTTCACATCAACCAACGGTAGGGCCACATCAAGGCAATGATAATCCGCACCAGGTGACATCAGGAGGTTCACAACGTAATCACTCAGGAGTTCATCTTCAACAAAGGGGAGGTTGTGAGCAAAGTGGGCAAACAGGGCACAGTAATAGGAGCCAATCGCGTGAGAGAGGTTACGCACCCCATGCAGAGAACAACAGGGACATGCAACATGAAATCGATGAGTTGAAAAGGAAGTTACGCCGCGCGCGGCGTAGACGAGCGTCGTTTGAGTCTGAATCCTCTTCCGGGGATTCAGAAGATGATACATATAGGCGGAGATCTAGGACTCCACCTAGTGAAACCTTCTCCAGTAGTCAGGAGTGCAGTGATTATGAGAGGAGGGGTAAAAGCACCTCGCATAAGGGCCTGGGAAACAAAGCTATGAACGAGGCCTTGAGTCAAGTAGCCAAATCGCCTTTCACGCGACGGATCGAGGGTGCTAGCCTTCCTCGGCGATTTAACCAACCAACCTTCTCTCTTTACAATGGCCGGACGGATCCAGTGGAACATGTAAGTCACTTTAATCAAAAAATGGCTGTCCACTCAAAGGACGAGGCTTTAATGTGTAAGATCTTTCCGTCCAGGTTGGGTCCAATGGCAATGAGATGGTTTAACGGCCTTAGGGCAAATTCTATTGATTCTTTTAAGAAGCTTACCCAGTCCTTTGGCGCCCGCTTCATCACGTGCAGTAGGGTACCTTTACCCTTAGGATCCTTGCTGTCGATGTCCATGCGGGATGGGGAGACTTTGAAAGCCTACTCGGATAGGTATTGGGAGATGTTTAACGAGATAGATGGAGACTATGATGACGTGGCTATTAGCACGTTTAAGGCAGGGTTGCCGGCGGAGCACGACTTGAGAAAGTCTCTCACTGGTAAGCCTGTCACCAGTGTACGCTTGCTGATGGATAGAATTGATAAATACAAGAGAATTGAGGAAGATCAATCCCAGGGTAAAGGGAAGCCGAAGGTAATCCTCCAGGAGAGGAGGGATCCCAGGTCGGACCGGCCGCAAAACAATCGTCCTCGGAGAGACTTTTTAGGGCAACCTGCATCCGCCAATACTCAAGCGGTCAATGTGGTGTTTCGAGAGCCGGTGCAGAAAGTATTGGAGAAGGTAAGGAATGAACCGTTCTTCAAGTGGCCGAATAAGATGGCAGGAGATCCAAACAATCGTAACCAAAATCTGTATTGCCAATACCATCAAGATCATGGTCACGCTACTGAGGATTGTCGGAACTTATGGGATCATTTAGAACAACTGGTCCGAGAAGGGAAGTTGAAGCACTTACTGCACCACTCCAGTGGCCGAGGAGGCCAGACCGGCGCAGCATTTCAGGGGAACCCTGAGTCCAAGCCCCCTCTGGGGACCATCAATGTTATATTCGCCGCTCCAGGCAGGACTGGATCCTGCCCGACCAGGGTAATGTCAGTATCACATTTCACCGATGGTGAGCCTAACTCCACGCCGAAGAGAGCCAGGGCGAATGTCCCTTTAGTGTTGAGTTTTTCAGAGGCGGACAAGCAAGGAACCATACAGCCGCACGACGATGCTCTGGTGGTTACTCTTCGAATTGGTGGATATGATGTGAAGAGAGTCATGGTTGATCAGGGAAGCGCAGCGGAGATTATGTATCCTGACCTCTTTAAGGGTCTGGGTTTGAAACCTGAGGATTTATCTGCCTATAGCTCGCCTTTGGTGAGTTTTGAAGGCAAGGCAGTGGTCCCTAGAGGCCAGATCAGACTGCCTGTACAAACTGGGTTGGATGTCGTTGAGGTAGACTTTATCGTGGTGGACGCCTTTTCTCCGTACACGGCAATTATGGGTAGGCCATGGCTGCATTCCTTGGGCGCCGTTTCCTCCACCCTTCATCAAAAAGTTAAATACCCCTCTGGAGGTCAAGTGCTAGAGATAGTAGGAAGCCAGTCCATGGCTAGGCAGTGCCTTATTACGGCGATTCAGCACAAACCACAGACTGGTGCCTCGGCCAGTGAGGGGAATATCTTATAGCAGTTGGGGGCCTCGTCGTCGCTGCGTGGCAGGTCGGATGACGAAACAAGTTGCGAAGGTTTGGAAAGGGTGACGATAGGGGACGACCAGGAAAGGTTCTTCCAAGTTGGGGCTCGGTTGCCCACGCAGGAAAGGGAAGAGTTGGTTGAGCTTTTGAGAGGAAACGCAGACGTTTTTGCGTGGGATGCGTATGAAGCCCCTGGCCTGAATCCAGAGTTTATTTGTCATCGCTTGAACGTAGATCCTTCGGTGACTCCGAAAAAGCAACCTCCTCGGCGACCCTCGAATGAGCATGTGGAGGCAATAAAGTCTGAGGTGGTTAAACTCAAGCAGGCAGGGGCTATTAAAGAGATTTTCTACCCCCAGTGGTTGGCTAATACCGTAGTAGTGAAGAAGAAGACGGGAAAATGGCGCGTCTGCGTAGACTTTACAGACCTTAACAAGGCCTGCCCCAAGGATCCTTTCCCCATGCCGAGGATAGATCAGTTAGTGGATGCGACAATAGGCCATCCCCGGATGAGTTTTCTGGACGCCTTCCAAGGTTATCACCAAATACCACTAGCAGTGGAGGACCAGGAGAAAACGGCTTTCGTCACTCCTGTGGGGAATTATCACTACAAAGTAATGCCTTTTGGCCTGAAAAATGCAGGCTCTACTTATCAACGGATGATGACGAAAATGTTTGAATCGCGGTTGGGAAAAACTATTGAGGTCTACATTGATGATATGGTGGTGAAGAGCAAGTTGGCATCTGAGCACTTAGCAGACCTTACCAATGTTTTTGAAATTCTGAGGGGGCATAAATTACGTTTGAACGCTTCTAAGTGTTCCTTTGGAGTAGGGTCAGGGAAATTCCTAGGATACATGGTGACTCATCGGGGAATTGAGGTAAACCCAGATCAAATCAAAGCAATCAATAGCTTGCAGCCACCTCGGAATCCAAAAGAGGTCCAGAAGCTTACAGGGATGATGGCAGCCTTAAATCGGTTCATATCCAGATCAGCAGAAAGGTGCAGACCTTTCTTTCTTTTGTTACACAAATGGAAAGAATTTCAATGGTCCGAGGAGTGTGCTAGAGCCTTCCAAGAGCTTAAGCATTACCTATCCCATCCGCCTATAATGTCCAGCCCAGTGGTGGACGAGGTCCTTTTCTCTTACCTTGCTGTCGCTTCACACGCCATAAGCCTTGTGCTCATACGGGTGGATGGCGGCGTCCAACGACCAGTCTATTATGTAAGTAAGTCGCTTAATGAAGCCGAGGTGCGTTATCTACCACTGGAAAAAGCGATACTGGCTGTGGTGCATGCCACGAGGAAACTCCCCCATTATTTCCAGGCACATACTGTGGTCATTCTGACTCAGCTCCCCCTTAAGTCAGTACTAAGGAGCGCCGATTATACAGGGAGGATAGCCAAATGGGGTACGATTCTAGGGGCTTTTGATATAAAGTACATGCCCCGTACCTCAATCAAGGGACAGGTGCTAGCCGATTTGGTGGCCGAGTTTGCTGAATCTCCGGAGGAGGTGGAAAGGAAAGACGAGCTAGTGGATGAAAGAGTGGTAGGCGTAGCCTCTATTCAAGGCCTACGGTATTGGGAATTGTACGTTGATGGAGCAGCCAATCAGCGGGGATCAGGAGTGGGGCTAGTACTGGTGTCCCCTGAAAAGATTACCATAGAAAAATCCTTCAGATTGAATTTCTCCGCTACGAATAACGAGGCCGAGTATGAAGCTTTACTGCAGGGGATGCAAATGGTGCAAAAACTGGGGGGAAAGGCAGTAAGGGCTTTTTCAGACTCAAGATTGGTGGTCGGACAAGTAAGAGGTGATTTGGAGGCGCGAGATTCAAGAATGCTGGAATATTTACATCTGGTCAGGGATATGCAGGAAAGATTCGAAGCTTTTGACTTGTCTCACGTGTCCAGAAGTGGGAACACCCATGCAGACTCGCTGGCCACTCTTGCCACGTCCTCGGCTCAGGATCTACCTCGGGTGATCCTGGTGGAAGACCTGTATGTGCGAGCTGTGGCACATCAAGTTGCACCGCGGATACACCAGGTTGCGCTGGGTCCCAGTTGGATGGATGCCATATCACTGTTCCTGGAAAAAGATGTACTACCTGTGGAAAAATCTGAGGCCGACAAAATACGGAGGAAAGCTCCTCGGTTTTGGTTGTCCGAGGACAGAAAATTGTATAAGCGTTCGTTCTCTGGGCCCTACTTATTATGTGTGCACCCAAAGGCATCAGAAATACTTCTGGAGGAATTGCATGAGGGAATTTGTGGAAGTCACACTGGGGGAAGATCACTGTCTCACAGGGCTCTTACCCAAGGATATTGGTGGCCGAACATGCAGAAGGAGGCGCAGGAATATGTCAAGAAGTGTGATCAGTGCCAAAGATTTGCACCAAACATCCACCAGCCTGGAGGAGCGCTCAATCCGCTTTCTAGCCCATGGCCTTTTGCTCAGTGGGGCCTAGACATTGTGGGTCCGTTTCCCAAAGCTGCAGGGAACAGAAGATACCTCCTGGTCGACACAGACTATTTTACCAAGTGGGTTGAAGCTGAACCTTTGGCCAATATCAGGGATGTGGATGTCAAAAGATTCATCTGGAAGAATATAGTTACGCGGTTCGGTGTTCCCAACGCCCTCATCTCGGATAACGGCCTCCAATTTGACAGTAAAGCCTTTAGGAAATACTGTTCTGACTTGGGAATAAAAAATAGATATTCCACCCCAGCCTACCCGCAGGGAAATGGGCAAGCTGAGGCCGTTAATAAAGTCATCGTGAACGGATTAAAGAAGAGGTTGGACGACGCCAAGGGAAGGTGGGTCGAGGAGTTACCTCATGTACTATGGACCTATAGGACAACACCTCGGAAGTCCACTGGTGAAACGCCCTTCTCAATAACATATGGGGCTGAAGCCGTAATACCACTGGAGAGTGGTTTTCCTACAATGAAATCCAGAGGGTTCACTCCGGAGGGAAACGAAGAGCTGTTAAAAAGGAACTTGGACCTAATTGAAGAACGGCGAGAAAATGCTAGGGTACAGCTAGCCTACTATCAGCATAAGCTAAAGCAAGGTTACGATCTTAGTGTAAAGCTGAGACCATTGGCCCCAGGGGACTTAGTGTTGAGGAAAGTTGTAGGGAACGCTAAAAACCCTTCGTGGGGGAAATTGGGTCCTAATTGGGAGGGGCCGTATCGCATCACAGCGATGGCAGGAATAGGAGCTTATTACTTAGAAGATTTAGACGAGAGAGCTGTACTTCATCCTTGGAATGTAAATAATCTGAAAAGGTATTATTATTAATAATAAAAGTTATTTTTCTCACTTATTAATATACTATGACATCTTTTGAGATATTAAACAGAAACTAAGTCATGTCAAGTCCTCGGACCACATACTTAGTGAAAATTAATATACTATGACATCTTTTGAGATATTAAACAGAAACTAAGTCATGTCAGGTCCTCGGACCACATACTTAGTGAAAATTAATATACTATGACATCTTTTGAGATATTAAACAGAAACTAAGTCATGTCAGGTCCTCGGACCACATACTTAGTGAAAATTAATATACTATGACATCTTTTGAGATATTAAACAGAAACTAAGTCATGTCAGGTCCTCAGACCACATACTTAGTGAAAATTAATATACTATGACATCTTTTGAGATATTAAACAGAAACTAAGTCATGTCAGGTCCTCGAACCACATACTTAGTGAAAATTAATATACTATGACATCTTTTGAGATATTAAACAGAAACTAAGTCATGTCAGGTCCTCGGACCACATACTTAGTGAAAATTAATATACTATGACATCTTTTGAGATATTAAACAGAAACTAAGTCATGTCAAGTCCTCGGACCACATACTTAGTGAAAATTAATATACTATGACATCTTTTGAGATATTAAACAGAAACTAAGTCATGTCAGGTCCTCGGACCACATACTTAGTGAAAATTAATATACTATGGCATCTGTTGAAATTTTAAATTGAAACTAAGTCATGACAGGTCCTCGGACTGCAGACTTAGTACATATTAACGTATTATGACATCTGTTAAAGACTTGGTGGAAACAAATATTACAGAACATCCCCTAAAATAAACAACAAGTCATCTTTATTAGATCCGTATACCATAAACCTGGAAACTATAATTGCCCGTGCAGTGTTAAGGAATATATTCCACAAATTGTATGCTATGGTAAATTCTTTAAAACATAATCTTGAGTGTAGGTTATTGTCTCCTGAGTTAGGTATTAACCTACTTTATAGGCCATGATTGACTTCGTGGTTATCAAATAAGTATAAGTATAACTTAATATGCTCACAATCTACTTATTGCCTAAGTGAAGTAATATTGCTTGAAAATCTCGGAACTTATTATGGAACTAAATAAAAGGGTGATACATTTTCTTGAAAGATCAACGTCATGCTTTATTAATTCATTTTTACTCCTCATTAAGGTATGTTGGTTCCTCGGTAATGGATTACGTTATGAAAGAAAGCAAAGAACTGAGCAAAATAAGTATAATACAGTTAATTAAAGCAATGAGGCTGACTGACATTACTTGAAGTAAAGAAAAGAATTCCATATATCATCAAAATTGGCTTTTTAGCATAGCAGAAGGAGTTACAATCACTATCGAAATAAAAAAATAAAAAATAAAAAAAAATAAAAAAAAAAGAAGAAAATGAAATTGAAATGACAACATTGATAAAAAAAGGAAAACAAAACTAAGGCTTTAATTTGATCTGGAGTTTTGGCTTGGATGTCTGGTCAGCTGCCTCGGAGTTGGTCTCTTTCTCCTTGTCCTTAAGAGACTCCTGAACAGGTAAGGTGACTAAAGCCAACTGCTTCTCAAAATCTTGAGAAGCTGCCTCTGGCTGAGGAGCTTCAGTCACTTCACCTGGAAGGGGTCCCTTTTGGATCTCTGTCTCCTTCTCCTCACCAAGCTGGACAGCAGGAGGGAGGGGCTGAGGGGGGACCTCGGCGGTAGGCTGAGGCACGGAAGGGGCTGTCTCAGCCTGCTTGGGAATTTGCAGGGCTAAGGGGAAGATGATGCTTTCAGGCCTCCTCAACCCTGATGAGGCCTCAACTCCAGCCTGGTTGAGAGCCTCTTCCCACGTTTGGGCGCAGTAGGCGCGGCAGACCGCAGGGACTTCAGCACGGAGAGTGTCTTCAGTCTCGGCCACGCCGACATCATACCCGTGCTGCTCAGCCTCGTCCCTTTCCTTCTCGGCCTTCAGCTTATCCTCCTCCGCTTGTGCCCTCGCTTTTTCGGCCAAGGCTTTAAGCTGGTTAGCCTCTTCCAGTTGTTGCCTTAGAGTTGCAATTTGCTCTTTGGCAGTGACCAACTGTCCTTTGACTTCCACTACCAGCTTCCTCTGGCTCTCAGCCTGAGTCTCAGCCCCCTTCAAGGCGGCCTCAGCACTTTTTCTTGACTGCTCCTCAGTCTTTATCCTCTCCTT
The DNA here is from genome assembly GCA_023055345.1 of Quercus wislizeni. Taxonomy (NCBI): domain Eukaryota; kingdom Viridiplantae; phylum Streptophyta; class Magnoliopsida; order Fagales; family Fagaceae; genus Quercus; species Quercus wislizeni. The sequence continues at coordinate 5,185,333 of JALGQJ010000015.1, read as the reverse complement.
AAGATCAGTGTTGCTCTTCTCGGCAACGGACATTGTCTGCACAGCAGCTATCCTTCTCCTTCTTTCCTCCTCCAGCTGCTGAGCAACGGAGTGGTAAATTTCTTCCATCCTAAAGGTGCTTTGGACAGCCTGTTTACCAAAAAGAAAGGAAAATTTAAAATACAAATAAAATAAATGATAAATAGCACTAATAAAAAAAAAAAATAATAATAATAATAATAATAATAACATTATTAGTGACAAAGTAATGGTACATACCATCCCTAGACACCTTTTGGCTTGGAGGAAGACCTCGTTCCTCCTCAACCCTCGTAGCTCCACCATGTCCTTGGGGAGCAAGAGGGTCTCTTCCAAGGCCGAAGCTACATGGCAGCCAATGCCCCCGTTGTAATCCCTGATCGACGCATCGTCGGTCAGGGGCTCGCCCCCAAGCATGGGGGCTGGAAGCCATGCCCGGGGCTCGGTTTGTTGAATCTCCCCCATTTCAGGTCCTCGGCTGGGGGCAGGGCCAAGTTTCAGTTGCTTCGTCGGCCTGTGGGCGTCCTCATCATGGGAAGATGGAGCCCTCCCGGTCTCCACAACTTCCTTGCCTTTGGGCTCCCTTCTCCTCTTAGGTTCAGGCTGCTCGGCCCTGGAAGGAGGAGCTGGCTGAGGGGCAGGTAGGGGAGATTTAGGAGGAGGGGGAGGAAGTCTCTGTTGGGTTGACCTTCCAACCTCTCCCCTCCCAGGTTGGCCCTCCAGCAACTCCTGGAGACTCCGTTGGGGTTTCCTCTGGATGCCCATATCTTCGGAGGCGGTGGGTGAGGGGGTGAGCAAATCAAAAACCTCGTAGTCGTCGGCGGCCGAGGATACGTCTACAAAGCCCTCCTCGTCTCTTTCAACCTCTTCCTCCTCTTTTATTTGAGGAACGTGGGGCAAAGGTGAACTGACTCCTGCGAGGCTGGCAACGGGCAGTGCCTCAGTATGCTTGGTATCTTCTAGAAGAGGAACGCCTTGGGGGATTAAAAACCCTTCGTAAGCGACGCTAATCCGGCGAAGCCGAGGATCCTTTGCCTTTATCACGCACGAAGGAGCTTGGAACGTCCGAGAAATAGGAGTGTAGCCGAGGATGAGATGGGCCGCCCTCAGTTGACCGTCAGAAGGATTGACGTAGATTTCTGCTCGGAGAACTTTGTCCAAGCTAGCCTTGTTGACTAAGCGCAACGATGGCGAAGTCGCACGTGGATCTGCATTTTTAGTGAAAGCGATAAGAGTCACTTTAATGTAAGCCGACGATAATGGGAAAACTAGAATCCAAACAGTTAAGCATATAGATTAAGTAATTCGGACCCCCACCTGGCTCACCCTCTTTAACTGGGCATGGTAAGCCGTCATGCCACTGCCCAGAGAAGATTAGGAAATCTTCTTTTAATCCTTTATTGGATTGGGGAAGACACTGAATCATCCTAACCTCGGCCTGCCTGGATTTCAGGTAATACCCCTGATTTTTTAAGTGCTGAAGGTTGTAAACCCAGTTTATGTCATGATGGGTCAGATTTAGATTCATTCTTTCGTTCAAGGCCTCTATACTCCCTAGTACCCTGAACATATTCGGTGCACATTGGGTGGGAGATAGCCTAAAATACCTAAGATAGTTCCTAGTGAGGGTGCCCATGGGAATGGTCATCCCTCCTTCTATGAAAGCGATCATAGGAATGACAACTTCGTTCGTCTTTCTTTCGTCGTACCATTCGCCCTGGGCCGCGTATCTAACGCCCACATGGGGGGGAATGTTGTACTTAATCCTAAAGTTTCTCATTCCCTCCTCAGTATCTACTAACTCCTTAAATCTACCCATCCTTTTTTTAGGAGGCCCTAGAGGAGGGATTCTACAATAAAAAGGAATAAAAGTTAAAGAGAGTTTAGGAGGACTTACAGGTTTGAGAAATGGTCCTCGGACAGGATTTATGTGTTTGTATACGCACAAAGGAACAAGAGAAAGAAATAAAGTCTCAGGTTCTAGAATAACGCAATCGTTCAAAAGTGACAAGAAAGTGATTTGAAAGGTTATTTATAGTTACGCAAAAATTAAAAGCGGGAGTTCGCCCGCCCAAATTCCCAAAAGGTCCAACCACCGTTGGATTGGCATCTCACCGTTGAACGTGGGAGACAGGGGGGTTGCCAAAATTAAATGAAGGCGCTCCCTGGACACTGAAGAGTCAGGAACGGGTCGCGAAAAGAAAAACGCATGCAGCTATGATTTGACTCAATAGAATCAGATCATAAGGGAGATCCGAAGAGAGAGTCAAAATCCTTCTTTTCTCCCGAGAAGCCGAAAAGCAAGATTTTGAGGGGCTATTGTGTGGGCCAATTTTGCCCTGGGTTCCAACAGTGTAAAGGGAAAGGCCCGGCCCAATATCTTGTATGAAGAGATACGAACATCCGAGGACGACCAGCCGAGGAACGGATAAAATTACCATCCGAGGAGAGGTGCAGCATGTTAGCAAGGAGTGGGGACTGTGTCCGAGGATGATGGTCACCTCGGCACTTTTGTCCGAGGTGCCTGGTTAACTTGTTGATCACTCAGAACAGTGCCCAGGACAATCTTATAACGGCACAAAGGGGAAAATATCCAACAAAAAGTAATGGTAGAAAATGGCAAATATCTAGTGGTGCTGTCACCTCCGCATTAAATGTCTCCCAGCTAACCTTCTGGCCGCATTAATGTGGAGGTGATACCTGAACAGTGAAGGAGCAGCTTTCCAGCTAAGGATGGAAGATTCAAGAGAAGGTGAGGGAAAAAGGCAGAAAAGCTATGATATATAAGGCGAGGAAAGACAGAAGGAAGGGGGATCGGAAATAGGTGGAGAGAAAAACGGAAAGAGAAAAATCATATCTTTAGGGCATGTCCGAAGAGGATTGAGGGTGAGATACCACGTTCGTACCTTAGACCTTTTTTACACTAAAACCCAATATTTTGGCCCAAGATCAGACTAGCTCTTTTTCCTGCACTCTACAAATTCATTGTTTGGGCTACGTGGGCCTGGATCCATTCCTGTTTTGGATCCAAGTCAAATCTGGTCCTTACAATTTATAATCCATTTAATAATGTAAATTTACCAAAGAAAAAAAAAGTGAAAAAAAAAAATTACCTAGTACTTAATTTCTTGAAACTAGAGTACCATAGAAAAAGAAAAAGGGAAAAAAAATAAAGATAAAGATAAATCACTCCACAGTCCACACTCTAAATACTAATTACTATCTTAAATATTTATAATTCATTTAATAATATAAAATTTACAAATGAAAAAATGAAAAAAAAAAAAATTACCCAGTACTTGATTTCTTGAAAGTAAAGTACCATACAAAAAGGAAAAAAAAAAAAAAAAGATAAATCACTCTACAGTCCACACTCTAAATACTAATTACTATCTTACATATTTATAATCCACTTAATAATATAAATTTTAAAAAGAAAAAAAGTGAAAAAAAAAAAAATTTACTCAGTACTTTATTTCTTGAAAATAAAGTACCATACAAACAAAAAAAAAATGATAAATATAAATGTAGGGTTAAGGGCTCAATTCGTATATTGGGCCTTAAGCCCTAACCGATAGCATGGCGATCTGAGGACAAAGAAATGGTAGCAGATAGATCAACCTCAGAATCTTGGAAATGAGGTACGAATGGGAGGGTGGTCCAAGGAGAAATATCTTCTCGGATAAGCCAAGCACAGCTCAAATGTATATCCTGATAATCAAGGTGACCTTCTAGGGAGCTCTAGTGATAAGGACGTGCATAAAAAACGTACAAGAGGGATGGGAATTCAAAAATATCTGAGGGAAAGTTGCTACCACCGCATTGAATGTTTTGTAACTAACTCTCTGGCCGCATTTATGTGGAAAAACCCCTAAACAGTGCTACCTTGGCTATCCCAATTCACAGAAAGTTAGGGAGGGTATCCGATGGAACATGCACTCAAATAGTAGCATGAATGATTAGCAAATGGAGGGCCAAGATTGGAGGGAGAGAGCTATATAACGTAAGATATCCCAACAAGCAAAGGGGACCGGAAAGACAAGAAAGACACACTGTGGCAATCAAAAATCAAACTTGTAACCATACTTAAGAGCAATATATAAGAACAATATTCTCGGATTTGGCTGAGGATCCTTTTTCTTGAATTTCAACTTGTTTATTCTTTACTCGTTTGTCATCAAGACCTACCTGATTCATTGTCTGGTTAAACTAAAACCCAGTTTTCTAAGTCATTCTCTACAAATTCATTGTTTTGAGCTTTTTAGGCCTAGGTCCATCCACATCTTAGGCCAGGAATTCAAATCCGGTCCTTACAATAAATCACTCCACATTCCACATTCTAAATAATAATTATTATCTTAAATATTTATAATCCACTTAATAATATAAAATTTACAAAAGAAAAAAGAAAGAAAAAAAAGAAGAATTTACCTAGTATTTGATTTCTTAAAAGTAAAGTACCATACAAAAAAAAAAAATAAATAAATAAATCACTCTACAGTCCACACTCTAAATACTAATTACTATCTTAAATATTTATAATCCACTTAATAATATAAAATTTACCAAAAAAAAGAAAGATAAATTACTCTGCAGTCCACGCTCTAAATACTCATTACTATTTTAAATATTTATAATCCATTTAATAACATAAAATATTAAAAAAAAAAGTGAAAAAAAATTTACCCAATACTTGATTTCTTGAAAGTAAAGTACCATACCAAAAAAAAAAAAAGATAAAGATAAATCACTACGCAGTTCACACTCTAAATACTAATTACTATCTCATATATTTATAATTAACATAATAATATAAAATTTACAAAAGAAAAAAAAATTGAAAAAAAAAATTGCACAGTATTTGATTTTTTGAAAGTAAAGTACTATACAAAAAGAAAAAGAAAAAAAAAGGATAAACATAAATCACTCTACATTCCACACTCTAAATACTAATTACCATTTTAAATATTTATAATCCACTTAATAATATAAAATTTACAAAAGAAATTAAAAAAAAAATTATCTAATACTTGATTTTTTTGAAAGTAAAGTAGCATACCAAAAAAAGATATATCACTCCACAATCTACAATCTAAATACTAATTATTATCTTAAATATTTGTTAGGACATATGTGATTCACTTGTTAGGAACATATGTCACTATTTTATGTAATTGGCTAATCTTTTAACAAAACGCACTTTACTTGTATTTGGGTAGATTTATGATGTGTTTAATACTTCAAGAAATTATATTTAATACTTCAAGTGTTAAAGCCATGCGAGTCTGTCCAAAAAATAAGCTGAAGAAGTGTCTATCATTAAACCTCGACAGCTAGCTATTTATTGAGCTTAAGAAGCTGTTCCAGCCCCATTACTCGATAGTAGCTCGACAAATAGGCATCTGTCGAGGTTTATGAAAAACAAAATTCTAGTTCTATTTTGACTCCAATCTGTGATTATGTGTTTGAGTTTTCTTTTTTCACAACTCTAGACATATAAAATAATTCTTTTAAGGGCCATCAAAGTGTTCATAAGTTGCACAAATGTTGAGCAAAGTTTGTTCAAGCAAATTGTAACTGAAGACAGAATTTGTCATAGTTCATCATTCTTGTGAAGAAGTTGCTATGTTTGTGCACCGTAGGATTTTGTGACCAAGCATCTTCTGGATCTTCATCATTGGGATGAACTGAAGAATTTTGCAGCCAACAACCTTCTTTAGTTGGTAATTAAAGTCGCGTACTAGGATCCGCGCAATTGGTTAGTTACGTACTGGGAGTCGTGCATCAAAAAGAGAAATTGTCACTATAGAACAACTCCAATTGGGTATTGAGGTAAAGGTTCAACTGTAAGTTGGTATAAGGTACTGAGATTCCTTTACTTGTAACCACTTGTTGTGATAATAGTGGAATTTCGAGAGTAGTAACCTTAAAATCATCCGGTGGGGTTTTTACCGTGTTAGTTTTCCCAATTTCTAAACAAATCACTGTGTTAATTTATATTCTGTTGCACTTAGTTTAATTGATAATTTGTTTGTGCTATCACGCGTTTGCATATTAATTTGATTAATTAATAAACTTGGCTAATTAATTAATTCATTCATCACAAGGGATCAATTCGTTTTTGGCCTATCAATATTTATAATCCATTTAATAATATAAAATATACAAAAGAAAAAAAAAAGTGAAAAAAAATTTACCCAGTACTTGATTTCTTGAAAGTAAAGTACCGTACAAAAAAAAGATAAAGATAAATCACTCAATAATTAATTAATCAATTCATCACAAGGGGTCAATTCATTTTTGGCCTATCAATATTTATAATCCACTTAATAATATAAAATATACAAAAGAAAAAAAAAAGTGAAAAAAAATTTACCCAATACTTGATTTCTTGAAAGTAAAGTACCGTACAAAAAAAAAAGATAAAGATAAATCACTCAATAGTTTACAATCTAAATACTAATTATTATCTTAAATATTTATAATACATTTAATAATATAAAATTTACAAAAGGGGAAAAAAAAAAGTGGAAAAAAAAAATTACCCAGTACTTGATTTTTGAAACATAAAGTACCATACAAAAAGAAAAAGGAAAAAATGATAAAGATAAATTAATCCACATTCTACACGGTAAATACTAATTACTATCTTAAATATTTATAATCTACTTAGTAATATAAAATTTACAAAAGAAAAAAAGTGAAAAAAAAATTTACCTAGTATTTGATTTCTTAAAAGTAAAGTACCATACAAAAAAAAAATAAAAAATATAAAGATAAATCACTCCACAGTCCACAATCTAAATACTAATTATTATCTTAAATATTTATAATCCACTTTATAATATAAAATTTAAAAAGAAAAAGAAAAGTGAAAAAAAAAATTTACCCAATATTTGATTTCTTAAAAGTAAAGTCCTATACAAAAAGAAAAAGAAAAAGATAAATATAAAAGATAAATTATTTCACAGTCCACAATCTAAATACTAATTACTATCTTAAATGTTTATTATTAAGTGTGTGGCATGTGTCTTCGGCCAAAGGCTTATAAGGCACATGTGGGAGGCGTCTCTCCCCGATATGGGATTGAGCAAAACCGTGAAGGCCACGAACAAATCGAGCCTAAAGCGGACAATACCTGCTAATTGGGGGTGAGACTATGAAACCCTCCCACACACTTAATAATATAAAATTTACAAAAGAAAAAAAAAGTAAAAAAAAATAAATAAATTACTTAGTACTTGATTTCTTGAAAGTAAAGTCCTATGCAAAAAGAAAAAGAAGAAGAAGAGATATATCACTCCACAGTCCACACTCTAAATACTAATTATTATCTTAAATATTTACAATCCACTTAGTAATATAAAATTTACAAAATAAAAAAATAAAAAAAAAAACTGAAAAAAAAATTACCCAGTATTTGATTTATTGAAAGTAAAGTACCTGTAATGACCAGTTTTGGATTGAACCCTAAACAGAATTGGGTGTTGGCCCAACCAGCCCAAACAATGAATTTGTAGAGCGTGGGAAAAAGAACTAGCCTGATTCTAGAAAAGAAGTAATGATTATGGGTGGCCTGAAAGAGAAATCAAGAGTATGAGATACAAAAATCGTTCTCAGAGTAACCCAAGTAATTTAATCACGAGTTCAGAGTTCTTCTTTTAGTGATGTATTCCTTAATTTTTTTTGCTCTAGGTTTTTTGATCCCCCTGTCCTTTGCCACTCTCTCATGTTATATACTATGATTTTAGTATCATCCTTACCATACACGTGTAAATTTGGTTATGAAAACTTCTCCATGTCCCATCTCACACCTCCCTGAACTTTCTACCATCAGCTGTAAGGCTGCTTATTCACTATTTATGTATCACCTCCACATTAATGTAGTCAGAGAGTTAGCTGGAAAGCATTTAATGTGGAGGTAACAGTTCCCACAAATATTTGTTATCCTCCTCCATTATCCCTTATTTAACGTCCAACTCTCTGTCATGTGGTCACTTTTAAGAAGCATTCAGGAGTATAGGATGGTTTTAAACCACCTCGGATAAATGCTTCCAAGGTGATTTTTCACCTTGGATAGGTTTAGACCTATCATAAATACCTTTCAACTCTTTCTGCAATGCCATTTCCACTTCTACCTTAGTTGACCATCCTTGGATATATTTGTGTCCTCAAATTGGATCATTGGGCCATAGGCCCGGTCCATTTAGCCTAAACAATACTCTAGAGATAATTGGTCCCCACAGTACCATACAAAAAGAAATAAAGATAAATCACTCCGCAATCTATAATTTAAATACTAATTACTATCTTAAATATTTATGATCCACTTAATAATATAAAATTTACAAAAGAGAAAAAAAAGTGAAAAAAAAAAAGAATTAGCCAGTATTTGATTTCTTAAAAGTAAAGTATCATCCAAAAATATATATATATATATATATATATATATATAAATCAGTCCACAGTTCATAATCTAAATACTAATTACTATCTTAAGTATTTATAATCCACTTAATAATATAAAATTTACAAAAGAAAAAAAAGTGAAAAAAAAATTATCCAATTTTTGAGTTCTTGAAAGTAAAGTTATATACCAAAAAAAAAAAAAAAAAGATAAATCACTCCATAGTGCACAATCTAAATACTAATTACTATCTCAAATATTTATAATCCACTTAATAATATAAAATTTACAGAAGAAAAAAAAATGAAAAATACCTAATACTTGATTTCTTGAAAGTAAAGTACCATACCAAAAAAGAAAAAAAAAAAAAAAAATCACTCCACCATCCACAATCTAAATACTAATTACTTTCTTAAATATGGATAATATTCTCAACTTCACTCTAATATTATTGTCCTAATTAACAAACGTGGTTGGGTGTGAGTTATATTTTGTTTAATTCTTTACGATGTTATGTCACTTGATGCTTGGATAAATATTTTGACAAATCTATAATAAATTTGTGGTGTTCTCAACTTCACTCTAATATTATTGCCCTAATTAACAAATGTGGTTGGGTGTGAGTTATATTTTGTTTAATTCTTTACGATGTTATATCACTTGATGCTTGGAGAAATATTTTGACATATCTATAATAAATTTGTAGTGTTCTCAACTTCACTCTAATATTATTGTCCTAATTAACAAATGTGGTTTGATGTAAGTTATATTTTGTTTAATTCTTTACGATGTTATGTCACTTGATACTTGGATAAATATCTTGAATCTATAATAAATTTGTCGTATTTTCAACTTCTCTTTAATATTGTTGTCCTAATTAACAAATGAGTTTGGGTGTGAGTTATTTTATTTTATTTTTAATTCTTTACGATGTTAGGTCATTGATACTTGGATAAATATTTCGACAAATCTATAATAAATTTGCCATAGTCTTAACTTCACTTTTATATTATTGTCCTAATTAACAAATGTGGTTGGGTGTGAGTTATATTTTGTTTAATTCTTTACGATGTTATGTCACTTGATGCTTGGATAAATATTTTGAAAAATCTATAATAAATTTGTAGTGTTCTCAACTTCACTCTAATATTATTGTCCTAATTAACAAATGTGGTTGGGTGTAAGTAATATTTTGTTTAATTCTTTATGATGTTATGTCACTTGATGCTTTGATGAGTATTTTGACAAATTTATAATAAATTTGCAGTGTTCTCAACTTCACTCTAATATTATTGTCCTAATTAAAAAATGTAGTTGGATGTGAGTTATACATTGAGTAATTCTTTATGATGTTATGTCACTTGACACCTGGATGATTATTTTGACAAATCTATAATGAGTTAGATTTTTTAGCATGTACCATATATATTCACCTAATCTAATTGTTAATATAGAATATTGTCTTATTTAATATATATTTTATATAATAGATGAATGCTTAAAATTATTTAAATAGGTACTATACATAGGGAAAAGAAGCGTTACCTTAGAATGATCCATTAAAATAATAAGAGGTAATAATTATTTCATCAACAAAATGTTCCATTTTAGGTTTTATATAATAAAATAATAAAAGAATATGAATATTAAATTATTAATGGATCAGATAATAAATGTTACCCAACTAATTATAAATTAATCTGGATTGATAATATTATATGATGGACAAATATTAACAAATAGTTATGCTTTTATATATATAGAAATCCAAATTCGTTGGAGCAGTTTGGAATATTATAGTTTAAATTGGTGGAAAACCTTAGTGATAAATTTCCTCATAAAAAAAAACTTAATGATAAATTAATCTGGATTGAATATATTATAAATAATGGACAAATATTAACAAATAGTTGTGCTTTTATATATATAAATATCCAAATTCGTTGGAGCAGTTTGGAATATTATAGTTTAAATTGATGGAAAACCTTAATGATAAATTAATCTGGATTGATAATATTATATATAATGGACTAATATTAACAAATACTCCGTAGTTTTGCTTTTATATATATTGAAATCCAAATTCGTTGGAGCAATTTGGAATATTATAGATTTAAATTGATGGATATCCTCGTTCACTGGTTTATTTATTTTTTTTTTTTTTCCTTCTTGTTGTCAGTTGAATTTGATAGTCGAACTTGAATTATTTCATCTAATAATTGAATGATATAATATAACATTAAAATTTAAACTCTACTTAATAATTGGCCAAGTGGCAAGGTCAGTGCTTATTCAGATTTCAGCGTAAGCCCTTTGATGTTTGTTGGGTCGATTTGAACAAACGGGCCTTTCTTACCGGCCCTGGTTCAAAAAAGGGAAGTAAAACTCACTATTCACTCCTATGCCTTTAACCATTAAGGCTAGAGGTGCACTTTGAGGGTCTACTCAAGAATTTTCACCTACTAACAACCATCAATTTGAAATAATACTTGCATGATTATAATATATGAATGAAGTATATTTTTGGTCCTTTAAGTTTGAAATTTTTTTTTTTTCGCCTTTAATGTCAATTTTTTATTTTGACTATTCATTTTTATTCTATTTTCTTATTAATCCTACCAACCTAATAAATTCATAAATATAAACTTTAAAAAAATACTCAATCATAACTTATTCTACTTACATGTTATATTTTGAATGTGTAATTAATACTTCTAAGTCATTTGCCAAAAGTCTTGTAAATTAATAGAACTGCCTAGTCTCCCTTATGAGTAGAATTAGAGTTTGAATTCCCCTCTTTCCCCACTTGTGACAATTTTTTTTTTTTTAAATACTTCTAGTTCATTTAAAGCTATTTTAATTTCATTTAAAATTACTTTTAGCCCAAATTCTATTTAAATCCTATTTGGAACTACGTGCAGTCCATTTGAATAATCCAAATTGTCTCTTCAAAATATTAGTTCAAGTATAAATTTCAGTAAAAAAAAATTACAATGTTTTAAAATATTATTTTTTGAGAAGACAATGTTCTAAAATATTGGTTCGCTTTCAATATGTTTTCATACTAACTAAATTTTTATAACTTATTTTAAAAATGTAAATATTAATATTAAATAAAGTTGTTGCATCAAAATAATGAAAAGTACGTTAATTACTAACAAACTACATCCAAAAAAAAAGGTAACAAACTACCTTCCATAAAAATTAAAAAAAAATTCCTAATATTCCCTTCACGGCCCTAATATTCCACACCATTTTACAAAAATCCTATACCCATCGGCATAAAATTCATGCCCAATGCCAATATCCTCCAAAACATCCATAACAAGACCAATCTAGCTAGTATTACTTTGGACTCAAAAACTTAAAATACTTTTTAGCTTTTTCTTAAGGTAGGATCAAGAAAGAGTAAGAATTAAGAAATGAGTTCATACTTTAACATAGGTTTCTTAGAGCATGCTTTATAACTAAGTGTAAACAGATATTACCCAGTCCCACAAATAAATAAATAATTTAAAAAAAAAAACCTTTTAATTTAACTAATTTTGTATACTCTTGTTGATATTAAAATTGCTTATTAATATGTGTTATATCATAGTTTTATTAATAATCATGATTTTTTTCCCTTTTATCTATTAAGATTTTTATATAATTTGGGTTATGATTAATATTTTGGAGAAGGGATAAAGCCATAAAGGGCATCGTGGGACTTGGACCATAAGAGGCAATATAGATTTTTATATAATTGTAGTGAATTTATTTTGTAATAAATTATTTTGAAGGAGGTGAGCTCGATGAAAGGGGATGGAAGGGAGGGACGAAGGTCAAAAACATGGATGATAGTGTTTTTAATCATGTCAAATTACTGAGTAATGGTCATAATTGGGTTCCGTAGAAAGGTTGAATTAATCATGGAATACTTTTTGAATAGGGATTTTGAAGATAGGAATGGTTGTGTTGTAGAGGTGTTAGGGGTTTTTTTTAGCGGCTTTGACTTATTTGATTTAAAAATAATTGGATTTAGTAATGACATAGTGTAACTTGCTAATTTTTAATACTTCAAGATATGGGTGTTCGCGGTGCGGTACGGTGCGGTGTGGTTTTGAGTTATTTTTAATACCGCACTTTGCGGTACGGTTTAGCCAAAACCATAATTACACCGCACTTCCTTTTTGCAGACTTTGCAGACACATGTGTGGAGTAGTGCGGTGTATAGTTTAACCAAAACTATAACCGCACCGCATCTCACTTTTGTGGTCACATGTGCAGTGTGGTATATAAAAAATCATCTGCAATATAAAAATTCAACATATATATCACCATACAAGTCAACATGTATCAGTAATATTACTATCTCAAATTCTCAGATATACATCAAACATGTAATGAGGTCAAGTACTTTGAAATCCCAATAACACGTATTAAATATCTAAACCCAGATTCAGTACCAAAAAAAAATAAAAACCATAAAAATTAAGCTTAAATATCTAACATAGCTACTGTGTATTGAGTACTGAGTCCTGGCCCATCACTTCCAAGTGCCAATATACCAACGGCAACAATCAATAAAAAAATAATATAATTAACAAGTTTGTCATATACAAGCCACCAATAGATTAACTTTAACAAAGAAAAAATTGAATTGAACACGTATAGAGAGATAAATACCGCAATAGTAGAAGCAACTGGTGCAATGACAATGAGTTGTCTAGTGGCAATTCAAGTGCAAGTGTGGCGGCTAGGATCTGACTTCTGAGGGTTGAAAAAGTGATAAGATTTTTTTTTTTTTTTTTGTTTAACTAACAGAATAGTGAGATATAGCTAGGGTATTAAATTATTAATATTTTGATATTTTGTCCTTATTATATATATAATATAAAATAAATAAATATATTAATATATATAGAGGGTGTGGTTTGTGCGGTTTTCATATTATAAATTGCAAACCGCAATGCAGCATGCGGTGTGGTGCGATACGATTTTGCTATTTTGCAAGCGGTTGTGGTGCGATTTAGTGAACACCCCTACTTCAAGAGATATGTTGGTCCTTGGTTGCTTTCAAAGTTTAGGGAGGATTCAACTTTATCACATAGTTAAGGGGAAAAAATGCATTCAACTCAAATTAATAACGAGAATTAACAAATTTTGCTTGAAATTACGGTTAAATTAAGATGACATAAATATATATAAATTAGTTTTGTTTTCGATAATGTTTTCTAAGATTATATATACTAAGATGACATCAATATGACATTAAGTTAGAATACAATAAATTAAACACATATAATCATGTTGTTAGTTTCCATTTTTTTTCAAACAAATTTGTGTTAAATCAATACATATGTCTTTTTTTTTTTTCTCATATTAATTTTTAATGAAGAATTATTAAGACACTATTAAAAATTAATTTGAACCAATGAAACTTTTATGAATTTCTCACCATTTATATATTTCCCATATTTTATGATGTGGCTATTTGTTTAATTATATATTATTATTATTTTTAGTTACAGTTAGAAACCTTAGTTTATTAATTGTGGACAAGTTTAAAGTGGTCCTAATGATGTGCATAATCAATAGCATGACTTAGTCTAATAATGACATCAAAGAGAGAAATTTCTTATTAATATTTTTGATTGATGGATAGGCTTGACAATCAAAGAGCCATATTTTCCAAATGTTTCATATCAGCTGTAACATATATAACATTTCGCACAATAATTCTCAAAGAGAGAGAAGTTTCTTTTTAATACTTTTGATTGATATAGATAGGCTCGACAATTACTCATATATTAATAAAATGATAAAGTTTGACTATAAATTTGATTGCAGACAATAATTATAACTTCACTTAATATCTTTTTATTGAATATAAATTTTGATAAATCCACATTTTGATCACATTTTCTTTTTATATTCTCCATGCTTGTAAAATTTCTAGAAAATCAAAAATCATAATAATTATGTCACCAATCAAATGTTTAAATTTCAAGTTTTTTATAGTCTAAAATTATGCATAAAAAATAAGTGTATGATCAAATAGTAAATACATTTTATTAGCATGAAATTTAACATGTGCGTTAAGAACATAAAGAACATGTAATTCAATATTTAAAATTTTAAATTATTTAGTCATGTCAAATTTTTTTAGTAGAATTTAAAGTCTTAGACTACAACTAAGTTTGTCACCAAACTTTATCCTTAATAAAATATAAACGAGCCATATTTTTACAAATATTTTTATACTAACACAACCATTTTCACAATATTTTTGTAATCAAATAAAGTATTACCTCACATATACCTATATCATTCACAACTAAAAAAAAAAAAACCCTTTGGCAAGTTTCTAGGGTGAAGAGAAGCTATATAACTAGAGTATAGGACCAATGTAAATCCATATGATCCATCAAAAAATAGGGTTGGGTTTACGCTACTCAATAACTTATTATTAAATTCACATTTTGAAAATCCAATTGTTAAATTATATGTTCTATATGTTCTTAACATGCATGCCAATTTTCATACTAATCAGATTTAATTTACCATTCGATCATAAACTCATCTTTTATGTATTATTTTAAACGACAAAAACTTAAATTTAAACAATTGATTGATAACATGACATTGATCTTTAATCATCTTTAAATTTTTTAAGTATGAAGAATATACGAAAATAATGTAATCCAGCAATGGATTTATCAAAATTCACATCTAATTAAAAAATATTGGAGAGTGGAATAATAATTAACCTTACTTAAAATTACACCAAATAACTTGAAATCAATCCAAAAAATAATAATAATAAATATAAATCCATATGGTTTATAATTCTTCGATCGTCACACAATGACGACATCCATGACCTTGTGATATTTAGTCAAGCAATAATTCAGAGTCTCGCATAATTTCTGCAAAGAGTAATGATTATCATTTATCACACAGCTAAGGTAGACTCAAAAATATAATTTTTCTACAAAACTTTCTCTACCTATCGCAGTAGTTCACACACGCTTCGTTATGAATGACAAAATTAGTTTCTATCAAATTATTGCTGCAGCCTATAGGTGTCATGGAAACTGTAATACTCGAGTCTTTTTCACACAGACTTTTTAGCTGCGAATCAGAGACTTTGGGCTCTCCATTGTTGACCAAATGACTACTTGCTTCGCACGTCAGTCTCCCCCCTCCACATATTAAAATAAGAAAAAGAAAGAAATCAGAATATATTTTTTTTTACGTTGCTCATTAAATTCAACTTTTTCGAAAGAAAGAGGAAGATGACAAAGAAAGGTGGCGACAACAGCAATCACGACAATAACATATATTCATTCTTTATCTGGCGGTATAGCTGTTTTTTTGTGTCGTTGCTACTAACTAATAGTGAACTTACTGACGAGCAAAGTAACGCTGTTTTTAGTTCAATCCCACGCTCAAAAGTGTCATTTTATTATTCGTACATCATAAATATCAATGTCAATATTAAGTTTATTATACGATTTGCTGCAGTTTAAGTTACAGCAATTCCTTTAGAATGTATACATATTAACGTTTTAGAGAGATGCTTGTCTAAGACTTTTGCTTAAAGAAAATTTCAGGTAACTCACTTACCTTTATCAGGTGTTGACACATATACATTTTACAAAAGTTACTTCAACTTAGTTTACAGTAAATTCTTCCCCTTATATGAAACTGAAGTTATTATTATTATTATTGGGACATTATAAATATCAATGTCAATAACAAGTTTATTATATGAAAGTAAAGTTAGTCTAATATTAGTTTACTACCTTTATAAATAATTAGAAAAAAAAAATTGTGTCTATGTTATTTTTAGCTTTCACTTATGCTCTGTTTTTTTTTTTACTTTAATGTATTTTTAGAAAATAAGTTTTTTTTATTTATAAATATCTTCTATAAAGCTATCTTATTTTTTTTATATTTGATAGCAATCTTAAATTAATTAAAAAATGAATTTTTGTTTTTCCTTATTTAGCTTGTTATGAGATAGACTTGTTTTTTTTAAAAATTTTATGTAAAACAATCTCTAAAAAATAGGTCATACTTTTTATGTTGATCAAAGATAATTATCTTTTAATTCATTGAAAAATGCTGAAAACTCTCTTCTCACGTTGTTTCCATCAAAACAAACGGAATTAATATTTTACCAAATTTTGGACGAAGTGGACTTTTCCTGAAAAATTAACCAATAGACACTAAATTATATGTTATTTTAAGTGTAATAATTTAGCAAGTTATAATCAATACATCCTTCTACAATATATGATAAAAAATTTTGAATGGAGTAGTTGTATTAATGTAGGTTGATCCTATCTGCAATTTGAGCTTATCCTAACCTGATTTAGCTTGCTATTATTTATTTATTTATTTTTCCAATAAATAACCTGATTTTTAATCTCTATTGATTTTTGTCCTCTTTTCTAAATTTCTAACCAATTTGGATTCTCTCTCTCTTCTTTGGTGTTGTTGTTTTCTTCTTCTTTTTTGGATCTTTGAGAATCAAAATGAACACGATCATGATCAATATGGATCATGCCATGAAAAAACTTCCAAAACTATGCTTATCATCCATTTGCACTATCAGGGTGTAAAATACTAACATGACGACATGGAATATTCTTGAGATAGCTAGAGATCAAATTTCTAATTTCCTTGAACTCCGATAGAGACATTTTTTTATTGGTAGTGGAGGAGTTCTGTACAACTGAAACTTAAATATTTTATTATTTCAAGCATGTGATAGTCTCTCTCTCTCTCTCTCTCTCTCTCAATTCTCAAATGCCAATCTCAAAAATCATATGCAATTGATGAATCTATTGGGATCGTTTGTCTTAAAACCTTGAGAACTGTCAGAGTACGAGGATGCCCTTTGAAACATATGTTATCCCTAGCTTAGCTATGATTGATTTTTTATTTCACTTTAAATACGTTTAAATTCAAGAAACTTTTAATTCATTAATGAATGAATGAAAAAAATTCAAGAAACTTTTCATTCATTAATATTGTCTACCCTCCTTTACAAGAAAAATTGGAATTCAAATCTCCATTCCTCACTTCTTAGAATAAATATTTATAAATAAATGCTAAAAGTTTTCCATTGTTTTTATTTTTATAAATAACCAAGTGTGCGTTTGGATTAAGATTAAAAATGAAAATTATTTCACTATTCAGTTTATTTTTGCTATTATTCTTGGGTCTCATTGTATTTTTTGACACTAATCATGGGCTCTATTGTACTATTTCAACTAACTTTTACTTTTATCTACAATTATTTCAGCAATAATTTTTAAGTTTCAGCAGAATAAGCGGTATCCAAATACACTCCAACTCTTTTAAGGACTTTATTTTCCTTTAGTTGAATGTTCCACCCATTGCATGTATAGTTGGCTTTCATGATATAATTTGCTTGTATATAGCCAAGTCATTGTAAAATTTAACACATTTGTGCTATAGCCTATAATATAAATATACATGTTCCCTTTTCTCCTTTTTCTTTTTTAATCAAATTGTATTTTAGACATAGTTTAACTACAAAATTAGTTGTAACCTAAGACTACAACCTTATTCAATATCATAAACATTACTACATATTTCAAAAAAAATTATGTTGAATTGCATGTTTTTTACGCTCTTAATACACTTGTCAAATTTTGTGCTAATAAGAGATTATTTACTATATAATCTATAAAATTATGTTTTATGCATAATTTTAAATTACAAAAACTTGCAATTTTAACAATTTATTGATGACATAGCTATTGATATTTAATTTTCTAGAAATTTTACAAGCACGGAGGATATAAGAAAAAAAATAAAATTCAATAGTAAATTTGTCAAAATTCATCTCCAATAAAAAGATATTAAGTAAAGCTATACCTTTAAGTTACAACCAATTTTGTAATTAAATTTTATCCTTGTATTTTTTTTTTTTAAAATAGAGCGTGAATCACAATGTTGAAGGTGTTAAAATTTTCTTTTTGAAATTCATTAATTCTAATTGATAAAAATTATTAAATTATTTCTCTATATGGAATTGGATTACTAAAAACTTCTGATAACTTTTAATAATATTTCCAATTGAAACTTTTTACTAAAACTCTCAAGGGAAATTATAAAAGCTTCAATTTCTTTGAGTATTTTTATTTTTATTTTAAGCTTTTTATTTATTAAACATGCCGCATATTTCGACTTTTAAGCTAAAATCCAACCTCAAAAACTTTTTGTAACAGATTTTTTTGTGTGACGCAAGGACTGCCTTTTTGCCACTCAATGCCAATGTTTTATGCCTTGCGAGTTGCGATGTAACCTAAGAATTGTTGATAAGGTTTATAGTGTTATACTAGATCGAATCTACATGCCTACGTGCTAATCCATAATACGCCCATCTATCCAACCCATTCAAGCCACGTTGCTATGCAGCCAATGTTGAAGTCACTTTCTTTAAAGAACTATTAAATCCGTTGAGAAAGGGACCATTGTGATTTTCTATACCCAAATCATATTTTATCTTTTCACTGTGTTCCAATTTCATGTTAGCATTAAAGAAAGAAGTGATGCATACAGTGTATTAAAAAAATTTATGAACATAGCAAAATCTCACAGCATTTTCATAATTCTCTTTGTGGAAATCATTTATACACAAGGTCAAGAGGTGCAGTTGTAACCAAGACTCAAAGTCCCACATCGAAAAAATTCCCTCCCACTTACTGCCTTATAAGCTGTGAAGCTAAGAGAGTAGTGTACCATTACAAGCTCTCTCCATACTCTTAATTTTAATTATGGTGGATCTAAGTTTAATATTTTTATTATTTTATTTTAACTCATTAAAAACTAACATCTCAACTATTGTGAAAATGTTATAACAATTTGTTATATCCCTAATATAATTCTAATTTATTTTGCCCAATGGTCAAAACTAAATTTCAAGATTAAAGGTGAACATAATAGTAATATAAATAAAAAGTAAATAAAGTTAAAAAAACTGTACATAAAAAATGAAAAAACATATGTAGTAACGCCCTTGTAGGCCGGCCAAACTTGACATGATCTCTCAATCCACACCATTGTGTAGAGAGTTGGTGAAAAGAACTAGTGCAATTAATCCTAGTTTCCCTATATATTGAAACATGCATTTATGACCATTTCCAAAGTATGACCGAAATTAATTAGGTCATGTTCCGCACACGATTGTCCAATTCTTAATGACTTTGTTAGAGTATCCACCGCAGTCGAGTTATATTTTTATTTATTTGACACCACAAAAAGTTACTTTATCTTATTTACCAACTTACATGCTGCAGTAGTGGATTTATTTTAGTACCCTGCTGCAAGTGCTCTTAGCTGCTAGGGGATGCAGGGAATTTGGGTAATTATAGCCTAGCTTCCATCTATTTAAATGTGAATCCTTGTTTGAAAATTCCGAGAGCACGGAGAACAACATTGAAGCCATATGGAAAAAAAATTGACAAGCATTAAAGTTACAGCAAGTACCATAATCTTCAGCAAGCAAACATGCATGCGTGCACAATGTTAATGGAGCATTATGCAAAACTGATTTCGTCAGAGTTTAACCCTTGATTGAAATTAATTATTGGAATATCAACTTCAATTGAGACATGAGTTGAGAGCACATTCTTTCATCAAAAGGAAAATGCTTTTTCCATGGATCACCAATTTCTTGTTTCATCTCTCAAACAGAAAATTTAACTGTAAGTCTATAACAGCATTGAAAACATTTTCCATTGATGGATGTCAAATCAAAGCCGCTAAAATAAAAATATATAAGGTGTTTGATAGCATTTTAAGTAACATTATACATATTTTCACACTTTTTTATCAACACATATATTAAAAACACGCAAATAACATTACTCAAACTCTTCTACCAAACATCTCGTAGCATTCCAATTTCCAAAATAACACCCATAGAACATGAAAAGATAAACTCAACCCACCTTCAGCTACTGTACATAAGGACCTCTCTTCCAACCATGCAGTCAAAAAAGATATAATTCATCGTTACCGACAATTATTTATTTATTTTTTTTCTTCTTTTGATTATTTATGATTCAATCTAACTCTTCTAAGATCTAGCAAATCACACAAGCATTTGGATCCTCCTCTACGCTTCTAACATAGTATGGCATGTAAGGACTATAGAGCATAGGATAGACAATTGGTTCCTCCTTATCTTTCTTTTTATCATCCTTCTTCGGCTCTTCTTTCTTAGGCTCTTCTTTCTTCTTCTCTTCTTTTGCTGGTCCAACAGAGACTATATCTGTGAAGCAAAGCTTCCTCAATTTGTTCACTACATCAACTGGATCTATTTCACCGGTCACGGTCAACTTCTTGTCCTTCATGTCCATGGAGATTGAATCAACCCCTATCAAATTACAAGACAAAAAACACTCAAACTTGTCAACTTTTCATGGTTTAAGATCTGGGTTTTCTTTCTTAAATCCAAAAAAAAGAAAAGAAGAGGAGTCTCTTTGAATTGATGGGGTAAAGTAGGAAACAAATGAAATTTGAACTTCTATTTTTCATAAAAGATAAAAAGTCTCTTTTCTTTTTATCCACTTTCTCGACAGCCAAACAAGTGGTTACACTTATAGTAGAGTTACAAGAAGGTAAATTTCTGTACCTGAAAGGGCAGAGACTGCCTTCATGGCCTTCTGCTTTGATCTGTTATTGTCATCTAATCCCAATTTCACAACAACTTTCTGTCACAAAAACATGATAAGAATCTATTAAAATTTATGTCAAAACCTTAATTAAAACGAAAATTAAGACCAGACCCATCAAAAGATTAGACTTCGAATCTCTAAAAAAAAGACAAAGAAATCAAAATTATAGGAAACCCAATAGAGTAATCAAGAGCGGTTTATATGCTTCTGAGTGAAAAGAAAGAGAAAAGTTTGGAGCAAAGTGAGATTCTGAATTTTTCTGACCTTCATTTTGGCTAAAAGTTTGGGAGATGCAAAGGTCAGTCAGAAAAGGATTGCAAGACAAAGCTAAGTGAAAGAAGAATATTACAGAATAAGAAGAGAGAAGTTTTCTGCACTTGAGGTCCTGAAAGAACTCTTGCTTGGACCAATTTATACTAAAATATAGATCAGGAGGAAAGACATAGTCTGCCGACCGTGAGTCAACGAAGTCAAGACACGGTCGTGAAATTCATGTGCACTTTTTTCTTTTTCTTTTTTCAAGACTCTAGTTTAAAAATATTTTTATTTTTGTTTAGATTTGGATTTGGATAATTAAATGGTTAAGGAATATTTAAACCCTCAGATACATGCATTGAAAATAGTATAAGTTACTGGTTAAGTTATAAAAATCTTGGCAAAAGTTTAAAAGAAATGAGAAATGTATATACATTTGGAAACAATTTATTTAACTTTTTGTTGAAATTTTTTTATTGAAAGTGTGTTAAAATATACTTTTACTTTTGAAGTCACTTTCTTAAAAGAATTATCGAATTCGTTGAAAAAGAGACCATTATGATTTTCTATACCCAAATCATATTTAATCTTTTCACTATATTCCAATTTCATGTTAGCAGTAAAGAAAGAAGTGATGCATACAGTGTATTAAAAAAATTTATGAACATAGCAAAATCTCAAAGCATTTTCATAATACTCTCAGTTTTAATTATAGTGGATCTAAGTTTAATATTTTTATTATTTTATTTTAACTCATAAAAAATTAACATCTCAATTATTGTGAAAATGTTATAACAATTTGTTGTATCCCTAATACAATTATAATTTATTTTGCCCAATGGTTGAAACTAAATTTCAAGATTAAAGGTGAACATGATAGTAATATTAATAAAAAGTAAATAAAGTTAAAAAACTGTACATTAAAAATGATAAAAACATATGTAGTAACGCCCTTGTAGGCCGGCCAAACTTGACATGATATCTCAATCCACACCATTATGTAGAGAGTTAGTGAAAAGAACTAGTGCAATTAATCCTAGTTTCCCTATATATTGAAACATGCATTTATGACCATTTCCAAAGTATGACCGAAATTAATTAGGTCATATTCTGCACAAGATTGTCCAAATCTTAATGACTTTGTTAGAGCATCCATAGCAGAAGCTATATTTTTAGTTATTTGGTACTATAAAAAGTTACTTTATCTATTTTACCAACTTATATGTTGCAGTAATGGATCTATTTTAGCTTTCAATACAATAAAATAATATAAACATCACAATAAAATAATATTTCTACTATAATAAAATAATAAATTCCACTACAAAAAAAAATCCACAAATATTCTCACCAACAATGTGAAGACAAAATAAAATTTTTTTTTTTTTTTCCTTTGAACTACAGTGCACAGCTATCTTTAACTGTGTACGATAGTTGAGAAGCCAAGTAGCCAAATTTTTTTACTACAGCTCCATTGCTAACGTTCCAAATAGCTTTTTAGTGGTGCTAAAAATAACTTTTTTGTTTTTTTAGCACCCTGCTGCAAGTGCTCTTACCTGCTCGGGGATGCAGGGAATTTGGGTAATTATAGCCTAGCTTCCATCTATTTAAATGTGAATCCTTGTTTGAAAACATGCATGCGTACACAATGTTAATGGATCATTATGCAAAACTGATTTCGTCAGAGTTCAACTCTTGATTGAATTAATTATTGGAATATCAACTTCAATTGAGACTTGAGTTGAGAGCGCATTCTTTCATCAAAAGGAAAATGCTTTTTCCATGGATCACCAATTTCTTGTTTCATCTCTCAAACAGTAAATTTAACTATAAGTCTATAACAGCATTGAAAACATTTTCCATTGATCGATATCAAATCAAAGCCGCTAAAATAAAAATATATAGCATTCCAATTTCCAAAACAACACCCACAAAACATGAAAAGATAAACTCAACCCACCTTCAGCTACTGTACATAAGGACCTCTCTTCCAACCATGCAGTCAAAAAAGATATAATTCATCGTCACCAACAATTATTATTTTTTTTTTCTTCTTTTGATTATTTATGATTCAATCTAACTCTTCTAATATCTAGCAAATCACACAAGCATTTGGATCCTCCTCTGCGCTTCTAACATAGTGATATGTCATGTAAGGACTATAGGGCATAACATAGGCCTTTTGTTCCTCCTTAGTATCTTTCTTTTTATCATCCTTCTTTGGCTCTTCTTTCTTAGGCTCTTCTTTCTTCTTCTCTTCTTTTGCTGGCCCAACAGAGACTATATCTGTGAAGCAAAGCTTCCTCAACTTGTTCACTACATCAACTGGGTCTATGTCACCGGTCACGGTCAACTTCTTGTCCTTCATGTCCATGGAGATTGAATCAACCCCTATCAAATTACAATACAAAAAAACACTGAAATTTGTCAGCTTTTCATGGTTTAAGATCTGGGTTTTCTTTCTTAAATAAAATAAAAAAAAATAATAAAAAAAAAAAGTCTCTTTGAAATTTGAATTGATGGGGTAAAGTAGGAAACAAATGAAATTTGAACTTTCATAAAAGATAAAAAGTTTCTTTTCTTTTTATCCACTTTCTCAACAGCCAAACAAGTGGTTACACTTATAGTAGAGTTACAAGAAGGTAAATTTCTGTACCTGAAAGGCCAGAGACTGCCTTCATGGCCTTCTGCTTTGATTTGTTACTGTCATCTAATCCCAATTTCAAAACAACTTTCTGTCACAAAAACATGATAAGAATCTATTAAAATTTATGTCAAAACCTTAATTAAAAAGAAAATTAAGACCAGACCCATCAAAAGATTAGACTTCGAATCTCTAAAAAAAAGACAAAGAAATCAAAATTATAGGAAACCCAATAGAGTAATCAAGAGCGGTTTATATGCTTCTGAGTGAAAAGAAAGAGAAAAGTTTGGAGCAAAGTGAGATTCTGAATTTTTCTAACCTTCATTTTGGCTAAAAGTTTGGGAGATGCAAAGGTCAGTCAGAAAAGGATTGCGAGACAAAGCCAAGTGAAAGAAGAATATTACAGAATAAGAAGAGAGAAGTTTTTTGCACTTGAGGTCCTAAAAGAACTCTTGCTTGGACCAATTTATACTAAACTATAGATAAGGAGGAAAGACATAGAGTGCGTTTGGGAATTTCATGTGCAGTAAAAAAAATACATAGTCTGCTGACCGTGAGTCAACTAAGTCAAGACACGGTCGTGAAATTCATGTGCACATTTTTTTTTTCAAGACTCTTGTTTAATACTTATTTCAGAATTCAGAAGTTTAAAAAGATTTTTATTTTTGTTTGGATTTGGATTTGGATAATTAAATGGTTAGGGAATATTTAAACCCTCATATACATGCATTGAAAATAGCATAAGTTACTGGTTAAGTTATAAAAATCTTGGCAAAAGTTTAAAAGAAATGAGAAATGTAAGTACATTTGGAACCAATTTATTTAATTTTTTGTTGAAATTTGTTTGTTAAAAGTGTGTTAAAATATACTTTTACTTTGAAAAAAATTTGAAAAAGTGAGAAAATACGGGAAAAAAATGAGGTTTTAAAAAACTGTACATAAAAACTAAAAGCTAGAACCTAATCTTATAAGCTGATGCCAAACTCACCTTATGCAAACTATAAAAGTATATAATGAAATATAGTATACTAATAACTTTTAATTCATTTTTTTAAGGGATAAAATCAATATTTTATATCAATTTATTAGAGAAATGAACATTTTTTTTTAATTTTTGGGTAGGAAATAGGAATGTTTTTATTTTTTTTAGAGAGAGAAAGCATTTAAGGGAATAGAATAGAAAGAACGATCTTTTGTATTTACTTAATTTCTTCATGCTAAACTACCATGCAATACACATGATTGGACCCAAAAAAAAAAAGCACACAAAAGGATATATGAAAGAACAAAGTTTTTCTCCAAATTGAACTGGTGGAATCTCCTCTAATCTATTACATATGTGACTCATAAAATCATTTATGTGTATAATTTAAACAAGTTACATGACTCATAAATAGGCCATGGGACTAAAAATACATTTGAATTGTCTTATTAATCGCCAGTTACAGGAATTTTCATCCTAGCAAATTGATGGTAAACTTTTTTCCTACATGAATATCCCTTAAAAATGCTTCTCATTGCCTTCATTTCCCTTGAAAAAGTATACCCAATACATGGTATAAATTTTCATTTCTCCTCTTCAAGCGTGGTATTAATTACATATTTTACCTTATTATTACATTCTACACTTTTATTTAGGACATTTACCCCATTTTTTATGATTCTATAATTAAAAAAATAGGTGGGAGATTTGAATCATAGTTTTCCTAAATAAGCCGTATATGACACTAAGATTAAAAATAAATAAAATAAATAAACTTTGCATTTATGACATATACTCTAGTTTATAGTACAATAAATACTTCAATTTTAGATTAGTTTCTACCATTCAAACCAATGTGAAATTTTTTTAATAAAAAAAATCTCTTTTTACTCCAAACTATAAGAGTATTTGTAATATTTATCATAATCTATAAATTCATGCACTCAGACATTCTGATTCGAAATTAATTTATTCACTAATCTCAATACTAATTTGGATCATATGGTGGGGCAATAGGCATTGTAAATTTCGATATAGGTTAGACAAATTTCCCAATTGTTGGTGGTTTTCAACTGCCAAATTAAAGACACCGTTAACACTTTTTCGCTTTAGCTTTTCAAAGCTAAAAAGTTTGCGTTCACATTCCACCTTCGAGGAAGTAACCAATCTGGCAATTATGTAAAGTGGGACAACGCGAAGATTTCTGTGTCTGTCGTATATTCGTCCTTATACCGCGTATAAAGCTGAAAGTCCAGTCAACGGGAAGAAACGTAGAACTTTTAAATTTGGCTGGTATTTTGTCATAATGCAGCTATGCATATTCCCACTGTTTTTTTTTACTTGATTGGAACATTGGCCTCTTGATTTTATAGTGGGATTGATCCAAAAAGATATAAATTTTATAAAGGGTGTTTGCACATGGGATGAATGTGGTAATAATAGATCTCGCTTATTTTTTCTTTTGATCCCACCTTTGTAAGGAGTAAGGACTAATCCCTCTAGCTTAGATTCTTTGGAGATTTGCCCTGTCCAATCACAGTGTGTTTTTGTCACCAAATATGGTCATATTTTTTCTTTAAAAAAAAAAAGAAAATAAAAAAAATACCCACAGTTCATTCTCCCCCATCAATATCTTTATTCTTTATCCAAAAATTGGTATGTACTAACATGTTTAGCTTAAGTTATAAGTTGAATTGTGGGTTCTAATCAATTCAATTGGTAAAATTTATTTTCATTAAATAAAAATATAAGGTTCAAACCCTGCATATACTAACAATTACTTAATGTCTTAACCTGATGATAAAGAAGAACAAATATCATAAATTGAAATTATATCATAAATTAAAATTCTATCTTA
Source organism: Quercus wislizeni (assembly GCA_023055345.1). NCBI lineage: Eukaryota > Viridiplantae > Streptophyta > Magnoliopsida > Fagales > Fagaceae > Quercus > Quercus wislizeni. The sequence goes on along the minus strand of JALGQJ010000015.1, from coordinate 5,158,465 downwards.
TAATAAAAAGCAATTAAGTGAGCTTATACACTCTCCTTTTCTCTCAAAATATAAATTTTAGCTATGTCAAACAACATTGAAAAAGAATCAAAAGATACTTTGTTTTTTCGAAGAAAGGGTGGGAAGGGAGATAGAGACAACGGAGTCTTCGAGAAGTAGCCTACATGACAAGTTGTCTCCATCCTTAGGTGATTACTACTAAGTGCACAAGAATCTATCTATCGTAATAAGTTAGTTAACTGAATGGTCCAAGCAATCTTGGAAATGTCTTCAATTTTCATCAAGCTTTTCCATTTTTTCCCCCGGAAATATGTTACTAATAAGATTGAAGTTCATTCAATTTTTCTGGGAAAAATATATTCTCTACCTCAGTCCCTCTTCTTCCCAATTAAGCAAGAGATAATTTCAAGGAAAGTCCCTTTAACAGTATTTTGCTGGCGAATTTGGTCAGAGTTCCACCCATTTCACACATGGCCAATGTAAATTTCGTCGGAAGCTACCGAGCTTCTTTCTTTGAATATAATTGGTCAAGAAAAATGATGGTGTTGTACAACTATGAAATATAGCAGGGCCTAGGATTCAAACCTATAATAGTGAATGACAATAAAACAAACACAACGCAGACAAAGAAGAACACAAGAAGTCTAGAAGAAATTGTCACCGTAAACACATCCCCAAACACATCCTAGACTCTTTCTCACGAAATGACATGACAAGAAAACCTCATCTCTTCTACCTATCATATATGCGGCTGGTAGGTGTAGTCGTTTAATTAGAGGAGTTATATTTACCGCACTACAAAGAATCTATGGGCAATTCTCAAAAATAAATATAAAAAGATATATGGGTTATTAGATGGGTGTAAAGTAAGTATAAACTATAAAGTATGAAGTAGGCATAAGCAAATAAGCTTATGTCTTAATTTAAAGTGGTCACGGCACTATTTGTTAGGTCCCATGCACCAAACGCTGTTCCGCAATTATCAATGAGTACGAAGCCAACTTGGTGTCCTTTGTATTTATTTATTTTATAATATGGCAAATTGCTTTCCGCAAGAGTTGCAGTCTGAGCACGTGTTTAGTTTTAAACACGCGTTCGCGTTGTATCCTTCAGCAAATAGTGACTTTTTTTTTTTTTGATCGGATTTTAATCGCACCCTCCTTGAATTGGATTGGATTTTAACACCAAATCAATATGACTTCAATCGCACCCCCTTCAAATACAAGGCTTATTGTCACGCCCCGAACCCAACTATAAAGATAGGCACGTGACAACCGCCGCACGCTTATAAAGTAAGCATCTTGAAAGTGTGCAAGGCCTTATTAGCAACTAAAATTTATCCTCAAAAGTTAAAATCAAATAAATCCAAAATACCTAAATAATTTCTTTATGAATAGATCTCCAATAATTTAATAGGAACAAAATCCAAACCTCATGTACATAATGCCAATTGGTCAATAAACATAAAACTATTAGAAGACCATCCAATCCTAAAATCACTGAGCTTCTTTTTTTGCTCACAACACAACATCAAAACTTCCAAAACTTGGTATTCTTCACGATCTGAAACTGGAGGGGAAAAAAGGGGTTGAGTTGACAACTCAATAAGCAACCTAAGTCCTAATAAATTCTATCAAGCAATAGATCTCTAAAGTATAGGGATGTAATATGTGTTTTCAAAAGTTATAATATACTACGTGTTTTCAAAATAACTGAAGAAGTTTTATAATCTTAAAATAATAAGTTGCACATAGGTCACATGCTTTAATCTTACACATATATCATAGGTGGTTTAGAAAATAGTCAGTTTTCCATATATCAAAAGCTATAACTTACAATAGGTTCCAAAAATACATAAGCAGTTTTAGTGAATCAAAATAGTTCAAATACTCAAACATTTTCAAAATCACAAATGTAGTTTTAAGGACTCAAAATAGTCAAATGTTCAAACGTAATTCATATTCTTAACAATCTTATGACTATGGTCACGTTATATCCCCGTGACTGGGCATCAGAATACCAATGAATAACCCCAATTGGTTTGGGTATCAGAATACCAATGAACAACCCCCATTGGTTTGGGTATCAGAATACCAATGAATAACCCCCATTGATTGGGTATCAGAGTACCAATGAATAACCCCCATTGGTCTAGGTATCAAAATACCAATGAATAACCCCCATTGATTTGGTATCAGAGTACCAATGAATAACCTACATTGGTTTGGGTATCAGAGTACTAATAAATAACCCCCATTGGTTTGGGTATCAGAATTAACTCATAGTCAAATTATTCATAATCGTATATATGAAATCATAGTTTCTAACAAAAATATATCTTATTCAAATACGTATATATATAATCATATATTCAATATTCAAATATATTTGTGATATTTCTATATTCTTACTTTAAATCAATATAGCTAAAAACAATTAAATTAAATACATTATATATTTAGTAATCAGATGTATTTATGATAATTCTTTACTTGAAGTCAGTAATACAATAGAAATAAACTGTAACAACTGTAAACAATTTTCAGTAGTTAAAATACGCAAAGATAAAACAAATTAGGATAAGGTTACTTACTTCAAAAAGCCATATCAAAAGGAACTTCTCCCTGACGCTTCCTCTAAAAACTTAGATATCACCTCAAGGTGTAATCAATCATTCTTTACTTCAGTTTTTTTGGGTAGTCTCCTCTCTCAAAATATCTCTCTATATACGTTGATTTAATAAGCTTATATAGCTAGGGTTTCAACCTTATTTTCTAAAAAGCTCCCTTATAATTATTAATTATAAAATTGTCCCCATAAACAAATTTACTTAAATAACCTTCCTTTTATTTATTTTTATTTTTTCGGGTATTACACTTATTATCCCCACCCACCCTCCTTGCCTCCAAAAAAAAAAAAAAAAAAAAAAGAGAGAGAGGAAATTCTGGTATATTTTTTCCTTTCCATGACTGTTTGACCACCCAATTCTTGTAGCTTTGGCTTGGTTGAGGGACCAATCTCAAAAGTGACCGAGCATTCAAGCTTTAATTCATCTTTCATCATAGTTCTCTCAAATTCAATTTTGTGATTACCCAATTAACTAGTTTTACCAATGCTAGAGGTGTCAAATGGGTGGGTTTGGACGAGTTTGGGTGGGCATAATTGGGTTGGGTATATAAAACTCATTCACCTTTTAAAATCCATTTAACTAATTGCTTCTAACCCAAACTCAACCCAACCTAATTATAATGAGGAAACCCCAACCCACCCAATTGCCCAAATATCAAAATTACCAAAATGCCCCTAAACACAGTAACAACACAAAGACAGGAAAATGGAGGAATGCCCATCGTTTGGTTGCTGAGAAAATTTAGAAAAATAAGGAAATGAATTTTGAAAATTGGATTCCAGTTATTTACGAACCGAAAACCAAAAAAAAAGCTTTCTCTTCCTCCTCCGACGAAACCCCTAAGCTCATCATCCACCCTAACCCGGCCCGGACCCGAATCTACGGCATTGCGTGTAAGGTCAAGTACCTTGTTAACTCATCGGAGAACATTTGGGGATGCCACGACGAGTCCATGTTCGTCGAGTCCATGTTTGTTGAATTTTCCTCTGCTTCACCATCTATGGCATATCGTCGAAAGCTTCAAGGTTCAGATCTTGCAGCGAAGCTGTGAGCGGTTGTTGGAGTGAGAGTTTTCGATTTCGGCTTATGCTAATGTGTTGGCTGGCGTCGCTATCAACGATGAGATTCTCCCCAATCAGGTTCTTCCCATCGATCATCCAATCGTTTCCAGCTTCGATTCCGTCTTGAATTTCTCTCAAGGTTTGGAAAATGCTTCCTTTGATGCTTCGAACCGCTAGAAATGGACTCTGGTGAGCTCTCTTTTAATGCTTTTGTTAAAGATATTAACGAAATTGGAATGTGTTTGGTTGACAAGAAAGATAGGGAAACAGAAATAAGAAAATTAGAGTCTAATATTGTTTGAGGGCTGTTTTTTTTTTTTTTTTTTTTTTTTAATATATGAGAAAGGCTGGGTTGAATTTGGATATATTTTTTTTTGGTTAAATGGGTTTTTAGTTAAACCCAATAATTATTAGGTCTAATTGAATTGATACCCATTTAACCAAACTAATAATTGAGTGGGTTTTGGTTCAATTAGAGTGGGTGGGTGGGTTTGAGTGGGCAAATGAATTTGGGTTTACTTTGCCACCCCTAACCAATTCGTAGTTGTGATTAGAATATTCCCAGCTATGCCGAGTGTTGGAGAACTTAACAATGAAGGAACTTGAACAATGGGCTACTACAACGTGGGCAATTTGGAACGCAAGGAACAGAGCTCAGTTTGAAAAGCTTCAGACACAACCTCAAACGATTGGAAAATTATTAGGTACTCCCGGAGTATCATAAATGCATACTCCCTCCTCTCACATGAATGGTGGGTCCCACCATGAATTTAATTAGTGAGACCCACCATTTATGTGAGAGAAAAGAGCACATATTTATAGTACTCCGAGAGTACACAATAACTTTCCCAAACGATTTTGGATGGCTCCATAGCTCTATTGACTTCATATCACACACTCAGAGCCACTCAAGAAAACATATGATGGGGAGACAAGGGGTCCACGGTTTTATGGGGTGGGTACATGTTCTTCCACTGGTATAAGGAAAAGTTAGCATGAGTCAAGTGTTTCCATTTCCTTTTTACTCTGTATACAAAGGATATTACAATCAATAAAATATTTCTATCAGTTATCTCAAAAAAAAAAAAAAATCCCAGTAATCTTCGCCACTCTTTATCGTGCTCGGTCTATGGTATTTTGACATCGTGATTCATGGCAACTAATTTCTTAAGAGAAAGACTAGCTAGTTCCTTTGTCAGGTGTCATTTGACGTTTGTGGGACGGTTTTATATTTTGTGTAACAGATAAATGTAAAATTTCTCTCAAATGGGACAGAATCTCACACAGTTATAATGAGAATATAAACTTTTTTTTTCCTGTGATAGTGATAGACTTTATATATTCCTATTACACATTATTCCGCATGACGTGGAACAGAAAATTATACACACCTAAAACATTAATTTAGTGTATTCTAAGAGTTTAGAACGCTCACATTAACAAAATAAATTACATTCTTCTATATGTTTTAAGAGTTCATGGATGAAAGTAAACTAGTTTTTTTATTTGGAAAAAGCCACTTTTAGTCCCTATAATTTTTAGGCGATTTCCATTTTAGTCCCTAAGTTTTATTTTTACCGCTTTTAGTCCCTATTCTGGAAAACGCCTCCATTTTAGTCCCTGTCGTTACATCAGAAACGGAGAAAGCTGACGTGGCAAACGGCAGGAATAAATAATATTAAATTAATGCCCACGTGGCTTAAATTAATAATAAAAAATATTTTTTGACATTAAAAAAAGCCACGTCAGCATTTAAATTAAAAAAATTAATTTATTAATTTTAACTAAATAAAAAAAATTAAAAACACCTGTGCAATCAGATACTAACAGGTAAGAAACGTTGAATTTTCAAAAGAAGAGAGAAAAGAGAATTAGAATAGAAAAAAAGGAAAAGAGAGAAAAATTGTATAGAAGAAGAAAAAGAGTGAAGAAGAAGAAGAAGGATGCTTGGAGAATGTGGAAGGAGATCGGAGACAGAGAAAAGGGCATACTTCGCCCAAAATCCTTCACTACTCGCATTAAGTCCAATCGAATTCGCACTCTCCAAATTTCTAATCACAAAGATATCGTCTCTCCTCACCGAGCCTCCATCAACTCTCTTCAGGTACCACCACCAACACTACAACTATTACTCTAGAAATTCAAATCAAACTTTGCTTACGCCTTTTTCACCGGCGAGTCATAGACCTGGTGAACCGACGGACTCGCCGGATTGGCACCAGGTCTTCGCGATTGCTCATAACAGACCTGACTCGGCGAGCACGACCTTGGAGATCTCCGTTTGGGACTTGCATTCGGAGCATTTTCTCGGCGGCATTTGCTTCGACCTCTCCGACGTGCCTGTACGCGATCCTCCCGATAGTCCATTAGCACCACAGTGGGTTTACATGGCTGATGGGCTCTTGCCTCCTGGCTGGCCGGATAGGGATGTTGTGGGTATATCGAATCTTAGGTATATGTTTTCAAATCGCAGATCATTGTGGGTATATGTTTTCTTGGGTTTCAAATCGCGGATTCTTGTTGATTTTTGGGTATATGTTTTCTTGCTGATTTTTGGGTATGTGTTTTCTTTTTTGTGTTTGGTTGACGAGAGATCTTCTGCTGGGTTTGTGTTTGTGTTCTTGCTGGAAACCGGTTTGTGTTTTTGTGTTTGGCTGACAAGAGAGATCCACTGCTAGGTTTGTGTTTGTGTTCTTGTTGGAGATCGGTTTGTGTTTTGTGTTCTTGGATCTGTGTTCTTGTGTTTGTGTTCTTGTCTTCTGTGTTTTGGGTTTGTGTTTTGTGTTCTGGGTTTGTGTTCATGGATCTGTGTTCTTGTTGTTTTTGTTCTTGTCATTCTTGGATCTGGGATTTTTTTTTAAAATTTTCTGGGCATGTGATTTTTTGTTTTCAATTCTGTTTTTAATTTTTTTTATTTAGTTAAAATTAATAAATTAATTTTTTTAATTTAAATGCTGGCGTGGCTTTTTTTAATGTCAAAAAATATTTTTTATTATTAATTTAAGTCACATGGGCATTAATTTAAAATTATTTATTCCTGCCGTTTGCCACGTCAGCTTTCTCCGTTTCTGATGTAACGGCAGGGACTAAAATGGAGGCATTTTTCAGAATAGGGACTAAAAGCGATAAAAATAAAACTTAGGGACTAAAATGGAAATCATATAAAAATGTAGGGACTAAAAGTGGCTTTTTCCCTTTTTTTTATTTTGTCCTTGCAGAAAAGTAAAAGTAGTTTAACATGTAGCCTCAAGCTAATAATTATATCCTTTAAACTTGCCAGCATTAAAATTATTTGATGGACAAAAGAATGATGAAAAAGAACAAAGATATAAGTATATAGCCATATAATAAGGTTTTATTAAGGGAAGGGTGTTTTTGCAGTCATGCGTTGTTAACTAGAACATAAAAAATTTGGGAACCACACGACACAAGTCTACAGACCTATTTACACCCAACGGACCAGAAAATGCCATCTGGACAAGTCAGAGGACTACGTAGTCCTCCAGTGGTACGGAGGTAAATAATATTTGGACAAGCACTGTTTGGCGTATTGAGTTTGAGGGAACTAAGATGAAAGATTAATTAAAGCTTGAATCAATGGCCGGTCACTTTTGAGATTAGTCCTTCTCAACGTTACATTTATTTATTTATTATTATTGTTTTTTTTTATAAGAACGTTACATTTATTCAATGCACTTTAACATATTACTACATTTCCCTAATAACATAGAAGTTTTTAAATATGTTGCTCAGGGGCGGAGCCAGAAATTTTGGTTTGGGAGGGCCAAGTTGTGATGCTAGTATATTAGTTAAGACAAACCTCTACATACACATGTATATAAATTAATTTACTAAGAGAATTTATCATATTCTAAATTTTAATGAGAATATAAAAGTCATGTATTTCTTCTATTAGACATGTACAAAAATTTATCATTTTCTACATAGTTTAATTTGTTAAACCTCTTAAATTATATGATTTTAATATAATTTCTCTTTCTTTTAAGAGTACTATTGAAATAACTCAAAATTTGGGGGGGGCCAACTTCAATTTTTACTTGTTACATTTTTTAAAATGTAAATATTATACATACTATAAATTAATTTTTTAAAATCTTGGCCCCCCCACCTTTGTGTGTGGCTCCGCCACTGAATTGTTGCTAACAACTTTGTAGCTCAAAAGGTACTCATTGAATTTCTAATAAAAACATTTAAGATTTAAATCTCTCCCATTTTATTATATCTATTGAATTAGAGAAAAAAAAAAGTTCTTAAATTCATCCCTAACTTCCAAGTTTATCAAATAGGTTATCCCAACCACCCCATCACAATTGATCCACTTTTTCCACCACCATCAAAGATTCATCGCTCATTAACCAATTAATCGTAGCTACCACTATCATAAGTCCAACATTCACAAAATTAATCATCACTTTAAGCGTCACTCGTTTATGATTGTCATACTTGCCACCACCTTAAGCAAGCTCAACATAATATCCAGCCAATTAAGCTCAATTGTAAATTTGGAGGTTAGTTAGTAGTTTCAATGGATTGATTGATCAATAGTGGGTGGAAAGTTCCCAGGTGAAAATGATAGTTTAGGTTGTTGGTGATATCAAATCCTAAACCAACTCAACCCATGAACATCCATAGCCGATATATTGCAGTTTCCTACTGTGGCAAACCATAAAACTTTGTGTCTCTAATTGAGTAGTTGTCAAATTTATGGATTGTATTAGAATCCTATTTTGATTTGGTAACCTATTTGGGATTTAAAAGAAAAGTTAACTTGGTTTACTCTTTTGGATTTGGATGTGAAAGGAAGGTTTACACCTAAGCTTAAGGCCTCCCATTAAAAAAAGTCCCAAATTTTATTATATTAATTGATTAAAAAAAAATAAGTGAGATATACACTATTTTTTTTTTTCTCATTTTTAAGTATGCCCCAAACCACTAGGCCAATAAAAACTCAACCCAATTAAAACTTTAAAAATGTTTTAAAAAAATGTTGCAAAAGTGCCAAATCATCATTGATCATCTCTACTTTGGGAATTTTGATTAAAGTATTATTTTTGAATTTTCTTAATAGACTATATTGAAGCCAATCATGTTGCCTGAGGTTTCCTACCCAAAAAATAAAAAATAAATAAAAATAAACTAATTAATTAAACTTGATTATTTTCAAATTATTAGAACATCGTAAATTTGTAATGACTACTTGCCAAAAATAAAAATAAAAGGGAGAAAAAAATTATATATAAATTAATTTGCATCTACATTACAACTTCAAAACAATAAGACAGAACAGTTTGGACTGGAGACTTATATAGAACAGTTAGAGCCTTATTTTGTCTGATGACGACTGTCGAAGGGAATCCCTCAATTCCGGCAAGCATGATCCTTATTCTGTAATTTTAAAGGGATTTGCTACGTAGCCTACAAATTGACAAGGAGGCAGTTGAACATAAAAATAGGAGTAGGATTTGGGTTAAGACTTAAGACCCTTCTACCAGCCGAAGCCAAAGGTTGTCTTTTTGGGTCTCCAATGGGCATCTTCTCGCAGCATTTGGAGCTCTTTTCTTAAATACTCCGTTACTGTTTTTGTCTGCAGTTTCGCTATGAAGGGAAGCATTCATGAATCCAGCAGTGAACATGTTGTCCGGTGTTGATCTTCATCGAATATATCGTGCCTTCTGCAATGAAGTACGTGTGTTTCTTTGAAAATTATGAATGGTTAGATATATACGTATGTTTCTTTGAAAATTATGAATTGTTAGCCTACCATAAGTTCTGCGTTAAAAACATTTTTCATATTACTTTAACAACAAATTTTAAGTAATAGGTTATTATTGGGATGACAATTTTACCCCACCTTGTCTTGCCCACCTCTCCCTACTTTGACTTATCCAGGTCTTTCCCACCCCACATAGGTGGGGGGGTGAGATATTAGCCCCCACTACGAGACGAGGCAAGGATGGATTTAGACATTTTAGCCCACCCCACCCCTATGCGACCCATTCCCACCTTGCCATTATTGATAAGGACTATAACTGTAAATTTTCATAGCCTAAATTCCAAATATTTAAACAAATAAATCAATACTAACTTCTTTAAATGCATGAATATTAAGATTTTTGTTTTTATTGTAATATTGTTTTGTTAAACACTTGAATAATATTATTGCTAGAAATAGTTTAATTTGATGAAATAAATTTAGTTGTAATTTCAAATATATTTATATTAATGAAATAAGTTTTGTTAAAAAAAATTGAAATATTTATAAGGCAAATTAACATGAAGTAGAATTTTACAGGGCAGGGTGGAGCCCTGCGAAGCCCAAGGGGTAGGGAAGTTTTTTCCATCATATGTGGAGGGACAGGGATGGGGTAAGACAAAACCATGCAGAGTAAGAGTGAAGATCCCAAACTTCAGCCTTGCCCCTCCCTATTGTCATCCCTAGTTATTATCCCTATTTGTTACTTGTTTTAATCTGAATCCAACATTGAAATAATTTTTTTGCTTACCAACAAGTAATAACCTGTCACTAGAATTTGTTGTGAAAATATTATGGACATAACATTTCTTTTAACGTTAATACTATATATCTGAACCAATAATAAAATGAATCCATCAATTAGAAAAAATAAAAAGTAGAAAAATATCACAAAATTACAAGGTAATTAGTGTCATGTTAAAGTTTGTTTTGAAACTATATAAACAAATTGCACTTTATAATATGTGCTTGTATTCATTGCCAAAAAAATTAAGAAAAATGTTTTGATACCCCTTGCATTTTGGTGTAATGGCACTTGCACTCTACAATTTTTCATTTTAGTCAATTTAATTCATAAATTTTACATGTGTCAAATTGCTATTTTTGTTAGCTCGCCGTTTAATAAACTAACTTCCTACTCATGTGACATGCATGTGGACAAAAAAATTGCCAAAAGTGCATTGGAACCGAAGTCATATATATGTTTAGATTAAAATTTATTGAAAAACTATTTCAATAATCATTTTAAAAAATGAATTTTTAATTGAAACGCATAAACGTGAATGGCTAATAAGAAAATGGAAGAAAATAACGGTTATGAATTTTATATCAAAACACAAATTGAATTTCTCGTATTTTCATCCTAGAATTGCAAGTGAAGCTAGCAAAAACTAATCAAAGGGTGTTTTAGAAGAATTATAGAATCCCCAATCACTCCTAGATTGCACAGAGCAATGATTCCTCCAAATTCTACTCCAAAAATCCAAAAATTTCACATGTTTCAGCCTATAAATCAGGTTCAAGAAAACCACCAAAATTTGAGAAACATAAAATCCCTAATCACGCCTAAACTGAAGCTAAAATTTGAAGCCTTTCGATTATATGTTGTTAAATAATAATTTTCTGTTGAAACTCTAATCTCTTATTACATGCACCGTAATGTTAGCTTTTCATGCGAACACCAGAATATTAAATAAGAGTTAGAAAAATATGAGACTAATTAACAGAACCAGTAAAATAAGTTTGATAGATGAGAGGAAACTTGTCAATAAAATCTGGCTCCTGCAACCTTCCTCAAGATTCAATGGCAAGTTTTGGTTGTGTGCACTCACAAACCAAAACTTTGAACTCGTGTCAACTGTCAATGCCCAAAAGAATGAAGGACTTTTTTTTGCTGAAGAATGAAGGGACTTGTGATAGATAAAAATAGAGTGGGATTTTTTTTCTGGATTGATATTCGTTTAATTTTAGAACGGGAAAATACATCTTTTTATATAAGTTCACTTATTAAAACTTTAAGGGAGATGACAGAAATAACTACATAGTACATATTTTTCCTTCTTGATTGCCTTGTCTCCAACAATTACGTAGGATATTAAGGAAATTGCCGTGAATTGGGGATTGCTGAAGCATAAAGGGGAAGTGCTCATTTTACATGATTGCATAAAGGGAAAAATGTAAAAATCGTGGACCAAAAGGGTTAAGCGGATAGTGGGGTTAGTGAGTCAATTTCTCTATGTTCATTTGCTAGTCACCTTGTGTCTAAATGAGGGCAATATTTAGGTAGTCTACAGCATCTCCAATAGGTTAGTCAAAGACAATTTTTAGAAAGCAGACCCAAAAAATTAGCCCCAATAGATTCTTTAAAAGAAAAACTTTTTCAAATTTTTTTGAAGTTATTACTGTAGTTCTATTGATTTAGAGAATCCTGTAGCAACTCCAAACCATTATTTTATCTTAAAAAACGTACCCAGTCGTATAAAAAAACTATTATTTCTCTCTCATCCAATCTCTTTTCCTTCTCTATTGTTTTCTCTTGATTTCCTCTTTCCTCCCTTTCTCTTTCTTCCTCACGAGAACTTTCTCTCTTCTTTATCTCAACGGCTACAAAACATAGAACACAGTTCAAACACAAAAACAATTTTTCTCATAAACCAAATGAAATCAGAACAATAAAAAAAAATAATAATAAAAAAAAAGAGAGAAAAGAGAGAGACCCATCTGGTTTTTGTTCTCCACTAGCTCTCTCTCTCTCTCTCTCTCTCTCTCAAATGATATTTTTCATATTATGAACTTTGGTCTGTAATGGTCTGTGGAGTTGTAAAATTATGCAAGAGGTATGCGGTGAGAAATTAATTATGTACTGTCAGGTGTACAAGAAGTAGACAAATATGAACAAAAGTGAAGACAGAGAGAGGAGAAAGAGAAAGAGAAAGAGCTGGGTGTTCTAGAGTGAAGTAGAAAAAAAAAGTGAAAAAAAAAAAGAAAAAAAAAAAAAAAGAAGTGAAGATAGAGAGGGGAGTGGGTATACGTATGTGGAGGAGAAAAAACAAGAGAAAAAAGAAAAAAGAAAAAAGAAGAAGAAATGTATGGATGGAAAAAAATAAAATAAAATATAGTAAATCAAATTTAAGAAATGCTACCACAATATTTTTATAATATTTCACAATAAATTTTAAGTGATAGATTGTTATTAGCTAATATTTGTGAGTAAAAAAAACAATTTCAATAGTGGGCTCAAATTAAAACTAATAACAACTTATCACATATAATTTTTTTTGAAAGTATTGCAAAAATGTTGTAGACGTTACATTTCTCATTAAAATTAAATAACCTTACAACTCACTATATCGTTGTAACAAGTACTCAATGATATTTGTTAAAAAAAAAAACATTATTAGAAAATTTATAAATATTAACATTGTAAGATTAAAAAATATAGATAGAGAAAAAATAATAAATAAATAATGAAGAAATAATATTTAATTAGATAGAGAAAAAATAGAGAATCTGTTGAAAAGTATATTTGAAAAAGTAAGTAAAAGGTAAAAGTCGATGTTCATTTTCCAAATAATACGAAAATTTGGAGAGACTGCTGGAGATACTTTAAGAGCAATGCTCCAAGGACTCATAAAGTGGATGGGCCCCACACGTGAGTCCTACCCACTTTGTGCCTAGAGCAGTACCCTAGGATTACCCAAGTTTTTCCCTTAAATGAGACTAGCTGTCGTTATTTTCCAATTTTGAAACTCTTTTTTGTCAACGTAACTACTTAAGTTTTTCCCTTAAATGAGACCGGCTGTCATTAATTTCCAAATTTGAAACTCTGTTTTTTCAGCGTAAGGATTTAATGTATTATTTTTTCATAATTGTATATCATACAGAATAGTTCTCAATCACAAAATAGATGTTTTTTTTTTTGGGGTCATTTATAGTTCTATCAATCCCTGCCCTATATCAATTGCAAAAACACAACAATCATTCAGCCTGCAAGACACCAGCCTGACAAGTTGCTAAATTCTTTTGCTTGTGAATGTAGGAATGTGTTATTCATGTTTCCACTTAGTGATGATCAAGACAGGGACTTGGGCCAAGCCCACTGAATAGGCTCAATGAGTAGGACCAAAACTTGTATAACTATTCAGGTGGATGTCACAATTCAACAACAGTTGGACCAAAGTTCCAGCTCAAAAAAAAAAAGTTCCAGCTCAAAGTTGAAAAAAAGAAAAAAAAAAAAGTCTTGGAGAAATTTCATAACTAGCTTCACCTGTCAAATCCGCATTCAAATTTCAATGCATGGCATGTACATGGATTTAGATCAGTGCAATACCATTCACTATTCTTCCTACACAATTTTTTTTTTTTTTTATACTATTTTTAATCTTTAGTTTTAACTTTTTAACTTTTTTTATATTTTTATTTAAGCACTAGAATTGAAAGTTGTCTAGTTACTTTTTTTTAACTATCAATATCAATCCTTAATAAGTATTGTATCGATAGTATTGCATTTGATCTCAATTCGCCTTCAAATTGAGATTATTAAGCCATTAGGAGTTAGAACATCCCCATTTCATGTGGAAATGCCCACCAACTCCACCATTTGTTGCTTATAATAAACAGTAATACCACCCTCCATGATCACAAAGAAGTATAGTTTGATCAATCCTATTACCATCACTTTGTGTTTATTACCTCACAAACAACATTTTTAACTTAATCTTCACAGGATCAAAGATCTACCTCCATAGATTGGTCCCTGATTTAGATAGTAGGTTTGTTTTTTTGTTCATATATCCCAAAAGATGCCAAAACACCAAGCTTTAGTTCTTGCTAGAGGCCTGGTTGTGATTACTCCTTTCTAAATTTCCTCCACCAGCAAAATAAAATGTTTGATTATGAAATTTAAGAGGAGTGGAAAATTAGATTGGCCGAAAACAAGTTAGGTGGAACATAAAAAAATTGAGATATTTTTTGCTTTACGTGGAGAAAAAGAACCTGAGATGGGCAATTGATGGTCCAATATTTGTAGGTCCCATCCTAAATATCTTTCTCCAATGTGTGCTTAAGTAAAGCACATTATGTGGCCTAGTTTTTAGCCACTGAGCACCTAGAAGAAGCATCGGAACCCCAATCAACATGTGCTGGCCACGTGCGCTACCTTTCAAACCAAAGTTTATCTCTTCTTGTCCTTTCCTTTCCATCGTGCTATTACCGACTAGTCTCTCCCTCTTGGTTCAAATGGGAAATTATATGGTAGTTTTTGGGTCACGGTAGTCCATCACTTTTTTTTTTTTTAATTTTTATAATAATTTGATAATTATAATAAAAGTGATTTGAATTTTAAATATCTTGAAAAAATTGAGAAGTGCCAAATTTAACACCATAATCTATTACTTATAAATAGCATTTTAAGAAAATATAATTTAAGTAACTCATGTATATGATTTTAAGTAATATTTTAACTTTAAGGATCTAAGGATTTTAGACATGTAAAAAAATTCAAATGTCCCATATATCTAGATTGAGACACTCATCACACGTTATTTTTACTAATAAAATTGCCTTTTATTATATCTCATAAATTCCTTGGTCATGGGAAAAGACATGATTTATTCCTAAGTCTATGACACGATAAAATTTTAAAAGGTATAAAAGTTAATTTTCAAATTTTTGTAAAATTACTTAGGAATATTTAAAGTTTAATAATTTAATAAACTTTTTTTAAAAGAATAATTTGATAAACCTGTATAGTAAAAATGACAGAAATTTTATTTACAAATATTAATAAGTCAACAAGGAGTTGATCCAATACCTTTTTTGTGATGCATTTACCAGAGCACTCTTGAGCAACTTCAATTAATATCTTTCATTTTTTTTCTTCATGCATTGATAATTTTTCAATTAAAATTTAAATCAATGCGTTGTCTCAATGATGGTTTGAGTATATTGATAATATTTTTTCAATTAAGAAGTATTATAAATAGGACAAAATTTAACTACAAAATAAGTTATAACCTTACTCAATATCTTTTTATTAGAGGTAAATTTTGACAAATCCACTATTGAATTACATCTTCTTCTTAAAAACTCCATACTTACAAAATTTATTAAAAATTAAAGATCAATAACTATGTCATCAATAAATTGTTTAAATTGCAAGTTTTCGTAGTTTAAAATTATGTATAAAATATAAATTTATACATCATATAGTAAGTAATATCCAATTGACACAAAATTTAACATGTGTATTAAGAGAATAAAGAATATACAATTGAATGGTTAGATTTTCAAAATATATAATAATTTGTATTTTATTGAGTAAGGTTGTAGTTTCAACTAATTTTATAACTAAATTTTGTTCTTATAAATATATAATCAAAGAAAAATAAATACTTTTGACTATATATGAATGTTAAAGACTTAAAATACTACTAAAAATTATAATAAAAAAAATGAAAAACAAATAAAAGATCGTTCTAAAAGAAACAACGACTTTAGAATTCAAATTCATCCAATAATAATAACCTCATATTCCACTTGCCGAGTTGGCGAAACATCATTGGTTACAAATCGCCAAATACCAAAAACCCAAATGTACTCAATACCAACCCCAAACCCATATATTAACGATAAAATCCTCTGCAAATAGCCGCATTTCTAGTTCTTTTATTCGCACAAACAGTTCAGACTTCAGAGGCTCAGACACAAACCCAAAAACCCCTTTCTTACAAAAATTAAAATCTTATGGTATCCAAAAACCCGAACCCGACTGAGAGCTTTTACTTGGATCCGAACGGAATGGCTATACCCGGACTCGGACCCTTCGCTACGACCACCGCCACTAATGCTACAACAACCACCACAACGGCGACGTCGACTACGAGTTCGGCGGAGGATCTGAGTAAGAAGATCCGAAAACCCTACACTATGACCAAGTCCAGAGAGAGCTGGACCGAGCCAGAGCACGATAAGTTCCTCGAAGCTCTTCAACTGTAAGTTCTAGCTCGTTCTTGTTCTTCAATTCAGTTCAATTCAAATGCCTTGTTTTTTTTTTGGTTTCGAAATCAGGGTCGATTACAGTGTGTAAAAAGAACGGAGTGGAAGGGAGATGGTGAATTAGTTGGTTGAGTTAATGGTTTTTAGGTTTATGTTTGGTTGCCGAGAAAGTGTTGGGAAGAAAATTGAGATTCGACATTTAGGAGTAGTTAGCTAGGGACTTCAGGGTTTCTAGCTCTTTATTTATTTATTTATCTTCAATGCCTTTTTGTTTCAAAATCGGAGTCAATTAGGGAAATGATGAATTGATTGGTTGAGTTAATGGTTTTTAGGTTATGTTTGGTTGCCGAGAAAGTGTTGGGAAGAAAATTGAGATTTGACATTTCGGAGTGGTTAGCTATAGGGAATTCAGGGTTTCTAGCTCTCTTTTTTTCTTCAATGCCTTTTTTGTTTTGAAATCGGAGTCAATTACAGTGTGTGTATGTGTGAGAGTTTATGAAGGAATGGAGTGGAAGGGAAATGATGAATTGACTGGTTGAGTTAATGGTTTTTAGGTCATGTTTGGTTGCCGAGAAAGTGTTGGGAAGAAAATTGAGATTTGAAATTACGGAGTGGTTAGCTGGGGAATTCAGGGTTTCTAGCTCTTTATTTTTTTCTTCAATGCCTTTTTGTTTTGAAATTGGAGTCAATTACGGTGTGTGCGCGTATGTGTGAGCGTTTATGAAGGAATGGAGTGGAAGGGAAATGATGAATTGATCGGTTGAGTTAATGGTTTTTAGGTTATGTTTGATTGCCAAGAAAGTGATGGAAAAGAAAAATGAGATGTGAAATTTCGGACTGGCTAGTTAGGCCCTAGCTCATTCTTTTTCTTCAATGCCTTTTTGTTTCGAAATTGGAGTCAATTACAGCGTGTGTATGTGTGGGAGTTTGTAAAGGAACGGAGTGGAAGGGAAATGGTGAATTAATGATTTTTAGGTTATGTTTGGTTGCCGAGAAAGTGTGCGAAAAGAAAAATGAGATTCAAAATTTCAGAGTGGTCAGTTAGGGAATTCAGGGTTTCTAACTCATTCTTTTTCTTCAATGCCTGAAGTTTTTCATAATCTGAGTCAATTACAGTGTGTGTGTGAGCATTTATGAAGGAGCGGAATGGAAGGGAAATGATGAATTAATTGGGTGAGTATAAACAAAAGAAAAATGAGCTTTGAAATTTCGGTATGGTTAGTAATTCAGGGTTTTGAGTGTAAAAGAGTTGTAGGATGTGTGTTTGGTTGCCAAGAGAATGTGTGGAAAGAGAATGATTGGGATTTGTAAGGAATTTGGGGTTTTTGAGATGGCTTTGGTGGAAGAGAATTTTACTTTGTGTGCAGTTGACTGGTCACAAAATGAGTCAATGTTTTGACCTGAAATTTGATATCTTTTTCTCTTTAATAATTCAATAGTTGGGGAGAGGGGATCTGAACCCTAGACACCTTTGTTAGAAACACTAAGAGGTGCCAATTGAGCTACAAGGCACTTGGCATACATTTTTTTATTTTTTATTTTTAATTTTGTTTTGTATTTTTTTTTTTTTTAAGACGTGGAACCTCAACAAGGCAAGGTCCTTTGGACCCACCCTGGGAAGTAAACCACAGATACTTGATCCCACTTGGCATTTGTATTTAGATTTGTGAAAGCTAAATCTTTACCATGAAATGGACACTTCATTTCAAAGTAAATAGAGAGGATCCTAATCATATGGCAGACAGAGTATTTAAGTGACAAGTTTTTTGATAATTCAATAGTAAAAGAAGAAATATGAAAATGTAGTGCCGCAGGGCTTGTAGCTCAACTCGTAGTTCTTTTTGTTTCAAATAGAGACGTACAGGGTTCAAATCCCCCATTTCCTATCAAATGATCACAAAACAAACATGAAAATGTGGTGATTTCTTTAAGAAACATTCACTAAAATTTTATCTTTAGATGGCCTGTTTCAAGAATTAGAATGTACATTAACCCAATTTATATCTCTAAGCACAAGAAGACAATGTGAAACAAAAATAAAACAGTAGTTGTCACCGTTTCATCCCCAAAATCATTAAAAAGGAAAAAAATATTTATCAAAAACTAGTTTTGAACCTTAATTTGAAACACCTGAAATATATTTGTAGTTTCAAAAAAATAAAAAACATAAAGATGATTTGTAGAGAAAAAAAAGTGAGAAAGCTTGTGAGGGGAAGATATAGTTGGATTTCCAGAAGGAAAATAAGATGGATAAGATTGAATCGGTCTTAAGTGAAATGGCACTCTCTCTCTCAAATTAGTTTATTGGTTTCAGGTTTTTGATAATTCTGCTAATTGTGGTAACTAGGTTGGTACTTGGTATTATTAAAGTAGAAATAATTTTATGATTCCCTATTTATCAGTGGCAAAATTATTTATAGTTGATGTGTGGAAAAGGCAAGAAGTGATGAATTTGAGCTTCAACATATTTGATTTGCTTAATTGGTTTAAGTTCTTTAATACTTCCATTGTAATGCACCGCAGTGAATAGGTTATATGACCCTTGTGAAAGATTTATTATGTTTCAAATTTGTGAAAGATTTATTATGTTTCAAATTTGAGCATAGTTCAAGAATTATAATACTTTGGGTTCTTTCTTAAGTCAGCTGAGAGTAACTGGGTGTGCTTAAAACCTAGTTTACTTGCCTAAGTTTTTGTTTTTATTTTTAATTGTATGCTTTTATTCCTAATTAATTATTCCCTGATATTGTTATGTTCCTTCATTGTATTCAGCTTTGACCGTGACTGGAAAAAGATTGAAGCATTTATTGGGTCTAAGACAGTTATACAGGTAATCTCAAATGCAGAATTCCCATTTTGTATGCAAATTGTTCATACCATTGTATTTACATGCTTTATATGTGTTGTTATCTAGATCTGGATTATTCATTTACTCAGTAATCCAGGCTAATTTCTTTCTTTCGTTTCATTAATTTTTTTTAGTAATTATTATCATGTTTTTTGAGTCAAGAAGATGAGGTAAGGAGGTCTTCACTTCTGCTCATGTGTAATTCTGAACCTCCCTTTTCTACTTCTGTTTGTCTATAATAACATCTCATTGTAGAAAATCATTTGTCAAGGGTAAAATTTTCTCCATCTGTTATTGATTTTCTATCATGGTTCTCTCTCTCTCTCTCTCTCTCTCTCACACACACACACACACACACACACTGACACACACACACACTTTGTAGTGTCCACTGTCTCATAGGTTTTCTGTTTGTGATTATGATTGCATGATGCTTGTACACTTCCATTGAACTGGCACTGGGAATAATAGAATTAGAGTTGAATAATTGTTTTGGCCTGAATTATTTGCTTAGGAATTTGAAGCATGCTTAAGCTTCCTTCTCTTATTGCTGTCAATTTACGTTATAGTGAATAATATATTATATGAAGTTCATGGAGAATTTATGATTTTCCTTTGGCTGGCGAAAGACAATGCAATTCCCAATTTCTTGTTTGACTTTAATAACTGCAGTTGTAATTTTATCTGTTAAGAAATATCATAATAATTGAATTGAATACATTTTTTATGTCTAGATTTTTGAATGTTATTTCCTGTGATGTTTCTTTAGGAATTCATTATAATGTGTCAAAAGTTGCTGAGGCAACAAATGTTTCTATGACTTACCTGATGCAGTTATTGTAATTTATTAATGAATGCAAATACCCACACAAACGGCACCTTTTGCAGATACGGAGCCATGCACAGAAATACTTTCTGAAGGTTCAAAAGAGTGGGACAAGTGAACATTTACCTCCACCTCGACCAAAAAGGAAAGCTGCTCATCCATACCCTCAGAAGGCTTCAAAAAATGGTCAGCACAGTTCATTTCTAGTATGATTATTGTTATAACACAAACTTAGTGCAATCCCTGACTCATGTATGCCATATTTGTCAGCTCCAGTACTCTCACAACTGTCGGGGTCTTTTCAAACATCATCTGGTTTGCTTGAATCTGGGTATGTCTTGAGTCCTGATTCCCCTTCAATGCTTAGGAGTCCTATTACTAGTGCTGGTGTGTCTCCCTGGACAAAGAACACTGTGCAGACAGTTAATGTATCTCATGGGACACAAGGTTTGGTTCTTACAAATTTGGATTTCTCTAAAATCAACCTGATATCTAGTCTATGAATGGATGATCATCAAATCTTTCACAAAATTTTCATTTAAGTGGTATGTGTTTCCATGTAATGTTTACTTTACAGGGCCAACAGTGGCAAATAACAGTTGCAGTAGCACTGAAAGCACTCCAAGAGCACAAGCCATTGCTGAATCAACCGATAAAGGGAATCATAATCATCCATTGAGAGGTGAGCACTTTAATTCCTTGTAGCTGTATTCTTTCTTTGTAGAAAAGTTCTGTTACCTAAGTGGTTGCAATAGTTTAACTGTGGTTTTGATTTTCTTCATCTTGGAGGTGAAATAAGTTCATGGAAAATTATGGTAGTGTATTTATTTTATAAGATCGGCTAGAGAGTGTGGTCATGGGTTCAAAACCTGTTGCGTGCTGCCTAACTTAACATCAGAAAGGGGTGAAAAACATTTTTATGAATGCTGGAAATTCTAAATTTCCAAAATTTGAACGTGGCTATTTTCCTAATTATCTATACTGAACACTTCAATGTGTTTGCAAATATGACATCGGTGTCTGTTTTGGGCTTACCAACCACTGGTAGGTCTATGTGCCTATATACTACAAATCAAAATGAAGTTAAATTCCATACTTGCCGGACAATGTTTATAGTATCATCACTTGTTTACAATCAAAAAATTAATCATATCTATTTTATAAATATATATATATATATATCTTGCAGCACTTCATTCTTTCTATATATTTAAAAGTTGAAGAACCGGTTGTCATTGTGCTGAATACTGGATTTATTGGAAATATAGTGCTAAAAGTTTCGTGTGTGGCCAACTATGAAACTTAGACTTGTTTTCTTTAAGTTGAATGTTGTATCCACAACCACTGGTCTTATTCTCTTTGTATGCATATTAGTATGGGGTTACTTTAGGTGTGTGCTTCTCATTAAATGACGATGATTACTTATAAAAATGATGGGTTTAGTGTATGAAAGGCAGGTTATTATGTAAACATACTCTAATGCCCTTTTGTTTGATGCAGTTCTGCCTGATTTTTCTCAAGTATACCGCTTCATTGGCAGTGTCTTTGATCCAAATACTTCTGGTCATCTGCAGAAGCTAAAAAAGATGGACCCTATAGATGTTGAAACGGTATGTAAACGTATATCATGTTGATCAATAGTTACATACAATGTCTTTTCTTGGTTATGAAAGGTGCTGCTTAATTTACTTCTGGCACTTCTATTGTAAGTGCGTGCATGTTGCAATTTAACTGCACTGAGTGTGCTTTGCTTTGAGATCAAGAAATGCTTTTCCCTTGACCTATGTGTGCTTTTAACAACACTGCTAAATCATGCAATTCTATAAATAAAGTTATGCTTTGAAAATGACATGTATAATTATTTATTCATATCCTTGGTTATTCTCCAGGTGCTACTGTTAATGAGAAACCTCTCCATTAATCTGTCCAGCCCTGATTTTGAGGAACATGTAAGTGCCCAATTCACTGAGCTCTTAGTTTTATAGTTGGAAATATTTGAACAATCTGCATGATGTACCAACACTGGTAAAATACCCTTTGTGATATGACTTGAGCAGGGGTCTGAGTCCCACTTTGGCTAGCAGCCCAAAGTTTAATTCTAGCTGTGTATGAAACTGTAACATTTGAGGCTAGCGGCTTGCTTATGATCAATTATTCTTTGGGTTTGTCAATTTGCTGGTTACTTTTATGCTTTGGAGTTTGATATATAAGTTAAGGACAAAGTTTAGCTACAAAATTGGCTGTAGCTTAAGGCTACAAACTCACTCAATAAAATAAATACGACAACATATTTTAGCAAAGGCTACAAACTTTGTCCATAAGTTAATGATTTTTTTTAGGGTTTTGCATTAATGAGTTAAAAACTGACAAATCATGGTATAACAGAAGTCATTTGACTCTGTATTCAGCTAGCTTGCATGAGAGTAAACATTTCTTTGAAATTTTAGACTTTGCTACATTATCCACCGCAAAACAATTTCATTCTGATTTATTATGCTGGAATAACAAAACTATAGACAAAAGAATGTAAGGATAGATTAGAATACCTGATTACAATATGCAGGCTTATTAAACAAATTCGATTCTAATTTTTAGGTTCTATGACATAAGGACAGATAGGAAAAACTTTTACCATCACTTATGAATTTAGCAAATATTGGATTTTAGATTGTGGGTGGTTTATGAAGGATTTAGCGTGTATATAGTTTAGAGTTCAAGGAAAGGTACTTATTAAAAAAAAAAGGTTTAAAGTAAAAATGTGCCAAAGTCGAAGAAAACCGATTCCTGGACTTTTCTAACGATTATCTTTGTTGTTATGCAGAGAAGGTTGCTTTCATCCTACGAGATTGATACAGACACAACTAATTATGGTAATGCAGAAAAAGCCTTGTACAAAGATCAACCCGAGACTGTTGCTTAACTTGGCTAAAAAAAATGAGATAAAAGAGTTTGTTCTTACCTTGTTGGCCGTGCTTACGTTTCATTAGTTTTGGCACAACCAATATCGAAATTGCCAGGGGAAAGGGCAACTACTAGACAAGCTCCCAAGTTCATAATTTTCAATAACAGTCCTTCTGCACTGGTGTGTGACTACTGACTAGTAATGTCTATAGTGAGGCCATTGGCTAATCGTTTAATAATATTATTTACTATTATCGTATCA
This sequence comes from Quercus wislizeni, assembly GCA_023055345.1. NCBI lineage: Eukaryota > Viridiplantae > Streptophyta > Magnoliopsida > Fagales > Fagaceae > Quercus > Quercus wislizeni. Next base: position 5,135,169 of record JALGQJ010000015.1, on the reverse strand, counting down.
TGTATATATATCTTTAAAGGAGAAAAAGAAGGTATACATAGTGCGGGAATGTATAGGTATTGATCTTGTTTTCTGAAGGTTATTTCTGTATAGTGTTGTTTATTGTTGTAATCAAAGTTTTGACTTGATTAATGCACCGATACTGTGCTATATCTTAGTGTATGCCAGTGTAATCCGCTTTTTGATAATTTGCCTTGTTTAAAATCCTGATTGTTTATTACCGTTGCAACGGATATATGTCTTATGGACACCACACCAGAAAGTCTGCATACTGCATTCATGCTTGGCTTGATATTCATCTTGTCATCAGCATTTCAACGTTAAACCGGACATAGCCATGTTAAACAGGTCGAATTGGAATTGATCAGATTCAACACAAAACCATCTCTGTTGTAGCTAATTAATCTGAATATTATAATTAAGAATGTGTGAGAGGTCTCCTTATAAACCAGAAGTCGTAGAAACCTGATAGAATTCTCAACAAATGAAATATCATATATAACCAAAATGCTAAAATTAAAAGATGAAAATATCAGTCGTTCCTCAAACTATTGAACTATGTTCCTTTCTTCCTTGTATAGCCCCCAAATTTTTACGACATGCTAATTACAAAAGTTAGCCTTTTGGCACTAGACGTCTATTACTACTACCTACATCACTAATAAACCCTATTGATTGTATATCCACAAAGTAGTTGAGAACCATGGAGACAATACGAAAAGCACTGTGAGTATGGTCTATTGTCTATACCAAGATCCCAAGTTAACCTGTGTGCCAAAGGTACCTGGACCAGAGCCACTTCCAGTAAACAATTGCATCTGTCTTGCCCTCAGTTCCTCCTCGAGAAGAGCATCACACCTCCTGTGATTATTATCTCTACCAAGACGAGGATCTAAATACACAACAGAGAAACAAAAACAGTTCAGAGAACTCATTATTATTTTAATTTTTAATTCTGAATGACTTAACCTGAACATGTATAAGTAAGATACCTATATGGTAATGATTTGGCATTCCAAGGCCTCCAAAGTTTTGTTGCTTATAGGTTGGACAAAGATCTGGCATTGGGTTCAGGTCCTGACCATAAAAAGCCATTTGATTGATGGGAAAATGAGGTGTTACTCTTGTTGGAAGTCCATTTAATAGGTGAGGAGGAAGTTTGCCAGGGATGGACTGCTGCAACAGCAAATGATTAACAGGTCTTGGCTCACCATAAGGGTGCTGGAAAAGAAATGGAAGCATATTTGTAGAGCCAAAATGGTGGGGTGGATGATTGCAAGGATAGGACTCTGACTTCTTGGAATTCCTCCTAGCATTTAGATGAGTTTGAGCATCTGGATAATGGAAAGATGGCCTTCCCCTATAAGGTGGAGTATGATGAAACTGTGAGTAGGACTGTTGTGCATGCAAAGTGTGTTTAGAGGTCTCCAAGCCCGTTAAACCATTAGATTTGCAGTGGACATTAGGACCATCCAAATGCAATTGAGAAGAATTTTCCTCATCGAGGGTGACATTTATATCAGATAGATTCTCAGCATTATGAACTGGGGAACTTGAGCCAAACAAATCAGCTTTGTCTAAATCATCAGACAAAAACCTGAAGTCATCAACTGTAATCAGACTCTCCTCATCAGGCAATAACCAGGAGTGGTCGAAGGTCATCAAACTCTCTTCATCAGGCAAAGAAATTTCAAAGGTTGAATCAGATTTTTCATCGAAGTCAATGATAGGATTAGGTTTCAACCCCTGTTTAGGTTGGACTTTTGATCCAGTTTCAGCCAGAATATCATCAGAGACCAGTACACCTTCTTCAACCATTCGATGAGCAAATTCAGAAGAACATATTACGGGGCTTTTGATTTGATCAGATCTGACATTAAAGTGCTGGAAAATAAATAAATAAAATGGTCAATGTCAGACTATTTATATAGATCATCCTTCAAAAACTTTAAAAAGGTCAATGCTAGAAATTTATTTTTCAGGAAAAGAAATAATGTTAAAGCTGGAAACATTGCGCAACATTTAAGAAGGCTGTATTCTAAGATGACTACAACTTCAATGATCAGCTGCTTCTCCTCTTGGAGCTAAGGGGGAGGGGGTATAAAAGCAATGTAGACAAGTATGACAGGAAGTTAATGCTCTTTTTTAATGCAAGAAGTATTGAAATATGTATCATGTTTATTTGTTATGTTTCTATTCTCATTTTTATGCTTTTACCTCTCTAATATAATGTTACTATGTCAAATATTAAAAATATTAGCCCCTAGGATTATGCCTTTTTGAGTTGAGTTGCCAACCCAATTTAGAATTATGCCTCTACCTTTCCCCTTTATGTTTGAACCATGACCATAAGAATTAACACCCAAGTTCTAGAGCACTACCTACATGAGCAATAATTCTCAGATCAGAAATATTCACTGTACTTAACACATTCACATGAGTTAGGATTTGAAATGAAATATCCAGGTAGAGATGGTATGGAATAATTTATTGAATTAACATTACCTCGACAAAATTGGCGAATTCATTGTTGTTTATTGTGGAAGCACTGCTGGAAAGATTTTCAAGGATTGGCGTTGACTGATCCTGAAAAGGAATGCCCAAAGAATTGTCTCTGGCGTCATCTTCAACATTAACTTCTATGAACTCATTCCCTTTGCTTTGATTGAAACGACAACTGGTGTGTTTAGTCTCATGCAACTGATTGCTGGGGCCATTATGCTTCTCTGATTGTCCTTCCTCTGGACTATCACAAGCCATGTTGGCTACAGGGCTACTTTTGCCCTCCCCAACCTTGCCACCAACCTGCATATGTAACAGACTTATATAAAGTACAGATAGGAAAGAATCAACATGTCTATGAAATTTGGGGTGTCGTTGAAAATACTAGCAGTACTTTTGAGGAAAAGAAAATAGATTTAGAGCAAAATTTGTGAAGATCAGTTGACTTTGGGGTGTCATTGCAAAGCTGGGGGTGATTTTAAGGAAAATATGCTAGAAATAGAGTATCATTATTACAAATCATTTGTGACTTTATGGTGCTAAAATATAATTTCCTCCCAATATTATAAGTTGGAATTTTATACTACCAATCAGTTAACAAAAATTTAATCAGAGAGGAATGGATTTATAGTGTAGGCAAACTATAAGATGTATTGTACCCACAATCAAGCTCTACTCATGTACTAGTGTTTGTGAGAAAAACAAAAAACTCATCAAAGAAGGGAAACAAAAGGGCAAGTACACTCTTAAGTGAACTGAGAGACATAGACATAAATAAAAATTAGAGGTAATATTCAAGTGAAATGCCTTCGTGTGGACTCAACTGTCAGATACAAGAATTGAGAAGTAAAGAAAAGAGATGCAAATACAGTAATTGTCTATGCATTAATTTCAACAAGCATGTCAACTACTCACCTCTGCTACAGAAGGATCAGTTAAAGATTTTCTTCCAAGGCTCTCCTCAATGAATCTGCTTGTAAAACCTGGAGGTGAGGTTGGTATGAATGCACAAGATTCTATGGAAGAACTATTGACAGAATCATTGTTTGAAGATGCAGATGCCACATATTGCTCTGATTCATTGCATTTGTCCACCAGCCTCATATCACTTAGGGAATTCTGCAGCAGTGCTACCATACCTAAATTTTCTTCATGCTTGTTTGAGATTTTATTTTGCTTTTCTTGAATTCCTTTTTGCTGTTCATTCCTCATCAACTCAAAAGACGCTGAGTAGGGGGAATAATAATGCTAGGATTAGGAGACTTGCTAATTAATAAACTTTGGTCTCCAAACTATTAAAGCAAGAATGCTCTACCAACACAACCAATATAAGGCCAACTAATTTTACCTCTTCTCCTTCTTTCCTCCTCTGCCATCTCCTGACCTGAACACTCAGAAGAACCAAATGTTTTGTCATTACATGAGTCAATATTCTGTCTTCCTGAATGACGTACTGCCTGAAAAAACAGCCAGATTATATATATATATATATATATATATATATATATATTTTAAAAAAAAAATTATCTTAGGACCAATAATGAGTAATGAGAATTATTAGATTATTGCTCAGATTCATAGACTTCATATGAAGATGTTGAGTGTTCAACACTTCAACTGCATTGGTACCAACTGAAGATGTGAAGTATTAAACAGACCTGATATGGGCGTGGAGGCCTATACGGTTGATTACTCTTATGGAGCAGATGATAACCTTTGTCTCTAAATCCTAGTGTAGAAACCCCAACTAGACATTCAGATACTCTTGGAGAAGCACAATGTCCCAGAATTCCTTCATGTACAGGATATTTCCATGAAGATTGAGATAGGTTGTCATAATACATTTCCCAATCTGCATTACAAAATGAATGATTTAACAAGCCACAGAATCCTTCTTGACTTAACACTACAGTTTGATAGAAACCTAAATTACTTAGTAAATTTGAACAACTTAATTACAATTAATATTTTTTTCCAGTTACAGAATTATGCTCATGATTAAGTATGGAGATTATCATATCTTGCTTCTAGAAGAAAAATAACAAGTATATACTTCCCAAAACAAAATGAGGAGCTTTACTCATTCTTACCACTCATTCCAAAACTGGAAATGACAACCCTCCATTTCAACAAAGTAACAAGTGAATTATGACATAGGTTATGCGGCCTGCACAGTTTTCATCCCAAATTCTTATGTCAAGGCAGCACAATAGGGCTGACAAAGCCTAGATCCCTAAATTAAGATCCCACTGCCATATGCTAACGATTAATATAAGCAATTCAATTAAGCAACACTACAACTACTTGGAATCATCTTAAAAATCCTTTCTTGCCTCTTGCTTTAACTAGTTATACTTTTTGCACTCTCTCCTTACCAATGCAGACTTGGATCTCTACTGCACATAACCATCCATTATTGTTGCCACTTTTACTTCTCACTAACTTTTTCAACTTACTCTGTAATTCGTATCTGATTATTATAAGAATCCTGTTAAATTTCAAACACAAAAAGGTTCAAGTAGAAGTTATTTCACTCTAGTATAGATATCCCTAACATATTTTAAAAAGGAATGTTAAAATGCAATAAACTCAAAAATAACTAGGAGAATCAAATTTATTCAGAGTCATATATCAATTGAAGACACCTCTCAAATTTCACAAGATACATAAATAAATGATAAAAAGTTGAACTGAACAAATTGAATTTGCAGGTCAATTATAATATAAGTGATTTCTAAACTATGCACATACCTGTGTTATGCCTAGACTGAGATGACCAAATGGATGCATCATTAAATTCACTGTTTTGCCAACAATCCTCACATTAAACACAATCCAATTAACAGTGCACTAGTAATAAACATAACCATTAAGACATACAAAAAATTAAACATACTCACAAGGTATTGAGTTTCTTACCATAAAATCGATGGGTCGAACCCACACGGTAACTTCTTGCATGCATCCAAATCGGCTAAAGAAATCAGAAAATCTCTTGTATATGACACTTTTGACTGTCTGAATAATCAAAACAAAGCTCAATCACTATCTAAACCAAATAGAAATAATTACACACATTGGTTGTTAAGAGAATTTTGAGTCTTAAATTAAATAGCCTATCATTCTAAATTTATGGATTCATACATAGCTGAGAAAAATGGAAAACTCAAACATTTTATTTCCTCCTCTTTTCCTTCATTTTCTCGGTAACCAAACAGTACACTACCCCAAAAAAAAAAGACAAAAAGTCATGGATTATATTAAAATATATTTAGCACATTACATTGTAATATTATATTACATAAAATCGAACATGGATTATATTAAAATACATTAGCACATTACATTATTGTAATATTATAGTATTTTACATAAAAACGAATCTGTAAAAATACAATAAAATATTACTTGTGAAGCTCTTTGACAGTCCCATCCAACTGACACTGTGCCATGGAACTTCGATTTTCACTTCCTGAGCTCATTTTCTCAGGAAATTTTCCAATTTCTGAATCAAAATGATTTTCCTTAACAAAAATCTTAAATCTCCGATTCTCAAAAAACCTCAGTTCTCCGACTAAAAAATGCTACGTATTCTCAGTGTGTATATCCAAAAAATAAAAAACGCTTTAAGATCAAGACCTTTGCACTGAAATTTACAGAGTCTCTATAGCTATATATAATAGTCAGAGTTGGTCTGTACTGTATCTACAAGAAAAGGCACGATGAAGACCAAAACGCTTATCACCTATACAACTACTGAAGCGGACTCTTTAACGTTTTTCTATGAAGATTTTCTTGGGAAAGTTGGCTAGAAAAAAATGTGTCTAGGGCTCTGGATTTTGTTTGGAAGTATAGAAAGTGCCAGAGATTTTTTTTTTTTCTTTTTGTCTGTAGAGAAAAAGGTGGTGAAATGAAATGAGAACTTGGCAGGACTTAATGATTGTTTTGTAGTAAGGGAAAATGCTAAAGTCACCCGCTATTTTACAAGTTGTTGACGTGGTTAATGATTATTGGTAAGTAAAATGTGATGATGATGATGGACCGACCAGTTAGAATTCACCATATCAATAGTTTGTAAAAAATTTATAAAATAGTTTGTAATGGTAACATTTTTCAGTATAGACAGCTACACAAATCTGCATTATCAAATACATACATGAAATAAGTGTGAAGGATAATGTGGTCCTAAAATATTTGTTAGGGAAATTTTGTAAATAGTTCCTAAACTTTAAATTGTATGTAAATTTGGTCCCTAAAATTTCAAATATGTTAGTCTAACCCCTAATATTTTGATATTTTATCAAAATTATTATTGTGTAGTTGATAAAAAATACTGATATGACTAACGATAATGTTAAAATAGTCACATAAGTTAAAACATGTCCTAAAATTAAGAATAAAATAAAATAAAATATTTGGATTTAGCCTATTTGATCTTCATTACAAACTAAACTCTTTGTCTACAATAGTATCATCCTCTGCTCTTCACTTTCTTTTTAGAATTCGTAACATTTTTGTGTCACATTTTTTTTTATCTTTCATTCTTTCCCTCCCAAATTCGTATCCCCAAAACCAGCCCCCAGCCACTGCCCTTCATTTCAATCCAATTAGCTAATTTTGAAAGAGGTTATTAGCTGGTGTTGTTATTAATGGCCTGTTTGGATGGAGGGGGGAAGGAGGGGAGTGGAGGGGAGTAGAGTAGTGTAGGCTAAAAATAAAATAATTTTGTACTAAATCTACTCTACTCTACTCTACACCCCCTCCCTCCCCCTCAATCCAAACGGATCATAAGAGTTAAAATCAATTTAAAATTAAATCCTGTTTGGTTCCCAAGAAAGCAAAGGAAAAGAAACGTAAAGGAAAAAGAAAATTCTCAATATATAGTTACTGATAATGAAGCTCAAAACAATCTAAATCAAAATATTTTATTTTAAAATTAATGGCATGTGGCCACTAATGTGGCACAAGATATTATATTTTAATATCATTGTTAGTCGCATCCAAATTTTTTGTCCACCACTTAATGGCATAAACTATTTTGACATAATACCAAAATATTATAAACTAAACTGACATATTTAAAACGTTTAGGACTAAATTGACACACCATTAACATTAGAGACCAAATACATAATTTACCCAAACTTGTTATTTGTTATATAGAGCATTACTTTTTATCTTCCAATCACAATCAAGTTGTGAAAAATACTGTCATCCTAAAATTATTGCAACTTGTTTGACAAGCAAAGCATTTTTTTTTTTTAAAAAAAAGAAAAGAAAAAGAAAAAAAAGGATATAAAGTTACTGATTTCCTGTGTGAGAGACTATTTTGATTATTTTAGTCAATAACTTCTTTATAATTTAAAGAGAAAATTCAAAAAATATACTCTCTCTCTCTCTCTCTCTCTATATATATATATATATGTAAAATAACATATATCTAATAAGTATTAATGAATAGAGAATTAGTTAAAGAATGTGTACTCTAATATTTAATGATAAGTTGTTTAGAGAAAATCTAATTATTATTACATTAAGAATTTGGTCTCTATTTTATCATTTTATTTTACCACTTTACATGTGACAATAATATTATCTTTTATTATTATTATTATTATTATTATTACGACTCTTTGTTCTTGATTTATTTATTGTTAACTTTACCCTTTATAGGTTTTGAACCTTTAGACATTGATAAAATATGATATATATATATATATATTTTTTTTTTAAATGAAGTTTGACATATAAAAAAATTGAAAGATATATTTTTAGATGAAAGGGGTGGGGAATTGGCGACTAGTCTCTAGAATATTTATAAAGATTTTGTTTAGGGAACGTCAAACTTAATTTAATCAAGATTTGATTAGAGCTAAATTGTTTTATTTAAAATGACCACTTCTAATTTATCTACACTGACATGGTTTAGTAGCTTTTTGAAACATCTTAAAGTATGAGGATAATTCTTTAACAAAAGTCCAAGGAAGTTGAGAACCATATATGTAATTGAATCTAAAAAAAAAAAAGTTTAAACAAACTACATGGTAGATTATTGTTTCAATAATATTTATTTTAGTAAATAAAACTTATCCCACATGATTTATTCAACATTAAACAATTATTTATTTTTAGAAAGGTTGATGATGAGAGAGAGAGAGGGGGGGGGGGGGGGGCGTTCCAAGTTTGGGGTACTCTATATTTGTAGTTCGAAGTATTGGAGCAAAATTATGACAAGTGGATTACCTTATCATTTGATTATTACTTGAAACCGTTCACAATCACACTCAACCTTTTTTATAGTCATGTGGTAAGTTAGTGGCATAGAAGGAATCAATATACTACAATAGATACAATCATTTTCACATTTAATTTTACAACTTGTTAATTTGTGTGATTATAAATAGTTGACGAAAAGTGATGAGTTGCACAAGTTAGTCTTGGGTAAAAATTGGCAACTACTCACAATTTACACAAGTCAGCAAGCCGTGAAATACTGAAATTGGGTGTGCGATTGAGCCGTGCCTCTTTAATTATTCCAATAGAAATTCAAATTCTGATATTGGGTTGAACTAATCAAAAACTGGGCCGGGCTATCCAACCTCAACAATTAAAAATATGGGCTTATGAACCCAAATAAACATTGGGTTACTGTGTAAATCCGGCCCACTGAACCCATAAAATATAAACCACCATTATCGCTAGGGCATTTTCTCTAGGGTTTTCAGTGCTCGAGCTCCTCTGTATCTCTGTCTCTGCAGCTCGCTCAATAACTGAGAGCTCGTATTTTCTTCGCTTCGCAACCATGGTCTCTCTCTCTCTCTCTCTCTGTGAATCTGTATATGTGTTTGTGTGTGTATTTAGGCTTGTCAATATACTAATGTTTCGTTTCGTTCAATTTTCAGATTATTTCAGAGAAGAATCGCAGGGAGATCTGCAAGTACCTCTTCCAAGGTATCTCTCTCTATTCAATTTTAATTTATTTTTTTATTTTTCGGTTTTTGTGAATTGGGTCACTTAGGAAACTGAGGAAAATGAAAGATTAATGAATAATTTAGAAACTTTTGACTTCTGTGCTTAACTTTGTTTTTGTTTATTGAAATACTAAATAGGAAAAAAAAAACCTCAATTCAATTTTTTAAGCAAAAAGCTGTGGTGGGTTATTGTTCCAATTTTGATGTAGGTATTTAGTTTTGATTTTTAATGTGAAAAATAGAGAGCCATTGAATTCATTGATTATTAATTTTCATTTTTGTCATCATTTTTTTAAGGATGCATCAGAGAGAATAAGAATTAATAATGTTACATATTTGGATTTGGTTTGGTTGGGGGGGTTAGTTTAAGTTCTTTGCTTTATTGGTTTCAAATTACAAAAACTTTGTATTTCTAGTGGGCTTGCTGGTTTTGCTTTTTTTTTTTTTTTTTTTTTTTTTTTTTCCTCCTATTGATTGAGTTGTGTGAATCTTTTTTTTTTTGCATATTTTGATGCATTTTTTTTTAATTACTGCAGAGGGAGTCTGCTATGCAAAGAAGGATTACAATCTCGCAAAACACCCAGAGATCGATGTCCCAAATCTGCAGGCAATTAAGCTCATGCAAAGCTTTAAATCCAAGGGTTACGTGCGTGAGACTTTTGCTTGGATGCACTATTACTGGTACCTCACCAATGATGGAATTGAGTTTTTGAGGACGTACCTCAATCTTCCATCTGAAATTGTGCCTGCCACCTTGAAGAAATCCGCCAAACCTCCTGGCAGACCATTTGGTGGCCCACAGGGTGACCGCCCACGGTAATATAAGATATCTTGTATATTTGGTTTCCTGGATTATATTATTAAGCTCCTTTTGCTTTTGTTTGTAAGTTGATATGTTCATACATATAGCTGTTGTGTTTAATATTTTCAATTGTTTGAATTTCTAGTGGCCCACCTCGCTTTGAAGGAGGTTCAAGGTTTGGGGATCGTGATGGGTACCGTGGAGGTCCTCGTGGTCCTCCAGGTGAATTTGGTGGTGAGAAGGGAGGAGCTCCACCAGATTTCCAGCCCTCTTACAGGGTAATTTTACTCTTTACTTTTTTAATGGACTTTAGTTTGTTTAAATTATTATTGTGAATTATACTATGCTTGAATTACATAATTAGATAATGACTCCCCTTAAAGTTGTAACTTCTCAAGTCAAGAATAAAAAAAACAGTTTTCACATTGTTTTATATGCTTTGTGATCTTTCTGCATCTGATTTTCCAAATGAACTTAATGTTTTGTGCATGTTAAATTTTTATAAACTTAATTTCAAGGCCTTGAATGGACAGTGTTTACAAAGCAATCTTCTCCACTTCACGGATTGGATTTTTTAGAAATTTGTGCAAATATTTATTCAGTTTTTTCTTTTGACACTTCCTTCGAATACTTCCTGTGTACTAGGTTGGCAACCCTTTTTACTCTTTTTTATGAATTACTAATATTTATCCAAAAAAAATATAATAACTTACCAATGTTTTGAGTTAGTTTAACGAAACCACACCCCTTAGAATAAATTGGCATCTAGAACTTACAGTAAAGGGCATGATATTACATTCTTATTTAAAAATTATTGCTTCTGAATTCCAAAATTTTCAATGTTAGCAATGCGGGTCTTTTACATTTTAGATGATCAGAACTCTTTCCTTGTTAGATGCGTCTGTGTTATCATTAAAACTATATGCTTTTATGATAATTTATTTTTCAGATTCTTTTAGGTTTCTAGCTAGTTGGGATCTATTGAGTTGAGTTGAGCTGTAGTTGTGATGTGAAATTTTTATGGATTGCATTTAATTTCATGCAGTCTCTTTTGTATTCTCAAAAATATTGCTAGTTATTGAGTGATATTAATTGTTGTGGATCCATAGTGATCCCTAAAATAGGGATTAAGATCCCTTCCCTTTGAATCATCCAATCTCCTCCCATTTTTTTTAGATGTAACACACATGGCATCTAAAAATTCAAATAAATGCCATGTGTCTTGCATCTAGTTAAAACTGGAGGGAATTGGAGGATTAAGCTACATATTATCAACTATATAATATTTTACCCTTGAGCTCTATCTCAGATTTCACCTCCTCCCTTTGTAAGAGGAAGGTGGTGAGGGTGTGGGTTCAAGATACATCAGGTGCATGCATACCAGTAAAAGAACAATGCAGGTGCATCCTGATGTTCCAATTGTTGCAATGTTAAGGGCCTGTTTGGACAAGGTGTTTCCACAACTCAATTCTCAGTTTCCATAACTCATAACTCAAAAATGGTGGGACCCATAGCAAAAAGGCTGTTTGGCCAAACGATAACTCTGTTTCCATAATTCTGTTTCCATCACTTAATTCTCTGATTTTTGAGTTATGAGTTATGGAAACTGAAAACAACAAAAGGCTGTTTTCAGTTTCCATAACTCATAACTCAATGGCATTTCTGTAAATAAACACACATGAGAGACCCACAGCCGCAACTTTTGACCACCTTTTGACTTTTTTTCTGGGTTGACGCTGGCTGTTCGTTCCTTTTTTTTTTTTTTTTTTTTTACTGGTTCGTCTGTTCTGTTCTATTCTTTTTTTTTTTTTCTTTTTTCTTTAGTACCTAGACTCACCAAACTTAGTGAAAAAAAAAAAAAAAAAAAAAAAAAAACCAGACCGAACAGCCAACCCAGGACGAAAAAAAAAGAAGAAGAAGCTGCTAGTGGAAAAAAAAAAAGAAAAAGCTGCACTATGACAGGCGTGGGCCCTCCAAATAGTGTGAAAAATAGTGAGTGATGAAAACTGAGTGATGAAGGCAAACGGATGTGAAAAATTGAGTGATGAGTGATGAGTGATAAAATATGAGTGATGAGTGATGGAAATTGAGTGATGGTTTTTTGTTGTCCAAACAGGCCCTAAATCACACAATTTGTCTGGCAGTTCTATCATAATTATAAGATTTGGGCGCATTTTTTTTCTTGCATAATTTTTGACACACAAACAGCTGGTAGGTATTAGAGCTCAAATTGTAAACCTTTGACTTGTTGTAATGTGAGCTCTAGACTCTAGAGAATGATGCTTGTTTGGGTTGAAGTGTATTGTGTGTTTAGCGTCTTAAGAATTGCTCCTACCTTTATTAATCATTTCTGTTTATATTAATTATTTTACTTGCTCTTTAATATTTCAGGGCCCTGGTGGAAGGCCTGGCTTTGGTCGTGGTGGTGGTGGTAGCAGCTTCGGTGCACCACCTAGCTCTAGTTTTGCTTGAAAAGATGATTTTTCTTCAAAGTTTTTGGTTCTCTGAACTAAAATTTAAGAACCGTTCTAGTGTAGTTGCCAAATTTGAGTAGTGTATTTTGATTTTGAAGTATGATGTTGGGATTATGATGAAGATCTATATAAGTTTTGAGTTCAATTACTAGCATGTTCTAATATGGTTGCTGCGCAAATATCCTTCAACATTTCTGTTTGGACACGTGAAAGAAAAATATATCTATGATTTTCATTTGATGCTTTTGCCTGCTAACCCATTTGGGAGTCCCGTGTGGATCATCATACATCCTTAGTACACATGAAAAAAATATATATCTATGATTTGCATTTTATTTCATCGTTTAGGGTTTAAACCTGATGCATTACCAATTTACAGTCTATATGGGTATAGAGAGTGACTTCTTGCATATTGGGAGGTTGCCATATTGTACTTGTAGCTTAACAACCACCGGAGTTTGGTACATGATCTTAAAAAATATGTTTTTAGTTTTTAAATAACATGTATTTTCACACACTTTTTCACTCGCATGTATTTTAAAAAAACTGAAATATGTTGTTTAAACACAAATATCAAATGGGCCCTAAAGCTTTGCTTGCTTCTAACCCCGTCTCTGATTGAGAGGATGGAAAAATGGGAAGATAGAAAATAGGGAGATAATAAAAAAGTGAAAGGATTGAAAAGATTTTAGTTTTTTTTATGTGTTTGGATAGAATGATAGAAAACATTTTTGTTTGGTTAAATGGAGTTTTTTTTTTTTTTTTTTTTTAAGTTTTAAACCTATGACGTCCGCTTTTAATAACAGTTCTTTATTATCAGACTAATACACTAATCAGTTTTTAGTATAAGTGAGAATTGAACCTCAAATTTTTTATTCAATCATTAGAGGTTTTACTAATTGAGTTAATTAGAACTCACGGATAAATAGAGAAATGAAAGGATAAAAAATGGAGTTTGTATAAATTTACTCATATTTTTATGTTAAAAATAATGCTCAATTAAGAAATAAAAAGCAAACAACCAACCAAAAAAAATGCAATCACCAAAAGTTTATTTTAAAGGAAAAATTTATACCCAATAAAAAATAAGAAATAAATTAAAAAATTAAAAAGAAAAAACATTAAAAAAAAAAGCACCATATGGTACTATGGTGTATGTATCACGGATTCATGCACATCATATATATATATAAAATCAGCGTCCAATTAAACTCAAAAGAAAAATAAAGGAAAAAAAAAATGGTAGGAGTAGCCCAAAAAAAAAAAAAAAAAAATGTGGACAATTTTGTCCAAATATTTTTGCCCATTTTTCACTCCCATTTTCTCTCCAATTTGGAGAGAGAGTGTTTTAAAGGAGGAAAGAGAGAAAACTTGTCGGCCCTACTAAAATCTCTCATATTTTCCATTCTCAACTAAACAACTAAAAACATCAATTTTTCTCCTTCATTTTCTATCCTCCCTAAAATCAATTCAACTAAACATATCCTAAGAGTTTGTTTGGTTGGGTAAATTTTAGAGAGGAGAGAAAAAATGAAAGAAAATGGGGAGGTAAAGAAACTTATTAGGATTTTTGGTTTGGTGGATTTGTGGAAGGAAAAACTTGTGGGACTCAGGGACCTACCAAAATGTTTTTCTCCAAATTAGGGTCTATTTGGATATCGCTTATTACTGAAAACTGAAAACTAAAAATTGAAAACACTGTAACAAAATGATTTTTAAATGTGTGAATAGTGCCGTAGGACCCAATTTTAAAGTTGATTTTTCCAGATTTTGTACTTGCGACTCCCCTGAACAGTGCATGAGATCCATAAAAATGAAACGCAAACACACAACGCCTGGGGAAAAACGCTATCCAAACTCACACTTAGTGTGCGTTTGAGTTATGATGAAAAATGAAAATTATTTTACTATTTAACTTATTTTTACTACTATTCATGAACCCCACTGTACTTTTTGGCACTATTCATGGGCCCACTATATTATTTCAACTAACTTTTACCTTTTACCTACAGTAATTTTAGCAATAATTTTTTAGTTTCAGCAAAATAAGCGGTATTTAAATATGCTCTTAGAGAGAGAACGGAGGAGAAAACCATAACAAAACTTCTGGACCAAAATGCCCTTAAGTGTCCCTGTGCACATTGCTGTTTCCTTTCTTTTTTTGCCTTTGCCTTTTGGTTTCAGTTTTTTTTTTTTGGATATTCTTTTTACTCATCTGTTCGGTTTGTTTGTTGATCCTACTTACTACTGTGTTTTCTTTTGTTTGTTTGTTTTCAAACGGGTGGGTTTTTTTTTTTGTGTCCACGTGGCTTCTCTTATTTTAATCATTGTTGTAGTTTTTATTTTTTTATAATTGAATGGTGGCTTTCACGTTTATAATATAATATAACATGATATAATATAAATAAAATATAATGGAAAAGTTTTTTATTTTTTATTTAATGATTACAAAAAAAATCATTTATTATATTATGTAATAGGGGCATAGGAATAAATACAAACTACATTTTCTATCTTCTCATTTTTCTTTTCAACCAAACCAATGAGTTTTCTACCCCTCAACTTTTCCATCTTCCTAACCAAACACTCTTAAGAGAAAACTAAAATATTTTATATCCTCTCACTTTTCTATCCACCCTCTATTTTTCACCCTCTCATGGTTATCAATATCTCAATCTAGATCTTAAGATTTTAAGATCCTATATCTCTAAATCGTACTGGATCATGTTTTGTGTGAGATTTTGATTCGGTTGATCTGATTTCATAGCAATACTAAAGATCTTGTGCTATAAAAGAAAATTCAGAAATTTTGTAACCTTAACCTAATAAACAAAATCACAAAAGACAAAAGAGACAACTAAAGAGTAGGAGGCAATTGCAAGTAGTTAAGAAATCCAATGGTGACACCATTGTGAGAGAGACCATCTTTGACGAAGGTGAATTTTTTTTTTTTTTATGTGGGTAATTCTGCTAAAAATGACAAGAATGTTATTTATAATTGTAATGACACAAATTGCAGCCCAAACCCAATAGGAAATGGAAATGGGCCCAATAAGCTCAATACAATAAATTTGTAAGAGAATGGGTGAAAGAATTGGGCTTATAATGGATTTCTTAACAGTTAATCAGGGTTCTAAGCTAGTCTGAGGAGGAATGCGCATGTAATTTGAGATTGAATTATAGTCCGAGGAGTAAGTTTTCGACGGGACATGCAATTTCAGATGTTATGTTCTTTCTAGTGCTACAGTGAATCTTCTCCTAGTTTTCTCCATAATATTTTTCCGATCCCCAACTTATGGAGGTCTTTCCCCATTATATAGTCCCCTTTGATCTATTTCCATCGTCCACTTGTCCTTTATCCAACCTCAGATCTCTGTATCTATCCTGTTATATAGATTTTTATAGTTTTCTATGGACGGTAGTAGTTGAAAGTACTGTTCAGAGTTCTTCTTCACATTAATGCGGTCAGGAAAGCTGCTGTAGTGCATTTAATGCGGTGGTGGCAGCTTTTCTCTTAGATATTTCTATGTTCTTATCCTTTCCCTGTACATTTGAAGTTTATCTTTACTGCTGGAGTTTCCTGGAAGGTCATCCAGGGTAAGACGAAGTTCACTTTACTGATATTTGTCAGATCTGAGGAGGATGACCCTCTCGGACCAACACCTTTGGATACTTATTTGCTCTACTATCTATTACGGGGCCTTTTCTCGTGCTTTCTTCTCATCGGACATATTATTATTAAAGAATGGGACTTTAAGCCCAGCGCAAAGGCTCAAGTTTTGGCCCCCACAATAATGATCAACCATACTTTGAGGAACTTATCCAAGATAATCAAAATTTTGGTCTTAATGACTGAATGTGTTTGTGATGTTGTTTGAACCATTGTTATTTGTTTTGTGTTATTTATGTGAGACATTAATTATTGACATTGTTATTTACTTTGAGTTGTTTATGTGAGACTGTAGGAGGAGAAATATTAGTTAGGCCAATTATAATATGCCATGTCAAAATTTAGTGACAAATTCCAAAGTTGTGTGTTATTAAATTAATTAAATCAAATGATGACATGTGTCATCCAAGATGATGTTGTTAGGATTAGTGCCCTAAAATCCTATTTTATGATGTTATGTATGTTATTATGTATGACTTAATGTTGTGATTAATAAAGTTGCTTTATTATTATCTAAAATAATTGTAACATGAATATTTGGACATTATCATATAGTCCATGAGATGCATAGTATGTGATTTATGTAAAAAGTCACAGAAGATATAAATCACAAGTTCTTTATAAACTCAGAATTTTAGTTCGTAGTCGGTGATGAAATTTGGCATTTCATCTGCGAAGACTATAACATATCAACTAAGATGATTTGTCTTAATCATGGAAGTGAAGACTTCTAGTTAATGTGTTGATATGTTTTAAGAGTTAAGACATTTTGAACTGGACCGCTGTGTGATTTATTATTCTCCTAACGACTGTCAAATGAATAATAAATCTCTCAACTTCTTCTTACATAAACTATTAATCCTAAGAGAATAATGGAGTTGATCATGAAGTGTAGGTTACTTTGATATACTAGGAGTGAGATATAAAGTAACGGTCAAAACCTCAGTATGTTGAGCAGCCACATTTAGTGTTGATGGAATATATATTCTCAAGATGGAATTCATAGTATCTTAACGGAGATATAAAATATTCTCTTAAGATAAGTTTAATGAGTTTGTTATTCAGAATGTTAGGTCTAACTACTTTAGTAAATAGTTACTGAAGTATGTATTTATGAAATTGGATTTCATAAATATATGATAAATAACTTAAAGGATTAAACCGGGTATTCAAGGATTAAAATGTAGTAATTTACAAAGTGGCAGTCTATATTTATGACTTTATATTACTACGAATATTTTATGAAGGGATTGCATGTACAATAAAGTCTTGGGATATAATTTATTAATAAGGCTTAGAGTGCAATTATATTTATATAATGGTATTGAATATAATTAATGGTAACTTTGGACTTGTTAAGAGTTGATAGAAAAGCCCAAGACCCATTGTAGCTAGTGTCTTATTTGTTCCCTTTTGGTCTCACTCCAAGCCACATACTAAAACTCAATTGGAAAGGCTTAAAAGGCTAGCCCAATTAGATAATCAATTGTAAGGAGAGAAATATACAGAATTTTTGTATGAACATGAAATGGTTTGTATGTGAGGATTAGATACTCTCACATTCTCCCTTGAAAAAATTCATAGAAACTAATTGAGAGACCACACTTCTTGGGTACAAGTGGAATTGGAGTGAAGATTGAAAATGTTCTCAAGAACTTCTGATCTTTAGTTTTGAAATTCACCATACCGAGGTACACTCTCTTATTCTTGAATTCTGAAACTTATATAGTACATGTTATCAATTGCGAATAAAGTAGATCCGTTAATTTTCAGCTGCATTTTTTCTGTATGCGATACAAACATGTATTTTTCCATCATATATCACATTGGCAAATTAAAATTTATCACTTGTCATTTGGCCCACAAAATAAAGATAAATTTCCTATTCATAATTGATGGATAATTACATTTATTAAAATAAATAAATAAATAAAATAGAGATAATTAAATAACAATTAACAAATTATAATAGGAATTTTTGTTGATTATTATCTTTATCAAAATAGAATATTTATCAAAATAGATAAATAGAGATCATTATCTATAAGAAAATTTTGAGCCAATCAAAGTCTACTACTTATTTTCAAGAAGATCAATTTGAGGTGAGACTTATCCTTTGAAACCACTATAAGTAGAGGACATCCGTTCTCATTTCACCAAATTTTCAAGATGTCAAAGTTCTAGAAAAATTCTGCCTCAATTGAATCAAAGTTGAAGCTCAATTGGAATCAAGCTCAAAAAGCTCCATAAACTTCAAAAAGTCCTAAATAATTAAATTTTAATAGATCAAGCCTCTAAAGTCCCGAAGAATTTCAACCCAAAATCCTTCAAATTTAAAGAACAACAAATCTCTAACAAGCTCAAAGCCAGAATTTGTTGTGAAGATTATTCAATCCATCTTTTGATCAAAGTGAAGAAGATTTAATGTTCGAGTCAAGATTACAAAGTGGATAGAATAAGAAGATTACTCTTTTGTAAAAAGAATCAAAATTGGAGAATTGTATTCACTTAGAACTTGGTATTTGTGTATTTGTAATTTGGTACTTTGTATTTTATTAGTAATTTCATTAATTTGTATCAAAATATATTTATTTGTATCATTCACTTGGAAGTGGGTCAAAACTCCTAATAGTCAAAACCAGAGACATAAAAAATAAGACTTTTTTATAAGAAAAGGAATATGGGAAGGAGGAATACAGCAAGGAAGGGAAACTAAGGTAGCTAAGCTACTAAGCGGAGGCCCTCGTGTTGATCCTACAATCCAATCACCAAATCCTCTCACCGGTACTGTCCAAATAACCTTGTTTTTCTGTATTGATATACTTGTTTTTATGATATTTTTCTGTATTGGTCACTTGTTTTTTATGATATTTCTTTTATGGTTATATCTATGCTTTGAACCTTATATCCTCTCTATAGCTAACCCTGAATAATTTGCATAAAGGTGTAGATGTGACTTCTTGAATTTGCGTAACAGTCTCACCTTATGTCTCCTCTACAACTATCTACTTTCTTAAGTTAACCCTGAATAATTTGCATAAATGTGTGGAGTACTTCTCATAGTCTTCTACAGACTCAACTTAAATTCGCATAAAGGTGTGGAGTACTTCTTATAGTTTTTTACAGACGCGTGCACCTTCATCGCCTTAATGCCCATCACAATAGCTTCATCCATGTACTTTAGCATTTTCATGTTCTCATGTTCTTAGTATTAAGAATTAAAAAACATGTAGTTCCTTCAAAACTTGCAGTTCCTTCATAGTAATGATTGTTGTGCAACAGTCTTAGAACTTGGTATTCTTGATGGTTAGTCTCCATCAGATTGTCTTTGCCTAATTGTTCAGCAAATATATCTAGTGTAGTATACAGAAAGCCCTCTAAATCATTCTGTAATTCAACCGCAATTTGCATAGCTTTGATTAGCGTACGATGCCATGCGCGGAGAATTTTGTTAGTTTTCTCCAATATTTCAATATTTTTTCTTGTAAAAAATTTTAATATTTAGTATTCTATTTTATAAACAAAATAGAAAGACAATAAGACTGGTGTATTGATTTAATCATACTATATGAGTTTAAAATTATGAAAATTGCATGATATTGTGACTGGTATAAATAAACTTGTTTCATGCTTACTAAAAAATGCAAATATCATTTAGATAAAAAATATATATATTCTTCAATTTTTTTTATTTTTTTTTATTTTACATTCTTTATTGTGTGTTATTAAATTTATTTATTTTTCTTTTTTTGGTAATTATTTCCACAGTTACAAAATTAAGAATATTTTAACAAGAATACCATATTTCTAATCAATTGTTTCTCATATAAATCTTATTAAACTAACATTAAAATTTCATTATACTTAATTAATTAATGTACCACTTAGAATAATTAATATAGAAAAAAAAAAAAATATATATATATATATATATATATTTATATATATATATTTATCATATTAGTAATCTTCTCAATCACATAGAATATATACTACAGTTTTGGTTCCATATATATATATATATATATATATACATATATGTATATATGTATGTATGTATGTAAGCATGTATGTATGTATAATGTCACTAAATGAAGTTAGGAAATCCAAATGGTTGTGACTAATTTTTAGTGAATTCACAAATATTTAATTCTTTATGGCTTTTGTGTCAATTATTGTCAAATCGACTAAACAAGAAAAAGAATGTCATATTATAAATAAATTATTATCATTATTATAAATAAAAATATTTTCTTATATAATATTTATAAAAATAATAATTTAAATTCCTATAATATAAATAATTGATGCATAACTATATATAATGAGTATATACATTTACTCCATTAGCTAATTCAATGCATTTCTTCTAAAAAGAAAAAGAAAAAAAAGAAGCTAATTCAATGTACTAATACTATGATGTAAATGCAATCTTTCTTGAGGTATAAGTCTAAATAAAGGAAATCTCAAAGAATGCACCACATGGCAAAACATTATGCTTTCTCTTGTATGAGCTCTCGACTTTTATATATAGACTATCCGCAGAACCACATGATGCGTGGGTAAATATAAATTAATATATTATGTAATTAGGTGTAATATATAAAAAGTAATAATTACTTAAAGTATTCTTTTTTATAAAATTAAAAAATATTTTTGCAAGTATTTTTTTATCTCTTTATCTCTACAAATATATCATTCTATTATTTTTTTTGTGTTCGATTAATATTTTTTTCAAAGTGAGCCATATTCTTCTAACTTTTGTTGTAGTGTGATACATTTTCCTAATATACAACTAAACTTTATAAATTTGAAATTTATTATTCAAAATTTTCATCTCCTTAGTCTTAAGGAATAGGGAGATTATCATGATAATAAAAACTCATCATAAAATTACAATGTTATCTTAATCAAAATTAAAATGAAACCAAAGAAATAAAAGATAGACTTTATTATAATTTATTACTTAAAAAATTGGTAGGCATATTTAAATTAATATCCATGTAGATTGTGTTTTGATATAAACTCAAATTCCTATTTCTAGGGAAAAAAAAACTAAGTATTAAATAAAAAAAATTCAACCAAAACTATAAAAGGGAAAGAGGAGACGTTGTGATGGAAAATTAAAAAAACACATACAAAAGCACATATTTAAAAAAAAAAAAAAAAACCATCAACCTTAATTAGAGTTCTAAGAAAGAACAAAAAATCCACCAAAAGAAAGTAATGAGAGAGAGAGAGTACTCACAGTTTTTGTGTGGGAAAAATATGGATTAAATGGAAAAAATGATATTAAATTTATACAAAATAAAATGAGAAGAAAAGGTGTCTAAATATAAGAAAGAGAATGGTGAAAGAAGTGTATTAGTAAAGTAGAGAGTAGTAGAGGAAATAAAGAGGCAAAGAGGGAGGAGAAATGCTATAAGAAGTGTAATAGTAGGTGTGGACTAATAGGGAGAATAAAAAAAGTATTTTTTTTTTATAAATTTTTTATAGAATAAAGAGAAGAAAAGTTTTATATATATATATATATATATATATATATATATATATATATATATAAAAGAAAGAAGAAAAGTTTGAAGTCGAAAAGAAAATGTAGAAAATAAGTGGATGATTTGGCTCAATGATTGAGTAGCAAAATTTATAGCATACATTAATATATATATATATATATATATATATATATACATATATATATAAAATGATGGAAAGAAAATAATGACACGGTCGTTGGTCTAGCTCAACAGAAAAGTAGCAACAATAAATGCTATGCTATGCTACGCTATGCTTAGCTCTTAGAATGTAGAGCCTAGAAGTTATACAGTTTGTATATGATTACGATGTAGATTCCAAATTATATACTAACTAGCGCTTTTCAGCTGGCTATTATGTTAGTTGTAGTGAGCCTTCCCTCCTTCTCTCACTTCGGAATGATTTCGCGATATTTTCTTATGATGACCTAGTCAAGAGAGTATGATACATCGGTGAAAAAGATTGGGTGAAATCTGTGACTAATAGCTTCTTCACGACCTAAGATCTGTGTTTGGGCATGGGTTTGTAGCCATGAGGTCTGTATTTGGGTTTACCATGGGAGAGAGAAAAACTTAACACAAAGAGAGAGATAGCTGTGCCTCACTGAGATCTGTGTTTGGGTATGGGTTTGTAGCCATGAGGTTTGTATTTGGGAGAGAGAAAAACTCAACAGAAAGAAAGAGACAACTATGCCTCATTGATATCTATGTTTGGGTATGGGTTTGTAGCCACGAGGTCTGTATTTGGGTTTGCCATGGGAGAGAGAAAAACTCAACACAAAGAGAGAGACAGTTGTGCGTGAAGGAGAGTGAGGTTGGAGGTGAAGATTGTGATATTAGAGAACTATCGGATTCTGAAGGCTGATAGTACAAAACTAGATTGATTTTTAGAGTTGGGTATTAAGGGAAGGAGAAAGGCAGAGAAGATTTTTAGGGTTGGGACTTGGGAGGTTATTGGATTTGTTTTTCAGAATTGTGGAAAAAATTTTGGTTTTAGCTTTTTTTATTTTTTTAAAAGAAATTTTTGGGTTAGAAATATATATATATATATATATATATATTTTTTAATAATGCTGATGTGTAAAAATGTAGGAACTCTAAAAAAAGTCAAATATTATTCAAAGGTTTCAGTTTATAGTATATATAGATGAGACCTAGCAAAGTATTTACACAAATTTATTCACCAAGATTGTGGCAGATAAATCAAAGTTCAAGAATTGAAGCCCAGAAGAAGACCTTCAAAGAGGGGTAGCCTTCTGGGGCCTACTGCTATACAACTACACTTGAATATGATCTGAATCACTGGCGGCTCTACGTTCAGTTCAGGGTGGTCACAAGACCACCCTGACTTAAAATTTTTTATATTATATATAAATTTTAAAAATTTATGATTTTTTAATCCTTAAAAAATATTTGTAACCAACCTAAATTTTTTTAGGCTCAACATAATTAAGTTTTGGACAAAATTTGATAACAAACTTGGTTGTAAACTAAGACTATAAGTCTATTCAATATTTTTTTTTTATTGTACATGAATTTTGACAAATCCACAAATAGATACATTTTCTTTTTATATCCTCCATATTTACAAAATTTCAAAAAAATAAAAAATTAATAGCTATGTCATCAATCAAATCTTTAAATTTCAAGTTTTTGTAGCCTAAAATTATACATAAAAAATAAATTTATGGATCAAAAGTAAATAACATACGATTGATATGAAATTTGACATGCGTTTTAAGAACATAAAGAATAGACATGGAAAACGGGTGGGTCGAGTTCAGGTCGAATCAATCGGGTTGCAGGTTGGGTTGACCCGTATTTTTCATATGATTTTTTTTATTTATTTAAAGAAAACAACATGTATTTGCCATTTAGAAAATCATGCAACAAATTATTTGATGTAAAATGCATTACTTTGAATTCACCACTTATATCAAGGATGAACTCAATTAAACTTGTCAATACTTATTCAATAATTTTAAAATTATACAAATCCCAACATTGCTAACTAAAACAAAATAACACAAAGATAAGTAAAACAAGAACAAAAGTTTTATTTCTACACAATATCAACATCCCAAAATATAAAACAAAATTACAAATGACTTATTGGATAACTCATTTGACAAAAAATAAAAACATATAAGAAATTTACAATATTGAAAATTAATTTTATAATCTATTATCAATTGTGGTTGGCACTCTATTTCAATTTGAGAATATACATTAAAGTTTGATAGTTTACTTATTTATACATAGTCTCTTTTATGAATATCATATCATTGTTAAGCAACACACACTTTAGAAAATATCATAATTTATTTTGAAAAACCATTTATTTTGGACATAAATTGTTAAAGAATAGGTCTAAACATTCATAATTTATGCTAATTTGATACTTTGACTTAACTATTTTCACACTTATGAATGTTTCTCACACATGTCTAGAATTTTAAATCTATATTTTTAAATCTACTGTAACCAGATTACATTGGTATATACTTTGCTATTTGATATCTAAAAATCTTTACTCATTACAGAATGCTCAACCATTCATCTTTCAATTCATTTGCATGCAGTTATGTAAATGTCTCAATTATTTCCTCAAAGCTCACAACAAACAATTAAACCAATATTGTCTTAATTTTATTATTTTTTTAACCAAAAAAAAGGTTTTAAAAAATGGTTCGAGTCACAGGTTGGGTTGGGTTGGCCCGCAAAAAAAGGGTTGGGTCACGGGTCAACCTGTTTTTGCTTTATGTCGAAAAAATCGGGTTCGGGTCGGGTATTTTCTGGGTTGGGTCAGAAAATTCTGATCTGTTTTGCCATGTCTAATAAAGAACATGCAATTTAACAGTTAGATTTTCAAAATTGACCATGTTAATTTATTTAATGAGAGTTGTAGCCTTAGGTTATAATTAAGTTTGTAGCCAAACTTTGCCCTTAAACTTTAGTTCCCTTAACAATATATTAGGTCCTTACAAACAAAAAGAAAAATCCCAAGAAAATTTTTGTCTAACTAAAATTTTGATAGAGATGTAACTTACAACATTGGTAATGAGATTATCATGCAAAAATTTCAAAATAAAAAAAATTGCAGAAAAAAATTGTAAGACTTTATATATTTGTGTGAGTGTGTGTTTTTTTTGTTGGGGGTCAATATATGAAGTTCTCTTTTAATTAAATTTTGTGTAATTTAAGTTTCTTAATGACCACCTAAAAGATATTCCTGAAACTGCCACTCATTTGAATTCCAAATAAATCATACCACATAAAACAAAAATAATATCTACCGAAATTTAACAACGAGCCATGAAGATAAGGAAATCCAGAGTATATTAATGTATAGAATCAAGTACAGTGCACAATGAAGCACCACAAACACCTTATAGAAACAAAAGGGAAAACATTCACTAGTCCCAGGTCACAAAACTAATAGAAAACACTATCACTCTATCAGTCCTCCCTTTGAACACAAACATGATAACTCACACGCACTCCCAATTTTAGGAGCTTAATCCACTTCCTCCATCTTGCTCTCCTCAGCACCATCCTCCTCCAAAGCAGGCATATCAGCATCTTCACCACCGGTCTCTTCCTCATCAATGCTAAGACCAAGCTTCAACATCCTGTGAATTCTAGCTGCGAAAGTGTTGGGTTCTTCGAGGCTGAAACCAGAAGTCAAGAGGGCAGTCTCAAAGAGCAGCAACACTAGATCCTTGACAGACTTATCATTCTTATCAGCCTCAGCTCTCTTTCTCAGCTCCTCCATTACGCCATTGTCAGGGTTAATCTCCATTGTCTTTTTGCTTGACATGTAACCACCCATGCTGTTATCCCTTAGTGCCTGAGCCTTCATGATCCTCTCCATGTTTGCGGTCCATCCATACTCCCCAGTCACCAAACAGCAAGGAGAGTCTACAATTCTGTCAGAGACAACCACCTTCTCAACCTTGTCTCCCAAGATGTCCTTGATGATCTTGCACGAGTTCTCAAAAGACTTCTTCTTCTCCTCCTTTTTCTGCTTCTCTTCCTCACTATCATCATCAAGCTTCAAACCCTCCTTTGTAGCAGAAATCAGCTTCTTACCATCGTACTCCTTTAATTGTCCAATGGCGTACTCATCAATTGCATCAACCATATAGAGCACCTCATAACCCTTCTGCTCGAGCCTCTCCAAGAATGGTGAGTTCTTCACTGCCTTCTTGCTCTCACCGGTGATATAATAAATGTCTTTCTGACCCTCCTTCATTCTGGTCACATAGTCCTTCAAACTAGTCAATTCATCGCCACTCTTGGTTGAGTCGAATCGGAGCAAATCAGCCAATTTGGCCCTGTTCTGGCTATCCTCATTGATACCCAATTTCAAGTTCTTTGAGAAGGCCTCGTAGAACTTGTTATAGTCCTCTTTGTTCTCAGCAATCTCATTGAACATCTCAATGCACTTCTTCGCCAGGATCTTCCTAATCACCTTCAAAATCTTGTTCTGTTGCAGCATCTCACGAGAGATATTGAGTGGCAAGTCATCAGAATCCACCACACCCTTCACAATTCCAAGATAATCCGGAATGAGCTCCTCACAATTGTCCATAATGAACACCCTCCTGACATAGAGCTTGATGTTATTCATCTTCTTTCGGGTGTCAAAAAGATCAAACGGAGCCCTCTTTGGAACAAAAAGAATGGCCTTGAATTCAAGCTGGCCTTCCACTGAGAAGTGCTTCACAGCAAGGTGTTCTTCCCAGTCATTCGTCAAGCTCTTGTAGAAAGCCGCATATTCCTCTTTGGTTATCTCCTCTGGCTTGCGAAGCCAGATGGGTTTCTGCTTGTTGATGAGTTCCCACTCGTGAGAGACCTCCTTGATCTTCTTCTTCTTCGACTTGGTCTCCTTCCCTTCATCGATTTCCTCAATAGCTCCTTCCTCTTCCTTCTTTGGTTCATCATCTTCATCGTCACTGATCTCTTTCTCAGTTGTTTTCTCAGTCCAAAGATAGATGGGGTAGCTGATGAACTCGGAGTGTTTCTTCACAAGGTCCTTAATCCTCCTCTCCTCCAAGTATTCCAACTGCTCAAACCAATAACGGTACACAAAATTAATACAACAATAACGAACAATACATAGATCAATTAAAAGTCAAATTACAGATTAATTAAAAAGTATATACATCTATCTAATATATAATTTGAAATCACTGACAATATTCTTTATAAAAAAAGTCTAACAATTTCTTAATTTCTTCTAAAATCACAAAGAAATTTTAAGAAAACCCATATTTTTCCACATTATCATTCTAATTTATATTTTTAAATTTAATTTTGAGTTACAGATAGTGCTACATTAGATTAGTTTAACTAATTAAAACTCATGCAATCATCAGTCAAAATAAATATTAAATTAATAATTTACATAATTAGAACATTATGTCTAACGCATTGATATATCAAAAGCCATGTAATTTAAAACTGAATTTTATTTTTACCTGGTCCTCCTTGAGGAAGAGTGTGATCTTGGTACCCCTACCAAGTTGCTCTCCATCAACATCCCTTGTCACTGTGAAGAAACCACCAGCTTGTGATTCCCAGATGTACTGTTCATCGTCATTGTGCTTTGTAGTCACAATAACCCTCTCAGCAATAAGGTAAGCCGAGTAAAACCCAACACCAAATTGACCGATCATGCTCACATCCGCTCCGGCCTGCAATGCCTCCATAAATTCCTTGGTCCCAGACCTCGCAATTGTACCCAAATTGTTCACCAAATCTATAACCCAATAAAAAAAAAAACGTTAGCAATCTAAAATCACATTCAATATTATTATTTGCTTAATAAGAAAACAGAGAAGCATAATATAAGCACCTGCTTTGGTCATGCCGATACCGCTGTCAATGATAGAGAGAGTCTTGTTGACTTTGTCAGGGACGATCCTAATGAAGAGCTCTGGCTGAGCATCGAGTTTGCTCTTGTCTGTGAGGCTCTCAAAGCGAATCTTATCCAATGCCTATACACATAAATTCAAAACCAATCAGTCTTAATTCTCATCTAAAAGAAAAAGAAACAGAGAGAGAGACATACATCAGAGGAATTGCTAATGAGTTCACGAAGGAAGATCTCTTTGTTGCTGTAGAAGGTGTTGATGATCAAGCTGAGAAGCTGGTTGATGTCAGCCTGGAATGTAAAAGTCTCTGCATCAGCCATCTGCGCGTCCGCCATTACTGCACCAAAAGAAAGCGCGCTAGAGAAAACGAAGGAAAGCGAGAGAGTGAGAGAGAATATTAGAAAGCAAACTGTTTGTTGATGAGTGAGTGTGAGAGATTGGTGAGGAGGAGAGTGTGCATTATATAGTAGAGAGAAGACAGAGGGTTTCCGATTCTGAGACAAAAATGGAGGGAGAGATAACTTGGGGAGTGGGTCGTTTTTCGAATCTTTCTACGGCTCTCTTGGGTTACTTGATTTTGGGTTTTTGTATTTTTTTTTGGCTTCTTTTTTTAATTTTTTTGGTAAAATATTTTGTTCTTAAACTGTCGAAAAAATTTGTTTTTTGTTTCTAAATTTTAAAATTTTTTTATCCTTGAACTATTGAAAATTTTATTTTATTTTCTTTTCTTTAAACTATTGAAAATATTTTACATTTTATCCTTGACCTTAAACTTTACCAAAAGTTTATTTTTCATCATTAAATTATTGAAAATTTTTTTCTATACCTATTTTTATTTCTAAACTATTAAAAAAATCTTTACAAAATTTGAGAATGAAAAAAGAAATTTTCAAATTTTAGACATGAAAAACAAATTTTTAGTAAATGTTAAGGATCAAAATAGTATTTTACCTTTATTTTTTTTCCCCCCTAATGGGATTGTCTAGCTTTTCTGAATTCTTGATTCTCATGGATGGAACTAGGATTGGTCGGTTCTTAAAAGAAAAATTATTCAAAAAATAAATTAATATACAAAAAAATAAATTATCATTTATTCAATATTAATAAAATATATAAAATAATTTTTCTTACCACATATCTACCCAATCATTTATTATCTATCAAAATGTAACCTGACAGCTTATTAAGTTGAAAAAATCACTTATAATTGGTTCTATATTAAATGTCACAACAATTTTTTTCTTTTAATATACAAAATCAAAGAATCCATTAGAAATTTTTTTTTTCCTTAATTATTCATGATTGAAAATGCTTGTTTTATAATTGCAATAAAAACTAAAAAGGTAAATAAAAATTAATAGTACAATCATTCTACCACCACACACTTTTTGCGTGATGATCACTCCACAAATATAAGTGCTTGTGAGGGGTGGGAGGTAAGGGCAGGGTTGGAGTTCAAGTCTCCAAAAAGAAGTTTCACATACATATACTTAGATTATTTTAAAATAATTTTATATTTCAAATAAAGAAACAATACAATCATGCTATAAAGAAAATTGTACCAAACATGAAAGTGTATTGAATATCATTGTACAATATTATTCTTACAAAAAATAACTTATTTTTTTAGAAATAGAAGACACTTCAACAATTGTTTGGGTGGAATTACAAAAAAAAAAAAAAACTTATTTGTTTAAAAATAGAAAACATTTTAACAATTGTTTAGGTGGTAGCATGACATCACTAAAAACGAAAAGTCTCAAACTTTTAACTTTTAGTTCTCAAACATCAATTAAGCTAACTTTAATACCAATCATATATAAGTCAATTGATTTAGAATTTTTGAGTTGGCTTTCAATTTGGAAGTTCCAAACTTTAATAAAAAATACGTATAAGTTAATTAACCATTTTATATTTTATATTCTTTGGGTAAACTTTAAACTTAACATGACTAATTTTCAATTTGAGGAGCAAAATATCATTTTTTTTTTTTATGTATTTACTTTCATATGTATATACACAGACTCCCATTCTTCTATTAATAGCTTCATCTTAACTATTCTCTTGTTTGTGGAAAGTGAACTCATCCCACACACACCAAGTAACTTAAAATAAAAAATAAAAAAAACCTCTTTGAGGTGGCACCAATGGTGGAGCTAGGGTTTTGATTTTTGGGGGAGGGAAGGGTGGGGGGGGGGGGGGGGGGGATATATTTATAATTGACCCACACATATATACACCTGTGTGCGAGTCCTTAAAACCAATCCAAATAACAAAAAACCATTCAAGTGACTTCTAATATGCATTTTAAATTAATATAAGAAAATCTACACAAAAAATTAATATCTTTTGATATTTTGCTTCTTTGTCAGAGGTTTGTTTACACAGGAATAAATTATATTGTGATTTTTTTCTGAAGTCAAAGTTTCACTATGGATTACATAAAAATATTTGTAGTAGCTACCCAAAAATCAAGTACAAATCATTTGAATTATGGTTTTTTTATTGACTTACAAATTTATCAAATTGTGATATTTATAAAATACAAATTGTGATATTTATAAAACTGTATTATGAGCATATATGCACTTTAACTTTCAATTTTCAACTTGAAAACAACATTAATCTCTCTCTCTCTCTCTCTCTCTCTCTCTCTCTCTCTCTAAGTTTTGTGCCTTTGAAAGGCATTGATAAAAATTAAATATTTTCTATATCATTTTTAGATGAAGTTTGACATGTAAAAGAAATAATGATTTTATAAAAGGAAAAAGGAAATAAAAAAAATAATAATAATGAAAGAAAGGAAATAACCAAATTATTAAAGGAAAGGAGAGCAAATTAATTTACACATTAACTTTCTAAACTTTCTAAACTTCTTCCTCCAAAAAAAAAAAAAAAACTTTCTAAACTTTGGCGTGGTCGGGGCAATTCCCCCCTCCTCCCCTTCTCTCAACCCCTAATTCTGTCATTGATGTCTCCATGATTTTATCTACAAGTTTTGAACCTAGTACTTCATAAATCTCATAATATCTTAGGAACCATTTAGTACTTGAATTAGCCAAGCTATATTAACTATCAAAAAAAAATTAGCCAAGCTATATTTTATGTTTAATACTATGCAGTTTTTTTCTTGCTTTAACACTCTTGAACTATCTTCATTGGTATATGTATATATTTTGAATAGCTCAACTACAATTTGAAATAGATTCAAATTAATCCTTAACCATTAAAAACCTTTAATAAATTCATGAACTTTTCAAATTGTTTCAATTCACACTCTTTATGAGTCACTATTAGTTTATTACCAAAACTAATATAAATTGGGTCATGTTAACTAGTGTTAGGATTTTTATTAATGAATTACTTTATAAAAATTTTGATACACTTTTATAGAAAATATAAAAAGTTGTTAAAAAATCAATTGGTTTTTTTTTTTCCATAAAACAATTTCTAAACAAAATTCTTAAACTAATGCGTTAAAGAGTATCTGTTAATTTTTTTCAGTATAAATTCGCCAATGTTGAAACCAAATCCTACTGTTAAGTGTAAACTATATATATATAGAGGCTGTGTTTATTGAACACGCAGTGCCGCTGTGGCAAACACACGGTATGATTTCAAACTTGAAAACCTGACTTTGGAACTTTGGTTTGCACAGTGCACACTGTGCAACAAGTTTTTCAATATAAATACTGCTGAAATTTGTTGAGAGGTTTAAAATTCTTAAACTAATGCGTTAAAGAGTATCTGTTAATTTTTTTCAGTATAAATTCGCCAATGTTGAAACCAAATCCTACTGTTAAGTGTAAACTATATATATATAGAGGCTGTGTTTATTGAACACGCAGTGCCGCTGTGGCAAACACACGGTATGATTTCAAACTTGAAAACCTGACTTTGGAACTTTGGTTTGCACAGTGCACACTGTGCAACAAGTTTTTCAATATAAATACTGCTGAAATTTGTTGAGAGGTTTAAAATTCTTAAACTAATGCGTTAAAGAGTATCTGTTAATTTTTTTCAGTATAAATTCGCCAATGTTGAAACCAAATCCTACTGTTAAGTGTAAACTATATATATATAGAGGCTGTGTTTATTGAACACGCAGTGCCGCTGTGGCAAACACACGGTATGATTTCAAACTTGAAAACCTGACTTTGGAACTTTGGTTTGCACAGTGCACACTGTGCAACAAGTTTTTCAATATAAATACTGCTGAAATTTGTTGAGAGGAAAAACCCAGAAAGTGACCTCAGCTCAACTCCCACTCCTTTTAACTTGTACCCACAGGCTGCAAAGCGTGGTAGCTTTGTAGACTCCAAATCAGGCCAAAATCTATACAACTTATATTTTAGGCCTAACGCTAAAAAATTGAACTTAAATACATTCTGAATTCCAAACTTATCGTAACATAGAAAACTTAAACAAAATTTCTACCGTAATTTATCTACCAACGAGCCTTTAAGGAAATCCAGACTCCAGAGTATATTAATATTTATAGGAAAGTAAAAAATGCACAGTTAAGTACCATAAACCTTCATTGACCCAAAAGGAAAAGGGTCATTCACAAACCCCAGGTAGCAAAACTAAAAGAACACACTATCCCTTTGAACACAAACATAATACTGTAATTCACACACACCTCTACCAACATACTAAAAACAAAAGCCTAAAACAAAGACTGAAGACTAGGGACTGCCAATTTGAGGATCTTAATCCACCTCTTCCATCTTGCTCTCCTCAGCACCATCCTCCTCCAAAGCAGGCATATCAGCATCATCACCACCTGTCTCTTCCTCATCAATGCTAAGACCAAGCTTCAACATCCTGTGAATTCTAGCTGCAAAAGTGTTGGGTTCTTCGAGGCTGAAACCAGAAGTCAAGAGGGCAGTCTCAAAGAGCAGCAACACAAGATCCTTGACAGATTTGTCATTCTTATCAGCCTCAGCTCTCTTTCTCAGCTCCTCCATTATGCCATTGTCAGGGTTAATCTCCATTGTCTTTTTGCTTGACATGTAGGAGCCCATGCTGCTATCCCTCAGTGCCTGAGCCTTCATGATCCTCTCCATGTTTGCTGTCCATCCATATTCCCCAGTCACCAAACAGCAAGGAGAGTCCACAATTCTATCGGAGACAACCACCTTCTCAACCTTATCTCCCAAGATGTCCTTAATGGTCTTGCATAGGTTCTCAAAAGACTTCTTTTTCTCCTCCTTTTTCTGCTTCTCTTCTTCAGTCTCATCGTCGAGCTTCAAACCCTCCTTTGTAGCAGACACCAATTTCTTACCATCATACTCCTTTAACTGCCCAACAGCGTACTCATCAATGGCGTCAACCATATAGAGCACCTCATAGCCCTTCTTCTTTAGCCTCTCCAAGAATGGTGAATTCTCCACAGCCTTCTTGCTCTCACCAGTAATATAGTAGATGTCCTTCTGACCCTCCTTCATTCTTGTCACATAATCCTTCAAACTAGTCAATTCATCACCACTCTTTGTTGAGTGGTAACGGAGCAAATCAGCCAATTTGGCCCTGTTTTGGCTATCCTCATGGATACCCAATTTCAAGTTCTTTGAGAAGGCCTCATAGAACTTGTTGTAATCCTCTTTGTTCTCAGCGATCTCATTGAACATCTCAATGCACTTCTTAACAAGGTTCTTCCTAATCACCTTCAAAATCTTGTTCTGCTGCAACGTCTCGCGAGAGATATTGAGTGGCAAGTCATCAGAATCCACCACACCCTTAACAAATCCAAGATACTCCGGAATGAGTTCCTCACAGTTGTCCATAATGAAAACCCTCCTGACATAGAGCTTGATGTTGTTCATCTTCTTTCGGGTGTCGAAGAGATCAAATGGAGCCCTCTTTGGGACAAAAAGAATGGCCTTGAATTCAAGCTGGCCCTCAACAGAGAAGTGCTTCACAGCAAGGTGGTCTTCCCAGTCATTGGTCAAGCTCTTGTAGAATGCAGCATATTCCTCTTTCGTTATCTCTTCTGGCTTGCGAAGCCAGATGGGTTTCTGCTTGTTGATGAGTTCCCACTCGTGAGAGACCTCTTTGATCTTCTTCTTCTTCGATTTGGTCTCCTTCTCTTCATCAACTTCCTCAATAGCTCCTTCCTCTTCCTTCTTTGGTTCGTCATCTTCATCGTCACTAATCTCTTTCTCAGTTGTTTTCTCAGTCCAAAGATAAATGGGGTAGCTGATGAATTCAGAGTGTTTCTTCACAAGGTCCTTAATCCTCCTCTCTTCTAAGTATTCCAACTGCCCAAGCCCATAACGGTACACAAAATTAATACAACACTAACTATGCACAGATCAATCTAATAAAATTTAAAAAAAAAAAAAAAAAAAAGTACATGTAAATTAAAGAAAACATCAATATGGATTTTTCAACCTTTTGTTGACTACCACTAAATTTCACATAAATTGGCGAGAACACACATTCTAATATGGACTTTTTTTTTAATGTTTTTATTTTTTATTATTATTTTATTTTTTATATAATAGAGTCCAACAAACTAAACGAATTTTAATTAAATTATGCTTGATTATCTCTACAAAAATTCTAAAAATGTCTCCAAACAAATTGAAATTAAATTATGTTTATGTATGTGCTATCTACAATTTCTCTAATTGACTCTTTATATAATACGACATAATATATATATATATATATATATATATATATATATATATATATAATTGTGCATACTTGAAATTTTAATATAATTTTTTTTTAATAAATTGTCAAAATAATTAAAATTTATTTTAAATTTATGGAAATTTTGGTAAAATTCTAATTGATTTAACATTATAAATTTCTTGAAATTTAATCATCTAGAATAAACTAATCCTAGCAATTTAACACATCTAGATCCTGAAAAACAATGTACTACATATAATTTATGAAAAATCGTGTAATTTAACTTTGCAACAAAGTAATTGAATTATTGAATTGAGGAATTTACCTGGTCCTCCTTGAGGAAGAGTGTGATCTTGGTACCCCTACCAAGTTGCTCTCCATTAACATCCCTTGTCACGGTGAAGGAACCACCAGCTTGTGATTCCCAGATGTATTGTTCATCATCATTGTGCTTTGTGGTCACAATAACCCTCTCGGCAACAAGGTAAGCCGAGTAAAACCCAACACCAAATTGACCAATCATGCTCACATCCGCTCCGGCCTGCAATGCCTCCATAAATTCCTTGGTCCCAGACCTCGCAATTGTGCCCAAATTGTTCACCAAATCTATAACCCAAAAACAGAAAAAAGTGTTAGCAATCTAAAATCACATTATATATATATTATTACGTGCTTAATACGAAAACAGAGAGGCATAATATATAAGTACCTGCTTTGGTCATGCCGATACCACTGTCGATGATAGAGAGAGTCTTGTTGACCTTGTCAGGGACGATCCTAATAAAGAGCTCTGGTTGAGCATCGAGTTTGCTCTTGTCCGTGAGGCTCTCAAATCGTATCTTATCCAAAGCCTATACACACAAATTCAAACCAATCAGCCTTAATTCTCATAAAAGAAAAAGAAAAAAGAAACAGAGAGTGAGAGAGAGAGAGAGAGACGTACATCAGAGGAATTGCTGATGATTTCACGAAGGAAGATCTCTTTGTTGCTGTAGAAGGTGTTGATGATCAAGCTGAGAAGCTGGTTGATCTCCGCCTGGAAAGCGAAGGTCTCTGCATCAGCCATCTGCACGTCCGCCATTACTGCACCAAAAGAAAGCGCGCTAGAGAAAGCGAAAGAAAGCAAGAGATCGAGAGAGTTTCGTAGAGAGTCTGATTAGAAAGCAGTTGAATTTTGATGAGTGAGTGAAAGATTGGTGTAGAGGTGTGTGGGTTTATATAATGGAGGAGAGAGAGAGGGTTCGCGATTTCTAGACAAAAAAGGAGTGAGAGATTACTTGGAGAGTTGGGGCGCTTTTCGAATCTTCTACGGCTCTCTGGAGTCTGGACTTATTTTATTTTTGGCTTTTCAGTTTTTTGGGGTGAAACGATGTCGTTTCTTAACTAATCCAGAAAATTCTGTCCTCTCGTGGAGTCTGGAATGTTCTGCGCGCGGTTGAGTTCCTACTCGCCCGTGTTAAGGATCTGGTTATTCACTTCAATAGATTAGGATTGGTTTCTTACCAAAAGATGAAAAAAAAAAAAAAAATTAATTACTAAATATATATATATATATGAAAATTCAAAACTAAATTAATATATGAAAAATAAATTACTATTTATTCAATATTTACAGCCTTTTAAATCGCAATAACAAAATTGTTTCTCAAAAAAAAAAAAAAATCGCAACAATCACCTATAATCAATTCTATATCATTTTTTATATAAAAAAAATCAAATAATCATTATAAAATATTTTATTTTGTTGTGGAATATTCATGTTGCTTGCAAAATTTTAAGATAATAAAAAATTAATAACCATGTCATCAATCAATTTTTTAAATTCAAGTTTTTGTAATTTAAAATAATATATAAAAGATGGGTTTATGGTTTGAATGGTAAATAATATCCAATTAACATGAAAATTGACATTAATTTTAAGAACATATAGAACATATAATTCAATTGTGAGATTTTCAAAATATGAATCTTATAACAAATTATTGAATGATGTAACACAACTTGAACCCAACCCCCTCCCCCCAACACACACACACACACACACACACACATATATATATATATATATATTATAGCAAAAACTGTGTACCTCAACTAACACTTCAAGTGTTTAAATGTTTCCAACTAATGCGCTTAGGGTTTAAAATTTTAAATCACCTCACTCTCAATTATTGATGTATTCAAAATATATATACAAGAAAAAGAAATTACGGAAAAAAATAAAATGAACTTAAAAATTTGTTTAGGTGGGATCAGGCAACACAACATCACTAAAAGCAAATAGTCTCAAACTTTTAACTTTAGTTCTCAAATATCAATTAAGCAATTAAACTTTAATACCAAATATATGGGACAATTGACCGTTTTATTTTTTAGATTCTTTGCATGAGCTTTCAATTTGGATATTCCAAACTTTAATACCAAATACATATAAGTCAAGTGACCATTCTATATTTTAGATTCTTTGAGTCAACTTTAAACTTAACGTGACTAGCTTTCAATTTAGGGAGCCATATATATATATATATATATATATATATATATATATTGTATCTTACTTTCATATATATACATACACCCCATTCTTCTACTAATAGCTCCATCTTTAACTATTCCCTTGCTTGTGGGTAGCGACCCATCCCACCACACATAAAAACAATGGATTACATAAAAAGAAGTACAAATCATGAGAATTATGATTTTTTTATTATCAATATTAATTGTAGGGACGCGTTTTGGATCCTTGGCCCAATAAGCCCACTATAATAAATTTGTAGAGAATAGGTTGGAAAACTAGGCTTTAATGAATGAAATAACATTTACAATGACTTTTAAAAGATCATCAAATAGAAATAAACTTGAGTTGTCTAAGTAAATTTGTCCTTGGCACAATCCGAGGAGGTATGTTCTAATATATATTGATAGAAAATGGTTATAGATATGGTTCAGACTGATACCCCCCTTTTCTCATTGCCTCCTTCTTTTATACCCCCTTTCTCTTACATCTCCACCCTCCACGTACTGACCAGATGGTTGGTGTTGATTCTTGTCCTATCAGCACATTCCTAAAATCTTTATATAGTAGCTGTTCAGGTATCACTTCTACATTAATGCGGTCAGAGAATTAGCTGCAGAGCATTTAATGCGGTGGTAACAGCTTTCTCCCTAGATATTTTAGGACTCTCCTCTTTCCTTTGTTTCTTTAATGCTTATCCATGCCAACAGAACTTCCTGGAACATCCCCCTGGATGGCAGATCACCTCCACGGACCTTGGCTTTGGTGAGCCGAGAAGGTATTCATCCTCGGCCCAAACTCTTGGGCCATTATGATCAAAACTAACTTCTTTTTCTACTAACACGGACTTCCCTGACCACGTCTACTCCTCCTCGGACACTGTTACGTCATAGGATTAACCAAACTAGTGGTACTCTTCAACCATTGGTTCATGCCTTATAAGGTAGAAAGGGAGAGGCAATCTTTCCAATGTGGGACAACAAAAATGCCTAAGGCTCCAAATGTCTAGCCCTTGGTCTTGAAGCAAAAATTGCCCCCACAATAAAAGACCAAACTAGTGGTATTCTTCAACCATTGGTTCATGCCTTATTAGGTAGAAATGGGGAGGCAATCTTTTTAATGTGGGACAACAAAAATGCCTAAGGCTCCAAAAGTCTAGCCATTGACCTTAAAGCAAAAATTACCCCCACAATAAAAGACTAAACTAGTGGTAATTTTCAACTATTGGTTCATGCCTTATAAGGTAGAAAGGGGGACAACATCTATGTTTAAGTAGAGACAAAACTAAAGGACAATTAAGTAAAATGCAACTCTAACTCTCAATAAAACATTACTTAAAAAATATGATCATTTTTCTGTTAATTTTCAAATTGTTTTATCTACTTTTAAATTAAATTCTCAAAATAAAAATTATATATATAAAATAAAAAAACAGGTATTTATTTATTTATTTATTTTTGCTACAAAATAGGACCTAAGCGAGACTTAAAAGTTTCTCTCTTTTTATTTTTATTTTTTTATTAAGCTTCTAAAAAATAATGTACTCCTATATAAGTAAATTTCTAAATTAAATTTATTAGAAATTGATAAAAATTCAAATCCCACATACGATTTTACAACCCCACTACCAAGTATTCCAACTGCCAACAAGAGAGAATGGTGGAAATCATTCAAATGCATTCGGTTTTTGTATAAATCTATCAGTTTTTCAAACTCTAACAATTTAAAAAAAAAAAAATCTTTATCAACAAAAAAAAATTATCAAAAAAGAAACTGTAGAAAAAATACTATATGTTGCTTTCAACGTGTTCTTTAAAAAAAAAAAACCAAATGCACAAATTCAAAATTTCATACTTCCCTAATAATTGCTTTTGTTAAAAACTTTTTTTATTTTTTTTTATCAAACAAATTCTTTATAAATCAGGTAAACTATGCACCCAAAAGCAGGGAAACTATGCAAGTTTAAAATTCCCTCTACCCCTATCTAATAAATTTAAAATTCCCATTAAAAAAATAAGTTTTAAAAATCTTTCATCCTTCACCTCATTCAATGGCCACTACAACAGATCATATTTTTGTTTCAAATATTAATTTTATTGTTTAATACATGAGTTTTTGTTGGGCATAAACATAACACCCAATAGTTTTTTTTTTTTTTTTTTCTCTGTCGTACTCATATTCGCACTACAAAAAATAAATAAATAAACCAGTTTATATTGGCGCTTAAAAAATACCACTATAGATCATTTGAGTGTTCAAGACAATGAATATGTCATTGTTTAGGGTGGTGATGATGATTATTTTGCAGTTCTGTTCTCATGACTTCCATATTAGAATTTGAATAAATCCATTACATTAAGAGCTTTAAGTTTAAATTCGCTTTGTTTCTTTTTTGGATTAATAATCTTAAAAAAGTCAAAATGAATGGCATCTTAATAGTGTGATGAAATTTGGGAAAGAGCTAGTAATATTTGTAAAGTTCTATATAAATTGTAATATCTATAATCACAACATTAGACTTGAGTTTATTATGTGATTATCCTTATATTTTATTATTATACACGAATTTTAATAAAAAAATAAATTATTACATAAATAATTTGGGCTTCTTTTTATCATTTTTATAACTTTTGAAAAGGGAATAAATTTTTTTTATCCTCTCTCTCTCTCTCCTTTAAAATGCATTGATATAATAGATATTTTCTATTTTTTTTTTATAGATGAAGTTTGACATGTAAAAAAAATAATGATTTTATAAATGAAAAAAGGAAATAAATAAAAAATATGAATGAAGGAAAGGAAAATATTAAATTATAAAATTAATTTACACACATTAACTTTGTAAGCTTTGGCCAAGCCGGGGCAATTCTCTCCCTCCTTCTGTTCTCTTAGCCCCTAACTCTGTTATTGATGGCCTCGTGATACTAGCTACAAATCTTAGACCTAATTTCTCATAAATCTCATGATATCGTAGGAATCATTTAATCCTTGGATTAGCCAAGCTATATTTTATTTTTAATACTCCTGCATATTTTCTTGGTTTAACACTCTTTGGACTACCTTCATTGGTTATTTTTTAATTACAAGTAAATTGTATTTGAAATAAGATGAAAATTTCAAAGTTATATAAGCAATAAACAAAATCATATCATATATTTCATATAATCATGAATAGTTCACCTACATTGAATAGTTCAATTTTCATATAAGTAAATTGTATAGTTCACCTACAATTTGAAATGGTTTCAAATTTAACCCTAACCATTAAAATTTTTTAACTAAAGTAGTGAACTTTTCAGTGGGCTGTAGTCCCACATTGGTCCCGTGTGTGTTAGTAAGACTTTATAAGCCATGTTTATTCCCTCAAAAGATAGGCCATTTTGATGGGATACGTATTGTAAGCTCTTATGAGTCTTACTTTCCCCTCCCCTGTGTGTTAACTTCTAATCTAACTAAATTTTCACAAAAAAGAGTGGTGAACTTTTCAAATTTTTTGAATTCAAACCCTTTTACGATTTTTAAAAATAACATAAATTCACCAAAGTTGATACATTGTACTGAAGACCCAGAAGACCTCCGAGGTGTGGCAGCTTTTTTGAGGCCTACAAATATAAGATTGCACCTTATCATAACATAGAAAACTTAAACAAAATTTCTAGAGCAATTTATCCACCAACGAGACATGAAGGAAATCCAGGGTGTATTAAATTTATAAAACAGTACAAAATACAGAGTGAAGCACCACAAGGACCCTTACAGAGCAAAAGGTTTCACAAATTCCAGGTAACAAAACTAACAGAAATCAGACCTCCCTTTTAACACAACTCACACACACCTCTACCGCGTACCAAATTTCCAAAAAAGTAATAACCAAAAGCCATAACAAAGACTGAAGACTGGGGACTCCCAATTTGAGGAGCTTAATCCACTTCTTCCATCTTGCTCTCCTCAGCATCCTCCTCCTCCAAAGCAGGCATATCAGCATCGTCACCACCGGTCTCTTCCTCATCGATGCTAAGACCAAGCTTCAACATCCTGTGAATTCTAGCAGCAAAAGTGTTGGGTTCATCAAGGCTGAAACCAGAAGTCAAGAGGGCAGTCTCAAAGAGCAGCAACACAAGATCCTTGACAGACTTATCATTCTTATCAGCCTCAGCTCTCTTTCTCAGCTCCTCCATTATGCCATTGTCAGGGTTAATCTCCATTGTCTTTTTGCTTGACATGTAACCGCCCATGCTATTATCTCTCAGTGCCTGAGCCTTCATGATCCTCTCCATGTTTGCGGTCCAGCCGTACTCCCCAGTCACCAAACAACAAGGAGAGTCTACAATTCTGTCAGAAACAACCACCTTCTCAACCTTGTCTCCCAAGATGTCCTTAATGGTCTTGCACAAGTTCTCGAAAGACTTCTTTTTCTCCTCCTTTTTCTGCTTCTCTTCTTCAGTCTCATCGTCAAGCTTCAAACCCTCCTTTGTAGCAGATACCAATTTCTTACCATCATACTCCTTTAACTGCCCAACAGCATACTCATCAATGGCA
Organism: Quercus wislizeni; assembly: GCA_023055345.1. Classification (NCBI taxonomy): domain Eukaryota; kingdom Viridiplantae; phylum Streptophyta; class Magnoliopsida; order Fagales; family Fagaceae; genus Quercus; species Quercus wislizeni. The sequence goes on along the minus strand of JALGQJ010000015.1, from coordinate 5,093,638 downwards.
TCAACCATATATAGCACCTCATAACCCTTCTTCTTAAGCCTCTCCAAGAATGGTGAATTCTCCACCGCCTTCTTACTCTCACCGGTAATATAGTAAATGTCCTTCTGACCCTCCTTCATTCTGGTCACATAATCCTTCAAACTAGTCAATTCATCCCCACTCTTTGTTGAGTGGTAACGGAGCAAATCAGCCAATTTGGCCCTGTTCTGGCTATCCTCATGGATACCCAATTTCAAGTTCTTTGAGAAGGACTCGTAGAACTTGTTGTAATCCTCTTTGTTCTCAGCGATCTCGTTGAACATCTCAATGCACTTCTTAACAAGGTTCTTCCTAATCACCTTCAAAATCTTGTTCTGCTGCAACGTCTCACGAGAGATATTGAGTGGCAAGTCATCGGAATCCACCACACCCTTCACGAATCCAAGGTACTCGGGAATGAGCTCCTCACAATTGTCCATAATGAACACCCTCCTAACATAAAGCTTGATGTTGTTCATCTTCTTTCTCGTGTCAAAGAGATCAAATGGAGCCCTCTTTGGGACAAAAAGAATGGCCTTGAATTCGAGCTGGCCCTCCACAGAGAAGTGTTTCACCGCAAGGTGTTCTTCCCAATCATTGGTCAAGCTCTTGTAGAATGCAGCATATTCCTCTTTTGTTATCTCCTCTGGCTTGCGAAGCCAGATGGGTTTCTGCTTGTTGATGAGTTGCCACTCGTGAGAGACCTCCTTGATCTTCTTCTTCTTCGATTTGGTCTCCTTCTCTTCATCAACTTCCTCAATAGCTCCTTCCTCTTCCTTCTTTGGTTCGTCATCTTCATCGTCATCACTAATCTCTTTCTCTGTTGTCTTCTCAGTCCAAAGATAAATTGGGTAACTAATGAACTCAGAGTGTTTCTTCACAAGGTCCTTAATCCTCCTCTCCTCCAAGTATTCCAACTGCTCAAACCAATAACGGTACACAAAATCAATACAACACTAACTATAGATCAATCTAATAAAGAATTAGTAGTATATGTAAATTAAAGAAAGCATATATATGGATTTTTTAACTTCTGTTGACTACCACTATAGTACACATAAATTTGTGAGAACACACATTCTATTATGGTTTTTTTTTTTTTTTTAAATAAATAATTCGGTTTTAAGAATTACAAATAGTAATAAACTAAGTTATGTATTTTTTGATTACATTATAAAAGTGACCAACACTAAACAAGCTTTAATTACATTATGCTTGGTTGTCTCTAAATGTCCCCAAACAAATTGCATTTTAAATTATGTATGTTCTTTCTACAAATTCTCTAATTGAATCATTATTTATAATACTTAACGTAGTAAATAAATATTTGTACATACTTGAAATTTTATTATAAACAAAAATAAATTTAAATTTAAAAGATCAATATAATTAAAATAAATTATAAAATTTACTTTTAAATTTATGGAAAATTTTGGTAAATTTCTAATAATTGATTTAACATTCTAAATTTCTTGAAATTTAATTATCTAGAATAAACTATCCTAAAATTTCATTTAAAATAAACAAAATCTGTACTAACAATTATTAAAACATGTGTAGTAGACTACAAGTTAAGTGTAACACATCTACGACCTAAAAAGGCAATGTAGTACATGTAATTTATTTGCAACAAAGTAATCGAATTAGTGATTTGAGGATTTTACCTGGTCCTCTTTGAGGAAGAGTGTGATCTTGGTACCCCTACCAAGTTGCTCTCCATCAACATCCTTTGTCACAGTGAAGGAACCACCAGCTTGCGATTCCCAGATGTATTGTTCATCGTCATTGTGCTTTGTAGTCACAATAACCCTCTCAGCAACAAGGTAAGCCGAGTAAAACCCCACACCAAATTGACCAATCATGCTCACATCAGCTCCGGCCTGCAATGCCTCCATAAATTCCTTGGTCCCAGACCTCGCAATTGTACCCAAATTGTTCACCAAATCTACAACCCAAAAACCAGAAAAAGTATTAGCAATCTAAAATCACAGTAAATATTATCATGTGCTTAATAAGAAAACAGAGAAGCATAATATATAAGTACCTGCTTTGGTCATGCCGATACCACTGTCGATGATAGAGAGAGTCTTGTTGACCTTGTCAGGGACGATCCTAATGAAGAGCTCTGGTTGAGCATCGAGTTTGCTCTTGTCTGTGAGGCTCTCAAATCGTATCTTATCCAAAGCCTATACACACAAATTCAAACCAATCAGCCTTAATTCTCATAAAAGAAAAAGAAAAAGAAACAGAGAGTGAGAGAGAGAGAGAGAGAGACACGTACATCAGAGGAATTGCTGATGATTTCACGAAGGAAGATCTCTTTGTTGCTGTAGAAGGTGTTGATGATCAAGCTGAGAAGCTGGTTGATCTCAGCCTGGAAAGCGAAGGTCTCTGCATCAGCCATCTGCACGTCCGCCATTACTACACCAAAAGAAAGCGCGCTAGAGAAAACGAAAGAAAGAAAGCAAGAGAGAAACAGCGAGAAATTTTTCTAGAGAGAGTTGAAAGCAATTGAATTGTTATAAGCGAGAGATTTGTGTAGAGGTCAGTGGGTTTATATAATTGAGGAGAGAGAGGGTTTCCGATACAAGCACGAAGAAGAGAGAGAGAAGACTTGGAGTTGAATTAAGGGATTCTGGAGTCTTCTACGGCTCACTGGAATTATTTGATTTTTTTTTTGGGGGGGTGAAATTGAAACGATGTCGTTGCATTACTAATCTAGAAAGTTCTGTGTCCTCTTGTGGTCTCTGGAATGTTCTCTTCTTTTTAGTGTAGGACTCGCTCGTGTGTTGACTTTGCACGTGCGGGTTAACGTCTATACTCTATGCGCATCTACTGTCATTAATTTTTTTAAAAATAAATTAAGGGATTATTATAATAAGGTTTATTTATTTATTTCACCATACCCGTGCTTTTTGAGATATTTGACTATTCCACACAGGACGGAGCCATTCTTTGGCTTTGGGGGGCCAATTTTGGGGAAAAAATTAGTAGTATATATATAGTAACTGATTTTAGCAATTTTGCCAAATAAAATTACTCTTGCCCCCTTAACAAAATCATTAGCCCTCTTAAACAAAAAGAAGAAGCCCATAAAATATATATATTTACAGATCTAGAATCCCAAAATACAAATTAGTAAGCTCAAAAAAATTAGTCCAACCATAAAATGACCAAGAGAAAATAAGCTAAAGAAAATTTAGCCCAATCAACCAATTTTAGACCTAGCCCTTGAAACTTTTAAACAAAACCAATCTGAACTCAATACCACAACAGATTCCCGAAACCATTCCATCAAATTCCAAAAAAAATAAAGAAGAGCAAAAACCTAATCAGAAACACTTGTGAAGGCCAAGGGATGATTGTGTGAGGAGGTAAAGTGAAAACATCAGGAACTGGTTAGAGCATTCACATCAGCTCGTGGAAAAGATTCCGTCTATTTTACACAAAAAGCCTACTTTTTCTATTTTACACCATTACTTTTACAAAACACCCACATCAGTTTATTTATTTTACAAGACTATTCAATAAAATATTCATTATTCATCAATTTTTTATTATTTTCCCTAATGGTTATACTTTTTTTAATTTAAATTTATATTTTAAGTAAACTACCAACACCAGTGGCTCGGCCAATAGAGCCGCTTGTGGTGGAGGTCCGATGGCCCACCGGATTGGTGTCTCTGACCATTGTACCACCATCACCGATGGGCCGATTGCTGTAATAGTGTCTCCGACGACCGCCGTCGAATCAATGTCTCCGACGATCGCCGCCGAATCAATGTCTCAGACGACCGCCGCCGAATCGATGTCTCCGACGACCGCCGCCAAATCAATGTCTCCGACCACCGTATTACTAAAATCGGTGACCGAATCGATGTCTCTGACCACCGTATTACTAGAATCGGTGACCGAATTGATGCTGTTGAATCGATGTCTCTGATCAACGATCATTTTTTTTTTGACCCAACGGTCATAATTTTTATTGTTATATCCACCGGTCATAATTTTGAAATTCAAACGGTAAATTCAAACCTAACTTTAAACCCAATGGTAAATTCAAACATAAATGTCATATTTTTTTAACTTTAAATCCAATGGTAAATTCAAACCTAAAAGTCATATTTTTTTTTAAACTTTAAACCCAATGGTAAATTCAAACCTAAAGATCATATTTTTTTTAACTTTAAACCCAATGATAAATTTTCTAAGTTTAATATTACTAAGTTCCCAAAAAATTGAGACAACAAAAAGCCGTATATAAGTTGACAAACCCTTAGGTAAGTTTGTCAACTCAAGTTTAGTTGTAAACTTACACTAGATACTATCCTGATCATTGGTCATTTTTAACACAACTGTAGCTATTCAACAAAGCTTATGCAGAAAAATAACAGTAAGCAGAAAAATAACACTGCAGAACAATAACACTATGCAGAAAAATGACATTGCAGAAAAATAATTATGCAGAAAAATAACACTATGCAGAAAAATGACAGTATGCAGAAAAATAACACTGCAGAAAATGACAGTATGCAGAAAAATGACACTGCAGAACAATAACAGTATGCAGAAAAATGACACTGCAGAAAAATAACACTGCAGAACAATAACACTATGCAGAAAAATGACACTGCAGAAAAATAATTATGCAGAAAAATAACATTACCCAGAAAAATGACAGTATGCAGAAAAATAACACTGCAGAAAAATAACATTATGCAAAAAAATGACACTATGCAGAAAAATGACAATATGCAGAAAAATAACACTGCAGAAAATGACACTATGTAGAAAAATGACACTGCAGAAAAATGACACTATGCAGAAAAATAACAGTATGCAGAAAAATAACACTGCAGAAAAAAAAATTATACAGAACAATAACACTATGCAGAAAAATAACACCATGCAGAAAAATGACACAATGCAAGTACAGCCACCTGTTGAGAAAGTGCAGAAAAATAGCATATACAACTAATAAAATCAGCAACCAATAAAATAACATATTTACATTCAAATAACATTTACAACCAATAAAATCAGCAAGTACAACCGTCTTCAACAGAGACATTGCTTCACCCAAAATAGAATGACAAGAACAGAATCACAAATTAAATTGAATAATCAAGTGCTATTGTTCGTGCACAATACAAAATTTACAACATTGCATCTATTTCCTTGCACAAGTAAAGACTACAAAAATATATCTAACATGATTAGAGATTGAGAGCATGGAATTCAACCACAACCAAGCATAGATGAAGCACCCTTATGGTCTAATTCATAACCAAGCACCCTTATGGTCTAATTCATTGACCAATTCATGTACAAACACAAGAAAATCAAACCTCAAAGCAACAGAATTGAGAGCATGGAATTCAACCATAGAAATAATAAGTATTCAACCTCAAACCTCAAACCTCAAACACAAGATAAACCCACATGGAATTCTAACTTGCTAGGCATCATTTTTTTTATTTTTATTAAGTACTTGGGCAGCCGCCATATTGCAAATAAATTTTAGCAAAATCCATGTGTAAGAATGAAATTTAAAAGAATACAATAAAGAACACATGGTACTAAAATGTTTATATCAAATGCTAAATTCACAGACAAAAATGCTAAATTCCTTCCTATATTGAAATGTACATATTACATCTTTTCTTTATGAATAGTTTTCTTTTTATTCCAAACTTTCTTCTCTTCCAAATTTAAATTCCTTTTATTTTCCATACAAGCAACCAATTAGAGAAACAACTATTTAGTATAAAATAAAAAAATACTTCCAGTGATCTATTTTTGGTTAAATCAATTGAAGATTGGACACTGTAGGGAGCTCCTAATCGCCATCTCCGTGTTGGTGGGTGCTTCTAGTTGCAGCTACTTAGTGCTAATACTGATTCTATTAAGGGTTAGTCTTCTTTGTCCTGTTCCACAGCATTTATATGGCTTTCTTTTTGGTTGGGGAAAATGAGTAGTTTAGGCTGTATCTAAGATGAGATGCCATATTATCATATTCTACTCATTAAAAATAAAATGGAGGTCACAAAACTCAGAACAAGATGACATTCTAGATACAGCACTATAATTATTTGTATAGTGTTCCCACTTCCTACTTCCCACTAAAGCTTATTCAATACCAACATATTAAGCCTAGGTTTTGAACCAGTTATCCACAGAGAACATTGATCCTTATAAATGGAGAACAATAATAAACAGAAAAAATCACCAAGGGAATAAATAATGTGTCTCCAATATTTGTAAATTGAAATTAATATCATATAGCTTAACACAGTAGACATCTCTAGACTACCTTATGTACTAAATTCCTTATGATCTGTAGTTCTAGGAATTTTGAGAGAGACAGATGTTTACCGGCATGGAAGTAGTTGTTACTAAGACTTTTGCAGTTGAGGTTGAGGTTGACCATTTTGAAAGAGCTTTCAAATTCAGTTACCTAACTTAAAGATTTGATTATTTCAAACTTTAGGGGTTGAGAATTTCATTCAATCTATCACCATAACCACCCCCCAAAGGGGGTCCCAAAATTAATAAATCAGTTAACAATCACTGTTTAGTATTCACTTGTCTTTTTTTGAAAGTCTCTCAAGTCATCAGAGTGTTCATTCAAGAAGAACAACCAGAGACTTTTTGTTACATATCTCAATTAAAGTTCCACTACCACCTAAACCAACGAGAACTGGCATGTCTTGGAATTATCTTTATCTATGATGGCATTTGTTCTCGTTTCCCCTTTGAATATTGGTTGAACATTGGCTATTATTCAAACCTATTTCTTTCTGGGCAAGCTTTTCACTTTTCAGTCAGCAGTATTGAATCTTTTAAGCCAAAGGAAAGGGAAATCCCATATTAGAAACTCTTAAGCTAGCCAGTATCAATTTGAACATCTTTATTAAGAAAGCGCTTGCTGTCACTGCCAGATAAGAGATACATTTATTTATTTATTTAATAATGAACTCTATAAGCTTGTGATATATACATAATCTGAAAATGTAGTAAAAGAAAAACTACTAAAGAACTTGGACAAAGAAGCCCTCATCTCTTTTTATTCTCAAACCACAATCCCCACCTCCCAATTCAGATCAGACCCATGGGGGACTGGGATATGATCTCTTGATTCATTGTCATAGATTCAGCCAGAAATGCAACAATAAATCATTAACACAACATAATTGCACCTTAAAAAGAGATACCGCCAATAATATACGAATAAGAAAATGTTAGTGGAAATGGAAAATGACTAGTTTATGCTGCCCAGACAAGACCCAATACACCCGCCCGATAATCTAGTGACTTTTGCTAAGCAACAAAACCAGCCACAATAGCCAAAGGCTACAATACAGGGCAAGCTACCCCAAACAACAACTTGACAAAACCAGCTAAACTACACAGCCAAGTCCAATTATACATACACACTGACCAGGCACAAAATCTCAGCAGCTAACTAACCAAATACAAGGTAATCACGGCAATAAAGCTAACAACCAAATATCCACACAGTAAATCAGCTAGAAATCTGTAACTATGAACATCAAACAGAGCAAAGTTAATAAATTAAAACATAGATTGAAACTTTTTTGACCTATCAAGAACAAAGTTCATAAATTAAAACTCGTTTATGTAGAACTATCCCATGGAGGTACTAAAACAGCACACCAGCTCTCAAAAATAACTTCGGGTGTGCTCCGAAGAATCCATAAAAAAAAAACCCAAACCAGAAAAAATTTGAAACAAGAAACCCCCAAAAAAATTAGTTTAGAGAAACTCCCAAGAATCTTGATTGAAACCAAAAAACTCTAAAATCTCAATGAGAAAAACCCATACCTTTTTTAGAGAAATCAGCCCCAACGTCTGTCAATAGAGAAGATTCCGTCAACCCAATGATCCACCCTCCTCACCGGAACTGCAAAACTCCTAAACCGATCACATTTTATTTCCCATGGTGATGAGAATGAGCAAAAGAATTCGGTGATGAGAATGAGCAAAAGAATATGAGAGGAAGAACTCAAGAGGGAGAGGGTAGCTGAGAGTGAGAGAGGCGTTGGTGTGCTCAGTGAGATGAGAGAGAAAAAAAGAGCGAAAATGAGGTACTGTACATATAATACTGTACATATAATATTATTTTAAGTTATAAACGGGCTACAGTGCCCGTGTAAATTTACACGGGTACTGTAGCTCGTTGAAAATTATACACGAGTTTACATGATTTTAGAAAGACTGATGTAGTGTATTTTTTGCTTCAAAATGTGTAAAAATGGTCAAAATGTGTATTTTACACATTTATACACAATTATGCAAGAGCTGATGTGAATGCTCTAGACAGGCAAAGTGGGTACTTGTGATTTTGCATCTCTCTTTGGTGTCTCTGTTGTTGTTTTTATTTTTTCCCTAGACTTTTCTTTCTCTATTTGAAATTTGATAATAATGAGTGGTGGGGCTTTAAAGACTAAAGGGACTCCCAGAGTTTTTATCAAAAAAAAAAAGGGACTCCCAAAGTGTGTCAGTGAATATGTGATGTTAGTGTGTGGGTCTGGTGTGTGTGGTGTGTTATTTTATTTTATTTATTTTGTAGTAATATACTATTATGTTCAAAAAAAAGCAAAGTAATACTATAGTAGTAAATATTAAAAAGTAATAAATAATAATTAGTGAACTTTGTGTTTGGCAAAGTTAAAATTCACTGGGGTTATTCATTTTTAACTTTTAACTTAATTAGTTGGTTGATTAGTTAAGAAACTATTTGAATTGTTATGGGATCAACGTTGTTATTCAAGTATGATCAATATAATTATATAAATTATATGTGATTTTTGGGATTTAAATAATTATTGAGTTCCATCATGAAACAAATGACATAGATTGAAGTTCTAATGTATTAATAAAAAATATATATATTGAAAAATGGTTATTTTGTAATTTCTCTTTTATTGATATTTCTTTAATATTGAATGGTAGCTTGGATTTTCATGAAAAAAATATTTGTTAATGTTTTCCCCCCCCCCCCCCCCCCAAATACAACTCCGGGCTCCGTCCTTGATTCCACATGTGCTAAGTAATTACATGGAAGAATTATTTGATATGGAGATAAGACTTGATTTTAAGGGAGGAATTTATGATAAACCAAATAATACAAAACCATTCATGTAAAAACTAGATGATACTTTAATATATAAAAAATTATAGAAAATAAAACATGTTTGTTATATTATGTTTCTTTGTTAGGGGTTGTATATACCTGAATAAGTTATTTTCACTTAATTTTTTGAACCCAAAATTTCACTTAGTATATGTAAGGACCAGATTTGGATCCTTAGCCCAATCGGTGGATGGATTTAGATCCAACAAACCCAAAATAATGAATTTGTAGAGAGTGAGTTGGAAAGCTGGGTTAAGATGAGTTGGACAACAAATATGATGGGCTCAAATCATAAGAACAACAAATATGAGTTGGACAACAAAGCTGGTTTAAGTTAAAGAAAATCTTCCTCGGCAAAATCCGAGGAGATCAGTTCTAATATATTTCTCACAAGTCTGATTACAAGTTTGGTTCCTGATTGCTACAGTGTTTCTCTGTTGATTTCTCAATCCCTCTCTCTCATTGCCTCACTCTCCTTTTATACTACCTTCCCCTTTCATTTCTACCCTCCACGTGAAGTCTTAATGGTTGGTGTTAATACTTGTCCCATCAGCTCCTTCTTGAAATTTTTTGGTAGTAGCTGTAAGCCTGAAAATCACTGTTTAGGTATCAACTCCATATTAATGTGGCTAGAGAGTTATCCGCAAAACATGTAATGCAATGGTAGCAACTTTTTCTTTAAATATTTTAGGACTCCACTCTGTACTTTGTTTCTGTAATGCTTATTTGTGCCAACAGAACTTTCTGGAACACTCCCCCAGACGGCAGACCATCTCTACGGACTTCGGCCTTGGTTGGCCGAAGAGGCATTCATCATCAGCATAACCTCCTGGGCTATTATAATCAAAACTAACTCATTCATTTACTAACATGGGCTCCCTTGACAATGTTTACCCCTCATTAGGCGACCCCTTATCCTCAGCTTAGATATCAGGCCCAACATAAACATAAATAATGAGCTCCTGGGCCTAATACCCCTACAGTATACTATTCACATAAAAAGTCTTTTAGTAGCTACACAAAAATCAAGTACAAGTAATGTGAATTCTGATATTTTGGTTAATAATGACTTATAAAATGATTAGATTGTAATAATTTTAAAATTGTGCTGTGAACATATATGCATTTGAAATTTTAGAGTTTAACGTGGAAACATTAAACTTGCAAGTGGGTTAAAATATTTTGACTTCAAATTAGAGAACTAGAGTTTAAAATTCTACCTACACCATAAAACTGATTTGTGTTAGAGCAATTATCATGGGTAGACTCACTTTTCAAAATAGATTATGATATTTCTTGGAGTGTGTATTGTTTAATAATGACATAATATTCATATAAGAAACTATGTATAAATAAGTAAACAATCAAAATTTGATGTGTATTCTCAAATTGAAACAGAGTGACAGCTGATGGGATTAACAAACTCTCCTTCCTGGGACGAGCTCATCAAATGTACCCATCCACCTTGACGCATCACAGACGAACACAAGGGAGCCATTAATGAAAGCATTAAATAGCTCGGACAATTAGTAAACAGTTGGTAGAACGTTGGAGCCTCATTAAAACCCATATTCATGAGCCCTGAGGCGTTACAAAAAGGGCACTAAAGCCACAATTAAGTCCCCAACGGCTAGGAACCATGAAGTTGTATATATTACAAAAAGGGCACTAAAGCCACAATTAAGGCCCTAACGGCTAGGAACCATGAAGTTGTATATATACACACTTATCATAGACAAATTAGGTATATAGACTCACCTAAAGGTATTCATAGACACTATGATATTCAGTCCTCTCTTATTATTCTCTAAAAGCTTCTATATACTGACTTTGGTATTGGAGGCGTGGTGGCAGGCACCACACTAGTGACCATCTTAAGGGAGCCATTGTTCCACATTTGCAGAGATAGTGACGAGGACCTAGCTCCATCTAGACGAACTTACAAGACTGACGATTTGCACTTCATCAGTTTGGCGCCATCTGTGGGAACGACATTTTCGCACTTAGGTTCGAAAGTATAGTTTCCAATCAATTCCTAAATTCAGTTGGAGTCCAACCACAATCCTGCAGCATTAGCCCTGCAAGTCCAGGCACTTGCAGCTAGTGTCGAAAAGCTCACTAGAAAGAATCATGAGATAAGGCTACGGCTTCAACAAGAGGAAAATCGGTCCAGGATCAATCAAGAAGACGACGAGGATAGTTAAAGAAGGAGCGACCATCGAAGGCCAGCCACTCTAGATGAACCAAACTCAAATCTTTTCTGGGAGATGAGAAAGGAAATGGACAAGCTGAGGAATGCCATTAAAAGGGAGACAGATTGAAGCTTGGATAGGATGGTCAGGACGACAGATTCGCCTTTTACAGCGACAGTCCTAAAATGCCCAGTGCCGTCAAAATTTTACCTGCCTCAACTTGAACAGTTTGACAGCCTCAAGGACCCCCTGGACCCCCTCAACACCTTCAAGACGACATTAGACCTTCAACAGCCTCTTAACGAAATACTATGTTGCTTTTTCCCCACCACTCTTAAAGGAGCTGTAAGGGAGTGGTTCATGAAGTTACCAACATCGTCTATTAACAACTTTAAGCAGTTGGGCAATGCCTTCTTGCGACACTTCGTTGGAGGGCAACGCCTGAAGAGACTAGCAAACCACTTACTCATCATTAGACAAGTGGAAAAAGAGACCCTAAGGTCATATGTGAAACGTTTCATTCGAGAAACCTTAGAGGTAGACAAAGTTAATGACAAGATACAATTAACTACCTTTAAAGCTGGATTGAAATCCAGAGAATTCGTGGTCTCACTCACGAAGAATCCTCTTAAGACGATAGCGAAAATACTCTTAAAGACACAGAAGTACATGAACGCAAAAGACGCTTTAGCCGCGATAAAGGATGAGGAAAAGACCAGTGAAAAAGGAAGGAAGGAGGACAATCGTAGAGGACGAAAAAGGGAACATCAAGATCATCAAAAAGCGATGAGGGTAAAAGGAAAGACAAAAAAGCTCATCGAACGGTAAAATTCACTCCTTTAGTTATTTAGTTATGCTTGTTGATAAAATTTTGGCGCAGATTAAAGATTAGCACTATCTTAAATGGCCTAGACCATTACATTCATCACCCAACGTGCGTGATAAGAAGAAGTATTGTCATTTCCATAAGGATCACGACCATTACACAGAGGATTGTAGAGACCTGAAGGAGCAGATAAAGGAGCTCATACGAAAAGGGAAATTGCTGAGATTTGTGAAGAAGGGGAGTACAGTAGGTTTAGGGACGATGACAAGGACAAGCATGAAGCCTCACCAAAGGACGAGGATCGTACGCCTCAACGTCCACCAAGCATGATTGGAGATATAAAGTCGATCATAAGCGGGCCATCCACAAAAGGGTCGTTTAAGTCCCTCAAGAAGTCATATCAGAGGCAGGTGAACAGCGTCCACAGGATGCCCCTGAAACAGAGATGAACGAACAGGGATATGTTTTTCTCTGAAGAAGATGCTAGAGGGGTGAAGCCCAATGACCCCTTAGTCATAATGTTAACGATAGAAGGGTTCAACACCCGGAGAATCCTCATGGATAATGGCAACTTCGCGGACATCATCTATCTCTCTGCTTTTCAGCAACTGAAGTTAGATCCAAGGAGGCTACGCCCATTTGACTCCCCCCTTATCAGTTTCAGTAGAGACAGGGTGTATCTTAAAGGCATAGTGACACTGACGGTCATAGTGGGGACTCACCCAAGGTAGCTGACTCGTCAATTGGACTTTTTGGTGGAAGACTATCCTTCATTGTACAATGTGATTATCGGGAGGCCTACACTCAACCGTTGGAAAGCAGCCACATCCATCTATTGCTTGAAGGTAAAGTTCACGACAGAAAACGGTGTGAACGAGGTAAAAGGAGATCACGTACTAGCCAGGGAATGCTACCAAGTCGTGTTAACTACAAAAGAAAACCATACGTGGATGATCGAGGAGAAGGAAGAAGATAAAGTGGAAGCCCTGGAGACAGTAGAGTTGGTCGAAGGAGAAACAACAAGGATGACTAGAATAGGGATGACATTGAATCCCGAGATGAGGACGAGACTTGTCTAGTTCCTTAAAGAAAACTTAGATGTCTTTGCATGGAGTCACGAGGACATGATAGGTATATCCCCAAAGGTCATCCAACACAGGCTAAATGTGGACCCCAAGAAGAAGCCTGTCCAGCAGAGACGATGGGTCTTCTCTCCAAAACAGAATCAAGCAATTACAGACGATGTTAACATACTGTTTCCAGTAGGTTTTATTCGGGAAGTCTACTACCTAGATTGGCTTGCCAATGTCATCCTAGTGAAGAAAGTGAATGGAAAATAGAGAATGTGCGTGGACTTCATGAACCTAAACAAAACTTGTCCAAAAGACAGTTTCCCTCTGCAAAGGATAGACCAATTAGTGGATTCTACAGTAGGGCATAGAATACTGACGTTCATGGATGCATTCTTGGGATACAATCAGATAAAGATGGTTGAAGAAGACCAGAAGAAAATTGCTTTTATCACAAGTCAAGGACTCTATTGCTATAAAGTGATGCCCTTCGGATTGAAAAATCTAGGAACAACCTACTAGAGGTTAGTGAATAAAATGTTCAGCGAATAGATCGGAAGGAATATGGAGGTATATATGGATGACATGCTTGTCAAGAGTAAAGAAGAGCTTGCTTATCTGGACGACCTTAAAGAAACGTTCGCCACACTCAGACAATACTAGATGAAGTTGAACCCCAGTAAGTGTGCATTTGGAGTAGCCTCAGTGAAATTCTTGGGGTTCATGGTGTCCTAAAGGGGGATAGAAGCAAATCCAAAGAAGGTGTGTGCCATACTCGATACGACGTCACCAAAGATTGTCAAGGAAGTCCAGAAGCTCACAGAAAGGATAACAGCACTCAACAGGTTCGTCTCTAGAGCGACGAACAAATGCTTACCCTTCTTCAAGACACTGAAGCAAGCTTTTGTTTGGACTGACAAATATGAGATAGCTTTTCAAGAACTCAAGTGTTGCCTAAGCAATCCACCCTTCCTAAGTTTGTCCATGGAGGGGAAAAACTTGTATTTGTATCTGGCAGTATCAACCACAGCCGTGAGTGCAGCCTTAGTTCGAGAAGAGGACATGAATCAACTCCCAATCTATTATGTTAGCTAAGCTTTCTAAGGGGCAGAAGCCAAGTACTCGAGGATTAAGAAGATTGCATTCGTATTAATAGTAGTTTCGCGTAAGCTACAACCTTATTTTCAAGCGAACCCCATCTTGGTAATGATAGACCAACCAATTAAGAAGTCAATGAACAGGCCCGAGGCAGCAAGGAGAATGGTCTAATGGGCCATTGAGTTTAGCCAGTTCGACATTGAGTACCACCCCAAGACGGCTATTAAAGTGCAGGCATTGGCGGACTTCATCGCTGAGTTCACCATCCCAATCGAGGACAGCCTCCCTAACAAAGCAAAACGATGGACGATACAAACTGATGGTTTGTCAGCCCAAAAGAGGGGAGAAGTAGGGGTCGTCATCATCACCTCAGACGAGGAAATGCTTAAATATGGAATTCAGCTAAAATTCTTGGCCATCAATAATGAAGCCGAGTATGAAGGAATATTGACAAGGCTAAGGGTCGGAAAAGCACTAAGAGCTAAAAACTTGCTCCTCCAGAGTGATTCTAAACTGGTAATAGGGCAGATAAAGGAGGAATATGAAGCAAAGGAGGAAAGAATGCAAAAATACCTTAGGTTGACGAAACACTTAACACGAGAGTTCGATGGGGTGGAATTTGTGCAGATCCCTAGAAGCCAGAACATGATAGCAGACGAGATTGTGAAACTAGCATCGTTAGAAGAAAGATCAACAAGCATGGGCTCAGAGATGGAAGTCCAGAAACATCTCAGCATTGAAGAAGTCTCTACATTTGCAATCCAGAGCATAAATAGTTGGATGACCCTAATCATATCCTTCCTCTAAGACGGACACCTTCCACAGGATGTTGAGGAGAACGGAAAGGTCAGGAAGAGAGCAGTTGGATTCACAATCCTGAATGACACCCTGTATAAGAGAGGTTTTTCCTTGCCTTACTTGAAGTGTGTCGACAAAGAGGAAGTCAAGTATATTCTGGAAGAGATCTATGAAGGGGTTTGCAGAGACCATGCAAGCCCTAGGTCCTTGGTAAGTAACGTTATCAGAACAGGCTACTTCTTACTATGCAAGTAGACGCAAAGGAGCTCGTCAAGAAGTGCGACAAGTGCCAAAGGTTTGGGAATGTCCAACGCCTTCCAGCCAAGAGACTAACTATGATAGTCTCCCCTTGGCCATTTGCACAATGGGAAATTGACATTGTCGGCCCACTACCTCGAGGTAAGGGATAGGTAAAGTTTCTACTAGTCGCTATTGATTATTTCATAAAATGGGTTGAAGCGGAGGCATTATCAACCATTATCAAAGCAAAAATCTAGAGTTTCGTATGGAAGAACATAATTTGTAGGTTTGGGATTCCACGGACGATCATATCAGATAATGGGCGTCAGTTCAACAATTAAGGATTCAGGGATTTTTGTTCAAGTCTAGGGATCAAGAACCAGTTCTCATCCCTAGGAAATCCACAAGAAAATAGATAAACGGAGGTGACTAATCGAACACTACTCAAGATCATCAAAGCCAGGTTGGATGATGCTAAGGGAGCTTGGCCCAAGGAATTGCCCAATGTCTTGTGAGTTTACAGGACTACAACAAGAATCCTAACAGGAGAAACCCCTTTCAAACTCACTTACGACACTGAGGCGATAATCCCGGTCAAGGTGAGAATAACCAGCATCAGACGAGAGATGTTCCATGAGGAAAGCAACGACGATCAACTGAAAGTCAACCTGGACTGCTTGGACGAGGTCAGAGATGGAGCTTCTAACAAGATGACAAAGTACCAGCAGAAGATGGCCGAGTATTACAACAAGAGAGTGAAGCTCAGAAGACTTGACATAGGGGACCTCATCCTATGCAAAATCACCCCGGCAACCAAAGACCCTGCCTAAGGGAAACTCGGCCCAACTTGGGAAGGTCCCTACCAGGTTGTCCATTACTCTAAACAAGGCAGCTATCACCTAGAGACCTTAGACGGTCAGAGATTGCCACGACCATGGAATATTGAGCACTTGAAGAAGTACCACCAATAGATGTAACAGAAAACTGTATTCATTTTTTAAAGCAATAAAAGAACTATTCAGCCAATAACTTAATGCAAGCAAACCCAGCAGCTTAGAAGCCAAAAATGACAAGATCCCTTAAATGAGTGTAAATCACAAAAATTGGCTAAGTAACAAGATTTCGCGCTAGATGGATGTAAGTTACTGACAAAGCCAAAAATGACAGAGCCATAAAAATGACAAGATCCCTTAAACGAGTGTAAGTCACAAAAATTGGCTAAATAACAAGATTCTGCCTAGACGGATGTAAGTTATTGACGGAGCCATAAAAATGACAAAATCCCTTAAACGGGTGTAAGTCACAAAAAAGAAATTTTGGCTAACAAAGACTCCGCCTAGGGGGTGTAAGTTACTAACGGGTCAATACCCTTTCAAAAGTGCAAGTTACAACAGAAAATTTAACTAAGTACAAGGTAACAACGCAGATAAAGCAACTAAGTGGACGAAGTAGGTAGGGATCATGCAAAGACAAGAATACAAACAAGTAAGTATGTAATCATGAATATGATTAAAGGCCCAAAAACAACGGGCAACTATCATTGTTTCAACATTAAAATTAAAAGCCCATAAATGCTGGACCAAAAACATTGTTCTTAAATTAGAATAAAAATATTGTTCTGGAATTAGAATTAAAAAGGCTCAAAATACACCGGTTACCCAAAACAGAAAAAAAAAGAGAAAAAGAAAAAAGAAAAAAGAAAAAAAAAAAGACAAGTAGTAGGTTCAGGCATCGACGGCCACATCGTCATCAGCTGGGGGCGCAAGAGCACTCTCGGGGTCATCACCTTCAGGAGCCGCGGATTGAAAGACCTTGTCAACAGTCATCTCTTTGTCTACGTCCTCAAGATCAAGGTTCTCCAGATTCGCTCCAATAGGGTGCTTGACGAGGTATCGCCTCAGGAGCTCAAATCCTTTGAAGTACCAACTAAAGAGCACAATATTGTACTCTTCAGTTTGCTGAAAAGCCTCAATGGCCTTAGCAGCAATGGTCTTGATCTTTTCTTTGATTGCTTGGAGTTGCTCGTCTTTTTCCACCGTCATTTGTTGCTTAGCCATGAGGTCGTCCCCCAT
Source organism: Quercus wislizeni (assembly GCA_023055345.1). Lineage (NCBI taxonomy): Eukaryota > Viridiplantae > Streptophyta > Magnoliopsida > Fagales > Fagaceae > Quercus > Quercus wislizeni. The sequence goes on along the minus strand of JALGQJ010000015.1, from coordinate 5,076,167 downwards.
GACCTTAATCTTCTCCTTCAGAATGTTGGCCTCGTCCATGGCGGTAATCAAGTCTTTTTTCAACTTTGAGTTCTCTGGCTCCAAGGCCTCCACCCTAGACATTGCAGACATGACCTTGGCCTTTTGAGTAAAGTACTCTGAGGTGATGTGAAGGCTCTCCCCCAACACCTAAAAGAAGGAACCAGATCTCAGAACCAAAAAAAAAAAAAAAAAAGTGTGGGATAAGATGAATTTGCACAAATACACTACCTACTTGTGGAGATGATAACTCACAACCTCGTTGGGAGACGTGCCCAAGAACACCTTCATCTCCTCGGCAGTAAAGGCCTTTTGTGCCTGTGCCTGCGCAACCCCAGCATCGTCCTAGACACTAGATGATCGAGAATCAGCTTTATCCTTTAGCTTATCCCTAGTACGTTGCCTCTTATTCTGGAAAGGAATAATTTCTTCAACCAAGGAGTTGGGGAGGCTGTCCTCGTCGTCTCGGTGCTAGGAGTAGCTGGGGTAGCTAGAGTGACGGAGGCCCCCTTATCCATCACTTGCAAGTTTCTAGCCCCAAGATTGGAAAGAGGCTCATTCTTCTTGGCCCTCATTCGGGCGTACATTCCTTGATTAAATTTTATCGTCATTCCTGCAAGAGGAAAACACTTGTTAAAAAAAAAAGGGAAAGGAAGACGAAAGGAGCAACATGGATGAATTTAACACTTACTCTTTTTTTCCTCAATCTTAATGTTTTGTAGGACAAAAGCAGAGGGCTATGGACCCAGGCAATGGAAAGTTAGAGTCCGCGAATCAACCAGTGACGAGGACCCAGCTCCATTTGGACGAACTTACAAAACTGACGATTTGCACTTCATCAACAGCTACTGTGCATTTAAAATTAAACACAATTATTAGATAATTTTTGAAGATATTAAATCATGAAATAAGTTTTCAAGATTATAATTTTTTATCTTTTCTAAATTAGCTATCCAATAGGGCATTTATAATTTTGTTCTCTATTTTAGAATGTTGATATTGTGTGAAAATAGAATTTGTGTGATTGTTTTAATTAAATTTTCAAATAGTAAACTAGACAATTTTGTGTTTGTACTGTTTTGTTTCAGTTAGCAACACTGAGATTTGAATAATTTTATTATTAATTAACAAGTCTCAATTTGTTGATATGAGTTTTTCCTTGTCATGGATAAATCCAAATTAATACATTTCACACTAAATATTAAAAAAAAAAAATTCCGTGTGAAAAAATATACTGTTCGACCCGACTGAACGTATTTCTAGTCTATTTAAGATGACTAGTTTCTTGACTCGAACCCGATTGACCTGTTCTGCTTTACAAATCTCATAAGATATTGGTAACCATTAATCCAATTTTTGGATCAAAGAAGCTTTTTTAGCCATTTTTATATGTCCCAAAAAAAAAAAAAATTGATATAGCACGTAACAGACATGCTACTGTCTCGCCAGTCCCAACGAAAAGATCTAAAGTCATCAACAAGACCCTTTGACCAATACTCCGTTATGGTGTATGTTTCTTTCCTCTTACAACAAGTTAGTATAAGAAGAAAGATATACACCTGTTACAGGGTGTATTTTCTCCTGACCAGGGGCTTATCTCAGTCTCATCTCACCACAATTTTTTGACTTACGCTTATTGCCGAGTCCTCAACGCACCATCCTATTAGAAACGCCCAATTGAATTTGATTTTGTTAACGTAAAAAGACTAGAAGTCTCCTTATTTAACCCAGAAAAAAAAAAAGTCCCATGAACAGTTAGAGAAACCTTATTATTCCAGATAATCCACTCTGTCGTCAAACCCCCAAATTCCGTGAACAAAAAAAATCAAAGATTTATTGATGAAGAGCGGATCGAACAAGAAGAAGCTGAATAAGCGATCGAACCTGAAGCCTCACAGTCGAACAAGTCCAATGGACTCCTCGTTCCCTAAAATTCCTTCTTCTTCTTCTCCTTCTTCTTCAAAATACGGCAATGCCTGTTTCATCGTTTCAGGTGTTCTAACTCTCTCCTCTATAGTTCTTCTCGGCCTTACCTCGGAATTTTGGGACACCTACAAGTCCCCACAAGACGACCCATTTCCCAGAATTTACACCATCGAGGTACTCAACGAGTTTCCTCACGACCCCGATGCATTCACTCAGGTAACCCCCTTTAGTTTCAATCTCAGTTTGGTCTCTCTAGTCTCATTATTCAAGTCCATAACTTTTTTATTTATTTTTAACTCTAATTTTGGGATTTTGAAGTGAAATGGGAATACACAAGTAGACAATTATAGATTCTATCCCATTGTAACTATTGAATTATTAAAAAAAAAAATTCACATATTAAGATAATTGAAGTAGTACTTGACCTATAAAAAATTGATAATTAAAGTGGTATTTATTAGTATTTTACTATTTTTACTCCATAGAAATATAAAATATGGTGATTTAAGAATTTAGGGCTGGCATTGTTGCATAAATGATAAAATGCCTATTTAACTCCTAGGGGTCGGCCTAGTGGTTCCTAAGGCGTTATGAGTTCGGGTTTGAAATCTCTAGCCAACATCTTGGAGTCACCGTAAGGGATATCCTCGTAATTACCTGGTGGACTACAAAGTACAAATCCCTAGGGGAATAGTCAAATGCTCTAAGATATATAAACACTTTTACCCCCTTCAAATGATTAATTTATTATTATTATTTTTTTTGGGTTCTGTTTAAAAACTTTAAATTATTCAATTGTTTTGTATGTTTTTGGTTGAATACATGCTGTGATTTACCAAGGTTAATTGTTAGAACATAATACAGCTATATAATTTGTTACATCTTGGAGGTTTATTTGAAACATATCTATTGCTCATGTTTAAATTTTCAGCATCTGAAAGGCTGTGCATAAAAGAAAAAAAAAAACAATTTCTATGGTTTTTCTTTTTGCTTTCAGGGGCTTCTTTATGCAGGAAATGACACCTTATATGAATCAACTGGTCTTTTGAAGAAGGTGATTTGCATTTTTTTTTTAGCATTCTGGTTATATGTAGGTACATTTGTACGCACATATTTGTGGGGATCCCTAAAACTGCACAAAGTTCTCAAGAAAACATTACAGGAAACAGATAGAGTAGACAATAAACACAGGGATCGATACCTTAGGTTGCTTGGAGTGAGCTCCAAGCAGTGGAAAGAGGGATAAAACCTAATAGTCAGCACATAGATTTGCATGGAGTCAGCACCAAGTAGAGATGGAAACCCTGGCTGTTGCTTGGAATCAACACCAAGCGTTGGAAGGAAATTCCCAACCAATATTTTATATTAATATATGCTCAATAGGGTTCCCACGTTAAGAAAGGAGAGACTATCTTCTTAACCAAGTAAGAACAATAACTCTTAACCAATTACATAAAATAAAAAGACCTTTTAAATCAATCAGGCCTAACTGGTAGTGGGTCTCCATTTTCTAGCCATGTAATCAGTGCTGAGTGAAGCAGGGCGGTGAGTTATGACATGAAATGTTGTTTGTCTAAGTTCATTGAATAGAAGAATGTGTATAGAACCTCCTTGTTATATACTGTAATAACCAATTTAGGTTTTCTCCCTCACTTTATTGTTAGTGTTGTACTTGAGGTTCAATTACAGCGCTAGGCAGACTCAAGCAGAATTATTGGCCATTTAAATCAAATACGTAACTTATTAGCTGATGGCCATTTAAAGTCAAATTGACACCTGTTTTTGTTGGAACCTGTCTAGTATATGAACTGGTAAGACTCTCATCTTTGAGTTATTTGTTGTGTTCATTATGATATCGCATTCTATATTATTTAATTTGGTTATGACGTTTGATTGGATAAATTCAATGTAACATGCGGTCCGGGAACAATTTGGGGTGAACACCCATCTGAACAAGTAGAGTCAATAGTTCAGCATTTAGGCCGTAACATTTAGCAACAAAAAAATCTTTAACCCAACAAGTGCCTCTCTGAACCAAGCTAGATAGTCTCCAATCACTAGGCTCACCAACCAACCTAGACTTTGATTCTTATTATTCCTACCAGATATCAAAGCCATAAGGATTGTTTCTAGCCATGAGTTTCCATATGACATAAGTGCTCTTGGGTGGGCTGGGCCATTCCATCAAATCTTTGAGAAGGGGCCCAATCTCGTATTTGATGGTTGGCATGGCGATAGGCTTCACTTCTACGACTGCCTCCCCAGCCGTTGCAAACACTGAGCAAGAACGGTAAGGGGCGCACAAACAATGTAACTCTATACTTATAAAAAAATAAATAAATTCAATGTAACTCTATATAATATGTGATCGTCACCATATTTACAAATTGTTTTGTTTCTCAAAAAAGCCTTGGCAGATAAATCATGAATATGAGAAAATCATTCACTCTTCTTTTTCTTGGTTTGTTACCTTCAATTTGCAAAATCTATCCTCTCTGTGTGTGCATGTGTGTGTGTAAATACATACTTAGCAGGCCTTGTAGGTAAGCTCACCAAAGCATGTTATGTCTACATAAATATGAAAGTTTGTATTGTCTTTCTTCATTTTCACCTAATAATTGTTTGTTTGTTAATTTTTTTGTATCTACAAAATATTTATGCTTTATGGCTTGATTTTTCAGTCTTGTAACTTTAACTTAGAGGATAATCATCTAAATTTTTATGATCTAAAGATTTTGATTTCTATATATTACATATCCTGCATGTTGCTGTCATTTATGTTGAACGTTTAGATTTGTGTAATTCATTGGTTTGGAAAGATTACATATTTACTCTTATTGTTTCAGTCATCGGTTCGGAAAGTTGCACTTCAGACTGGGAAGGTACAGATCCTAGTTTTCTGTATCTTACATTTAGTTATGTGTTTTTATTAAATACTCAGTTCTTATCATTCTCATAATAAAATTAATACTCATCATGTTAAAAGCAAGAAAAATACTTTCTCAAAAGAAATTGCTGATATCTAGATCAATTGATGGCTGTGGTAAGGAGAGAGTTATGGCTTGAATGTGGCTACATAGTGTGCTGCATATTCAAAATCAAAGACTGTATCTTTATAAGTAGATTAGCTATACTTAGTTTAGTAGTGAGTGGTCGAGAAATCAGTGTGACTAAACTATATCAATCAATTTGCCATGCTTAAAATAAAGATTTTAAATATAATTTCCTTTTTTTTTGGGTATCTACAGGTTGAGGTTCTCCAGAAGATGGATGATTCTTACTTTGGGGAGGGTTTAACTCTTCTTGATGAAAGGTTTGTGAGGGAAATTTTATTAATTTCTGTTCTACTTTCTTTTATGTTCAGTAAATTGAGGATTTAAAATTCAGGCATTCGTTATTTGTTCCTGGATTTGTTATTCATAGGGATTAACTTGATTATCCCTTTAATATGATGTTGGATTTGAAGAATAATTGTTACTTTCTTGATATTAATTTTAACTACACATGAAGAAATTCATTATTGAGAATTTTGTTCTAAAGCAAACATGTGTGTTCAATTTAAAATAACATCTTATGCCTAATCATTTCAAATCCATTCATGAATTTCACAAAGAGAAAGTTTTGTACTTTTCATGGATTATTGAAGCCATTAATTTTAAAGTTGAAATCCAAACCCCCTTTTTTAAATACTTCTATTTGAATTTGCTTATATGACTTAATGACCAAGGTAGTAAGCACCTGGACGGCACCATTAAGTTTGATGTTTTCTAGTGGACTAATTAGTTGTTCGTCAGCCATAGTTCCTCTGATTTGGCCCCTAAAATTTTTGCAGGTAACTTGAGTCTAGTAGTTTGCATTGCCTTATCTTGAGATTTATAAGAGGCTCATAAGCCCATGTCATGGTAATGAAAGGATATTATGAATGCATCTTGTATTGTGGGATTGATGTGTAAAGCATGCTATTACAATTTAACACACTGGTTATTTGACCTTTTCCTTCCTATTTGGGCTTGCATGTTAAGACACTTCAGTACATCTGAAATATAGTTTTTACATTGTTTCCACTTGCCAGCAAACATGTGCACCTACACATGGATGTGCTCAACCCACCCATTCTAGGAATATTACTCAAATTCGTATGCATGCGATTTACCATGTCTTCTGTTTCCCATTGATTGCCTCACTCTTTATCATAACTTGTTTAGATTTAAGTTTGATTGGATTGATTGTTTTTTCATTTTGAGTAGTTTAACACCATGAAAGAAGTCCATGATGATAGATCTTGGTGCAAATAAGCATGTTGTCAAGGACTGTCTATCCTTATGGTTTTGAGACATAGGTCTTCTCTATCCATTATGTAACTGTGGGGCTGGTGCAATGGAAACCTCTCTCTGATTAGTACTTCATTGTTTGATAAGCAACAATAATAAAAGTGCCAGAAAAGTAGGTAAAAAACAGTGGATTAATATAATGGTAGAGCAAAAAACATTTATGTTTTGCATACAATTCTTTCTAAAGTTTCAATAATTTCAGCAAGATTTTTTATTTGCAATATAGAATTGTTGTGCATGTGTAGTTAATTTATTTAACATTTATGCTTTTCCTCCAATATATTTTACACTTTTGCTTCATCATTTTCTTTGTATTTAATCACATAGTTTCTTAATTGTTTATTTTTATATGTTTTGTGCTTCTAACAATTGAAAGAGTAATGATGCTAATATAGTAACTTTTACATTCTTTATAGGCTGTTCCAAGTAACGTGGTTGAAGGATACTGGTTTCATATATGACCGAAATAATTTAAGCAAAGTTTGTGCTTCACCTCTTTTCCTTGTGTAATTTTTTTTTTTTTTTTTTTTTCCTTATGTTTGTTGAAATACTTATTTTAAATGCAATGCAAAACGAATTAAAATACACATAAAAAGGGGAAAAAAAAAAGGAGACTTAAAGTACTGTAAAAATTTGCTAAAAATAAATCTGCACCAGTTAGTTTTAAATTTCCTATATGTTTGCATGTGTGGGCCATATTCTTCTGCTTGCAATTCCAATTGTTTATTAATTTTGGAAATGGGACATAACATCAGATTGTTGGGGCCAATTAAGACCTGATGGAGTAGCGTTGGGAAATGCATTGGAAACCTAATATTTGGGAGGGTGGACTGTGGAAGGGAATGAAAATGGAGGGTGGCTTATCATTTTCTCTTGTTTGGTTGACTATAAAAAGGAGGAGAAGAAAAAGGACCATGAGCATATTCCTTCAGGCCTCACCATCTTCCATTCATCTGAAGTGGGAGAAAAATGACAAGAATAAAGGATTTGACAAATTTATCCTATAATTCATCAAAAACAATTCCATAGAAAGATAGAATGGGAAATTATTACAAGATACAGATTCTTTTTTATCCTTCCACCTTTTCATCTTTCCTACCAAAAAATTGTGAAGGAAAAAAAAGACAATTTTGCTGCAATTTTTATTTTTTTCCCCATCCCATTTCATCCCCTTACTTTTCTATCCTTCCTACCAAACTGTCCCTAATGACAGGTGTTTGGAATATTTGAGATGTTGAGCTGACTGTCCATTAAGATTTCACTTCCTGATCATGTGGGCTCTGCTAATGGAAATAATTACAGTACAATTCAATTGTGAAAATCACACTTAGATCTGGAAAAAGTGATGTCTTCGACATTGTAATTACCTTCTGGGGTGATATTGATGTGTTGTATAAATATAGAAAGCGATACTTTTTTTAATCTCATCCTAGATGAACATGTCATTCATATACCATACTATTACTTTTTAATTGTTTCCTTTTTCTTGCAATGTTCTTTTTGACTGAGATTCTTCCTTTTTGGTGTGCCCTAATATTGATGATCGACATATGTAACAAGCTTCATGCTTTTATACTCCATGCAGTTTGAGAAATTTACTCATGAGATGAAAGATGGTTGGGGTCTGGCAACTGATGAAAATGTCTTGTTTGGAAGTGATGGGACTTCAACATTGTATCTGATTAACCATCAAAATTTCAAAGGTTTGTTTGTATACAACAGTTGGTATCAATTCCATTTCTTACTCCCCCAAAAAAGAAAGAAAAAGTGAGCCTTTTTTTTTGCAATTTGTTTATTTGAGTGCCTGACATTGCTGATGCTGCATCAAATCTAAGTGATTTTAAGCTTTCTCTGGCAGTATATTATCAGGCCTTCAGTCATTTACCCCTTTCATGAGCTTTTTAATTTTTATCCCCCCAAATTGTGATAGTAGATTTTTGTTCAGTTTTAACTCTCTTTTTGATAAATTTATATATGTTACAAAGAATTTGATTTGACTTCTTTAATGTAGTCATAGGAAAACATATTGTCAAATATAATGGCCGTGAAGTAAACAACCTTAATGAACTGGAGTATATAAATGGAGAAGTTTGGGCAAATGTTTGGCAGGTATGTCCTTGCATCATCAATTGTAAAATTGTTTTTCATGCTATTTGAGGTTTTTTTTTTTTAGTTGTGGGCCATGATTTGCATATCTAAGTGGCATTGGCTTAGGGATACCTTGGTGGGATATTTGATCTCTTTTTGGAAAGTTATCAGCAGAGCATGAAATTTGTAAACCTCCAACCTATGGGAAAATCTACTTGCTTAAAAAATATCTTTTTTTACATGGCATGAGTGGAGAGTTTGTATATATGGTTTTATGTCTTGGATTTTTACTGATACAACAGTAAATTACAAGCTTCCCCAGAAAAGTTCACTAAAATTGTGCTCTTTTTATTAGTGTTTGTGCTAAGCTAAGCTACAATACCAACTATGCCATGTGAAAGCCCTTGCTATTGCCTCCTATATTTGGAACATGAGATGCTCTTGGCGCAGGACAACCTGAATTTTGCAACAATAAATTTAAAAGACAGGAAAATAAATGACAGGAACCTAGGAGTCAGCACCAAGCGAGGAAAAAACTGTTAGGAGTTAGCACCTAGGGTTGGCTAGAATCAGCACCAGACCAAAGAAACCAGTAGAAATTTCGATTCATCAAATCATCTCTAAATCATCTCCAAAAGGAGTACAGTTGTTTGCTTATATAGGAAAAACTAAACCCTAGGTGTAAGAAACCCTACTTATTGAATGACAAAAATACCCTAAACTTTAAATAAAAATTCTAATTAACCTAATTAAATAATAGGGCCTATAAGAAAAACACAATTAATGTTCAAACAAAAACGAAACTAAATTTGTCTCTTTTGCTTCCCAAATCAGCTCCCCCCTTTCGACAGTATCTTTGACCATTTAAATCCTGCTTCCTGGGATAGACCAAGATGCAACTTCTCATTGCAGTCTGTTGTTATGGATATCCTCTGTAGGACCAGGGTTTTCCAACAAGTGGACTTCTTTGAAGCTTCAGCTTCTTAGCTATTGCTACCTTCATGATCTACAATTTATATCACATTGTTGTTTGTTGGATAAACATTATTTCATGGGTTGAGAAGTTTTCTGTTTTCTTGGATTACTTTATGACTCAAAATTTTCATTCTGTAGACTGACTGCATTGCTAGAATCTCACCTAAGGATGGTACTTTGCTTGGATGGGTTCTTCTTCAAAATTTAAGGTTTTCCTTTGCATTTCCTATCATTTTGATGAATTAGCTGATGTTTACACCTACACTTAGACAAATTAAGTTCCATTTTATATTCTTGAAAGTTGCACTCAGTTGTCCTCTTTCTATCCTTTTCTTTTCTTACAGGGAAAATTTGGTACGAGCTGGGAATAAAGTAAGTATTTGAACAAAATATAAAATAATCTTTGTTCAAAAATTTACTTTGCCTATTATAGTGCACCTTGTGAATTGTAATACCATGTAGGCCTTATTTGGTTCCCTGAAAGAGAGGAAAAGACTCCTTAAAAATGGCTTTCCTTTTAGGCATCTACTTTTACTTCTTCTTAATCTTTCTTAGAATTAAATGCTTTTAAAAAAAAAAAAAATCTTTAAATTGCCTCTATATTTTTTGGTCAGAAGTTGTCTAATTAATTTTTCTTTGGAAATCTCGTGTCCTTCTAGGGTATTGATGTTTTAAATGGCATAGCCTGGGACTGTGTTAAAGAGCGCATCTTTGGTAAGCTCCAATGTTTGATATGATTGCTCTAAAATCAGCATTATCATCATCTGGCATGTGGCCTGTGAATTGTTTGGGATATTTGATGTTTCATGACCAGTTGAGTTAGGGAGCTTATCAGCCAAAAACAGAAAAAATAAAAGTTAGGGAGCTAAAACTCAGGTTCACTAGTTTTATGGCATAATTATTTCCCACGTTTACCAAGATTTGCACATTCCTAAATATTTAAGTTTCAAACTGGCTATCTGGAGCCAGATAACTGACTGTATAGGAAGGGTGATAAAAGAGGGTTTTGGAATATATTGCATTCTTTTGTTGTTTAGTTTTTGTATGTTATTAATTGATGCTGCCTGAAAATTTTTATTCTTTAATTTCTCTCGTTAAAAACTCATCACCATCTATCTGCTTTTCTGTCATTGCAATCTCTTAATGTTTATATTAACTCAAGCATTTTTTTAAAGGAATAATGTTGCATCTAATAAGACTTGTTTTCGAAAATATCTGCTGATCATGGTTTATTCAAATTGTATCTGATTTTTCCCCCCAAAACAGTGACAGGAAAACATTGGCCAAAGCTTTATGAGATCAAGCTGCATCAAGTAAACAAAACAGTTCAAAGTGGAATTATTGAGCAGCTTTGCTTGCGGGAGCTAGCCGTTTTTGCAAAGCCATAGACAAAATAATAATAATAATCATGAAGTTCTTGACATTTGGAAGCATTCCTCAAATTTTGGACCGTCAATGCACAGGAAAAACCTTTTGCTCGGAGAATAAAAGTTACAAGCAAGAAAGAGCAGTCATTTAGGGGAGGGATATTGTTAGGATCAAATTATAATGGGAAAGATGGAGGCGTAAAGGTAAATTTGAAAGAATTCTTTGCACGATAGCACACAAGTTACTGAGAAAGAATTCCAATAAAAAAAAAAAAAAGAAGGTAAAAAGTCTTTATTGGTTGTTGAAAAAAGATGATTACCTCCTTAATTATCATTTATCCAGTAAGGCAGTAACCATGTTTGCATATTTGGCAAACGAAACTCGGTGAGGGATGGTGGACACAGTTGCATCATTTAAAATTTTAAATAATATGACAACTTGTACATTGTTAGAAGCAGAAAATAAAATCTAAACCATAAAATGGATGAAATAGACAGTATTTGAAATAGAGAGGATCATATTGATCTTTACATAAGCACCGTGCCCATATATATGTGTGTCACATTAGAAGATGTGATTTGTTCTGCTAATCTTGGATCCTCTTCTGTCTCTATACACCGTATCTATTTCAAAATCAATTAGGAGAGTAGATCTATGTGATATCCCAAATTGGATTGGATTGGATTGTGCGAGCGTGTGTTATGTTGATGTGTGCTAAGTCTCATATCTGATATTTATTAGGTGGGTCCTAGGTTTTTAAGTGATTATGAGGTCTCTCAATTGTAACTAGACTAGGTTTTTTTTGGAGTGGAGCATTGATATGGTGAGCTTTTTTTGGTACGTCTTACCATAAATTTAAGCACTTTTAAACTAGGCAGTGCTGCTGTTTTTGGTCTTTTCTTGGTTGCTGGAAGCTTGTCAATTGTTATATGGTGAATTTAAGTCTTATTGGTAAGCTGCAGGGTGCCATAGATTAAATTACTGGGAACTTCATTATGTGTTGATATAACAGTCAAGATTTATGCGTTATACAAACCAAACATATAAAGGTTAAAGGTAACAACATGGTGCTTGATGCATGACTCTACAACGCCTGTTATACGACATGCTAATATCTGGTAGTACAATAAGAACAGTCTTTCATATTCTCTATTACAGTACCTATTGTCATAGTAACTGTGATTGAGATTTGATACATTACCCACCGGGTGCAATGCCTACTTTTACGTCTCACAAATTTTTCTACTTCCCCAACTTTTTAAGTTTTTAAAAATTTTTGTATTCAAACTTCAAAGTCTAAGCTTGAAAGTGCTTTGTTAATTCTCAATCTCAGTCATTGAGAAGTAATGCACTCGGTGCAATACCCCAAATCTCAATCCTATTGTACATATGTTGCAACAATGGAAGCTCTTGACACTTGTAATAGTCTCCCTCACTTGTAATAGTCCCCTCAAGATGCTGTGAATGTTTATCAAAAACTAATCATGTTGATAATTGTTGAGAAGAGATGGATGGGCAAAGAGCAATTGCAATTATGTACAACAGGATACAATTACTATGAGGACAGGTTATGTACTACCACAGGGCCATTCTTAAAGACAAGGCATTAAGGCCACAAGGTCAACGAAGGCACTAGCAACCTTCAAATTTGCATAAAACGTACGGATGTTGTAAGTAAAATGCTGTGACAATCTCTTTGGAATTTTTTTTATATCTTAAAAATGTTGTTTGGTTTAAAATCAAAGTGATAAATTTAGTTTTTACACCCCTGGAATCGGAATATAACTCCGGCTACTGGCCATGGGAGGAGGAGGGTGGGGATGGGTGGTATGTTCGTGCGGCAAAATCTTCCCCCTTTATTATAAAGGAAATGTTGGGATTTAAGGTCCGTTTGGTTAGAAGGTGGAAAAGTGAGAGGATAGAAAATTAGAAAGTGATAGAAAAGTTAGAAGGTAGAAGAGATTTTAATTTTCTTTCATGGTGTTTGGTTGGGAAAATGAAAAAGTTGAGGGAAGAAAAACATTTTTGTTTGGTTGTGACGAATTTGTATAAATTTACTATCGTGTCCCAATTAGATAAAACAAAAAATAATATGTTATATTTCTATTAAAAAATTGTGTACGAATGAGCACTTCATTTTAAATAAATAATATTAAGTAATAAATAAATAAAAAGAGCACAAGAAGTTCAAAGAACCCAAAACTTTTTTCTCAAAAAAAAAAAAAAAAAAAAACTGATGAGAAAAGAAAGGATGAACACCAAAAAAGAAAAGGAAAAAAGAAAAGAATGATAATATCAGAAAATACAAAAAAAAAAAAAAAAAAAAAAGGATGTGCACATAAAAAAGAAATGATAAATTCTGAAAAGACGAAATAGCAAAGAGGAAAAATACAAAAAAGAAAAAGAAAAAAGATTTAATAAAAATTTGAACATTGGATGGCAATTTCGTCCAAAAACCCAACTCCCCATTTTCCCTCATGTTTTTTTTCCCTGAGAAGATTAAGTTTTGGTGGGCTTGAAAAGAAAGTTGTTGGGCCGCACCATTTTCTCTACCCCTTTCCACTCTCAACCAAGCACACATTTCCCCCCATTTTCTCTCTCATTTTTTCTCTCTCTAGTTTTCACTCTAACCAAACAGATTCTTAAAGATTTTCACATTGTAATGTACTCTAGGAACTCTAGAGGATATTGATACATTCTTTTCAACAACTTTTATTATTCAATGATTGGCAGTTAATTTCATTTTTCATCTTCTACCTTGTTCAACAATGCTTTTACTGGGGTTTAACTAGCAGCCCATTGTTTCCTTAGTGTTGGTTGGGTAATTATAGAATATTCAAGGACTATGATAAATGTGTACTCTCCCATATAATTATATGTTTTGCTAATTAAATTTATGAAGGGATCCATTAGTAATGTGAGAAGTGAGGGTACAACGTTTATTATACTATCACATAAATAACAGGTCTCACCTTGAGTTTAATTAGTAAAACCTACAATTATGTGAGAGATTACACATTTATTATACTCCTAGAGTAATTTATAATTTTCTTGTATTGGTGGCCTACTTCTTCCTCCCTCGCTATGAAAGAATTTCACCCTCATAAAAAGGGCTTTCATGAGTATTAATTTTGTGTGTGTGAACTTTATGCTAATTAATAAATGTTTTTGATTGTCCCAATATTAATATGATATACTTTATATAAAAAAAAAAAGGTGCTGGGCTTGTTTTGCTACCACGTATATGATATACTTTATACTACCCCTTAATAACTACCAATATTCACACACACCTTTTTTTTTTTTTTCTCCTACCAACAAGGGAGTCTAAAGCTCTCTTAATATCTAACTTTTAAGCCCAATACCCTAATTAACGACCGTGATACAGTTGTATCTAGAGCTGACCCTAGGCCTAGGCCATGTCCTAGGGCCTAAGCAATATTTTTATAAGTGAGTTATACATTTTCCCTTTAACTTTTAGAATGCTCGAAAAATTGAATGATGTTAGAAATATTACAAATTTTATTAAATAGATCTTACAAAGTATTATGTCATGAATCAAAATAAGCAATTTCAAATACTCATTTATTATCTTATAGTTATTGAAGTACTACCAATCACACTCTCTTCCATATCAGTTTGTAAGTTTTTTGTAGTAAAATTTATAATAGATTTAGTATTTTTTTTTAAAGATAATTACAATATACTGTTGATCTTGTAATTCGAATATTTTTTCCTCCTAAATCTCCAAACACTTTGTATATGAAAATGTGACAATTAAGTTACAAAACTCTTGGTTAGTAGAGATGCATCTTAAAGTACCTATAAGAAGGTTATAGATAATTAATATGATACAGAAATCGTTAATTAGGGAATTAGATACCTATAATAACTTCTTGAACTGTGAGTATATAAAAATGCTTTATTTTTTTTTATGGGGAATATAGATGAAACACAATCAATAACTGGCATGTTAAAAAGAAAATTAATAGTGCCAATCAATGAAATTCACTATTCAAAATTAAGAGGGTAGTCCATAGAAATAGACAACTCAAAGAGGAAATAATATGGCATACAATCATTTAATTACCTTTTTTTTTTGGTAATCCAAATCATTTTTATTTTTATTTTTATAATGATAATCCAAATCATTTAATTACCTAAGCTTTCCACTTCTTTATATGCATCACTACTAAAAACAAGACAGCCATCTGTTCAAGCCAAACAATAAATTAAAAGACCATCATCTCTTTTCTCTATTTTTCTAGCCATGGAGAGCAAAAAGACCAGGGGAAAACAAAAGATTGAGATGAAGAAAATAGACAAAGAAGTTGATCGTCTTGTTACTTTCTCAAAACGTAGGTCTGGTATCAACAAAAAAGCTAGTGAGTTGGTGACCCTATGTGGTGCTGAGGTTGGTGTGGTAGTTTTCTCACCAGCTGGAAAGCCCTTTTCATTTGGTCATCCCTCAGTTGAGTCTGTGGCCAACCGCTTCCTAAAACAAAACCCTCCACAATCCCAAGAGGATAGTAGTACCCATCCTTTGGAGGCTCAATATTGGAGGGTGAGAATCAATGAGCTCAACGCCTCAACCAACAATGCGATGAGCTTCTCAGACAACTCGAGGCTGAGAAAGAGCGAGAAAAGGCACTTCAGGAACTGAAAAAGGCAAGAGAAAACAAGGGTTTGTGGGAGGTTCCTTCTGAGGAGCTTAACTTTCCAGAGTTATAACAAATGAATGAATCATTGAAGATGTTCCACAAAGTTCTGTGTGCTTGTATGAAGGAGAAGACTATAGCTGGGTTACCCTGTTCTTCTTCTTCTTCTTCTACCTTTCCTGCTAATATTTTTGCCCAAGGAACCATCCCATTTGCCCCTAATGCCAGTGGAACTAATCCTTCTAGCTTTCCTCCTGGCTATGGCTATGGACAAGGGCACTTCTGGACCTAGTTAGAGGGTTATTTTCATTGTTTCAGGTTTTATAAAAATTGAAAAAATAAAATAAAAATGGAGGGAAAACTGATTTTTTTCCCCCTCTTTTTGGAGTATGTAGTGTGGGATTTAAAGACCTTATGATTTTCTGCAAATTATATTAATTAACTTCTAAATTTTCTTCATGTCTCAAAAGAGATATTACCATACACATTAACAATGTATATTTATGAATACTCTCTTGTTACACAGTACAAATCCAGCCACTTAATTATATTTTCAGTTGTCACTACCAGTTTTTATTTATTTATTTATTATTATCTGTCAACATGCTTATCAAGGAAAATAGAAAATCATGGAATCGATGAGATAAACTTGTATTATGTGTTTCATTTTGTGATGCATAAATTATAATTCGTTGAGTGTCTTTTCTCCATATCAAACTTTGGTTGCTTTATAAAGATTTTAATAAAAATAAATAATGTCATTGTACTTCATCTTCTCACATAAATAGTGAGTCTCATTAGTTAAATTTTATGGTGAGATATACTATTTGTAAGGACCAGTTTTAGCTTAGACCCTAAAACAGGATTGGGTTCTGGCCCAACAAGCCCAAACAATGAATTTGTAGAACGTGGGAGAAAGAACTAGCCTGACTTTAAAAAAGAGGTAACGATCATGAGTGGATTGGAAGAAAAGTTGAGAATATAGGATACAAAAATCGTCTTCGGCATAGCTTGAATAATATAACCAATAGTCCAGCGTTCTTCTTTTAGTGTCGTATTTCTTAATCCTTTTCTCTCTAGGTTTTTCGATCCCTTTGCTTTGGACCCCTTCTCACGTTATATACCATGATTTTAGTACCATTCTTACCATACACATGTAAATTGGGTTGTGGAAGCTTATCCTTGTCCCATCTCACACTTCCTTGAACTTTCTACTACCAGCTATAAGGCTGCTTGTTCACTGTTCAGGTATCACCTCCACATTAATGCAGCCAGAGAGTTAGCTGGGAAGCATTTAATATGGAGGTAACAGTTTTTACAGATATTTGTTATCCTTCGCCCTCATCGCTTATTCAATATTCGACCCCCCTGTCATAAGGTTCCTTTACAACAGTATCCAAGGGGATAGGAACGTTTCAAACCATCTTAAAGACCTTTTCCGAGGTGACTTTTCATCTCAAACAGGTTTAGGTCTATTATAAATAACTTTCAGCTCTTCCTACAATGCAATTTTCACTTCTACCTTAGTTAACCGTCCTTGGATATGTTTGCGTCCTCGGACTGGGTCATTGGGCCACAGGCCCAGTCCATTCAGCCTAAACAGTACTCCAGAGACAACTGGTCCCCACAATAGCCTCTCAAAATCTTGCTTTTTGACTCCTTAGGAGGAAAGGAGGATTTTAATATCCCCGTCCTATTCCCCCTATGATCTTGTTTTGTTTAGTTGAATCCTAAAAATACGTGTTTATCATCCTAAGGCACGTCCCTGACGCTTCAGCGCTTTGAGCGTGCCTTTATTTAATTTTGGTGACTCCCCTGTCCCCCACGTTCAATAGCAGGATGGGAATCTAACGATGGATGGGTTCTCTTGGAATACGAGCAGGAAATCTCTCGCTCGCAATTTCTGTGCCATTATAAATAAGCTTTCAAATCAATTCCTTTTCACCTTCAATAGTTGTGTTATTCTAGAACCCGTACATTGAACTTGTCTTTCTCTCTCTCTCTTACTCTCCCGTGCATCTACAAATACAAAAACCTTGTCCGAGGACCACTTTTCAAACCTGTAAGTTTCCTTGAACTCATCTCAGTTTTTATTTCGACTTGCGAAATTTCCTTTAAAGACTTCTTAGAAAATGGGTAGATTCAAGCACTTAGAGGATTTCAAGGAAGGGATGAAGAGTTTTAGGACCAAATACAACATTCTTCCACACGTGGGCGTTAGGTATGCTGCACAGGGGGAATGATTTGACGAGAGGAAAACAGGGGAGGTGGTCATCCCTATGATTGCCTTCATAGAGGGAGGGATGACCATTCCTATGGGTACCCTCACTAGGAACTTCCTTAGGTTTTTTAGGCTTTCTCCCACACAGTGTGCCCCAAATATGTTTAGGGTATTAGGGAGTGTAGAAGCCCTAAATGAGAGGATGAACCTAAACCTAACCCATCACGACGTGAACTGGATATACAATCTGCACAATTTGAAGGGGCATGGGTATTATTTAAAGTCAAGGAACCTTGCAGTAAGGTTGATCCAATGCCTCCCCATATCAAACAAGGGATTAAAGGATGACTTTTTGATTTTTTCTGGGCAATGGCATGACGGTTTACCTTGTCCAGTTAAGGAGGGTACACCAGGTGGGGGGCCAATTGCTAAGTGTTATATTGTAACTTGTACAATTCTTCCGTTTCCCTTACTCTTTGCTATTATTGAAGTATTTTTCTTGGTTTTAATGGTTTTGCAGATCCCAACTCCATCGCACCTTTGCTTCGTTTAGTTAATAAGGTGAGCTTAGATAGGATCCTATAATTCGAGGTGTACGTTAACGAAGCTGACGACCAATTGAGAGCAGCACACGTCATCCTTGGATACAAGCCCATCTCCTGCGCGTTCCAAGCTTTGAGGTGCATGATAAGGGCCAAAGATCCTTGGCTCCACCGCATTAGTGTTGCCTACGAGGGGTTTGTGGTTCCTGAAGGCGTTCCTCTCCCCAAAAATACACCATTCACCCAACCGCTACCTGTTGCCAACCTTTCAGCAGGAGTACCATCTCCCTCACCCATTCTTCAAGTAGAGGAGGAAGAAGAAGAATAACAAGAGGAAGAAGGCTTTGTGGACCTAACTGAGTCCACAGACGAGTTCGAGGTATTTAACCAACTTTCACCCCCTAAGAACTTGTCAGACGAGATGGGTATCTAAAGGAAACCCCAAAGTGGCCTGCAGGAATTGTTAGAGAGCTAGCCAGGAAGAGGAGAATCTGAGAAGCCTGCTCAGCCCAAGCTTCCACCTCCTCCACCAAGGTCTCCTCCTCGTGCTCCTCAGCCAAACCTGCCCTCTAGGACCAAACAGGTTAATCCTAAGAAGAGGAGGGAACAGAAGGGTAAAGATATAATGGAGACTGGAAGACCTTGTCCAACCAGTGAAGAGGAAGCTCATAAGGCGACGAAGCAGCAAAAAGTTAACCATGCCCCCAGCCGAGGAGTAGAAAGGGCAGACAGTAAGTTCCCAGAGCCCCAAGCATGGCTTCTAGCTCCCATGCTTGGTGGTGAGCCCCTGATGGATGACGCATCAATCTGGGACTTCAATGGGGGCATTGGGTGTCATGTCACCTCGACTCTGGAGCAAACCCTTCTACTTCCCAAAGATATAGTGGAGCTGCGAGGTTTTAGGAGGAGTGAAGTCTTCCTTCACACTAAAAGATTTTTGGGCATAGTATGTACTTATTCTCTTTGGTTGTTTTTCTCTTTCTTCCCCCCCCCCCCCCCTTTTTTTTAAACTCATAACTACTAAAAATATGCATTTATACTCCTTATTTGGTGTAGTACTAATTCTTTTTTTTTTTGCTTCAAGGCTGTCCAAAACACATTCAAGCTCGAGGAGATGACCAACTCTCTCTATCAGCAGCTGGATGAGGAAAGGAAAAGGAGGGCTGCTGCTGTGCAAACCTTGGTCGTTGCTGAAAACAGCAACACCGATCTAAAAAAGAAACTGACTGCCGAGGAGCAAGCTCGGAAAAGCACAGACTCGGCCCTGGAGGGTGCTAAGAGACAAGCTGAGAGCTAGAGGAAGCTGGTACGTGAGGCCAATGACCAACTGACTTCTTCTAAGGAGCAGTTGACAGCTCTGAAGAAGCAACTGGAGGAAGCTCAAAAGCTTAGGGATTAGGCTGAAAAAGCCAAGGTTGAAGCTGAAAAAGCCAAAGCCCAAGCTGAGAGGGAGAGAGATGAAGCCGAGCAGCATGGTTATGACGTCAACGTGGCTGAGACTGAGGATGCCCTAAGGGTAGAGGTCCCCGCTGTATGTCGTGCCTATTGTACTCAGACTTGGGAAGAAGCCTTCAATCGAGCTAGGATTGATACTTCTTCCGAGTTGAGGAAGTCAGAGAACATCATCTTTCCTCTTACCTTACAAATTTCTAACCAGAAAGAGGTAGCTCCTCTAGTCTCCCAGCCAGCCGAAGAGGCCCAACCTCAAAATCTTTCCTCATCTAGTCAACAGGAGCAGGACAAAGAACCTGAAACTTTGAAAGGTTCCTCCTCGGACAAAGTAGCTGAGGCTCTCCAACCTGGGGCAACTTCTCAAGGCTTTGAAAAGGAGCCAGCTTCAACTACTTTGCCTGTGGGAGGAGCTTTTAAGGAGAAACAGAAGGAAATCCCTCCTGAAGCAACTGACAAGGCCCCCAAGTCCAGAGTCCAAATAAAGCTTAAGTCTTAGTTTTTATTTTTAGGATAATGAGAGTTGTTGTAACTTCATCTTTTGTACTTGAAGGCTAATTTTACTAATGTATGAACTTTCTTGTTCCAAGTAATATATGTTAGTATCATTGCTTTCTTTATTTGCGTAATATTTGCTTTATCTTATTTTCTGTTCGCATTTATGCATACTCTATAAAGGAGCAAAACTCGTGGAAACAAATGAAAATTCAATTTCATGTGCTTGAACTCATAGTCTAAATAAAATATAACCACTAATTCCCCTTTATTTCCAAAACACACTTTCAATTTATTAACCTTTGATAGGTTTCCCAATTTCAAGGCACCATCCCATTGTTTAAGCAACAAGCAGGACATGAACGCATTGAAACACCCTTAGTTGATATCTATGATGCTTATCATGACTTATAAATTGGGTCAAAACTTAGTCCAAAGTATAACAGTTTGTATTTAAGATCATGGTCTAAAGGTTTTAACACAACTTAGACTCTACTGAATACTTCCCTAGATACTGTAAGGATACTTATTTTTACTAAGTTTGTGGTTCGAGGACCTGCTACAACTTAGTTTCTGTTGAATATTTTAAAAGATGTCATAGGATATTAATTTCCACTAAATTTGTGATCTGAGGACCTAACATAACTTAGTTTCTGATTAATATTTCAAAAGATGTTACAGGATATTAATTTCCACTAAGTTTATGATCCGAGAACTTGACATAACTTAGTTTCTGTTTAATATTTCAACAGATGTCATAGGATATTAATTTCCACTAAGTTTGTGATCCGAGGACCTGACATAACTTAGTTTCTGTTTAATATTTCAAGAGATGTCACAGGATATTAATTTCCATTAAGTTTGTGATATGAGGACCTGACATAACTTAGTTTCTGTTTAATATTTCAAGAGATGTCACAGGATATTAATTTCCACTAAGTTTGTGATCTGAGGACCTGACATAACTTAGTTTCTGTGACCTGGCATAACTTAGTTTCTGTTTAATATTTCAAGAGATGTCATAGGATATTAATTTCTACTAAATTTGTGATCCGAGGACCTAATATAACTTAGTTTATGTTTAATATTTCAAAAGATGTTATAGGATATTAATTTCCACTAAGTTTGTGATCCGAGGACCTGACATAACTTAGTTTCTGTTTAGTATTTCAAAAGATGTCACATGATATTAATTTCCACTAAATTTGTGATCCGAGGACCTGACATAACTTAGTTTCTGTTTAATATTTCAAAAGATGTCATAGGATATTAATTTCCACTAAATTTGTGATCCGAGGACCTAATATAACTTAGTTTATGTTTAATATTTCAAAAGATGTTATAGGATATTAATTTCCACTAAGTTTGTGATCCGAGGACCTGACATAACTTAGTTTCTGTTTAGTATTTTAAAAGATATCACATGATATTAATTTCCACTAAATTTGTGATCCGAGGACCTGACATAACTTAGTTTCTGTTTAATATTTCAAGAGATGTCATAGGATATTAATTTCCACTAAATTTGTGATCCGAGGACCTAATATAACTTAGTTTATGTTTAATATTTCAAAAGATGTTATAGGATATTAATTTCCACTAAGTTTGTGATCCGAGGACCTAACATAACTTAGTTTCTGTTTAGTATTTCAAAAGATGTCACATGATATTAATTTCCACTAAATTTGTGATCCGAGGACCTGACATAACTTAGTTTCTGTTTAATATTTCAAAAGATGTCATAGGATTTATGATATACACTTAGAATAAACTAGAAAGGAATCATAAAGCGACTGATCTTATTAATAGTAGTACCTTTTTAGGTTGTTTATATTCCAAGGATGGAGTACAGTTTTTTCATCTAAATCTTCCAAGTAGTACGCGCCTATCCCTGCCGCTGATGTGATGCGATATGGTCCCTCCCAGTTAGGTCCCAATTTCCCCCAAGCAGGGTTTTTAGTATTTCCCAAGACTTTTCTTAATACCAAGTCTCCTGGGCCAATGGCCTTAACTTTACATTCATATCATAGCCTTGCTTAAGTTTGAATTGGAAATAGGTCAGTTGCACTATTGCATTTTCTCTCTGTTCTTCAACCAGGTCCAAATTCTTCTTCAGTAGCTCATCATTTCCATCCGAGGTGAATGTGCTAGTTCTCATTGTTGGGAAACCATTCTCCAATGGAATTACAGCCTTAACCCCATATGTTATTGAGAAAGGGGTCTCTCTTGTGGACTTTCGAGGCGTTGTTCATTATGTCCAAAGGACATGTGGTAGTTCTTCCACCCACTTTCCTTTGGCGTCGTCTAATCTCTTTTTAAGTCTGTTCACTATGGCCTTGTTAACAGCCTCAGCCTGTCCATTCCCTTGCGGATAGGCCGAAGTGGAATACCTATTCTTTATACCTAAATCAGAACAGTATTTCCTGAAGGTTTTGCTGTCAAATTGAAGGTCATTATCCGAGATGAGCACATAAGGAACCCTGAATCGTGTAACAATGTTCTTCCAGATGAATCTTTTGACATCTATATCCCTGATATTAGCTAGAGGATCAGCTTCGATCCACTTGGTAAAATAGTCCCTACAGACTAGTAGGTATTTTTTATTTCCTACCGCTTTGGGGAAAGGTCCCACAATGTCCAAGCCCCATTGAGCAAATGGCCAAGGGCTAGAAAGAGGATTTAGAACTCCTCTAGGTTGGTGAATATTTGGCGCGAACCTTTGACACTGATCGCATTTCTTAACGTATTCCTATGCCTCCTTTTGCATGCTTGACCATCAATATCCCTGGGTAATAGTCCTATGAGACAGTGATCTTTCTCCTGTGTGACTCCCACAAACCCTTTCGTGGAGCTCCTCTAGGAGTGATTCTGATGCCTCGGGGTGTACACAAAGCAAATAAGGGCTAGAGAAAGAACGCTTATACAATTTTCTATCTTTGGACAGCCAAAACCGATGAGCTTTTCTACGTACTTCTTCAGCTTCGGACTTCTCTTCAGGCAGTATATCTTTTTCCAGGAATAGTGATATGGAATCCATCCAGCTCAGACCTAGCTTGATCTGATAGATTTGAGGCATACCCTGGTGTAACGAAGTGGGGGTGCATAGGTCTTCAACAAGTATTACTCTAGGCAAATCCTGCGCCGAGGATGTGGCGAGGGTAGCCAAAGAGTCTGCATGGGTATTCCCACCTCTAGGGATATGAGATAAGTCAAAGATTTCAAATTTTGCTTGTATACTCCTGATTTGGCATAAGTACTCATGCATTCTTGGATCACGTCCTTCCAGATCACCCTTTACTTGGCCCACCACCAGTTTTGAATATGAAAAACCTTCACTGCTTTTCCCACCATTTTCTGGACCATTGCCATTCCCATCAGCAAAGCTTCATATTTTGCTTCATTGTTCGTAGCTGAGAAACTCAACCTTAAGGATTTTTCAATAGTAATCTTTTTTGGTGACACTAGAACTAATCCCACCCCTGATCCTCACTGGTTGGCTGCCCTGTCCACATACAATTCCCAAGGCATGGGACATTGGACAGAGACTACGCCGACTGATCTTTCACCATGTTATGATTTTCCACATCCATTTCCTCATGACATTCAGCGAATTCAGCCACCAGATCGGCGAGAACTTGTCCCTTTATAGAAGTACGAGGCATGTATTTTATGTCAAAAGCCCCTAAGATCGTGCCCTACTTGGCAATCCTTCCAGTATAATCCGCATTTCTGAGTATTGACTTAAGTGGAAGCTAAGTGAGCACGACCACAGTGTGTGTGCTTGGAAGTAATGGGGAAGCTTTCTTGTAGCATACACTACTGCCAATATGACATTCTCCAATGGCAAGTAGCACACCTCGGCTTCATTAAGTGACTTGCTCACATAATAGACTGGTCGTTGTATACCACTATCCACCCGTATCAGCACAAAGCTTATGGCATAGAAGGCTACTGCAATATAGGCAAAAAGAACTTCATCCAACACGGGGCTGGACATAATGGACAGGTGTGATAGATATTGTTTAAGTCGCTGGAATGCTACAACACATTCCTCGGACCACTCAAATTCTTTCCATTTGTGCAGCAAAAGGAAGAAAGGCCTGCACCTTTCTGCCGATCTAGATATGAACCGATTCAAAGTGGCCATCATTCCAGTAAGTTTCTGTACCTCTTTGGGATTCCAAGGTGGTTGCAAGTTATTAATAGCTTTAATTTGGTCTGGGTTTACGTCAATTCCCCTGTGGGTCACCATGTACCCCAAAAACTTTCCTGAACCCACTCCAAAAGAACATTTAGACGCGTTCAGACGCAACTTGTGCTCCCTCAGGATTTCGAAAATGCTTGTGAGATCCATTACGTGTTCGGACACCAACTTGCTATTCACCACCATGTCATCAATATAGACTTCGACGTTTTTACCTAACTGTGGTTCAAACATTTTGGTCATCATCCGTTGATAAGTTGACCCTGCATTTTTCAGACCAAAAGGCATCACCTTGTAGTGATAGTTTCCTACAGGGGTAACGAAAGCTGTCTTCTCCTGATCATCCAATGCCAAGGGTATTGGTGATATCCTTGAAAGGCATCCAGAAAACTCATCCGGGGATGACCTACCATTGCATCTACCAACTGATCTATCAGAGGCATAGGGAAAGGGTCTTTAGGACAAGCCCTATTGAGATCTGTAAAGTCCACACATATGCATGACTTTCCTGTTTTCTTTTTCACCACTATAGTGTTAGCCAACCACTGAGGATAAAACACCTCTTTAATAGCCCCTACTTGCTTAAGTTTTGTTACTTCATTATTGACAGCCTCTACATGTTCCTTGGATGGGCGCCAAGGTGGCTGCCTTTTTGGAGTAATGGATGGATTGACATTCAGATGACAACAAATGAAATTTGGAACTAGCCCTGGTGTTTCATAGGCGTCCCATGCAAACACATCCACATTCCTTCTCAGAAGATCGACCAACTGCTCCTTCTCCAATAGGGGAATCTGAGCTCTAACTTGAAAAAACCTCTCCGGATCATCTCCAATGACCACCTTTTCTAGGTCTTCACATTTCACCTTGTCGGTTGGCCCACTAAAAAGAGATGCCGGAGTTTCTAGCTGCTATAAATCATTTTCAGCGATATCCGAGGTATCACCCTTAGGTTTGTGTTGAATAGCCACTATTAAGCATTGTCTAGCCATAGATTGGCTCTCTACTATCTCCAGCACTTGGTCCCCAAAGGGATATTTTACCTTTTGATGGAGGGTGGATGAAACACCCCCCAAGAAGTGTAGCCAAGGTCTGCCCATGATGGCTGTATAAGGAGCGAAATCGTCTACTACAATGAAATCCACTTTAACCACATTAGTATTAACTTGCACAGGTAATCTAATCTGCCTTTTAGGAACCACCATTTTACCTTCGAAACTTACCAAAGGGGAGCTGTAGGTCGTTATATTCTCAGTTTTCAAACCTAGCCCTTTATAGAGATTAGGATACATAATCTCAGCAGCATTGCCTTGGTTGATTATAACCCTCTTCACATCGTACCCACCAATTCTAAGGGTAACTACCAAAGCATCGTCGTGTGGCTTTATGGTTCCCTGTTTGTCTGCATCCGAAAAGCTCAACACCAGTGGGACATTCATTTTGACTCGCTTCGACATTGAATTAGAGTCCTTATCTGAGCAACGAGATATTGACATTATCCTGGAAGGACAAAATCCGGTTCTCCCTAGAGCAGCAAATATGACGTTTATGGTGCCCAGAGGAGGTCTTGGCGCAGCATTTCCATGAAACGCCGAGTTCGTTTGGCTACCTCGGCCACTGGAGTGATGCAAGAGATGCTTTAACTTCCCTTCTCGGACAAATTGTTCCAAATGATCCCACAAATTTCTGCAATTTTCGGTAGTGTGTCCATGATCCTGATGATAATGGCAGTAAAGGTTTTGGTTGCGATTCACAGGATCTTCTGCCATCTTATTCAGCCATTTGAAGAATGGCTCATTCCTAACCTTCTCTAATACCTTTTACACTGGCTCTTGAAATACAACATTAACCGCCTGCTCGTTGGCAGATCCAGATTACCCTGCAAAATCTCTCTGACGTCGATTGTTCTGGATCCGATCTGACCTGGAATCCCTCCTCTCTTGAGGGATCACCTTCGCCTTCCCTTTTTCCTGTAATTGATCCTCCTCAACTCTCCTATACTTATCAATCCTATCCATCAACAGGCGTATGCTGGTAACAGGTTTACAAGTGAGGGACTTTCTCAAATCATGCTCGGCTGGTAGACCAGCCTTGAAGGTACTGATGGCCACATCATCATAGCTCCTGTCTATTTCGTTAAACATCTCCCAGTACCTATCTGAATAAGCTTTCAAAGTTTCCCCATCTCGCATGGACATAGATAGCAAAGATCCTAAAGGCAATGAAACCCTACTACACGTGATAAAACAAGCGCCAAAAGACTGGGTAAGTTTCTTGAAGGAATCAATAGAATTTGCCTTCAAGCCATTAAACCATCTCATCGCCATTGGACTTAGGCTAGATGGAAAGATCTTACACATCAAGGCCTCGTCCTTGGAATGAACGGCCATCTTCTGACTAAAATGACTGACGTGTTCCACTGGATCCGTTCGTCCATTATAAAGGGAGAAGGTGGGTTGATGAAATCGTCGAGGGAGGTTTGCACCCTCTATGTTTCGTGTGAAAAGGGACCTAGCAACCTGGTTTAACGCTTCGTTGATTGCATTGTTTCCAAGGCCCTTATGGGTTGGGTTCTTATTCTTACGTTTATGGTGATGTTCCTCGTCGCCAGAGAAAGTTTCACTGGGTGGAGTCCTGGACTTTCGCTTGTACATGGCATCGTCCATCTCCTCGGAGGACAGCTCGGAATCAAGTGAGGGGCGCCTTCACCGTGTGCGACGCAACTCCTTCTTTAGCTCGTTAATCTCACGCTGTATGTCTCTTTCATTTTTTGCATGGGAGACATGACTCTTCCCTCGTGACTGACTCTTGCTAGTATGAGTTGTACGCGCACTTCCTTCATGATCTCCCTTTTGTTGAGGGTTTACGACTGAGTTGTTATGTTGAGAGCCCTTCGATTCTGCCTGGTGCAGATTAACATTATCTTGGTGTGGGCCAATCATTGGTTGGTGTGAACCGATTTCTTCCATCTCCAACGCTAGACCAGAATTTCCTTTAAATCAGATCATGCTCTTCCCACAGACGTCGCCAATTGTAAGGACCAGTTTTGGCTTGGACCTTAAAACAAGATTGGGTTTTGGCCTAACAAGCCCAAACAATGAATTTGTAGAGCGTGGGAGAAAGAACTAGCCTGACTTTAAAAAGGAGGTAACGATCATGGGTGGATTGGAAGAAAAGTTGAGAATATAGGATACAAAAATCGTCCTCGGCATAGCTTGAATAATATAAACAAGAGTCCAGTGTTCCTTTTTTAGTGTCGTATTTCTTAATCCTTTTCTCTCTACGTTTTTTGATCCCTTTTCTTTGGACCCCTTCTCACATTATATACCATGATTTTAGTACCGTTCTTACCATACACGTGTAAATTGGGTTGTGGGAGCTTATCCATGTCCCATCTCACACCTCCCTGAACTTTCTACTACCAGCTGTAAGACTGCTATTCACTGTTCAGGTATCACCTCCACATTAATGTGGCCAGAGAGTTAGCTGGGAAGCATTTAATGTGGAGGTAACAGTTCTTACAAATATTTGTTATCCTCCGCCTTCATCCCTTATCCAATATTCGACCCTCCTGTCATAAGGTTCCCTTACAACAGTATCCAAGGGGATAGGAACGTTTCAAACAACCTCGAAGACTTTTTCCGAGGTGACTTTTCATCTCGGATAGGTTTAGGTCTATTATAAATAACTTTCAGCTCTTTCTGCAATGCAATTTCCACTTCTACCTTAGTTGACCGTCCTCGGATATGTCTGCGTCCTCGGACTGGGTCATTGGGTCACAGACCCAATCCATTCAACCTAAACAGTACTCCAGAGACAATTGGTCCCCACACTATTTATATGAGAGTAGAGAGTATGATATTATTGCACTCTTGTATAATTTTTTTGATTAGTAGATCGAACGCTAAGAGTGGACTAGTGTCTACACTTTAGTCTCCACTAATTGTAGTATAACAAATGCCTAATTTTTTTTTTCAATTTCAAACGTTAATTACTACTTTATAAGGAATAATACAGATATGTAGCAAACTATGGTTGGTGAAAGATAAAGCGGAATACTATTGCCACATATTTTGAATGAGAGGTCTCACAAGATCTTCTTGAGATACCTTATTGGTATTGGAGAAAATATCTTAAGAGTTGATCTCATAAAATACCTTTCATTGTTATTGGTGATAGCAATGATAGGTATTGTTTATTATTATCATTACTACTCCCTCCGTCCCACTTCTTTTGTCCTGTTTGAAAAGTTAAACTTTTTAAGGGAATATCATTTATTGTTTTGTCTACTTTTTAAAAATGTATAAGTTTCCAAAACTACCCTTAAAAAAATTTATCAAAAAATTGAATTAGTAAATTAATAGGGGTATAATAGGAACATTAGTAAATTAATGACTTTTATTTTTAGAAACAGGACAATATTTTGGGACATCTCAAAATGGAATAGAGGACAAAAAAAGTGAGACGGAGAAAGTATTATTTTTGGATAGGATTGTATATTAATACTAACTTGTAACTCCATACATATGTATGGATACACTTAAAGATATACAATAAGATGTATAATATAATTCCTACATATATAATTTAAATACTATTGATAGTCATTTTTACATTTTGTTAACTCTTTAAAAAATTTTGTAAGGATATTATTAGGTATAAAATGTAAATTGTAATTTTTTTTTTAATTATTGTGAAACACTTACTTTTTTTTTTTTTTTAAATATTTATGATTCATTTATTCTAGACTCTTTGGTTTTTGTACTTAATAACTCACTTGGACAAATATTTATGATGTGGTCCCACATTTAATTCTAAAATTAAGAAATAAAACTGTTGGGAAATTTAGACCCCGGTTGATAGAATTAACAAGTTTTAAATTCAAGTTGCTAATTAGATTTATTATGAATAAATCTTGTTAAAAAAAACAAATATCAATATCATGTTAATATCATGCATAGCGGAAAAATAAATAAACTAAGATATGATGACCTAGGAAAACTAATGAAACAAACTAATTTCACAGTAAAAAACCTGGGGGGAAACATTCCCGAAAAGCAATTCACTATAGTAAAGAGAAGTTTTAGATCTAGTACAAAACCTTTGTCCCTAGACTTTACAATCATCGTAGATGAACTCACAGCATAAACCTTTTATTGTTTTAAAATCTCTGAACTCTTCAATATATGAACGCCACCATTTTGCACAAATTCCAATACGTGACTAGTCAAAGATGCACGGCTCCTAGTACGTGACTAACTCACCAACTTGAAGAAGATTGTTGGCTGCAAAGTTCTTCACTTCATTAACAATGAAGATCAAGAAGCACTTGGTTACAAAATCCTAAGGTGTAAAGACGCAGTAACTTCTTTCAGAGAGAATAAGACACTTGGTCACTTTTTGCATGTGTTCTCCTTGTATTCTCTTATGTGACAGCCTTTAAAATAAGCCTTATATATGTCTAGAGTTGTGAGAAAAGAAATCATACACAAATATATAAACATGGGCCGAAAATCAGATTTGAAAAAATGATTTTTGTAATTCTCGATAGATATAGCTGTAAAGTAGCTGTTGAGCCTCGATAGATAGTATCTGTCGAGCAGTTGTCAAGCAGCTGTAAAGCAGCCCTTCTTCACTTGTTTCTTGGATAGATTTGCATGGCTTCAATACTAGACTTGAACTGCTATTCTTTGAAGTATTAAACACATTTTAAATCTACCAAATTACAAGTAAAGTGCGTTTTGTCAAAGGATTAGCCAATTTTATATGACATATGTTCCTAACATGATTTTCATATGTCCTAACAAAAACTCTTTAAGAATAAATAATTTAGGACACATGGCGTAAAATTGGAACTCTAATTTGGAATTCTAATTTGAGTTTATCTTAACTTCACCTATTATATATATATATATATATATATTAGCATTAAGACTTTTACTATTTTT
This sequence comes from Quercus wislizeni, assembly GCA_023055345.1. NCBI lineage: Eukaryota > Viridiplantae > Streptophyta > Magnoliopsida > Fagales > Fagaceae > Quercus > Quercus wislizeni. The sequence continues at coordinate 5,045,944 of JALGQJ010000015.1, read as the reverse complement.
GAGTCATCAATTATTGTTCTAGATATACTAGTACTTTTTTTTTGGTTACAAAAATAAAGCTAATTTTTTTTTTTTAAAAGACAGGATCAATAGCTTTTATTACTTTATTTCATCACTACAGTAAATAATGAAACTTCTTTGATTACGTACTCTATGAAAAGAATGTGGGGTTTTCTCATTCTTAACCCTAAACTCTTTAATTAAACCCAAAAACCTAAATCCTAAACCTTAAAACCTCAAACCCTAAACCCTTAAATGCTACCCCTTTATGCCCTTATACCCAGTAAATCTTATATAATGTTTTCACATATTTTAGTTTTCTAATAGTGATTGATAATTTTTTACTAAAATTTTTGTATTTAGTATTCCAACATTATCCTTTCTCAATTTTTTAATAAACTTATCAAGAAAAAAATTCTTATAGTTTTTGAGTGATTAAAATATGTTATTTGTGGAAAGCATATGTTAATTGATTAAAGTTGGGTTCAGCTTGTTATTAAACAATTATTAGAGTATGAAAAAGGTGTTGATGAGCTCCTATATATACATTTACATGTCCAGGGACCAGGGTAGAGGGCACAATGAGATGTCCATGCCTTAATTGTCACAATTTCTTTCTTGTTACTCAAGATGATGTCAAAATGTTATTTTGTTCTACTATATGTAATGGATTAGACGTATAACCATGAACACATAATGGAGAAATATTTTATGGCACATCATCTGAAAATGAAGAGGATGATATCCATATGTTGTAATGATTGCAAGATCTGATGCGGATTAAACATTTGAAATGTTATTTAACATCCACCGAGGTGAGCATTGGGGGGATACATTTTATGATGGAGATGATCAATTGAAAATACTCGAGATTTTGAGCAACCAAATGTTGAAGTTTAGAAGCTTTTATGATTGTTAAAGGATGATAAACAGAAATCATATCCAAATTGTGAAAGTAATTATCATTTGTTACATATATTTTTTTTAATAAAAAAATTCTTATATAAATTTTGTGAATTATAACCATATAATCACTATTTTGTAAATATCAATGCACTATTTATAGATAATTAATACATGAAAATCAATGCATTTACCTCATCAATACATAGCAATTAATTAATACATAGGAATAAAAGTCTTTTTAATGAGTGCCCGTACAAGTTGAGAATTAATAAATGCTCAATAATGACATATTTTTCAAAGAAAAAATGGTTAATGATTCATTGGCTTACATGCACAAATTATTATCGTTGTGTGTACTTTTGGATATATGTGTACAACTTAACTTTATTTCTTCAAAAATATATAAATATATTATTTAATAAATTAAAAAAATGCACCTTAACTACTACTTTAGAGCATTCCTTAACAAAAAGATAGACTATCAGTCTATTATAGCTAAAATTAACGTTCAAAGAGGTGAGCATTGGGGGATACAATTTATGGTGGGGATGATCAATTGAATACTTAAGAATCTGAGCAACTGAATGTTGAATTTCAGCAGCTTTTATGATTGTTAATGGATGATAAGCAGAAGTCAAATCCAAATTTTGAGGATAATTAAGTTATCATTTGTTACATTAGGAAAATTGTAATATTACAAATCAAATTTCTTTTTGATAAAAAAAATATTCTTAATAACCATATAAGTACTATTTTGTAAATAATTAATGCACTTTTTTTAGATAATTACATGAAAATTAATGCATTTTTCTCATTAATACATAGCAATTAATTAATAGATAGAAATAATGGTCTTTTTAATGAGAATATGTTAAGAATTAATAAATGCAAAATTATGAGTTATAATGCACATATATATTTTAAAAGATAGTTATTAATGATTTATTGACTTACATGCATGACTAATTCATTGTCATTATGTGTGATTTTTTGGGTATATGACTATATGCATACTATGGGGGTTAGGGCCTGAAATAATATGTTAGGCCATGGGCCTATCTGAGGACAATAAAACGTCCGAGGAGATTACCAGTAAATAGTAAAGGCCTGGCATAGGGCCCTGTAGGTAAGAAGCGTGTGGAGGAATGTCCGAGGAGGAAAATCTTCTCGGACATGGCTAGCATACCTCAACTTTGTATCACAACAGCTAGAGGAACCTTCCAAGAAGCTCAAGAGAGGAGGACGTGTCCTATGGATTTGAAAGAAAGGGGGAAAAGCCCAAAAGATCTAAGGAAAAGCTGTTGCCATCACATTAAATGCACTGTAACCACTTTCCTGGCCGTGTTTATGTGGAGAAGATATTTGAACAATGAGACTCTGGTCATTACAACTCATAAAGAACCAGAAGAGGTGTTTGATGGGACAGATACTTAAGTGAAGTCTCAGATGAACGACAAGTGTAGGGTTAAGATGATCTAAAGAGAGATATATAATGTAAAGAATCTTTTATGAAAGAGGGATCGGAGAAAACCATGGGGGAGAGGAGAACAAACTTATCAACAATTGCATGTAAAAAAGATCAATTGACATAAAAATAAAGCTTCTCGGATTGAGAATCTCTTCCCATTTGTTTCTGCAGTTTCATTCAAACGATCTTTGAACTTGTGATAATTGTAGCCCGAATTTACTAAAACCCAGTTTTCCAATCCACTCTCTACAAATTTATTGTCTTGGACTCATTGGGCCAGTGTACTATCAGTTTGGACCACAAACTGAGTCCACACACATACTGTTTGACTTTATTTCTTAAAAATATATAAAATATTATTTAATAAAGTATTAAACGCACCTTAATTGCTGTCCTTAAAGCATTCATTAACAAAAGCCTAGAAATAAATGAAATTTTTTTATCTTGACAAGGTGGTAGGCTAACATGAAAGAGGATTTTTATTCATTTTTAATGAAAGCCCCACTTAACAAAACGATAGACCATTATGACTAAAATTAGTGTTAAAAGGGTTGAGCATTAGGGGATACGTTTCATTGTGGAGATGAACCTATATATAAGATAGGTTTAAGTTATATACCTAACATAACTTAAAAATTACATTTTTTTTTTAATTGTAGGTTTTTAAGAGATCTAACGGTTACAAAACACTTTTCTCCATGGTATGAGTAAAGACTTATTGCTTTCCTCGACAACTTAATTAATAGCTTCTAAGAAAAAAAGTTAATAGCATCTTTTTTTTCTCTCTTTTATCTCATGTGAAATGTTAACGAATGCCTTAAGAGCATTTTTTTTAAGAACTATTTTTAGAAACATTTTATGAGAAAATGATAAAACAATTAATTTTTCTGACAATATTTTATATTTCCCATGAAAATAGTGTTAAAAACTTTTCTGATATGGTTTATTAATAATTGATCTAATGGTACTCGTTAATATGACTTTTATCTCATTATGTTTACAGACATTATCAGAGAGAGAATAACATATTTAATAGTGACAAGCTCCATATCATACTCAAATTGTATAACATATATAATATTGTTCCATTCATATTCAATATCACATGCAGACAAGAAATAGCTAATCAAAACATCGACATTCCAATCAAAACATGCATTATAGAACCCAAAATAAGGAAAAAGAAGAAAGAAAATGACACAATAAATCATTTCCTTTATTTTTTCTTAAATTTTACAACATTGAAGCTCTAAAATTCAATGAAATCGTTTTCTATTAACCTGTCACCAGATATTCAGAGGACGTAAACTAGGATCTAATATGTCACATGTTATATTTCATTTAATTATTATTTTTTTATAAAAGGATTATTTTTAAAAAAAATAGGAAAAAGGGGTTAAAAATAAGAAAGAAGTTAAAACATAAAACCCAAAAAAGAAAAAAAAAAAAAAGGAGAGAGATATTAATTTTATACATGGGCTTTTAAAAATCTTCCAGAGTGTATTAAACATTGAGCTCTGGTCCATTATAGTGAATATATTACACTAGTGGACTGTGGACCCATAAATCAAGCCTAAGTTATGTCAAAAGAAAAAAAAAATGGTCGAATTTTTAAGTTCTCCACGTAGCTTCTAAAATTGCAGACTTGTCCCTGATCAGTATAGCCTAGCACTGCCAGCATCGAACACGGTTATGGTAAGCTAGTTTCTTTATCTTGATTTTCTTCCTTGTCATTACGTGTTTTTTATTTTTTATTTTCTTCAATTGACTCTCACTATGATCCAATTATTTTTGTAAGATATTATGTACACCACATGTTTGATGAATGGTCCAAACGAAATTTTACAGCTAATGTGTTAAGGTGGGGTTTGGGTTTTGGTCCAAAAGGTTGTTTTATTATATATATATATAAAGGAGTCTGGGCTGGCTTATGATGGTGCACACATATATACAGAAGCTTGTCCATGGTGCTAAGTGTTTAAAAACTAAGCAAAATGTAGCTGCTTATACGAATGTTATGCTATATCACTGTTCAGAAGTATCCCATCAAGAGCCTTTACATTGTGAATGGTATGAGAAGGAGTTTCCAAAGATGACAGAATTGAGCCACTTGTTGAGAAATGTGGATTGGCTTGATGGGAGGGTTGTTCATGTCAGGGACAATTCAATTGTCTTTGATGGTGAAATTGAGCACAAAATGCAAACTTTCAAGTCTCTGGCCAGGGTCTTTATTGGGTCTCCATCAGTTCAGCAAAAGATTCAGAAAAATGTGATGGCCTTATCATTGGCGGCAAGTAACAACTCCACCCCATTTGTTTGTTTCAGTGAACCTAGTGAAAGAGAGCCTATGATTGTGAATTCACTCACTAAAGTGTGCAACTTCCTGAACATTTCTGCACAACAAAGGAAGGTGGTTCGGCACACAATATGCCCACAGGTCACGCAAATGCGGATATGGACAGGTACACTTGAGGAGATACTAAATGGATTGAAATCTGAGTTGGATTTGTTAAGTTGTCAATGCTCTAGCAAAGGGACCAAGATGGGTCAGCAGATTGTTTCTAGCTGTCTAAAGTTCCTGGCTGACACAGCTATTTCCTTTGACCATGATTCTGCTTCGTGGATGCGGCTTGCGCCTGCAAAAGTTGTTGCCTCCTCTGCTTCACATAAATGGGAAGATGTTCTTGAGATGTTCAATGATCTTATTGAGTGTTTGAAAAGTGAAAAGGAATTATGTCTTCTTGTGGGGAAGGTTGAGGTCATGAAAGAAGGACTGTCTCAAATCAAGGACATATTGATTGATAAAAGTATTGGATACAAAGAAGCTCGGCATCAAGAAAGCCTAGTGCAGAAGAAGCTCTCCAAGACATTGGGCCACTCGTCCAAGTGCTTGTTTACTCTTTTATTATATTACCTCCATGGACATGCTAGAGATATTGAAGTGGATTTATGTGGTCGAATTTATAGCGTTGGTGGTGAGGATAGATTTTGCTTGTACATGGGAAAGATTTTGACTACAGAAGAGGATAAGATGGTCTGGAGTGGGGTGAGGCAATTGGACAGGGCTCTTCAGCTTTTCAAGTTTGTGTGGGAAACTGCGGGAATGAGAGGAGTTTTGCAGCTGCAAGGCCATTTGTGGTGTGTTGGTGCTGAGGGCAAAATGCTTACCTATAGAGGAAATACATTCTTTGTACATGGGATCAGTGTTTGACAAAAAATTCCCTATCCATATTAGTTCAGATGGTGAAAAGATATTTCATTGTGATTCATGGATCAGTGCACACTCTGCACATCATTTCCAGATACTTATACTCAAAATATAATTCATATGTGAAATAAATTGATATGGAGCCATTCGTGTACTGTTTAACTAAGGAAGAATTTCGCAATAGACCCTACCTTCTTTTCCCTCTTCCATGCCAAATATTCTTAGAATGCTAATGAGTTCTAGTTCAAACGGCACATCTTCCCTTGTAAGAGTAAGATAGAGGCTAAGGTCTTATGCTTAACACTCACCAAGGGCGTATGTAATATCCAAAGAAAAAAGTCAAATATTCTAACAAAAGAATTCACTTACTCTAATGATTTGAAAGCCTCCATGGTATATCAAGTAGGGAGGACAAAAAGGTTTACTAGTACTACTCTCTACTGCCACTTATATAACAGCAGTAAAGTACGCTTGAATGCATAATTTAAGATACTGCCATTAGACCACAACAAATTAAGGGAGAAAAACTATAGTCAATTTATCTTCTATAAACGACCTGAACTTTGCTAAGAAATGGTATTGGGTTTTCTCATATTTGAGGGTGATGAAGGTAAGTAATTTTAGCCATTTATTTTCAGCTGTGGCGGAGCTGGTCTTGCAGCCCTTTGATGTTTCTCACTGATGTCAGCTTGTTATTGTTATGAACTGATAAAATAGAATGGTAGTTTAGTGGATTCGAGGTGACTAGCCTCCTAAGAGGGAGAAAGACAATCCGAGGGTTAATTTTTTGTTTAATTCTCATTTGGTAGGTGGGGTTGTATATCCGTGGTTTACTTCTTAGTGGTGAGTCTAAAGGGCCTTGCCTTGGTGAAGTTCCATATCATGAAAAAAATGTATATAAGTAATCAAAAATGAGATGACCTCATCACAATCTAATCTTAAAAAAATAGGAAGCAATTCCCATCTAAATTCAATTCGAAAATAAGAATACAATTTGAAATAATGCAAATCATAATCCACAACTATAATTATTTAAATTTCAAACTACATCAATTTGAAATGATAAGCTCAGCGCCTCGTGAATCATTACAACGGATTATATGTTGTTATGATATGATATTATTGTCCAGAGAAACAAAATGTTGACAAAATCCATCCATTAAGCATGGTTGTTGAAATTCCTCACTCAAAAGCTGTATTTGCATTCTGAACTTGAAAAGATTCTTTTGCTTGAAATTAGGTCGCTGCCAAATGGAGTATCAATCTTCAAAAGTCTCTCTTTCAGACATTCAGTACCAGGAAATATAACAACAATATTCATTAAAAAAATACTTCAAGATTTATTGTCCTGTTTTGAAGCCCGAGTTCCTTTAAATTTCATCAAAACTTGAGAAACTGGCATTGTTCCATTAAACATACTAGAGGACAAAGTGGCATATTTTGGAATCAATTTATGTGAACAAGTATACTTTTTCTCTCACTTTGATCATGGTGACAAGCGTTGACAAAAAAAGAAAGAAAGAAAGAAAGATTGTGCTAGGTTGGAATGTTAAGAGGTGATGGGATCTTAGGATGACAAGTTGCCTTCATCCTATCCTGCCTTGGCCTACTGTACTCCAGGTTTGTGTGAGTTTTTCTTGTCTTGCCCCATTACAATCCTATTGGAAATGTTAGATATAAAGAATATGAGCTACAGCTTTGATCCAATTACAAAGGCTTACACAGGAGTACAACTATAGCTTTGAAGGCTTTGTAGTCCTATCGGAGGCTTTATAGTTTAGGAGGTATTTGGCAAACCACAAAATCATGCCAACTAAGAACAAAATAACTCGTTTTATTTATTTTTTGGTTGGATATTGTTTATGGTGGAACTAGATATATTGCTATATAAAAACTAGTATTTGTAACGTTACTTCTTTCAATAAATTCTCTCCATCAAAATTTCAAATTTTGGTGATTTCACATTTATATTCCCATAAAAAAGTAGCTTTAAATTTGAAATTTTATAAATTTTATGTTAACTAAAAATTGGTTATGGCTTAATTATATATAAAAAAAAACTTCAATTTTAAACTAGTGTTATTTCATATCAGAAGATTTAGAACTGAAGTTATTTTGTGGTTTGCCGAAGACCTAGGTCTTTTTAATGGATCTTTTTAATTATTAATAACTCAAACTCATACGAATTTTACAATATAATGCTTAATTTAAATATTCATTTATTAGGTTATTGAAATTTACTAGTCACATTTATACACATCATTTTATAAGATTTATGTAGTAAAATTAGTAATTGTTTTAACATTTTTCTTTTCTTTTAACATCGTTTTACTATTAATTGATTACTTGTTCTTATCCATTTTTTTTTTCCTTGTAATAAGTCTAATTATGTTTACATTATGATATTGCATTGCAAACAAGTCCATGTTATAATATAATATATAGATACAATTTGTCAAAACGTAGTATTGTATTTTGCATACAGAATTTCTTCGAGTGCATCATGTCGATGATCATTTTAGGTAAGTAACACTCATATATATATATATATATATATATATGACGATTTGGAGAAAATGTTGTTAAAATTAAAAGTGAAATAGAAACATGAGTGAAAGCAAGAGAGAATTAGAAGAATACTAAGGTTACGTGGTTCAACCTAAAATCCTATGACCACAAGATAAATTTCTTGACAACTACATCTTTCATATATCACTATGTGTATAACAAATTTACAACGAATGCTAGAAGGGTATATATAGATACTACCGGGTATAGGGTTTAGGTAGATGGACTTTACACTAAATTGGGCCACTTGGGCCATTACACATAATAAACATAAACCTAATATAAATGTGATCTTTAACAAAGGTACTACTGAAGAGAATCCATGGGATAGATGTGGGGATTTGTTGAGTCCAACCCATGATAGAAAAGTTTAGAAATTCTGAGAAAATTACACTTCAACACCCTAAACTATACCCCAATTAAACTTTGCATCCTAAACCTTCAAAATGCATGGTTTGCATCTCTAGATTATAACCTATGTTACACTTTTCACCCTACTTTCAATTCTACCATTATCTTAGATGATACCATGTGAAAAGACGAAATTGCCCATCTTCTCAACCCCTTTAAAATAAATGAGAAACTACATTGTACCACTCTAAACTATACTCTCGATTACACTTTACACCATAAGCTTTGGTTTTTCTTCCAAGATAACAATAGAATTGATGAATAGGTGCAAAGTGTGACACTAGTTATAGTTTAGGGTGCTAACTTGTATTATGAAAGTTTAGGGGTGTGAAATGTAATTTGAGATATAATTTTGGGTGATAAATTGTAATTACCCCATAAATTCATTATTGGTTTTGTAATCTCACATAAACTAGAAGAATAGTTTGAGATCCTAATTATATTAAAAATTTTAGTCCCACATTGAAAACAAAAGAAGTAACGAGGTCTGACATTCCTTATAAAAGAGGTGGTGGTGTAGACTTTATGTGTGTGTGAGGGCATCTTTGTGTGCATTGGGTTTTGAATTAGTTTAGGTTTGGGAGTTTTTTTTAGAGTTTATGTGTGGATTGTAATTCGAGGTATTACTAATAGTGAATTTTGGTTAGCATTGTCCTTGGGTGTAGGCTTGGAGTTCACCTAATGACATTGTTATTATTATGAGGTTAAATTATATAAGAAAGTGGTGTAAAATTCAAGTTTTACCCATCTAATCCCAATATGCCACATCACCATATTACATATTAAAGAATAGACATAACCACACTCAATTAATTCTAATACCCATTTGAAAATTCAACTTGATTGTGAGTTTATTGAGATATTATTATATGTGGTAGGATATGTCGAGTTTTAAGTAAAAAGATAATGTGGCAATATCTTATTGGATGGTGTAAAACATGAGTTTTACATCCCATTCTTACCAAATTCAGACTCTATTATTATTAGTATTATTGTCATTTTGTTGCAGTGCTTGCCACTTTATTGTTTTGTGTGTAGTTCACAATATAATTATAATTAGCATTCATAAAAAATATGGTGATATAATTATTTTTATGATATTTAAAATATAGCAAGTTTGAATGCTAATCAACACACACACACACACACACACACACACACACACACACACACACACACATTTAAAGCCAAAGCTGAGATAAAATCTAGTTAGAATCTAATTTGGATTTTAATTGGAGTTTAATTTTGTGCCATGTCTCTCATCTAATTTTTTTAATTTTTGTGTCATGTAAGTTAATTCAGTGCAAAATACGAAAAGTGTAATATAGATGAACCATAAGAAATCCAATCATATATATCTAAAATTAGAAAAAGAGAGAGTTTGAAAGATTACGCTTTCTAATGTCATTTGTTTGTCTAGCTAAAAATAATTTAAATTTATCAGCTTTTTACATAATACTATAAACAATCATTATCTATCAGGTAGAAATTTATATGTATGGTGAGCATTTTTTTTTAATTGTACTCGAGCATAGGCACGGGTTCTAAACTTGTATAAACTAATTGAAATGTAAATAAGTTAACATATTAAATGTTCAACATTAACAATATTTAAAACAGAAGGAAGAATATACCTAAAGTGACAAACATTGTCATTTTTTGTTATCATTAAGCAATGGTAATTCTTCTCATCTCATAAATTTTATAAAGAAAATGATCATTTGAATAATTTAGATTTGCTTAAATTTTTGTGAACAAAATTATTTAAACTTTTACAAGTAACACTAAACTATAAAATTATCTTATTCACCAATAACTACAAAATATGAACTTGTAATTAACAATTTACAAAATATCATTGAAGGGGAGAGTATTAACTAAGTTTACCTAGGCATACATTTTCCTAAACATAAACATAAACATGTTGTTCAACACAAACGTTATTTACGAAATCAAACTTTATTATTTTGTTGTTGTTGTTATTGTGGGGGAGCAAAAACTTGGGCCTTTGCATTGGGCTTAAGTCCCACACTTTATTAACAATACGTCCGAGGAGAAGAAATCATGAGGGAGCCCTGTAACTAATAGTAGAGCATGTAAATGGCCAAGGGTGTTGGTCCGAGAGGATTATCCTCCTCGGATTTGACATATGTCAGTGAAGTGAGCTTCGTCTTACCCTAGTCCACCTTCCAGGAAGCACCATCGACAAAGATAGACTACAAATGTACACGGAAGGGATAAGAACACAGAAATATCTAGGGAAAAAGCTGCTACCACCGCATTAAATGCATTACAGCAACTTTCCTGGCCACATTAATGTGGAGAAGACCTCTGAACAGTGTTTTCAACCACCTTTACCCCCAGAAAATCAAAAAGCTGTGGGAAGGGAGACAGAAACTCAAGTACGAAGCTAGATAGTAGACAAGTGGACGGTAGGATTGAATAAAGAAGGACTATATAATGGAGTAAAACCTCCAGAAGAAAAGGATCAAAAAATATTAAGGAAGAACATTGAGGAAGAATCACTGTAGCATTAGGAAGAACACCATTAGATACAATCATTTCATCCAAGAACGTACTCCTCGGATATTACTTGAAATGACCAATTCATCCAAAAACTTACTCCTCGGACTTGAGATTATCACTTGATTATGTGTTTTATTCTCCTCGGACAAACTCCTAGCCTCCATTAATTGTTGTAAGACCCTTTATCAGCCCAATTCTTTCGCCCACTCTCTTACAAATTTATTGTATTGGACTTATTGGGCCCATCCCCTTTTCTATCTGGGTTTGGGCTACGATTTGTGACCCTACAGTTATTATTATTATTATTATTATTATTATACCTTCATTCCACGTGTGCATTTTTTTTTACTATGCAATACACATAAAAGAGAAAATATCAATATTTTTGTAGCCATAATAAAATTTTGAATTACATATCTGTTTTTTTGAAATCTACATGCAAAGAAAAAAGTTCTACAAAAAAAAAAAAATGTTAGAGTATACATATATATTTGAAACATAGAATGAGCATTAAATTTTAATGTGTTGTAACTTAATGTACTTAGCAATATTTTATTTTAAACATCAAATTTTTTTTGCGTGTTTGTGCAATTCTGTTTTATATTTTAGTGTATTCCATAGGTCATGGATCAAACAAACATTTATGCTTGGGTTTCCTGATGTAATGATTATAATTCAACTAAGATTATTGGATATAGCCAATTACTTCGGTATCAATAAAATTTCTATTGCTTTTTATTTTATTTTATTTAAATGATTTTCAACTCATACTCCACAAAATTTAAACTTTTACATCTCATCGTATTAAATGGAGTTTGTAGGGACACGTTTTGCAGCCCAAGCTCAAGGTGTATGAGATCTTGGACCAGTGAGCCCAGTACAATAAATTTGTAGAGAGTGGGTCAAAGAGCTAGGCTTTAGTGCATGGATAACAGTTAATATGGTGTTCATGACAATCAAACAGAGATGAACTGAGTTTATCAAAGAATGTTTGTTCTCGGCACAATCCAAGGAGCTTTGTTCTAGTAAATATTGAATGAGAATGGTTACAGGAGTTCTTGAGATTGCTACAGTGTTTTCTCTGTTAATCCCAATATCCCCTCTCCATGGTGGGTTTCTCCTATTATATAGTCACCTTTTATCGATCTTGGCCTTTCACTTGTTGATTATCCAAGCCTATACTTGAGTGTCTGTCCACTCAGACGCTCTCTCTGGCGTTCTGTGAGTTGCGGTAACCGAGATAGCACTGTTCAGGGGTCTTGTTCACATAAATGTAGTGTTAGCAGCTTTCCTTTAGATATTCTTGAGTTTCTATCCTTTAGAACTTCCTAGAATGTCACTTTGACTATTTAGGACTTATATCTGACCGTGCTTTAACTGGTCCAAGGAGATATTCCTCCTCAGACTCGGACTACCACACTCTCAGTCAAAACCCCACGCCCCATTGTATGATTTTGGGCCCATGACCCCACAAAGTTTAATTCATCTTATTAGATGGTGATATAATTATTATTATGATATTTAAAATAGAATTATATTAGAGATACAAACTTTTTTATAAAAATTTTACAAATTGTTGATGTGGTGAGTGATTATTAGTAAATGAAAAAGTGATATTAATGGTGGACCTAAATGAGAACTAATAAGAAGTTTTTCATATCAATATTTTGTAAAAATGTTGTAAAATAGTTTGTACCTGTAGCATTATTCTTTAAAATATAGAAAGTTTGACTGCCAATATAGAATAATTTTAATGCAAATAAGTTAACACATTAAACATTCAACATTAACAATATTTTTGAACAAAAGGAAAATTATACATTTTTTTTTTTTAGAAAAAGGAAAAATTATACCTAGTGTGACAAAAATTGTCATTTTCGTTATCTTTAAGTGGTGGTGATTCTCCTTACCTTATAAATTTTATAAAGAAAGTGATCATTTAGATAATTTAGGTTTGCTTAAATTTTGTGAACAAAACTAATTAACTTTTACCAATTACAAAAAAATATAAAATTCTATTATTAAAAAGTTATATCAATATTAGCTGACAAATAATTATTTGCAAAACTTAAATGAATTTGCACAAAGCATGCCTTTTCAAATGAAGAGTATCTAGAGTCATAGTTCTCATGTTTTGAGTGAAAGGAGAGAGTTTTAATTATTTATACCTTTAGAGCACCTTGCCCTCCACAAACCTTTTCTTAATCCTAAACATAAACAAGTTGTTAAGCATGCATAAACTTTATTTAAAAATTAAATAATTTGCATGTTCATTCCATGTGTGCATTTTTTTACTATGAGATATAAATAAAAGAGAAAATATTAAAAAATTATACCCATAACCCAAATTTGAGCTACAAAATATGTTTTTAAAACCTAACATGTAAAGAAAAAAGTCCTAAAAAGTCAAAAAAAAAAAAAAAATAATAGTAAGGGATAAGAGTATACATATTTTTCTGGATTTTAACTTGTATGTAAAATTTTTAAAGAAGTGGGATTATGATCTTAGTCTTTCTAAGTTTAGATTTATTTTTTTTATTTTTTTTATATGCCTATGAAATACAAATTGGTGCATGTGCAATTTTGTGTTATGTTTTTTTTTTTTTAAGAAGAAAATTTGAATTATATTAAAAAGAGGAAATTGGCCATAGTCAACTAGAAGTATATCATTTAGGTGTGGAGTAACATCTTCCATCCACACAGCTAAACTATTGACATGTCTTGCATGCCTAGCTAGGTTATGCGCAATAGAATTACCTTGTCTACAGGTATGAGAAAAAGAAATATGATTAAAGATAACTGTATACAAGAGAGCATAGGTAATCAAGAGGCCAAAAGAGGCAAATGAGTTGTCATTACCCTCTAGAGCTGTCATGAGTCATGACCACTTTCGAATCTCCCTCAAGAATGATGGAAGTATAGGCCAATATCTTGAGCAAAAGCTAAAGGTCAAATAGTAGCCATAGTTTCTACATCTGCCATCGAAATGGGGAGGGGGACTTTCTTTGATAAAGAAGCAATGACCAGACCCAGATTGTTTAGGATAACCATACCAATACATGCCTCGCTTGAATCATTGAAGACTGCACCATCAAAGTTCACTTTGAAGACCGGGGGAGGTGGGGGTGACCAACTAACCTGAGTAGCAGTAGTGGGGGGCTTTGTTAATATGTGTTTTTCACTATATTATGTATGAGATATATATTATTATCATATTTTAAAATGGATTAAAAAAACCCTTTATGGTGTTTCAGTGTACTTTGGCCAAAACATGAGTTGGTTAATGAAGGAAAATGGGTGAAGAATACTATTGCAATAACCACAAATGTGGCAGCCATTTTTGGTGCTATCCTTAGCGTTAATTGATCTTATGGATAAATTTGCTAGAATAAAAATAATTTTATTTTAAGATCTCCTATATATATAATCAATACATTATATTTACTAACATTTACTAAATCAATCCATTATATTTGTTTAAAAAATAAATTATAAGTAAAATAATTAGAGTAAGACTTAGGTACAGTAGGTATTGTTCCTTAGGTTCTCCTTTTAAGATTCTGCTATGTGGATTTTTTCTTATGGGATGGAAGTATATTTTTTAATTAAGTAGCCACATGACTGAATCTTAAGAGGGAAATCTAAGGAACAGCACCTAAAGTACTGTACCTAGGTTTTGTCCAAATAATTAACTACTATTTTTTTTAGAAACTAATGCAAATATTATAATAAATAATGTTCAACTTATACTCTAAAGTATCATCAAACCATAAAGTAACAAGTTGCATTTAATTATTTGATAATTCTCAAAATACAAAAATAAATCAAACCATAAAATTGAAAAAGTAATAAAAATAAACTTATATATATGATGGGTTGGGTTGGATTTGACGGGTTGAAAAAATTATCAACTCGATCCCAACCCAACCTGAGACTTAGGGTCGACTTGATGCTTTTGAGGGCCTAAGGCAAAAAAAATTAATTGAGGCCTTTTATCTCTATATATTAAAAGGATTTAGAAAGTTCGTTATGACTTCAAAAAATGTCAAATATACCCCTAATCTAATTAAATAATCTTTATTCCTAAAAAATAAAAATAGGGTTAAAATTGTAATTCCAAAAAATTCAAAAACAAAAAACTACCCTAGAAACATTTATCTAAAAATTAGCACACTCTCTATATAAATATATCTCTCGCACACATTTACTCCTTTTCAAAATCCTAAATTTTAGTTTCTTAAAAATCCATTCCCCTGTAACCTTACTAACAATAGACAAATTCAAATTGAAAATTATGACATTAAACTTAAAAAAAAAAAAATCTTCATCGCACATGTGAAGCGCATGTGATAAGGCTAATATATTTAAATATTTTTTTGAGGAAATTTTATATATTTAAATATGATTCTTTTAAAAATTTAATATTGCTTAAACACTATATTCTTGTTTTATATGCAAAATTACTAATTTAATCCCACCACTAAAATTACTTTTTTACCCATTAATAACAACCATGACAACTTGCTACTTAAGATTTGTTGTGAAAAATGTTGTGAACATAATATTTCTCTCTCTCTATTTTTCTTGTTTTTAAATTAATAAAAAAATATTATTTTCTTTATTGACTAATATTTAGGTTAATTAATATTATTACAATGAAATAAATAACTCTATTGGTTAAAATCTGGAAGCGTTTTTTTTTTACTTGGAGGTCTTAGGCGACTGCCTCGCCTATTCTATAGGTCGCCTGCTGAAACTCAAAATAAAGTTCCAATCCAACTCTACCTAGTCCACCAACCCACAAAAAAACTAACTTGATATGTCGGATTGGTAGTGTAGCGATGTATGCAGTTGGTATTTTCACTTCAACAAGATAATTAATATAATATTTGAATTGCCTTTTTATATATTTTTTTAATTAATATATATTAATCTATAAGTTACATGTTTGAAAATGCTAACTAATAGTTCCTAGCATAAACTATATATATATATATATATTATTTTTTTGATAAGGCATAAACTATATTAAAAAATATATATTACAATGAAAGTCACTGATTGCTTTAAGTGAACGGACTCCCACAACACTTTTGTCACCCAGATTTCCCACTACTCTCGCCGGTTAGTTTGCTATTTGAAATTTTCAATTCTATCTATCCCAAAAGAGTTCTAGCTAACACAAACTCTTCTGATATTTTTACCTTAATATTTCAAAAAAAAAAAAAAAAAAAAAACTAAGCCCTCTTATATTTCCACATTAATTAGAATCCCATTATTCTCTTTGTTTTCTCTCTCTAATCATGTTCTTTGACATTGTTAAAAGAAAGCTTTCACACCATACCTCATTCTTTAACCTTCCATTATGGGCTTTGATACTTGTTCTCATTGCAATATTCTTTGTTGTTCTCAGTGGTATCATTGTATGTCTATATTTCATTTGTTATCTTCGAAGAAGAAAGTCTTACAAAGCCAAATTTTGTATGTCAAATCCTATAGCTTCCAAGAATCATCCTTACCATAGTTCCAGACTATCGTCCCTTGATAGGAGGCTACTCTCACGTAACATGTACGAGATTGAGATGAACAATAGTAACAGTAGGAGTGGTAAGGGACACCCAGTGTTGTTGTCTGATCCTTGGTCTAGTCAGAAACGTTGGACAGGGTCAATTAAAAAATGTGATGTCACTGATTTGGAAGAGGTTGCTAGGTACTTGCCAATGGCTGAGGATGTTTGGAGGGGTTGCAGGTTTAGTTTAAAGGAGATTGAGATGGCCACCAATGGATTGGCAAAAGAGAATGTGATTGGAATGGGGGATAATGGGATTGTTTATCGAGGTATTTTGTTGGATAATACGCGAGTCGCGGTGAAGAAACTATTGAGTAGCAGGTATGGAGTATTTGTTTTTGTTTTTAAAAATACAATAGGATTTGAATTTACAGTGTTTGCTCTATGATAATTATTTTTTATTATTAGATAAAAATATATCAATAGGTTTCTTTTTGGTGTAGGCAAGGATTAGATCCTCGGTCTGTTATTCAACAACAAAGAGATTTTATCAATTACAGTCCATTATGAGTACAAAATTAGTTAATATACCAGTGGTATCTTTTAGTTGTTAATAAAAAATTGCTAATAGAGAAGTGTCACTAACCCAAAACACAAAAGTTACAATATATATGATTGTTAAGCTACTAAGAAAGAATCAATATGTTCATTGATTGTTTTTCTACTTTTCTGGTTTCAACATTTATTGATCTCACAGAAGTATTGTAGACTAAGAGGCAGAGTTAGTTTGTGGAATTTCAATCAAAATTAAATCAAAATGACAAAAAGGAGTTGAAATGCATGCTGATGTCTTAGGTGCTACTAGATAAATATATATCTTGTAATCCTAGGTTAGTTCATTTCTATGTTCTGCAAGACATGATCTCAGTTTCCACTTAGCACAATGTATTCTTGGAACTGCATACTAACACAGCATTGAAATGCTCTACCTACTCAGTTTCCACTTGTAATCTCCAGAAAAGATATTTAACAACCAAAACTACACAAGAAATATACTGTAGAATCCTAATTCCTATAATCTCTTCCAGTCTTCTCGCTCAGCCGTCCTATTGAAATTAAATAACAGTAACATATATTTTAGCACCAGGGAAAATTGAATCTCTATTCATCCAACAATGCCCTTACTTTTGTCTCAAATGTTTCAGTTGGACAAGGTCTGGTTTTGCCAATGATTGCTAGAACAAAGATCTGAATTCCATGTCAGCAAATGCTTTATGCCTTAAATGGTTGGGTAGGTTTAAATTTCCAGCAACTAGAATGGAGTTTAGGTTTAAATTTCAGATTTGGATGGAAATTTGTCTAATTTATACTGTTGATGCTAAATGATTTGGAATATAGTAGATAAACCTGAAACTTAATAAGCAGGTTGGCAAAGAATTTTGTGCTCTAAGTCTTCAACCAACTGTTATTTTTGGCTTGTAGTGAGTGTGTATATCTTTGAGCAAAAAAAAAAAAAAAAAGAAGTAATATCTTTTAATGGAACTATAACCAGCAGTTGCCAAGCTGAGGACTTCATAGCAGAAGTGGAGGCATTTGGGCAAGTTAGGCACAAGAATCTTGTCAAGTTGCTTGGATACTGTATTGAAGGTACTACCAGGTATAAGACATTTTCCTTTTTTTTTTTCTTATAGAATAAGTTCATATAATTTTTCTTTGTCCACTTGATGAACGTTATGAACATTTTTTTATCCATAATTGACAGATTAAGATATTCAGACATTTGACATGAGTTTCCTTTCAATTAGGATGCTTGTATATGAGTATGTAGATAATGGTAATCTGTACCAGTGGCTTCATGAAAATCCAGAAGAAGTCAGTCCTCTACCATGGAATATAAGGATGAAAATTATCCAAGGAATTGCAAAAGGGTAATACGTGGCACCTAAATTTTAGATGTATCATTATATTCTTTGTTATGAGTTTATGCCATATAAGTTGAAAAGAATTTGTTTCTGCAGATTGGCCTACCTTCATGAGGACCTAGAACCAAAAGTTATTCATCGATTCCTAAAATCAAGCAATATACTCCTTGATCACCAATGGAATCCAAAAATAACTGATTTTGGCCTTGCTAAGCTTTTTGGTCCTGAATGGGGTCGCATAATTATGGAATCATTAGGGTCAGTTTCTCTGCTTACCGAATCCTTCATTCTTATTCATTTTCTTCACTTTCAAAGCCTGTGATTTGTGATAGCATAATTTTTTAAATAAAATAATTAATATTAAAATTTCAAAAGTCTGCAGTTATGTAGCTCCAGAATGTGCTTCAACTGATGAATTCCCAGAGAAGACTGATGTTTATAGCTTTGGGATACTTGTTATGGAGATCATCTCTGGGTGGACCCCTTTAGATTGCCATCAACGTGAAGTACAAATGCATAATTTTGAAAATTTTGACTTCTTTTCTTATCATTCTTATATACTAGATTATGGTTTGACTGGATTTCTTCATTGCAGCCACATTTGATTGAGTGGTTAAAGTCCATGGTTGTGAATCAGAAAATTGATAATGTGGTGGATCCTAAATTGTCAGAAATACCTTGCTCAAAGGAACTCAAACGAATTGTTTTGGTAGCTCTTCGATGTGTGGATCCTGATATAAAAGATAGGCCTAATATGGGAGATGTGATTCACATGCTTGAGCCATGTGACATGATACTCAATAATGTAAGGACAAACTGTTTCTTCTTCCAAAATTCAGGTCCTACTTTGCTTTCCTTTTTTCTTCTGACAATCCCACTTTTTTCTTGTTTCTATCCTAAGGGTTCCCGGATTAGGAGAGAAACTTCTCATGGTAATTACCTAGAAAAGAGGGTTGTTGCCATAGCAGATGATGATCCTGAAAGAACAGATCAAGGTGAAAGTGGCAGTGATACACTACCGGTAAATGTTGTTGGAACAGACACTACTGATCATGAAGGTCTCTGAGTTGAAGGTACAGTTTCTTGTAGACAATTATCAGGTCTATATTTCTTCTATTGATAAGCTTAAGCCATAGGATGTTTGTTCATTTTGAATTTCATTATTGAGACAAATCTTTATAAGAGAAGCACTCCTAAGTCATTTATGATTGGAAATGTTTGCTCTAATCTAGTTTTATGAGTTATGACTTTATTGCATTCATTCCATCCATAGTTAATTAGATTGGAGAATCTGTCATATTCTACAACATCCTAATGATAAAACTATCCATAATATGTCTTAATTGGAAAATTCTTGAGCCCAATGCACCCAACATTGGCAGATAATGCCAGACTAGCAAGCAGTTATCAGGATATAATTCAATAGAGCTTGAAAAAATCTGAACATCTGGCACGATCAATTTCTATAATTATTATTTTTTTCATTTGCATAGGCTTTGTTTTATACTTTAATATTCAAATAAGTTATGGCAACATCAGGGGCGACATAAGCTGCTTTGCAAATGGCAAAATTTGCAACCAGTTACTTAACTTGCACACGCATGGAAGACTTGTCTGCATGAGAGAACAGTTGAAAACTTTCCAAATTTTCTTTATTTAATTTTTTGGTAACAAAATGGATCATAGATAAAATAACAAAAAAGTCTTGTCAAACTACTCTTATTTCACTCGATTTTCTCTCAACCAACATGTTTGAAACATGAATTTTCAAGTACATTTCACTCTCATAAGATGTCATTGGAAGCAGAACAAGTTATCAACTGAAAATTATTAATGGGCAGCAGAACAAGTCTTAAACTGAACATCATCAAGCAGAACAAGTCTTCAACTGAACATCATCAATGGGCAACCTATCCTCAGGGAAGGGACAATTCAGACCTTGTTTCTCTGGCAACAATGCACATGGCTTAGGAGTCACATTGCTTGTCACTCCGGAAATATCAGTACAATTCCATTGTAATTCTTCTGGCTTCTCAGTCAAAGTAATGGTCACATTAGAAATGCATATTCCAGTGAAGGGATCACCCTGAATTCCAGCAAGACTTCCTGGATAAGTAACGTTCTCTGCCACCACATCTCTAAAATTAATTCCATTAATCTCTGGAATTGCTTTTGGGTCGAAGAAAGGGTCTGGATGTTGATTATAATTGCCCGCCATCCAGAAAACATACTTCATGGTCTTCAAGGTCATTCTTCTTACATAGATGTCCTTGACATAAGCCCCTCTTCCAACAGCAGTCTTAATTCTAACTCCCGATTGAGTATCAATGGCTGTGATGTCTTCAGCTCTAACATCTTGGATTCCACCAGACATTTCGCTGCCTAGAGCAATGGTAGCACTGTCAGGGGAAATGCAGGTAAGCCTTCTAATGATTAGGTGCTGTGTAGGAATTCCAACTTTGATTCCATATTGATCCCAACCACTTTTCACGGCAACGCAGTCATCCCCTGAGACTATGAAGCAGTCCTCGATACGAGTGTTAGTGCATGAATCTGGATACAAAAAAGGAACATAAACTCAGCAATCGTAAATTGTGTTAATGATGTCATGTGAAAATGATGATACATCAATCGTAAATTGTTACCTTAGGTGAAAAATATGGAGAAGTTTCAATCATTTACTTCTTAAAATAGGTGAATGGCAAGGGAATAAGTAATTAACCTTTCACTACATATTAATCAAAGCAATTAGGACAAGTGCTAAACATACCTGGGTTTACACCATCTGTATTAGGAGAATCAACTGGTGCAAGGATTGTGAGCCCTTTGACTAGTACATTACTGCAATCACAACCACAGGATTCTAATAAGTAAAGGTGCTATGATCATATGTGCTTGCCTGCTTGGGATAAACTTAGTCAGAGGAGCACAATCAAACCTGCTGTAAATGGGATGGACAAACCATGATGGAGAGTTAATTAGAGTGAGATCAGATATTTGGATTTTATCAGAGTACATAAGCTCAATCATGTATGGTCGCGTCACGTTGTATTCACTGGCACGGAACTTCTTCCACCAAGTAAAACCCTGGCCATCAATCGTGCCATTGTTACCTAATATAATGCCAATACAAATGGTTTCCATTAGACATTGTTAAAGCCAAAAATATTTATCCAAGAAAAAAGAATAATTTAGAGGTTTAATTTATCTATATTTACCAGTGATTACAACGTCAGTGAGATTTGTACCAAAAATAAGAGAACTTAACCGTCCACCAGGTGCATCCCTTCCTGTCCCATAGGAAGGCAGTACAGGAATAGGAGGCCATTCTGACTCATCCTGTCCGTTTGATCACTCATGTGTACAACAAATGATAGTAAGGGAAACATAGAATATATAATAATAAAAAAATGTATCATTTTTTATTATTATTTGTGGTGGACATGGCATTACTCAATTACTTATTATAACTTATGCTATTTTAGCTTCGGATAAGATCAAAGACTAAGAACAAGTAACGGTCAATTCCTTTTATGACAAGTTGATTTTGGCAGTTTTTTGCTTATCATGCTATAATTGCTTTGGTTTAATTTCTTGGCCAAAATATGAGAGCATTTTCACGTTTCATGCAAAAGGAAAAATGTAAATAGGGCGAAGTAATCAAGTAAAATCAATCTTGTCATCCTGTAGTTTTGGGTCTATCAATATAATTATTAGGATTACTAATGTAGTAGCTCATAGTTTTTTTCTTTCTTTCTTTCTTTCTTTCTTCTTCTTTTCCTTTTTTTTTTTTTTTGGGAGAAAAATAGTAGCTCATAGTTTGTTGTTAAGAGATTTGATGTTTTTGTGCAAGCTTTGGGCCCTCAACTATCAGTGTGTTTGTAATTGAAATAACTTATTTTCTTTACATTATTTTACTCATATCTCATTCTACAACAAGAAATGTTATTCTTTGGTTAGAGCTTCTGTTTCTTTGTGAAAGTAAAATAGTGTCTTTGACGAGAACAGCATGTAATTGGAGAGAGAGGAGAGAGAGATGACTCTTCTCATAGAGGTGAATAATTTTTTTAATTCAAGTTAGATAAAAGAATATGATTGAGAATGACGTCCTGGAATCAAAGCAAAAAACTAAATCAAAATAAGAAATTGATCTCCTCCAATTTTTTTTTTTTTTTGAGAGCATGATTTCCAACATTTGCTTTTAAAATAAAAAGAGTATATTTTCTAGTAGAGTTTTAAAGTAGTACTTGACTAAAGGTAAACGATATGTTTTCATGTCATTTAAAATTAATTTATCATTTTTCTCCCAAAAAAAAAAAAATTATCATTCTTTATTTGATAAGATTAAATTTTACTGACCTGTTATTCCATATAATCTTTACCAAAAAAGGAATGCTTTCCATTTCAAACCAAGAAACTCCACCAAATCCAGAAAAAAGATTAAACCACAAATAAAAAAATAAAAAAAAATAAAAAATACTTTCCATTTCAAACCAAGAAACTCCACCTAATCCAGAAAAAAGATTAAACCACAAATAAAAAAGGAAAAATAAAAATAAAAATAAAAATCATACCTGTGTTCCAAGAATAACAGCATCCTTATGAAGAAAAAGGGTGAAATGGCTGGTGAGATTAAAGCTTCCAGTTAACCATTTACCAGGTGGGACAATAAGCTGTGCCCCACCATCTGATGCATATGTGCTTAGGTTCTGAATTGCAGCATTAAAAGACTTTGTGTTTGATGTTTTTCCATCACCAACTGCTCCAAAATCCGTCAAAACTGCACTGTGCTTTCGACAGTTTATTGCTGGATACTCACCATTAACTCTATTATGAAGATGATGATTGTTTCGGCATTCTGCGACTCTTAAACTTAGTAATCCCAAGATAACAATCGCTGAGAGTACCTGTAAACGTTAACAAAAGGAAATCAAAATATCAATTTAAATGTCAACTTTTAATTCCCTTTAATAAGAAGGAAGAAATGCTTATGAACAAAAGTACAAAACGAAGAAAACATTGTATTAAAACCGAAACACAGCAGCAAAAAACCATCTGTTTTGTGAGATTTAACTCAGAACCTAGCCCTCAGGGAACGCAAAAATGACATACACAATGAAAAACATAGAAAACAGAACCATATTGATCATTTAAAAATATGAAGAAAAAAAAAACTAATAAGAGTGGTAGGAAAACGTACATGGGATGTTCTGAGTTTTAGACACAGCCCCATGTTCTGAGAATAGAATGTTCAAAATTGATTTTCGTTGTAGAATAAATTTTTATTTTTATTTTATTTTTAATGAAATGTAGAAGAAAGATTGAATTTATAGAAAAGGGTGGGAGTGAATATTTGGAAGGACATCTGTCTTACATCTGTATGTTTATGGGAATGTCAAGAATAATAGAAAAGTGAAATAGATAATTGGTAGGTGAGAACCACATTTTCATCCCTATATTTTCACATGATTCTACTTTAATCTCTATTTTTTTTTTCTACCACTTTTAGTCCTTATCCTGAAAAACGCATCTCATTTTTGTCTCATTACAACATATACAGAAATTGCACATGTAGCAAACAGCATAAGTTAAAAATATTAAAATAATATCCACATAAATCACGTGACTTTCCACATCAACATCTAAATTAAAAAAATTAAAAACAGAAAAAAAAAAAAATTAATTAAGATCTAAATGTGTCTTGAATAAGAACATAAACCAAGATCTAACAACACAAAATTAAAATCCAAAAATCACAATCCCAGACACACAAACACAAACCCAGCAACAAATCCGTCGATGCATCCTTTTTCGCAGGAAAACCACCGCTTTCTAGAAGATTCACCAAGAGCGAAATCGCTCCTGACTGTTCGATTGCGAATTAGTTCTCGTCTACTTGAGAGAGTCGAAGTAGAGCGCACGCCGAGTTCTCTTTCGTCATTGGAGTTCCCTGTCTCAAAGCTCGAACCAGTGGCTTAATTGCGCCAAAGGAGGCTATGAACTCCTTGTTCTCGTCACAGAGTGAGAGATTTAAAATCGTTGTGACGCCGTACTCTTGGAGCTGAGGATCGGCCGAGGAAATCAACGAGATTAACGGCTTAATTGTGCCAGCTTTCGCGATTTTGAGCCGGTTTTCCGGCTTGTTCTTCGCGATGAGTCTGATCTCCATGGCCACTTGCTTTTGCTCCTCAATCGAACAGGACTGGAGGTCAGAGACGAGTTGTCGAAAACTCGCTAGATCTATCACTGTTAAGAAAAATCAGTTGTTGGGTTTGTGTTTGTTGCTTTTGTGTTTGGTTGACAAGGAAGATCTGTTGCTGGGTTTGTGTTTGTGTTTATGGGTTTGTGATTTTTGGATTTTAATTTTGTGTTGTTAGATTTGGGTTTGTGTTCTTGTTCAAGACACACTTAGATCTCAATTAATGTAATTTTTTGTTTTTATTTTTGTTTTTAATTTAGATGCTGATGTGGAAAGCCACGTGGTTTATGTGGACATTATTTTGATATTTTTAACTTATGCTGTTTGTCACATGTGCAATTTCTGTCTCTGATGTAATGACAGGGACAAAAAGAGATGTGTTTTCCATGATAGGGACTAAAAGTTGTGAAAAAAAAAGTTAGAGACCAAAGTGAAAATCACGTAAAAATGTAGGGACGAAAATGTGCTTTTCGCCAAATTTGTATTTGTAGGTATAGAAAAGTGACTTACTCTTTTCTATTTATATTTTTTTTATTCACTTTGATATTTTTTTGATAAAGAGGATTTTTTTTTTTTTTATTTCTAGTGGATAAAATTTGATGAAGAATGGTAAAGTTACAAACTATTTTACAACATTTTTTACAAACTGCTGATATGGTGAGTGATTATTGATAAGTGAAAAAGTGATGTTAGTGGTAGGTCAAATTAGAACCAATAAGAATTGCCTACATTAACAATTTGTAAAAATGTTGTATCTTTCAAGATAGAGTAATACACAAAATAGTTGACAACATTTTTTATACCTTCCTGGTTATTTGCGCCAACCATTGACATTATTTTTTTTTATCTACCACTAACAATATGCTACATTAGCAAGTGTTAAAATCATGCCCCTCCATCCACTAGTGCCCCCAGATCTTAAGGGAGGTTTTACAGTTTATTTTAAACTAATCACAAACGCATGCAATGCATAGAAAATTTTGAAATATTTTTCTCAAAAAAAAAAAAAAAAATACACTACAATATTAATAATAAACTAGAAATGGCATTGATAATATACTAATTGTAGATGTGTAACTTTAACATGACATACATCTTTCATAAACCAAGTCTATTGATGTTCGTTATCAAAAAATAAAAAAAAGAGTCTATTGATGTTCCTTCTATTAATTTCTAGTTGTGTCACGCAAATTTACATGTTAATATATTGTTGTATTTATGATATGTTAATGTAGCTTCATCAATGATCAATCAACTGCATTGTGTTCGCAAATTTCATATGGAGCTTTGTCATTTTGCCCCCTAGAACTTTGTTAATTGGTTCTCTCTCTTTTTTTGGGTAATTAAATGGATCATAGATGAAATAACAATAAAGCCTTACTTTCCTTTCACTTAATTTCTCTATGAATTAAATTTATAAACGTTTTCAAAAAAATAAATAAATAAATAAATAAAAGAATTATAAGAATTTTTATTTATTTATTTATTTTTGATAGAGTTTCAATCTATGACATTTGTTTTTGATGATTATGTTTTTTATCATCAAATCAAAATATCAATCGGTGTTTGGTGTAGACGGGGAATTAAATCCCAAATCTCTTATTCAACCATAAGAGACTTTACTAATTTACCTATCTAGAACCTATAATTTATAAGAACATTTCATTCTGCGATTATTTTTAATTAAAAAAAGTACATTTCACTTCAAGGGAACATCATTAATGGGCGTAAGAACAAGTCTTCGTCTGAACATCTTCAATGGGCTGCTTATCATAGGGGAAGAGACAAGTCACACCTTTCTTCTCAGGCAACGAAGCACATGGCTTAGGAGTCACATCGCTTGTCACTCCAGTAATATCAGTACAATTCCATGGTAATTCATTTTCCTTCTGATTCATAGAAATGTTCACTTCAGACATGCACAATGCAGTGAAAGGATCACCCTTAATTCCGAAAAGTCTTCCTGCATAAGTAACGTTCGTCGCCACCACTTCCCGATAATTAATTCCTGTAATCTGTGGAATTGCTTTTGGATCGAAGTTTGAGTCTGGATGTTGATTGTAATTGCCTGCCGTCCGGAAAACATACTTCATGTTCTTCAAGGTCAATTTCCTTGCAAAGATGTTCTTGACATAACCTCCTCTTCCAACAGCAGTCTTAATTCTAATAGCTGATTCAGTATCAATGGCTGTGATGTCTTCAGCTCTAACATCTTCGATTCCGCCGGACATTTCGCTGCCTAGAGCAATGGCAGCACTGAAAGGAGAAATGCAGGTAAGCCTTCTAATGAATAGGTGCTGTGTAGGCATTCCAACTTTAATTCCATATTGATCCCAACCACTTTTCACGGCAATGCAGTCATCCCCTGAGACTATGTAGCAGTCCTCGATACGAACGTTTGAGCATGAATCTGGGAAACAAAACGGGAACATAGAATCAGCAATAGTAAATTGTGTCAATGATCGATTATGTCATGTGAAAATGATGATTATCAATCGTAAAATCACTCATAATTATAGCTCTCACATTTCATCAGACAAACAAAATTAGCCCAAAAAATTGTGTTTAAATTCCTTTTTCAAAAGCGAGAAAATGAGGGAGGGGGTAACAAAATTCTATCCTAACTTTGGTCTACTCGTTTTTATGAAATTTTTGAGGTCACATGGTATGTTTGATGCATAATAAAATATGTGTCAATGATATCATGTGAAAATGATGATATATCGATCAATCATAAGTTGTTCCCTTGGCAAGTTGTGAAAAATATGGTTTAAAAAGTTGTGTTTCTATCATGACTCCTTAAAATAGGGGAATGGCAAGGGAATAAGTAATTAACCTTCCAACCTCATATTAATCAAAGCAATTAGGACAAGTGCCAAACATACCTGGGTCTACCCCATCGGTATTAGCAGAATAAATTGATGCAAGGATTGTGAGCCCTGTGATTAGTATATCACTGCTGTAAATGGGATGGACAAACCATGATGGAGAGTCAAGTAGAGTGAGATTAGATATTTGGATTTGATTGGAGTACATAATCTCAATCATGTATGGTCGTGTTAGCTTCAATTTCCCAGCGCGGAATTTGTCCCACCAAATAGAACCTTGGCCATTAATCGTGCCATTGTTACCTAATATAATGCCATTACATATTGGTCCTTATCCATTAGACATTGTTAAAGCCAAAAATAATTATTGAAAAAAAGAGAGAGTTTTGATTAATATATAATTACCCGTGATTATGACATCAGTGAGATTTGTACCAAAAATGAGAGCACTTAACCGTCCACCAGGTGCATCCCTTCCTCTTCCATAAGAAGGCAACACGGGAAGAGGAGGCCATTGTGACTCATCCTGTCCATTTGATCACGCATGTGTATAGCAAATGATGGTTAGAGAAACATGTAATCA
This sequence comes from Quercus wislizeni, assembly GCA_023055345.1. Taxonomy (NCBI): domain Eukaryota; kingdom Viridiplantae; phylum Streptophyta; class Magnoliopsida; order Fagales; family Fagaceae; genus Quercus; species Quercus wislizeni. The sequence continues at coordinate 5,017,816 of JALGQJ010000015.1, read as the reverse complement.
AAGAAAATAGTTTCACTTTTTATATTAAAAAAAAAAATTATAATAAGTGTATACCCAAAGTCTATTTGTGGTAATTACAAACAAAATATTTGTTATATGGATTGAGTTCAAGTTACACCTGGTGTAACTCTAAGTAATGTTACACCATTCAATATTTTTTAATTGGATGTGAATATTGACAATTTACCGTTTGATTACATTATTTTCGTTAATTCTTCATGCTTGCAAAATTTCGAGATGATCAAAGATTAATAATCATGTCATCAATCAATTGTTAAATTTCAAATTTTTGTAGTTTAAAATAATGCATAAAGGATGAGTTTATAGATCAAATGGTAAATAACATCCGATTGATATGAAAATTGATATACATGTTAAGAACATATAAAACATGTAATTCAATGATTGGATTTTCAAAATATTAATTCAATAACAAGGTATTGGATGGTGTAACATTGCTTAGAGTTACACCAGGTGTAACTTGAACTCAACCTTTGTTATATATATATATATATATATGTGTGTGTGTGTGCGCGCGCGCGCGCGCGTGGATAATTTGTTAGATACAGTGAAAAATGAAGATTTGAAACCTAGATGTTTTTGCTAAAAATACAAAGAAGCATCAAACAGTTGAGCGATAAACTAATGTCAACTACAAATAATTACTTAAGTTAGTGTCTTCCCTCGTTTTTAGCTTTGGATCAACTAACGGTCAATACCATTCCCTTGTTTATAGCTTCGGATTAAATAACGGCCAATATACCATTTATGACAAGTTCATTTTAACAGTTCCTTGCTTATCAATTATTATGCTATAATGGCTTTGGTTTAATTTCATGGCCAAAATGTGAGGGCATTTTCAAATTTCATGTAAAAGGAAAAATGTAAATAGGGCCCCCTCAACTATTAGTGTGTTTGAAATAGCTTATTTTGATTATTTTGCTCAAAACAAGTTTGCAAACAAACTTTTTTCATCTAAAAAAATGATTAAACTGTTAAAATAACAAACAAACAAACAAACTTTATACCTGCGTTCCAAGAATAACAGCACCCTTTTCAAGAAAAAGGGTGAAATGGCTGGTGAGATTAAAGCTTCCAGTTAACCATTTTCCAGGAGGTACAATAAGTTGTGCCCCACCATCTGATGCATATCTGCTTAGACTACGAATTGCAGAATTAAAAACCTTTGTGTTTAATGTTTTTCCATCACCAACTGCTCCAAAATCAGTCAAAAATGCAGTATGCTTTCGACAATTTATTGCCTGATACACTAATTTTTCAGCATGTGAACTGCATTCTGCGACTCTTAAACTTAATATTCCCAAGATAACAATCGCTGAGAGAACCTGCACAATTGTTATCAATTATTGTGTCAACTTTTATTTCCCTTTAACAAGAAGAAAGAAGAAATGCTACAATCCATGACACTTTTACAATAAATTTTTAGTAGTAGGTTGTTACTAGTTTTAATCTAAACTTTATCACTGAAATTATTTTTTTACTCACTAGTAACAACAAGTAACAACCTGTCATTTAAAATTTGTTGTGAAAATGTTGTGTATTACCATTTCTCTTTAACAAGAACAATTTTATAAAAAAAGTATTACAGCTGCAACATTTTCACAATACTTTCAACAAATCATGTGATAAGTTGTTATTATTTCTAATTTGAACTTGTTACTAATATTATCGTTTTTTGCCCACATAGTAACAAACTATCACCTATGATTTCTTGTAAAAATATTGTGAAAATACTGTGAATGACATTTCTCAAGTACAAAACCAAGAAAATATTATATCAAAACCGAAACACAAAGCAAGAAAACCTAGGAGTTCGGGGAAAACGTACATTGGTTTTGAACTTTAGAGACAACCCCATGTTTTGAGAAGACTGAAGGTTGAAGAGAATGTTTAAGATTGATTTTCATTGTAGAAGAATTAAGAGGGAATTTATAGAGTTGTGGGGGTGAACTTTGTAAGGAGATCTACGTCACATCTATCTAGAAATTCACGTATTCTGTTCCCATTTTTTTCGCAGAGAATTAATTTACTTTTTTTTAATATATATATATATATATATAAATAAATAATTAATTCACTCTTTTTTTTATTTGATAGAGAGATTTTTTTAAAGGAAAATTTTGATAGATGCCACTTTTTAGGTGATCATGCTGGGGTTCAAGGCAAAAAAAGAAAAAAGAAAAAAAAGAAAAAAAAGACATTAGTTAAAAGTTAGGTACCACTTTTTAGGTGTTATATATGAGACGTTTTATGTTTCAAATGTATATTGCTCAATTCAGTATTAAAGATGTCATCTTTTTGTAAAAAAATTAATTAAATAAATAAATAAGTTAAATTCAGTTATGTGATTTCTATCGTTTCAAAAAGATTCAGATATATAGTTGGTCAACGTTGTTATATAATTAAACTTAATTTAACTGAGTAATTTAAGGAATTGTATATATTTTTGTCCTTTCATGAGTAGGATATTTGAGAAATTTGTGTAAACAGATGAGAATTGTTCTGTAAATTTTGACTTCGTTGACTTTGTTGAGTTTTTTGGGTAGGGGTAGTTGGTTTGCTAATTGTGGTATTCCGGTAGTGTTGCCTATTTTGGGTAGGGGTGTATTGTATTTGTGGGTGGGAATTTGGTTCTGTTGTCCCTTTTTGGCAGTTCAGTTGAGCTATTTTCTCATTTTTCTTAATTTTTTAGTTGATAAGATTTGCTTATTCAAAAAAAAAAAAAAAAGATTAATGATTATTAATATTTGACCCCTTTTTTTAGAAGGTTTAAATATTTGGTGATCAGGAATAATGTTTAACCAAAAAAAAAAAGAAGTTTCCCCTATTATTTAAAAAAAAAAAAAAAAAAAACTTTCACTAACTATTATTAGGATTTGGTCAAGGGAGTTGTTTTTTTTATTTTTTATTTTTTATTATAATTTGAAATATTCTAACACTTAATAATAGAGAAGTGTTATATTCACAATATTTTCATAACACTTTCACAACAAATCTTAAATAGTAGATTGTTGCAGATTTTTAATTTGAATCCATTACTAAAATCACAATTTTTCCTAACAGTAAAAACAAGTAACAATTTGTTACTAAAGATTTGTTGTGAAAATATTATAAACATAGCATTTCTCTTTAGGCTCTTAGCATTAGATAATTTTTTTTAGCAAGGTTTTTATCCAACTTGGATTGCATAAATTTTTATGCAACTCATTATGTGATAGCTAAAAAAACATCCACATGTATTATTTAAGTAAATCATATAACTCATTAAAAATGTTATATAACTATAAGTACAGGTGGATGGTTTTTTTAATGGCCAAATAGTGGGTTGCTTAAAAACCTACTGTAAATCGGATGGACAACCCATGATGGAGAGTTAATTAGAGTGAGATCAGATATTTGGATTTGATCAGAGTACATAATCTCAATTATGTATGGTCGCGTCACGTTGTATTCCGCGGCACGAAAGTTCTTCCACCAAGTAGAGCCCTGGCCATCAATCGTGCCATTGTTACCTAATATAATGCCAATACAACTGGTATCCATTAGACATTGTTAAAGCCAAAAATGTTTATCCAAAAAAAAAAAATAAGAGGTCTAATTAATATTTATAAAGGTAAAAATCTTGTGCGGGAAAGTACAAAGTTCTATCATATGACACATTCTATAGAGAGAATTGAAATACTTTTAAATTACATCAGAAATAAGAACAAATTTAAAAATAGGAATTCTTTATTTCCTTTGATTCAATGTTTCAATACTAATTTTGTTGCATTTTTTATTCAATATTGTTTTAAGACTATTATTTGTTTCATTTGATTCAATGTTTTAAGATTTTTCCTTTCTCTTACACACAAAAAACTCTTTGCATTTTCATTCTCTCTCTCTCTCTCTCTCTCTCTCTCTCTCTCTCTCTCTCTCTCTCTATATATATATATATATATATATATATACACACACACACACACACACACACACACACATATGTTCACAACCCTTCATGTCATCCCATCTCAAATACACTTAGACAAAAAATGATGTCATTTACCTTCAACTTTTCAACAACACCTACGTATATAACTCCAAGATTGTGATTCTAACCCGTATGAGTAGGCTATGATTAAGGAAAAGGGGCTTGCATTTTTTATTCAGTGACGGTAGCTTACGATTTTGATGTTGAAGTCGGATGTTGTGGATTTTGTGAAGGTTGTGATTTACTTTGAGTATTTGGGTGTTTGAGATTTTGGTTTGGGAAAGTCATAAATGTATTTTGTTTTAGAACTTTAAAAAAAAAAAAAAAATTCTAATTGATTATTTATGAAATTAGCTTTTGTGTGTGTGTGTGTGTGTGTGTGTGTGTGTTAGAACTCATAATTTGTAGGTTTTTTTCATTGCTATTTTGTGTGGTATGAGCCATAGTAATAAAAATAAATATCAATGATGATTTCAAATTTTTTCAGGTTTTTTTTTAAGGATATGGAAGCCTAACTAAAAGCAATTTCTCTTTGTTTAATCACATTCTCTTTATGTTGATACTTACAAATGATTCCCTTAATTTCATTGAGATAATGAATTAAGTGTTTGTGATTGAGGTCTTCGTATTTGGTTGTGAGAAAAGAGTGGTTGAGGAAATATTTGGGAGCTTGCTTAAATTTATGTAAGTTCAGGATAAAAAAGTATTTTATGCTTTAAATTCTTATTTATAGATTTCAAAATCATTTAATTAGTTAAAAAAATAAAATTTACTTTTAATAGTAAATATTATAATATGTTATAGTCGTATATTGTTATACAATTTTTTTTAATAAAATATGAACTAAGAAAATTAAGTTTCAAAGTATTCAACAATATTGTAGGCAAACATAAATCTTATACAACAAAATAAGTATTATATGTAAGTCTTAATATACATAAAAATGATTTTAAATGAAATTGTAAATGTAAGGTCACGAATTGTAGCCCACACCTTAATAGAAACAGGAAATGGGCCCAACAAGCCCAATACAATAAATTTGTGAGAGAGTGGGTTAAAGAGTTGGGCTAGCAGCGATTTCTACAACAGTTACTGGGATCTGGGTACTTGGCCGAGGGGGTTAAAACACAAAATCGAGATAAGATTTTACGTCCGAGGAGTAAGGTTTGGGTAATTTTCATGGGTTATAATCAAATCCGAGGGGTATGATCTTGGATAAGATGCTCTCTTTTAGGTTGCCTATTTCCCGGTGCTACCGTAGTTGTTCCTTGATGTTTTTTTTTCTTTTTCTTTCTTCCTCCCTTTTCTTTTTTTTTCTGGTTATGAAGGGTTTATTCCATTATATAGTCCTTCATTGTCCGATCTCATCGTCCACTTGTCTGTCATCTAGCACGGTACTTGAGTTTCCATTTCCTTTCTTACAGCTTTTTGACTTCCTGGGGATAAAGATCACTTTCCACACTGTTCAGGGGTCTTCTCCACATAAATGCGGTCAGGAAAGCAGCTGTGATGCATTTAATGCGGTGGTAGCAGCTTTTCCTCAAGATATTTCTGCATCCTTATCCCTTCCATATGCATTGGTAATCTATCCTTACCTCTGGAACTTCCTGGAGGGTGGGCTAAGGGAAAGCCGAGGTTCCTCTCACTATCAGACGTCATGTCCGAGGAGCGAATTACTCTCGGACCAGCCTCTTTGGATCCTTACGCGTTCTACTGTTAGTTACAACGGTCCTCTGTGACTTCTTCTCCTCGGGCGTATTGTTGACGAAACGCCGTTCTTGGGCCTAGATCATGGGCCCATATTTTACTCCCCCACAGTAAAGTAGTCTGTGCATCACGCAAAACATAATCTAGTTAGTCTGTAATTACTAGTGATTATGACATTAGTGAGATTTGTGCCAAAAATGAGAGAACTTAACCGTCGATCAGGTGCATCCCTTCCTTTCCAATAGGAAGGTAGCACGAGAATAGGAGGCCATTCTAACTCATCCTGCACGTTTGATTACACACAAAAGGAAGGAATTATTTTTTTACTTGTTGTGGATGTAGCATTACTCAATTACTAACTATAACTTATGTTAGTGTCTTCCTTTGTTTTTAGCTTCAGATACGATCAAATACTAGGAACAAGTAACTGTCAATTCCTTTTATGAGAAGTTAATTTTGGTAATTTCTAGCTTATCATGCTATAATTTCTTTGGTTGGCGAAAATATGAGAGCATTTTCACGTTTCATGTAAAAGGAAAAAATGTAAATGGGGCGAAGTAATCAAGTAAAATCAATCTTCTCATCTTGTAGTTTTTGGTCTATCAATATGATTTTTTTCCTTTAATGAGGGTCTATCAATATAATTAGGGTAAACTACATTTTTTTGTCCCTTTTCCTTTTTTATTTGTGGTTTAATCTTTTTATAGGGACAAAAAATGTAGGATATTTTTGGTCTATCGTTTTAATGTAGGATGTTTGTGAAGTAGCATCATAAAGTAAAATCAATCCTGTCATCAATCCTATCGTAAGTTTTTGGTCTATCAATATGATTATTAGGATTATTCCTCTCATAAAAGTGAATAATTTCTCTAATTTAAATTAAATTTTCTCTTCTTAAAATAATGTATTTCTCTAATTCAAATTAAATTTTCTCTTCTTAAAATAATGTGACAGAGGATAAGGTCCTAGATTCAAAGCAAGAAACTAAACCAAAATAAGAAAATGATTGTAGACACCCAATTTTACAACTTACATTTAACCAACCGGTAGATCTTTAGATTTGTGATACAAAACAAATCTTGATGTTCTAACGATCATAATGGTATATCATGGGTTTTGATCGGACCACCTGATCAAAAGTTATCATACAAACAATTTTCAATGATCATGACTTGCCTATACGATAGGTCGAATCACATCCTATTCTAAATACTTAATTTTGATTGGTTCTTACAAGAATTAATTTAAAATTAATTAAGTGTGATTTTTGAAAGAAAAACATTTTTTATTATTTTTTAAAAAGAAATGAAATAAAATGAAATCCAATCAAAAATCACACTTAATTAATTTTAAATTAATTCTTGTAAGAACCAATCAAAATTAAGTATTTAGAATAGGATGTGATTCGACCTATCGTATAGGCAAGTCATGATCATTGAAAATTGTTTGTATGATAACTTTTGATCAGGTGGTCCGATCAAAACCCATGATATACCATTATGATCGTTAGAACATCAAGATTTGTTTTGTATCACAAATCTAAAGATCTACCGGTTGGTTAAATGTAAGTTGTAAAATTGGGTGTCTACAGAATGCCCCTCATTGACAAAGCTTGAAAAGCGAATGTCAATGTAAAAGAAAGACATCAAATTTTGCAACTTGAAATTTAACCGATGTGTGATGAAAATTTGTTAAAGTTTTGGAAACTTGTTGGTTTCCAAAAATTTTGATCCAAAATGTGTTGGCAATTTTCTCAAAAAACTTGTTATTTATTTTTTTGTTGAAAATTTTGAACCCGAAACTTGTTGAAAATCTTGTTGAATTTTCTCTCGAAAATTTTGATATTCTTATCAAAATTCGTATTTCTCAAGATGATCTTGTCTTGTCTTTTGAAAAATTGATAAAAACCTTGTTGGGTTTTCTTATGAAGATCTTGGCAAATTTTCTAAAAGCTTTTCTTTTTCTTTTGAAAATTTTTGAACCTAAAACTTGTTGAGGAATTTTCTTTTGAAAATTTTGATATTCTTACCAAAATTTGTGGGGCATTTTTGAAATGATCATGTCTTTTGGAAATTTGATAAAAAACTTTGTTGGGCTTTGCCAAAAAAGAACCATGAATTTTTCGAAAATCTTGTTGGACTTTCTGAGAACTTTTATTGTGACTTTCAAAAAAAACTCTGTCAACCTTAGAGCCTGAGATGCAAGAGACTCCTTAGTTAAATCTTGTGTGATGTAGGCCTGAAGTGGTTGTTGAATCCCAAAATGAAGGAGAGATCTTTGCTTAATTCCTGCAAAGATGAAAATTTTCCTTCCTCAAGCTTGTTAGAAACTAGTAAATTTGAACCAATGCCCCTGGTATAAACATGCTTGCATGAAGACTAATGGACTAGTAAAAAAAGCATGCAAATGGGCCAATGCCCCCAGTTACGTAAAAGAAGTTTTTTTTTTTTTTTTTTTTCAAAACCGATTGCAATGCCCCTAGTTTAAAACTTCACTAATATATATATATAAACATGCTTGCATGAAGACTAATGGGCTAGTAAAAAAGCATGCAAATGGGCCAATGCCCCCAGTTACGTAAAAGAAGTTTTTTTTTTTTTTTTTTTTTTCAAAACCGATTGCAATGCCCCTAGTTTAAAACTTCACTAATATATATATATATATATATATATATATATATATATATATATATAGATAAAGCTTCACTTATCTTCCGTTGGCGCTGAAATTTGCAACTTCAATCTTCAAGATAATCTCCAACCTTTATTGGATATGATCAAAAGACTTCCAAAAGCAATTATCACTATAAAAGACTAGGAGTTCTAGAGATTATATAATGCTCTACCAGCAAGATCAAACAACAAACAAACAACTCAAACAATGGCCCGAACTGTTCCTTTTTCTTTTCATTCCAATACATGGCATCGGTCTAATTCCATCCTCACCCTTTTGAATGAATGGGTGGATGGCATGGACAAAACTGACCATATAAACTTCCAAGCTTTTGGGTTGAAAGGTCTCTTAGTCTTGAAGCGTGTGAAACTTGATTGGGGATTTCTCATGGCTGCCAGTCGATTCTGGGATGCGAAAGACCATGTGTTCCGATTCCATCTTGCTGAATTGTGTCCCACAGTTGAAGAATTCACAGCAATCCTGGGTTGTGACATAGACGCACGTCCAGCGGTACCGTCTTGTGAGCCCAAATACCAAAATAGGCTTTCTTCATTGATGAGGATTCCTTTGAAAGAAGTTGTTCCACTCCTGGATGGTCAATGGGTGGATGTTCAAAAAATGATTGATAAGTTCATGCCCATGGAAGTCAGGACTCTCCATCAAAGCCGAAGCAAATGTTTTGCATTGGCTTTTTGTCTTTTGAGTGAGTTCTTGCTATTTACTGGTGATCATGGTTTTGCTGATGCAAGAGTGGCTGATATAGTTCATGAGGCAGAAAATGAGAAGAATATTGTTCCCATTGTTCTTGCTGAAACTTTTCACGGTCTGGACGCTCTATCCAACCAAGAAACTTTGCTATTCCATGGAAGCCCTCTACTCCTTCAGATCTGGCTTATGGATCACTTATCTTTGGTGCTGCCTCCCACAATGTCTCCCTATGGACCGGAGCATTACCGTGGCCGTTCTTTGAAGAGAACTAGTTGTGTCACTGAACAAGACTGGATTAAGCACCTGAAAGAGAAGTCCAGTGCATCTATCCTTTGGCATTGCTCTTGGTGGGGGTGTCAAAACCCGAGGCTACGATCATCTGGATGGGACCATTTGTTTCTGATGGGTCTGAGAAAGGCTTCTTTTTATAAAGGTGATAGGCTATTAAGACAGTTTGACTTAGAACCAAAAGTTCCTGGAGAAGCTCGCGAGTTTGGAATGGTACATGCAACATCAACTACAATTACCATTTATGAGAGGGGGCTGATAAATGCAGACAGAGCTGGGAATTCTTATAGGCGTGCTGGACTTTTGAAGAATAACCATGCTTATTTAGCTTGGTTGGCTGAAGAAGTATATGACCAAGAGGAAATTTTGAGGAAGAAAAGGCGGGCTTTTTTGAAAAATTGTAGGGAAGGATCAAGGAAGAGAAAGAGAAACAACTAAACTCCAAACTGATTAGGATTTGTCTTGCTTTCAAATAAATTTATTTTGAATAAAGAAATGTCAATTTAGGCTTTGATTTAGGATCGTTTTTCAATTCCAATGTACTAGGACTCTTTGATGAATAAAAATGTTGCATTTTGGCTTTTGCTTTATTTCTTTTGGAAAATGAATGAATGAATGATTTATTATTTTGACCGAACCAATGTGGTTGCCTACGTACCCTTTTAGAGAAGGATCAGGTCATCACGTAGTTCAAATTTTTTTTGTCTTAACTTTTGCCTAGGCCGCCTTTTCAGGTTTTCAACCTAGCAGACTCTCTCACACTCAAAATTTTTTTCTCTCCTTTTGCATAGACCGCCCTTTCAGGTTTTCAATCTATCTTTTTTTTTTTTTTTTTTTTTTTTTTTTTTGGTGTCTTAACTTTTGCCTAGGCCGCCTTTTCAGGTTTTCAACCTAGCAGACTCTCTCACACTCAAAATTTTTTATCTCTCCTTTTGCATAGACCGCCCTTTCAGGTTTTCAATCCATCTTTTTTTTTTTTTTTTTTTTTTTTTTTTTTTTTTTTTTTTTTTTTTTACACATGATATTTCTTCAGCTGATCCAAATTGGTTGGTTCCACGAAAGAGTTTCCGTCTAAGTCTACAAGTCTTGTCCCACCTCCAGGGTAGATTTCTTTAATCATGAAAGGCCCAGACCAATTGGGTTTGAACTTCCCTCTTGGGTCATGCACTAGGGCCCGTATTTCTTTAAGCACCAAATCTCCAACTTTGAGACCACGAGGACGGACTCTTTTGTTAAAAGACCTTCTTGCTCTTCTTTGATAACCTTGATGATGATATATTGCCCTTAGACGCTTCTCATCAATCATGCACAATTGATCATACCGGTCTTGCATCCATTCAGCTTCTGGGATTTTTTCTTCCATAACAACTCGAAGTGACTGTACCGCCAATTCTATAGGTAGCACTGCTTCCATGCCATATACCAAAGAATAAGGGGTCGACCCTGTAGACGTACGGATTGATGTACGATATCCCCACAATGCAAAGGGTAGCCTGAGGTGCCAATCCCTATGGTTTTGGGCACTCTTCTTCAATATCTTCCCAATGTTTTTATTAGCAGCTTCAACCGCTCCATTTGTTTGTGGACGATATGGGGAAGATTTGTGATGTTTAATGCCATATTCTGTCAATAATTTGGAGGTCTCATCTCGAAAGTGTGATCCATTATCAGAGATGATCTCATAAGGTACTCCATACCGGCATATGATGTTTGTTCTGATAAATTGTGCAACCTTCTTGGAATTCAAAACTTTATAAGATGCAGCTTCTACCCATTTTGTGAAATAATCAATGGCTACCAATATGTATTCATGACCATTACTAGCCCTTGGATTAATTTTTCCAATTATATCAATGCCCCATGTAGAAAAAGGCCAGGGAGAGCTTAAACAATGTAACTGAACTGGTGGCATGTGTTTCAAATCCCCATGTATTTGACATTCATGGCATTTTCTAACATGAGCTGCACAATCCGCTTCCATGGTGGTCCAATAGTATCCCAGACGTAGAATTTTTCTTGATAACATGTGAGCATTCATATGTGGTCCATACTCAGATTCATGCACTTCTTCTATGATACGTTGAGCTTCTTTTTTTGTTACACAAAGGAGATGGATTCCTTCGTATGACCTTCTATACAACCTCTCTCCACAAATTATATAATTAGTTGCCATGCGCCGAATCGCCATTCTGTCATTCTTGTCAGCAGTGTTAGGGTAGATCCCATACTTGAGGAACTGAAATATATCTGCATACCATTCTTCTTCTTCCATTTCTTCTTCCAAGGCACAACAATATGATGGTTCATCCCTTTGCTCAATGATCAATGGGTGGACATCAGTTCCATCTGAAATATCAATCATGGAAGCCAATGTAGCCAATGCATCAGCAAATTGATTTTGTGTGCGAGGGATGTAGTGATACTCAATTTTCCCGAATTTCTTGGATAATTCTTGAAGATGCTCATAGTAAGGTTGCAACCTTTCTTCTCTAATCTTCCACTTGTTCTGGATTTGCCTGATTATTAAAGCGGAGTCTCCATAAACTTCTATTTCTTTGATACCCAAACTGGTAGCGGCCTCAAGACCTTGTATACAAGCCTCATATTCAGTAGCATTATTAGTTGCTGAAAAATTGAGCTTAATAGAGATTGGTATATGGGTTTCCATTGGTGAAATTAAGAGTACCCCTATTCCACTCCCGTTTCGATTAGCAGCTCCATCAAAGTACATTCTCCACCTGACAGGTTCCATCACTAAAATATCTTCATCTGGGAATTCATCCCTGGTCACTTCTGCTTCAAGAGGGGGACAGTTAGCAAGATGATCAGCAATAGCTCGTCCTTTAATGGATTTCTGAGTAACATATTTGATGTCGAATTCTGACAACAATAGGACCCATTTTGCAATTCTTCCATCTTGGACTGGCTTTTCCATCAAATACTTAAGTGGATCCATGCGAGCTATCAAGAGGACTTGAAAAGATAACATGTAGTGTCTGAGTTTCTGAGCAGCCCAAACTAAAGCAACACATGTCTTCTCCAAAACTGAGTATTTCACTTCATATGTAGTCATCTTTTTGCTGATGTAGTAAATAGCATTCTCTTTTCTAGATTCTTCTAAGTACTGAGCTAGTAAAGCTCCCATTGCTGTATCTGTAGTGCTTAAATAAAGCAACAAAGGCTTGCCTTGCATGGGCGACATCAATATGGGAGGTTTCAGCAAATATTCCTTAATCTTTTCGAAAGCTTCTTGACACTGTTCGTTCCATTTAATGGGTACATCCTTCTTGAGCAATTTGAAAATGGGCTCACAGATAGTAGTCAATTGAGCTATAAATCGACTGATATATTGTATTCTTCCCAAGAATCCTCGAATTTCTTTCTCGGTCTTTGGCGGTTTCATTTCTGTAATTGCTTTAACCTTTTCGGGATCCACTTCTATTCCTCTGTTGCTAACCATAAATCCGAGCAGCTTTCCTGAAGTTACTCCAAAAGTACACTTCTTGGGGTTCAATCGAAGCTTGTAATGCTTAATTCTTTCAAAAAACTTCCTCAAGGCTGACATATGGTCCCCACGGTTTTTAGACTTGACTATCATATCATCCACATATACTTCTACCTCTTTATGTATCATATCATGCAGCAATGTTGTAGCAGCACGTTGATAGGTGGCCCCAGCATTCTTAAGGCCGAATGGCATGACTTTGTAGCAGTATGTTCCCCAAGGGGTGATGAACGAAGTCTTCTCCATATCTTCTGGTGCCATCTTGATCTGATTGTATCCAGAAAAACCATCCATGAAGGATAAGAGTGCATGTCCTGCAGTATTGTCCACAAGGATATCTATGTGAGGTAGGGGGAAGTCATCTTTCGGGCTGGCTTTGTTGAGGTCCCTGAAGTCGACACACATTCTAACTTTGCCATCCTTCTTCGGTACTGGAACGACATTAGCTAGCCATTCTGGATAATTAACGACTTGGAGGAAGCCGGCATTATATTGTTTTTCCACTTCTTCTTTAATCTTCAATGTCCATTCCGGTTTCATTCTTCTTAACTTTTGCTTGACTGGCTTGATGGTGGGATCAGTCGGAATATGATGTTGCACTATGTCAGTGTCGATGCCAGGCATGTCTTCATATGACCATGCAAAAATTTCCTCATATTCTTGAAGAAGAATAATCAATTCATTCTTTTCTTTAAGATTTAAAGTGTTACCAATTTGTATCATTTTTTGTTCATCTTTAGAGCCTAAATTAATGGATTGAATTTCTTCCTTGATGGGCTTTACATGCCCTTGTTCTTCATTTGTTTCGAAGCCTTTACTTGACATTTCATTATTTATTTCAGAAATAAAAATATTCAAAGCAAGCAAGTAAGCTGAATCAGAGATCATCTTATTATCATTGAAAGAGTTGACAACAGTCTCAATAGTAGAGAAATTGATAGGAATAGGAGTACTAGTTGAAACAGACTCAATAGGGACAATGATTTTAGTGGACTCAAAGAACTTGGTCTCTTTTTGGTGATCTTCAATTGGGCAACTTCCTTCCCAGGTCCAATTCTTCAGCTCTGAGATGATAGTGGTTATGGCAGGAACTTCTTTGTAAGCTTCCCCAGATCGCAGCATATAAATTTCATCTATCTCCATCGGGTCATCCCTAGAATACTCACTTGATATATCCATATAGTCTGCATCCTCCTCCTGGTGTGGATTGATAGATTCTTCTTCCTCTGAGTCTTGGATGGTGAGTTTCTTAAAATCATGAAACATGATTTGCTTCTCCAACAATGCACAACTATCACGAGGATTGTCTTCTTCATCTGTGTATGGGGTTAATGATCCAAATTCAGAATGTGGAAATCCATATAATGAATTATTTCCCTCGGAATAAATCGAGTCATCATCCTCAACCATTCTTATTTCCATGCCAGTATGCTCCCAGTCTTCATTGTGCGTTGAAACTTCTTCACTATCATGATCTTCATCTTCTGTTAAACAACTTTCTTTAGAGAAATAATCTTCATCAACGTCCCCTTCGTAGTCTTCATCTTCACGATAATGAGAATAAGGAGTAGTGTTTTCCGGAAGCCATGAATAAGATGTAGGAACATCGAGGAATGTATTTAGCTCTCCTTCATCAGGAATAATCCCATTCTCATAAACCATATGCATTTCATCAAGAGTGGTTCTCCGTATCTTCAGTGATTCCATATTTTCTCCAATATTTTCAAGTTCGAAGTCTAAGTCTCCCCATGACCTAGCATCATCTTCCACGAGAAATTGATCTATGCCAATTCCTCCCACGAGCTCTTCAAGATCTTCATAATCGTTTTGAAAGACTTCCCAATTATTCATTGCAGTCGTGGGAGTCCAAATCAGTGGTACTTCATCATCCCAATTTCCTTCCCCCATGTTGAGAATAAGGTCATCCAATAAAGCTGCCATAGCATTGGGATCTAGATGTGAGGCCCAGTCTTCTATCTTCTTCTCTTCTACTTTAGGTGCCTCAGTTTTACAGTCTGCAAAGATTTCTATCCCAGGAAGCTTTGTTGCAGTCCTTTGATCATACCAAGGTTCTGGAAACATGGAATAAAGTTTGACCTCCCCTTCCTTGACAAACTTTCCATTAAGAGTAAGAGTGTACGGCTTCAAAGTAGAAGGCTCATATGATAACCCTTTCACCATTGCTTTAGAACGTGCTATTTTCTTCAACCCTTCTTCTAATAAATCTTCATTAGTAGGTTTGTATCCTAACCCAAATGGTGGTATAGTAGTAGCATGACTAGTGAAATTAAGTAAGCCTTGATTATTCCTTCCTAGGCCCAAACCTGGGAAATAATCCATCTTCCTCATCATGGATACCACTTTGTCATTGCTATATGGATCAAAATCCATAGGAAAGAATTCTTCTATAGCTTCTTCTGACCATGATATGGCTTGAACTTCTTCAATGTCAAACCCAGACAAAGCTAGGTCTTCTTCTACCTGGATTCCATGCACCAAGCCCTGAGTATCAGACTTATCCCCATGTATGGTAATGATTGACTCTTTATATGGGAATCTAACTTTCTGATATAGTGAGGAGGGTACAGCTTTTGCAGTGTGGATCCATGGCCGGCCCAATAACAAGTTGAAACAAGCTGAGATGTCCAAAACTTGAAAGTGTACTTTCTGAACTGTAGGGCCAGCCATGGATCCACACTGCAAAAGCTGTACCCTCAGAAAAGCCATGGATCCACACTGCATCCCTTCCTTTCCAATAGGAAGGTAGCACGAGAATAGGAGGCCATTCTAACTCATCCTGCACGTTTGATTACACACAAAAGGAAGGAATTATTTTTTTACTTGTTGTGGATGTAGCATTACTCAATTACTAACTATAACTTATGTTAGTGTCTTCCTTTGTTTTTAGCTTCAGATACGATCAAATACTAGGAACAAGTAACTGTCAATTCCTTTTATGAGAAGTTAATTTTGGTAATTTCTAGCTTATCATGCTATAATTTCTTTGGTTGGCGAAAATATGAGAGCATTTTCACGTTTCATGTAAAAGGAAAAAATGTAAATGGGGCGAAGTAATCAAGTAAAATCAATCTTCTCATCTTGTAGTTTTTGGTCTATCAATATGATTTTTTTCCTTTAATGAGGGTCTATCAATATAATTAGGGTAAACTACATTTTTTTGTCCCTTTTCCTTTTTTATTTGTGGTTTAATCTTTTTATAGGGACAAAAAATGTAGGATATTTTTGGTCTATCGTTTTAATGTAGGATGTTTGTGAAGTAGCATCATAAAGTAAAATCAATCCTGTCATCAATCCTATCGTAAGTTTTTGGTCTATCAATATGATTATTAGGATTATTCCTCTCATAAAAGTGAATAATTTCTCTAATTTAAATTAAATTTTCTCTTCTTAAAATAATGTATTTCTCTAATTCAAATTAAATTTTCTCTTCTTAAAATAATGTGACAGAGGATAAGGTCCTAGATTCAAAGCAAGAAACTAAACCAAAATAAGAAAATGATCTCCTCTATTTTAATTTTTTGGCAGTGAATGATCTCCTCAATTTGCTTTTGAAAATGATTAAACCACTAATAAAAAGGGGGAAAAATCATACATGAGATCCGAGAATAACCGCATCCTTATGAAGAAAAAGGGTGAGACACAGCCCCATATATGTTCTGAGAATAGAATGTTTAAAATTGATTTTCGTTGTAGAAGAAAGATTGAATTTATAAAAAAGGGTGGGAGTGAATATTTGGAAGGACATCTATCTCACATCAGTCTATTTATGAGAATGTCAGGAATAGAAAAGTGAAACAAATGATTTGTATTTTTAGTTATAGAAAAGTGACGAACTCATTTCTATTTATATTTTTTTATTGATTTTGATTGATCTATTTATATTTTTTGTTGTGAAATAATTCACGTTTTTTGATAGAGAGGATTTTTTTTTTTTTTAAAGGATAAAATTTGATAAAGAGAATTAATTAACATGCTATTTGTATCTTTCAAGATAGAGTAGCATTAACAACAAATTTGATAACATTTTTTTATACCTTTTTGGTTATTTGTGCTCGCCATTGATATTACTTTTTTTTATCTACAACTAATAATCTGCCATATCAGCTAGTGTTAAAACTCCCTCGATCACTGACGCTAGTGCCCCCGGATCTTTAAATTAATCACAAACGCATGCAATGCATAGAAAACTTTGAAATATTTTTCTCAATTTTTTTTGAAATATATATATTATCTAAAAGCTGAAGTATAGCATTTATTATTGTTATGCTCATGTTGAATTACATTAACAGCCATATCAGCCACTCATTTTCAACATTCTCTCTCTTGTCTTAAACTCTTTTTTTTTTTTTTTTTCCTTCTTAATTTGCCGACTTATTGTTATACTTTCTCTAAGTTTTCCCCTCCCTTTTATATTTTCAACTCCCCACTACTATCTACCTCATTATCACTTTTCATCCATCTCTTTATCTTCTTTTATTTTTGGCTTTTGTTATTCCCCTCCTCTTAATATAAATTTGCAATTCTCTTTTCCATTCTATACATAGTTTTTCCCACACACATAAGGTTATTTCTCTCTCTCAAATTTGTTTTTTCATTTTTGGTAGATTTTTTATTTATTTTTCTTACATCTCTACTTTAGGTTGATGAATTTTTCTATTATTTGGAACTCTACTTTGGTTTGAGTTATTAAATTTTGTGTTTTTAAATTGTTATCTTTTTTATCCTCTTTGATTTCATAGATGTTATCATATTGCATTATAAAAGCAGTATATAAAAATATAATGTTATTTTATTACATAATAGGACTATGATAATTTGGTGTCTACTACTACTACTACTACTACTATATATATATATTTTTTATTTTTTTATTTTTTATCTTCTCATATTATTTTCTATAAATTTTTACTAACGTAATAGGATAGAAGAGATTTAGTGTTCTCCCATTTGTGTTTGGTTAGGAGGATGGAAAAGTAGAGAGATAAAAAACTTATTTGTTTGGTTGAGAAGAAAAATGAGAGGATGGAAAATAAAGTCGGTATAAATTTACTATTATGTCATTGTTAAATAAAACAAAAAAGTAACACATTTTTTTATTAAAAAAATTGTGTATGGACACTTCAAATTTAAAAAAAATAAAAATAGCACAAGCCATAAAAAGATGAGAAAAAAAAAAAAACACGACTAAGGAGTACAAGAGAAGCCAAAAAAAAAAAAAAGTAGAAAAAAAGAATAAATGAACAAAAAAAGGGGGAAAATGCAACTAGACGAAATAAAGCAACTGAATGAAAAGTAAAAAGAAGAAGAAGAAGCAACTGGACGTGGACGAAACCCAACAAATTTAGCTTCTCCTCCTTAGTTTTCTCTACATTTTGGGGAGAAAACACCCTCACCCTACCACATTTTTTTCCTCTCCGGCCCTCCCAACCAAACACCTACTAAAAATCCTTTCTCTCCACTTTTCTCTCCTCAATTTTCTATCCTCCCGAAAATCCCTCCAAATAAACATACCCTAAAATAAATGAATAACTTCCTTAAAGATTACATTTGTATTTTCATAGCATTTATGTTTATAAATACTTTAACTTAAATTTAGTCATATCAAAGCGGACTAAAATGCTATGTTAATATGGTTCAACAAAAGCATAATAACAATAAATACTATGCTTAAAATTTTAAATATTACGAGTATGAGATTATATTTTTTATAATAAATTTGGATTTAGGATAGTTGCTTTTAACCCAAACATGTTTTTTTTTCCCCAATTATATAAGTGTACAAAAATAGATCAAAGTAGACCAAAATTGACTGAAGTGATCCGAATGGACCGAATTGGACCAAATGGAACAAAGTGAACTGAATGGACATAATAGGACCGAATAGAAATGAGGTGGACCAAATATGACCAAATTGGATCGAATAAGAATAAATGGACAAATTATGACCAAAGTGGACATAATGGACTTAAAGGGACTAAATTCCACGAAAGTGGACCTAATAGGACCAATATTGACTGAATAGGATCAAAGTGAACAAAATGAACCAAATAAAACCAATGTGGACTGAATGGAACCAAAGTGGACAAAATGGACCGAATAGGACTAGGGTGGATTAAATAGACCAAATAGGACCAAAGTGGATTGAATAGGAGTATAGGACCGAAGTGGACAGAATAGGACCAATATGGATTGAATAGGACTAAAGTGGACTGAATAGGAGCAAAGTGGACTAAATGGATTAATAGGACCATATCAACCGAATATGACCAAATTGGATTGAAGATGACAAATTGGACCAAATAGAACCAATGTGGATTGAATAAGACTTTTGAATATTTATCATTTTTATTGCATTTTTAGGGTGCATATTTCTAATTTCTAATGTCTATTTTCTTTATATTTTTTAACTCAAAACTAAAGAGTTTAGCCTAAATATAATAAAATTTCATACTTTTCAACCCAAAAATTAAAGGAAAAAAGAGGAGAATTTTTGAGCTAAACTTGAAAAGGCAACCTACAAAAAGAATCAATTTAAAACCCAATAGGCTTAAATGGAGTGAAAGGGATCAAAATTGACCAAATGGACCAAATTAGATTGAAGTAGACCTAATTGGACCACATTGGACCGAATAGAAACTGTTTAATTTTTAAAGAGAACAAATTATCTTCAACAATTTATAGAGAAAAAAGTATACATTATATTACAATACAAAATAATTATTTATTCCCAAGTATCGCGTGGGTCTACGACTATTTTCATAAACCAAGTCTATTGTTGTTGACTTTAGCTTAAGATGTACTGAATTTATTTTCTTTTTAATAAAGTTACGATCTTCCCATTAAAAATAAATAAATAAATAAAAAAGAGGTCTATTGTTGTTCCTTTTATTAATTTCTAGTTGTGTCACGCATATCTACATGTTAATATATTGTTGTATTTATGATGTGTTGATGTAGCTTCATCAATGATCAATCAACTGCATTTTGTTGGCAAATTTCATATGGAGTTTTGTCATTTTGCCGTCCAGAGCTTTGTTGTCATGTTGTACATAGCTTTGTCAATAAGTCGTATTTGGTACCAGAGGTCCAAAATCCAATAAATGACTTTGGTGCATCATTGTTTAATAATTTCCATCAATTTAAAATGTGATTCACCAACACCAAGTCCAATAGATCCCCATTCTCAAAAAAAAAAGAAAAAAGAAAAAAAGAAAAGTCCAATAGATCCCATTAAATTGCAAGTTGCTGACCATAAGATAAACATAAATAACAACAAATTAGAAAGATATTGAAGAATTCATATAAAGTGTGATTATAATAAGGAAAATGGTAATTATAATTATCGTTAAGAGTTAAATAAGGCCAAGAGTTGGTTCTTTTTTTTGGTAACAAAATGGATCATAGATAAAATAACAAAAAATGCCTTGCGATGCTACTTTCGTTTCATTCATTTTATCTTTGAGCTAACATGTTCGAAACATAAAATTTTCAAGCACATTTCACTCTCTTCTCAAAAAGAAAAAGTACATTTTCACTCGAACAAGATGGCATCGGTAGCAAAACAAGTCTTTATTTGAACATCATCAAAGGGCAGCAGAACAAGTCTTCAACTGAACATCATCAATGGGCAGCCTATCGGTGGGGAAGGCACAATCCACACCTTTCTTCTCAGGCAACAACGCACACGGTGTAGGAGTCACATTGCTTGTCACTCCAGCAATATCAGTACAATTCCATTGTAATTTTTTTGGCTTCTCAGTCAAAGCAATGGTCACATTAGAAATGCATATTCCAGTGAAGGGATCACCCTGAATTCCATCAAGTTTTGCTGAATAAGTAACATTCTCTGCCACCACATCTCTATAATTAATTCCTTTAATCTCTGGAATTGCTTTTGGATCGTATTTCAGGTCTGGATGTTGATTATAATTGCCTGCCATCCAGAAAACATACTTCATAGTCTTCAAGGTCATTCTTCTTACATAGATGTCCTTGACATAAGCTCCTCTTCCAACAGCTGTCTTAATTCTAACACCGGATTCAGTATCAATGGCTGTGATGTCTTCAGCTCTAACATCTTGGATTCCGCCAGACATTTCGCTGCCTAGAGCAATGGTGGCACTGTCAGGGGAAATGCAGGTAAGCCTTCTAATGATTAGGTGCTGTGTAGGCATTCCAACTTTTATTCCATATTCATCCCAACCACTTTTCACAGCAATGCAGTCATCCCCTGAAACTATGAAGCAGTCCTCGATACGAGTGTTTGTGCATGAATCTGGACACAAAGAAAGGAACATAAACTCAGCAATTGTAAATTGTGTCAATGATATCAAGTGACAATAATGAAATATCAATTGTAACTTGTTAACTTAGCAACTTGTGAAAAAATATGGTGAAAAAATAGGTGAATGGCAGGTGAATAAGTAATTAATCTTAAACTACATATTAATCAAAGCAATTAGGACAAGTGCCAAACATACCTGGGTCTACCCCATCAGTATTAGGAGAATCAACTGGTGCAAGGATTGTGAGCCCTTTGACTAGTACATTACTGCAATCACAACCACAGGATTCTAATAAAATGTGCTATGATCATATGTGCTCAGGATAAACTTAGTCAGAGGAGCATGGCCAAACCTGCTGTAAATGGGATGGACAAACCATGATGGAGAGTTAATTAGAGTGAGATTAGATATCTGGATTTGATCAGAGTACATAATCTCAATCATGTATGGTCGTGTCACGTTCAATTCTCCGGCACGGAACTTCTTCCACCAAGTAGAACCCTGACCATCAATTGTGCCATTGTTACCTAATACAATGCCAAAATAAA
Source organism: Quercus wislizeni (assembly GCA_023055345.1). Lineage (NCBI taxonomy): Eukaryota > Viridiplantae > Streptophyta > Magnoliopsida > Fagales > Fagaceae > Quercus > Quercus wislizeni. The sequence goes on along the minus strand of JALGQJ010000015.1, from coordinate 4,996,090 downwards.
TGGAATTCATTAGAAATTGTTTAAAGCCAAAAATATTTATCCCAAAAATAAAAATAAAAATGAAGAGATCTAATCTATAATTACCAGTGATTACGACATCGGTGAGATTTGAACCAAAAATGAGAGCGCTTAACCGTCCACCAGGTGCATCCCTTCCTTTCCCATAGGAAGGCAGCACAGGAATAGCAGGCCATTCCGACTCATCCTGTCCATATGATCATGCATGTGTATAGCAAATTATTGTAAGAAAAACATAGAATAAAAATAAAATAAGTATTATTTTGTTTATTTGTTGTGGGCGTAGCATTACTCAATTACTAATTATAACTTAGGGTGTATTTATTTGGAGATGAAATAAGGTGGATGAAAATTTTTGAAGAGAAAATGAGGAGAGAAACTTTTTAGAGAATGTTTGGTTGAGAGAGAGAGGAAAAAAAATGTGGTGGGGTCTAAGTGTTTTCTCCTTGAGCCTACCAAAATATTCTCTCCAAAATGGAGAGAAAATTGGGAAAGAGATTGTAATTGGCGCTTTTTTTTTTCTTCTTCTTCTTTTGATTTCTTGGGGTGTGGGGTGACAATAATTTGTTTTGTTTTTGTTCTTGTTTAACTAGATGTGAATTTTTTTTTCTTGACATGATTTGTATTTTTTAATAAATTTGAGTGATTTTTTTTTTTTTTTTTTGCTTGTTTGTCACTTTGTTGTTTTAATTGAGCATTATTTTTTAACAAGGACGTGTGAGTAAATTTATACTAACTTATTTTTTCTATCTGTCCACTTTTCCACTCCCAACCAAACAAAAATAAGGGAAATTAAAATATTTTCTATCTTCTCACTTTTCCACCCTCCCATCATTTTTATCCTCCTACTTTTTGACCCCTCCTACTTTTCGACCCCTCCAACCAAACAGACCCTAAGGCTAGTGTCTTCCCTTGTTTTTAGCTTTGGATAATATCAAAGACTATGAACAAGTAATGGCCAATTCCTTTTATGGCAAGTTGATTTGGGCAGTAATTTCTTGCTTATCATGCTATAATTGCTTTTGCCTAATTTCTTGGTATGAGAGTATCATATTGTTTATTTGTTGTGTGCATAACATTACTCAATTACTAATTATAACTTAGGTTAGTATCTTCTCTTGTTTTTAGTTTTGGATAATATGAAAGACTATAAACAAGTAACGGCTAATTCCTTTTATGTCAAGTTGATTTGGGCAGATCCTTGCTTATCATGCTATAACTGCTTTGGTCTAATTTCTTGGTATGAGAGAAATTTCATCTTTCATGTAAAAGGAAAAATGTAAATAGGGTGAAGTAGTATCATAAAGGAAAATCAATCTCGTCATCAATCCTATCGTTTTTGGTCTATCAATATGATTATTAGGATTATTCCTCTCCTAAAAGTGAATAATTTCTCTAATTCAAATTAGATTTTATCTTATTAAAAAAATACGGAGGATAAGGTCCTAGATTCAAAGCAAGAAACTAAACCAAAATAAGAAAATGATCTCCTCCATTTTAATTTTTTGGAGTGAATGATCTCCTCCATTCATTTTTGAAAATGACTAAACCACTAATAAAAAGGGGGGAAAAAATCATACCTGTGATCCAAGAATAACCGCATCCTTATGAAGAAAAAGGGTGAAATGGCTGGTGAGATTAAAGCTTCCAGTTAACCATTTACCAGGTGGTACAATAAGCTGTGCCCCACCATCTGATGCATATGTGCTTAGTTTCTGAATCGCAGCATTAAAAGCCTTTGTGTTTGATGTTTTTCCATCACCAACTGCTCCAAAATCCGTCAAAACTGCACTGTGCTTTCGACAATTTATTGCTGGATACTCTATTTTTCCACCGTTATCTCTATGATGATGATGATTGTTTCGGCATTCTGCGACACTTAAAGTTAGTATTCCCAAGATAACAATCGCTGAGATAACCTGTAAACATCAACAAAAGAAAATAAAAAATCAGTGTATATGTCAACCTTTAATTCCCTTTAATAAGAAGGAAGAAATGCTTATAAACAAAGGTACAAAACGAAGAAAACATTATATTAAAACCGAAACACAAAGCAGCAAAACCGTCTTTTTTGTGAGATTCAACTCAGAACCTAGCCCTCAGGAAAAAAAAAAAAATGACATCCACAATGGAAAACGTAGAAAACAGAACCATTTTCATTCATTTTTCAAAATAAAAATAAAAATAAGAGTGCTAGGAAAACGTACACGGGATGTTCTGAGTTTTAGACACAGCCCCATGTTCTGAGAATAGAAAATGTTTAAGACTGATTTTCATTGTAGAAGAAAGAATGAATTTATAGAAAAAAGTGGGAGTGAATATTTGGAAGGATATTTGTCCGGTATAGAAAAATAAAATAGCAAACTTTTTTCATTTCTTTTGTCGCTGTTAATTAATTCACTTTTGGGATAAAATTTGCTATCTAGGCTAGCTACTGTTTAAGAGCTTCCCCTTGATTCTCAATTTTGATATTCAAAATATTCTTAAATTTACTAGTAAAGCTTAAATAATTTATACTACTATTTAAGTGGCTTCCTTGTTTGGGATCCTCAAATTTCATGTCCAAAATACTCTCAAAATTTACCAATTTGTAAAACTTAAATAATCTATAGTCTACACTACTATTTAAAGGATTTTCCTTGTTTGATATCCTTAATTTTGATGCTCAAAATACGCTCGAGTTTACTATAAAGCTTAAATAATAGATATAAATATATATATATATATATATATAAATATATATATATATATATATATATGTAAAATCGCTAAATTTTAACTAAATTAAAAAAAAAAACAGTTTGCACTTTGCACGTTACTCCCTCACGTCTCTTTACTTTTTGTCTTTTTTCCACTCTCTTTTTCTACCGTGAAGGGATAAAGCTACTCCTAAATTTCTCCCTCTTAAGTCTATCTCTCTCTCTCTCTCTTTTTTTTTCTTTTTTTTTTTTTTAATAAAACGTGAATGGATAAATCTGCTAACAGTTTGCACTTTGCACGTTACTCCCTCACGTCTCTTTGCTTTTTTTCTTTTTTCCAGTCTCTTTTTCTACCGTGAAGGGATAAAGCTACTCCTAAATTTCTCCCTCTTAAGTCTATCTCTCTCTCTCTCTCTTTTTTTTTCTTTTTTTTTTTTTTTAATAAAACGTGAATGGATAAATCTGCTAACAGTTTGCACTTTGCACGTTACTCCCTCACGTCTCTTTGCTTTTTTTCTTTTTTCCAGTCTCTTTTTCTACCGTGAAGGGATAAAGCTACTCCTAAATTTCTCCCTCTAAGTCTTTTTTATTTATTTTTTAACGTGAATGGATAAAACTGCTTTATATATACTAGTCTCTCATGGGTGTGCTCAGAGACTTTTATATATTTTGAGTGAATTTTAATAATTTACATTCATTATAATTTAGGATTACTACATTTTCGAATCCAAAAAAAAAATAAAAAAAAATCTAGGGGTGTGATGAAAATCTAATGAGTATTATTTGTTTGTTGTTGATGTGCAATTGACAAAATATCTATTTCAATTAGGAATAATATGTGGGGAATTTTTATTGTACACGTTTCTTTTTTATGAGAAATTCTATTCAGAAAATGTGGGGAAGGTAAATACGTGGGGAGTTTTGTAAGCTATTGAGTAGAAGTAAGAATTTATTAGAAGTAGGAAGACATTTTAACGTAGAAGTTGGAATTTATTATTTTTGTCAATTTACTATTTTAACCCAATTTTTAAGTTTTAGGTAGGGGTATTTTTTACAGTAAAAAAAGCAATAACTTACTTTCTTTTGTCAATTTACTATTTTAACCTCATTTTTAAGTTGTTGGTTAATTAGTTTAGGGGTATTTTTTATAGTAAAAAAAACAATAACTAACTTTCTGAATCCTATTAATATATATAGATAGATAGACTAGCCTCTTTTTTGGGTAAAAATTAATAATTTGAATTTATTATAATTTGAGATTTCTACTCTTTCTAATCTCAAAAAAAAAAAAAAAACCTTAGGGTGTAATGAAATTAAAAAAAAAAAAAAAAAGAGAGTATAGAATAAACAAATACATCCTGATGAAGTAAAAAAAAAAAAAAAAAGAATACGTGGGGTGAGTTTTGTAGATTGAAGTAGTTTTAAAACTAATAAAAAAGTAATCCTATTTTGTAGGAAGTTAGTAAGTAGAAGTAGGAATTTAAATCAACGTAAAAGTAGAAGTTTATTAATTAGAAACAGGAAGACATTTCAACGTAGAAGTAAGAATTTATTATTTTTGTCAATTTACTATTTTAACCCTATTTTTAAGTTTTAGGTAGAGATTTTTTTGACAGTAAAAAAAGCAATAACTAACTTTCTTTTTCCAATTTACTATTTTAATCCAATTTTTAAGTTGTTGGTTAATTAATTTAGGGATATTTTTGACAGGAAAAAAAACAATAACTAACTTTCTGAATCTTCTTAATATATACAGATATATATATATATATATATATATATATATTCTTTCAAATAGCTTTTTTTTATTGGGTCCAAAATACCCCACACCCTAAGGTTAAGTAGGGGCAAAATTTAGTAAAAATTATTCTTTAAGTACCACGTAAAACACTATCTACAAAATAGAATCACACTCATTGGTTTTCAAACTTAGTTTGTTTCTTCCTTAGTTCTCCGAATTCTATCAATTATGTGTTAATCTTATTTCCACCATTATCATCATCTTTTCTATTTGCTCTTACTTAATGGTATGTGTATGTCAATGTATATTGCATTTTTCTATTTTAGTTTTTTTTATTTAAAAATATATAAATCAAAATCATTCTAAAACTTTTTAATCATAGCCATGGCAACTTGTTTATTGTTGAGATTTTCGCAATTGGTTTATGTTGAATTTGGTACATTACTACTTTGCCTTTTCTTCATTGTTTCTAAAAGCTTGGTATTACGTTTGTTTTTCTAAACTACAAGGAGGGAGCCGACGGACATTTGCTTTTATTTTTATGAGTTGCTCTTCCGTATTTGCTTTCTTGTATTTGATTTATAATTGGTTTCCTTACTTTATATCATTATCCTATCCATATCATTATCTTATCTTATCTTTTTTCTTTTCTTTTTTGGTTTGTTTGATGAGTAATTAATTAATGTAGTGAATAATTTAAAAAATGAATTGTGAAAGCAAGTTAAAGGGCGTGTAGTGGTAGACAATAGACAGTAATGGAGAGATAGAAATACAATTCATTATGGTCGGTTTGATGAGTAATAAATTGTGCAATAATCTAAATAAGTAATTATTTCTTTTACCACAACATACCCTTAGTGCAATGGTCATTTTATAAGTATAAGTGTTTGTGGGGTGTGGGGGGTAATGGCTAAGGTTTATGTCTCTAGGAAAGAGTTTCACACATATATACACTTAGACTAGGTTAGAGAAAAATTTCTATCTTATGTCCAAAAAAAAAAAAAATTTTTTTTTTTCTTTTTCTCAATTATCACTTTAATTAATTACTCCAAGTATTACATAATCTGAAATTTCCACGAATGAACCGTTAATTCAACCTCATTTTATGTATGTTTTGGTTTCAGTATTCTTTGTGATTAGAATTGCGTTTATGAATTTTACAGTCTTTGAATGTATTCTAAGTGGTGTTCTCTTTTCCATCTATTCTTTTTCTTTTTGATGTTTGTTGTTTTTCTTATATTTAAGCCTTACTATTATTTTTGTCTTTTTTAAAGGGTGACATATCAACAATATTGCATGGTAGGCACATTGGATCAATTCGGGTTAGAGACTTTACATAAATTATTGTACTATTCAAGGTTCACATAAAGTGATAGTCAATCTATCAAGTGGTTGTTAAAGACCATTTTTTTTTTTTTTTGGTAAATATCCTAACAATGCCTATATTTATCAGTGTAACACTACATTTTCAATTAATTGAAACTATTAAACTTTGGCTTCATTTTTCTCATTCTCATCTCTTTTATATGAAATTTAATATTGATTGTTGTGCCTTTCATAGAATTTTTTTTTAAAAGAAAATAAAATTTTTTAAATTAAAAGATTTATCGGTGATTTAATAGTAGATGCTAATGTTGAGAGCCTTTCTTAGTTTTTTTTTTTTTTTTTTGGTGGGGGGGGGGGGGGTTGGGGTGGTTAAAGCATCCTAAACCTTAGTTATGGATGTATTCTATGTGCCTATTTTTTAGGATTAAATATAACTACCATTTAAAATTAAAAAATTAAATAAAAAATTTGACAATGTAAGTTTTTAGCATTTTAAACTTTAGTTTTGGTTGTGTATTAAGTGGTTAACATTAAATATAACCTCATAACTACAAATTTTTTTTTTTTTTAAATGACAATGTGACAACCTTTAGTATTTGAAAATTTTGTTCCCAAATTATAATATATGCAAATTATTAACTTTTTTCCTAAAAAATAGAAAATTTTCTAAGTGCGTGCTACCCAAAAAAATAGAAAAGCCTCTGAGCACATGCTACTCAAATTCTTTTTAGGACTCTCTCACTTCCCTAAAATTTTTTTGATTAAAACATGCAGAAACTCCAAATTATGATGAATAAAAATTATTCTTTACCCAAAAAAAAAAAATTTAAGAGCCTTTGCCAGCAGAGAATTAGTACTAATTAACTTTCTGTGTTGAAATCTTTCAAGATAGCATATATATAAAGGTAAGAAATAAGTGTATGACGTTGCGTTTGCATCCAACTTTCTTTGGAAATGGAATTTATATTGAATTAAAGTCATCCATCTCAAAAAAAAAGAAGTCATCCATCTCAAATTTATGAACTCACATGCATTTGGTCATCAGGTGGGGTTCAAGAAGAAAGAAAAAATCGTCAATTTAAAAGTCTAAAGTCTAAACTTTAGGTTTCGCTTTTTAGATGTGAGATATATTAGATTTTTTAATGAAATTTAATTGTTATAATTAATTATTTATTTTGAGCAATTCAGTACTAAAAATTTTATCTTAAAAAAAAAAACAATTATATTCAATGGTGTAATTTCTGTCGTTTCAATAATTTTTTTTAAAAATTAACTATGTAATTTATTGGTTAATGTGATTATTTAATTAATTGTAATTAGGTAATTTAAGAAATTGTATATAAATTTTGTACTTTTATTAGTATTCGACCTAGAATCTTATTAATTTTCATCACAGCATGATTAATTTTGAACAGGGATGAATGATTCATTTCAATGATGAGTGCATTAAATATTGCACTGATTTTTATTTATTTATTTATTTTGAGAAGAGGATTGTGTTGCTTTGATTGTTGAGAAATTATCAATTTCATTACTATTATTTTTTTATTCCATAATTTTTTTATCCACATAATTTATGACTATTATAGTAATGAGGAGTTAATTTTTGTTACACGCAACTTCTACACATAATTAGTTTGTGTGTACAATATGTGTCTAAGAGTATTTATCCATCTTAAAATTTTGATAAGTTTACAACTTCCATTATTTTGCTATTTTATGGCAACAAAATATTCTAAAATTTGAAAATATTCACTTGACCAAACCCTAACCACGGTTTGGTGATAATGAACAATTTTTTACCACCTTGCCACCCCAAAAAAGGAAAACAATGATTAGGATTTGGTATAGGGATTTTTTTTTTATTTGAAATATTCTATTACTACTTTTAACATAAGGACTAATGTGTGTTTTTCTTTAAATTTCAATAAAGGAGAATGTTAACTGCCTAAAGGTTGGGATCAAGTGTCATTTCCCTAGACACTGGCAAAAACATAATTTTTTTTCGGGGTGCCAATAAGAAAAATTATAAATACTTTTTTTTTTTTTTTTTTTTGTAAAAATTAAAAGAGGAAGGAGGAGAATGTTTAAAACCCATGCCCCCTTCCCCCCTCTAGTGCCCACCATATCTCAAGGGAGGTTTGTATAATTTATCTTAAACTAATCACAAACACATGTAATTGATGGAAAACTTTGAAATATATATACACACTATATTGTTAATAATAAACTATAAATGTCATTGATAATATACCAATTGTGTGAATTTATCACGATATTCATTTTTCATGAACCAAGTTCACTGTTCCTTACTTCTCAAAAAAAAAAAGTTCACTGTTCCTTTTTCTCAAAAAAAAAGTTCACTGTTCCTTCAATTAATTTCTTGTTGTGTCATATTTACATATTAATATAATGTTGAATTTATGATGTGTTAATGGAGCTTCATCAAAGATCAATCAACTACATTGTGTTTGCAAACTTCATATGGATCTTTCATCTTGCTCTCCAGAGCTTTGTTAATTGGTTCTCTATCTTTTTTGGGGATAATTAAGTGGATCATAGACGAAAAGACAAAAAAGCCTTATTTTTTATTCACTTAATTTCCCGGTGAACCAGCATGTTTGAAACAAAAATTTAGAGTATATTTTACTCTCTGCGACCAAAAAAAAAAAAAAAAAAAAAAGAAAAAAAAGAAGAAGAAGAGTACATTTCACTCTTAAAAAATTCAAGTCTTCACTCTTAAAAAATTCAAGTCTTCCAAAAAGGAATAGATTTTGTAATTATTCGTGTGGTCAATATGCATGTACAAATTAAGTACATATATATATGGTGTTGTAACTTATTAGGAAGCTTTTCCTCAAAAAGAATTAACTCATTAGGAAGCTATTACTTATGGGCAGAAGAACAAGTCTTCAACTGAACATCTTCAATGGGCAGCCTATCAGTGGGGAAGGCACAATTCACACCCTGCTTCTCTGGCAACGAAGCACATGGCTTAGGAGTCACTTTGCTTGTCACTCCAGCAATATCAGTACAATTCCATGGTAGTTTCTTTTCCTCCAGATTCATAGTCATGGTCACATTAGAAATGCATATTCCAGTGAAAGGATCACCCGTAATTCCATCAAGTCTTCCTGCAAAAGTAACGTTCGTCGCCACCACATCTTGATAATTAATTCCTTTAATCTCTGGAATTGCTTTCAGGTCGAAGTTAGGGTCTGGATGTTGATTATAATTGCCTGCCATCCAGAAAGCATACTTCATGTTCTTCAAGGTCATTCTTCTTACATAGATGTCCTTGACATAACCTCCTCTTCCAAGAGCAGTCTTAACTCTGACAGCTGATTCGGTATCAATGGCTGTGATGTCTTCAGCTCTAACATCTTGGATTCCACCAGACATTTCGCTGCCTAGGGCAATAAGAGCACTGAAAGGAGAAATGCAGGTAACCCTTCTAATGATTAGGTGTTGTGTAGGAATTCCAACTTTGTATCCATATTGATCCCAACCACTTTTCAAAGAAATGCAGTCATCCCCTGAGACTATGTAGCAGTCCTCGATACGAACGTTTGAGCATGAATCTGGAAACAAAACGGGAACATAGACTCAGCAATAGTAAATTGTGTCAATGATCGATTATGTCATGTGAAAATGATGATATATCAATCGTAAATTGTTACCTTAGGTGAAAAATATGGAGAAAAAAATGTTGTGTTTCTATCATTAGTCCTTAAAATAGATGAATGGCAAGGGAATAAGTAATTAACCTTTCAACCTCACATTAATCAAAGCAATTAGGACAAGTGCCAAACATACCTGGGTCTACCCCATCGGTATTAGCTGAATAAATTGATGCAATGATTGTGAGCCCTTTGACTATTATATTACTGCTGTAGATGGGATGGACAAACCATGATGGAGAGTCAAGTAGAGTGAGATCAGATATCTGGATTTGATTGGAGTACATGAGCTCAATCAAGTATGGTCGCGTCACGTTGTATTCCTTGGCACGGTACTTCGTCCACCAAGTAGCACCCTGGCCATCAATCGTACCATTGTTACCTAATATAATGCCATTAAAAATGGTATCCATTAGACATTGTTAAAGCCAAAAATAATTATTAAAAAAAAAAAAAAATAGTTTTGATTAATATATAATTACCCGTGATTACAACATCAGTGAGATTTGTTCCGAAAATTAGAGCGCTTAACCGTCCACCAGGTGCATCCCTTCCTCTTCCATAAGAAGGCAACACAGGAAGAGGAGGCCATTGTGACTCATCCTGACCATTTGATCACGCATGAGTATAGCAAACGATGGTTAGAGAAACAAATAATCAAAGAAAATAGTTTTACATTTTTATAATTAGTGTATAACTAAATTCTATTTGTGGACATTAATTACAAACTATATATATGGATAATTGGCTAGTTACAACCGAAATAAAGATTTGAAATCTAGATATATTTGCTAAAAACACAAAAAACTGGTTAATAGTTGAGGTACAAGGCTCTTGTCAGCTACAATAATAACTTAAGTTAGTGTTTTCCCTTGTTTTCAGCTTCGGATGAAGTAAAGGCTAATACATTTTATGACAAGTTGATTTTAGCAGTTCCTTGCTTTTCAATTATCATGCTATAATGGTTCTGGTTTTATTTCATGGCCAAAATGTGAGGCTGTTTTAAAATTTCATGTAAAAGGAAAAATGTAAATGGGGCCCCCTCAACTATTAGTGTGTTTGAAATAGCTTATTTTCTTTTAATAATTTTGCTCAAAACATGTTTGCAACCAAACTTTTTTCATCTAACAAAACGATTAAACTGTTAAAAAAAAAAAAAAAACAAACAAGCAAAATTTATACCTGTGTTCCAAGAATAACAGCACCTTTTTCAATAAAAAGGGTGAAATGGCTTGTGAGATTAAAGCTTCCAGTTAACCATCTTCCAGGTGGTACAATAAGTTGTGCCCCACCATCCAATGCATATCTGCTTAGATTACGAATTGCAGCATTAAAAACCTTTGTGTTTAATGTTTTTCCATCACCAACTGCTCCAAAATCAGTCAAAACTGCAGTATGCTTTCGACAATTTATTGCCTGATACGTTAATTCTTTGCTCTGTAAACCGCATTCTGCAACTCTTAAACTTAGCATTCCCAAGATCACAATCGCTGAGAGAACCTGTACAATTGTTATCAATTATCGTGTCAACTTTTATTTCCCTTTAATAAGAAGGAAGAAATGCTAAGATTCATATTATTTTCACAACAAATTCTAAGTGGTAGGTTATTACTGATTTTAATTTGAACCTTATTACTATTTTTTTTTTTTTTTTACCCACTATAACAGTAAGTAACAATCTCTTACCTGATATTTGTTATTAAAATGTTGTGAATTATCATTTATCTTATAAAAATCATAAAAAAAAAAAAACAATTTTATAAATAAATGTACAAATAGAAGTATTATTTTCACAACATTTTAATAAAACTCTCATAACAAATCATATATGGTATATAAGTTGTTATTGTTTTTAATTTAAACTCATCACTAAAATTACTTTTTTGTCCACTCAATAACAACCAATAACAAACTGCCACCTATGATTTATTGTAAAAGTGTTGTAAAAATGTTGTGTACATAACACCCTTGGGGGGTGTGGGCGGCAAAGGCTGAGATTCAAGTCTCCAGGAGAGAGTTTCACACACATATATACTTAGATTAGGCTAGAGTAGAATTTTTATCTTATATATATATAATAAAAATAAAAAAATAAAAAAAAAAAAAAAAAAAAAACAAAGCAAGAAAAGCTAGGAGTTCCGGGAAAACGTACATTGGTTTTGAACTTTAGAGATAGCTCCATGTCGTGAGAAGACTGAAGGGCGAAGAGAATGTTTAAGATTGATTTTTATTGTAGAAGAAATTAAGAGGGAATTTATAGAGTTGTGGGAGTGAATTTTGGAAGGATATCTACGTCTCATCTATCTTTGGGATGGTCGTATAGAAAATCGTAATTTAAGGAATTGTATATATTTTTGTCCTTTCATTAGTAGGATATTTGAGAATATGTGTAAAAAGACGAGAATTGTTCTGGCTTAGTGGAGTTTTTTTGGGGAGGGGTAGTTAGTTTGCTAATTGTTGGTTGGGTTCCATACTTTCAGTTAGCTATTGTGGCTGGGAATTTGGTTTTGTTGTCCCTTTTTGGCAGTTCAGTTGAACTGTTTTATTACTTTTTTTAGTTGATAAGATCTGCTTATTCAAATGTAGTAATTTTGGCAATTCTCTTCTATAAAATTGCACTTTTCCCCCCTCTAACAATATCATTAATTATTTTAGAGTAATGCTATAGTCACAAAATTTTCAACAATATTTTACAAACTGTTGCGATAGTTAATTCATATTGGTTCGCATTTAAACTTACCACTTACATCACTTTTTTACATAACAATAACCATTAACCACATTAGCAATTTATAAAAACGTTTGTAACTCTAGTATTTTCCTCATTTTAAAAGCTATAAAAATTTATTGATCTAAAGTTTAAAACAAAATATACAAGCCCAGAAAAATTAGCCTAGCAATAAAAATTACCAATAGCCAAAAAAAAAAAAAAAAAAAAAGCTCAATCAACCAATTTTACTCAAAACAAACAACTGGCACTTTAAAAAATTATAAACAAACTAACTTTGTCCTTACCCAATAGTACACATCAAAGATACTATAAAAAAAATAATTAAAAAAATAAAACCCTCTGCAACTAATCAACATATCTAAAGGCTAGAACCACAACACGCAATCAACAGCAAAACCGCTTCTCCTAATTCCAAGTCCTAACTCCATCCCTAAGTATATTGCTATATTTTTAACACTTTTAGATTTTTTTTTTCTATCCCTAGGTATTTAGATTAAGCTCTTACTCTGATTGTTAGAGTATTTAGAATTAAAAATCATATAAATATTTTAAAATACAAAAAGCATTGGTGATTGTTGAGTAAATTGAACTAAGTATGAAAAAATAAATTATAGTTTATATTTATATTAGAATTTGTATGACAATTACATTTGTTTGCAACTTTTTATTTATTTTGTTATTAATATCAATTAATATTTTTTTGTTTCATTTTTCTAATATTGTTTATTAATCTTTCCCCCTAAATAAAAATTCTGGCTCCACCAATGGGTAGGCCAAGTTATTTATAGTGAAGAGTTTTTTCTTTTTCTTATTTTTAAGTATTAAAAATAAGTGGCTTATGTGCGTAATTATTGTCCAACGCCCATAGTATGTGAAACCCATTAATGCCATCAGTGCACAACAATACGTGCCACTACTCTACTCCATTAAAAATAATGAGTTTTCTTATATCTCTCGTACTATAAAAAATTCACCGCTGACGTTAAAATGGTTTTTTTTTTTTTTTTACTCTTTTTTCTATGAGTTTGAAAAAAAATAACAACAATAACAACAACAACTCTTGTACTAACGAAACCTTAAATTGTTTCTATCATTCTGGTAAAAAAATTGCGCCTGTCATTCTTTTTATCCATTTTGTCGGTTACAATGGGTTGTTATATTACACATTTGACATTAATCATTACTTTTTTTGTTACAAAATAAAAAAAGGTTTTGCAAATCAAAACTCTTCATTACTCTTGTTTTTCGTCTTTATTAGTAGTTTCCTTTGACATCCTTGACCCTAATTAAGCAAAAAAAAAAAAAAAAAAAATCATTTCCAAATCAAAAACAACCACGGCACACCTTTGACATGATGGCCATTCCACAAGTATATAAGTGTTTCTGGGGTATGTGGGGACAATGATCATGGTTCAAGTTTTTAAGATAGAACTTCACACATATATACTTAAATTAGACTAGACTAAAGTAGAATTCTATCTCAATTCAAAAAAAAAAAAAAAAAACCAAATTATTGCATCTATGTATTTCTACTTAAATTAATTGTTCATTATTTATCAAAGTGAAATGTTAACGGATGCCCTAAGGGCATTGATTTAGGAACTATTTTTAGAAACATTTTATAGAAAAAAAAAAAGATAAAACAATTAATTTTTTTGATAACTTTTTATATTTTCCATGAAAGTGGTGTTAAAACTTTTTTAATATAGTTTATTAACAATTGCCCTAAGGATATCTACTAACATACACTTTATTAAAATTAAGGGAAAATTACACTTTACCACCTTAAACTATGCACTAGATTACATTTGCACCATAAATTATCTGACTGCACACTTTGCACCATGAATTATCATATTTATCATACTTTGCACCCCAATGTTATTTTTGCTATTATATTTAACAGAATCTTGCTACATGTGACAAGCACATGCTTCTTGTTTAGGTGGAACACAGTTAAGAGATTGAAACACCCTTCTTCAAAATCAATTTAAACAAACCCCAAATTTTTTCACATCTCTTTGTCTCACGTGTCTCCCATCCTTTTCCCCAGATTCAGTTTAAAATATTTAAATTTACCTCTCTAATTCCATAGCAGAATTCACTCACAGTACCCCATCCACCTTCCTAGTATTTCTTATACTATCTATAGCTTTCTAGTAATTAAAATAATTAAAAATCCTTGGTAAGGGGAGACAAATCCTTGGTAAGGGGTGACTATCCGTACAACAACTGATAAATTGGCCACAAATACATTAGTTTTTCCACAACTCTAGCTGGTGGTGATGCATCTCGCGATCGGAAGCTCTGTGAATTGAAGGTGAGCACGACTAATGAGGCATAGTTCATATCTACCGTGCCACTTAGGATTTGCTATTTTAACTTCTTTTATACCATTTCGTCAGTGATGGAATTAAAAAAGTATTAGATTATATTTTATGAATCTGGGGAAGAGGATGGTAGACACGTGAGACAGAGGGAGATGTGGAAAAATTTGGGTTTTGTTTTAATTGATTTTGAAGAATGGTGTTTCAGTCTTTTAACTTTGTTCCACCTAAGCAAAAAGCATGTGCTTGTCACATGCAACAATATTCTGTTAAATATAACAACAAAAATAACACCAAGGTGCAAAGTGTGATAAGTGTAATAGTTTATGGTGCAAAGTGTAATTTAATACAAAGTTTAGAGTGGTAAAGTATAATTTCCCCTAAAATTAATGCAAAAAATCAAAAACCAAATTAATGCATGTATGCATTTATGGTCCTTAATTAATCATTAGTTATAAAAATCAATGCAAAAAAATCAAAAACCAAATCAATGCATCTATGCATTTATGGTCCCTAATTACACATTATTTATCAAAATTAATGCAAAAAAAAAAAAAAATCAAAAACCAAATTAATGCCTCTATGCATTTATGGTTTCTAATTAACCATTATTTATCAAATTAATGCAAAAAAACCAAATTAATGCATCTATGCATTTATTGTCCCTAATTAATCATTATTTTCATCAGGAGCAAATATCGTAGGTTGAAACTCTCTCAAAAAAATTAATCATTATTTATAAAAGTTAATGCAAAAAATCAAAAACCAAATCAATGAATTAAATGCATCTATGCATTTATGGTCCCTAATTAAACGTAATTTATCAAAATTAATGCCAAAAAAAAAAATCAAAAACCAAATTAATGACTCTATGCATTTAAGGTCCCTAACTAATCATTATTTATCAAAAAAAAAAAAAAAAAACCCAAGTTAATGCATCTATGCATTTATGGTCCTAACTTAATCATTATTAATCAAAGTGAAATGTTAATAGATGCCCAAAAGACATTGGTTTAGGAACTATTTTTAGAAACATTTTATGAAAAATAATATTAAAAAATTAATTTTTCTGACAACTTTTTATATTTTCCATGAAAGTGGTGTTAAAATTTTCTTAATATGGTTTATTAACAATTGCCCTAAGGACACTCATTAACATACAATTTATTAAAATGGAAATGTTAACCAATGCCCTTATGGCATTGGTTTAGGAACTATTTTTAGAAACATTTTATTGGGAAAATGATAAAACAATGTTGTTGACAGCTGTGAGGACAGGTGATCTAAGCACCTTTTTTGGGCTATGGGCCATGCCCGAGGACAATCAGACACCTAAGGATGGTTAAAGGGTCCATACATATCTAGGCTAGAAGGCCGAGTAGAAAAAAGGAGATTGATGTAGCAACCGAGGTTCCCAAGGAGCAAAGGCACCTTGAGAGTGCTTTAGGAAGTCAACCATTTTAGAAAGATAAGCTTCAGGGGAAGTAGCAGAGCCGTATCAACAACAAAAAGAAGAAATATCTGGGAAGGAGACTGTCACCACCACATTAAATGCACTGAACCAAATGAACTGACCGCATTTATGAGGAAATGACATCTGAATAATGTCATCCCTGCTCACAGCCCTTCTCATTGCCTCCAAAAGGGCCTTGATGGGACAAGCATCCAAGGGATTTCCTAGAAAGTGGATAGGTGGAAGGCTGGGATGTAGGGAGAAGGGACTATATAAGGAAATGGCCATCATAAAATTGAGGGAGGAGATCTGAAGAAAAGAGAGAAGAACACTTTGTATACAGATAAACCTGATTAATATAAGAACATTTCATCCTCGAACTGGACCGAGGAGCGATATTTTTCATCAATTTGTGTATTAAATCCTGTTGTCTTAAACCCAATCTATTAAGGCCTTACTTACTTAGCTTAGTAGCTTGCTTGCAAGACCCACTCTCTAACAAATTTATTACTTTGGGCTTATTGGGCTAGCTTCCACTGTTCTTGGTGGGCCTAGGCACCAAATCCTAGTCCTTACAACAATTTTTTATATTTCTCATAAAAGTGGCCTAAAGGCATCGATTAACGTGACCCTTACTAAAATTAATGAAAAAAATTAAAACCAAATTAATGCATCTTTGCATTTATGGTCCCTAATTAATCATTATTTATCAAAATTAATGCATCTTTGTCTTGTCTACTTTTTGCACTAAAATACCTCTTTATATTCACATAAATGGCCTTTTTTTAAGGAATTTAGAAACCAAAAATACTTCATTTCTATGTAGTGTGATTACCACAAAAAAAAAAAAAAAAAATCATGGGTCTAGTTAACAAGAAGGTGTACATTACACCACTAAAGCATGGGAGAATGTGTATGTGGTTGGATCTGGACCCTACACATGGAATGGCTGTGAGCAAAGGAAGAGGAAGCGTTGGCTAAAAGATTCTATTCTTGGTCCATGCTAAAGGCGTGACTGCCTTAGGAAGGAAGTAAGATATGCACCTCACATGGTATTTAAGCACTCATAAAAAGGGAGATAGTGACTTTCTAAGGTCAGCAACTATGAGGACACTGATAGCCAGGTCTGAGTCCGAGCCTTGTAACGCATAAGTTAAAGGTGGATCCTAAAACAAAGCCTGTGAAGCAGCCACCAAGGAAATACCGTTTGGATATAGAGGAAAAGATAAAAGCTGAGGTGAATAAGCTTTTAAAGGTAGGTTTCATTGAAGAGATTGAATGTCCAAGTTGGTTAGCTAACATAGTTTTTGTAAAGAAGAAAGGTGGTCAAATAAGAATCTGTGTGGATTTTTGGGATTTCAATAAAGCTTGTCCAAAGGATGAATTCCCATCTCCCAATGTTGATATTTTGGTGAATGCAACAGCTGGTCATGAACATTTTTCCTTTATGGATGGCTATAGTGGGTATAATCAGATCTTTATGGAGCCAGTAGATGCCCAGAAAATTCCCTTCAGAACACCTTTTGGGAACTATTTTTATAAGGTGATGCCTTTTGGGTTAAAGAGTGCAGGTGCTACCTATCAAAGGACTATGACTTTGATCTTTGGTGATATGCTTCATAGGCAGATAGAAGATTATGTTAATGATCTTATAGTGAAGGCAAAGAATCCCTTTGAGCACTTATTGCATTTTAGGCAAGTCTTTGAAAGATGCAAGGAGCATAGTTTGAGGATGAACCCTTCCAAATGTGCCTTTGGGGTATCTTCAGGGAAGTTCTTGGAGTTTCTTGTCCATTAACGAGGCATTGATTTGGACCCCACAAAGGCCAAAGCAATAACTGACCTCAGTCCCCCCACAACTTTGAAGGAATTGAGAAGCTTTGTCGGAAAAGTTTCTTATCTAAGAAGGCTTATCTCGAGTCTAGCTGAGATCCTGAAGCCTCTTATAAAGCAGACTAATAAGGGAGTGACTTTTATATGGTGTGATCAATGCCTAATGTGCATTGATAATAGCTTAATTTTGCATATTTATATCATTGTTAGAAAGCATTATCATACTTATTTTGAGTTAATTCATGCATTTTATATTTTGTTTTGGAATAATGTTGAATAATCAATTTTGTGCTTAATTGAATCTTATTGCATGAATTTGTCTTTTGTAGGAGAATGGAATTAAGTAAATGGATTTGTGCAAAGAAGAAAACTAATGGACTTTACTTTTACGAAGGCCATGATGAAGTTAAAGAAGGCCAACCCAATTAAATTTAAGTCCAACTGGAGCAGGGAATCAAAGGAAATTTGCATCAAATCCAAGTCCAATTCGGATTAGGGTTCTAGCTTGCACATCAGTTAGTATTTTTGGCATAACTTTTGGCCCAGAAGTCCAATTGAGATGATTCAAGTTGGGCTGGAAATTTAACTTAAAGGGATACAACCTTTTAGTTTACCAAAAGTTCTAATTCTGATGCTAAATGGGCCAAAACCGTAGGTTAAGTGAAGCTTAAAAATCTGGGATTTTCTCCAAACGGGAATTCAACTTGTAATAGGATTCCTTGACTTATTTAAAGGCTCTTTAGGGCAAAATCAGGCTAGTGCTAGGGCTGGAGGCTAAACATAGAGAGTGCGGCTACTTCTTTGGTTTTCTTCCATAACAGTTAGTTTTAATTATTTTTCTAGTTTAATGTTTAGTATTTTATTTTCATGTTTTCTTTCAATTACTATGAGTAGCTAAATTTACAAATTAGAGTTAAGGATGAAACCTTGTTAAGGATTATCAGTAATATTTATGTGATTTGATTTTTCCCACAATAATTGTTCTTTAATGATTTAAATTGTTCTTGCTTCATATCAATTGACTAAGATGGGATTCTAGATATGAGTTCAATCATGTTTTTCTCATGATTTAGGATTTGTCTTAATTAATTGAATGCTTGGATTATTAATTCTTGATTATAAAATTGGATATTGCTTGTGATTTTTCTGTCAATGGATACAATTTATGATTTAATTTTTAGAATTGGATATATCTTATGATTTGTTTAGTTACGAATACAATTGGTGATTTGATTTTATACTTAAGAAGTGAAGAAGAACATGCTTTAGATTTTTAAACATAAGTTTTAATGATGATATTTTCCATGATAGCAAGATTGATTTCTAGATTATCATGCAGTGGTTGGGAAAAATTAATGATCATAAATATATGCTGATATGACTTACAAGGCGGATTCCAAAACCTTAATTCCTTTCTCTTGATTTTTTACATCTTTTTATTGCTTTATATCTTTTGCTTAGTTTAACTATTTGCTTTTTTTTTTCTTTTTCTTTTTTTTATCTCAGAAAAACCAATTTTTTATTAAACTAGATTAGGATTAATTTGGTTAAAGTTTAATTAATTTTCCTACGTTCATTCAAGTCCCTGTGGGTTCGACCTCATTCTTGTCCAATTAT
Source organism: Quercus wislizeni (assembly GCA_023055345.1). NCBI lineage: Eukaryota > Viridiplantae > Streptophyta > Magnoliopsida > Fagales > Fagaceae > Quercus > Quercus wislizeni. Next base: position 4,976,665 of record JALGQJ010000015.1, on the reverse strand, counting down.
ATTTCGGTATGGTTCATACACTTGCAAGTACTTTAAAATTTCACAACAATGCCAAAAAGCATTCAAGAAAATCCAAATGATGTTGGCGGACCCTCACACAATGCTGGTCCCTTTACTTGGCAAACCCCTTTTATTGTACATAGCCAACACAAAGCAATCTTTGGGAGCGTTGTTAGCTTAGGATCAAGAAGGGGTAGAAAAGCTGGCGTATTATAGTACTAGGCTTATGAAGGAACCAGAGTTAAGATATTCAACTGTTGAGAAGGTATGTTTGTCTTTAGCATTTGCCGTGTTAAAGTTCAATCATTACTTTTTAGGGCATTGTGTGCAATTGGTGACCAAGAGCAATCTTGTGAAATATCTCTTAACCCAGCCTCAATTGTCGGGGAGAATGGCGCACAGACCATCCTGACGTCATGCCTTGATATTGAATGCATAAGACCAAATGCCATTAAAGGCTAGGCAGTAGATGATTTGCTCGCTAACTTCCGTGGGACAAGTGATTTCTCACCCCCCCTAACAAGAAATCTTGGTGATAGAGGAGCAGGAATGGTCAATGTACTTTGATGGCTCGTCTATATTTCAAGGGAGAAGGATACGAGTGGTATTAAAGTCACCAGGGGAGGAGCACACATTTTCTTACCCCGACTCTAATAATGAAGCAGAATATGAAGCCTTATTGGTGGGGCTGAAGATTGCCAAGAGATTAGCCATAAAAAAAGTTAAAGGTATTTGGTGATTCTAAGCTGGTGATAAAGCAAGTTGAAGGAACTTACGGAGTAAAGAATCCTAGCCTAGTTGCTTATAGAGCTGTGGCTCAAAGGAATATGAAACACTTTACTTCCATAGAGTACAAAGTGGTTAGCAGGACCGAGAACAAGCTTGCTGACTCGCTAGCTACCCTAGCCACCAAGTCTGTATTGAAGAAAAAGAAAATGACACTTCGAGTGGAGAAACAACCTGATTTGGTCTAGAATGAACTGTGTTTCCCTCAAGATTGGCGAGAACCCTTCTTGAAGGCAATGGCTCAAGGAAACTACGTTGTGTTGGAATTACCAGCAAATATGAAAGACTTCCTCAGGATTAATGGGGATATATTTTTCAGAGGAGTAAAGGGCTTGCTGATGAAGTCTGTTTCGAGGCAAGAAGGATTGACAATATTGCACAGGTTGCATTATGATATTTTTGGGGTAGGCCTTGATGTTAGTCTGTATAGAAGACTGTAGAGGCTAGGGATCTTTTGGCCGAAAATGGCCAATGATGCTAAGGAAGAGCAAAGGAGTTGTAAGACTTGTTCCATCATTCCCCCAAACCAAGCAGAAGTGCTTAATGGTGAATTGCTGGAAGAAGATTGGCAAGATCCGTACTTGAGATACCTTTTACAAGGTGTACTACTTGCTGATTGGGTAAAAAGAGAAAAGTTGAAAAAATACGTGACAAGGTTCAAAGTAGTGGAGGGGAAGTTATTCAAGAGAAGCTTTCAAGGAAGTTGGATGATATGTATTCCCACTAAAGGAGTTAATGGCATTCTCTCAAACTTGCACGAAGGAGAGCCAGCAAGACACCTGGGTGGGAGAAAGCTATGGTAAATGGCTTTACACCTGGGATACTACTGGCCTACAATGCAAAGAGATGCTCAAGTCTTTGTCAAGAAGTGTCAAGAATGCCAAAGGTGAAGGGATGAAATACACACCAGCCATCAAAGTCTTCATCAAACTGTGGCTCCATATCCTTTCCATAGCTAGGTCTGGATTTTATAGGACTTATAAATCCCCCTTCTGAAGGATGTACATGGATGTTGGTAGCCACTAAGCTATTTACCAAGTGGGTAGAAGTTGTGGCTATGAAGAAGGCAACAAGTAGCTCAGTGGCTAATTTCTTGAGGGACAATATAATATATCATTTTGGGGTTCCCAGCAAAATTATTTCTGAAAATGGCACACCATTCCTAAACAAGGGTGTGCGTCATTTAACAGAAAGGTACTCCATCTCTCACACGACATCATAGAACAGCCAAATCACAAGCTACAGGAGTTTCACCCTTTTTCTCTAGTCTATGGCACAAAGGCTGTCATCCCAATAGATTTAGTAAGGCCAACAATGAAGCTAGCAGAGATTTTAGGGATACCCAGAGAAGCTACTTTAGAAATTGTTGAAGAAAAACATGATAATGCTGCCTTTCATAATCGCCTTTACCAGGCTAATATGAAGGCTAGGCATGAAGGCCAAGTTAAGGAAAGAGAGTTTGAATGGGGGAACTTGTTTGGAAAACTGCCCCTTATGTACAAGGAGTGGCTGGAGCTGTTAGGCAAAGGGTTTTCTCCAAAATGGGAAGGACCCTGTATAGTGGAAGAAGCACATCCAACGGGACACTGTTGGCTAAAAGATCAGGCAGGTATAAAGGCGTACAACCCCATTAGCTAAGCTCACCTTAAGAATTATAATGCTTAATCTTGTAAAAATATTTTGTTGCTGTAAGGTCAAATTGATGTTATGTTCCGCGATACTTATACTATTATAAACAAAGTCTTCTATTCAACTATGTGATATTCTATTGTTCATAATATACATGCAAAGTCTAGATAGCCTAGCCGAATAAAGCACAGTAAAGTTTATAATACAACCACATGGCCCTTCAAGACCATAAAATATTACAACTTGAAAATCAAATAATGTTTATGAGAGAACTAATTTTTTCAAGAGAGAAGTTTGGATCGCTTAGAGCTCCTAGCTCGCCTTCCAGCTTTTCGATCTCTTTCCTCAAAGAGTTACGTTTTGCTATGACACCTTTTAATTGAGTCTGAAGGGCATAACTCGCTTCTTGTTGGGATATTAATTCCGCTTGAAGTTTGTTGATAAATTCTTGGAGCTAAGTGACTGAAGTGCTACGTACCTATAAGGTTGATTCCATTTCCTTCGCTTTGCTATTACAAGAGTTTTCTTTAACTCTCAACTAGCAAAGTGAGGACATGGTGACATGAACAAAGGGTCCCGCCTTCTTTAAGTCCCTCAATGCAATGACACGGCTCTTTAACTAGCCAACATTGACACTTAGGCCCTCGACCTCACTCAATGTGGAAAGGAAATCGTCAAGGGGAAGAGCTAGACAATCTTCTTTGCCCTTTGACTGTAGTTGGGATATGATAGACCCAATTTTCTATAGGAGAAAGCCCCTAAGTGACAAGGTCCATTTACAGGTATCCTTCATGGTTTTAGGATATTTGGAGAGCAGTTGAGAACAGGTTGCTCTCAAATCAAGAGAAATCAATGGGAGCAATGGATCAGATTCTGTCTGGGTGCTTTCACTCTCTTGATCTTTGGAAGTAGCTTCTACTATATCTTCTTTTTCCTGAGGATTTTTGACATATACTTGATTTGAATCTTCCGTTTTAGTGTTCGATTCTATTTCCTCATCAGAAGTCATTTTCTGTATAGAAACCTCATGGGTTGAAGAAGTGACTTTTGTTTTGGGTTAAACCTGAGAAACATATCTTATAACTTGTCAAAGGTCAAAAAGGGAGAAAGGAAGAAAAGTTACTTGCGCCATTAATTAAGAGAAGACATTGCAAGAGTTTAGTCACTACATAGAAGAAAATGTACCTTGACTTCTTGATAGAAGGGGTTTTTGCATTCTTTTTTCTCTTAGTGCTTGAAGGTTTGGCCTTGGAAAGGAGCTTCAAAGTCAAATCACCCTAAAAAATAGGTGGGACACCCACTTACTGGGCACCACTTTCCCCAAAATTCCTAACACGTTCCCTAATGTCGGACCACCATGACTTGAACCTGGGTGAAGGCAGTCCAGTTCTTGTGGGGGAAGTAAAGGGGATTTTGGGGCTTGTTATCAATATCTTAATGAGATTCTCTCTTTTAAAGGCTAAGGAGGCCACTACAACAAGTAGAGCTAAAGTAGAGAAGTGTCCTAGTATGCCTTGGTCAAAACCAAATTGGCGAGCAAACCTATGGAGATTATAAGCTTGAGTCTCATACTTATCTTGAAAGCATGCTTGGAGATGAGAGGGAAAAGCACAGGCAACAGAGGAAAGTTCTTCCTCAAACCAGGGGGTATCTCTGTAGCGAGAAACTGGGGTATTTTCTAAGGAAGTGAACAGTGGGGGAAGTCCACCCTCTGAGGCAGAGTAAGGTTTGGCTGTCCAGTCAGTGGGGTCATCTAATACTTTGCTAAGAAAAATATTTGAAGACACTACCATTTCGTTCCAATGCCAGGAGTGTGGTAGTCCTTGGGGTGATGGCCGACTGGTCTTATAAGAGCTTAACACCTTAAGGACAGTGGCATAATTCCTAAAGTGTTCCCACAACCATATTTGCAAAAAGGCAATGGGTACAAAGGTTTCTACTTGAAATCTACCCCATGAACGTTGCAAGTCAAGAGTGAAATGATCCAAGTGAGAATACAAAATTTCTAGAAAATAAGGAGCAAGGGGAAGGAATGTCCTTTGGCTAGTTTAACAGCTAAAGGGAAATGTATGCATAGGATCTTCTCATAAGGATATCCCTCAAACAGATGGCGAGATAATAAGAAAGCAATAAAGGCTTCAAGTTCATAAGGGCTAGACTTACCTTCTCCTACAACAAAGTCGGTGCCTTCCTTCAAGGAGTCTCCATTTGCTTCCTCATCCATGCCATCAGCATATTCCCTCTAGAAGTACCTAATCCATCCTTAGAAGTTGGCCCTGAAACTTTTGTCTTTGCCAACACTAGAGTCTTCTGGTACTTCCTCGCTGGGGGCTTTCCCTTTTCTTACTGCCTTTAGGACTAGTTTCTTTAGAGTTTTCTTCACTGCATCTTCAAGGAATTTCACGACTTTAGACTCATCAGGAGATAAAGAGATGTTGACTATTTCACCATCTCTAAACAGGAGAAGTCCTAATATCTCATAGACATCTTCTAGAGATGGAGAGATTTCTTGACACCCTGTAAAGAAGGTATGAGTAGTAGGATTCCACCGATACAAAAGGGAGAGAAGACTTTCACTGTCCTTGCTGATATCCAGGTTAGAGAACACAAGAATGGTGTCCACAAGTTTTACTCTCTATAAAGTATCCATGAAAGGAGAATGAGCCAACACCCTCCAACACAACTTCTCCAACCTCCGGAAACAGAGGTGTGGGATTTAAAAACCATATCTACGGTGGGAGCAAAGTCCCCTCTGTAGGTGCTAAGCCTAGGAATGTGCTTCAAATCCAGATCCATTGTCAAAAGGTCATCGAGTTCTCCACCTGCTGTGTAGGGATGGTTTTCAAAATAAGGGACTGAATCTCAATCAAGAATTTATTAAACAGATATTCTTCAAAGAAGAGAGGGATAATCCACTATTCCTCTATGGAAGGATTTTCATCTCCCCCTAGAAAGGGCTTGCTGCTCTTTGAAGGTGAAGGTTTTGAAAATTTTTGCAGAGCTGGATCTTAAACCATGTTTCACACTCATGATTTGGTATCTGAGAAGAATTTTGGGTCTTGGGTTGAAGAAGAAGGAGATAAAGGAAAAAGGAGAGAAATAAGGAAGGGAAATATTCTTTTCTTTTATACCTTAAGGAGTTACTCTTTTCCCTCCAAAAAGAAGCTTGTTCAAAAACGGCAAATCTTTTCAAAAGTGACACGTGTCAGTAAAAGAAGAAAAAAAACTAAATATTTGACAAAGGGGCAGTTGATGGTGCTGAAATCAAGAAAACCACTTTCACAGACAAAGTGTAAAGGCGTGACCCTTCACCAACAGGTTCAGTTTACTTTGTCTCATTTCATTTTTATTAACTAACATGTTTATATTTTATGTCTTGTGTAGGGTTTTTTTTTTTATGTGGTAAAATAAACATAAAGCATAACATAAATGTAAATAATTTGCAAACATATAATGAAACAAACTCTTTCTCATATTTTTTTTTCCTTGTGTTTAAGCATTACAAAAATTGGAAAGAGGGATTTACATGATTTGGCCTTTGTGGCCTATCACCCTTTTCCTATATAAAGACACAAAATAATAAAAACAAAAATTATTTAAAGTTTTACAATTAAAGCCAATAGATGGCTAAACAAAAGGAAACACATTAAACAGAACGTTAAAAAAAAAAGAAATGCTGCAGGTTTGATGGCAAGCAGATCAAGGAGATTGCGGGGATAGTCTAAAGCCAGATACTCCATCTCTTCCTCATCCTCATCATCCTCTTCTTCCTCCTCCTCTTCCTCACCTTCATCCTCCCCTGAGTCAGAGCCATCAAAGGATTCTAATTCCCTTGAGTTAGAAGGGTCCGAAGCGCTAGACTTCGAGCCTGATTGAGAGGGCTTACGCCTTCTCCTGCGCCTAGAGGGGGCCCTTATGAAGGCAACAAGTGCTGCCTCTTTAGCATCTTCTTCAGCCTTTAGCTGAAGTTCCTCGGAGTCTTCATTTTCTTCGTCGCTCCAGTTGAAGGGAGCAACCTCTTCAAGGATGAAGACTTGGGGAGGCAGAGAGAATATAGGAAAAGGGAAAGGGGGACTCACAGGGCTTGGTGGTGGGGAGGGAATGTTGTTGTCTAGAGAGCTTGGAGCACTCTCAGAAGAGCTAGAGGTGTGTTTTGGGGAGTTAGAACCGACGGAGGAAAGGTTTGACATTTTTGTCGGGGTTAAGGTTCTTTGAGAGAATCTGAAGATACAGAAGGAATGAAGAATGAAGAAGAAACATTCCTTATTTAAATCTTCAACTACAGTTAAGCGAAGAGACATGGCATTTATCAGGAGTAATGTCTGTCTGCCAAAACACAAGAAACGAAGAGACGCCAAAACGGCTAAAAGAACCCTTGCCAGCCACGTGTCCATGTTCAAAGGTCACAAGGCATGATCACCAGAGTGTTAATGCCTGAACCAATGTGACTATCAAAGGCCTTTGCCATTAAACTCCATTGACAGTTAGGGGGCTAATGTACATTATGTTGGAAAAACAGGATTTGTATCGCATACAAAACATGCGCAGCAAAAAATTTACGGATCTACTTCATTCGCAATGGATAACATGTACTATGTAAATTTCAGAGTACAAGAACAAGAGAGTGTACCTTGGAGCGGTGAAATTCAAAACCAAAAATTAGAAGTACTTGAAAACACTCTTAATCTTCACTCCAATTCCACTTGTGCCCAACAAGTGTGGTCTCTCAGTCAGTTTATATGAATGTGTTCAAGGGAGAATAAGAGAGTGTCCAACACTCACATACAAACCATTTCATTGTCTTACAAAATTCTGTATGTTTCTCTCCTTCTAACTGATTATCTAATTGGGCTAGCTTTTTTAGCAATTCCAATTGGGGTTTAGTATGTGGCTTGAAGTGGGACCAAGGGAACAAATAAGACATTGGCTCTAATGGGCGTTGGGCTTTTCTGTCAACTCTTGACAAGTCCAAAGTTACCATTAATTATATTTAATACTACTATATAAATATAATTGCATTCTAAGCCTTATTAATAAATTATGTCCCAAGACTTTATTGTACATGCAACCCCTTCATAAAATATTCGTAGTAATACAAAGTCATGAATGAAGATTGCCACTTTGAAGATTACTACTTCTTAATCCTTGAGTACCCAGTTTAATCCTTTAAGTTATTCATCATATATTTATGAAATCCAATTTCATAAATATATACTTTAGTAACTCCTTACTAAAGTGGTTAAGCCTAACACTCTAAATAACCGAACCCATTAAACTTATATCAAGGGAATATTTTATATCTCCATTAAAAGATTATGAATTTTATCTTGAGAATATATGTTTCATCAACACTAAATGCGGTTGCCTAACATACTGAGGTTTTGATCGTGACTTTAGATCTCACTCCTGGTATATCAAAGCAACCTACACTTCATGATCAAGTCTATTATTCTCTCAAGATTAAGAGTTCATGTAAATAGAAGTCGTGAGATTTATTATTCATTTGACAGTCGTTATGAGAATAATAAATCTCACAGCGGTCTAGTTTAATATGTCTTAACTTTTAAAACATATCAACATATCAACTAGAAGTCTTTACTTCCATGATAAAAAAAAATCATCTTAGTTGATATGTTATAGTCTTTGCAGATAAAATGCCCAATTTCATCACCGACTACGAACTAAAATTCTGAGTTTACAAAGAACTTGTGATTTATATCTTCTGTGACTAAATCACATACTATGCATCTCATGGGCTAAATGATAATGCCCAAATATTCATGTTACCATTATTTTAGATAATAATAAAACAACTTTATTAACTACAACATTCAGTTATGCATAATGTCATACATAGCATCATACAATAGGATTTAAAGGTACTAATCCGAACACATTACACCACTAAGGCATGGGAGAATGCATATGTGGTTGGATTTGGACCCTACACGTGGAATGACTATGAGCAAAGGAAGAGGAAGTGTTGGTAAAAGATCCTATTCTTGGTCCATGCCAAAGGCGTGATTGCCTTGGGAAGGAACTAAGATATGCACCTCACATGGTACTCAAGCACTCATAAAAAGGGAGATGTCTCTTTCTAAGGTTAGCAACTATGAGGACACCCTTTATTGGTTGAATGCATGTTGGACCACTTCAAAGACACGTGTATCATTCATAGTACTCTTGATGTCCCTCTCAATGTCCAGGGCCTGTTTCCTAAGCAGTGGCAAAGTCACCTACCCACGGGCCCCAGTGCCACGTTGGCGCAATCTCTATCCTCTAGTTAGCATATAATATCATAGCTATGAAAAGGTCCAAAATAAGGAAATGATAACTTGACACCTGTCTTTGTACTCAACCATTTTCCTCAGATTATAAGAGGAACATGCAATTGTATTTTAAGGTACAAACCCAAGTAGATAGTTGGAGAAGAGAGTGGAAAGTTGACAAGATAGGAAGGTAAAAAACAAGGCCTCTCTTTAAGGAAGAACACTCTTATTGTACAAGAGTTACCTCTTTTCCTCACATAATACAAATCTGAATGGAGCAAGAACATTCCATTCTTGCTCAAACTGTGGTTTTTCATCCCTTTTCTAGGGTTTTCCACATACATCTTGTGTCCTTTTTACGTTCTTGCTATCACTTTCTTCTTCTCTAACATGTGTCATGTCATAGCTAGCATCTTTGTCACGTAAAAGCTTTTTCATGTAGATGTACTGTTAGATAACTTATTTTATTCCTTCATATAAGCTCAAATCTAACTTGCACGTACATAAGGTATTTGGTATCAAATGATAACATGTCACCAGTATCAAAATGCAATAAATGTGAGACATGTCAGTAAAAAATAACTAACCCATTAACAATTAAAAGATGTGTTAGTGGGTATTTATTTTGCACACATGTCTCTCTTTTATTGGATTTTGATACGGATGGCATGGTACCATTTGATACAAAATCATTTTTCCTAGTTAACAGGAGCCCTTAGAGCATTTGTTACGAGACTATTTTTAGGAAAGTTTTAATATCACTTTTATGAGAAATATAAATAGTTGTTAAACAAATCAATTACTTTTTTTTCCTTTCACATAAAAAGTTTCTAAAAATATTTTCTAAATCAATGCACTTATGGCATCAATTAACTTTTTCCAAAAATCAAATCCTAACCTTAAGCCCTCGTTTAGGAGGTGGGAATAGAACGGAATGAAAAGAATAATTTTAGAATATTCTTCCCTTCCCTTATTTGGGAGTTTTAATAAAGGGAATAGAAAGTCTATTCTCTTGTTTGGTAGATAAGTGGGAGGAAATAGAATGAGTAGAAGGGAACACTCATTCCTCTTTATTCCCTTAAAACCTCAAATTTTCATTCTCCTCGAAATTGAGAAGAATGGGAGGGAATGTAATTAGATTGAATGAATTTTTTATTAAAACTCCGAAAATACCCCTACATATTTAACCATTTATTTTAAAATAGGAGTCTAATAGTAATATTGTCATAAAATGATTCCATTCCATTCCCTCTATGTTGCTTCCAAACAAGATTACTTACATTCCATTCATTTTTATTCCATTCATTTTTATTCCTTTCTATTCCTTTATTTTAAAACATCTAATCAAGGTTACTTAATTTCATTCGATTCCTTTCTTTTCCATTCATTTCACTTGCTTAAGTACATTTTATTCCATTCCATTCTCTTATAATCATTCCATTCTGTTCTCTTATGAACTCCCAAACGAAGCCTAAGAGAAGAGAATTATAATGTACTTTTACATTTTAACTACAAATTAAAATTACTTTACACACATCCCCATCCCTTATCACATCAAGCATGTTATTGTTTTTTTTATTAAACAGGCATGTTATATCATTAGGTATCTCATATCTGTCATTTTTTCCATTTTACGTATGATGTGCTTGTCATACTACTAGTAGAAGATGCAGAAATTCTTTAACAGGTAAACTATATCTTGACATTAGTTGACTTCCATACTCAACTTTCTTTCTTTTTCGATAGACCATAGTCATCTATCAACGCATATAATAACAGACAAAGTTTAGTTACAAAATTAGTTGTAGCATTAGGCTACAACCTTACTCAATATCTTTTTTATTGGAAGTGAATTTTGACAAATCCACCATTGGATTATGCTTGCTCACTCCCAAGTGCAGGAGATTGTAGCAATATAATTCTCGGAGTACCGAGGTCAAACCACAAGGTGCAGGGTAAATTCAAAGACAATATAATTAAATAACAATTTGGGTAAAGAAGAAAAATACTTTTGCTTGGTGATTGTTAACAAGAATAATAATAAAAACTAATTTAGATCAATAATGTAAATACTAGGACATCAGGGTGTTTCCCTATATCGATATGAGATTCTTTGTGATCTAGGAAAATATCTATTTCATAATTGATTGTTCTTATACAATTAAATACTTATGATTCGGTTGAACTGAGACAATTCAAGAACGCATGATAACCTCAATTGATAATGCAGTTAGAAAAGTTTTCAGAAAAACCCATTCACTTTAAAACTGATTTCTATTTGAAACTATTAGAAATTCATCTAAACAATAAGAAAAACATGATTGAACTTATTGAAAGCATGGAAGAACTAATACATCAAAAGAAATCTAATTGAACAATCAAATATGTTATTGATAAAGTCATAGAAATAATCACATTGAATATTCATACCGTATAGAAGAAACATAACCCCTAGCCCTAGCAAAGAGTTTTGGTTGCCATTAGAGAAAGAAAAATACAAGGGTTTCTCTCCAAAATTCGTTCTACACAGCCTCCCTTCCAAAACCCTAATGTTTAAGTGTCCAAAGAAAAAATTAAATTTATACTATTTTAATTTCCGTCCAGGTTTACAGCAGTAACTTGTGAGTTAATTTTGACCTTCAAAAATTGAGAATTTTAGTAAAACTCAAAACTGGAAAGTTGTAGATATTTAGGTCACAATTCCAACCCATCTAGCCTTGTATCAATTGGATTTTTGAGGAGAGAGATACGCCCAAAATACTGATCAATGCTCAAATCAGATTTTTCCTTTTCAGATTCTGCCTCTTTGATTTCTTTCCTTATTTGAAGTTTCCAATCATGGTAGTCGACCCTAGCACTCCAGCTGCACCTCTTTAGACATTTAAGCATGGTCCTTTAGCTCTACTTTAATTCTAGTTTGACCTCCATTCTCTCACAAATTCCTATAAACTCATCTTTCTCACATGATTTCCTGAAAGTAGAAAATTACACACAATGAATAGCATCTTATTCAAGAAATTATATAAAGATAAATAATATGGACTAATGCAAATCATGGCTTAATTATACAAATTAAGCATAGTAATAAGGAGATAACGCCTACATAAATATATAACAAGTATACATTTTAAGGCATTATCAGATTACATCCTCTTCTTATATCTTTCATGCTTGCATAATTTATAGAAAATTAAAGATCAATAGCTATGTCATCATCAAATTGTTTAAATTGCAAGTTTTTATAGTTTAAAATTATGCATAAAATATAAACTTATAGATCATATAGTAAATAATATATAATTGGCACAAAATTTGACATTTGTATTAAGAGTATAAAGAACATGTAATTCAACAGTCAGATTTTTAAAATATGTAGTAATATTTATTTTTTTAAGTAAGGTTGTAGCTTTATTTTGTAGTTGAACTTTGTCTTATAATAACAGCATAATCAATCATTAGCGATTTGGTTTAATGCTCAAGGTTATTAAACTTGGATTAGCAAGTCCGATCGGATCAATGATCCAGTGAATCAAAACTAAAGTTAGTCTTGTTATTTAATTAGATTACTTATACAATTAAGGCAATAAAATCTCGTAAGACGCAATGATTTTTTTTATAACCCCGTACCATTGTTATGGATTCCGTTCCGTTCTAGCCGGAATGGCCGGAATATATCGTACCGGTGTGTAAAGCAGAATGGTAATACCCTCCATTCCACCTCGGATTAAATTTCGCCCCATTTCAACCCGTTCTGGGAGTTCTGGCCAATTCCGGCCGAAATTCATTTTTCGGCCAGTATGAATTTCTGAACTTGATCGGCATTTTTTTCGCTAGATCACCAAAAATCCTTCTCATTCTCTCATTAGTATCTCATTTTTGCACTTGTAGCTCCTTGTCTCTCTATCATCTCTCACTATAGGGCTCAATCGTGATAGAGAAGTTGAAAATAAAATTGAAGAGCAAGATGAAGCAAAAATGGTGTGACTTATGAAACAAAAAGGGAGAAAAAGAAGATGAGAAGAGGAGAAAATAGCTCTGAAGGTGAAATGATGAAGAAAAACTAGCAATAATGAAAGAAGTAGAATTTGAGCAAGTTATAGTGTTGTCACTAGTCACGTGGGTGGGTTGGGACTTGGGAAAAACTGAAAAAGTAGTCAATAGGAAGCTTCTTGGAAGCTCACTTGTGTACAATTACCCAAAATGTGAGTTTTATTTTTAAAAACCATAAATAAATGTTTTTTTTAAATAATAATCCCAATTTCTTTTAATAGAAAACTATATTAAATTATTATTTTATATAATAGTAATAATAATATATAAATATATATTTTAGCAGTAGTTCTAAAATGGTTTCTGAAATTGACCAGTACCGAAATATTCCATTCCAATGAACAAATCAAAATAAGTTCCGAAACGGTATTTATAACATTGCCCCGTACAACTCAGTCGAGTTGCATGTCCATTGGTTTTATAATTCAGCACAAAAAATCACCTCTATAAGTCTTTGGCAGTAATGTCTTTTTGAATAAATAGAGTAATGAAAATAAAGGAGTTTATAATGAATTTGATGTTGGACTTTTCAAGGGATTGGAGTAGTTAGGGAGATCAATATATATGCAATATCCATACAATGTGAAATATGCTTTTGTTTAAAGAATTTTAAAACCTAATATAATAGAATTTTATTTAGTAAAAATTTGACTACATTTTATGACATCGTCTTTTTATTTTGTGTTTTTTTTATTATTTTCCTATATTTTTAGGCTTTATTTATTTAATTAGTCATTTATGTTTGCCTTTATTTTTTAATTATTTTTCTTATTATATTTCTTTCTTTCTTTTGATAGACCATACTCATCTATCTACGCATATAATAATGGCATAATCAATCCTAAGTGATTTGGTTTAATGCTCATGGTTATTAAACTTGGATTAGCGAGTCCGGCCAGATCAATGATCCAGTATATCAGAACTTAAGTTAGTCTTGTTGTTTAATTAGATTACTTATACAATTAAACTGATAAAATCCAGTAAGACCCAATGATTTTTTTTGAAACCCATGCAACTCAATCGAGTTTGCATGTCCATTGGTTTTATAATTCTGCACAAAATCACCCCTCTATAAGTCTTTGGTAGTAATGTTTTTTTTTTAATAAATAGAGTAATGAAAACAGAGGAGTTTATAATGAATTTAATGTTGGACTTTTCAATGAAAATAGAGTTTTAAGTACTAGCTCAGATTATAATCTAGAGGATTGGCGTAGTTAGGGAGATCAATATATATGCAATATCCATACAATGTGAGATATGCTTTTGTTTATAGAATTTTAAAACCTAATATAATAGAATTTTATTTAGTAAAAATTTGACTACATTTTATGACATAGTCTTATTATTTTTCTACATTTTTAGGCTTTATTTTCTAATTAGTAATTTAGGTTTGCCTTTATTTAATTTATATATTTATATTACAATCTCCTAGACTTAGTTTTATATATTTTTAATTTCTTATTTAACCTTGGGTCACCATCCAATTTGGATTTAATAACTATGTTAATGTTTTTAGGCCTATTAGGATAGGAAAATAGATTCTCTCCATTCGAAATTGATTATTTTATATGATTTGAATTAAATATTACAATAGAATGTATTCACTTTGTAACTGTTAGATTGATGTCATTTCTAAGTCTTATTCGATTTATGATTTTTTATATATAATTATACTGTATGTATGGAACAAAAAGGATTACACTCATCCAGTGATACCTAAGCATAACATAACAAGGTGTCAGTTTTTGAAAGCATATCTAAGCACTAAAAACGAGTTGCCTTATTATATTTAATCATCTAATTGTGTAATTGGAATTGTGTGATTATCGCTAGAAATAGCTAGTATTCATATGGTTTTTTTTTCTTATTCTCTTTTCGGACGAGTTATTCATCAGTGCTATCAGATCGTAACATTATCATTCTTTCGATGGGAGGTATGGGAGCAAACTCTCCATGACATTGTTGACAAACTTTTTACCGAATTACTCTCTGCCCATCCTTATTTCCATTCTCTTCAATCAAACACTACATTATATACGTGCAAGTTTAGAAAACTTGTTAGGCAGGAAGTGAAAACATTAGAGCAGTCACATCAAGCTTGTGAAAAGCATGGTTCAATTCATATAAATGTTCTGCTATAAATGGAGGCCAGGGAAATTAAATTTCTTTACCTGTACGAAAGATAACTAGCTAGGCCTCAGGCTGAACTTGTATATTGAATAATATTAGCGAAAGATAATAACTCAAGCTTTACTTTATTGGATAAACTTGGCGAAGGAGAAAAAACTCAAGCTTGCTTGAAAAAGATACTACCACGTTTAGAGTAATTTTTAAGCACTCTTAGAGCACGGATAATAGTATTTTTTTCTCACATATATAATGGGTTCCACTCATTATATTCTTGATTTTCTTAATATTTTAAGAGTATCTAAGAATTTTTTCTGCATTAGAGTCATTTCAGAGAAGTTCAAAGATCTAAAATATGACTCTGTGACTGTGACTCTGTCCCATATCTATATCTCTTTGATTTTCTTCAGCGCAGTGCTAGTTTCCTTTTGAAATCTTGTTGCGTGCAGTGTGCTCATGACAATATGACATGCTCCTGAAAGATAAAAGGCTCTTGTGAGGAAATGTCAAATAAACAACCGTTTGGCCCATGTCAAATTGTGTTTACTACTTTTGTTATTCTTTTTTTTTTCTCTCACCTAATTTTTGTTTGGATTTGAAAAATGAGATTACTGAAATACAAACAAACACACAAACAAGCAAATTGTGTTCATTTAGAAACAACTTATCTAGCTTTTGTTGAAAGTAAAAGATAAAAATTAAATAAAATAAGTGTGTGACTCACATAAGACCCACAAATAGTAGGAAAAAAAAAAAAAAGGCAATAAGCTAGCTTATAAGTGCATCCCAAACAAGCATTAACCTGCCAACAACTATGTCATACATACAAGCAGCCCAAGCTACATAAACAAGATAACCAAGGCAGAAACAAGGAGGTCATGGCTTAAAATGGATGCTAGAACTCCCTAAAGAGAACATAAAATCATGTTATGAAGGTGTGTGTAACATGTAACTGTTAAGGATAATACACAAAGTAATCAAGAAAGAACAAAGTGAACATAAAAGACAAACAAAAAATTAAATAATTTGGAGGCACAAAATTGTTATCTTTGGACAATATTTGCTCCCACACTATTCTTGCTAAAAGATTACCACAAACTTGTTCCAATGATACAACCAAGTTGTTGGATTCTACAGATAGCAATAATATCCACAATATTTCTTGTGTTTCTTTTCTTAACTAACTTTTAGGAGAGAAAAAGATTGATATCAAGTAAACATAAATCGCTATTTATACCCATAGGATTATATTCCTTCAAAAGGCACATATGAAGAGTTAAAATGTTTCATAACACCGTTCACTAAGTTTGAAACCTTTACAAACATTTAGAACAGTTATCAGAAAATTATGTAGAAATTTAGCTTTCACGAGTCTCGATCGATCAAGAGTAATCAAGCATCAATCAAAGGCTCTTTTCGATCGATGGAAGAGGAATCGTACACCAATTGAGTCCGGTAGAAACTTCAGGATTTTTTTTCTTATCATTTCGATCGATCAAGCAAATCTTCAACTGATCGAAAAACTTGAATTTCAAATTTTCACTTAAAAAATTCCAGAACTTGAATTTTCATTTTATCATCATTGTAAAACAATATATACTCTCTAAACTCAAATATCATTATTACAACATATCCATATATATACTTCTATATACAACAGCAATATCAAGCTAGTCTAAGATTTAACCTATTATGAATATTTAAATAGATTCATTGCGCATCAAAAATCTTAATAGTAATAGTACTGCTATCCTAGACTTTGCATCGTAGATGTTGACTAGGCAAAAGAAGAGAAACCAAGTTTATGCAATCTACGCTTTCCTTTAATTTCTTCTTCATGTTTACTCACACACTACATGTGATGTCGAATTTCTTGCATTTATCACTCTCTCTTGTTGAGACTTTAGAGTCGGTTAGGGAAGGGAAAAACAGAAACTTATGCATACTTAAAAGCTGATCAGGAAACTTAAGTATTAAGCCAATCAAAGATAGGTCAGAGTAAACGGCAACTGATTGCATTATAGCAAAAGGCACATTGTCCCACTGTACAGCACTTTCCCTTGGACAACCAGTCTGTTTAACAAAATTATAGTTGTTATTTGTTAATACCATATAAAATTGTCAAACATAATTTCATCTATACATTTTAGGCACCAAATTAATCTTATTAATATATGTAGTGGCAATTTAAGATAATATATAAAAAATTTATATACAGTCAAATATTCAGATTTATTTGTTATGTATTTTCAGTTGCATTTGTATACGCATAAAATGTATTCTCCAATTTTAGGTGTTTAGCCCAGTTGAAAATATTGATACAGCCAAAAACAATTTTGGTTTGACAAGGAAAAACACCTTCGCAGGGTGTATATCGTTTAATGCATCACATTTACATTAAGCCCCTCCTTCAAAGGTTGAACCCTTTCACCTCCCTCTACCATCGTTGTGCCCAATCTCTCTCTCTCTCTCTCTCTCTCTCATAAGTTAACAGTTTCGATTTTTTGCTTCTTCTTTTTTTCACCCTGTGCTTGTCAATGTGCAAGATGATTTTATAAAAAATAAATCTGAACCCTTTCACCTCCCTCTACCATCGTTGTACCCAACCTCTCTCTCTCAACAGCTTCGATTTTTTGTTTCTTTTTTTTTTTTTTTTTTTTTTTGTTTCACCCTATTCTTGTCAATGTGCAGGATGATTTTTTTTTTTTTAATTAAATAAAAATAAATCTTCCAAAAAAGAATAGATTTTGTGTCGTCAATATGCATGTACAGAGTCCATGTATGGTGTTGTAACTTATTAGGAAGCTTTTCCTCAAAAAGAATAACTTATTAAGAAGCTATTACTTATGGGCGGAAGAACAAGTCTTCAACTGAACATCTTCAATGGGCAGCCTATCAGTGGGGAAGGCACAATTCACACCCTCCTTCTCTGGCAACGAAGCACATGGCTTAGGAGTCACTTTGCTTGTCACTCCAGCAATATCAGTACAATTCCATGGTAGTTTCTTTTCCTCCAGATTCATAGTCATGGTCACATTAGAAATGCATATTCCAGTGAAAGGATCACCCGTAATTCCATCAAGTCTTCCTGCAAAAGTAACGTTCGTCGCCACAACATCTCGATAATTTATTCCTTTAATCTCTGGAATTGCTTTCAGGTCGAAGTTAGGGTCTGGATGTTGATTATAATTGCCTGCCATCCAGAAAGCATACTTCATGTTCTTCAAGGTCATTCTTCTTACATAGATGTCCTTGACATAACCTCCTCTTCCAAGAGCAGTCTTAACTCTGACAGCTGATTCGGTATCAATGGCTGTGATGTCTTCAGCTCTAACATCTTGGATTCCACCAGACATTTCGCTGCCTAGGGCAATAAGAGCACTGAAAGGAGAAATGCAGGTAACCCTTCTAATGATTAGGTGTTGTGTAGGAATTCCAACTTTGTATCCATATTGATCCCAACCACTTTTCAAAGAAATGCAGTCATCCCCTGAGACTATGTAGCAGTCCTCGATACGAACGTTTGAGCATGAATCTGGAAACAAAACGGGAACATAGACTCAGCAATAGTAAATTGTGTCAATGATCGATTATGTCATGTGAAAATGATGATATATCAATCGTAAATTGTTACCTTAGGTGAAAAATATGGAGAAAAAAATGTAGTGTTTCTATCATTAGTCCTTAAAATAGATGAATGGCAAGGGAATAAGTAATTAACCTTTCAACGTCACATTAATCAAAGCAATTAGGACAAGTGCCAAACATACCTGGGTCTACCCCATCGGTATTAGCTGAATAAATTGATGCAATGATTGTGAGCCCTTTGACTATTATATTACTGCTGTAGATGGGATGGACAAACCATGATGGAGAGTCAAGTAGAGTGAGATCAGATATCTGGATTTGATTGGAGTACATGAGCTCAATCAAGTAAGGTCGCGTCACGTTGTATTCCTTGGCACGGTACTTCGTCCACCAAGTAGCACCCTGGCCATCAATCGTACCATTGTTACCTAATATAATGCCATTAAAAATGGTATCCATTAGACATTGTTAAAGCCAAAAATAATTATTAAAAAAAAAAAAAAAGAGTTTTGATTAATATATAATTACCCGTGATTACAACATCAGTGAGATTTGTTCCGAAAATTAGAGCGCTTAACCGTCCACCAGGTGCATCCCTTCCTCTTCCATAAGAAGGCAACACAGGAAGAGGAGGCCATTGTGACTCATCCTTACCATTTGATCACGCATGAGTATAGCAAACGATGGTTAGAGAAACAAATAATCAAAGAAAATAGTTTTACTTTTTTATAATTAGTGTATACCTAAATTCTATTTGTGGACATTAATTACAAACTATATATATGGATAATTGGCTAGTTACAACCCAAATAAAGATTTGAAATCTAGATATATTTGCTAAAAACACAAAAAACTGGTTAATAGTTGAGGTACAAGGCTCTTGTCAGCTACAATAATAACTTAAGTTAGTGTTTTCCCTTGTTTTCAGCTTCGGATGAAGTAAAGGCTAATACATTTTATGACAAGTTGATTTTAGCAGTTCCTTGCTTTTCAATTATCATGCTATAATGGTTCTGGTTTTATTTCATGGCCAAAATGTGAGGCTGTTTTAAAATTTCATGTAAAAGGAAAAATGTAAATGGGGCCCCCTCAACTATTAGTGTGTTTGAAATAGCTTATTTTCTTTAATAATTTTGCTCAAAACATGTTTTCAACCAAACTTTTTTCATCTAACAAAACGATTAAACTGTTAAAAAAAAAAAACAAGCAAAATTTATACCTGTGTTCCAAGAATAACAGCACCTTTTTCAATAAAAAGGGTGAAATGGCTGGTGAGATTAAAGCTTCCTGTTAACCATCTTCCAGGTGGCACAATAAGTTGTGCCCCACCATCCAATGCATATCTGCTTAGATTACGAATTGCAGCATTAAAAACCTTTGTGTTTAATGTTTTTCCATCACCAACTGCTCCAAAATCAGTCAAAACTGCAGTATGCTTTCGACAATTTATTGCCTGATACGTTAATTCTTTGCTCTGTAAACCGCATTCTGCAACTCTTAAACTTAGCATTCCCAAGATCATAATCGCTGAGAGAACCTGTACAATTGTTATCAATTATCGTGTCAACTTTTATTTCCCTTTAATAAGAAGGAAGAAATGCTAAGATTCATATCATTTTCACAACAAATTCTAAGTGGTAAGTTGTTACTGATTTTAATTTGAACCTTATTACTAATTTTTTTTTTTATCCACTATAACAGTAAGTAACAATCTGTCACCTGATATTTTGTTATTAAAATGTTGTGAATTATCATTTATCTTATAAAAATCATTAAAAAAAAACAATTTTATAAATAAAAGTACAAATAGAAGTATTATTTTCATAACATTTTAATAAAACTCTCATAACAAATCATATATGGTATGTAAGTTGTTATTGTTTTTAATTTAAACTCATCACTAAAATTACTTTTTTGTCCATTCAATAACAACCAATAAAAAAATGCCACCTATGATTTATTGTAAAAGTATTGTAAAAATATTGTGTACATAACACCCTTGGGAGGTGTGAAGGGCAAAGGCTGAGGTTCAAGTCTCCAAGAGAGAATTTCATACACATATATACTTAGATTAGGCTAAAGTAGAATTTTTATCTTGTATCACAAAAAAAAAAAAAAAAAAAAACCCAAAGACAAACACAAAGCAAGAAAAGCTAGGAGTTCCGGGAAAACGTACATTGGTTTTGAACTTTAGAGATAGCTCCATGTCGTGAGAAGACTGAAGGGCGAAGAGAATGTTTAAGATTGATTTTTATTGTAGAAGAAATTAAGAGGGAATTTATAGAGTTGTGGGAGTGAATTTTGGAAGGATATCTACGTTTCATCTATCTTTGGGATGGTCGTATAGAAAATCGTAATTTAAGGAATTGTATATATTTTTGTCCTTTCATTAGTAGGATATTTGAGAATATGTGTAAAAAGACGAGAATTGTTCTGGCTTAGTTGAGTTTTGTTGGGTAGGGGTAGTTAGTTTGCTAATTGTTGGGTGGGTTCCATACTTTCAGTTAGCTATTGTGGCTGGGAATTTGGTTTTGTTGTCCCTTTTTAGCAGTTCAGTTGAACTGTTTTATTACTTTTTTTAGTTGATAAGATCGGCTTATTCAAATGTAGTAATTTTGGCAATTCTCTTCTATAAAATTGCACTTTTCCCCCCTCTAACAATATCATTAATTATTTTAGAGTAATGCTATAATCACAAATTTTTCTACAATATTTTACAAACTGTTGCGATAGTTAATTCATATTGGTTCGCATTTAAACTTACCACTTACATCACTTTTTTACATAACAATAACCATTAACCACATTAGCAATTTATAAAAACGTTTGTAACTCTAGTATTACAAACGTTTGTAACTTTGAGCCTGATTGAGAGGGCTTACGCCTTCTCCTGCGCCTAGAGGGGGCCCTTATGAAGGCAACAAGTGCTGCCTCTTTAGCATCTTCTTCAGCCTTTAGCCGAAGTTCCTCGGAGTATTCATTTTCTTTGTCGCTCCAGTTGAAGGGAGCAACCTCTTCAAGGATGAAGACTTGGGGAGGCAGAGAGAATATAGGAAAAGGGAGAGGGGGATGCACAAGGCTTGGTGGTGGGGAGGGAATGTTGTTGTCTAGAGAGCTTGGAGCACTCTCAGAAGAGCTAGAGGTGTGTTTTGGGGAGTTAGAACCAACAGAGGAAAGGTTTGACATTTTTGTCGAGTTTAAGGTTCTTTGAGAGAATCTGAAGATACAGAAGGAATGAAGAATGAAGAAGAAACATTCCTTATTTAAATCTTCAACTACAGTTAAGCGAAGAGACATGGCATTTATGAGGAGTAATGTCTGTCTGCCAAAACACAAGAAACAAAGAGACGCCAAAACGGCTAAAAGAACCCTTGCAAGCCACGTGTCCATGTTCAAAGGTCACAAGGCATGATCACCATAGTGTTAATGCTTGAACCAATGTGACTATCAAAGGCCTTTGCCATTAAACTCCATTGATAGTTAGGGGGCTAATGTACATTATGTTGGAAAAACATGATTTGTATCGCATACAAAACATGCGCAGCGAAAAATTTACGGATCTACTTCATTCACAATAGATAACATGTACTATGTAAATTTCAGAGTACAAGAACAAGAGAGTGTACCTTGGAGCAGTGAAATTCAAAACCAAAAATTAGAAGTACTTGAAAACACTCTTAATCTTCACTCCAATTCCACTTGTGCCCAACAAGTGTGGTCTCTCAGTCAGTTTATATGAATGTGTTCAAGGGAGAATAAGAGAGTGTCCAACACTCACATACAAACCATTTCATTGTCTTACAAAATTTTGTATGTTTCTCTCCTTCTAACTGATTATCCAATTGGGCTAGCTTTTTTAGCCATTCTAATTGGGGTTTAGTATGTGGCTTGAAGTGGGACCAAGGGAACAAATAAGACATTGGCTCTAATGGGTCTTGGGCTTTTCTGTCAACTCTTGACAAGTCCAAAGTTACCATTAATTATATTTAATACTACTATATAAATATAATTGCATTCTAAGCCTTATTAATAAATTATGTCCCAAGACTTTATTGTACATGCAACCTCTTCATAAAATATTCGTAGTAATACAAAGTCATGAATGGAGATTGCCACTTTGAAGATTACTACTTCTTAATCCTTGAGTACCCAGTTTAATCTTTTAAGTTATTCATCATATATTTATGAAATCCAATTTCATAAATATATACTTTAGTAACTCCTTACTAAAGTGGTTAGGCCTAACACTTTGAATAACCGAACCCATTAAACTTATATCAAGGGAATATTTTATATCTCCATTAAGAGATTATGAATTTTATCTTGAGAATATATGTTTCATCAACACTAAATGCGGTTGCCTAACATACTGAGGTTTTGATCGTAACTTTAGATCTCACTCCTGGTATATCAAAGCAACCTACACTTCACGATCAAGTCTATTATTCATTTGACAGTCGTTATGAAAATAATAAATCTCACAGTGGTCTAGTTTAATATGTCTTAACTTTTAAAACATATCAACATATCAACTAGAAGTCTTTACTTCCATGATCAAGACAAATTATCTTAGTTGATATGTTATAGTCTTCGCAGATAAAATGCCCAATTTCATCACTGACTACGAACTAAAATTCTGAGTTTACAAAGAAATTGTGATTTATATCTTCTGTGACTAAATCACATACTATGCATCTCATGGGCTAAATGATAATGCCCAAATATTCATGTTACCATTATTTTAGATAATAATAAAACAACTTTATTAATTACAACATTCAGTCATGCATAATGTCATACATAGCATCATACAATAGAATTTAAGGGTACTAATCCGAACACATTACACCACTAAGGCATGGGAGAATGCATGTGGTTGGATTTGGACCCTACACGTGGAATGACTATGAGCAAAGGAAGAGGAAGTGTTGGCTAAAAGATCCTATTCTTGGTCCATGCCAAAGGCATGATTGCCTTGGGAAGGAACTAAGATATGCACCTCACATGGTACTCAAGCACTCATAAAAAGGGAGATGTCTCTTTCTAAGGTTAGCAACTATGAGGACACCCTTTATTGGTTGAATGCATGTTGGACCACTTTAAAGACACGTGTATCATTCATAGTACTCTTGATGTCCCTCTCAATGTCTAGGGCCTGTTTCCTAAGCAGTGGCAAAGTCACCTACCCACGGGCCCTAGTGCCACGTTGGCACAATCTCTATCCTCTAGTCAGCATATAATATCATAGCTATGAAAAGGTCCAAAATAAGGAAATGATAACTTGACACCTGTCTTTGTACTCAACCATTTTCCTCAAATTATAAGAGGAACATGCAATTGTATTTTAAGGTACAAACCCCAGCAGATAGTTGGAGAAGAGAGTGGAAAGTTGACAAGATAGGAAGGTAAAAAACAAGGCCTTTCTTTAAGGAAGAACACTTTTATTGTACAAGAGTTACCTCTTTTCCTCACATAATACAAATCTGAATGGAGCAAGAACATTCCATTCTTGCTCAAACTGTGGTTTTTCATCCCTTTTTCTAGGGTTTTCCACATACATCTTGTGTCCTTTTTACGTTCTTGCTATCACTTTCTTCTTCTCTAACATATGTCATGTCATAGTTAGCATCTTTGTCACGTAAAAGCTTTTTCATGTAGATGTACTGTTAGATAACTTATTTTATTCCTTCGTATAAGCTCAAATCTAACTTGCACGTACATAAGGTATTTGGTATCAAATGATAACATGTCACCAGTATCAAAATGCAATAAATGTGAGACATGTCAGTAAAAAATAACTAACCCATTAACAATTAAAAGATGTGTTAGTGGGTATTTATTTTGCACACATGTCTCTCTTTTATTGGATTTTGATACGGATGGCATGGTACCATTTGATACAAAATCATTTTTCCTAGTTAACAGGAGCCCTTAAAGCATTTGTTACGAGACTATTTTTAGGAAAGTTTTAATATCACTTTTATGAGAAATATAAATAGTTGTTAAACAAATCAATTACTTTTTTTTCCTTTCACATAAAAAGTTTCTAAAAATATTTTCTAAATCAATGCACTTATGGCATCAGTTAACTTTTTCCAAAAATCAAATCCTAACCTTAAGCCTTCGTTTAGGAGGAGGGAATGGAACGGAATGAAAAAAATAATTTTAGAATATTCTTCTCTTCCCTTATTTGGGAATTTTAATAAAGGGAATAGAAAGTTCATTCTCTTGTTTGGTAGATAAGTGGGAGGAAATAGAATGAGTAGAAGGGAACACTCATTCATCTTTATTCCCTTAAAACCTCAAATTTTCATTCTCCTCGAAATTGAGAAGAATGGGAGGGAATGTAATTAGATTGAATGAATTTTTTATTAAAACTCTGAAAATACCCCTACATATTCAACCATTTATTTTAAAATAGGAGTCTAATAGTAATATTGTCATAAAATGATTCCATTCCATTCCCTCTATGTTGCTTCCAAACAAAATTACTTACATTCCATTCATTTTTATTCCTTTCTATTCCTTTATTTTAAAACATCTAATCAAGGTTACTTAATTTCATTCCATTCTTTTCTTTTCCATTCATTTCACTTGCTTAAGTACATTTTATTCCATTCCATTCTCTTATAATCATTCCATTCTATTCTCTTATGAACTCCCAAACGAAGCCTAAGAGAAGAGAATTATAATGTACTTTTACATTTTAACTACAAATTAAAATTACTTTACACACATCCCCATCCCTTATTACATCAAGCATGTTATTGTTTTTTTTATTAAACAGGCCTGTTATATCATTAGGTATCTCATATCTGTCATTTTTTCCATTTTACGTACAATGTGCTTGTCATACTACTAGTAGAAGATGCAGAAATTCTTTAACAGGTAAACTATATCTTGACATTAGTTGACTTCCATACTCAACTTTCTTTCTTTTTCGATAGACCATACTCATCTATCAACACATATAATAACAGACAAAGTTTAGTTACAAAATTAGTTGTAGCATTAGGCTACAACCTTACTCAATATCTTTTTTATTAGAAGTGAATTTTGACAAATCCACCATTGGATTATGCTTGCTCACTCCCAAGTGTAGGAGATTGTAGCAATATAATTCTCGGAGTACCGAGGTCAAACCACAAGGTGCAGGGTAAATTCAAAGACAATATAATTAAATAACAATTTGGGTAAAGAAAAAAAATACTTTTGCTTGGTGATTGTTAACAAGAATAATAATAAAAATTAATTTAGATCAATAATGTAAATACTAGGACATCAGGGTGTTTCCCTATATCGATATGAGATTCTTTGTGATCTAGGAAAATATCTATTTCATAATTGATTGTTCTTATACAATTAAACACTTATCATTCGGTTGAACTGAGACAATTCAAGAACGCATGATAACCTCGATTGATAATGCGGTTAGAAAAGTTTTCAGAAAAACCCATTCACTTTAAAACCTGATTTCTATTTGAAACTATTAGAAATTCATCTAAACAATAAGAAAAACATGATTGAACTTATTGAAAGCATGGAAGAACTAATACATCAAAAGAAATCTAATTGAACAATCAAATATGTTATTGATAAAGTCATAGAAATAATCACATTGAATATTCATACTGTATAGAAGAAACATAACCCCTAGCCCTAGCAAAGAGTTTTGGTTGCCATTAAAGAAAGAAAAACACAAGGTTTTCTCTCCAAAATTCGTTCTACACAGCCTCCCTTCCAAAACCCTAACGTTTAAGTGTCCAAAGAAAAAATTAAACTTATACTATTTTAATTTCCGTCCAGGTTTACAGCAGTAATTTGGGAGTTAATTCTGGCCTTCAAAAATTGAGAATTTTTGAAAAACTCAAAACTGGAAAGTTGTAGATATTTAGGTCACGATTCCAACCCATCTAGCCTTGTATCAATTGGATTTTTGAGGAGAGAGATACGCCCAAAATACTGATCAATGCTCAAATCAGATTTTTCCTTTTCAGGTTTTGCCTCTTTGATTTCTTTCCTTATTTGAAGTTTCCAATCATGGTAGTCGATCCTAGCACTCCAGCTGCACCTCCTTAGACATTTAAGCATGGTCCTTTAGCTCTACTTTAATTCTAGTTTGACCTCCATTCTCTCACAAATTCCTATAAACTCATCTTTCTCACATGATTTCCTGAAAGTAGAAAATTACACACAATGAATAGCATCTTATTCAAGAAATTATATAAAGATAAATAATATGGACTAATGCAAATCATGACTTAATTATACAAATTAAGCATAGTAATAAGGAGATAACGCCTACATAAATATATAACAAGTATACATTTTAAGGCATTATCAGATTACATCCTCTTCTTATATCTTTCATGCTTGCATAATTTATAGAAAATTAAAAATCAATAGCTATGTCATCATCAAATTGTTTAAATTGCAAGTTTTTATAGTTTAAAATTATGCATAAAATATAAACTTATAGATCATATAGTAAATAATATATAATTGGCACAAAATTTGACATTTGTATTAAGAGTATAAATAACATATAATTCAACAGTCAGATTTTTAAAATATGTAGTAATATTTATTTTTTTAAGTAAGGTTGTAGCTTTATTTTGTAGTTGAACTTTGTCTTATAATAACAGCATAATCAATCATCAGCGATTTGGTTTAATGCTCATGGTTATTAAACTTGGATTAGCAAGTCCGATTGGATCAATGATCCAATGAATCAAAACTAAAGTTAGTCTTGTTATTTAATTAGATTACTTATACAATTAAGGCAATAAAATCCCGTAAGACACAATGATTTTTTTTATAACCCCGTACCATTGTTATGGATTCCGTTCCGTTCCAGCCGGAATGGTCGGAATATATCGTACCGGTGTGTAAAGCAGAATGGTAATACCCTCCATTCCACCTCGGATTAAATTTCGCCCCATTTCAGCTCGTTCTGGGAGTTCCGGCCAATTCCGGCCGAAATTCATTTTCCGGCCAATATGAATTTCTGAACTTGATCGGCATCTTTTTCGCTAGATCACCAAAAATCCTTCTCATTCTCTCATTAGTATCTCATTTTTGCACTTGTAGCTCCTTGTCTCTCTATCATCTCTCACTATATGACCCTCTCAATCGTGATAGAGAAGTTGAAAATAAAATTGAAGAGCAAGATGAAGCAAAAATGGTGTGACTTATGAAACAAAAAGGGAGAAAAAGAAGATGAGAAGAGGAGAAAATAGCTCAGAAGGTGAAATGATGAAGAAAAACTAGCAATAATGAAAGAAGTAGAATTTGAGCAAGTTATAGTGTTGTCACTAGTCACATGGGTGGGTTGGGACTTGGGAAAAACTGAAAAAGTAGTCAATAGGAAGCTTCTTGGAAAATCACTTGTGTGCAATTACCCAAAATGTGAGTTTTATTTTTAAAAACCATAAATAAATGTTTTTTTTTAATAATAATCCCAATTTATTTTAATAGAAAACTATATTAAATTCATTATTTTATATAATAGTAATAATAATATATAAATATATATTTTAGCAGTAGTTCTAAAACGGTTTCCGAAATTGACCAGTACTGAAATATTTCATTCCAATGAACAAATCGAAATAAGTTCCAAAACGGTATTTATAACATTGCCCCGTACAACTCAGTGGAGTTGCATGTCCATTGGTTTTATAATTCAGCACAAAAAATCACCTCTATAAGTCTTTGGCAGTAATGTCTTTTTGAATAAATAGAGTAATGAAAATAAAGGAGTTTATAATGAATTTGATGTTGGACTTTTCAAGGGATTGGATTAGTTAGGGAGATCAATATATATGCAATATCCATACAATGTGAAATATGCTTTTGTTTAAAGAATTTTAAAACCTAATATAACAGAATTTTATTTAGTAAAAATTTGACAACATTTTATGACATCGTCTTTTTATTTTGTGTTTTTTTATTATTTTCCTATATTTTTAGGCTTTATTTATTTAATTAGTCATTTATGTTTGCCTTTATTTTTTAATTATTTTTCTTATTATATTTCTTTCTTTCTTTTTTGATAGACCATACTCATCTATCTACGCATATAATAACGGCATAATCAATCCTAAGTGATTTGGTTTAATGCTCATGGTTATTAAACTTGGATTAGCGAGTCCGGCCAGATCAATGATCCAGTAAATCAGAACTTAAGTTAGTCTTGTTGTTTAATTAGATTACTTATACAATTAAACTAATAAAATCCAGTAAGACCCAATGATTTTTTTTGAAACCCATGCAATTCAATCGAGTTTGCATGTCCATTGGTTTTATAATTCTGCACAAAATCACCCCTCTATAAGTCTTTGGTAGTAATGTTTTTTTTTTTTAATAAATAGAGTAATGAAAACAGAGGAGTTTATAATGAATTTAATGTTGGACTTTTCAATGAAAATAGAGTTTTAAGTACTAGCTCAGATTATAATCCAGAGGATTGGCGTAGTTAGGGAGATCAATATATATGCAATATCCATACAATGTGAGATATGCTTTTGTTTATAGAATTTTAAAACCTAATATAATAGAATTTTATTTAGTAAAAATTTGACTACATTTTATGACATAGTCTTATTATTTTTCTATATTTTTAGGCTTTATTTTCTAATTAGTAATTTAGGTTTGCCTTTATTTAATTTATATATTTATATTACAATCTCCTAGACTTAGTTTTATATATTTTTTATTTCTTATTTAACCTTGGGTCACCATCCAATTTGGATTTAATAACTATGTTAATGTTTTTAAGCCTATTAGGATAGGAAAATAGATTCTCTCCATTCGAAATTGATTATTTTATATGATTTGAATTAAATATTACAATAGAATATATTCACTTTGTAACTGTTAGATTGATGTCATTTCTAAGTCTTATTCGATTTATGATTTTTTATATATAATTATACTGTATGTATGGAACAAAAAGGATTACACTCATCCAGTGATACCTAAGCATAACATAACAAGGCTAGGTGTCAGTTTTTGAAAGCATATCTAAGCACTAAAAACGAGTTGCCTTATTATATTTAATCATCTAATTGTGTAATTGGAATTGTGTGATTATCGCTAGAAATAGCTAGTATTCATATGGTTTTTTTTTCTTATTCTCTTTTCGGACGAGTTATTCATCAGTGCTATCAGATCGTAACATTATCATTCTTTTGATGGGAGGTATGGGAGCAAACTCTCCATGACATTGTTGACAAACTTTTTACCGAATTACTCTCCGCCCATCCTTATTCCCATTCTCTTCAATCAAACACTACATTATATACGTGCAAGTTTAGAAAACTTGTTAGGCAGGAAGTGAAAACATTAGAGCAGTCACATCAAGCTTGTGAAAAGCATGGTTCAATTCATATAAATGTTCTGCTATAAATGGAGGCCAGGGAAATTAAATTTCTTTACCTTTACGAAAGATAACTAGCTAGGCCTCAGGCTGAACTTGTATATTGAATAATATTAGCGAAAGATAATAACTCAAGCTTTACTTTATTGGATAAACTTGGCGAAGGAGAAAAAACTCAAGCTTGCTTGAAAAAGATACTACCACATTTAGAGTAATTTTTAAGCACTCTTAGAGCACGGATAATAGTATTTTTTTCTCACATATATAATGGCTTCTACTCATTATATTCTTGATTTTCTTCATATTTTAAGAGTATCTAAGAATTTTTTCTGCATTAGAGTCATTTCAGAGAAGTTCAAAGATCTAAAATATGACTCTGTGACTGTGACTCTGTCCCATATCTATATCTCTTTGATTTTCTTCAGCGCAGTGCTAGTTTCCTTTTGAAATCTTGTTGCGTGCAGTGTGCTCATGACAATATGACATGCTCCTGAAAGATAAAAGGCTCTTGTGAGGAAATGTCAAATAAACAACCGTTTGGCCCATGTCAAATTGTGTTTACTACTTTTGTTATTCTTTTTTTTTCTCTCACCTAATTTTTGTTTGGATTTGAAAAATGAGATTGCTAAAATACAAACAAACACACAAGCAAGCAAATTGTGTTCATTTAGAAACAACTTATCTAGCTTTTGTTGAAAGTAAAAGATAAAAATTAAATAAAATAAGTGTGTGACTCACATAAGACCCACAAATAGTAGGAAAAAAAAAAAAGCAATAAGCTAGCTTATAAGTGCATCCCAAACAAGCATTAACCTGACAACAACTATGTCATACATACAAGCAGCCCAAGCTACATAAACAAAATAACCAAGGCAGAAACAAGGAGGTCATGGCTTAAAATGGATGCTAGAACTCCCTAAAGAGAACATAAAATCACGTTATGAAGGTGTGTGTAACATGTAACTGTTAAGGATAATACACAAAGTAATCAAGAAAGAACAAAGTGAACATAAAAGACAAACAAAAAATTAAATAATTTGGAGGCACAAAATTGTTATCTTTGGACAATATTTGCTCCCACACTATTCTTGCTAAAAGATTACCACAAACTTGTTCCAATGATACAACCAAGTTGTTGGATTCTACAGATAGCAATAATATCCACAGTATTTCTTGTGTTTCTTTTCTTAACTAACTTTTAGGAGAGAAAAAGATTGATATCAGGTAAACATAAATCGCTATTTATACCCATAGGATTATATTCCTTCAAAAGGCATATATGAAGAGTTAAAATGTTTCATAAAACCGTTCACAAAGCTTGAAACCTTTACAAACATTTAGAACAGTTATCAAAAAATTATGTAGAAATTTAGCTTTCACAAGTCTCGATCGATCAAGAGTAATCAAGCATCAATCGAAGGCTCTTTTCGATCGATGGAAAAGGAATCGAACACCAATTGAGTCCGGTAGAAACTTCAGGATTATTTTTCTTATCATTTCGATCAATCAAGCAAATCTTCAACTGATCGAAAAACTTGAATTTCAAATTTTCACTTAAAAAATTCCAGAACTTGAATTTTCATTTTATCATCTTTATAAAACAATATATACTCTCTAAACTCAAATATCATTATTACAACATATCCATATATATACTTATATATACAACAGTAATATCAGGCTAGTCTAAGATTTAACCGATTATGAATATTTAAATAGATTCATTGCGCATCAAAAATCTTAATAGTAATAGTACTGCTATCCTAGACTTTTCATCGTAGATGTTGACTAGGCAAAAGAAGCGAAACCAAGTTTATGCAATGTGTTCTCTCATTCTCTACGCTTTCCTTTAATTTCTTCTTCATGTTTACTCACACACTACATGTGATGTCGAATTTCTTGCATTTATCACTCTCTCTTGTTGAGACTTTAGAGTCGGTTAGGGAAGGGAAAAACAGAAACTTATGCATACTTAAAAGCTGATCAGGAAACTTAAGTATTAAGCCAATCAAAGATAGGTCAGAGTAAACGGCAACTGATTGCATTATAGCAAAAGGCACATTGTCCCACTGTACAGCACTTTCCCTTGGACAACCAGTCTGTTTAACAAAATTATAGTTGTTATTTGTTAATACCATATAAAATTGTCAAACATAATTTCATCTATACATTTTAGGCACCAAATTAATCTTATTAATATATGTAGTGGCAATTTAAGATAATATATAAAAAATTTATATACAGTCAAATATTCAGATTTATTTGATATGTATTTTCAGTTGCATTTGTATACGCATAAAATGTATTCTCCAATTTTAGGTGTTTAGCCCAGTTGAAAATATTGATACAGCCAAAAACAATTTTGGTTTGACAAGGAAAAACACCTTCGGAGGGTGTATATCGTTTAATGCATCACATTTACATTAAGCCCCTCCTTCAAAGGTTGAACCCTTTCACCTCCCTCTACCATCGTTGTGCCCAATCTCTCTCTCTCTCTCTCACATAAGTTAACAGTTTCGATTTTTTGCTTCTTTTTTATTTCACCCTGTGCTTGTCAATGTGCAAGATGATTTTATAAAAAATAAATCTGAACCCTTTCACCTCCCTCTACCATCGTTGTACCCAATCTCTCTCTCTCTACAGCTTCGATTTTTTGTTTCTTTTTTTTTTTTTTTTTTTTTTTTTTTGGTTTCACCCTATTCTTGTCAATGTGCAAGATGATTTTTTTTTTTTTAATTAAATAAAAATAAATCTTCCAAAAAAGAATAGATTTTGTGTCGTCAATATGCATGTACAGAGTCCATGTATGGTGTTGTAACTTATTAGGAAGCTTTTCCTCAAAAAGAATAACTTATTAAGAAGCTATTACTTATGGGCGGAAGAACAAGTCTTCAACTGAACATCTTCAATGGGCAGCCTATCAGTGGGGAAGGCACAATTCACACCCTGCTTCTCTGGCAACGAAGCACATGGCTTAGGAGTCACTTTGCTTGTCACTCCAGCAATATCAGTACAATTCCATGGTAGTTTCTTTTCCTCCAGATTCATAGTCATGGTCACATTAGAAATGCATATTCCAGTGAAGGGATCACCCGTAATTCCATCAAGTCTTCCTGCAAAAGTAACGTTCGTCGCCACCACATCTCGATAATTAATTCCTTTAATCTCTGGAATTGCTTTCAGGTCGAAGTTAGGGTCTGGATGTTGATTATAATTGCCTGCCATCCAGAAAGCATACTTCATGTTCTTCAAGGTCATTCTTCTTACATAGATGTCCTTGACATAACCTCCTCTTCCAAGAGCAGTCTTAACTCTGACAGCTGATTCGGTATCAATGGCTGTGATGTCTTCAGCTCTAACATCTTGGATTCCACCAGACATTTCGCTGCCTAGGGCAATAAGAGCACTGAAAGGACAAAATGCAGGTAACCCTTCTAATGATTAGGTGTTGTGTAGGAATTCCAACTTTGTATCCATATTGATCCCAACCACTTTTCAAAGAAATGCAGTCATCCCCTGAGACTATGTAGCAGTCCTCGATACGAACGTTTGAGCATGAATCTGGAAACAAAACGGGAACATAGACTCAGCAATAGTAAATTGTGTCAATGATCGATTATGTCATGTGAAAATGATGATATATCAATCGTAAATTGTTACCTTAGGTGAAAAATATGGAGAAAAAAATGTTGTGTTTCTATCATTAGTCCTTAAAATAGATGAATGGCAAGGGAATAAGTAATTAACCTTTCAACGTCACATTAATCAAAGCAATTAGGACAAGTGCCAAACATACCTGGGTCTACCCCATCGGTATTAGCTGAATAAATTGATGCAATGATTGTGAGCCCTTTGACTATTATATTACTGCTGTAGATGGGATGGACAAACCATGATGGAGAGTCAAGTAGAGTGAGATCAGATATCTGGATTTGATTGGAGTACATGAGCTCAATCAAGTAAGGTCGCGTCACGTTGTATTCCTTGGCACGGTACTTCGTCCACCAAGTAGCACCCTGGCCATCAATCGTACCATTGTTACCTAATATAATGCCATTAAAAATGGTATCCATTAGACATTGTTAAAGCCAAAAATAATTATTAAAAAAAAAAAAGAGTTTTGATTAATATATAATTACCCGTGATTACAACATCAGTGAGATTTGTTCCAAAAATTAGAGCGCTTAACCGTCCACCGGGTGCATCCCTTCCTCTTCCATAAGAAGGCAACACAGGAAGAGGAGGCCATTGTGACTCATCCTGACCATTTGATCACGCATGAGTATAGCAAACGATGGTTAGAGAAACAAATAATCAAAGAAAATAGTTTTACTTTTTTATAATTAGTGTATACCTAAATTCTATTTGTGGACATTAATTACAAACTATATATATGGATAATTGGCTAGTTACAACCGAAATAAAGTTTTGAAATCTAGATATATTTGATAAAAACACAAAAAACTGGTTAATAGTTGAGGTGCAAGGCTCTTGTCAGCTACAATAATAACTGAAGTTAGTGTTTTCCCTTGTTTTCAGCTTCGGATGAAGTAAAGGCTAATACATTTTATGACAAGATGATTTTAGCAGTTCCTTGCTTTTCAATTATCATGCTATAATGGTTCTGGTTTTATTTCATGGCCAAAATGTGAGGCTGTTTTAAAATTTCATGTAAAAGGAAAAATGTAAATGGTGCCCCCTCAACTATTAGTGTGTTTGAAATTGCTTATTTTCTTTTAATAATTTTGCTCAAATCAAGTTTGCAACCAAACTTTTTTCATCTAACAAAACGATTAAACTGTTAAAAAAAAAAAAAAAACAAAACAAAACAAAATTTATACCTGTGTTCCAAGAATAACAGCACCTTTTTCAATAAAAAGGGTGAAATGGCTGGTGAGATTAAAGCTTCCAGTTAACCATCTTCCAGGTGGTACAATAAGTTGTGCCCCACCATCCAATGCATATCTGCTTAGATTACGAATTGCAGCATTAAAAACCTTTGTGTTTAATGTTTTTCCATCACCAACTGCTCCAAAATCAGTCAAAACTGCAGTATGCTTTCGACAATTTGTTGCCTGATACGTTAATTCTTTGCTATGTAAACCGCATTCTGCAACTCTTAAACTTAGCATTCCCAAGATCACAATCGCTGAGAGAACCTGTACAATTGTTATCAATTATCGTGTCAACTTTTATTTCCCTTTAATAAGAAGGAAGAAATGCTAAGATTTATATCACTTTCACAACAAATTCTAAGCGGTAGATTGTTACTGGTTTTAATTTGAACCTTATCACTAAAATTATTTTTTTTACCCACTATAACAGTAAGTAACAATCTGTCACCTGATATTTATTATTAAAATGTTGTGAATTATCATTTATCTTATAAAAATCATTAAAAAAAAAACAATTTTATAAGTAAAAGTACAAAGAGAAGTATTATTTTCACATCATTTTCATAAAACTTTCATAATAAATTATATATGGTATATAAGTTATTATTGTTTTTAATTTAAACTCGTCACTGAAATTATTTTTTTGCCCACTCAATAACAACCAATAACAAATTGTCACCTATGATTTATTGTAAAAGCGTTGTAAAAATGTTGTGTACATAACACCTTGGTGTGATGGTCACTCCATGAGTATAAAAACTTGTGGGGTGTGGGGGGCAAAGGCCAAGATTCAAGTCTCCAGGAGAGAGTTTCACATACATATACACTTAGATTAGACTAGAGTAGAATTTTTATCTTGTATCACACAAAAAAACAAAAACAAAAAAACAAACCCAAACACAAAGCAAGAAAAGCTAGGAGTTCGGGGGAAAACGTACATTGGTTTTGAACTTTAGAGATAGCTCCATGTCGTGAGAAGACTGAGGGCGAAGAGAATGTTTAAGATTGATTTTCATTGTAGAAGAAATTAAGAGGGAATTTATAGAGTTGTGGGAGTGAATTTTGGAAGGATATCTGCGTCTCATCTATCTTTGGGATGGTCGTATAGAAAATCGTAATTTAAGGAATTGTATATATTTTTGTCCTTTCATTAGTAAGATATTTGAGAATATGTGTAAAAAGACGAGAATTGTTCTGGCTTAGTTGAGGTTTTTTTTGGGTAGGGGTAATTGGTTTGCTAATTGTTGGGTGGGTTCCATACTTTCAGTTAGCTATTGTGGCTGGGAATTTGGTTTTGTTGTCCCTTTTTGGCAGTTCAGTTGAACTGTTTTCTTACTTTTTTTAGTGATAAGATCTGCTTATTCAAATGTTTGCTCCTCCCCTGGCAATGCCCCCCCCCCCCCCCCCCCCCCCAAAACAATAAATTTGTTCTTAAAAATTATTAGTATATATATATATATATATATGTAGTAATTTTGGCAATTCTCTTCTATAAAATTGCACTTTTCCCCTCCTAACAATATCATTAATTCTTTTAGAGTAATGCTATAGTCACAAATTTTTCTACAATATTTTTACAACCGTTGTGATAGTAAATTCATATTGGTTTGCATCT
Source organism: Quercus wislizeni (assembly GCA_023055345.1). Lineage (NCBI taxonomy): Eukaryota > Viridiplantae > Streptophyta > Magnoliopsida > Fagales > Fagaceae > Quercus > Quercus wislizeni. The sequence goes on along the minus strand of JALGQJ010000015.1, from coordinate 4,940,329 downwards.
AAACTTACCACTTATATCACTTTTTTACATAACAATAACCATTAACCACATTAGCAATTTATAAACGTTTGTAACTCTAGTATTTTCCTCATTTAAAAGTTATAAAAATTTATTGATCTAAAGTTTAAATAAAATATACAAGCCCAGAAAAATTAGCCTAGCAATAAAAATTACCAACAGGCAAAAAAAAAAAAAAAAAAAAAAAAGCCCAATCAACCAATTTTAATCAAAACAAACAACTCGGCACTTTAAAAAATTTTAAACAAACTAACTTTGACCTTACCCAATAGTACACATCAAAGATACTATAAAATAAATAATAAATAAAAAACCCTTTGCAACTAAACAACATATCTAAAGGCTAGAACCACAACACGCAATTAACAGCAAAACCGCTCCTCCTAATTCCAAGTCCTAACTCTATCCCTAAGTATATTGCTATATTTTTAACACTTTTAGATTTTTTTTTTCATTTATTTTAATGAATCAAATTAGATGTCTAAACTTTAGGTATTTAGATTAAGCTCTTACTCTGATTGTTAGAGTATTCAGAATTAAAAATCATATAGCGATTTTAAAATATGAAAAGCACTGGTGATTGTTGAGTAAATTGAACTAGGTATAAAAAAATAAATTATAGTTTACATTTATATTAGAATTTATATGACAATTATATTTATTTGCAACTTTTTATTTATTTTGTTATTAATTTCAATTAATATTTTTTAGTTCCATTTTTCTAATATTGTTTATTAATTTGGCCCCCCTAAATAAAAATTCTAGCTCCATCAATGGGCAGGCCAAGTTATTTATAGTGAAGAGTTTTTTCTTTTTCTTATTTTTAAGTATTAAAAATAAGTGGCTTACGTGCGTAATTATCGTCCAACACCCATAGTACGAGAAGCCCATTAATGCCATCAGTGCACAACAAGACGTGCCACTACTTTACTCCATTAAAAATAATGAGTTTTCTTAAATCTCACGTACTATAAAAAATTCATCGCTGACGTTAAAATGGTTTTTTTTTTTTACTCTTTTTTCTATGAGTTTGAAAAAAAAATAACAACAATAACAACAAAAACTCTTGTACTATCGAAACCTTAAATTGTTTCTATCATTCTGGTCAAAAAATTACGCCTATCATTCTTTTTATCCATTTTGTCGGTTACAATGGGTTGCTATATTACACATTTGACATTAATCATTACTTTTTTTGTTACAAAATAAAAAAAAGGTTTTGCAAATCAAAACTCTTCATTACTCTTGTTTTTCGTCTTTATCAGAAGTTACCTTTGACCCTAATTAAGCAAAAAAAAAAAAAAAAAAATCATTTCCAAATCAAAAACAACCACGGCACATCTTTGACATGATGGTCATTCCACAAGTATATAAGTGTTTGTGAGGTATGTGGGGACAATAATCATGGTTCAAGTTTTTAAGATGGAACTTCATACATATATACTTAAATTAGACTAGACTAGAGTAGAATTCTATTTCAGTTCAAAAAAAAATTTTCAAAAACCAAATTATTGCATCTATGTATTTAAACTTAAATTAATTTTTCATTATTTATTAACGTGAAATGTTAACGGATGCCCTAAGGGCATTGATTTAGGAACTATTTTTAGAAACATTTTATGCAAAAAAAAAAATGATCAAACAATTAATTTTTTTGACAACTTTTTATATTTCCCATAAAAGTGGTGTTAAAACTTTTTTAACATAGTTTATTAACAATTGCCCTAAGGATATCTGTTAACATACAATTTTTTAAAATTAAGGGGAAATTACACTTTACCACTCTAAACTATGCACTAGATTACATTTGCACCATGAATTATCTGACTGCACACTTTGCACCATGAACTATCACACTTATCACACTTTGCACCCCGATGTTATTTTTGCTATTATATTTAACAAAATCTTGTTACATGTGACAAGCACATGCTTCTTATTTAGGTGGAACAAAGTTAAAAGATTGAAACACCCTTCTTCAAAATCAATTTAAACGAAACCCAAATTTTTTCACATCTCCCTATCTCACGTGTCTGCCATCCTATTCCCCAGATTCAGTTCAAAATATTTAAATTTACCTCTCTAATTCCATAGCAGAATTCACTCACAATACCCCATCCACCTTCCTAGTATTTCTTATACTATCTATAGCTTTCTAGTTATTAAAATAATTAAAAATCCTTGGTAAGGGGAGACAAATCCCTGGTAAGGGGAGACTATCCGTACAACAACTGATAAATTGGCCACAAATACGTTAGTTTTTCCACAACTCTAGCTCGTGGTGATGCATCTCGCGATGGGAAGCTCTGTGAATTGAAGGTGAGCACAACTAATGAGGCATAGTTCCTATTTGCCGTGCCACTTAGGATTTGCTATTTTAACTTCTTTTATACCATTTCATCAGTGATGGTATTAAAAAGTATTAGATTGTATTTTATGAATCTGTGGAAGAGGATGGTAGACACGTGAGACAGAGGGACCTTTGCCATTCACCTATTTTAAGGACTAATGATAGAAACACAACATTTTTTTCTCCATATTTTTCACCTGAAGTAACAATTTACGATTGATATATCATCATTTTCAAAATTTACGATCGATCATTGACACAATTTACTATTGCTGAGTCCATGTTCCCGTTTTGTTTCCAGATTCATGCGCAAACGTTCATATCGAGGACTGCTACATAGTCTCAGGGGATGACTGCATTGCCGTGAAAAGTGGTTGGGATCATTATGGATACAAACTTGGAATGCCTACACAGCACCTAATCATTAGAAGTGTTACCTACATTTCTCCTTTCAGTGCTCTTATTGCTCTAGGCAGCGAAATTTCTGGTGGAATCCAAGATGTTAGAGCTGAAGACATCACAGCCATTGATACCGAATCAGCTGTCAGAGTTAAGACTGCTCTTGGAAGAGGAGGTTATGTCAAGGACATCTATGTAAGAAGAATGACCTTGAAGAACATGAAGTATGCTTTCTGGATGGCAGGCAATTATAAATCACATCCAGACCCTAACTTCGACCTGAAAGCAATTCCAGAGATTAAAGGAATTAATTATCAAGATGTGGTGGCGACGAACGTTACTTTTGCAGGAAGACTTGACGGAGTTAACAGGTGATCCCTTCACTGGAATATGCATTTCTAATGTGACCATGACTATGAATCGGAAGGAAAATAAACTGCCATGGAATTGTACTGATATTGCTGGAGTGACAAGCAAAGTGACTCCTAAGCCATGTGCTTCGTTGCCTGAGAAGCAAGGTGTGAATTGTGCTTCCCCACAAAAAATCGAAACTGTTATGAGAGAGAGAGAGAGAGAGAGAGAGAGAGAGAGAGAGATTGGGCACAACGATGGTAGAGGGAGGTGAAAGGGTTCAACCTTTGAAGGAGGGGCTTGATGTAAATGTGATGCATTAAATGATTTACACCCTGTGAAGGTGTTTTTCCTTGTCAAACCAAAATTGTTTTTTGCTGTATCAATATTTTCAACTGGGCTAAACACCTAAAAATGGAGAAAACACTTTATGCGTATACAAATGCAACTGAAAATACATAACAAATAAATCTGAATATTTGACTGTATAGAAATTTTTGTATATATTATCTTAAATTGCCACTATATATATTAATAAAACTCTGATGCCTAAAATGTATAGATGAAATTATGTTTGATAATTTTATAAGGTATTTACAAATAACAAAATTTGTTAATCAGATTGGTTGTCCAGGGGAAAGTATTGTACAGTGGGACAATGTGCCTTTTGCTAAAATGCAATCAGTTGCCGTTTACTCTAACCAATCTTTGATTGGCTTAATACTTAAGTTTCCTAACCAGCTTTTAAGTATGCATAAGTTTCTGTTTTTCCCTTCCTTAACCGACTCTTAAGTCTCAACAAGAGAGAGTGATAAATGCATGAAATTTGACATCACATGTAGTGTGTGAGTAAACATGAAGAAGAAATTAAAGGAAAGCGAAGATAATGAGAGAGAATACATTCACTACAAAAAAATCATCATGTCCCAGCGTTTTTTTCCCGACGTTTTTACAAACCGCCATAATAGATAAGCCTATATCAGTGCTTTTTGCCGGCACTTTACAAAGCACTACCATAGGATGATTTAATGTATCATAAAAATGCTAGTAATGATGGAAACTCTTTAATGTTGATTTTTTTAATTATTATTTACTATCTGATTCTGTGATCCATCACGAATTTTATTAATTTTCCAGCCTATATGACCTATATTTTAGGTAAAGTAAGAACTTTTTACGTTTTTTATATGGCCCACAATATTATTTATTGTAGTATATTTTCATTTGGAATAATTGTGCTTTGACTTTCGAGTAACATTGATTATCAATAATTGTTTTCTGATGTTAACTTCATAATTTATTGTGTTCTATTTAGATTTTTATAAATTAAGGATTGCTTGAAAATTATGAAAATGCATTTATTAGTTAGTATTGAATAGTCATTGATGCATTTATCAGGTTGCCATTTTTGTGTATTAATTTTTATGCCAAAAATAATTAATAGCTAAAGCATTAGTTTAGCTCTGTAATTTGGTGGTATATGCTATAGAAGTAGGTGCATCATTTACAACCCTATTCACATGGCAGAAGTTGAATATACCTAGAAATTTTCATTTATAAGGTTCAATATGTTGGTTGTAGTTAACAGTTTTGTGCGGTATTTGATATAGAGCAGGTTCCAGATTAATGACTTTGCCAAGCTGTTTGTGCTGTTACTGAGCAAAAATTACATGGAGGGATGATTTTCATTGCATGGTGGAGTACTACAGGTCTCCATTTCTTGTATTGCAGAGCCGCCCCCCTGCAAGAGCTCCACAAAAGGTGAGGACAACCTTGAAGTTGGATAAAATGGATTGGAACTCTGTGAAGTGGAAAGATGTAGATGTGTTGGTCTTAAACACTGGGCATTGGTGGAATTATGAGAAGACTATAAGAGGGTAATTAATTCTCCAAATTTTGTGTGTGTTTACTAGGGTTATTTTCATTTGGCATGAGTTCTTACCTTTATTTGTTTATTCTTTTTTAAATAAACAACTTTTTATCAACAAAAAAATAAATAAATAAACAAACATGACTAGGCTGGTTATGAAAATAATAATAAATTCATTGAAGGATCTATGGAAGTGGCAAAGAGGCAATTTCACTAGGTCCATTTCTTTTGAATTTGCTTTCCATATAAGAGGTTGAAATGAAATCCATACCTAATCAAAAGTTGATACTATACTATCTCAAGGCAACTAGTGACAAACTGTGCCATCAAATAGCCTCCTAATAGGATTATAGATATTTAGAACTGCTCCTGCTATTCATGTCATAGCAATGACCCCTGCTTGTAAGTTTAGAAATTTGGATAGTTGATGGCTTTTTGTGAAATGTCAAAGAATGTGAAAAAAAATTCTAGATTGTAAATTAATTTTAGGAAAATAGTAAGTTCAAAAAAAAAATGCTTAATGACATAATTTCTGAGAGAAGCCTTTTTTTTGGGGGTGGATCCGTGTGGGGGGGGGGGGGGGGGGGTAGCTGTTTCTTGATTTCTTTTCATATTGTTTGCCCAATAGGTGGATGTTTATAATTGTGCACTTCATTTCTTCTTCTGGATTTTCTCTTCTTCTTCTTCTTCTTCTTTTTTTTTTTTTTTTTTTTATCTCTTAATTTAAGGTGCTATTGTTGAAAGAATTAAGATGCTAAGCTGAAGGTAAAGTAAAGTTTTTCTGGATAAGTAGCCCCTTTTAATTATGAGGTTTAGTTAAACACTGATGGTATGGGTGCTTGAACACCTATTAATGGTTGCTTGTATTGGATCTCCTTGACTTATAATTCAATAAGAAATGGGGACCATACATCCTATCATCTTTAAATTAAAATTGCAATGAGATTTGCCTTCATATAAGAGTTCAAACAATAAATTTTCTTATGTGACATTTGCACCAAATCCTTTCTAAAAAAATTTTATGTTAGGTAGTTAGTATATGTATTTATTGATGCAAGACATATCCTTAAATCATGGGTTAGTTTTGAGTGTCATTAGAACCTACTAACCTCATATTCATTATTCCTTTTTTCTTTTCTAGTTAGAGAAAAGATTAAAAGTCCATCTATTTTGTTCAGGGGTTGTTACTTCCAAGAGGGAGCAGAGGTAAAGATGGATATGGTCAATCCAAGGTAGAGAGATTGAATCCATACCACAACAACTAGTATGGATTCAATCCAAGGTAAAACTACTAGTTTTAAAGACTTGAGGTAGGTCAAATTCTTTTATTTGGTCAATATGTATTTCTGGCTATGAACATCCTATTTGGTTTTATTTTGATATTTATCCTAGCATTACTAAGTTGCTCATGAACTACTACTTCCTCTCTATCCTCATTCCTTGCAAATTTTGTTCTCAAATATAAAAACTGGTTTGAGTATGGAAAAAAAAAAATGTAGTTGTGATTTTATTTGCAATAAAACCAGTGATCATAGATTAGATTAAACCTAAAAACTAAGCTTTAATTGATATGCATAATTAACTACATATATGTATAAGTAAGTGAATGGCTAATTGTATGATGATTATATAATAAGTAAGTGCAAAGCAATAGATGTGGCTATTAGGTGGTTAAGTTATTAGATATATAGTTGTTGGTGTTTTAATTAAGTACTTAAGGTGTAATTAACCATTGGTGTTTTTAAGTGTGGATTTAAATCTAACCCAATCAAGGAGATCAATGACTGATTCTCAAAAAAAAAAAAAAAAAAAAGGAGATCATGGATTGATGTGGTTTAATAAAGGAAATTGTGAACTAGTAATTTACTTTCATTATTTCCCATTAATTTGATATTTATCCTAGCTTACTAAGTAGCTCATGAACTACTACTTCCTCTCTATCCTCATTCCTTTTCAACTTTCTCATCTTTTACAATCTTTGTTTTTAGATTTTGTTCTCAATATAAAAACTGGTTTGAGCACGGAAAAAAAAATGTAGTTGTGATTTTATTTGCAATAAAACCAAGTTTGTAGTTATTTATTTATTTATTTTATTTGCATTATATATCCATGTTTAAGGAATGATAGTGGATTAGTCTTGCTACAATTTATGTTGTGTGGGTGCAACTCATTTTATGTGGAAGTCTATGTACTGTGAACTTCCAAAGTCAATTTGCTCTTTATTTTGGAACTTAGCACTGGGATAAAATGAAATAATTTCTATGGTAGGTTTAAAGTGGGTTTATTCTATACTGTTTTTGTTTCAACCAAAGTTAAATTCTGGTTTTGGTGTTGTTTGTTTGCCCCTTGAAGCTTGGATGGGGGGAAAAATCTAAATTGGAATTAATTCATTGAATAAAAAAGATTAAATCAATTATATGTTATATTGTTCATGGCTGATGTGGGCTTTATAATTTGGTCAACACTTCCTACCCTAATATACTAAGAATGAAAAAACCACAACAACCAAAAAAAAAAAAATTATGATGATGATGATAATTATTATTCTCACTACAAACTTTTGTTGTTGAGGAAGTAAATTGATGCATCCTATTCATACATTCTTTACTTTATCTTTATGCACTAGTTATATTAGTAGTTTATAATTTAGACTTAACTTTTGCAGGATTAGCAGCTTGCTGTAAGTTTGGGTTCCTCTTTTCGTGAGGCGGGCAGTGAGTTGCTAAAGGGTGAGTAAATTAAATCTGCTTCATAATATCCTACTACTCTATAATTATATGTCAAAATTACTGTTGTGGTGGGTTGTTGATTTGGAGTAAGCAGGTGGCTTGCATGGTGATATAAGGTAGTCTACTTTTCATTATTGGGAGTGTTGATTGTTATTTCTTTAAAATGTGTTCTTAGTTGGCTAGAGATTGAATTTTTCTTTTGTGCTTGTTTTATGTCTTTCATGGAAAATATGATTTGTAAAAGTGGCCAAAAGGCCATTTGGCAATAATTGAGAAGCATGAGATACATACTTGTGGTTCCAAAAGCTAAGCCCAAACGGTTGATCTCCTTGTAAGAATTAAAATTTATATATTAGTAACGTGCCAAAAAATAATCAAACTTCAATCATTTTGCGTTTTGAAGTAGAAGTAAATGTGTTTCAACACCATCACTCTATTTTTCTGAATGTAATGACATTGTTGTTGGAAAAAAAATAATGGAAAGCCAGCAGACATGACAAATAATAAATGATTTTTTTTTTTTTTTGTGTTGGACAAATAAGTAAATAATAAGATGCACCATATTTTAGGGTTAATAATATGGTGCTAGACCCCGGAGGACATTAGTTGTGGTTCAATTTGTCAAATCTAATAATTGCATGCTTATGTAAACAAGTTGTTGATCTTTGCATTCAGCAGTCCTATATTTGCTGATTTCCTCAAGCTTAGATCACCATTCTATCACCAAAATGGCATTAGGGTTTTCCAGGCAAACATGCACCATTTTTGGCATTAGAAAGTCTAATACATTGGATATGAAAGCTAAACTTTTTGACACTTTTGTGGTGGAATTTTCACATTTCTATTAACATAGAATTGTCAAAATTTGTTAGTAAAATGAGTCACAAACACGCACATCAAAAGCCTGTAAATGTGATGTGTGATAAATTATTAATGAGAAGAACCTTATATCTCACTTTACTCTTGATAGTGTAGTCAAAGATTGTTATATATGTTTTTTGCCTTTATAGCCACTCAGGAATTAGTTTCCTTTTAGCAAAATAAGACAATTGGGTTTATTTTAATTTGAGAAAGAAGTAGAAGAGAGGGGAAGGAAAGATGGAGAGACATAAAATATTGTGTTTTGTAAGGCATAGTAATTGATTGATACTAGGGAAGTTTGCTTTTATGTACTAGTTGAAGAGTGGTGTCACTTTTGCTAAGCAGTTTTAAGTTTGTTAATTATAAGTGACTTTATGAGTGAACTGAATAAGTTGGATAGGGCAACATGAGAGTGCCCACTTGAAGGAAATAAGTTTGAAAGATGTAGCTTATTTAATTGAACTTATTTAAGGGTTCTGTTAATATAGAATGTAATATCTAAAACATGTTTCTCGTATAACTTAATGTATTGCTTGGGTTAAGGTTTGAACCTTTTCTCTACACTTTTTACCACACTAGTCTAAATACCTTACTGCAATTCAAGGTTGTGTTTGGTGTCAGACCTACTCATTATTGGTCTGGACTGTGTGGTAAAAAGACTTGTTTTACTTAGTGGGGAGCTACTCTGGCTTGCCTTTTTTGGACCATTTGGAGGGAAATAAATTTGAGAGTTTTTGAAGGAATAGAATGTTCAAATGCTTAATTGAAATCTCAAATTTTGAGTGTGTTTTAATTGCTAATGTGGCACTTGGTAGTGATACTATTGATATTGTGTCATTCAGCTACTAACTCTGTTGTTTAGTACACTAATCCATTGTGTGTTTCTTAATTCGTAAGATGGTGATGGTGATGGTGATTCTGAAGTGGATATCCAGTCTCCCGATGCTTAGCACTTATCATTTGATGATACACAATAGGCGATACTTTGGGCACCTTAGAGTAGTTACTATGATATTTTGATATTTATAATAAAGTTTCAAACTTTGATATATATGTACACATCATAGTTGGAAACTTTATTATAACATTCTAGACAATTAGAATTTATTCTTTTGTGCAGGACATTCTATATAGTTAGAATGTATTCTTTTTTGTAGGACATTGTACATAGTTGTTTAGAATGTATTATTTTGTTCATAACATTCTAGGCACTTGGGATGTATTATTTTGTGTATAAAATTCTAGACATTTGGAATGTAATTATTGATATGGTGTAATTAAATATATTTAATTTCTTGCTTTATTATGGTATGGTATTTGCTATTGGAAAATATGAATTGTAGTTCATTACAGTTGCTATAAAATATATATTTTAGGTACATTACAAGTGCTAAAAAAATTTAAATTTTTTTTTAAAAAAAAAAAATGACCTATACCAACGCTTTTGAAAGCACTGGCATAGGTCCTTTTAAATTATATTGATTCGAGACCTATGTCAGCGCTTTCAAAAGCGCTGGTATAGGTCTTTTTAAATTATATTGATTCAAGACCTATACCAGTGCTTTTTAGAAAGCTAGAATAGGTCCTACCTATGCCAGCACTTTCAAAAGCACTAGTATAGGTTATATTCACATTTTCGTAAAGGCTATCCCGACACAAGTAAAAATGCTGGAATAGGGTCTGAAAAGCGTCGGGACCTATCCCAGCGCTTTTGAAAAGTGCTGGTACAGGTCCGGCGACCCCGGGATAGGAATTTTGACCTTATCCCAGCGCTTTTTAGGGCTATCCCAGTGGTTTTCAAAACGCTGGGATAGCCCCGTTTTTTTGTAATGATTGCATTAACGTGGTTTCGCTTCTTTGGCCTAGCCAACATCTATGATGAAAAGTCTAGGATAGCAGTACTATTACTATTAAGTTTTATGTTGCGCAATGAATCTATTGAAAGATATTCATAATAGGCTAAATCTTAGATTAGGCCGGCCGTGGTGCTACTGTTGTATATATAGGTACATACATGTGAAAGTTCACTTAGTGTGTAAAACACTAATGAATGTTTAGACTCCCAATTTCAAAATAAACAAAACAAGCTTATTCTCAATCAAAATATGTGTGGAATGATAAGTACAAGCAATACCCAAATAAACAAACTACTTTAAACCATAATTAATAACAACACAACAACAATTAAAGGTAAAGAATAAGGGTAAGAGAGATGCAAATACAAAGATAACACCAACACGTGTTATCAAAGAGAAAACCGAAGAACTCAGCGAAAAATCTCTCCGCCGCCCTCCAAGCGGTGAAATGATCCACTAAAGAATAAAGCTGGAATACACGAATAGCAATAGACCCTCCAAGCCTAATCTACCCAATGCACCTAAGCCCTCCAAGCTTCTTGCTCCAACAAGGTTAAGCCTAATTGCGTCTTTTTTAGCTTTCCGGACCCCGCAATAAGCCCATTGCATCAACCAAATAAATTGGTCATCTCTGAATTGCTTCCCAAGCACCAAATTACCTCCTCACTGATATGGGTATGGTGAGATAAGAATTTGGCTAATGAACCTCTCAAGGGTATGTCAATAGAGAAGGTGATAGTAGAGAAATTTGGAGAATCAAATGTCTAAGATTGTGGATGAGTCAATCTTCTTTTTCTCTAGGGTTTCTCTCTCAAAATTCCCTCTAGAAGCTATCTACATTTCGTAAGGGTATCTATAGTAGGGTACGTGAGGAATGTGAAAAGACATTTTTCTATAAAACAGGGTGTTCTAGCGACTCACTCGCTATTGGGATGAGTCACAAGTTTGAGTTGCAAGATAACTGCCAAGCCAGAATGTCCTTTTTGTCTTGTAGTGCTCTAGCTGTCGTGACCCTTTAGTTTCCTACATACTTCACACATGTGGCATGTTGGCAAGTTGCTAGTCGCGAGAACCTCTCTGAATTCATACACACTTAAATTCTTCACACTCTCTCACACACAACCCTTACATGATCCCCACCTAAATACAGGTTATCTAATTGCCAAAATACAAGCAAATTTGGCACGGAATAAAGCCAATATATGATTGAATAAATTCAACCTTACAACAGGAATAGGTTGTAGTAATAATATTTAAGTTTGGAGAGTATTGTTTGATAAAGATGATAAAATAAAAATTCAAATTCTAGAATTTTCTAAGTGAAAATTTGAAATTCAAGTTTTTTGATCGATTGAAGATTTGCTCGATCGATTGAAATGATGAGGAAAATAATCCTAAAGTTTCTGCCTGACTCAATTGGTGTTCGATTTCTCTTCCATCGATCGAAAAGAGCCTTCAATTGATGCTCGATTTCTCTCGATCGATCGAGGCTTGTGAAAACTAAGTTTCTACAGAATTTTTTGATAACTATTTTGAATGTTTGAAAATGTTTCAAGCTTTGTGAACAATTTTATGAAACATTTTAACTCTCCATACGTGTCTTTTGAAGAAATATAATCATATGGGTATAAATAGTGTTTATATTCACTTGATATCAATCTTTTTCACTCCCAAAAGTTAGTTAAGAAAAGAAACACAAGAAATCTTGTGGGTTTTCTCCAAAGATGCTATCTGTAGAATCCAACAATTTGGTTGTATCCTTGGAACAAGTTGTGGTAAACCTTTAGCAAGAATAGTGTGGGGGCAAATATTGTCTAAGGATAATAATTTTGTGCCTCCAAATTATTTAATTTTCTGTTTATCTTTTGTGTTCACTTTGTTCTATCTTGATTACTTTGTGTATTATCCCCAACAGTTACATGTTACACACACCTTCATAACATGATTTTATGTTCTCTGTGGGGAGTTCTAGCATACATTTTAAGCCATGACCCCCTTGTTTCTGCCTTGGTTATCTTGTTTGTGTAGCTTGGACTGCTCATATGTATGACATAGTTGTTGGGAGATTAATGCCTGTTTGAGATGCACTTATAAGTTTGCTTATTGCTTATTTTTTTTCTACTATTTGTGGGTCTTATGCGAGTCACATACTTATTTTATTTAATTTTTATCTTTTATTTATAGTACTTTCAACAAAAGTTAGATAAGTTGTTTCTAAACAGAGACAATAGGCTTATTTGTGTTTATTTGTATTTCAATAATCTCATTTACCAATCTCAAACCAAAAAAAAAGGTGTGAGAGAAAGAAAGAATAACAAAAGTAGTAAACATAATTTGACACGGGCCAAACGGTTGTTTATTTGACATTTCCTCACAAGAGCCTTTTATCTTTCAGGAGCATGTCATATTGTCATGAGCACACAACAAGGTTTCAAAAGGAAACTAGCACTGTGCTGAAGAAAATCAAAGAGAAATTGATATGGGACAGAGTCACACACATAGAGTCATTATTTAGATCTTTGAGGAAACTTCTATGAAATGACTTCAATCCAGAAAAAATTCTTAGATACTCTTGAAATTTGGAGAAATTGTGCTCCTTCCTCTTACATTCATAGTGGACCCTACTATGAATATAACGAGTAGAGAATCCATTATAAATGTAAAAGAAAAGAGCATCATTCTCCATACTTTAAAAGTGCTTAAAAATTACTCTAAACATGGTAGCAATTTTCTCAAGCAAGTTTCAATTGTTATTTACTCCTTCGCCAAGTTTATTCAATAAAGTAAAGCTTGAGTTATTATCTTTCGTTAATATTATTCAATATACAAGTTCAGCTTTAGGCCTAGCTAGTTTACTTTCGTACAGGTAAAGAAATTTAAGTTCCCTCCATATATAGCAGAACATTTATATGAACTGAACCATGCTTTTCACAAGCTTCATGTGACTGCTCTAATGTTTTCACTTCCTGCCTAACAAGTTTTCTAAACTCACTCGTATATTATGTAGTGTTTGATTGATGAGAGTGGGAATAAGTATGGGCAGAGAGTAATTCGGTAAAAAGTTTAATGTCATGGAGAGTTTGCTCCCAGTCCCATACCTCCCATCAAAAGAATGATAATGATTACGATCTGATAGCACTGACGAATAACTCGTCCAAAAAGAGAATAAGAAAAAAATCCATATGACTACTAGCTATTTCTAGCGATAATCACACAATTCCAATTACAAAATTACATGATTAATTATAATAAGGCAACTCGTTTTTAGTGCTTAGATATGCTTTCAAAAACTGACATCAATTTAACAGTTACAAAGTGGATATATTCTATTGTAATATTTAATTCAAATCATAAAAAATAATCAATTTCAAATGGAGAGAATCTGTTTTCCTATCCTAATAGGCCTAAAACCATTAACATATTTATTTAATCCAAATTGGATGGTGACCCAAGGCTAAATAAGAAATAAAAATATATATATAACTAAGTTTAAGCGATCGTAATATATATATATATATATATATATAAATTAATTAAATGAAGGCAAACCTAAATTACTACTTCAAAAATAAAGCCTAAAAATATAGAAAAATAATAAGAAAACACAAAATAAAATGCAGATGTCATAAAATGTTGTCAAATTTTTACTAAATAAAATTCTATTATATTAGATTTTAAAATTCTATAAACAAAAGCATATCTCACATTGTATGGATATTGCATATATATTGATCTCCCTAATTACTCCAATCCCTTCTATTATAATCTAAGCTAGTACTTAAAACTCTATTTTCATTCAAAAGTCCAACATCAAATTCATTATAATTAAACTCCTCTGTTTTCATTACTCTATTTATTCAAAAAAAACATTACTACCAAAGACTTATAGAGGTGATTTTTTGTGCAGAATTATAAAACCAATGGACATGCAACTTGACTGAGTTGTACGGGGTTAAAAATAAAATAAAATAAAATAAAAAACCATCAAGTCTTATTGGATTTTATCGGTTTTATCGGTTTAATTGTATAAGTAATCTAATTAAACAACAAGACTAACTTAAGTTTTGATTCACTAGATCATTGATCCGACCGGACTCACTAATCCGAGTTTAATAACCATGAGCATTAAACCAAATCACTTAGGAATGATTATGCCATTATTATATGCGTTGATAGATCAGTATGGTCTATCGAAAAGAAAGACAGATGAGTATGGAAGTCAACTAATGTCAAAATATGGTTCACCTGATAAACAATTTCTGCATCTTCTACTAGTAGTATGACAAGCACATGATAAGTAAAAAGGAAAAAATGACAGATATGAGATACCCAACAATATAACATGCCTGTTTAATCAAAAAAACCAATAACATGCCTGAAGTAATAAGGGATGGGGATGTGTGTAAAGTAATTTTTAGTTAAAATGTAAAAGTACATTATAATTCTCTTCTCTTAAGGTTAGGATTTGATTTATTCTCTTATCATAAGTTTAGGATTTGATTTTTAGGAAAAGTTAACTAATGTCATAAGAACATTGATTTAGAAAATATTTTTAGAAACTTTTTATGTGAAAGGAAAAAAAAATAATTGATTTGATTAACAACTATTTATATTTTCCATAAAAGTGATATTAAAACTTTCCTAAAATAGTTTAATAACAAATGCCTTAAGGGCTCCTGTTAACTAGGAAAAAGTATTTTGTATCAAATGATAACACGTTATCTCTATCAAAATCCAATAAACGAGAGACATGTGTGCAAAAATAACTACCCACTAACACATGTCTTTTAATTGTCAGTGGGTTAGTTTTTTTTTGCTGACATGTCTTATACTAATTGGATTTTGATACCATTGACATGTTATCATTAGATACCAAATACCTTCTCATTAACTAGATCCATATTTTTTTTTTTTGGTAATCATACCACATAGAAATGAAGTATTTTTTGTTTCTAAATTCCTTAAAAAAAAAAAAAAAAAAAGAGATTTATGTGAATATAAAAAGAGGTATTTTAGTGCAAAAAATAGACAAGACAAAGATGCATTAATTTGGTTTTTGATTCTTTTTGAATTAATTTTGATAAATAATGATTAATTAGGGACCATAAATGCATAGATGCATCAATTTGGTTTTTGATTTTTTGCATTAATTTTAATAAGGGTCACAGTAATCGATGTCCTTAAGGTAATTGTTAATAAATCATAATAGAATAGTTTTAAAACCACTTTTATGAGAAATATAAAAAACTGTTAACAACATTGTTTTATCATTTTCCCAATAAATATTTTTTAAAAATAGTTCCTAAACCAATGACATAAGGACATTGGTTAACATTTCCATTTTAATAAAGGGTATGTTAATGGATGTCCTTAGGGCAATTGTTAATAAACCATATTTAAAAAGTTTAACACCACTTTCATGGAAAATACTAAAAATTGTCACAAAAATTAATTTTTTTATTATTTTTCATAAAATGTTTCTAAAAATAATTCCTAAACCAATGTCTTTAGACATCCGTTAACATTTCACTTTGATAAATAATGATTGATTAGGGACCATAAATGCATAGATGCATTAACTTGGTTTTTTTTTTTTTTTGCATTAATTTGATAAATAATGATTAATTAGGGACCATAAATGCATAGAGGCATTCATTTGGTTTTTTATTTTTTTTTTTTTTTTGCATTAATTTTGATAAATAATGTATAATTAGGGACCATAAATGCATAGATGCATTGATTTGGTTTTTAATTTTTTTCCTTAATTTTGATAAATAATGATTAATTTAGGACCATAAATGCATAGATGCATTAATTTGGTTTTTGATTTTTTTGCATTCATTTGATAAATAATGATTAATTAGGGACCATAAATGCATAGAGGCATTAATTTGGTTTTTTTTTTTTTTTTGGCATTAATTTTGATAAATAATGTATAATTAGGGACCACAAATGCATAGATGCATTGATTTGCTTTTTTATTTTTTTTCCATTAATTTTGATAAATGATTAATTAGGGACCATAAATACATAGATGCATTAATTTGGTTTTTTATTTTTTGCATTAATTTTAATAAAGGGTATGTCAACAGGTGTCCCTATGCCAATTGTTAATAAATAAATTCTAACAAATGCTCTTAGAATAATGGTTAACAATTTATTTAAAGAAAGTTTTTATGGAAAAATGAAAAAAAAAAAGTAATTAATATTTTGACAACTTTTTCCATTTCTCATAAAGAGTAATGTTACAAACACAAACTATTTTACAATATTTTTAGAAGATGTTAATGTGGCTAATCTCTTATTGGTTTTCATTTAAGTCCACCATTAATATCATTTTTTTCATTTACAAATAATCACTCACCACATCAGCAGTTTGTAAAAAATTTTATAAAATAGTTTGTATCTCTAGCATTATTCTTCCCATAAAAGTGGTGTTAAAACTTTTCTAAAATAGATTATTAACCATTGCCTTAAAGACACCCGTTAGTATGACCCATACATTAATACCTCTTTGGGTCTGTTTAGATACCGCTTATTGCTGAAAACTGAAAACTTATTATTGAAAACATTGTAGCAAAATAATTTTTCAATGTATAAATAGTGCCATGGAACCCAGTTTTAAAGTTAGATTTGTGTTTTTTCGTATTTGCATATCCCGTGAACAATGCGCAGGACCCAACCAAAAAAACGCAGACGCACAAAACGCCACTCCTACCACTATCCAAACTCATGCTTTATATTCACATAAATGGCATTTTTTAAGGAATTTAGAAACCAAAAAAAAACTTCCCTATGTGATATTATTACAAAAAAATTAAAAATAATATGAATTTGGTTAACGAGAGCTCTTAAAACATTTATTACTAAACCATTTTAAAAGAGTTTTAATATAATTTTTATAAGAAATATAAAAAATTGTTAAAAAATCAAATACTTTTTTTTCTTTTAAAGTAAAAAGTTTTTGAAAATACTTTTTAAATCAATGCCTCATCATCAGTTAACTTTTTCTGAAAATCAAATACTAACTTCATAAGATACTTTTACATTTTAACTACCTATTAAAATCACTTTGGAATTTACACACATCCCCATCCCTATTACCTCAGGCATGGTTTTTTTTGAAACCCGTCAGGCATGTTAATTATATTGTTAGGTATCTGTCATTCCTTTTTACTTACCATGTGCTTTTCATGCTAGTAGAAGATGCAGAAAGTCTTTATCGGGTGAACTATATCTTGACATTAGCTTACTTCCATACTCATCATCTATCTTCTTTGTTTTTGATATAACATACTCATCTATCAACGCATATAATAACGGCATAATCAATCCCAAGTGATTTGGTTTAATGTTCATGGTTATTAAACTCAGATTAGCGAGTCCGATCAGATCACTGATCCAGTGAATCGGTACTTAAGTTAATCGGTTGTTTAATTAGATTACTTATACGGTTAAACTAATAAAATCCAGTAAGACCCAATGGGTTTTTTGAAACCCGTGCAACTCAGACAAGTAGTCCATTGGTTTTATAATTCTGCACAAAATCATCTCTATAAGTCCATGGTAGTACTGTTTTTTGAATAAATAGGGTAATGAAAATAGAGGAGTTTAAATGAATTTGATACTGGATTTTTTTATGAAGATAGAGTTTTAAGTACTAGCTTAGATTATAATTCATGGGATTGGAGTAGTTAGGGAGATCAATATATATGCAATATCCATAAAATGTGATTTTGGAGCTTGAGATCTGCTTTTGTTTATTGAATTTTAAAACCTAGTGATGATGCCAAAATCGTCAGTTGGATCACTCATTCAATCCAGAGCATTAGACAATCTTGTAAGACCTGCAAGATAAAAGATAGATAGATAGAAGAGACCACCGGGTTGCTCCCAGTAGGGGAGTCTCCGATGCTTAAGTTAGTATCCACCCCTATCTTTCCTATATAGATAGTGTTTTATAGTAGTTTTTCTGACATACCTTGGCAAATGGACAGATTGTCTCTTTTATAGGTGAATTAGGTAGCTGTTGAACATAAATGAGGGTGATTATTACCCTAATTGTACGTTCTTTGTCTTGATGAGAGAGTTTAAGGCCTTTGATGATCGTTATTGAATGTGTTGGACAGTTACTCATCTATCTTTGATGGCCTACTAATGATGCAATGACCATCCATTAAGATGGACGACCTTAATAATTTTTATGGACTCATCAATTGCCCCCCATTCCCAAGCCTGATTTTGTTTTGTACTAGTGAAGCTTTGGGAATATTCTTGACATGTTTAGATTCAGACTTCTTTATCTTCAACAACTTTCTTCTTCAAGAATGGTAGTATTTTTGTGATGACTTCTTAGTATCTGCCTTTTGAAGGTCTTTTTTGGACATTCGAGGGATCATAGCTTGATTTTGAAAGTGAGCTAATTTCTTTGGACGACCATTTTTTATCACTGCTGAAGAGCGAGATGATTTCTCTAGACGACCATTTTTGGTCACTTCGATGCTTCTTCTTTCATTCATTTTCTGGTTGTCATGTTTGATATTCTTGATTTGCGTGTGACTTGTGTTTGTGTGAGAATCCTTGTTTGCTTACACTCGTCTAAGGGTATTTAGTCACTTAGCCACTTTTAGGTGACTTACATCCAATTACGAAGCTTCGTCATTTAGACTTCGTCAACGATTTACATCAATCTAGCGGAATCTTGTCCCTTTTTCTTTTTTCTTTTTTTTTTGGGGACGTACATTCATTTAAGGAATCTTGTCACTTAGGCTTCATCAGTGATTTACATCCGTCTTGGCGGAATCTTATCACTTAGCCATTTTTTGGTGACTTACATCAGTTTATGGAATCTTGTCACTTAGGCTTCGTCAGTGATTTACATCCGTCTTAGCGGAATCTTATCACTTAGCCATTTTTTGGTGACTTACATCTATTTAAGGAATCTTGTCACTTGTTGCCGGAAAGATTCCTTAATGCTATGTCGTTTTGGACCTTCTTGAGGCCATGTTGATATCTGCATTAAGTAGCGCATGCATTTACCAAAATTTGTTTAAGCAAGAATTTCAAAAAAATTCATACATGAATAATGAGCTACCAATGGCCTTGTTGGGCATTTTTCTTATTGTGCTAATATTCTAATTTGACCAATTATTCTCTTGTAATCCTATAGTTTTACCTCTTTTGTAATTCATCTAGCAGTAAATACATTTTTGCATGAAACCTTATGACATTTACAAAAATAAGCATTGTGACTATAATATTTCATGTGAATAGTTAGCTGTGAAATGCTAGGGGGTAAAAGTTACATAGTTGCTAATCATAGTGCATAAACATTATCAAGAGAATAATTAACGTACTATAATACACTTCCTCTTATTGCTTCCCATTTAATTCATTCAAAACTGGACTTTTTCACAATTAATTCTAATCGTCATTATTCCAAGAATATTGATAATCTTAAATAATCACGTATAGCATTCATCACAATTGTTGTGCTTTATGCATTTGATGGGTTTTCTAAAAATTTCATCAATTTGCAAAACCAAAAAAAAACCTATATACCTTTTTTATTTATTGATTATTTATGCAAGTTTGATATGTACTCATTTTTAATAAGATAATCACTCGCATCGCTAGTTAAATGCACACAAATATCAAAAAAGAAAGAAATAAATGAGTTACCTTAGATGACGACATTATGCTGCCATATACCTCGATCTTTTCATTGTTGAGATCTTCATGACGAGCTTTTGTCCTTTAAGACTTGTTAAGCTTAACATGATATTCAATGTCTAAAGCCTAGGTCTCTTTTGCTTCAATCTTTTGAAAATGAAAAAACTAGGCCATATTGTTGCCCTCTGTTCAGACATGAAAGGTGCAATTCTTATCTGACAACAACCAGAGGAATTGCCTATCATGGTTTGAACTTGTATTTTCCTTTCTTTGGGCTTAATCTTATTTTTTATGGGAGTGCTTTGACCATGGTCATTTAAGACAACTCACTTCGATAGAGCTAGTTGTATTTTGTTAGGAGTGACAATATACAAATAGGCAATTGCATGTTGCACAATAATTGATGTCATTCGACAAAGCGTACTCTATATAAATCACAGAGAAGTATTATATGATGTATAAAGAATGAAACTATTGACTATCTGCTTCTTTAAAGTGTTGAGACTAAAGTAGAGATCGTCAATTATTTTGATACTCTTATTCTCGACCGGTTTCTCTTTGTATTTATAAATTTTTTCTTTGGTAGACTCACATTTAGCAATCTTTGTAAGGCTATTTCCCATGTAGTTGACCTTTGTCATAAGATTACTATTAAACTTGGTAGTCCACCGATGTTTCGGGTAATTCAACCAATTGGCTGAACCCCTCATGCACATTCTGTTTGAATCTATATGAGAGTAGATATATATATATATATATATACAATCCTTTTTGACCTTGCTCAATGGGTAGTTAAAAATCAAAATAACACAGCATTGCAAATATTAAAAGGTAAAAAGAGATGAATTATTAAATAAAACGCAATCCATCACTTTCTGCTTTTGAGAACAACCAATAGTCATCTTAGGATTTGGCTTCTCTTTCTTAACATCCATATATTATTATGGTATTTAGAGTGATGATGCAAAAGATTAATTTTGTATTTAATTGGTAATTTATGTAATGCCTTAAATGTAAACTATATACGTTACACTTGACAATTAAGTTTTAGAAAGTTAATAGGAGGAAGAGTAAGGTTTTAATTACCTGTCGGCGTTGGAGACTTTTTTAGAAATTGAATATCTAAGCCCACCTTTGCAAGGATGTTAGAACATTCATGCTTGGCTTGGAACCACTTTGCGCACATAACGAGTGACCTGGATGTGTGTATGGGATTTTTGGTATCCTTTTAAGTTGATTCCTTTTCAACGAGCTCTTCTTTGTTGGGTTGATATTGGCTTCAAAGCTACTAGGGCTTGATTCACCATTTGTGATGTCAAAGGAATTTTCACAATCTTTGGTTGTATTCCCCTTTTCAACTTAAGACTTTTTGATCTCTTTTTTGGCTGTTTCTTTTTGACAAGTTCTCATTCTAAAGCTTATAAACTTAAGGATATAGGTCCAGTAAACAGTCTAATACTTTTATTGTGCAAAGTGTTAGACTTAGAGTAGCATTGTCAAGTATAAAATTCACAAATGTTATTAACCACAAGTACATAAAATTTGTTGTGGCTTATGGGTGGTTGATGCATCCGTAACATAGTCTTTAGCATAGTATACCTTAGCACATTTGCATAACACAAATATATATATATATATATATATATATGTGCATAACATAAAGAAAATGTAATTTAATTCATTCTGAGCACTAAAATAATGGCTTAATTTGTGAAAGTATGATGCTCAAATATATAGAGACCACAAGAGTTTCCATGAAACCATGTGGTGGATTTGTGGATGCATCATATGGCCGCTTCGATTGAATCATACATGTGGAAAGTGTGACACTATTGAAAGTCCCACATTTTTTCCCTTTGAACGTTGCTAGAAGGCATGGTCATGTATAGATGGAAGGAACCATTTAAGTTCTCCATTCTCAAAATCAAAGCAACATGTATTTGTACATGGAAAAGTTTGAACAGTAAATTCAGCATGTTCTATTATGGAACATTTCAACATATAAAATCTCATAATATTTTTTAAAATGATTTTTGCTTAACAATTGTCGTATTTCTATAAGGACTGAAGTTTGTAATTCTTTGGGTCTTTCAACCCTAGTCCCACCTTGCATTCATTTCGAAAACTATTCTGTGTGTAGGGCCGAATAGGCCATTTTTGCATTTTACTCCTAATGCTCTTTTTATTATAAATCTTTTCAGATTGTTCTTTGAAAAAGGATGTATCATTGGTCAATTGACAAACTAATAACTCATGCATAACGTATACTTTTTCTATTTCTATATTTATCTTTTACAGTTGTCATCAATAAATAAAAATAAAAATTTGGTGGATGGCCCTATGATACAGCTTTGCTACTCGTGAATATCAACCAAGATATTATTAGTGTGTTGTGTACCATTTATTTTCCTTCTTTAGTGTACCATTAATTTGACACCATTAAAAGGACACAAATGGTTTGTTTTAGTTATAGTAGGAAATAAAGCTTTTTACAAGCCATAACAATGATATCAAGGTTAGAATGTTTGACTTATATTTGGGCTTTAATGGTGGGGGATATTAAAGAGAAAACGGTGAGATTCTTTGGTGTCTGACCTCTTGACATTCTCTTTTCCCTTGCCATATATAATATATTTATATATATACGTTGTATTCTTTGAACATGCATAGGTTGTAGCTATAAATCCTCACAGTTGTACAGCTGTTCAAATCAGACTTTAACACCCAAAATTGGAATCTTAAATTCATCAATCAAGGCTATTTTAAAGCTAGTATATTTTTTCTTGAAATATTTCTATTCTTTATATTTTTATTTTTCCTCAAATTGATTAATTCTAATTCACGCTATTCTATTGACTATTGTAGATTTTTTTTATCAACACTTAACGTGGAGCTAATTCTTTAAGGAAAGAAAAGTGTAGCATGAAATAAACTTAACGCTATTCTATTGTCTAGCCTTAACGTGGAGCTAATTTTTTATCAACACTTAACGCTATTCTATTGTCTAGCCTTTTCCTTTCAAGGAAAGAAAAGTGTCTAGTAATTTCTTTCATTAATTCTTTAACTCCTTGAC
This sequence comes from Quercus wislizeni, assembly GCA_023055345.1. Classification (NCBI taxonomy): domain Eukaryota; kingdom Viridiplantae; phylum Streptophyta; class Magnoliopsida; order Fagales; family Fagaceae; genus Quercus; species Quercus wislizeni. The sequence continues at coordinate 4,917,150 of JALGQJ010000015.1, read as the reverse complement.
GCATAAGTGTCTTTTGAGGGTAGTCTAGCATGAAATAAACTTAAATTCTGTTTGCAAATAATGAGATGAAAATAACTCATCTGACCTGAAGACCCAAGAATTGGGTCACGCTGTTGTGATTTGTCTAGGTTGCTTCTAGAAATTTGGAGATGAAAATTCTATATCTCCTTCCAAAGGTCACTCAATGCTCCTTTTGACGACGCACTTGCTACTTGACAACGACCAAGGAGATGGCCTATAGTCACTCGATCTTGAGATGCTTTCGGGTGATCTCATTGTCGTCAATTAGTTTCACCAAATATTGCAACTATGGTCATGCTTTGGGTTTGCCTTGCATCGAAGACATTATTGGTCACTGCTTTTCTCTGACTTCAGCCACTGCCGCTTGGAATGGTAGTTTTCCTAAACCTTTCTCGGATCCTTCGTAATCTGTATTTCTTGATTTCTTCCCACATAAGGGAAGAATAACAATCCCCTGAAAGAGACAATGATGAAAAGGGGTTTCATGGAGGAGATCTTGCAAATTTTCGACTAAGCGACCCTTTTGTTGCAGGAAGAGCTAGATGACTAATCTCCCCACAGAAGGCACCAAACTGATGATGCCAAAATCGTCAGTTGGCTCACTCATTCAATCTGGAGCACTAGATGATCTTATGAGACCTGCAAGATAAAAGATAGATAAATCGAAGAGACCACCGGGTTGCTCCCGATGGGGGAGTCTCCAATACTTAAGTTAGTTTCCACCCCTATCTTTCCTATATAGACAGTGTTTTATAGTAGTTTTTCTAATGTACCTTAGCAAATGGACAGATTGTCCCTTTTATAAGTGAATTAGGTATCTGTTGGACATAAATGAGGGTGATTATTACCTTAATTGTAACGTTCTTTGTCTTGATGAGAGAGTTTAAGGCCTTTGATGATTGTTATTGAATGTGTTGGACGGTTACTCATCTATCTTTGATGGCCTACTAATGATGCAATGACCGTCCATTAAGATAGACGACCTTAATATTCTTATGGACTCATCACCTAGTATAATATTTAGTAAAGACTTTATGACATCATCTTTTTATTTTATGTTTTCTTATCATGTGTCTAGATTTTTAGGCTTTATTTTTAATTAGTAATTTAGGTGTGCCTTTATTTAGTTTATATATTTATATTATGATTTCTTAAACTTAGTTTTATATATATATATATATATATATATATATATATATATATATATATATATATATATATATATATTCTTATTTAACCTTGGGTCACCATCCAATTTGGATTTAATAACTATGTTAATGTTTTTAGGCATATTAGGATAGGAAAAAAGATTCTCTCCATTTGAAATCGATTAATTTTTATGATTTGGATTAAATATTACAATAGAATATATCCATTTTGTAACTATTAGATTGATGTTATTTCTAAGTCTTATTCGATTTATGATTTTTTTCTATGTAATTAATTAATTATACTACCACATACTCTTGGTGCAATGGTCACTCTACAAGTGTAAGTGTTTGTGGGGGGCAAAGATCAGGGTTCAAATCTCTAAAAGGAAACTTCACACATGTATATACTTAGATTAGATTAGAGTAGAATTGCTATCTTGTATCAAAAATAAATGAATAAATAAATAATTATACAATGTGTATTGAACGAAAATGATTACACTCATCCAATGATACCTAAGAGCACAGCATTGGGGGTGTAAACACCCCCCAGTTGCTATTTTACAACCTAAGCCACCCAAAACCTACTCTTTCCAGGTTTGTAAACTTAAAAAATTTTGCAACCTATGAATTGTAAGGTTGCATATATATGCAACCTTACAATTCATAGGTTGTAACAAAATATATTATTTTAATATGTGGTCGATTGTGAAGAGAAAAAGTGAGTGAGGGAAAAAAAGAGAGAATAATACTTTTTATTATTTTCTTAGGTAATTTATATTATTTTATTGGATTATATGTAAAAATAAAAATTGGGATGTAGGATGAGTTGTAAAATAAGTTGATAAAATAGATAAAGTAGTGTTTAAGGATACAAAATATGTTTTTCTTTTTTTTTTCTTTTTTCTTTTTTTTTCCATCCTTTGATGCTAATGCTCTAAGCTAGAGCATTCCCATCAAGTGTATCAAATGCCAAATATTTGGCATTTGACACACCAAACTCTAAAAAACCACCTTCATCAAGTGTTTTAAATGCCATAATATTTGGCATTGATGAACAATGAAATCTCAAATTTGAGACCGCACTGTTCACAAATTGTAAAACTTATATTATTATTTTTTTCAAGTGGGGCCCACTTTCTTTTCTTCTTTCTATTTCTGTCTCTCATTTTCGTTTCTTCTCATTTTCGTTTCTCATTTCTATCTTGCTCTGAGCCAACCATTTCTCTGCTCTCTCTCTCCATCTGCTCGACATCTCTACCTCCCTCTCCAATGAAACCCAGGTCGGAGCATCAAGCCAAGCCGATCTCTATCACAGCGATTTCTTTTTTTTTTTTTCTTTTTTTTAGTTTGTGATTTGATGGTAGATTCGGCAGTGATTGTGTGGGTTTGTGATTTGGTTTTGGATAGGTATGGTTTGTGGTGGGCCGATGGTGGTGGGTATTTGTTTAATGGTTTTTTGCGGTGGACTGGTGGTGGTTGATGGTGGGTGGGTATGAGTTTTATGGTTTGGTTTTGGGTTTAGGTTTGGGTTTGTGATTTGATTTTGGGTTTGTTTTTCTTTGTGATTTTGGTAGTTGGGGGTTGAGGTTGTGCGCCGTGGTGTTTGGCTATGGGTGTGGTTTTGGTGATGAATTTTTGGCCGTGGATGGTGATGGGTCATAGGTTTGGTTGGGTTAATTAGTTGGGTATGGGTGGTGGTGGGTGGTGGTGGGTTTTGTGGTGGGTGGTGGGTTTTGTGGTGGCTGTTGTGGTTGTTGGTATTGGGGTGAGGCTGGGCTACAGTGGTGGCTGGCAGTGGCTAGCTATGTATGGGTTATGCCGTAGGTTGAGAAAGATTAAGAGACAGTGGGAGAGAGAGATAGAGGGAGAGTGAGAAATAATAATAATAATAAATGAATAAAAATATTAAAGAAAGAATATTTAAACGAAGTTGTAAAAAAAATAAAATGTGTGATGTTTGGTATATTGTAAAATGAGGTGTTAAAATTTTTACAATTGTTGATGAGAATGCTCTAACATAACAAGGTGTCTTGTCTTTTCTTTTCTTTTTTTATGGGACAAGGTGTTAGTTTTTGAACGCATATCTAAGCACTAAAACTGAGTTGCCTTATTATATTTAATCATGTAATTTTGTAATTGGGGTTGTGTGATTATCGCTTGAAAGAGCTAGTAGTCATATGGTTTTTTTTTTAGGGATAATTACATATAACTCACCTGTGGTTTGGGCGAAAATTACTTTGCCTACCCGTGGTTTGAAAAGTGTCACTTAACCCACCTAAGGTATGTTTCCGTCAATCTCCGTAACCCATGTCGGTCTCTATCGTTACAAAAACACCTTTTAACCCCTAAACAGAACATAACGCGAATCAAAACACCCAAAACTCAAAAACTTTTTGAGAGAAAGTCCTGAGGTGCGATCAGCTTGTTCTTCGTGGTTTGGAGGGTCTGAAGGGGGAGAAACACTTGTTCTGCATCATCGAAGCTAGGTAAGGTATGTGTGACTGCTGTTCATCGCGACCCACCCACGTATTTGTGTCTGTTCTCGATTTAGGGTTTCAGATTTTGTTCAAGTGCGAACTTACTGTGTGAAAGTCTAAATTTCTCGGGTTCATGTGGGCATATGTGCAATGAGCAGACTTGTGTTTTGAGAACAAGTTTGAGTTTGTACAATTTTGGGAGGAGGTTCTTTGGTTGTAGCGGTTATAAGGTTGATCCTAAGTGTCCTTTCTTTGTTTAGGTTGATAACCCAACCTGTCCTCGTGGGAATGAAAATACACCTTTAGCTCTAGAGAGGATGTATAGGTTTCAGAGTGCTCTCCAACTTGCCAATGAGAGGGAAATGACAGCTCTAGAAATGGTAGAAGAAACTAGGCAAATGGCAGAAAATGCTCTTAAAAAGGAAGCCAAAGCCAAGGAGAGGGAGAAAAAGGCTCGAGCTGTTTGTGCAAAAGCTAAAGAAAATGCCATGTTTGCTGAAGAGAAGCAAAGAATGTGGAAGTTTGCATGCATTTTGTCATGGATCTTTTTTATTATTGTTATGTTGTTGTGTTTTAGCTCAATTGAGTTCTCTGGAGTGAAGAGACCTAGATTGTTGCCCTAATGTAGTTAATTGGTTAGTAGAGATAGTTATGACAATGGTGTTAATGAATTTGCATTGTAATAGCACTAGCCTACTGATGTAATGTTTTGATGTGTCAATGAATGAAGAATTGGTCAATTATTGAGTATTTTGTACATTCCATAACAACCATTCAATGAAAGAAATATTGGTCATGTCACTAGTCTGTGGGCATATAATGAAAGAAGTATTGGTCAATTATCAATGACCTGTGCATACCATAACAACCATTCCACAATAACAACCATTCCACAATAACAACTTTCATACACTATATTGGAAAAATCTACTTGGATACAATCTGTAGTAGCAATAAATAAACTTCCATATAATCTGGTTTTGACAAATAATGTTCCATACAGTTACCTGAGCATACCATAACAAACATTCCACAATAACAACTTCCATATAATCTATATTGGAAAAATCTACTTGGACACAATCTGTAGTAACAATAAATAAACTTCCATATAATCTAGTTTGGACAAATATTGTTCCATACAAACTGTAATACCACAACTTCCATATAACAACCTGGAGTGTATTGTACCTTAACTTCTAGTAAATTACAAAAAAGCACATTCCAAGGCCAGCTACATATATATATATATATACACACACATATATACACATACATATAATTGCTCAAAACAAGGTAAGTGTTTTTTACACTAATTGATAATTACAAAAAGTCAACGTAGTCTTCACAAAAAAACAAAAAGGCCCACATGTTCCCACTAGCTTTACTCTCAATGCTAGCATGCGTACCCACTAGCTTCATTCATTTCTTACCTTTACTCTTTCCTCTTTCCACCCAGTGAATTCATTTTTGGTGGCCTTTCTGTGGCAAGCTGTCCTCTAGTCCTTACACCACCAATGCTCCTATCTGCATGTGAAGGCTACAAAATAAAAAATAGATCCACTTGTTAAAAAATATCCCAGTCTACACAACCATCCAAGAAAGAGGTTACTCAACTAAGTTACCTGTGAAAAACTTGGTAGGGTATCCCAGGTCTCCTTAGGTGTGTGAAACTTTGGCTATAAGGAAGAGAACCATCCTGCTCTCTTGTGAGATGGCCTAGCTTGATTTCCTTGCTGTGAGGATGAAGGCTGAGTGGCAAACATCATGTTGTAGGTCTAGGTAGGCTACTGGGATAGTGGCTAGGGTGCAAGCTGAGGTGTAGATGTGGTACTAGGTGCAGGCACCCCTCCCTTTGCCTACAGCAAAACTCAGTTTCAATACATAAACACCTTTGTAAGTTTAAAAACAAGTTTTTTTTTTTTTTTTTTTGCCATTTAAATCCCAATTGCTCACAACTTTTTCTCTTTCAAGCCTCTGTCTCCTTTGCCATTGTGTCTCCCCAATGATGCCAACCTTGCACCCTCTTGAGTTATGCCCTTCCTTTTTGCATTTCCCACACCTTACAGGTCTATTTAGCCTACTTGCTTTGTAAGGGTTCCTAGGCTCATCAGAAGCCCTATTTCTTTGCTTGGGTGGCCTGCCTGGTAGTTTGTATATGTGAGGTGCTAGGAGAGCAGGCTATCCAGTCTCAGCCCTTTTTGACTGGCTAAGCATGGGAGGAAATACCTCCTTGTATATCCTCCATGTAAGTTTCTTTGAAATAGCATGGGTGGGTGTAGTCTTCTGGTGTCTCAGTGTTTGTATAAATGGCAGTTATGGCATATTTGCATGGAATGCCATTTAAATCCCAAGACCTACAGCGACAAGATCAACTACACGCCTCTCATACTGACTGCCTACCTCATAAAAGAAACTGCCAACTGGGGTAGCACTAAATGACTTACTTTCAACCTTCAATTTCTCCAACCTATCTTGTATGCTTGGACACAACTTTCCAACATACTTCTATATCCCTTCCCTTTATGTGTAAAGCTTAGTCATAAATCTAACCCTAATCCACTCCAACATTGTCAAGATAGGCTTGTCCCTAGACTTCAATATCATTGCATTAAAAGACTCACTCAAGTTATTTACCAAACAATCTGTTAAGGCCCTAGGAGTGAAGTGTGACCTTGTCCACTGTGCAGGTGCAATGTTTGCAAGATACTCATATGCCTTTTCATCCAAATCCCTTATATACTGCATGCATCTTTCAAACTCCCTTACTGTTGTGGTAGCAGCACACCTCCACAGTGCATCCTTCAGCTCCAATCCCTTGTGATCAACTTTGAAATTGTTGTAGATGTGTTTCACACAGTATCTATGCTCCACAGTAGGGAATAGTGTCTCTATTACAGGTATAAGCCCTTGCGAATAACCAAACAAACAAACAAACAAAACAAGTTAGTTCAGCAAACAAAGTAAACTATTCAAGTGTAACTGAACAAAACAAAACTTGCATATTTTTTGCCTATCAGAAATGAAGACCAATTGAAGCTCCTCTGGCCTCCCTATATCATCAGCAAAAATTTCCAAAAACCATATCCAAGACTCCCTGGTTTCTTGTTCCACAACAGCCATGACTACTAGAAAAATGTTGTCATTTGCATCCTTGGCAATGGTAGATAAGATTTGCCCACCAAATCTGTGCTTTATGTGACAACCATCTAAACTTATAAATGGCCTGCATCTACCTAAAAATCCTACCTTCTGAGCATTGAACCTAACATACATCCTCTTAAATTTTGGCTGGGAAGTCTCATTAGCTATTTCTGTCTGCAGTACAACCCTACTCCCCTTATCTACAATGTTTATCATTTGTGCATAGTCCCTAAGGACACCATATTACAGTTGCTCATCTTCATTGATCAAATCCTTTGCCTTTCTCTTTGACCTATACACTTGATTTACACTTAGGTCAACAAATAAATTTTGCATCACATGGTTGTGTACACCACTCACCTCCTAATTTGGATTTTTGTTAAAATCCTCAATAAATCTCTTAGCAACATAAGTTGATGTTGCTTGGCTATTTTTAAAAGACTTGGGGCAAGTACAGTTATCAGTCAAGGTCTTAATCTGAAATGTTAGCTCTCCACATATTTGAGATGCATAACATCTCCACCCACACCCATTCTTACAGTGAACTGATATCTTGGTTTTCTCATTAAGCTTGAATTTGATGTCAATGGGTTTTTTGATTGCATACTCCCTCAAAGCAGCTCTGAACACCTTTGCATTAGGAAACTTCATCTCCTTCTTCAGTACAACATTTTTCATGTCACTTTTAGCATTAAACTCTACATGTTTAGGTACCTACTCATCATCAGACCCATCCACACTTACCAAGTCATCTTCAAGGGCTGGCTTAGCTCACTCGAGGTCTGCATGGAGTGCATTGCTTGATTCTGGGGCTGTGTGGGGTGCATTGCTTGATTCTAGGGCTGTATTGGGAGCAAAACCTTGTGGAGCTGAGTTTTGAGCAACAAATATGTCATCATTAAAGTCATCCCCCTCTAGGCCTTCATTTAGCCAATCATCATCATCATCGTCTCCTTCAACATTCTATTCTTCAACCCTTGCACTAACCTCAACATCATGTTCTCCATCTCTTGCACCAATCTTAACATACTCGACATCTTCTTCTTCATCATTCTCATCATCTTCATTATAATCACTCTCCAAATCTATTTCATCCCTTATTGCATCACCACCTACACCATCATCTGCCACTCCCCCTCCATCAGGATACTCAACTGCCAATGGCTCCATATCTATGTCAGTATAAATTATGATTTTGTTAGCTGGTCATGCCATATGAAGGGTAGTCATGTTCACCACATCTACATCTGTTTCTATGGCCCTTAAATCATCTTGTAGACCACCTTCAGGAAGTAAATACCTATATCTACTGTGTTCTTTAAGAACACCAACTAGATGGCATAAATCTCGAATTTCAAAGAAACTCAACTTGTCAAGGTCAATCTCTGTCAGTGTATGTACAGACCCACCCACATATTCAACAATTGGCTCCTCCACAAAACATCCCCCAACATGAGTTTTAATGTCAAATGTGAAGTCAACCATCTGCAATTAAAATAAGTAGTTTGTTTAAACGCTGACATGCAGAAAATGACAAGAAGCCAAAAGAGACAACAAGCCAACAAATTGATAATAAGACAACAACACACGAACAAAGGACCACATAAAGCACATGCAAAACCAGATTCCCAACAAATTCATAGGGACCACACTACCACAGTTCACAAACAAGTGTAATCATTGACAAATAAACTTGATTCTTTCAGGTATACGCATTATATAAACAACCATAGCAGTACATTAGCTACATCCTAAGCAATTCTACATATAAATAGCAAAATGCACATTTAACATACACCAATTTTGAGAAAATTTTACAAAACCTAACTATGTGGAAAATGACATCAAGAACCCAAATGCAGATGAACAGCAGTCACACACACGTTGCCTAGCTTTGATGATGCAAAACAAGTGTTTTCTCCCCCTCCAGACACTCTAAACCACGAAAAACAAGTTGATCGCACCTCAGGTCTCTCTCTCGAAAAGTTTTTGAGTTTTTGGTGTATGATTCATGTTATGTTCTGTTTTGGGGTTAAAAGGTGTTTTTGTAACGGTAGAGATCGAGGTGGGTTACGGAGATTGATGGAAACATACCTCAAGTGAGTTAAGTGACACTTTTCAAACCACTAATAGACAAAGTGATTTTCGCCCAAACCACAGGTGGGTTATGTGTAATTATTCCTTCTTCTTTTTTTTTTCTAACTCTCTTTTTGGACGAGTTGTTCATCAGTGCTATCAGTATCACATCATAATCACTATCATTCTTTTCATGGGAGGTATGGGAGCAAACTCTCCATGACATTGTTGACAAACTTTTTACCGAAATACTCTCTGCCCATCCTTATTCCCATTCTCGTCAATTAAACACTACATAATATACGTGCAAGTTTAGAAAACTTGTTAGGCAGGAAGTGAAAACATTAGAGCAGTCACATGAAGTTTGTGAAAAGCATGGTTCAATTCATATAAATGTTCTGCCATATATGGAGGGAAATTAAATTTCTTTACCTGTACGAAAGTAAACTAGCTAGGCCTCAGGCTGAACTTGTATACTGAATAAATTAGCGAAAGATAATAACAGCTTTACTTTATCGAATAAATTTGGCAGAGTAAAAACTCAAGCTTGCTTGAGAAAATTGCTACCACGTTTTGAGTAATTTTTAGATACTTTTAGAACATGGAGAATGGTATTTTCTCCTCTCACATTTATAATGGAGTTTACTCATTAAATTCATATTAAGATTCACCACAAATGTGAGAGAAGGGAATACAATTTTTTCTTACTCTGAAAATACCTAAAAGTTTTGTCATTTCAGAGAAGTTTCGTCAAAGATAAATAATGACCGTGAGTGTGACTCTGTCCCATATCCATTTCTCTTTAATTTTCTTCAGCACAGTATTAGTTTCCTTTTGAAATCTTGTCGTGCTCGTGACAATATGACATGCTGCAGAAAGATAAAAGGCTCCTTGTGAGGAGATGTCAAATAAACAGCCATTTGGCCCATGTCAGATTATGTTTACTTTTGTTTTTCTTTCTTTCTCTCTCACACCTTGTTTTTGGGTTTGAGAAATGAGATTATTGAAATACAAACAAATACACAAAACAAGCTGATTGTGTTTGTTTGGAAATAACTTAACTAACTTTTACTGAAAATACTGTAAATAAAGTATATATTTGGATTCACATTTTTGGGCTCACATTTGCATTTTTTGCATTTTTCTTCTTTTTTTTAGTGCGAATGAACAGTAACTTCACATGGATTCATTGTGCAGGAGACAAGTTGCACTGTTTACGCACTGTTCATGACACTATTCACATATTTAAAAATAATTTTGCTACAGTGTTTTCAATTTTCAGTTTTCAGTAAAATAAGTTGTATCCAAACGGATCCAAAAAGTAAAAATTAGATAAAATAAGTAAGTGACTCACATGAAACATATAAATAGTAGGAAAAATAAGCAATAAGTTAACTTATAAGTGCATCCCAAATAGTCATTAACTTGCCAACAACCATGTCATACATACGAGCTGCTCAAGCTACACAAACAAGATAACCAAGGCATAAACAAGGGGGTCATGGCTTAAAATGGATTCTGGAACTCCCAGAGAGAACATAAAATCATGTTATAAAGGTGTGTGTAACATGTAACATCAAGCTAGTCTAAGATTTAGCCTATTATGAATATCTTTGAATAGATTCATTGCGAAACATAAATCTTAATAGTAATAGTACTGCTATCGTAGACTTTTCATCGTAGATGTTGGCTAGGCCAAAGAGGCGAAACCATGTAAATGCCATGTATTCTCTCTCATTCCTTTAATTTCGTATTCATGTTTACTCACACACTATATGTGATGTCAAATTTCTTGCATTTATCACTCTCTTGTTGAGACTTTAAAGTCGGTTAGGGAAGGCCTTAAAACAGACACTAATGCATACTTAAAAGTTGATCAGGAAAGGGGGAAACATAAGTATTAAGCCAATCATAGATTGGTTAGAGTAAATGGAAACGGATTGCATTATAGCAAAAGGCACATTGTCCCACTGTACAGAACTTTCCCTTGGACAATCAATCTGTTTAACAAAATTATAGTTGTTAGTACTTAATACCATAAAAAATTATCAAACACAATTTCACCTATTCATTTTAGGCATTAGAGTTTTATTAATGTATGTAGTGGAAATTCAAGATAATATATAAAATATAAAATAAAAATTGTATACATTCAAATATTCAAATTTATTTGTCATGTATTTTCAGCTGCATTTGCATTGGCACAAAATGTTTTTTTTTTCTCCATTTTTAAGGTGTTCAGCCCAGTTGAAAATATTGATACAACAAAAGATAATTTCGGTTTGACAAGGAAAAACACCTTCACAGAGTGTAAATCAGTTTTTTTCTTTTTTTGAGGAACAGTGTAAATCGTTTAATGCATCACATTTACATCAAGCCTCTTCTTCGATGTTGAACCTTTCACCTCCCTCTACCATCATTGTACCCAATCTCTCTCTCTCTCTCTCTAAACAATTTCGATTTTTTGTTCAAATGAATAAAAATAAATCTTCCGAAAAGGAATAAATTTTGAGATTATTCATGTCTTCAATATGCATGTACATATATATGGTATTGTTACTTATTAGCAAAATTACTATTTTGGAAATATGTGAATATATGTGCTTTTCCATAGCCAAATGATGGATAATGTTTTTCTAAAGATTTTCAGGAATGCAATCAAATATAGGAAAACAAAAATGTTTTCAAAAGTTTTGCATGCAGCCTTCATTCTCTTTTAATTAACCATAATTAGTCCTTTTTTGGGTCAGGACTTATTGGCATGCTGTTATACCCCATCGTGTTAATGGCCCAAGCTTTGCACAGTGATGGAGTTGGGCCACATCCAATAAGCAGACATCTTTAGTTTCAGATCAAATCCATAAAAGAGATTTTTTAAGGATAGTAATCGAAAAAGAGATAAGCCCACGAGGCCCATTTAGAGTCCAATTCGATTGTTCTTCTTTTTTTTTTCTTTTTTTTTTTTTACGTAAATGCACTTTTAATCCCTATATTTTGACTTTTTTCTATTTTAATCCCTACATTTTATTTTTACCACTTTTAGTCCATAAACCAATTAACACGGGACATTTAAATTCTTGAAGCACTATTCCGTCAGCCAACTAACGGAGAAACTGACGCTCGTATTAAAATATTATTAAAAAATTTATTTAACATTTTTTAAATGCCAAAATTAAAAATAAATTAATTACTCAATTTTAATTAAATAAATAAATAAATAAAACAAAAAAATTATTTTCTTTCAAACAAAAAATTTACTTTCTTTAATTAAAATGATTTTTTTTTATTCTTTTTTTTTTTTTCAGAAGAACATATTCTTTTTTTGATGAACTCAGAAGAACATATTATGTTCTTTATGTTCTTCCCCGTATATGATTCATATTCTTACCAAACTCAAATTTAAACATTAACACAAGATCACAAACACAAAAAACACAATAACAAATATAAACCAATTAAAAAGAGTAATTAAATTTTTTTCTTTTTTTTCTTTTCATTATTTTCGGAAGAACACAGCAACATGTTCTTCATGTGCTTCGAGAAAGAACATGAAGGTTGCCCAGAAAATTAAACATGCAAAAATTCATTCAAAATCCCTTTCCTCCACTGAATCCTCCAACAAATCAAACCCATAAACCCAAAAAAATAATGAAATCCACTTGAAAAAAACAAACCCAGAAATTTAAAATAAACACAGCAGCAACCCGAAACCACCAAACCCAATCAAATCTCATCCTCCCCTCTTTTCACTCTCATCCACTTCTCTTTTTTCTCTCTAGACCATTCCCCAAAATCAAATCTCTCTCTCTCTCTCTCTCTCTCTCTCTCTCTCTCTCTCTGTGGTGAGACCCTAATTCCTAATTGATCCGCAAATGCCGCCTCCGAACAACAAATCGATGATGATGAACACCAGGCCAGGAAGAATCGACGTCGACTCCGATGAATCAGAGACGCCGTCGAACTACGCTTTCTTCTTCTTCAAGCGAATCGAAGTCGCTAAGGCCACCAAGGATACCTTACAAGGCGTCGATCTCCATGGCCACCCTATCAAGAGCAAATCGAACTCCGAGGCGGGGACTGGATGGTGTGGGGCCAAGGCAAAGGCAGAGGAGTCAGGTTCAAAGATCGGGCACCAAGAGCCAGGGTCTAGCTCGTCCCACTGGGACGAGTCATGGGGAGTGGTGGGATCGGGGGGAGAGTCGTCGAAGGAGGATGAAGTGAGAGGGCGAGCGGTGCGGTGAGTGAGAAAGGGTAGACAGAGATTTAGGAGTTTTTGTTGGGTTTCATGTTCTCTACTGGGTTTCTATTTAGAACTCATGGATCTCTTTTTAAAATTGAGTATTTTTTTTTTTAATTTTGGCATTTAAAAAATTTTAAATAATTTTTTTAATAATATTTTAATACGAGCGTCAGTTTCTCCGTTAGTTGGCTGACAGAATAGTGCTTCAAGAACTTAAATGTCCCGCATTAATTGTTTTAGAGATTACAAGTGGTAAAAATAAAATATAAAGACTAAAATGAAAAAAAGTCAAAATATAAAGATCAAAAGTGCAATTATATTTCTTTTTCTTTTTTTTTTTTTTTTTTTTTGGTAAGAAAGACGATGCATTAAGAAATAAACAGGAACAACCAGTTCAGGGCATACCCTGTTAACATACAAACCATTGTTATTAAAATGAAAAACATCCAAAATGGCCACAAGCGGACCATGAAAATTTACAAAATCTGCCTCTTGCTCCACGCCCAAAATGGCCAACAAATATTATTATTTCTTTTTCCACTTTTAATAAATCAGCATATCAATAAATAAAAAAACTAATCTAGACGCGCGTACACCCTGACAAGTAGTGTGTTGATATGGTACCTCGGCATGAGACAATGATGCAACAACTCGAACACACTAGGCTAGCAACTCAACTATGCCCAGCTAGTCTTGGCGGGAAGGAATCGACGAAAAGTCCAATGACATTTAAAACCTAACTGGCACCGAGAACTCTGGAATTATAATCCTTATCGTTTTCTGTGAGATATTATCCATATCAGGAAAACCACATGCCATTGGTTTGGATTTCAACCTCATCCTTGGATGATGACATAAGTTCCTCTCCTTTCAAGCATAAAATGAAATGAGAACTCATTTATAAAGGAACCTTCCCGCCAATCAACCCCGAATGATTCTTTAGATGTTTTATTTTTCCTTTATAACAAATCATTTACATGGAACATCCTATAACCTTTCTCCTATACTTTTATCATATATATACACGTAATTCAATAAATTAACATTATCAAAAGTAGATAGCATCTGCACTAATTAAATAACTTGCTAAGGCTCCGTTTGTTTCGACTGAATTTGATTTCCGGAAATCAATTTCCGGAAAATCGCGCGTTTGGCTGCGCTGGAAAATTCGGTCAAACTGAAAACATTTTCAGTTTGACCGGAAAATAAGCAAAAAACGACTGAAATTGGATTCAGTCGTTATTTTCGCTTCAAACATTTTCCGGAAACACGCACAAGCTCTCACAAGCTCTCACCACGCACACGCACTGCTCTCACCACGCACACGCACAAGCTCACGCCTCTCACCTTGTGCTCTGCTCTCACCACGCACACGCACAAGCACAAGCTCTGCTCTCACCACGCACAAGCTCTCACACGCACTGCTCTCCGCTCACGCCTCGACGCAGCCAAGCTCACCAAAGCTCCGATCCGCTCACGCCTCCACGCAGCCAAGATCTCTGAAGCTCCGATCCGCTCACGCCTCAACGCAGCCACTCCAACCCAGCTCCGATCCAGTCGAACCCAGCTCCGATCCAGTCGAACCCGTCGAACCTAGCTCCGATCTAGTCGAACCCAGCTCCGATCCACTCGAACCCAGCTCCGATCACGAGCGAAGCTCCGATCCGCTCACGCCTCGACCCACACTCCGATCCACTCCACTCCGATCCGCTCCGGCCCACTCCGATCCAAGCTCCGATTCAGTCGACGCTCACGGTGAGTTTTCTGAACACGTTTCTCACTCCGACCTCATTTTTCTCCGATCCATTTTCCATTTTCATTTTCACTCCGACCCACTGTCACGCTTAGGAATTAATTTTTTTTTTTTTTTTATATAAATTTTCCGTAAATATGACTGTAAAAAATGTGGAATTAATTTATTGTATTTTTTTCTCTCATTGGTTGACTGTGGCATTTTTATTTCCTTGATAATGAGTATTGGGTGTATTTGATTTGTTCAGTGGGTTGCAAAAATGAGATGTGGGTACCGTTGCTTTTGGTACAAATTTTGTTGATGTAAAAATAGTTGTTGTGATGAGAGTTGTTGCTGTTCTGTGGCTGTTGCTGTTGCTGTTGCTGTTCTGTGAGTTGTGTATTGTGTATTGCAGCTGCTTGTTGTGTATTGTGTATTGCAGCTGCTTGTTGTGTATTGTGTATTGGAGTTGTGAAATTTGTACTGGAGCTGGTTGTTGTGTATTGTGTATTGGAGTTGTGAATTCTGTATTGGAGCTGGTTAATGTGTATCCTATATTGGAGTTGTATATTCTGTACTAGAACTGGTTGTTGTATACTGTGTATTGGAGTGGCTGTTGTTGTTACAATTGAACATGCTATTAATTAAATATTCTTCAAGAATTTAATTATGTTGGTAGTACAATTATACATAAAAGGAATGCTGTGATTTGTTGATAAATATATTGATTGTGAAAATCAGAATATACTGAAAATTTTGTACTCGTTATTAATGTGGTTTTGATGTTTTCTATAAGTGGCTGTTTGTATTTATTGTGTAATTAATAGCATATTTGTTTACATACCTCTTAAACGACAATGTTTGTGACTTTTTAGATGAAGAAAAAAACCAAATCCGCAATTCTTGCCTCAGTTGCATCTGTCCTCATTGCGGGGGTTACATTGTTAAAGACATTGCGACGTAGACGTAGACAATTGCCTAGGGCGCCTTATGTTAATCATGCAGTTGAGAGAGAGGAATACATAAATAGTGTTCTGCATGGAAGTGAGGGTCATTGTGTGAATCAAATTAGGATGAAGCCTATAGCTTTCCACAACTTATATCACATCCTCACTGAGGGGGAGTACGTACGCCCGACTGTTCACATGTCTATTACGGAGCAAGTATTTATTTTCTTACACATTATTGGTCATAATGTGAGGTTTCGTGTAATGGGTAGTCGGATCTTTAGATCAACTGAGACTGTTCATAGATATTTCAAGGTCGTCCTTAGGGGGGTCTTGAAATTATATAGATCTCTAATAAGACTGCGTAGCGAAGATACACCCCTAGAGATAAGGAATAGCAGAAGGTTCTACCCATATTTTCAGGTAAATATTCCGACTTGTGTATTTTTGTAAATTGTGAATGAACCAAGTGTAATTTTAAATCATTATGTCTGTCGAAAATTAGGATTGTGTTGGAGCAATAGATGGTACACATGTTCGTGCATCTGTGCCACCTGAAATACAAGGCAGATTTCGTGGTCGTAAAGATGGAACCACGCAAAATGTGTTAGCTGCCATTAGTTTTGATTTAAAGTTCACTTATGTATTGGCTGGATGGGAAGGCAGTGCACATGATTCACGTGTGTTAAATGATGCGTTTGCTAGGCCAGGGGGATTTACAATTCCCGAAGGTATAATACGATTACTTCACCTTTTAGGATTATTAGTTTAATAAATATTATGTGTTTTCCTAAGCATAGTTGTGATTTGGTTTTATTTTTTAATATATGTAGGTAAATATTATCTCGGTGATGCTGGGTATGGTAATAAAAATGGTATATTGTCACCTTATCGGAGTGTGCGATATCACTTGAAAGAGTTTAGTGATCGTCCTCCTGAGAATGCGCAAGAATTGTTCAACCTCCGACACTCTTCATTGAGAACTACCATTGAGCGAGGGTTCGGAGTGTTGAAGAAGCGTTTCCGAGTGTTGGATGCAGAACCATTTTGGTCTTTTGAAACCCAAGTGAAAGTGGTTTTAGCATGTTGTGTGGTTCATAATCACATTATGGGTGTTGAACCAAATGACCATATTATGGAAGATGCAATGAACGAAGTAGAGTCTAGTGACCCCCCACGAGAAACACAATCACGTCGGGAGTCCATTGAAGACAGTAGAATGTGGAATGCTAAGAGAGATGAGATATGCCAAGCTATGTGGTCTGATTATACTATGAGTGCAGAGTAGTAACATGTTTAGATTTCTATTGTTGTAATATGTGTTTGTGCTTTATGTGTATTGTAAAGACAATGTATTTATTAGAAACTTGTAGTGGTGTAATGAAAAAGTATTTGCAGCATTACATTGTTATTTTATGGTATTACATTGCCATTTTCAGTGTTAGCATGTTTCATTTTGTTGTGCGCATTTATAAGCGTGGTTGTATGTGTATTGGAGTTGTGTTTGGATAGTTTTTCATATTCCGAGCGTAATTACTAAATGCTACTCTCATTTGTAAATGCTACTCTCACTATACAATTTTCATATGTAGTGATGTCAAAGGGTAAAGAAAAAGTGAGCAACAAACAATTCAGGTGGTTGCCGCCTATGCATGAAACAATGCTTAGGATACTTGCACAAGAGGCGCATAAGGGCAATAAGCCCTCAAGCACTTTCAAGGCAGGGTCCTTTGCACTTGTTGCAAAGGAGATAACTGCCCAATTTGGGGTCGAGTGTCACCCATCGTATGTAGAGAATCGGATGCGGACTTTAAGGACTATGTGGTCCACCATTCAAACCATTCGGAAGAAGAGTGGTTTTGGTTGGGATGACAACCTCAAAATGATAACATGCGACCCAAAGACTTATCAAGAAGAAGTCATGGTATGGCTTCGAACTATACTTTATGCAACTGTATAATTTCTTTATGTAATTGTGTTGGTTGAGAAACTCACTTGCAAAAGATCATAAATATTGAATTGAATATTGCATTTATGAGTGCAGTGATTATTGCATTGTTATTATACTGCTTGTTCCTCCCTTACAGGCGCATAGAAAGCATGCCGAATTTCTGAACAAAAAAATTGACATGTATGATGAACTAGCCATAGTTGTCGAGAAGGACACTGCCACAGGAGGCTTCTCTAAGTCTTATGTGGATCTTGAGCATGAGCCACATAATGCCGATGAAAGTGCTGAATATGTCGCAGACAATGTGGAAGAAGATGTAGTCGAAAAAGGGAAGAATACTGTTGAGTCATCCACAACAGGGTCGGGAATTTCCAAGTCCCGGAAAAGAAAGCATTCAGTTTCTAATGCTGATGAAAGTGTCCTGACTGATCTATCTGATCAGTTGAAGGAAATAGCGGTGGCTTTGAAAGAAATCAACCGAGGCCCAGTTGATTACACAGCTCTTTATAATGAGGTGATGACTATGATGGCAGATGGGTATAGCGAAGATATGCTCGCTACTGCGTTTGACCATCTATGTGAGAATGAAAAGACAGCACGAGGATTTCTAGCAAAGAATGCTAGGCTAAGGAAGCTGTGGTTGGATAGTTTTTTGTTCACGCAACTTTGAGTATTTATGTATTTTATGTTGACTATGACCGTAGCTTTAGGAGTTAATTGGAGTTGTAGTACTAGTATTGACGTATTTGTATTATTCAGATACCATATGTAGGTATCATTTTTGTACACCGTGGAGGTGTAATGGCAAACACTAGAACGATTGATGCGGCTATTTTTATTTGAATGAATATGGGTATATTCGAAGTATTATTTTTGATGTTGAAGTGGATGAGAATTTTTGTACTGTTACAGATGTGTTTAGGCAATGCAGATGCTTGAATTTGTATGAATATTTATGTATTGTTACAGGTTTATTTAGGTAATGCTGCACAAACCAAACATGAGAAATGATGTTCTGTAAAAAAATGAATTTCATTTTTCGGAAAATATTTTCCGGAAACAAACGCTGGAAATGATTTTCCGTAAATCTCATTTCCGTAAAACGAATTCCGGAAACAAACACCAGAATCTCATTTCCGTAAAACGAATTCCGTGCGCAGCCAAACACCTGAATACATTTTCCTTTCCGGAAAATAGCATTTCCGGAAAATTTTTTATTTTCCGGAAATGCTTTTACGCAACCAAACACAGCCTAAGTGGAAAATTAAAAATAAGGAAAAGTACTAGAAAAGTAACATTTTAGACTCAGTTGGGTTGAATTAAAGACAAATCTATTGGCAAAATAAAAACAAAGTTTGGCCTGCTATTTACTAAATTTGAATTAAATATTAAAGTACAGAAATAAGCATGTAGATTTATATTAGTTTGGAGAAAAAAAATTTAAAACTTAAAAGACTAAATAAAAGCACCGAAGAGACTAAAAGAGAGTTTCTCATTAAGCCATTACAAAATAAAGCAAAAAACCAACAACAATATTAGAAGAGTGCAATATTGTAACAAGAAAAAATTGAAGAACAAAAGAAACGGAAGAGTAAATAGATGCCAACCTGAAATGAAGAACAAATGTGAGCAATCAACACACCATAAACCTACATCGATTGATGAGTTGCTAGCCGTATACAAAGAAAATGATAGAGAGTGATGATGCCGAAAAGTTCACCAGTGAGATGCACGATCCTTGCACTCGTAGCCGTTACCTGCAAGAGAGAACAACACAGAAACACCTTCAAGGGGCACCGGTGTGGAGCCGGCCAAACACCCTCCGAAGGTTAAGTCAGAAATGTTTTTACAACTCTAGAGTGCTAGAGAGGAGTTAGTTACGCGTACCCTTTTGTGAGGATGTTGGGGCCTTTTTATAGTGGTGAGGTCTTGCCTCCTTTCCTTGTGGAGCAAGCTTCATCCCTGCAGAGCAAATCTCATCCTTGTAGAGCAAGCCTCTCATCCTTGCAGAGCAAGCCTCTCATCCTTGCAGAGCAAGTTTTCTGAAACGTGGTGGGCAAGTCTGGGCCTTCGTCATGTCAGGGGCCCACGCGAAGGATGGGCTCTACCTTCTTTGGGCTTATGGACATGGGCCTATTGGGCTCGCCAGGCCTTATCCCATATTTTATCCTCTTCAGCTGCCCCCTTCACCCCATTTGGTCCGTCGCTGTTGTGCAAACGGTCAATTGGGGTGACGGTTAAAACAAACAATAATGATGGCCCGTACTCATGGGGGTGACGGATGGGCGTAAATGAACGGTAACAAAGAACTAGGATGGTGATCGTAAAGACCGAATGGTTGATGACGGAGTCAGAGAGATGACGGTCAGAGCTTCACGGATGTTGGTGACGAGGACCCTTGAAGGGAGGTTGACAGATGAAGACGCCGTCATGTCTGTGGGGGTCTGACAGGCTGCAGAAGCATTTAAGGCGATGACACGTGTCACTCATAGATTGGTCCGTATCTTGGATCGAAGTGCCGCTTCGTCTTCCGTGCACTCTACCTATAAAAACCTGCACTTCTCCTTCATTTCTCTACTTTGCGCAAAAACTTCATTGTCAGAGCGAGTCCGTCACTTGTTAGAGCTCAACTGTTCACATCTTTCTGCAACGAGATCAACCCGTTCGCTCCCTTCTTCGGTAAGTGATCCTATCCGTTCACCTTCAGTTTTTATAATTGTCACGGTTGAAGCATTTAAACTTCTTGCATCCGTCTCTTCCCTTTTTTATTTTAGACCGTCAGTTTTAGGCTTTGTCACTCCGTTGTAGGCAATGTCTAGTGCGTCGAGTAACCAGTCGTTCGTCCGTGATGGGGCGGGTTACGAGGAATTGTACCCGTCGGGTTACAAAGATCCGGACGAACTGATCGAGAGGACTCCGTCTGCCACTTCACCGTCCTCAACAAATGAGGATATGGAGTTGGCCGAACCAGAGGAAGGTTCTGACGGCGGTGGTGGAGGACCTAGATTCGTAGTTGGGGCTGACGGACTTAGGGAGTTCGTCATGCTGCCTGAGTGGACGGTGCACAAATTTGTGTGCACAATTAACGAGGTTCACTTCAAAACAATTAGGGCAATCTACCAAATACCCGACCACATCCCCATCCGTCTGCCCTACAAATCCGAGAAATGTTATTACGACGGAGTGGATGATCTAGGGGTGTACGAACAAGCACTAAAGGCCGGACTTAGATTCCCCCTGAACAGATTAAAAAGAGAACTCCTCCATCACTTAGGTCTGTCTGTCAGCCAGATTTCCCCCAACGCCTGGAGGGTTTTTATTGCAATGGAGGTTTTGTACGGAGCCATGTCTAATGGCTCAAGATCGTTGACCGTACGGGAGTTCCTCCACTGCTACCGTTCGGACAAGATAGACAAGTCGAGGGGAATGTACAGTTTCGTCCCTAGGAAATCCGTCTTGAAGGTCATTTACGAGACCCCGGACTCCAACCGAGACTGGAAGAGCCGCTATTTCTTCCTGGAAGGTGATGGTTGGATGTGTCACCCGGGGGAGACGGACTTCCTGCCCGTCGACAGCACATGGGGTATCTTGGACCCGTCCGGTATAGTCCGTCGCGTTGCGTAGGTAATTTTACTTTAACTTTTTAATGACCGTCCTAAGTTTTTTTTTTTTTTTTTTTTTTTTTTTTTTTTTTTAGTGCGACGGCGTCCACAAGTTGACTTAGAGGAGTACAATTTTTTGGAAAAGATTTTTTCAAAGACGAAGCCAGAGGAAAGGACGTGGGCGAAGCTGGTCAATCTCAACACCGTCCACTGGTACTGCGACGGACCGGAGCCTACTGCCGCGGCGATAAAGTACGAGGAACGCACCCGTCAACGTAAGTCCGTCACCTCTTTTTTACCTTTGCTCGTTCGCTTTGAGTTTTACCCGTCTGCCCTTGTTTCTACAGAGATGGACGACGCGAAGAGGAGGGCTGCCATTAGAAGTAAAGCCGCTAAGAACAAGGAGACGGACGTGGGGGCGATGGGGATGGGCTCGAGCAGGCCCCTGGCGAAGAGACCGATGCCTAAGGTCGACCGTGCACCCAAGAAACAGAAAGTTTCGACGGAGCCCGTCATAGGCCTTATGGCGGAGGGAAAGAAGACGGTGACCCCGGCCAAACCTGGAGCTGGCAAAGGTCTGATGGTTCCCCCTCCGGGCAGTCAGAAGAAACCGCCCATCCTACTCCGTGAAGACCCAAAATATGCCTTGGGGAAGATCTCTTCCATCATTGGGAGTGAGGACTACGAGGACCTGGGCAACCACTCGATGGAGGCCATGGGGGAGACGGGCCTCTTCAGCATTGCCCAAGTAAGAATCCGTCATCACTCATCTTTCAATTTCCATTGTTATCATTTTTGACAAAGTACAATTTGGTCATCAGGCTATGCTTATGACGAAGGGTCTGATGGACCGGGCTCTTCACAATGAGACGGCGCTGGAGAGGGTCCGTGACAAGGCCAGGCTGGCGGAAGAGGAGCTGCTCGAGCTCAAAAATTGGAAGGTGGTGACGGAGAAAAAGCTCAAACTGGCGGAGCAGGCAAGGGATGATTACCAGAGGACGGTGGAGGAACTCAAGGCCGTCCTGGAGGATAAGGAGGACGAGCTTCGTCTAGCTAAAGAGAAGGCCGTCCAGGAGTATCGCGACTCCGACGCTCTCTTGACGGAGCTTGGAACGTCATACACTGATGGTTTTGAGGATGCTCTCCGTCAGGCCAAAGCTCTATACCCTAAGTTTGACTTCTCAGCCGTCGACATCAACGTCGCGGAGGGTATGTCCGTCCAGCCAGACGCCTCTGATGATACAGCTGACCTTTTCGCAGAGGAAAGGCCCGTCACCGTCGTTCCTGAGCTTCAAGCTGAAGAAGGAAAAACTCCAGAAGCCAAAGACCCTGTCGCTCCTGATGTGTAGCCGTTCACCATTTTGTTTAATTATTTTGAAAACTCTTTGGATTTTTGCCCGTCGTATGTAGGGCCATTTTATATCCGTTGTATCCGACATTCAAACTTATTTATTTAAATGTTTCTTTTAATGTCGCATTGATAATGGTGGTGTGTGCTCCGTCTTGATGCTTTAAATACTTGCTTAATTTGATCCGTCTACGTCGTGGACCTTCATATTTTTTGCGACCTTAGTCGGGTCCGTTCACTCCTTTGAAAGTGGTCGTGACCCCTGATGGCTGCCCACGTGATGGACTTGCATAATTTCACGAACTGTTTGGGTCCGTCCATTTTTTGGATTTGTATAAATTTCTAACCCATGGTGAGGTCCGTTCACTTCGTGAACTCGTATATTATTAACCCATGGTGGGGTCCGTCCACTTAGTGAACTCGTATATTTTTAACCCATGGTGGGGTCCGTCCACTTAGTGAACTCGTATATTTTTAACCCATGGTGGGGTCCGTCCACTTCGTGAACTTGTAAATTTTTGACCCATGGTGGGGCCCGTTCACTTTGAGGTAGCAGTCTTTTAGAAGTAAGATTACGCAGCAAGGTCCTGAATGTTCCTTCATTAAATTCAAATCTGTAGAAGAAAATACCTGCCCCTTCTTGGGTCTACAAAGGTACTAAAAAAAAACCTGAAAGTAATCAAAAGACTGCTAGTAAGTGCTTCAGAATAATCGAAATCTAGCAAATGTACATAGGGGAAATTAAACGTCACTTCTACTGGTAGTATCTCCGAAGGTGCTCTGAATTCCATGGATGCTGGAGCTCTCTTCCGTCCATGGTCTCGAGGTAGTACGTGCCCTTCCTACGCCATGATGTGATTCTATACGGTCCTTCCCAATTTGGTCAGAGCTTTCCCTGAGTAGGGTCTTTAGCAGCGCCCATGACCTTTCGTAGCACCAGGTCGCCGATCTGGAAATCTCTGTGCCTTACCTTTAAGTCGTAGTTCTTTGACATAAGATTCTGGTATCGCGCCAATCTCTGTTCAGCTATTACCCGGACCTCGTCCACCAAGTCTAGCTGAAGGCGCATAGCTTCTTCGTTTTTGTCCTCCGTGTAGCTCTGTACGCGATAGCTGGTGAGGCCGATTTCTGCTGGGATGACTGCATCGGCTCTGTATGCAAGTCTGAACGGGGTCTCCCCAGTGGGTGTCCTTGCAGTCGTCCGATATGCCCACAAGACGCTTGGCAGCTCGTTTGGCCAAATACCCTTTGCCCCCTCGAGCCGGGTCTTGATGATCTTTAGCAATGTCCTGTTCGTGACTTCTACCTGTCCGTTTGCCTGCGGATGAGCTGGTGATGAGTAATGATTCCGAATGCCTAGCTCTGAGCAGAAATTCTTGAATGCGCTGTTGTCGAACTGTTTTCCATTGTCAGAGACAAGCACCCTCGGAATCGCGTACCTGCATACGATGTTTTTCCACACGAAGGCACGGATGTTTTTCTCTGTGATAGTGGCAAGGGGTTCCGCTTCGACCCACTTGGTGAAGTAGTCGATACCGACTACCAAAAACTTCAGCTGCCTTAGAGCCGTTGGGAAAGGGCCCATGATGTCGAGCCCCCACTGCGCGAACGGCCAAGGGGCCGTCATGGGTGAGAGTTCTTCTGATGGTTGCCTGATTAGATTACTGAACCTCTGGCACTTATCACAAGCCTTCACATAGGATTGGGCATCTCTTAACATGGTGGGCCAGTAGTATCCGGCTCGGATAAGTTTGTGCACCAAAGACCGTGTCCGGAGTGATTCCCGCAAATCCCTTCGTGAATTTCCCTCATCACATATTCTGCTTCGCCGTGGCTTAGACACCTTAGGTAAGGTCGAGAGAAACCTCTTTTGTACAAGGTGTCGTTGATTAGTACGAATCGCGCGGCCCGGACCTTCAATCTCCTTGCAGCGTCCTTCTCGTCCGGCAGAGAGCCCGACTGTAGATATTCTTTTAGGGGTGCGGTCTAATCCTCTTCAACATCTATCTCCTGTATCTTCCTCCCGTGATCAATAAGTGAGCAAGTTTGAACAAAGGATAATACCTGTTTAGGCGCATTCATGAACTCCGCGGAGGCTGCTTTTGCCAAACGGTCGACGCACTCGTTTTCCTCCCTTGGGATCTGAATGAATTTGACCTCGAGACCGACGATTCGACCCTTCACTTCCCCCAGGTACTTCTTCATCCTCTCGTTCCTACACTCAAAATTGCCATTGATCTGACTAGTTATCACCTGGGAGTCACAGTGTATGGTCATGCTTCCGGCGCCCGCGGCCCTTGCGAGATCCAATCCAGCTATCAAGGCTTCATACTCCGCCTCGTTGTTGGTTGTAGGGAAGTCTAGCCTTATCATGCACTCGATCTTATCCCCTTCCGGCGTTCGCATAACTACGCCGGCTCCTCCTGAGTGCTGATTTGATGACCCGTCCGTGTGGATGATCCACAGTTTCTGTCCTTCAGTCCCTTCGTCTCCCGGCTGGGTGTACTCAGCTATGAAGTCTGCCACTACTTGCCCCTTCATCGAAGTTCGTGGACGGTACCGTACGTCGAATTCGCTCAGCTCAATTGCCCACAAGGCCATTCTTCCTGCAGCCTCGGGGCTGCTCATTACTTTCTTCAGAGGTTGGTCCGTCAGGACTATGATTACATGAGCTTGGAAATATAGTTCGAGTTTCCGCGCAGCAGTCATGAGGGCGAGGGCCAATTTCTCCATCCAGGGATACCTTTCTTCTACTCCTCGGAACGCCCTGCTCACAAAATAGACTGGTCGTTGGGAGCGTCCGTCGTCCCGTACCAAGGCCGCGCTGACTGCTGCTTGCGAGACCGCAATGTAGAGGTACAGCTCTTCTCCTGGCACGGACGGGCTGAGAAGTGGTGGGGATGACAGGTACTTCTTCAGGTCTTCGAATGCTTTCTGACATTCGTCCGTCCACTCGAATGATTTCTTTAGTACTCGGAAGAAAGGCAAGCACTTATCTGTCGTTTTGGAGACGAATCTGTTCAGGGCCGCAACTTTTCCGTTCAAGCTCTGAACTGCCTTCACTGTCTTCGGGGGCTCTAACTCCATTATGGCTCGTACTTTCTCTGGGTTGACTTCTATACCCCTTTGGGACACCATGAATCCCAAAAATTTCCCGGCCGTAACCCCGAACACGCATTTGCTTGGGTTCAGCTTCATGTTGTACGACCGAAGGGTGTCGAATGTCTCCTGAAGGTCGCTGAGATGGTCGTTCTCGCGCATGCTCTTCACCAACATGTCGTCGACATAGACTTGTACATTCCTACCGAGCTGGTGCGCGAACATCTTGTTCATCAACCTTTGATATGTAGCCCCCGCGTTCTTAAGTCCGAATGGCATCACCTTGTAACAGAAAAGTCCTTGGCTGGTTACGAAAGAGGTCTTCTCCTGATCCTCCTCCTCCATTTTAATCTGGTTATAGCCTGAGAAGGCGTCCATGAAACTTAAGAGCTCGTGTCTGGCTGTCGAGTCTACCAGGGTGTCTATCCTTGGGAGCGGATAGCTGTCTTTCAGGTACGCCTTGTTAAGGTCCGTGAAGTCAACGCACATTCTCCACTTTCCGCTGTTCTTTCTCACCATGACCACATTTGCTAGCCAGTCAGGGTAGTAGACTTCTCGGATAAACCCCGCCTCCAGCAGTTTTTTAACTTCTTCCGCCACTACTTTATCCCGTTCCTGCGCGAACACCCGCTTCTTCTGCCGGACTTGGGGGAAGTCCGGGTTGACATGCAGCCTATGGACTATCACTGACGGATCGATTCCTGGCATATCTTCGTGGCTCCACGCGAATATGTCCTGATTCCTCTTCAGGAAGTTTGCCAGGTCTTGCCTTACCGTCTGGCTGGCCAGGGTGCCCATCCTTGTCGTCCGTCCGGGTCTCGATTCATCGAGCGTGACTTCTTCCAACTCTTCTACCGGCTCCGCGACAATCCGCTGCTCGCCAATGCACAAAGTCTGCTGGTGATCCTCCATTTCCAGCATGGCGACGTAGCATTCCCGGGCGGCCACCTGATCTTCTCGCAACTCTCCAATTCCGTACTCCATAGGGAACTTGATCATCAGGTGGTATGTTGAGGTCGCTGCTTTCCAAGAGTTTAGTGTTGGTCGCCCTATTATACTGTTGTACGCGGATGAGCAGTCGACCACTAAGAAGGTCACGTCTTGAGTGATTTGCTGCGGATAGTCACCGACCGTCACTGAGAGCGTGATTGCTCCTAACGGGAGTATCCTTGTTCCTCCAAAGCCGACCAACGGAGCATGCGTTGGTGTTAGCCGTGCTCTATTTATTCCCATCTGCTGGAATGCTGGGTAGTACAGGATGTCTGCCGAGCTGCAATTGTCGACCAGCATTCGGTGTACGTTGTAATCTCCTACCCTTAAACTGACGACGAGGGCGTCATCGTGCGGATGGTAGAGGCGTCTCGCGTCGTCCTCCGAGAACCCAATAATCGGACTTTTTCTCCGTGCCATCTTGGGTACAGAACCCGTTGTTTGCACATTTTGGACCATTCTAAGGTAGGTCTTTCGGGCCTTCTTGGATGATCCCGTCACTGTCGTGCCCCCTATAATCATCCTTATGTCCCCAACAGGGGGTTTCTGATGGTCGTTCTCCCGCCGGGGGGCCTGTTCCCGTGCATGAGCATCTGTCCGCTCCTTACTGACGAACTTTTGCAGCTTTCCTTCTCTGATGAGGGCTTCAATTTGCTGTTTCAGATAGTAGCAATCCGCAGTATCGTGACAGTGATCGCGGTGGAAACGGCAATACTTGTTCCTAGATCGCTTGGCTGGATTGCTCTTCAGCTTCCCTGGAAATGTCAGAGATCCCTCGTCTTTAGTCTGCATCAGCACTTGGTCTAGCGGAACGTTCAGAGGGGTGAATCTTGTGAATCTCCCTCCTTGGGGTTTAGAACGCTTATCCTCGCGTCTGTCTCCCGTTCTCGGTTTCTTCTTTCCGTGGTCCTGCCTGGCATCTTCCGGTCTCTCTCTCTTCCTAGGTTTGTCTTCTCTGGCCGATAGGGCGTCCTCCGCATTCATGTATTTCGTGGCCCTGTAGAGTACCTCAGACATGGTCTTCGGATCATTTTTGTAAAGGGAGAACAGGAATTTTCCCTTCCGCAGGCCATTCGTGAAGGCTGCCACCAAAATCTTGTCATCGGCCTCATCAATGGAAAGTGCTTCCTTGTTGAAGCGAGTTATGTATAACCGCAGCGTTTCGTCCTCCCGCTGCCTGATGCTCATTAGGCATGCTGTAGACTTCTTGTACCTGTGTCCCCCGATGAAGTGCGAGGTGAATTGGGCACTTTGCTCCTTGAAGGTGTTGATCGAATTTGGCGTCAGTCTGCTGAACCAGATTCTTGCCGCGCCCCTCAGTGTTGTAGGGAAGGCCCTACACATGATTTCGTCCGGTACCCCCTGGAGGTGCATCATGGTCTTGAAGGTTTCCAGATGATCTAATGGGTCCTTGATCCCGTCGTAGCTTTCAACCTGTGGCATCCGGAACTTCGGCGGCAGGGCACAGGAGTTGACTGGTGCGGTGAACGACGAGTCCGTCTTATTCACTAAATCGTCAAGGTCGCTGGAGACGCGTCCCTTGAGGGCGTTCATCATGACCTCCATCTGCTCTTTCATCGCTTGCATCTCTGCGAGGATGGGCGGTGGGGTTGCATTTGTGAGGGAGGGCATGCTCAAATTCCGCCTCTCCGTTCTACTGGGCTTATTACTGCCCTCTTGCTTCTCAAGCCCCCTTCTTTCGGAGCTGTCCCCCTGGTTCTCCTCCTGACCGTTATGTCCCGGGTTCTTCTGTCGCAACTGTTCCTCCAGGTCGTGATTCTGTTTCGTGAGGCGTTCTACTGCGGCCGCGAGGGTCTGAACCTATCTTTCTAATGCGGTGGGCCTTGGCGGCTCGTCGCCTTGAACGTCGTTGGTGTTGGCCATCGAGCGTGTGAGTACCATGCAACTCTTGTGTCCGGGAGGCGACAATGGCTTAAGCTGTCACGATCGTCTTTTCCCACAGACGGCGCCAACTGATGATGCCGAAAAGTTCACCAGTGAGATGCACGATCCTTGCACTCGTAGCCGTTACCTGCAAGAGAGAACAACACAGAAACACCTTCAAGGGGCACCGGTGTGGAGCCGGCCAAACACCCTCCGAAGGTTAAGTCAGAAATGTTTTTACAACTCTAGAGTGCTAGAGAGGAGTTAGTTACGCGTACCCTTTTGTGAGGATGTTGGGGCCTTTTTATAGTGGTGAGGTCCTGCCTCCTTTCCTTGTGGAGCAGGCTTCATCCCTACAGAGCAAATCTCATCCTTGTAGAGCAAGCCTCTTATCCTTGCAGAGCAAGCCTCTCATCCTTGCAGAGCAAGTTTTCTGAAACGTGGTGGGCAAGTCTGGGCCTTCGTCCTGTCAGGGGCCCACGCGAAGGATGGGCTCTACCTTCTTTGGGCTTGTGGACATGGGCCTATTGGGCTCGCCAATGGGCCTATTGGGCTCGCCATGCCTTATCCCATATTTTATCCTCTTCAGAGAGTAACAGGGTTATCGGTGAGAAGGAAAAAAAGGGGTGAGGGGTGGTGGGGGTGGAGTTTGATTTATTAAGAAAATCAAATTTGTATGTAAAGCTAAAAATTCAAATTTTTATTTATTGGTGAGAAATAAACATTTGATTTTATCAATGAATTCGTATGTAAAACTATTAATTCAGGTTTTAATTTTGATAGGAACGTTGGATTTTTTTGATTTTAAGTTTGCCTCTTCATCTTCTACATATGGTTTTCTTGATATTTTAAAAGAAAATGCATTCCATTGGCCAATAAAAAAAATTTCCTTAATTTCTTAGATGAATATATTTTATTAATTAATGAAGGGACTTTTTTTCTATTTGGGAGCCTAGTGGTTGAACCGAGACTGCCTACTTTTGGAGGTCTTCTTCCAATTGGAAATCTTAGATGATCAATTAAATTGCCTATACTATACTAATTAAGAAGATATTTGATATCAAATGATACTATGTCAACCATATTAAAATCTAATAAATGATAGACATGTGCACAAAATTATAACCTTACTAATACCCCTTGAGAATAATAGTAGAATACTAATATGGTTATTTTGCACAAATGTCTCTTAATTATTAGATTTTGATATCAATAACGTAATATCACTTGATAGTTAATACTAAATACTTTTCCATACTTTAGAGCCAACCTTGATTATTACTAAACATGAAACATTTTGTACTACTTAAAGAAACATATAACATGGATTGGAAGCACATCGCTTCACTTAATATTTAGCGTGGTTCAAATAGTGACGTTTTAACAATTGTGTTATACCCACCATGATAACCCTAAAGTCTTGGTAGTATTCATAATATTACCTTCATCGTCGGTCAATGAGTCACACTTTATCGTCAGTCAATGAGTCACATGGAAGACTTTTTTTTCTTTTTTAATTTTATTAAGTTGGGGATACTTGTTGGCACTTGAATTGGTGTACCCAAATTGTATAACAGGTGTCAACTGTGACGGCAGTAAACATGAGACGTGTCCACTTTTTTTTGTGACTAAAAGTTAGGCCAAACTGTGTGGGGTGCATTAATGTTACATCGCCAAAAAGTACCAAATTGTTAAGAGATTAAAATGGAAGCTACGTGGCACTTTATAACTTGAAGGTAAAAATCCCTAATCACCAACAAAACCCAACGTGGACCCAGTGGTGTCGTTTTAAGCACTCTGAGACGTCATTCGCTGTATTCTCCATCAGCAATCCTGGTGCAGCCCCGTCCACCTCACGTTACTGACATGTGTTGCTTGGGTCTTGTCCACACGTCAATCTCCACTTTACCCTCCATTGCATGCTACTCCAAAAATCCAAAAATATCAGTTAGTGCTAAAATTGTAGGCATTTTTTTTTGTTCTGTTTTTTTCTCATCTATACTGTTCCTGAAAGTCCAGTCGAAAGGGGAGGTTAGGTTTTTATATAGTTCAAAAATATCTCTAAATTTTACTTTTAACAAGGAAAAATTTAAGGATAACACAGTAAAAATATATACTTAATTTCACTTAAAATATTTACAAAATAATACATCTTTCTACTAATCCATATTTTCAAATCAAATTTATCTAAAATAAATAAATCAAAAGAAAAGTATGATACTAGACTAAAAAAAAAACAAAAAAGTTTCATTGCACGCATAAAGCGCATGTAATGTGACTAGGATAAAGGTCCATTTGGAAACAACTTATAACTGAAGTTGAAATTTTTTTACTGAAAGTACCATAGATAAAGTTAAAAACTAGTTGAAATAGTACAGTGAAACTCATGAATAGTACTAAAAAGTGAATGAAACCTATGAATAGTAGCAAAAATAAGTTATATATTAAAAAAAAAAGTGCATTTTTTAGCCAATGCAAAACACAACCTTAAGTAACAAATTCATACATTTAAAGAAAAAAAACAATGATATAATATTTAGTAGAGCCGTGTGAGACTCATATGACAATATAATATATGCTATTTATAGTAACGTTAAACTTTGTATTACCTTTTTTTTTTTGGTTGAAAAACTTTGTATTACCTAATAAAGTTTGATGGTGGAGATACTCTAGATTGCAAATAAATGATTTTATAAAATGTGTGACCAATAGGGTTGTAAAAGAATTGAGATGTTCATGGACAACTCGGTTTCACTCAATTAAAATAAAAAAGTTTATGTTTATTTATTTACAAATAACGTAAGCTTTAGCCTAACTTTGAGACTTGTTTGGTAAATGTATCTGGTTCAAATAAATTGTTTTGTTCATGAACAAGTTTATGACCATATGAAACAGAAATGCATATGTAGAACCTAGGTTCAAATTTTTTTTTTTTTTATACAAGGTAGAATTCTACTCTAGCCTAATCTAAGTATATATGTGTGTGAAGTTCCCTCCTGGAGACTTGAACCCTAACCCTTGCCCCCCACACCCCACAAGCACTTATACCTGTGGAGTGACCATTGCACCAAGGGTGTGCGGTGGTAACCTAGGTTTGACTTAAAACTTGTTAATAAGGTGTAGAAAATGTCTTCGCATGCCATTTGGCATGGCTTATTTGCAGCTCAGATCTATACATGTGAAAGTTATCACTTTTGCATTTTCTATTCTTTAGGTGCAGTTTATTCTGAACAAAAATTGTTTAAAGGATAGAGTTTGAGCTTGTGTTTGTCTTGAGGGATTAACTAAGGAAGAAAAGTGAGAGAAAAGCTTGAGTCAAGTTGTAAATAACCATACTTGATCCGAATTGACTCAACTCAATTATAATTCTAGTAGTAACATAACTTAGAACAATAAGCTTAGTTGCAATAGAATAAATTTTGATTATTTATAACTGTATCATTTTGGTTGCATATTTTACTCTTTATTATTTTGCATGCACTACATCTTTTACTCTCACAAATTTACTATTGTTTTAAAAAGTGCAAAGAGTGCTCAGCAAAAATAAATAAAAAGTGCGAGGAGTGAAGCCTTTTCACATCATTTTGTAACAACAAAAATATAGTAGTTTGTTTCTTGTCTAGTTTGCAAGTGATTTTTTTTTTCTTGAATAAAAAATGGGGTCTATGGTGTGGGCTCTTCAAACTCACGCCACGTGATGGCAATGAGTAGTATCTTATGTATCACATGAGCCTTGTCAGGGCTAAAATCGCTTCTCTCTAGATACTGAGATTAAGACTCCTACCATCAAGCCACATTGCATGTAATGTTTGAAAGTGAAATTAGTGAATACCAAACTAGTAATGATTGTGTATACAAAAAAAACAAAAACAAAATTGTTGACAATGCCATAATAACTATATATACTGTAGTTGTTTCTTTTCCCAAAAAGACAAGTTTGGCCGAATAATAAGTTGGTTTATGTATTTGACACATGCCAACTTTGACTTGCATACCCAAATTTTTTCCTTTTAATTTATTTATTTTTATATATTAGTAGTTGAGACTTGGAGGTGAGTAGATTAATTTTTGAACTTCAAATGTTTCTGTTAAAAACATTAAGTGTTAGTTAAGTTACAAGACTCAACATAGATACTTATATCTATTTACACACAAGTCTTTATATTAATAACAACTTTTTTTTTTGAGGGGATATTAATAACAACTTAAGAAATCACTTCATACACATTAGTAACTACTGGGTTTGATTAATGGGTGTTGGAAATAAAGGAGAGATAATACCTGAATTTTCCTTGGAAATTACACAATTTGATTTTACCAAAAGAGGTGACAGAGATGAGGCGTGGACCAAGTCACTGTCTTGAAACAAATCGTGCCGTCTACGGTATATCCAATGTAGTTAGACAAATAGTTTCTGCACGTTGTCCCCAGGATACAACAGCCCAGTCACCTTTGCTGATTATCCTTGCGAGCCTATACTGCTCGTAGGATATAAGTTCTCTATAGTACTTTCTTTTCCCAGAAATTTTGTAAAAGATAGAATATTTTATGAGTAATAAGAAGCAATAGACGGTAAGTGTTTAAGACAAAAAATTGTTTTTTAAAAGTCTACAGCTTTCTAATTCAAAAATAAATATGTGTATTTTTGAAACTTTTATTTCATTCCATATATATAGAGCTAGACATGTTGCTTGTCCTTAGCCAAAAATAAAACAATTGGTATTAATTAAATAGTCATAAAGTTATTGAAATTAATAATATCATCAATGGCTTGCTTAATATATATTTATATATATATATATATATATGTAATATTATATAGACCGGATACCAAGCTTTGCCGGCCTTTGTACGTTGAGAACAAGAAAAGAAAGAATCATGATCTATGCATTTAATGGCCCATTATTATGATACTTTTTCAAAAGTTTATGAATATATGTTACAGAAAATTGATAGATGTTTGACCCCTTTCCATTAAACCAAATAGTAAACATTTGTGTATATATGGTAACTTGTTACAATATAAAATAATTCAGCAATAGTTGTACATTTAAATGCTGAAAAATCTTCCATATATGACATTATTATGTCATATTTAAATAAGAACGTTTGAATACAAAACGTTTAGAATGGAAGTATATATCTGTAATAAAACCAAATATGTTATCAATTATGGTATTAATATCACGTTAATGTTCATAAATTTCCTGATTAAAACCATTGACAAAACTATTCAAATTTTGAATTAAATTTAAATTTCAAAATTTAGCAATCAACGTATCTGACATTAAGGGATGATTGATACACATAAATGAGTATTAAAATAAATACAATATTTTTTATAAAAATATCCAACAATGGGCATTCCCATTTATCTACTTATACATAAGGAAAAGTTCAAAGGAAAAAGCTAATAACGTGGAATTAATCCTAGGTAGAATTGCTAAATAAAATCCAATTAAATTTTAGGACAAAGTAAGATTTTAGTCTATCAACTATCAGTTGAGTTTAATCTTGTTGATGAGCTTTTTTTTGGATAGGGATGAACTATCAACTATGTTAATTTAATTATAATTTTGAAAACGATTCAATGTTACCATTCTGCCACTTTCTTCTTAATTTAAAGAATTTTGAATTTTTTAAATTTGTTTTACCAAACAAATAATTCAACATATAGTTAATTAGTACAGCACTGAAGAATTCAAAGGAGATACAATTTGTAACCTTTCAACCATTGTATTCAAATGAGAGCCAAAAATTTTTTTTTGAATATTTTTCAAAACTTTAAAAACTACAATGTTTGATTCAACCTATTTTCATTTATATTATTGTCTTAAAATATTATATTTCTTAAATATAATTATATTTTACACAATAATCAATATATAATTTAGGTGAATTTGAAAAATTAAATATAGGTTAAAGATTGAAATAATCAAAAGTCTTGTAACTTAACCACATAATCTATTCTCTTTTATTAGAAGACCCATCAAGAATTCCTCCCCCATTATATTAAGAGAAGTAAATCTTAAGTGATAGGTTATTATTGGCTATTAGCTTGTTATTGGAGAATAAAAATAATAATTTATTTTGAATGTTTTTGTTAAAAACATTTCCGTTTGTTTCGATATAAAATATTTTCACATTTTGCCATGTTTGTTTTGCAGTAAAATATTTTTAGTCAACCAAATCAATCTAGGCATTGTGTAAAATATTTTACACTTGAAATTTCGGTAAAATATTTTACATTTTTTTTCTCCCTCTTGCCCGATACCTTTCACGCTTTCTCCCTCTCATATTTATTTCCATAACCCAAGTTATCCAGCCACCTCCGATCCCTCTATCCCACCTCCAACATGCTCTAATGGCACCACTAGCCAGCTCCAAGCTTTGCCAACGCCTCCCATCACCAGCTCCAGGCTCTGCCGGTAAACATATTTAGGACCAGTATTGAACTACACGTAGAACACAGTTCCTTCACCATGCTTGAGAGAAAAATTCGGCCATTGATGCTAAACTTCATCTATTGATGCTATGACTTGATGTTAAACTTCATATGGTGACTATGGTTGTTGAATGGTTGATGTGAAAACTTTGTGAGAGTGACAAAGATTTACAAGAGACTGGATTTTTTTTTTTTTTTTTTTTTTTGTGTGTTTGTTTAGATCTAAAGAACAGAGAGAAAGAGATTTAATAAGAGACTTTTTGACTGTATTTAGGACTACAAATGTGTGGAGCATGACTACCATTAAAGGGCCTTCTGCTTAAGTAATTGCATGTTAGACATGTGGCATATAATGCTCTTATTTTGAGATATACTCTTATCGTGTGACCCAGGGGCGTAGCCAAGATTTTTAACCTGGGGGGGCGAATTATGTATTTGCATATTAGTCATTACTCATGTGTGTGTTAAATAATTAGCAAAATAATGATAGTAATCAGTTTAAGCAATACAATAGACTTTTATCAAATTTATTAAAAAATTATAATAAAAAAAAGGCTACACAATAGACTTTCACATTTGAACACACATGAACACTGCACTCTTATTTTCTTAGGAAAAATAATAGGAAACAACACCTTGATAGCTTGGTAATTTTTTAAGTAGTAAATGTGAGTTTTGTTGGGTGAGTCCACTTGAGAAACTAAAATATTGTGATTGTAAAACTGGTCATATTACAAAGGGAATGAGTAACAAAGAAACATGGTATGATGCATATGAGTGACTCACAATAAAAGAAAACATATGAGAATTGCCTTGGTCCTTTGATTGATCATACAACAACAATCATATTTCAAAGCAAAAACCATTCAAGCTAACATTGGGCTGGGTATGCAAATTTTTTTGGAGGGGCCAATTTTTACTTTTGCTGGGCCAATTATATATATATATATATATAGTACTATATGGGGGTTTCAAAAGCTTTTTTTTTGGGGGGGGGGGGGGGGGGGGGAAGCTTATGCGTGCCTCCACCCTTGGTATGACCTATCAATGACTGCACCTTTGGAGAGAAAAATGTGCGGAGGAAACTTAAAAAGAAAAAATGGTTTAATGCTCATATATTGTGAATTGCTGGTTGTTTATGGTCAAATTTACGGTTTAATGGTTAGATTTTTAGGTGGTGGTTGTCTTTTTTCTCTCTTCTAGATCTAGTTTTTTGGGGTGGTTTAATGGTTTGTGCTCATTTGGTGGTGGTTTTGGGGTGGGTGGTGGTGGTTTTTGCTCATTTGGGGGTGGCTGGTAATGGCTTGCATTTTTACGTGTTTTGTCATTCCAAACACTTGAAAATGTTTCCTGTAAAATGTTTTATGGTAAAACTTTTTACATGTAAAATATTTTACATAAAAATTATTTTATATTGAAACAAATGGAGCATACGTGTTAGTTAAGCTACAAGACTCATAGCATACATACCCATGTCTATTTGCACACAAGTCTTTTTATTAATAACAACTTAAGAGATCACTCCATACACATTAATAACCACCGGGTTTAATTAATGGGCATTCCCATTTCTCTACTTATACGGAAAAGGTCAAAGGAAAAAGCTAATAACATGGAATTAATCCTAGGTATTTTTTGAGAATTGCTAAATAAATCCAAATAAATTTTAGGACAAATTAAGATTTTAGTCTATCAACTATGAGTTGGAATTTAATCTTGTCGATGAGCTTTTTTTGGATAGGGACGAACTATCAATTATGTTAATTTAGTGTGTTTGGCTCAAACTTAAATGGCCAGCATATTTTACTATTTAACTTATTTTTGCTACTATCTATGAGTCTTACTGCACTTTTTGATACTATTCATGGGTCTCACTGTATTATTTCAGCTAACTTTTACCTTTATCTACAGCATTTTTAGCAAAAAGATCCTTAATTATAATTTTGAAAACGATTCAATGTTACCATTCTGCCACTTTCTTCTTTAAAGAATTGTGAATTGTTTAAATTTGTTTTACCAAACAAATAATTCAACATATAGTTAATTAATACAACTCTTAAGAATTCAAAGGAGATGCAATTTACCTTTCAACCATTATATTCAAATGAGAGAAAAAATAAATAAATAAAATTTGAATATTCTTCAAAACTTTAAAAACTACCTTGTTTGATTCAACTTATTTTCATTTATATTATTGTCTTAAAATATTATATTTCTTAAATATAATTATATTTTACACAATAATCAATAATTTAGGTGAAAGTGAACAATTAAATATAAGTTAAAGATCGAAATAATCAAAAGTCATGTAGCTTAGCCGCATAATCTATTCTTTTTTATTAGAAGACCCATCAATAAATTCATCTCCCATTATTTTAAGAGAAGTGTTATGTTCACAACATTCACCGAACAAATTTTAAGTGATAGGGTGGTATTGGCTATTAGCATGTTATTGGTGAATAAAAAAGTAATTTAAATGATGAGTTTAAATTAAAATTAGTAGTAACTTATTACTTAAGATTTGTTCTGAAAATATTGTAGATATATAATTTTTTTTTAATCATTAAATAATTTATTAAAAATAGAGAGAGATTGAAATAATAATTGAAATGGTGTTAATTAAGAATGGCATTAAAGGAAATAAAGAAAAAGAATGGTGGCAATTGGTATTTGATCATTTTCCACACAGTTTCCACAAGGGGTTAAATATTCCTATGATGAGCTCACATTCAGAGAAGATGTGGTCTCTGTGCATTTGGAGTATTTAACCCCTTCACTCGAAACGCCAAACCCAGAACCACATACACTGTCTACAACATTCCACACAATCTCTCCCTCTCTCTCTCTCTCTCTCTCACACACACACACACACACTCTCTCTCTTTCTCCCTCTCACACAGCTTTTTGCAAGGTCTCAAGCTCACCCCAATTGCTCCCATGGCGGCTGGACTCTCCGCCTCCATAACCCCCAAGCCCTTCCGTCTCTTCCAACACTCTCACCTCCTAAAACCCACAACCCTCTTTGCTCCCTCGGTTCTCCGCCACAGCACAATCAAAAAAACCAGAAGAAAAACTTGCTTGACTGTCTATGTGATCTTGGAGGACCAAAAACAAAGTACCCAGTTGGAGAATCCTAAAGATGAAGACTCCGATGGCCTGACTAAATTTCAGATCCCATCTCCACGTGTGGCAGAGAAGTTGGCCAGGAAGAGATCCGAGAGGTTCACTTATCTAGTGGCTGCTGTTATGTCTACCTTTGGTATTACTTCCATGGCTGTCATGGCTGTTTATTATAGATTTTATTGGCAAATGGAGGTACTTTCTCTGCCTCTCTCTCTCTCAAAGATTATGTCTTTGTGTATATTATATTTAGTAGTGAAAATTGGGTTTTTGTTTTTGGTATAGGGTGGAGCAGTGCCAATGTCTGAAATGTTAGGTACATTTGCTCTATCTGTTGGTGCTGCTGTAAGTTCTCTAATCTTTTCTTTGGAAAATTTTAAGTGATTGGAAATTCAAAAAGTTGTAATCTTTAGGTGATTTTGTACCTGAATCGAATTGGGTAATTTTGATTTTCAGGTGGGAATGGAATTTTGGGCAAGATGGGCTCACAAAGCTCTCTGGCACGCTTCCTTGTGGCAGATGCACGAGGTTTGCTTTCAATATCTCTATCTGAGGCTTGAAAACATTTTTCTGGAAACAGTTTTCAAATAACACAGTTGAAAAAACACAGTCCACATATATAAAATGAAACGACGTGGAAGTATGCCAAAACATCGTACCGCGCCTTTATCGTTTTAATTTAAATCCAATCATATAATTGCACCGACTAATATAATACCCAAAAAAAAAAAAAAAACATTAATTGTTTCAAAACAATTAAATTCAATGTCTTATATGTTTGAATTTAATCGAAGAAATATAAAGCAAGAATACTAAGTTTTGTTTTGTTGGTATTTGCAGTCTCATCATCGACCAAGAGAAGGACCATTCGAGCTCAACGATGTTTTCGCCATTATCAACGCTGGCCCAGCTATTGCTCTCCTCTCCTATGGCTTCTTCCACAAAGGCCTTGTTCCTGGCCTTTGTTTTGGTGCTGTAAGTCTCTCTCTCATATCTTTCTGAATCTTGTTTAATATTCTGTGGTTAACGGTTTAATCGTACTTTTTTTTTTTTTTTGTGGAGAAAGAAAAAAAAAAATTCTTCATGTGTGACCGAAAATGACCCTGTGAATTTCTCATATTGACATTTTTGGACTTTGAGCAGGGTCTTGGAATTACAGTGTTTGGCATGGCTTATATGTTTGTCCACGATGGCCTGGTCCACAAAAGATTCCCAGTGGGGCCCATTGCCAACGTACCCTACTTTCGAAAGGTTGCTGCAGCTCACCAGGTAAATACTCACCACTCGTACAAACAAATTATTTTTTATTGTCTTTGTACCAGAAATTTTAATTTTTGCAATCGTTTTTCCTCAAAAAGAATCTTAACGGTCAAGATT
Organism: Quercus wislizeni; assembly: GCA_023055345.1. NCBI lineage: Eukaryota > Viridiplantae > Streptophyta > Magnoliopsida > Fagales > Fagaceae > Quercus > Quercus wislizeni. The sequence continues at coordinate 4,877,543 of JALGQJ010000015.1, read as the reverse complement.
TTCTTTTTTTGGTGATCTTTTTCTGTAGCTCCACCACATGGACCTGTTCGATGGTGTGCCATATGGGTTGTTTTTGGGACCTAAGGTATGCTTTTTAAAATTAAAATGATTGGTTTTCTTTGTAAGTTTATTAGTGATGCAATCTAAGATGTTGGTTTTGAGTTTTATGTCTCTTAACCAATAATTTGAGATCATTTTCAAGAAATTTCTTACTCAATGTATGTGGAATAGAGGCAATTCACGTACTCAAGGAGTAGTGTTTCAAGCTCTCACAGAAGGGTGAGCCCTATGGTGGGTCTCATGTGTGAAGCCCGCCTTATTTGTGAGAGCCCATAGCAGTACTTTAAGTGTATGCAAGTGTTTTCCGTGAAACAGGAAAAGTTAATTTTTTTTACTATTCAACTTATTTTTGTTATTATTCAATTTATTTTTGTTACTATTCATAGGTCTCATGGTACTTTGTGATACTATTTATAAGTCTTATATTTCAATTACTTTTTAATTTTATTTACAATACTTTTAGCAAAAAAATTTCAGTTTCAGTTAAATAAGCAACACTACTCCAAAAAAATTAAAAATACAAAGTTTAACATAGAGGCAGGTGGCTGATTTTGTGCATTGTGGTGCAGGAACTGGAAGAAGTGGGAGGTCTGGAAGAGTTGGAAAAGGAGATTAATAGGAGAATCAAATCAAATAGTGGTTCATGACAAATTAGTCCAGGGGACCTCGTTTCCTAGCACAATTATCAGATTGGGCGAACAGTGCAGTGATAAATATCAAAGATTTTGAGACTCTTACTTACTGTCTTATTACAATGATATGAAAAGAGGCAAGAGAATGAAACAGTAGATTAAGGAGGCTTTTACAAAATTTTTACTTGTGTGTTTATGTGAGTGTTTCATATTTAGTGGGATCAATGATCAGAATGAAAGAGATATACAGTAATGGGATTCTAGAATCCCACTGAATTTGATTGCTCGCTGGAGAAGACTGTACTTGGTTCTTGTACAAATTCCCAAACTAGTAGATGATATCTCTTAAAATTGTCACACCTCAATCAGTATTTTATTTTATTTTATTTTAAAATTTTGTTATTTAGTCAGTACTTAGACTAAATTTTGTGGTGCATGATCTAATTGGAAGGGTAAAATCAGTTAATTCTTATTAAAAAACAACTTTTATAACTAAAGCCTACTTTGTAAGGTTGACCAGTTTGAATTCTCCATTCCCTCCAAAAAAAAAAAGATTCTTAGGCTTGAACATATACTAAACATTTTAATTATGAGATATGTTTTAAACTTACTATTTATTTATATTATTTTTATTTATTTTTACTACATGATAATTGTTTTTTATCATAATGTTAACACATAAATAAATTTTTATTATCAATTCTCTGAACACAACCAAGCTTTTAAAGTTGTTTGGTACTACTCATAGTCGCCTGACTTTTTTTATTTAGGTAGGTATTATTCCACAATAAAAGGTATTTCCATTGTGAAATAAAATCCACTGCACTGTCAAGCTCTTTGTTGACCCATCCTAACTTTGCATCACTAATGTTCGGTTGAATTAGAATTTTTGAAAAATGTGCCTTTTTAAAATTACAATTAAACATTTGGTAATATATGAAAAACTGTTGTTTCTATCAATTGACCATTGGATAATATTATTTAGCAAAAAAAAAGACTTTTTGGATAATATTGGTATAAAATTACTGTTTCAGGTGTTATTTACCAAAAAAAAAAAAAAGACTCAATGTAAATTACAACCTTAACAATCAAGGTTCCTTCATGTTCTCCATATGGCAATTACCCCATCACCATTTAATTATGAATTTCACAATCTCATAAATTTTAACAAGGCTTGGGCTCGCATTTCCCTTAAAAGAAAAAACCAGATAGAGTCAAGCCAACCAAGATGCCTTAAAACATCAGAAAACCAGATTAACCCAACTACCCACAAACTCCAATTCTCAAGTCTATAGCTTAGTCAAATACCCATCAATGAAAGTAGTATTTTTCTTTAAAAAATGAGAGTTTTGACAGTACCTCTAAATTGGCATTAAGGCCTAAAAGCTTCAACCTCAAGAGACATCACGTATCTCACAAAAATCAACTTCTCATTAACTCCTTCACAAAACTTTAGGACCAATAAATTTAGCGTGTACAAGAATATGCCCACAAACTCCAATTCTCAAGGCTATAGCTTAGTCAAATACCCACCAATAAAAGTGGTATTTTTCTTGAAAAAATGAGAGTTTTGACAGCACTTCTAAATTGGTATTGAGGTCTAAAAGCTCCAGCCTTAAGAGGCATCACTTATCTCATAAAAATCAACTTCTCATTAAATTTAGCATGTACAAGAATATATATATATATATATATATATATATATATATATATATATATATATATATATATATATATATATGTATGTATGTGTGTGTTTTTAGAAGCACAAACATCTAAGTCATTTTTCGCATTCATCACATCACTCTTAATTTACCGACTTTTATGATTCAAAATCATATATCGTTATACTTGGTTGGATATTTCCTATATATTCTCTTTTGCAAGCTCGTTGACTCAAGTGCAATTTTGAGACGCACCACTAGTCTTTTTCACTCTCCATGTTGGTGTTGATACGAGATTCGTACTCGACTTCCCAACTTAAACTCATATTCAAAAGTTAAGCCAAATCAAAGTTCGCCTACTTTCTACCTTCTAGGTTTATAAGGTAAAAAGAGAGTGTTACATCATTGGACTACGTGCCTGTATTAAAAAATCTAAATCAGAATTCATAAAGTAGGAGAATTTTATACAATGATAGAGCCATTGATCATAGAGGTTATCTAATCTAATTTGTTAATGTGCATGCTCTATGGACCATGGGCAACCCCAATCAAGTTTTTGTGGGACACCTTGTAAAGTATAAACCTACCAGCCATTTTTGTTCTAGATATGGCTACGTGTGCGTGGATTACATATAGCTCTAGCATTCCCATTTGGGGTCCTCCAACTTTGTTGTCCAATGCAAAATCGAAACCTTTTAGTGGCTCATGCACTTCACTTTTAGTGGGCTTTCCAAATAGCAATTCAATACCTGTCGAAATTTGAGAAAACCTTCCACGTAGTTATGTGATTATGTCTCTTAATTTAATTAAAAAGGTCAAAACTCAAAAGGACCAGATCTTCTTGGTCGGAAAGTTTTGATCAATTCATCCAACACTATTATTTTATGTATATAATTATATATTGCTTCCGACATCAAAATGCACATTTTATAGTAAACTTATCTTCATATTGATATTGACTACAACCGAAAAATTTGCATTAAGATGGCAAGGTGGACCATCCAATATCACATATATTTGACCATGTTCCATGTTCTATGAACAGTAAGAAATCAATTATTCCGAAGAAGAACTGTTGTCGAGGACAAAAGATTTTTGTGTTTGTAATATATGCATTTTCATGAAATCAATTATTCCGAAGAAGAACTGTTGTCGAGGACAAAAGATTTTTGTGTTTGTAATATATGCATTTTCATGACTATAATAAGAGCAAGAATCACCTAAATTTATGCAATTTTTATTTCAACTTGTCATATAACAAGTTATAAGTGGTAAATGTATGGTCAAATCGTGTTTATATGACGAGTTGTAACAAAAATTATGTAAATTTATATGATATTAGATTTTTTTTTTCTATGATAAAGAGCTTAAGTTTGACATGAATACATGATATACTATTTGCCAATATATAGAATAGTTTTAAAGTTGCGTAGGGAAAAGGCCTACCTAGCAAGTGTTTCAAGCAACTAGGCTCGGTTTTATGTCCAAGCGTAATTGTGTTAATTCGCACTAAAATTAATCTTCTTTTTTTTTTTTTTCTTTTTTCACATTTTAGAAGTCAATAAGTTTAGACGTATAATTTTGTTGACAATTTTTTCATAATTGTTAAAGTTATAGGTAAGTTGATAATAAAAGACCACAAATAGTGTCGGTGATAGATTAACGTGAAAATCAATAATTTTTTTATTATTAAATCGATAACAATGTGTCATTTTAATATGGTGTGAACAAAAACTGTGTTTGTTAATCACTATCTCACAATGTACGTGGCTTTATAATATTGGCACTTCTTTTAATAATTGGAGTATTTATTTCTTCTTAAAGTTTGAATGTGGGCTTCGTTAGAGTTTAGACAGCGGATTTTATCCACCGCCCAAGAACATTTAGATTCGCAACCATCCATTTAAGTGGAATTTGGGCCCGTGTTGTTGTATCCTTGGTCTCCCACTTTATGCTTTGGAAATGGGGAGAAAAGATAAGCATTTTGACCAACAAGAAAAAACAAAGGATTGCGTTATCTCCGTGTCATCTACCCATCTTATTAGTCGTGACTCAACCGATGAGTTTTATGGTGGGTCTGCGTTTGGAGAAGGTGGACTCGAATCACTTGATACTTTCTTTTATTTTGGTAGAAAAAAAATGGGTAAAAGGAGAGCGAGACTCCATACTCTCGGTCTGTGATAAACTCACTTATTATCTTTAGATTGTTTGAGATGGAGATGAAATATAAGGAACATCAATACATAGCTAGTTGTTGAGGTTCAAACTCAAGTCTTGAGACTTGTTGGCCTGGTATCTAACCAACTAGGCCACTCGATACATGCATCTTACTTCTTCTCATATGAATCTCAACTTGCAAACACGACACAAGGGTTAGGCTTTTGCTTTATGAATTTGGGTTAAATTAGATCAACCCGAAATTGACACAATGAAAATCGTGTCAGTTGTGGATTGACCTGGTTAATCCACGGTTGACAAAATTAAACATGTTTACTTATTCGTGTCAATAAAAAATGATCAATTTTAACATGACTTGTTTAACTTGTATAACAATTAAATCTTTATTTTGTTTTAAATGTTATGAGTTATGATTTTGTTTAAAATGGTTGGTTATTAAATTAAAAACAATATTAATTAGTCAAATAGGTTGAAATGGGTTGTGTTTGAAGTGAGTTGAATGGATTGTATTTGTGTTAACCTAATACAACCTATTATTATTATTAAGCATGTTGAAACTGATGGTGTTGCATTTGTGTCAACTCAACATGACATGTTTATTAAGTATGTCATACGGGTCATGTTGTGTCAACCAGCTTCAACATGTCGTGTTGGGGTTTAAGATCAAGACATGATAAAAGGGATGACATAGATTTTAGATGCATAAAATATTTATTAAAATATCTCTAACTCAACACAACATACCAAAAAAGAATTTTCATCTCATTATATTATAAAAGTGATGGATGTAGATTTCGGATACATAAAATATTTATTGATATGTTTAGATAAGTTCTTTTATTTTAGTTTATTTTATTCAAAAGTAAATTAAGTCAAATTATATGTATAAAAATGTATACATAGATAAAATAAGTTAAGTAAAAATAATAATAATATATAAAACCTAATTCAAACAAAGCTAAATACTAAATAGATTATAAAAACTCACAAAATTTACACTCATGAATGGCGTCTTAAAAGTTTATTATATGCTCAATGATAATTATTCTTTATCATTAGATTAAGAAATCGATTAGTTAATTTTTTTTCTCTTGTTTGCTCTTTGCTGGGAGCCACGGCGATGAAATCCTACTGCCTTCTATAGGCCTCCTCTTTCCCCACACCTGGTGGAAACTTTGGTTTCTTTTTCATCCCCTCCATACCAAACTTCTTCCCTCTCCTTTCTCTCCCTTCCCACTACCCTCATAACCATTGAAGACCTCGTTGGACAGTGTGCTCGCTTCTCCCTCCACACGAAGGAATGTTAAACAATTCCCTTAGCACAAGACATGGAGGATAACAACAAAGTACTTGTAGCGAAACTCTTTACTAAGCGCCGAGTTAACATGGAAGCACTCTCGTAAACGCTAAAAAGCATGTGGCGCTTTGTAAAAGATTTTGAAATTCGAGACCTTACATAAAAAAAAAGTACTACTACTGTTTGTCAATGAGACCAACATGCAAAAAATCCTCTCTCAGGGGCCTTGGTCTTTTGACAAATACTTGATAGGCCTACACAAACTCGGTGCAAAAGAATTGGTGAATGATGCAAATTTTGACACCGCTTCGTTTTGGATCCAAATTCACGACCTTCCTCTTAGTCGTATGAACAAAAAAAATGATGTAGCTATAGGAAATACTCTCGACGAAGTTGAACAGGTTGATGCCTCACCATCTGGAGATTGTCGTGGACATTACCTTCAAGTTCGCGTCAACATTAATATCACCCAACCTCTTTGCCAAGGGCACAACGTTGATTTAAGAGACTTGGAACCCCTTTGGATTTCACTTAAATATGAGCGCATGCCCATTTTTTGCTATTAGTGTGGCTTTTTGAATCATGATAAAGGAGACTACAAACTCTGGTCCGACAATGGCGAAACTTTGAACAAGGATTAACAACAGTACGGCCCATTATTGCAGGCCACCATGACTAACGTACAGCCACTGCAAGTTATCCATACCAAAACGACCAAACCCTCAATACCACCACGACCTCACCGACCTATACTGTCCCTTTCCATGCGACCATCGCTGCTGGTGGCAAAAAACACACACCCACAACGGGGACTGACCACCACCATACAACTTGCTACTACCGTGATACGTGTAACAATTCCCGATACAGTGCCAACAAACATGGAGATCCTATTCGACCCGAATCTGTTTAATGCGCATATCATGGAGATTGATAAAGCCTTGAATTCCTTTCCTAACTCAATCCTTCCAAACCCACTCACACAACTGGCACCAAGTACAGTTATAGAAACTTCAATACTTCCCTTCCTGAACTCCACAAAGCAACCATCCCATCAAAGGAAAACACAGACATATTAACTACCACCCATACCGACACTCCCTACCCCATACCTAACCCTCGCTTCACAGAAATACCGCCCAACTTTCCAGAAACACAGAAAACAACCACCAGCCCACATGCTCCACCCCAACAATGAACACTAGCCCATTACTTGACACCTGGCGTAGACTGGGCCCACCTAGACATATAATGGACACATATGAATCTAGTGGACAACTTTTGGGCCCAAAACGTAAAAACCATGCAGAAAATCCCCATGCAGACACACTCAATGATAAGAAACAGAAACTCTTCAACGATGAAGCCAAAACCTTAGGTAAGCTCATGGCAGACAATTTGGGATTGACAGTGGCTATTTGGCAGCACTGCCGGGAATAATAAATATTTTAAGTTGGAACTGTCGAGGGCTTGGGAACCCTCGAATAGTTAATGCTCTTAAGAGAGCATGGAATAAAAAAGCTCCCATTTGTGTCTTCTTGATGGAGACTAAACTTACCACTAAGGAGCTGAATAACATAAAACAGAGTTGGGATTACAACCAAGGCTTGGTGGTATCTTCTAATGGCTTGAGCGGTGGTTTATCACTCTTATGGAAACCAAACACTCAAGTATATGTCCAGAATTTTTCACTTTGGTTTATTGATGCCCACATAGTTTGTGCAGATATAGGTTTGAAATGGCGGCTCACTGGCTTCTATGGCCATCCCAATACAAGTAAACGTGAGGAGACATGGACTTTGCTTGAATCACTTGGCTGCTCTAATACAATGCCATGGCTATGTTTGGGTGACTTCAACGAAATCATTAGTCGTAGGGAAAAGGTGGGTGAAAGCCTACGTCCAACTAGACAAATGGACCGTTTCCATACCACCATCTCATGTTATGGCTTCTTGGATTTAGGTCACACTGGCTCTCCTTTCACATGGTCACGAAACAACCCTACAGAAGGTCGTATCCACATTCGCCTAAATTGAGCCCTCGCAACTGTTGCATGGAAGAGAAATATCCCTGAAACCATGGTGCACCATCTATCGATGTCCATATCTAACCACTCCATGCTTGCGGTTTGTCTACCAACTTTGAAACCTCGCTAAAAGCACTACTACCCACCTTTTTGTTTTGAAGCAATGTGGCTTAAAGACCTACGCTGCGTTGAGGTTGTTGAAGAAGCATGGATGGAGGGCTTATATAGGCCGAAGGGTGCCCAAATCTCCAACTGTCTGGCCAGTTGCAGAACATGCCTATCTGCATGGAACAAAACAGAATTTGGACATGTAAGGAGACAAATTGAACGGCTAGAGGTCACATTGCAATCCTTGGAACTGCACCCCCTGCAGAATTATGTGAAAATTCATGAGGTTCGCAAATCCCTTAACTGTTGGCTTGATGCAAAAAACACAATGTGGCATTAGAGATCCAGGCACCTATGGATAACTAATGGTGACTAGAACATGTCATTTTTCCACCAAAAAGCTTCTAACCTTAAGGAGAGAAACTCAATCCGGGAATCACTAATAAGAATGGGGTTTGGCAGGAAGATGACCAAATCATGGAAATGGTTATCTTGAATTATTTCACTGGTATTTTTCAGACCAATGGCCCAACAGATACAGTAGCAGTAATTGAGGCAATAGAACCTGTTGTCACTGGCCCCATGAATAAGTATCTCTGCCAAACTTTTCAAGGTGAGAAAGTCCACAAAGCACTAAAGCAAATGCACCCGAACAAATCACCAGGCCCAGATGGCATGCCCCACTCTTCTATTAGCACTTTTGGTCCTTATCAGGTGAGTGTGTTGCCAATGCTGTACTTGGTCTTTTAAACTTGGGAATTATTCCCCCCAATTTTAATGAAACCCATATTGTGCTCATACCAAAAGTGAAGAACCCTACAAAGATAACCCAATATAGACCCATTAGCTTAAGTAATGTCATTTCTAGACTTGCCTTCAAAGTCCTAGCAAATAGATTGAAGCGTTTCCTTCCAGATATTGTTAGTGAAAATCAAAGTTCTTTCATGTCTTCTCGCCTTATTACTGATAATGTTTTAGTTGCTTTTGAGACCATGCACTACTTAAACAACAAACAAAATTGGTGGCAAGGGGAGATGGCTTTGAAACTTGACATGAGTAAGGCTTTTGATAGAGTGGAATAAGGGTGTCTAAAAGATATTATGTTGAAAATGAGTTTCTTTGATAAATGGGTGAACATTATGATGCTTTTGTGTTACCTCAGTTACATATTCTGTCCGAATTAATGGTACACCCCGAGGCCACATCACCCCAACAAGGGGCTTGCAGCAAGGGGACCCTATATCTCTTTTTTTTTTTTTTTTCTTTTTTCTTGTTCTGTGCAGAAGGACTATCAGCTCTTCTCCATTAGGCCATAAGAAATGGAGGATTGCATGGAGTAGCTGCCTGTCCACAAGGCCCTCGAATATCACATCTTTTTTTTTTGCAAATGACGGTATCATTTTTTGTCAAGCCACCATTGATGATTGTAGCCACCTGGAATAGATTTTGGAGATCTATGAAAAGGCATCTGGCCAACAACTCAATAGAGAGAAAACCTCATTATTTTTCAGCCATAACACTCCATAAGAAATTAAGTAGTTCATACAGCATTGTTTTGGAATGGAGGTCATCAGGCAACATGAAACCTACTTGGGATTACCTTCCTTAGTTGGTAGATCTAAGAAAAACACCTTTTGCACACTAAAAGAAAGGTTATACAATAAACTTTCTGGGTGGAAAGAAAAGATGCTCTCATAAGTAGGGAATGAAGTCCTCGTCAAAGCAGTGGCTTGAGCCGTTCCTACTTATACAATGAGTGTCTTCAAGCTACCAGATACCTTACGTGACGAGCTAACTAGCATGGTTCATACCTTTTGGTGGGGACAATCCAACGGTAAAAATAGGATGGTGTGGTTGAGCTAGGATAAAATGTGTGCACCCAAAAAGGATGGGGGACTTGGCTTTTGAGACCTCAGAGCTTTCAACTTGGCACTCTTGTTAAAGCAAGGATGGCGTTTGTAAACAAACACACGCACACTGGTATACCGTGTTCTCATAGCTCGTTATTTTCCTAACAATGATTTTCTCCATGTAGAGCTGGCCGACAACCTTCCTATGCATGGCGAAGCATCATGGCATCTACTTTTCGTGCTATCACCGTGCCAAATACACTCCACATTGACTCCAATGTCTCTGAGCTTATCGATGAAGCAACAGATGTGTGGAAGGATGCTTTGATCAAGTAGATTTTCCTACCTACTAAAGCTCAGACCATTCTAAGCATCCCACAGAGCCATCGACGCACTCATGACCTGCTTGCTCACTCTCAAGTGCAGGAGATCGTAGCAATATAATTCTTGGAGTACCGAGGTCGAACCACAAGGAGCAAGGTAAATTCAAAGACAATATAATTAAATAACAATTTGGGTGAAGAAGAAAAGTACTTTTGCTTGGTGATTGTTAACAAAAATGATAATAAAAACTGATTTAAGTCAATAAAGTAAATACTAGGGCATCGGGGTGTTTCCCTATATCGATATGAAATTCTTTGTGATCTAAGAAATTATATATTTCATAATTGATTGTTCTTATACAATTAAAAACTTATGATTTGGTTGAACTGAGACAATTCAAAAACGCATTATAACCTCGATTAATAATGCAGTTAGAATAGTTTTCAGAAAAACTCATTCACTTTAAAACCTGATTTCTATTTGAAACTATTAGAAATTCATCTAAACAATAAGAAAAACATGATTGAACTTATTGAAAGCATGGAAGAACTAATACATCAAAAGAAATCTAAGTGAACGATCAAATATGTCGTTGATAAAATCCTAGAAAGAATCACATTGAATATTTATACCGTATAGAAGAAACATAACCCCTAGCCCTAGCAAAGAGTTTAGGCTGCCATTAGAGAAAGGAAAATACAAGGTTTTCTCTGCAAAATTCATTGTACACGGCCTCCCTTCAAAACCCTAATGTCTCAATGTCCAAAGAAATTAAAACTTTTACTATTTTAATTTTCGTCCAAGTTCACAGCAGTAACTTGTGAGTTAATTTTGACCTTCAAAAATTGAGAATTTCGAAAAACTAAAAACTGGAAAGTTGTAGATATTTAAGTCACGGTTCCAACCCATCTAGTCTTGTGTCAATTGAATTTTTGAGGAGAGAGATACGTCCAAAATACCGATCAGTGCTCAAATCAAATTTTTCCTTTTCAGATTCTGCCTCTTTGATTTCTTTCCTTATTTGAAGCTTCCAATCATGATAGACGATCCAAGCACTCCAGCTGCACCTCCTTAGACATTTAAGCACGGTCCTTTAGCTCTACTTTAATTCTAGTTTGGTCTCCATTCTCTCACAAATTCTTGTAAACTTATCTTTCTCACATGATTTCCTGAAAGTAGAAAATTACACACAATGAATAGCATCTTATTCAATAAATTATGTAAAAATAAATAATAGGGACTAATGCAAATCATGACTTAATTATACAAATTAAGCATAGTAATAAGGAGATAACACCCACATAAATATATAACAAGTATACATTTTAAGGCGTTATTATGACCACATGGTTTAGGCCTATACACCTAAAAGAAATTTCACGGTGAATAACGCCTACAAGGTGGCCATCGCATTATCACCAAACGCAACCACAGTGGGGGCCTCGACCAATGATATGATGAGACAGTTCTGGCAAACAATTTGGAGCCTTGGTATTCCTAGCAAGCCGAAAACTTTTGCATGGAAAGAAAGTCGTAACATTCTCCCTACAAAGGTAAACCTTTGTCGTCACGGAGTGATTGACAATGCAACCTGTGAAGCATGTGAACTGGCTGAGGAAACAAGTGGGCATTTGTTTTGGGATTGCACCAAAGCACGTGAAGTTTGGGTGGCCACATGAATATCTTTTGATGCTACGGGTGTAAGTTTCAGGGAGTTTGTTGATCTTCTATGGTATCTAATCTTTGTGCAGTGCATGGTAATGATTTGAATGAGCTCATTATCACAATGGCATGGTGCATGCGGTACAACCGTAACATGGCAAGGCTTGGCTCCACCAAACAGACTTGCCATGAGATTATCTATAAAGCTTGCTCCATCCTCGATGACTTCCAGCTAGCTCACCTTGCTCGGCCTTTCTTCAAGGAACAAGTGGATCCTCATTGGATTCCACCATCCCACCCGTGGTACAAAGCTAACATCGACGCTGCAATCTTTCCAGACCTTCACGCTATCAGCATTGGGGTTATAATACGTGACCATGAAGGATCGATGATAGCCGCTTTGAGTAAACATTTGTCTTTACCGCTGGGTCCATTGGAGGCAGAAGCAAAAGCCGCAGGTGAAGCGGTCTCCTTTGCATAGGATGTTGGGGTCAGGGAGGTGATACTTGAGATAGACTCGAAGGTAGTCTTTGATGCCCTATGTGGTACAATTACACCCCAGGTCTCAATTGTGGACGTCATTAGAGGGACTCTTCATTGACTGCAAGCCTTTTGACGAATTTAGTTCCAACATGTGAGACGGACAGCTAACCAAGCAGCACATACTTTAGCACAACATGCTAAAGGAATTAGTGAATTTGTAACTTGGATACAGGAAAGGCCACCCTTTCTTGATTGCCTTGTGTTTCGAGAAGCTATGTAACTTATCCTCTTCTATTCAATAAAGTTTTTCTCATAAAAAAAATATATAAAAAAAAAAACCGATTAGTTTTTAACGTAAACAGAGGTCAAATCTCAAATCTTATTAAGCCAACTGAAACCTACCATTAAAAGTTAAAACAAATGGAAAATTTATAGAGCATCTGCATTACTGGGCATGGCAAATTAGGCTGAGAGGCTGAAATGGACCACAGTCTGAAGTCGGCCCAGTTCATTGGGCCTATTACAACCACCACTCTCTCTTTAGGCCCAATAATAAATATGATCTCCCTGTTTTCAACACCGTCACTTTCCCGGGAAAACCATGGATTTTCCGGTACTATCTCAGTCCAACTCCCTTCGTTTTCCATCAGATTTTCTCGAGAAGCCAAAGCCCTACTTTCCAATACGTCGCAGCAGTACTCCTCTCTGGTCCACAACCAATCACACTCCACCATCTGTCCCTGCCTTGAGTAAAACCAGTAGCATAAAATGTACGGTCAAGGAAACTCAAAATCAAGAACCGTTTCAATCGGAAAATGGTCGAAAGGGTTGGATTCACTTTGTAGGTATTGGAGGTTGTGGATTGTCTGCACTGGCAATGCTTGCTCTCAAACAAGTAAGTGTGTGTGTGTGTGTGTGTGTTTTTTTTTTTTTTTTTTTAAGTCTAATGCCATGTTTGGTTTCCGAGAAAGTGAAAAAAGAAAAAGGAAAGTTAAAATGAAAGAACAAAGAAAAGTAGAGAACATAAGAGAAATGCAGTGAAAAGAATCAGTTTTGTTTGTTCCTAGAAGATGACAGAAGCTCAATTTGATAACAAATGGACTTTACAGTTTACATTCTGTTTGGATCACTAGAAAATTTTGGAAATTGAAGAAAAATATAAATTTGTCTTATGATTTTGTTTCAACTTAACTAAAGGCATAGAATCGTTTTGAGTTTAGTAGAGTAAAATTTTATTTTGTTTTTGATAAGTAGTAGAGTAATATTCTTTGCATCTTGGACCTTGCTAATGGATAATGAAAGCTTAAAGATTGAAAATTTTATATCCCATCTTATGTCCAAATAAAAAAGATGGAATTTTGTTTTTGTTTTGTTCTGTTTGTTTTACAATTCAAATGAATTTGTTTTTAGAAACCAAATTAATTCATTATGTTGTCAAAAATCTTGTCATTGGTAGAAACATGTTTGATGGAGTTTAATTGTGTTGCTTGTTGTAATTTCAAGGTGTTACAAATGAATCTTTCTTAGGTTTTGAATATTAATAGTGTGAATTGTTTATAGGGTTTTGAGGTTAGTGGCTCGGATGTTAAATGGAGCAGCTACATGGACGGCCTACAAGAGGCTGGTGCACGTTTGCATATTGGTCATTCGGTTTTGAATTTGAAAGGGAGTGATGGGTCAAGATTACCTAATGCGATTGTTGTTTCGAGTGCTATTCCTCCAGACAATGTGGAGATTTTGCATGCAAAGTCTGCTGGAGTGCCTGTGTTAGTACATCAATCTGTCAAATTTGGCATTTTTTTTTTGCTACAATTCTTTTTTATTTTTGCTGTGTAAGTACTTTGGCTCTTTTTCAATGTATTCACATTTGGAATCCTATGGTCTGCTTTTGAAAGGAAAAGTTTCTATGAAATTTCCTCATTAGATCTATAAAAGTACTTTCCATTGTTGCCAATGAGCTCTAGCTCAACTAGCAACTCCTCCCCTTGCAAGTGTTAGGTGGACCAGTGAGGTCGTGGATTTAAGACCACCAGGTGCATGTGTAACTTACAATCCAAAAGAACAAAAAGTACTTCCCTGTGATAGCCATTCGTAGATTGGTTAGTCTAACTGTTTGTTTCACTAGGCAGATGATGGAATTTTTTAATGTTTCATTTATGAAATATAATACATTGGTTTACTTGATTTTCTCTTAACCCCCTTATTTACAGACACAAACGGGATTATTGGCTGGGAAGGCTAACGGAGTGCCACGAGCTTATTGCTGTTAGTGGTAGCCATGGTAATAATATTATAGGTTGTAGTTCAGTAGTTCATACAAATTGTAATTTATACATACTTCTCTAAACTCTAAAATTGATGTTGTAACTTGTAGCTCTTTGTACATTTAATATAGGACTTTGGGTAATTGTTCTCTGATCTATTACACCATAATATATGAAGCATTGCTTGGTTGATTATTTGTGGATCTAGAACCATAGATTTTCTTTTGTACTGAATCAACCAAGTTATGAAGATTAGCTTAAATATTGATTTTGTTTCCATTGTAATCAGAGGCCAAGATTGCAATTAAGTAAATATTGGAACCATCATTATAATTTAAGATTTTTATTTTATTTTTTTCAGTGGTTAGTTTACACACATACCTAGTGGGTTTGTGAATGTAAGTTTAACCAATCAATTTATTAGAGATTTATATTGAATCTTTCAATCTCAATTAAGTGTTACTACTAGCTTGCTTAAATTTCCAACAACAAACTTTCAATACTGCAAATAAGTTGAATTGAGCAACTAGCATGTTTTATTTTGCTTGAGTATGCTTCTGATAGTGAGATGTTATTAACAAGAAATCAAGCTAGCATATTTTATCTTCTATCCTTATTAGTAAGTTACCGCGCTTATTAATCTTCATTTTCCTTGAAAGAAGTATACACATTATTTTTTTTGTAGGCAAGAGTACAACAGCAAGTATGCTGGCCTATGTTTTGAAAGCAATGGGTGATGATCTTACAGCTGTAATTGGAGCACATGTCCCACAGGTATCTTTTTTACTTTGAGCAGCTCTGCAGTAGAGCTGAATTTTACACACGTTTGTATCTTTTATTATTTGGCCATATGCGCCAATGAGTTCTTGTAATGCTTTCTCCTTTTCTTTGAACTTCGCATTTTTGCAATTGGTTCCGTTACTTGATTGGCTTGTTTTCTGTAGTTGAGACACTTTACATGATATCACTTGATGCTGGAAATAATCAAAGCTATCCTTTTGCAGTTTCCAGAAGGAAATATTATTTCAGGTGGTGGTCAAAATTTTGTGCTGGAGGTACCCTATCCGCTTGTATGAATTGATGAAGAATTTTGTTTCATGGTTTCTGCCTGAAAATAGCAAAATTCAAATTTCTCATTTGTCAAATAATGGAATCTCTCAGTGAAAATATGAAGCAATTTATTAATGAAAAAGGATGATATTTCATCATCATTACTGGATCCCACTCCACATTTCTGTATAGACAGTACAGATCTGATAATTGTATCTTTTTCTGTCTGTTTCTAGAGTATTGCAACTTTATGCTCATGCACTTTATGTTCAGGGTAGGCTGAT
The DNA here is from genome assembly GCA_023055345.1 of Quercus wislizeni. Classification (NCBI taxonomy): domain Eukaryota; kingdom Viridiplantae; phylum Streptophyta; class Magnoliopsida; order Fagales; family Fagaceae; genus Quercus; species Quercus wislizeni. The sequence continues at coordinate 4,861,661 of JALGQJ010000015.1, read as the reverse complement.
GAATATGATGGCTGTTTCTTGGGATTATCACCTTACATAGCTGTAGTAACCAATCTGGACTGGGAGCATGTTGATATCTTTCAAGATAAGGTGTGTTGATTGATAAGCTTTTTATGCATGGAAACTAATATTACAAGACTGTATTTTCATAGGCATAGTTTAGACTGATTAAATCTATGCTCTCAACATTAGGAGGCAGTTAAATCTACTTTCAGGAGGTTCCTCAATCTAATCAAGGTGGGAGGACATCTCATAATATATGGGGACAGGTATCCATCGCCCACTTGTCTTGTTAAGGATATAATCGGTGGCACTAAGTTAGAATTTCTGGGGCATTGATAGTTTTATTTCTCATTTCTCGTTGCAAGTACTTAATTCTTGTTTGTATGTGATCAGGCTTGTATAGGGTGTGATAACCAAGGATTTGGTCCAGTTAACTCTAATTTTCAGTGCAAAAAGCCAAAAACCTCAAATCAAGATTTGTTACCAAATATATAAATAAAACTAGTTACACAATTCATGGCTGGTCCAACTTTGTGCTATGATCTTTTATTTATATATATATATATATATATATATATATATTACATGATTGATTTTTCACGCTTTTTGCTAACTATATGCAATAACTATTCAAGTTCCTCTTGAATCTAATTACCCAATCACAGAGGTTTAAGCGTACAGAATTTTTGAGTTGACAATGTTCATCTGTTTCGTCTATATGACAAGACGACATTGGGTGAATGGGACTAGCTACTTTCAGTAATAGTTTGCAGTATCTATTCAAAGTCGGAAATTTACTAAGTCAAACAAAGAAATTTTTTTGACAACAAAGCTCCAATTCATTCAAAGTTCATTTTCATTTATCAGCATGAGCATATAGTTAGAAATTTTAAATTCCTTGAGCAATTAAGCCTAAGAAACAAGAATTTATGAGTGATAAATAGCTAAACTTACATGATGTTGCTTCACATGGATGGTGTGAGTCGGATTGTGATATGAACCTTTTTCAAAGATTAAGGCCCAGCATCTCACCACAATATGGTGAGTCCCATAATCCCATTACCATTAACCTATTTAAGGCAGAGACTATAAACTCAAGTTTTCCACCTCAAAATGCTTCCTCATATTCATATGCTGCATCAACAATGCTGTATAAGAAGTTCATGAATGCTGGCTATATGATTTTATCTGTTACAGATTCTAATTTTGGAATTTCCTTGGAAGGTACACAACAGTCCAGATACGCGTTCTTTGCTAAATCACAGGAGACAAGCGACTGGATCAGAGTATTCCAGTGGTGTGATGCCAGCTCCAAACTTGGAGCTATTTGATGAGCATTACAGAATAACTACTTATGGAATCTCAAGTCTTAATGATTGGCATGCATCCTCAATTCACCCCAACTGTCATGGTGGCAGTGATTACACACTGGTAGGTTATAATTTTATTTCTACATCTCTGGTTGCCCCTAATGTAGACCCAACGTATTTATAGAAAGCTAAAGCACATAAATATTGAAGCTTCTTTGGTCTTTGGAAAAGGATTTGCGAAAGTTATGATACAAATTTTGGCAGGTAAATTACATTCTTTGATATCGACATGTATAATCACAATTGATAGTTTCTAGATTTGCCTCACTTTTCTTTGAGAGCATAGAATGGTGCCCAGAAAATATAAGCTTTCGCAAAAAGTAAGAAAGATACGTATGATCTAGAACATCTAATTCCATTATTTCTATGGATATGAAATGCTAAATTATTAAAGTAATTTATCCCCCCACCCCCACCCATTCCCCCCCCCCCCCCCCCCCGGGCCGCCTGTTTTTTTCTTTTTCTTTTTCTTTTTCTTTTTATTTGGGTCTTGAGAAATAAGGTAAACTGCAAGCAGAGCAAAATAACAAAAAAAACAGCAAAAAGATCAGGAGAAAATAATAACTCAAATCGAAAGGACTACAAAACTAATGTGGATAGAGGTGGGGGTCTATTCCTTATTATTAAGTACTTGTTCTTAATACCAAATATTACAGAGTGATTTAAACCAAAAGGTCATTATCCAGTGTCAGTCCTGCCTAAGTGAGTTCTTGAAACAGTTTCTTGGATTCAGTTCTAACTTTGCTCCTTTTTTGCATGAGCTGGTTACTCTAAATTATAATTTAATCTAGAATTATAAATATTTCTTAATTTTAAGATGGTTCTCATAAAAATATTGGTATTTCAACTTGCATGTTTAGGCTATATCTTTGGCATGCTCTTGTGATTTATTCCCTCTCCCAGAATTGTTTTTATCAGTAAAATAAGGAATTTTTTTGACTTCGTCCACTGGTGCATTATGTGTCGTTGCTATGGTGAGACAGTGGATCATTTGTTGTTATATTGTGGAAAGGCTCATCGGCTGTGATATTTTGTCTTTAGGATTTTTGGGATTTCATGAGTTCCCTTATGTACGGTGTCAAATTTTCTATTTAGTTGGTGGAATTGGTTGGGGAAGCATTCTTCTTACATCTGGAACTTAGTTTTGTTGTGTTTGATGTGGTGTATTTGGAAGGAATGCAATCGGCGGGCGTTTGAGGATTTGGATAAATCAGAGGACCAAATACTTGCTCTCTTTTCTGGTTCCCTTTTTGATTGGGCTAGGGCTTGGGGACTCACATCTAGTGACCCTCTTCCTCTTTTCCTTAGCTCTCTGTCTTTGTAATTTATGTTTTTTATGTTTTTTGCTTTCCCATCTTTTTTTATACTTTTGATATGCTGATGCTATTTTGCATCTAGCAGTTTTCTTGAATATAATTTTTCTTACATATCAAAAAAAAAAAAAAAAAAAAAAAAACACATTAGCAAAACAGACTTCCTTGTACATGGGTGGTGAACCAAAGAATCTATAGAGCTAACAAAAATTACATCAATCCAGAAATTCCTCCAAGGAGGAAAAAGAATGCCTACTCAAAGCAGCCATCCAATCATACAACAGTCTCGAGAAAAACGGCTTCAACTCTAGCAATGATTGTTCAATCCCTCTGCCAGAATGCCATCCAAATTCTGAAATTCGTGCCCTTTAACTGTTTACATGAGTTTTCTAAATATAAAATTTCTAAGACATAATACATTCATCTAATCTAATTTAGTACATGATTATCTGCAGTTCCATCGGGAGTTTCCAGAGGTAGATGTCAGTCTACAGATTCCGGGAGTTCATAATGTCCTCAATTCATTAGCAGTGAGTGAAAATGTTTACTTAGTTTTACAAAAAAATTCTTTATGCTCAAAAGCTCCAGTTTCTTTTTGTATTTCATATAGAGTTATAAACTTCTGCATCACATCTATTTTTTTCTGATGTCAGTTGGTATTGTAAGTTAGTCAGATGGAGTTTTATGTACAGATTGACTTTTAATTTTTATTTTATTTTATTAGTTTGATTATTAGGATTGGAAATATTACAGGTTGATGCATGTGTACTATGCTTCACTTTCTAGTTTCTTGGGTTATTGGTCTCTTAAGTTCCTCAAATATACTCTTAAATTTTCTCTCTTTTTAGGGTTAAGCTATCTTATTTTATGTTATTGTCAGGTTATTGCCACAGTGATGGCACTTTTTAGTGACAGAATGCAATATTATGAGCTAATCAGTCATGTAAGACTACACTTGAAAAGTTTCAATGGTGTTTCCAGACGTTTTGAGATGATTGGTACAATTTGTGGATGCCATTTATATGATGATTATGCACACCATCCAACAGAAATCCGTGCAGTTCTTCAAGCAGCACGTCAAAGGTTCCCATTCAAGGCTATATGGGTGGTATTCCAACCTCATTCTTACAGGTATTCTCACATAGAATGGGAACAAAGGCGGTTTTTTTTTTTCCTCTCTAAATGATTAAATTACTTAAGCATTCGGTTGGTCCTGAACCCATGACCTCCCCTATAACTTGCTTTTTACAAGGAGGGAAGGCCTTTGAGCTAGAGCTAGAGGTCCATCTGCCAATGTAGTCATTATTTTATATGACTCATTTTACTTTCTGCTTATGGTAGCTTTTTTCTTTTGCAGTCGTCTAGCAGCATTGAAAGATGAATTTGCCACTGCACTCAGTGATGCAGATCATGTTGTGGTTACAGCGGTACAGTCATCTTGGTCCATAATCTTTGTCATTTACAGGTGCTAAGGGCAACTAACAGTTTGAGTTATGGTGTCAGGTTTATGCTGCCAGAGACAAAGGTTTTTGGGATGTTAGTGGAAGTGATTTAGCTGCTTCTATTAATGGCCCACCATGTGAATATATCTCTTCTCTGGTAAGACCTGTATCTTACCTTCACAAATGCGGGACTTTATATTTGATGGTCACTTGTCATTCATGATGTCAGAATGGTAAAAGACTACTTGCTGTGCTCTACTCTGATCAATTTGGTGAATTAAAAATCATGAGAAAAATGTTGTAGAGATTATTTAGAATTAGGTGTTCCATTTGCTCTCCTATGAAGGTCTCTGGTTGCTAGATCTCTCTCCTGAGAGCTGACATCAGCTAAAAACATTCACTTAGTAAATAGTCGTCTCATTAAAGGTCTTCATTTTTGTGTAACTCCAAAAGTGAAGTTTCATTCCAGAGAATAAATACAAGATCAACTCTACAAGAAAAAGCAGCTATGTTATATTGATTGATAGGTCACAAATTAGATGATTTTTTTGCTTATGCAACCTTATATTTATGGTCCATCTTGTTCTTTTGTGGCTTTACAGGAGGTTGTAGTTGATAAGTTGGTGTTTCGGATATCCAAGGACCTTCATCGCCAAATTGTTGTTTTGACCCTTGGATCAGGCAAAGATCTTTACTGCTTACCTTTGGATTTTCTTTCATCACATTTTGCAATTGTTTTAACCCTTTAAACAAACAGGTGATATTACTACTGTAGGCCCCAAAGTGCTTCATAAGTTGCAACGGCAATACAAGTGAACTTGTAGATTCCATGTGGCACCTACTTGCACATTACTTGATTGATTTTTGAAATTCAGACATTTCATGATTCCAAACCTCTGAATGAAGATTCCCAAGACGAAGATAAGTCATACACTTATCCAATATAAAGTATGAGATGGTCTTGCCAATTGCCACTGATTTTGTCCGGTGTGGTACACGAGTATTTTATTGTAAGAAGCCAGCTTCTTTCAGTTATTACCGAACATCCCACAAATGACCTGACTTGCCTCTTCTACTTTGGCAAGAAGTGACTTGTGAGTCTGTGACTGTCCTTGTGTGACTTCCGTTTGATTCTTCTATGCAAAGATGAAACTGGTGGCCGGTTATGTTATTGGTAATGAGAGTTTCTTCTATAGACATGGATGGATGTGGAACTGTCAAGAAGAAAGCTGATGACACTGCAACTGCAAATTGTGTTCCATGTAATGAATTTGCATTTCCAACTTGTCTTGTACTATGTTCCCATTTAAGGAAAACGGAAAGAAAGGATTAAATGTTTTGTTGTATTGTGAGGAACTGAACAACAGAGTTCTTTTCAAGTCTATTAGAGGCTTGAATGGTTGATTAGCTGGATATTTCAAGAAAAATGTAGCATCATTTATCGTTAAAAGAATTCAAGAAACAAGCTTGTAATAATAAGAAACTCCTCAAACAACTCCATTATTGGGTACTATCTTATCTTTCTTTTATACGGATTTTCTATGGAAACTCTTTCTACAGAGAAACTCCACACTCAAATTTGTCAGGCACCATATAAAGAGGATGTTAAGTGTAACAGATTAATGTAGTGCTACATTACAAAGTTTGTTTGGACAGACAATCTGTATGTAATTTCCTTTCCCACTTGCCACTTCAATTTTTAAATCCCCACTCCACCTCCATCCAATCAAAATATTTTTAAGGAAGAAAAGAAAAAGATGGTGATTTGATTTCTTGTCAAAATCTTGGACTTTATTAGTGAAGGTAGTATTGTTTTTATAAACTGGCCCAAAACTAGCCCAAAACTAAAAATTGAGCAATTTTTACATTTTTCAATATCCCAACATTTTCAATAAGTACAATGTTAAATTTTTTTTTTTTTTTAATAAATTTTGTTACATAAAACTTAACATCACAGATCATCAATATCAATATAATGTGATTGATAAATGTTCAGACTTTACACGTTGGAGCTAGATGTGTGCAGCCCACCTTGTTGGAATTTTTTTTTTGTCTCATTTGCAGTGGCTACCAACTTGGCAGATAAAGCGGTTGAATTTTAAAAGTTTAAACAGAATATATGTTTTATGCACAGAGCTCGCGAGAATGAGGAGGACGCACTGACTACCTTTTGGATTTTCTCATCTCTCTATCTCGGTGTTCTAAATTCTTTCACATTATTATTATTATTATTATTCAAAACTCCAATTACATTTTTGTTTCAACGCGTGCTTTAAACGCCTATTGAGTACTGGCTACTAGTGTCTACAACTACATACAAAAACCCTTTTAACTTCACCGTTAAACCCTAACAATAGTTTTACAATCGCAGACAATCAGATATGTATCATCTCTGTGCTCCTACTCACTATGTCTCCTTCAAACTACTTCAACCACCACTAAGTGCTCCAAAGGTCAGTGTATCACTCAATTCTCCTTTTTTTTTCACTCTCTGTTCAATGAAAGTAAGTTTAGTTAAAGAAAGAAACTCTGAACTATGATACTATTTCATCACTGTCACAGTGTCAGAGGGAACTCAAAATACTCGCCACTGCTAATGACGCCTCCAACTCCAATTACATTCCTAAGGCTCCCATTTTTCTCCCCCAAGGCCCATGGAACCAGGTGATCATCTTCTCTTTTTTTTGTAATACCAAATTTTGCATTATTTGTCAAAAAAGTACTTTTGTGGAAACAAATTGATCAAGCAGAGGATATGGAAAGTTAGTTAAGAGGCACATGCACATGCTAGATTTTATGAAATTTAACATGTGATTAATGTGCTACAATTGTATTCTAGCATGTGATAAAATGTGGGTGTGGGTGGGTTAGTTATGGATGATCTCAATAACTAACCACATGCATTGTAATAGATAGATTGACTGGTTGTAAAATTAACCGTGTATGGACGGTGCTAATTAATTTGACTGACTACGAGTGTATAGATTCCTGGGGGAGTCACTGCTGCCGAGGGATTCAAAGCTGCCGGTATGTATGGCGGTTTGCGTGCTAAAGGCGAGAAACCTGATCTTGCACTTGTCACTTGTGATGTTGATGCCATATCTGCAGGTTAGCTAGCTTTAATTTTTCTTAGGGAATTTATTTGCAATTATTTATAGTAACTCGGATAAGTACCTTTCATTTTTGTAGTAAAAAATATATATTTTCCAATTGTTTGTAGTTTGAATTTATTTCTTGACTTGTGTGCACTTTAACACATATGGAACTTTTTGAGAATTTAAGCAAGTAAAAGATTTGATTGGAGATGCTTTTTCATGTTAAAATTTATTTACAGGGGCGTTTACTACGAATGTGGTTGCTGCTGCACCAGTGTTGTATTGCAAGAAGGCGTTGGACATTTCAAAAACGGTATCCCAGAGTATTGAATGTGATATGCTCATTTTTGTGTCAATTGTGATTATGAGCCAATAAAGAGGGATGAACTAGTACTTAGCACAAAATTTAGAAATCATATTATTATGATCATTATCTTTTCCAGCTAGACTTCAAATGTGGTAGAATGTATTTTTGAAGTTATTTTCTTTTGAAGTGCTTGTTACCTTAAACATATTCTGTAGAAGTTACTCACATATTTTGCCAGTAGATTTAGTAATATAGTTTTTTTTTTTTTTGGGTCACTTTTCAGATTCGTTATTATGTTTTCAGTTTCTTGTCTATCTTCTAATGACTCAATTTGGCAACTCATCAGGCACGTGCAGTGTTAATAAATGCTGGCCAAGCTAATGCAGCAACGGTGAGATGTCTGATTATCTAGATGTTTTCCTTGTACTTTCTTGTCCAGACACAGCATAGTTTTAATCTAAATGTAGTAAAGCACCAAAGAACATCCTTGTTAATCCCCGCGGGGGCATCTATGACCATGTCCAATCCAAAGACTTGGGATTTCTTCAAGTCACTCCACATGATTTTCTGTTAGCCTGTTACTGTGAGATGTATTCATCAAAGAGGGAAAAAAATGATGTTGCTTTGAGTGTGAACTGTGTCTTATGTGGCTAATTGACCTACCAATGATGTCCAGGGTGATGCAGGATATCAAGACGTGATAGAATGTGCCAGTGCGCTTGCTGAGGTATGCTACCTTTAGAGTTTTGAACACCTCATCTCATCAGTGTGGCTGTACAGGTTCAATTTGGTGCTCGCTAATCAGACTAAGAATATTCGTTGTTGCAGCTACTTCAAATGAGACCGGAGGAAGTGTTTATTGAATCCACAGGTGTTATTGGTCATAGAATAAAGAAGGTAACATGGTGACCTTATGTATGTTATGCTGATCACATTGATGTGCACTATGCCTGCTGAATATAGATCAGCTAAAAGTTCTGCAGCAATTTTTTTTGTCATATAAATAATGTGCCTTGTTGTTTTTAATCTTTTACATACAATTGATGCTTTATTGCATATGCAGGAAGCACTTCTAAATTCACTTCCAAAACTAGTTGCTTCACTGTCATCATCAACTGAGGGGTAATGCTCATGCTTTGTTCATTTTAGTATGTGTAATTGACATTTATCCATGTTTTTGAAGGCACCTTCTTGTCTATGTTTTGTCCTTCCAGTTATCTATATATATATATATATATATATATATATATCAGTGTTGTTAAAAGCGCTGAGCGCACTTAAGCGTAAAGGCCTCCTGGAGCCTAGGTGTAAAGCACAAGCTTGCCTGATTGATATGTAGCGCACATTTAAAAAAAAATTAATAAATTAAAAAAAAAAATTTATTAATGATCAATACAACAATCAAGTGATCAATTAATCATATAAATTACAATAAAACATTTTATATAAGTTATATAACATTTATATAATTCTTTTGTGCTTTACAAAATATATGCAACCATGATATTTGATGGCCATGATTACAAAACATGGTTGAATCAAAATAGAAGTATAGAACCAAGAAGGCAAAGGCTAAAAAGTACTAGAATGTTGAGTAATGTTATCTTTGTGAGTGTTTGATTTAGTGTTTTGATTGTGTGGTTGTGGTTAAAAGTTCAAAAATATCTAAAGAGATAGGCTTAAGTGTATGGTAGCACACCACACTATTAGTTTTTATATATTAAATCAATGGCTTATATCAAACATTTTTATATCTAATGGCTAAAAATCAAATCAGGATTTTTTTTTTTTTTTTAAATTTACAAAAAGCTCAAAAAAGCTTAAAGCGCGCTTTTGTGAGGGTGCTTCACTTTAGAGGGAAAAAGCCCCCAAGGGCTTTGCGCTTAAGTGTGCTTTTAACAACACTGATATATATATAATTTTTTTTTCTTTTTCCTATTGTATTGAACTATGTATAAGCTTCAAGTGACCTCCTTAATAGGTTGTTTAGTCTCCTATATCCTGTTTGTTAAAACATTCTTGAACTTGATCAGCGCATGTGCAGGGCAGATTCTGCAGCAGTGGCAATCACGACGACTGACCTTGTTAGTAAGAGCATAGCAGTTGAGTCTCAGGTGTGCAAGTACTTGATTTCTACGTGTATATATGTTACCTTGACAAATTTAAACTGATGATTATCAGTATTATCCATATGTTGGGTTAATTGTGCTACTTGCTTGGATGAGGCATTGAATCTAGATACTGGATCAAAGGCTCAAAACAGGAGCAATTCTTAGATTGGTTGCTTGATTTCTAATGCATAATTGGTGACTCAGCTGAAGTTAGATATGGAGAAACAATGTTAAAAGTAAATGGTTTGATTTGGCAATGGGCTGTATTTTATTATACTTGTTAACAAGTAAAGATCAGTAAACAAATTGAAATTCTTCCTTTGTAGAAAATGTTGTTGGATTTATGCAATAGCTTTATCTCAATTTGATAGAACTTGCACCCCAGGAAATTAGAATTCTTCAAATTTATTAATCTTGGAAATCAACTTACCAGCAAACAGACAGACCTGTAAAAGTTGATAAATTCCTCAGGTTGGAGGGAGAACAGTAAGAGTTGGGGGAATGGCAAAAGGTTCTGGGATGATCCACCCAAATATGGCTACCCTGCTTGGTGTATGTATCCTCACGGTTATCTTGCAATTTTTTGCAGGAAGCGTACTTATTTTTCCATTCCTTAATATTGGGTTATATGTTCCAGGTAATAACAACTGATGCCCTGGTCACAAGTGATGCTTGGAGAAAGATGGTGCAGATTGCTGTGAACAGAAGTTTCAATCAAATAACTGTACGGAGTATCAATAATTTAATCCTGTTCATATCAATGCATATAGGCATATACGTAACCTAATTCCTTATCTTAGAATTTTGCATTCAAGTGGTGATCCTGTTCTATCAACTATATATCTTTGGCAATCATGCTTGTTCATGTGAATGGGCAACCCAAGCTATCCTTTTTAACATGGTGTGATTAATCCCACACTTGGGAAATTATGAATATTATATATATAATAGCTGGGTGATTTGGTGCAACAGGTAGATGGAGATACTAGTACCAATGATACTGTTATTGCGTTGGCTAGTGGCTTATCTGGATCAACCAGGATAGCTTCAATAGACAGTTATGAGGCATTGGAACTCCAAGCTTGCCTTGATGTAGTATGTTATGCTGCCATTAAACTATTCACTCATTTATACAAATTTATACACTGCCACCAAATTTTTGTATTTGTACTCTGTTCCCTTCGCCCTGACCCTAACAAAACCTCTGTGTTTATTTACTCTCAAGTCCTAGTATAAAATTACTGATTTCTTTTTTTCACTTCACTAAGATTGTAAAAGATCCTATTTCTTCTTCTTCTTCTTTTTTCCCCCTTTCTTAAATGTAGTGTTGCACTTTACCAAACTCTTTGCAATTGCTAGTGCTCAAATTTGTTCCTAGGCCTTAGTCCTGCCTTTTTTTTATGGTTTTACAAGAGGGCTGTAATCAGTCAGAGGCCTCAAATTGTATCTATCTGAACCAGATATTGGGTTTCATATATTTAAAGATTTTATCAATGTCAAATTTTCAGGTAATGCAAGGTCTTGCCAAAGCAATAGCATGGGATGGAGAAGGAGCAACATGCCTAATAGAGGTCTGCATCTAATATTAATGTTATCTCTACTTATGAGCCAAATTTGATGCTTTGGATTTGCCCCATTCTTTAAAATGGACATCCAATAGAAACCTACCAAACCTACTCTTGTTGCTGAATCATAACTAGTGCTGGATATAAACACAAATATGAGCAATGAACAAATCTCTTAAGCGGAGCAATGCAAGAGGGAACGCTCACATCTACTATGAAGCAGTATCCTCTTATTCATTATATTAAAAAATATAAATATATTATGAACAAGTATAATTCTTTCACAAAGAATGCGAAAGAATGAAAACGCAGAAATTTGAAGCTTATCTTAGTGACTTATTCTAGTTCAAATGGCACTTTCTCCTCCCATCAAAATGGGTTTGAGGATAAGGTTGTGCTGTCATGGGTGACCCTTTGGGCATATAGGTAACTTACAAATAAAAATAAAAATAAATCTTTGTGACATAATTATGATTTCAAACTCAGCAATATGCTATGATTTTAGAGAAGTGGCCAGCCTATACGTTGAATTCTTCCAGCTAATTCTACCTTGGTTGTGTAGGTGTCTGTGACAGGCGCAGGCAGTGAGGCTGAAGCAGCAAAGATTGCACGCTCGGTGGCATCTTCTTCACTTGTTAAGGCATGATTTTTAAACTTGACAATCCTTCCAATACCTCACTTTAGTTAAGTCTAATCTGCTGACAATTTTGTAAAGCAGGCCGCTGTATACGGCAGAGATCCAAATTGGGGGCGCATTGCTGCTGCTGCAGGTTATGCAGGGATTTCTTTCCACCAAAACAAGCTTCGAGTATTGCTAGGGGACATTTTGCTCATGGATGCTGGGGAACCACAACCGTTTGACCGGTAATTCTAAGGCTTGACTTTTAAATTAAAATCTGGGATATAACCAAGAACTAGTTCTTTTCTCTGTAAGATTTGATCTTACTTATGTTTCTTTTCTTCTCCTCATTTAAGTTCCTGCCAGTTTACATATATTATTTCCAATGCTCTGTGGAACTAGATCATAAGCTTCTTCTTTTCTTCCTTGGTTCTTTTCTTTTTTCTTTTCTATTTTTGTGGGGAGGGGACTTGTCGCAGAGCATGGGGTCACTTGAAAATTTTCTGTATGATACTTTTTGGTTTCTGTGTGTTAAAAAATGTAATCAACTTTGCAATCATAGTTGCAGTTTTGATAGATACAAGATGTAGCCATCATCCAGATGCTAGTGCAAGCGCCTTGTCTCTTTCCCAACCTAGCATCTTCTAACTGAATTTATAAGGGAGAGGACTCTTGTATTTGTATATATGTGTGTGCAGTTTTTATTGTGTGAATGCATGCATGTTGCGTGTGCATTTTGCCTTCTAAGCATGTCACTTTTTGTTTTCCAAATATCTTCTCACCTTGCACCTAAACAGTCTCTGATTCTCTCGAGTAATTTTGGTGATATTTTCAGAGCTGCAGCAAGTAACTATCTGAGGAAGGCTGGTGAAACCCACAGTACAGTTGAAATTCTTATATCAGTTGGTAAGCTTCTGAAGTACGCATGAAGCATACATGTGCTACTTTTGCTCTCTATTGACGGTGAATTCAAAAACCAAGTCCACTGATATTAGCTAGTTAAGGGATCACACTCGCCTAGAGGATGGGATGGGATCAACATAATTTTGTCAAAAATACCAAAAAATAATTATCTGCAATTTGGCCTGCTAACCTTTCTTTGCACAATAAATACTAATATTAGTATAGTCTGTTAGTACATCAATCTAAATCCAAACAATTCAGTTAGGCTCACTTCCCTGCTTATGCTGCACATTTGCTTGGTTGTTGAAGCGCTAGGATGACTGAATTCTCTTCTAAAACAATTTAAATAACTACTACATTTTTTTGAAAACAATGTGTTAGCTCTTTTGCTTCACGGTGACTAATATGGGATGCATTTCTTAAAGCGAACAATTCCCCTAGCTGAATTTACAATTGCTCTTTGACCAGCCATCTTCAAAAATTGAGATTTACTCATGTAGTTGACAACTCATGTTTAGTTAGCCAACACTTGATATCACCAGCTGGCCTTGCTTGGATGAGGTTAACTTTCCTAGTCTTGTGGCATCGCATATTCTCACTGCATGTGTATCTTTGCAAGTATAAACGATTCTAATGAGATTGAACATCTTTCAGTGAATCTTATTTGATTTGCCTCATATCTTCTTCCAAACAGGTGATGGCTTGGGAAGCGGGCAAGCATGGGGATGTGATTTAAGTTATGATTATGTCAAAATAAACGCAGAATACACAACATAGGAGAATTCGTGGTGTCATCTCATATTTCTTCTCACTTCACAGGATTTTCAAACAATAAAAGCCCACTTATCACATTTTTCTTGGTTTAATATTTTATCATTGTTGTATCTTGTCTGTTTTTCAATGAAGATCTGCCAATGCAAAGCATTTTTCTGCAATCAACACAAGCTATTCTTGGATGTTGGATTGAGAGGAATTGATGTAATCCACTCAATGTTACAAATATATTTCAAAGCTCATTCCTACTATCATACGAAAAAATTAAAAGTTTAACTGGATATAGCATAGGAAATAAAGGAGTCTACAGTAAAAGCTCCTTCCCATGATAAACTACATGATCAGCCCAAAACGTTATTTATGTAGCAAAAAGCCAACAAATTTGTGGTAAGATAGCAACAGAAATATATTCCTCATTCCAAACAACCCCTACACACATTCCCATACCAATATTTATCTCGAAGATAAATCTCTACCTTGAAAAAGGAAAAGTATCACCTAGTTACAAGACTTTTATGAAATAGTTCTTCTACAAACAACTTTTATCACAACTTGCTTAAGTGGTTGACTGTGAATGGTGGACAATCACTTTCATATAGATTTACCACTTTTTTTTCTATCAATCACAGTCAACCACTTCAACAAATTGTGGCAAAATTTGTACCTAGACTTTCTCTTTATAAAAAGGCTTTAGAACTAGAAACAAGATTTCGACCCTCCATTTCAACATAATTTGTGCCCCAATTCCGGTATTATTAACCTAAGGTTTTGAATCAAAACCAAACTACCTCCAACAGTCCACTGTTTTTTAACCTGATTGTGAGAACTGACAGGCCAGGCTTAAGCAAAGCCATCAAAATGCTGGTTAGACATCAAAAAAGGTTCTACCTGTATCGAAACAAAAGGAATCCATCACATAATTAGCACTTGGCAGTCTTCTTTCATCACATACTAGGCATTGATACAAATCTACCAACAGGACAAACTTTGAAATCAATGCCACTATATACAAACAAAACAGCAAACGTCTTATGTTAAACTAGTTAAAAAGTTATCACCACTGTCAACCAATATCGCATGCATCATCCAAAGCTCTTAGACCATCAGAAACTAACAAAATGACTATATACATAAATATTGAGAACAGAAAATACATGAAAGTCACTTCATAACAGCTCTTTGGTTAAGAAAAAAAAAAGTAGGCGGACTAAAATGTAAATAATGTGTAGCATAGTAGATACATATAGCAGTTCCAAATGATTAATTGCCACAAAGTGTCTCAATTGATTAAGGTACACCTGAGGAGACGGGTTCAGATAACAATGATACCACTGAGAAGAAAGGGCAGAAAATTTCTAACACCAAACAGGTTCAAATAACAATCCTGGCACTAACTTTGATAATGTTCAATAGACAAACACATTTTGTGATTTAATTCAAGTACAGATTCATCCACCAACAAATTGGCATACTGAAATAAGTTGCAATACGCATTGACACCAGCGCTGATCCTAAACTGAAGTTAGGATAAGCATTAGACTAACTGGAAGGCTAGTTGAGCAAAATATTTGTCATAAGCCCAAAAGACACCTAGCAGTGGGCTAGGATGTTGCTAACCAAACTAACTGCAAGCTACAGTGCATAGCCAAGTCTGGCTAACACTGTGAAAGTTAGCAAAATGAATAATTCTCTCTCTCTTTGAGGCAATTTCTGCAGAAAGCACTTAGTTGGTAGCCGCAATTACATGACTGATTAGGAGCCCAGTCATATGAATGTATGAGAAAACGCATGAATCTCATATACATACGGGGATTAAACAAGGGATGAAATGTAGAATCAAACAATAATATAAACTACATCAATCATCAATCATCCATCTTTCATTCATATTTATTGCTCTATCTTTCTGAATTTATGATCACATAAAATCCTAGTTTGACATGGTCAGTTAACAAGTATGATACATTCAACAGTTATAAATGATTGATTTCCACAAACTATTCATATCTCAGTTGATCACATTACACCCAAAAGACAAGGCAGAAAATTTGTAACACCAAATAACTTCAAAGAACAATGATTTCCCAAAATTAAGCTTAAACCTTCCAATTCCACAATGTTAACAAAAGAAATAGAGATTTTGTCTTGACTAAATACAGAAAAATCAATCCTTGAAGAACCAACATGTCGTCACTACCCTACCGAAAGCATCAAATGCAATTGAGCACAACTTAACTAAAAGTTACAAGCACACACTCCTAACATTAACACTACTAAAAATCTAACAATCAAACAAACAAAACATTAAATTATCAAAAATGAAGACTTGAAGAGAGTGACAAACTTTACTGACCCCATTGTAAACTGTACACAGCTTCACCCTTTCCCATCCTCCAAAATTCAACATAATCCCATGTATGGTGTAATGATGTTCAGTTCAATTCTTATCCTCCGAAAAAAGAGAAGAACCCGCGCTTTTTCGGTTCCTCCTCCATCATCACAGCCTTCATACTATCCTGCTCAACAAGCCGCCAAGCAGCTTGCTCGAAAGCCAACCCGGCCAATGTGGGTGGCTTATTCAACACAAGAGGGTACCCTCTATTGGTACTTCTTATAACTTCCGAGTCCTCAGGAATCACACCCAACAAAGACAAACCCAACATTTCTTGCACATCAAGCACAGACATCATGTCCTCGCCTTTGATCATATCAGTCCGAACCCGATTCACAATCATCTTAATGTCTCTAATTCCATCACATTCCAACAACCCCGTGACCCTATCTGCATCTCGCAAGCTCGTGATGTCCGGCGTGGTGACGAGGACGGCCTCATTGGCCGGAGTAATGGCGGTGATGAACCCGGCATCGATTCCAGCCGGACAATCGATGATGATGAAATCAGGGGAACCCTCTTGGCGAGATTTCAATGCGTCGACGAGCCAAACCAGGGCTTTCCCGCCGAACCCAATTGGCAATTTGGATCTGGGTTTCGAAATACAGAGGAGTTCGAAGTTTGACCAGCGCTTGTCGCGGACTAGAGCTTGGTCGAGGCGGCAATCGCCGTTGAGGACCTCGACGACGGTGTAGTTGACGCGGTTTTCGAGGCCGAGGAGGAGGTCGAGGTTGCGGAGGCCGACGTCGGCGTCTATGGCGACGACGGAGAAGCCGAGGCGGGCGAGGGAGAGGCCGACATTGGCGGTGGTGGTGGTCTTGCCTACGCCGCCTTTGCCGGAGGTGATGACGACGACACGCGGGGTCTCTCCGGCCAATTGGGGCTTCCTGTTGTATTGGAGGAGTGACTGGGTTCTGGTTGTGAAGTGGGGTTTGTGGGGTTTTGGGGGTTTTAGGGTGTTTGGGAAATGGGGTTTGAATGTGGTAGAGAATGGTGGGGTGGAGCTGTTGAGGTTTAAGGAGGGTTTGGGGGTTGTGGGAAATGGGTTGTGGAGAGACAGCATTGTTGCAGTGTTGGTATAGAGAAAGAGAAAGAGAGTTTTATTTAGGGGATGAAGAAGAAAACCATTTTTGTGTGAGTGAGGCAATGAGCTAAAGTTGTTAATAAGAAATGAGAGAATGAGAAGTGAGAACTCAGAAGCCCCTACAGCTGGGCTCTGGAATCAAGACTCAAGAGCACAGGTTGGTAATTGGCCTCTGTTTGGAAATTCCCTCATCTGTCTTTCTTTTTTTTCTTTTTTGGATGGAAATTTTGACAAATTTATTGTGAGATTATGTTATCTTTGTTTATTTTTAATGCTTGTAAAATTTATAGGTGATTAAAGATTAATAATCAGTTTAAATTCAAGTTTTTATAGTTTAAAAATAATGCATACAATTTGAGTTTATGAATTGAATGGTAAATAATATCTAATTGATATAAAAATTGGTATGAATGTTAAGAAAATATAGAACATGGTGGAATTTTCAAAATGTGAATTTTATAACAAGTTATTAGATGGTGTAATATTATATAGAGTTACATCAAGTGTAACTTAAACCCGAACCTTAAAATTATTATAAAATTAACATTCTTTTATGAGTTTTATAACTTAGTTGGTTTGACACGTATAAGCAACAAAGTAAAAACAAATATATCGGACAAGTAAATTGGAAAGGTATTCAAATTGAGTAAAGCAACAACAAGTTAATTGGAAAGAGATTCAATTGAGTAAAGCAGTTAGTAATAAAATGATATAAGCATGATGCAAGAAAGCTTTCGTGTTGAAGTGAAACGTTGGTGAACAATGCGGTCAAGGGAATAGGGATTTTAATACAAAATTCTCTTAATCTAACAACCTCTTAATGATAGTAGTAATTTATATGGCGATTTAAATATTAATATAATTGTGTTCGGAGTATTGTAATTCAATGGTAATAACTAATAATATTTAATTTCATTTTAACGGGATTCTAAATAAATAAATCATTTTATCACAAAAATTTAGGTTTTTTTTTTTGGGTAGTTATTATAAGAACTAAAAACAAAAAAAGTAATTGTCTTTCTTCCTTGTCTTTATCCTCTTTCTCACTATCTTCTTATGAAAAAAGGGAAATGTTAATGAGTGCCGTACGGCATTGGTTAAGAATCTAATTAAAGAAAGTTTTTATGGAAAAAGAAAAAAAAACAATTAATGTTTTGATAGCTTTTTCATTTCCCATAAAAGTGATGTCAAAACTTTCCTAAAATGGATTCTTAACCAATGCTATACAACATTCGTTAACATGACCCAAAATAGCAACCGTTTAAGGCAAGTACCAAAAAAAAAAAAAACCTCATAAATTTATCCTTGGGAGTTGGAACACTTTAAAGAGTCAAAACTTTCATAAATGTATATTTCATGTGTAAGGGTGGGATTTGTTTGGGGTTTCTTTGGGTGCATTTATGAAAGTCTAGAGTTTTAAATGTCTCATTTAAAAGTCTTTGTTTTAATATGTCCCAATGATAAAATTATAGGATTTGTTTGTACCTTCTTTTAATCTTTTCAATAAACATAAAGGTATAGAGAATTCAATATATTATCGAGTATAAAGTTGTAGAGAATTCAATATAAATACTAGCATTTGGGGATGCAAAAAAGTTTATATTTTATATCCTCACAATCTATTTTTATCTATTTTAATATCTCATTTTACAACTTACCCAACATTTTAATTTATTTTTACATATAACTCATTAAAATAATATAAACTATACCAAAAAAATAATATAAAATTCGGCTTCTCTCTCTTCTCTTCCATCTCTCTTTCCTCTCTACTTTTTTGTCTCTTTTTTTGTTTGAGAACCTTTTTTGTCTCCATTTCCTCATTAAAATAATATATATATTTTACATCCTTGTGAACAGGTGGTTCTCATATGTGGCTTAATTTAGCTTGTTAGTTGCTAAAATAGCAAATAGAAAGTTTTTACACCACCAATACTAGTGCTAAGGGACAAGGGTTTCCTATTTTTCTTCTTTTTTAACTAATGGGAAGGGAAACCATTTGTATAATTTTTTTTTTTTTTTAAAGTCATATAACTAACTTTTTATATGTCTCATCAAAAAGTTAGTAGCGTATGATTTAAAATTTAATGTGTATTTTTTTTAAGAAAAATGTGTCTATTAATAATAATCCAATTTGATACAGAGAACATCTAATTCTAGGATAAGACTTATCACCCATTTGGAAAAACGAGGAATAAAATAAGAGATTATTTTAATTTCACTTTAGGGCCTAGAAAGAATGAATAATCTTCCTTAAGACCCCTAATAACTGAACTAATTTCAGTATCTACCCTCCACACGTTGTTAGGTTCCAGAATCTGGACCGTACAATCACACCCCCCCAAAAAAAAAGTAATCCAAATCAAACGGATCAAAAGTGCTTTATCAGTAGGACCCACATAATAATTCTAACCTATCACAGAACTTGCCACCTGTCGAAAACCCAAAGCAGTGATACACCACACACAGTGTTGTCGGTCCCAAATCCTAATCCAATGAGAACACAGAAAAGTCAAATATTTCTAAGATTTCCTTACCTTGTACATCAACCTGGGCCCACCATTGCCACGTGTCCACATCCCATTGTTCCTTCAAACGATTACCCTTCACCCCTACCATGTGATCAGTTATTTTCTCTCTCTCTCACACACACCCTTCTCTGGACGCAAGAAAATTTCACTTTTCTTCTCCTACCCAACTACGTTTCTTTGGATCCAAACACTAAAAAAATAAAAAACTCGAAAACCCTAGAATTTTTCTCCCTTATTTATTCACTACTCATTGCCACTTTGAGAAAGCTTGAGAGCCTCTCTTTCTCTCCTCGCTCTATGGTGTTCCAATCAGGTGTTTACTTATTCTTTCTTTTTTTTTTGTTCTTCAATTGGTGTATTGTGCTGCAAAAATATATGATTTGGACTTAATTCTTGTTATTTGATTTAGATATGTGCCTTTTGGATTAATGGGTATTTGGATCTGATGCTAGGTTTTGTAAAAATTGATGTTTTTGTATCTGGGTCTAGTAGATCACACAGTTGCAGCTATGGGTTTGTACTGAATTAGTGCTTTTTAATTCAATCTTTTAGAAGATCTAGGTGGGATTCTAGGAGGTTTATCTTCTATTTTGATGAGAAAAGGTGTAGAATTTATATGGGAATTTGATTTGATGTAAATAGGGTTATTTTTGGGTTCTAACAAAATTGAGAAACTTAACTATATGTCAATTGGTTGACATTGGTTTCGGGGTAATTTTTATATTCTTGCTTTATATGATGATTTGAATGAGAATTTAGATACAGATTAAGTTTGTTCTTTCATACAATATCACTGCAACCAAATGGAGAACTAGGGTTTTCAGTTTAGGTAGGTAATAACTATTAGAATTGGTTTTGAGAATGAGAATTCAGATCTGATATGCCCTCAGGTAGAGGGTGATTATGGTGAGCTCCTGCCTTAGGTTCAAGTGGATCTTCTTTCAGGGATTCTCCGTTTCAGTTAGAAATTCTTGACTATTTTGCTGGGATTAGGGATTGCAGTGAGGATGGGAATCATGTACTAGTTGGTTTTCCGTGTAACTGTTGTGTGTGCATCTGTGTGCGTTTTTGTCCATGCACGTTATAGATTGTAATTTTTCTTGGAAATTTCCTCTGTTTTACATTTGCATGATCTATGAGTTTATTTCCTTTTTGTTTTAGGCATGTATTTTAATTTGGGTCACCAAGGATTGCTTGCAGTAGCTAGTCATTGCAATTGTCAATTTGAAGAATTCTTGATGGTTTATTTATTTAAGTTGTAATTAGTTTTTGGTCCATGTAATTGAGATCTTCATGAGCTAATTATCTTCCTTAAGAATTTGATAATCCTAATGTTGCTTCAATCATGATAGGCCATGTCAATTGAACATTGTTACCCTAGCATTACTCGACAAAAGTTTAAGCAATTGAGCCTTTTGTTGTGGTCTGTTATTGACTTATTGTAACTGTCAAGGACTTAGAATAGACGAGTGTCTGCAACTGTTATGTGTACTTGTACCTATCAAAAAAAAAAAAAACTTTTATTTGTAGTTGTGTGTTTATGCAGTTCAGTGGGCTTTGCTGTTTCAACCAAATGACTTCTATGCTGATTCTCCGTTTCCATTGCAGTAGGGAAGGCATGTGAGCTGTTTGAGGTTTGAACCTCACTATAATTGTGGCTTTGACTAGTGTTTCCATCTTATTGGTTCTTTTGGTGCAAAGAATGGGTAAATGCAAAGGTTGTGGAAAATTAGGAAGAATGGTGCCAAGGGGTGGATCTGTAAGTGCTTATGACTCTGCTCTTCTGTTGTCTCCTGTTGTTTCTGTTTGGGACTGCATTGTTCGTAAAATGAGGTATTCCTTCAGACCTGAGTGGGTGTAGTTATCAGGGCCATCACATTATAATATTAGTTTTTTATACTATATTCTATTAGAATTTACTTAGTATTAATTAAAGAAAAGAAAAGAGGGAAAGAACAGCTATAGGGAAATGTATACATTTTGAGGAATTTACTCAAATAGTAGTGGAGCAAAGGCACTAATTAGGTTAGTAGTTAATGGATAACATGGGATGTAATAAATTGCAACCTGTTGTGAGAAAGGGGAAGAAGAAACAGGTGAAGGATGAAGTCGATCGAATGAAACAGGCTGAGAAGAAAAAGAGGCGCTTGGAGAAAGCTCTGGCTACTTCTGCAGCCATCATTTCTGAATTAGAAAAGAAGAAACAGAAAAAGAAAGAAGAGCAGCAGAGGCTTGATGAAGAGGGTGCTGCAATCGCTGAGGCTGTTGCTCTACACGTCTTACTTGATGAGGAATCAGATGATTCATGTAAGATTGTTCTAAACAAAGATGATGGGTTCAACTCTTGGGAATGTCCTGGTAATATTGACCTCTTTGTGAGTGGAGGAACAGGCTTTCCTTATCAGGATTCTGCCAAGCACTCACTTGAAGGGATTGGGTGGGTGTCTAATGCTTATAGATCTGGATGTGAGTGTGGTAGCTCAGTGGGTAGTAACTGGTCACTCGCATCTGGACCTTTTGCAAGGGATCTTCCTGCCTCATATTTTGAGGAAGCAGGTTGGGGGACTACAGGATTCTCTGCTGGTCTCATTGCGGCGCAGGCGGTTTCATCCCTCCAGATTGCAGAGGATGCTCACGAAGACGCAATTGTCCTTAATGGAATGCTAAGAGAGTAGAA
Organism: Quercus wislizeni; assembly: GCA_023055345.1. Classification (NCBI taxonomy): domain Eukaryota; kingdom Viridiplantae; phylum Streptophyta; class Magnoliopsida; order Fagales; family Fagaceae; genus Quercus; species Quercus wislizeni. The sequence goes on along the minus strand of JALGQJ010000015.1, from coordinate 4,839,475 downwards.
TGATCATTCAATCACTTGCCAAGAGTCTTGATCATACATCTTAATAATGGTTGTATATAATTTTCATGAATGTGTTCTTTGTCATTCATCAGATACTCGTGTTTGTGTTGCTTCCAGAGTACTGAACAATGTTTTAAGTGTCACGCCCGCTCTCATGATTTTTTATTATTATAATCTGTTGTCATATATCTCTAGAGGATGCAAGTTTTCCCATTGAGTTGACTATTGTCGTCACCCGGAGATATCAAATAGGCCCATCATCTTGTTTATCTGCGTGGAGTGATTCTTATTTTAGTGTCTTGCTGTATTGAAGTAGTATTGCTCCATCCTGAATCATTATATTAAGATCCTTTTGTTTTGCTTTATGAATATTCCAAATTCACAGCAAACTCATTTTGATTTTATCAAGCTTTATCAATTATTAGATCAATTTCTGGTGCTACTTTCTCTTTTCCTTCCTTCATCTCCATTCATTTACCGTATCAAAATATCTGGATTACTTTTATAGTTTAGTGACGATTGTGTAAAACACTAACAAATACCATAACCAAAAAAACAGTACTTTTATGGATTAGTGGGGTTTATTATTTCACTATCATGGAGTGTTAATAATTATTTAAATACATTTATCTCAAAACATCAAAACATCAAAACGACAAGAAGAAGTCTTAATCCTCCTGACTAGTGGGGTCGGCAATAGGTCAGATCTTTAACAAATTAGTTAAGAGTTTAGCATATATATATATATATATATATATCCTTTTCTTGCATTTTATTCTATCAGAAGAAATACTTTTGTTACTTTTTAAATAAATAAGTAATTTTTAGTATTTATATTTAACCATTTTTTTAAAAAAGGCACAATTTTTCTCTTCAGTGTTTCAAGAGAGGAATGGCCTGCCTAGTGGCGAACGTATGCCGGGACAAAAATAATGAGTGTGTTTTCCTCTCTTATCTTATGCCGTTTAAAGCGACTGGCTGGACCACCTCTTTACTCCTTCCATACCATGTGCAGGAAGATAGGGGTAGGTTAACCTTTAAGGTTCATGCTAACTGATTGGATGAGGAAAGCATGTGAGGAATGTAGAGCCACTGATCTGGACCATCTGCTATACAATACTACTACTTTTTATTATTAAAAAAATAAAAGATAAAAAACTTTCCGGGACCATTGGATTATTTTTTAGAGGATTGACGTCATTCATTTCTTCTTCTTCTTTGATTTGATTCGTTTCTGCATAAACTAATAAATTAAGGTACATATTTACCCCCATTGCGTCAAGGGAAGCATTGGCATCTACCGATGCTGGGGACCCTTGAAACTAGAGATTAAACATGAAGGATTGCAAAACGAGAACTAATATAGATTTCAATTCTCTATAAGCAGGGTTGAGAAAACGATCAATAGTCGCAAAGCTTGTGTCAATTGCATATGTAGCCAGAACGATCCTGAACACTTGAAAATAGATTACTCGGGTATCCATGTGCAATGCAGTAGTGTAATAATTTCATTCTCGTCCCAGGCCACATTACATTATTCTTTTTCCTACAGACTACAGCCATCTGATCCAAGACTCAAGAGCCACTTCCTAGTACAACTGAAGACTTGGTTCTTCAGATATTAAATTCCATAACAGAGGTTTCTTAATCTGCCACTCTGGCACATGATATATGCAAGTGTAAAGACGATGCTGACAACCACTTGCATCGGATGCAAGCAAGAGTCTATGAACTTAAATGGGCATGCATAAGCCAAGAAACAAATTGAATTAGAAAGATTATATCCATACAAATAGGTCTACATCTAAATATCTAATTGCAGACTTACAAACAGCATACTAAACAGTACCTTGCCCAAACCAACATCCGAGAGCTTCAAGAATGTGTGGAGATCAATTCATCCTGCCATATATGGTGAAAAACGCTATAAGATGGACAGTCTTCTGTGCTTTAGTCCTTCGGGGGGCATCACTGGGCAGAATGTAGTTGATCAACAAATGGAAATTTTACATTGATACACAATGAATAAATGTCAATGGCCTTCGCCAACTACACGTAGTAGTTACACAACAAAGATGACTTCAGAATATACCCCTCACATGTCATACCGTGACTGTGAATTTTGCCAAAGAGGTGATTTATCATCATGTTGCTGTTGCAGCCGACTTGCACCCTCATCCTGATTCTCAATTTCAGAGCTACTAGATGGTTTTGCACCATTTGTGATGAGGTTTTTAAACCAAGTACCTTGAAATCTGGAAGAAGTACCTCTGCTTGAATTTTCAGGTGACTCAGAGTCAGGAGCACTTGTGGTATTGTTAGCAACTCTCACAATAAACTGGTAGGCCACTTTGCTTGCCGATACAATTTCTGTCTTGGCTTGTCTCAACTGCAATAACCCAGAAAATTATCAGAACAAATGAACCTTCTTTTCTTAAGGACCATAATCTAAGACATACCCAACCTGCAGTACCCACTACTTAACTAAACAAGCAATGAAACAGGGAAAAAAAACAGTTGTAAATTTAATCCAAAATGAAAATATAAAGATTCAAATTTGTTTCTTAAATGGTTATGTTCCATCTGATTATTTATCCACATTACCATGCCATTTTGAAATTGCTCCATTGGAGCATGCCAAATATAAGTTCAGTACATGCATCAAGTTGTAGGAAACTTCACACTTAATGAGATATCCACTACATTTTTAAATAACAACGGCGAATTTATTTAGTATAATAACAAATACAATACCCATGCGGCCAACTAAAATCTAGAGATGTGAAGCAGCAGGAGGTAATACAAAGCTGAGCATCAAGTAATGTACCACATGCATAAATTGATAGGTCCACAAAGCCTGAACTGAATAACTCATGCCCACAAATAGTTTGCACATGTGAAAATATAAGTACCATTCGTATTTATAAAGGAACCATAGCAATTTAATCAAGTGCCCATCAACCAGCATAAATGATGCAGAGATAACAAATTATTTCAGCAGACTCTGACAATAACAAAATGAATACAAGCTTCTCACCCGCAGTGCCGTATTTCCAGCAACTTCCATGGCAGCATCACCAGCATTGGCAAAACGATTAACCCAACCTGTCAAAAGTAGATGTAAGAATATGCACTTCATGTTAATATGCAAGAAGTAATTGTTCTCTTTTCAAACACAAAAGGCACCCACAGGGGGAAAAGAAGAAGAAGAAGAAGAAGAAGCACTCAGGTGATAAATTCATAACCCAACTAACTTCTCTAATAAAGCTATTTAGCCTTCTCAAATTCCTCGAGCTCCCTTCTCCTTCTTTCTTAAAAGGAAAGACAACAAGAATAGATGACCAACAAATTCATTATCAATGCGAAGAATTGGTTTCTTCATGTCAAGTCTGTGATGTAGCAAATCATCTAACAAAGCAATTTTAGTCGATCTAAAGTAATGCAAACACACACACACACATTTTAAAAGCAATGGTACAATGCACATGCATGCTAAAATATCAATGTATATTAAAGCAATCAGATTGAAAGATGGGTAATAAAATCAAATGAGACATTTTTCTAAGATATAAAATGAATTGCTGCAAAATGTGGACACGACATGAATCGAGTAGCCTACTTAAAGACTTTCATGTAATATGTGAATTGAAGAGAAGGAATTCCTATAAAATCCTGACAGCTTTGTGTAAAACCTTGAGAGTGTGATTTCCTTGGTTTAGTCTTTTCTTCTTCTTCTTCCATCACTGTTTTAATAAACAACCGTCACATTCCTTTTAAGATTCTTTTTTTCCTCCTAGCCTAACGATCCCTAAAATTGTTAAACATCAAACCCCATCTCAGAAGCCTTCAAAAGCTTATCAAGAATCTTGATCTAGTGTTGAATTCTTAAAACCCTGCATCATATTTAGTATCAAAGCCCACTACTGCTTTCTGTCCTGCATCACTTAATTATCAAGTTTTGACCAATTTTAGGTTCTTGTAGTCCTAGAAACTCACAAGTGGTATGCTAATAAATAAACAAGAGTTATGTATTTCTCCAATACATCAGCAATAGTACATGGGATCTAAAATAGTTGATTTTTATACAGTAGGTCCAAAATACTCCATATCTGTTTCTTAATCATAAGAGTTGTAATGAGGACTATTTCTGTGATTGACTAGAGGATTCTTATGAGGTGGTTCAACAAGAATGCAATCAATAGTAGGAGACAAATCATAATTCAACGACAAAAATGAGCAATAATGGATGTTGTTTTCACAAAAGAGGAAAGAGAAAAAAATGAAGATGGCTCTAGATGTTCACAAAACACCCTACTGCAGGTGGTCTTCGGGAAAATTCTAATTCTCAATAGTCAAGCCAAATGCAAGCAATCAAGGCATGTGTATATCTTGGTGTTCTTCCACCCATGCTAACCAGGATCAATTAAAAAAGAACAGGCAAGACATGTATCAAAATAGAAAGTTATTTGCCAAAAAATGAAAGTATCAATACAGTAAGTCACCGAATAAAAGGAGGTTGTCAACACACACCATGTAAATCTTCCATTTGCAATAACATTTTGATGCACCATAAAATTGTGTATTCAGCATTTGCATTAAAAAGGGATAATACACTGCTCTTAATATATCAAACAGTAGATAAAAGTCAAATGTACTATTAGACAAGCAATCCTGAGTTGCACAAATACACATTTAAAAATGAAAACACATAACAGAAAATGTAATCCTAGCTGAACTTTACCTGGAAGCTTCTGCACTCCAAGCTTTTCACAAAACTCATCACAAAAGTGATTGCAGTTTTTTGCCAACAAGTCATATGAATTTCCAGGCCATTCTCTACTAAGTTCCCTCAAGATCTGATTTACCTTTAATATTGAACAGTTTGTTTTTCCAAGAACAATGCATTCACGATATGTATACATTGGATTTCTTTGGGAAGGGCAACTGAAAACTCCAGTTCCTTGTTCACAGAACCCAAATGACCATTCATCATCTCCATAAACCTGTTACATACAGCATAAAGGATCCAATTAGCTCTACAAGAATTTCTTGTCATCATAATTCGGAACCAAAAATACAAAAAACATTTAAGAATATCTGTGAATACATATGATAATAACATACTAATACTCAAGCCAAGAAGCTCAATTGGCACCTCCTAGTGTTTCCAATGGAGATATCCAAGGTTCAAATCACCCCTCCCCCATTGTAAATATCAAATTATCAAAAAATAACATACAAATACTGAAAACCAAAGAAATGGGGGGAAAATAAGAAAGAATTGAGATACACACAATGATGGCATTACATACTCAGTAAGGTATAACCAATAATCTTCAGAGCCTCGAATGGTTAACCTCCCACACTTATCCCCCCCCCCCCCCCCCAATATAGAGTTTGCGATTTAAATAACGCTTTTCGATTAACAAAGAAAATTCAGGATTTTCGTCTAAATAAAGAAATGATTTGATAAAAACTAAGTTTTTCTCAGCAATCAAGGCCAAGCTTCCTATCAGGTCTCACTTACAGGTTAGTTTTGAGATATTGCATAGCACTTTGTCATGCAAAACTGGGTCTATGGGGAACTTAAAAATTTTACAAACATCGAAAAAGCTAGTAAATATGTCCTCAGTCTTTGCTTTTGAAGATTCATGGAACATGATGTAGGATAAGAGCTGAAGGCCTTATCAATAACTTCACAACCAAATAGAGGTACGCAGCTGCATTTCTTCACTCAATTGCATGCTTTCTTGCTTTTATCAGTGAGCAATTCTAGGTTCTTTTAGTATGTAGCCCTTTGGTTACATAAAGGGCCGATGCATCAGTAACGCTGGAGCTATACTGATTGCAATGACTATAGATGGCAAAAGCACCATCCAATGCGCCAAATCATAGTTTCTGGAATCACAAGCCGACATTTGTTCAGTGAAAACATTATTCTTTATCACCAAACAAACAATATTTACCTCACATCTTTATATTTTAGCAAATACCAAACTATAAAGCTAGCTGTTCTTCAAGATTTGCATATTGCATAAATTCCTTTTTTCTAATTACGCACTACTCCAATGAACTAACTAAAGCAAACTCAAACACATACCAAAACAATGAACAAAAACTCCTTAAGTATTGAATTGAACTCATGGTTTAAAAATTCACACCTAAGCAAAGCAAAACCCTAGATCACTGCAAAATCAGTCAATATACATACATACAGAGATTGAACTATCATACACAACAAAATTAAAGGAAAAAAAATTTCAAGAACCAAAACTATGACCCAAGATCTCATCTGCCATAACAGAACTCCATTAGAGAGAGAGAGAGAGAGAGAGACCTGGACAGCGCTGTGGAAAATGCCACCGAGGCCAATACCGTCCTTGAAGATCTTGTTGATCTGAAGAATGGTGCTGTTAGTCTTGTCCGATCCACTATTCGTCACATCGTACACATGCAATTTCACCTCCACCTCCATCGGCATCATCTTCTTCTTCTTCTTCACGAAGAACTCGAACTCTAACCCTAATTCTAAACCTTAGCTCCTTTTCTCTCTCTCTCTCTCTCTGGGTCTAGACTCTAAACACTCGCTTTTGATGAAATGAAATGATTCAATTCAAGAACTCTGGCAGTGCGAGCCAGCAAGCCAGCGAGCCAAAGCTTATTTACACTTTTTCCATTTCCGCTTTCAAATTTTTGAGAGGATTTTTTTTTTTTTTTTTTTTGAATCGCCTCGATATGCTTAACTTTGTCTACAATGGTGTGAGTAATTTTGTTCTCTCTCTGAATTTTGGCCTAACTTTCAAAAACAGAAAAAAGTTGTGCTGTTATTTGCAGGTATATTTAGTTTTTAAAAACCCCTTTTTCTTTTTTTGATGAACTAAAAAACCCCTTTTTCAGTTATTGTTGGTAGGAAATATATGTAATTCCCTCTAATTTTGACTTGTTTTTAGTTTACTACTTTTTAACTGTCAAAACCTAATTTGTTATTAAGAAAAAAAAAAATTTTAATGCATGCCTACGAGGATTTGTATTAGCTTTTGCAAAAATTTCTGTCTATTTTAGTATAAGTACTTATTTTTTATATTTTACACATTCACTTTTCAAAACATTTAATATCACATTTCTAAAAAAAAAACACATAATATCATAGTTATCAAAAAAAAAAAAAAAATTCATATCATATTATCTATTTCACACTACACATTTCATTAAAATATTAATTTTTTTTCACACAATGATAACCACCATGCACTATTTTCCTTCATACTCGGATACATAAAAATAAATAAATAAAAAAACCTAAATATAGCATTAATGTAAATTTATATGGTTATTGTAGTAAATTTATAATTATATACTGACTTATGTGGGTCACTTTTAGGCAAAATTGTGTAAACTTTACATATTATTTTAAAATACACCAACTAATGTGAGTTCTCTAAATATTGGTTTATGAAATATTTTTTTAAAATTTTTATGGGAAAAGAAAAAATTAATTGATTTTTTGACAACTTTTTTATATTTCTCATCAAAGTAGTATCAAAACTTTCTTAAAATTTTATGTTAGCAAACTGTCTAAAGGTACTTGTTAAGCTCTTTTTTTTCACTTTAATTTATATGTATTTAATTTTGTCTAAATTCCTTCAACTATAATTTTAATATATTTTACTTTTCAAAATGATGTTATTTGGGTGGATTTAATTGTGTCAATTGTGATGAGTATAACTACGAATAATGATAAAGTAGGTTTCTTATTCCTTCCCCTCCCACCCACCCTTATTTTAGGATGGAGTCAACCTCATCCATGGGTAAACCCCACTCTATTAAGGGTAAGATTGCGTGGTGCCCACCAAACAAGTTTAAATTGCTGTCTCTAAGCGTAATATCATTTTTATTGGGATCATTATTTACATTATTTTTACTATATATTATCCACAATCTAACATCGTTATAGGTGCAAAAATATATATAATATGTTGTGCCTTTAAACATATTAATTAATATATATATATATATATATTTATTTGATAAGGTATTTTGTTTTTATGGGAACACAGATCAAAGTTAAAAAAGAGTATCCTATATTCCTATCCACCATTTTTTTTTAAAGAAAATAATAATAATAAATTAAAAAGTATAGTTTATAATTTAACAAAAAAAATATAAAAGGAATGGTAAATGCTGTACGGTCCCATGGATATAAATTGACCAGCTAGTGATATTACGGAAATAGCCTTTTGGGCTATGATTGACTTTAAATTGGATAAAGGGCCCCACGAAGTGACGCAAACCATAATGTAAGTAAAAAACACAGACAGCTGTAAGGAGTAGTGAAATGACGAAAATTTCCTTACTTAAAATCAAAGTACTAGCCCGCCTAAAAAAGAAGGAAACATTTCCATGTGAGCTGGGTGTGGGGAAAGCATTTTTGCCTTGTTCATGAATCATGATACTAATTCCCAAGAAGTAGACATCACATGCTAGCTAATAATAATGTACTACTACAATGCTACTATGCTAAGCAAAGTTTAAATTATTTAGCCAAAAAGTGGCAAAGTTTATATTTTAATTTTTTTTATTATTTGATTTTTTTTATTATAAAGTTTCAAAGTTTCAATTAATGTTGTTAAAGATGTTATGACTTCATTGGCACCTCCTTGTATATGAAGTAATTGTAATTATTTTTTTAAAAAAGTTTCAATTAATGTGCTTGCTCCTAATAATTGTTTTAAGATCGCTTATTCGGCCATAATAAATTTTATTGAGTGAGCGGAACTCATAAAAATTATTATTTTACTTTTTTATTTATCTTGAAAAGATTTTCTATTATATTTGATTATGTTGATGCCAAGAATTTGATGGTGTTAATGTTCTAAGCATCTCTCTTTAACCAATTTTAATGAATTAGATTGACATGAGATGTTTTGACTTTTGAGACCAAAAGAAAACGGCGAAGTACGTATTTTGAGTACGCTGCAACTGTATTTATCAAAGGCAAGTAAAGGGTGGTGGTCCTGGTGGAGTCCAGATTTAATTTTAGGAGACAAAGTTTATAAATATGGATGCATAAGTGACATATGCATGTTTACTACTGACTACACACATGACACATAGCAATCGATGTAGTCCCTTTTTTTTGTTTTTCTTTTTTGATATAGGCTGTTATTGCATAGTTCTAGACTATGCTCTTTCCCTTTCACAAAAGGGTGAGTCCTACCTATTATGAGGCTAAAAGGAAGAAAGTATAGTCCAGGATTATACAATAATTTTTCTTTTGATACACACAATAATTGTATAGTCCAGGACTATACAATAACTGCACTACATGCTTAGTAAGGTATAGCCCCTTCTACATGCTTAGTAAGGTATAACCGCTTCTCTCCTCCCCCACCAAAAAAAAAGAAAAAGAGTAATAGAATATAGAGTTTGCAATTTAAATAATGCTTTTGGATTAACAAAGACGAATTCAGGATTTTCATCTGATTAAAGAAATGATTTGATAAAAAAACTAAGTTTTTCTCAGCAATCAAGGCCAAAGCTTCCTATTGGGTCTCACTAGCTTACAGGTTTTTATTTTTGATGATAGTCTCACTTACAGGTTAGTTTTGAGATATCGCCATGGCATTTTGTCATGCAAAACTAGGCCTAAGGGGAACTTAGGCTGTGTTTGGCTTAACGTAAAATGTTTTTTGAGTGTAAAATATTTTCAGGTAAAAATATTTTTTAGAAATGAAAACATTTTTAAGTGCTTAGTTGCATTCCAAAAAATATTTAAAAAAATATTTTCTAGTGTTTGGTTATGTTCCTAAAAACACTCTAGAAGACCCATTTTTATCATGTTTCTCACATTTTCCTAGGATCCAAACAAATATTATTACAAAGAATCAAAATATATAAACACAAAGAAAAAAAAATCAAAATCACAAGACCAATCGTGAGAGAGAGAGAGAGAGAGAGAGAGAGAGAGAGAGAGATTCGTGGGTGACTTGGTGGTGGCAACAGTAGTGGCGACATGGACATGCTGGGTTGATCTAAAGGTGGTTGCTCGATCTAGGAGTAGGTCGCTTACTGGGTGATTTGATCTAGGAGTGGGTTGCTCACACGATGGACAAATCAACTCAGTGGTGGGTTGTTCATGGCGGTCCGATTGGCTCAGGGGTGGGTCATTCATTGGTCACGAACTCATGGTGGTTTGATTTATTTTCCGGTGGCTCCTGCTCTCTATGTGCTCCATTGTAAGTGTTCTCCTCTCTTCTCACCAATGCGGAGGGGAACATGGCAGTGCTGCTCGTCAAAGTGTGGTGGACCTCGGACTGGCGTCAGAGTGTGGGGCAAGGATGGAGCTAGGACTTGAAGTTAGGGGGAGCGACTTTACTGCTGGCTGTGTGTGGCGACTCTGACCTTTGAGTCTACTACTTTACTACTAAGGATTTCTGTTTAAAATTTTTTAAATGGTTAAGTTGTTTGTTTTGGGTAAAATAAATTGATTGTGCTTAATTTTTTTAGTTTTATTATTAGTAATTTTTGTTGTTAGGCTAATTTTTTTGGGCTTGTATATTTTGTTTTAAATTTAATTTATTAATTTTTTTTTATGTTTTTTAAAAGGTGAAAAGTGCTAAAACTACAAAATTTTTATAAATTGCTAATGTGGTGAGTGGTTATTAATAAGTAAAAAGTGATACAAGTGTATGAACCAATAAGAATTTGCTACCTCAATAGTTTATATAAATGTTGTAAAAACGTTTGTGGCTATAACATTACTCTCAAAAAAATTAATGACATTATTAAAGGGGGCAGAGTGTAATTTTATTGAATAAAATTGCTAAAATTAGTACCTAGTCCTATTAATATAGTAATATTTAAAAAAAAAATTTAAGGGGGGCGGGGGGGGGGGGGGGGGGGGGTGGCATTGCCCCCCCTAGTCCAATAACAACTCTGTCCATGGGGGTGGAGCTTTGTCTCTCTCTCTCGTTGGTGCATGGGGTGGAGCTGAGGTGAGCTTGGAGATGAATTTCGGACCGTGTGAGGACTGAGGAGTGTGTGAGGAGTGAAAAATTACGGAAATGGTTTGAAGATTAAATGAGTCCTGAAATGAATTTACAGGTCTGGGGGCCGAATTTTACAGTTAATGCAATGATTTTCTGTTTGACCAAATTTTACATGCACAACCAAACACACGGTGTAAAATATTTTCACAAATCTATTTTCAGAAACAAACACAGCCTTAATTAAAAATTGGACAAACATCCAAAAAGACAGTAAACAGGCCCTCAGCCTTTGTTTTTGAAAAGTCATGGAACATGATGCAGGATAAGATAAGAGCCAAAGGCCTTATCAATACCTTCACAATCAAATAGAGGTATGCAGCTCCAATTTCTTCACTCAATTGCATGCTTTCTTGGTTTTATCAGTGCGCTGTAAAGCAAGTTTTTAACTGTGAGAAGCATCATCTTGACGTTTGTGGATAAGAGTAATTATAGATTCTTTTATCAGTATATAGCCATTTGGCTATTAATTAAGGCGATACTTAAATAAAGGGTCAATGTTTCAGCAACGACGAAGCTATATATTAACCTCATGTCTTATATTTTAATTAGCTAAGTATAAGACTATAAGGTAGCTGTCCTTCAAGATTTGCATATTGCAAATATTCTTTTTCTAATTACGCATACTCCGAAGAACTAATTAAGTATACTCAAACATAAACCAAAACAATGAACAAAAACTCCTTATATATGTAGTGAATTGAACTCATGGTTTGAAAAATCACACCTATGCATATCTCTCAAGCAAAGCAAAACCCTAGATCACTGCAAAATCAATCAACATACATACATATATACATGCATGCATGCATACATATATACAAAGATTGAATTTACGGATTTATCTAACATGTTATGTAATAATCATACATAACAAAATAAAAAACACTTTAGAAATATTCACCAAAGTAAAAAATTCCAAGAACCAAAACCATAACACAAGATTTCATCTGCCGTCACAGAACTCTATAATACACTTGCATGAGAGAGAGAGAGAGAGAGACCTGGAATATGCTACAGAAAATGCCACAAAAGCCATTACCATGTCTGAAGATCTTGTTGATCTAAAGAATGGTGCTGTTAGTCTTGTCTAATCCACTTTTCGTCACATTGTATATATGCACTCTCACCTCCACCTCCACCTCTACCTTCATCTTTATCGTCATCATCATCTTCTTTTTCTTCTTCTTCTTCACGAAGAACTCAAACTGTAATCCTAACCCTAATTCTAACCTTAGCTCCTTTCTCTTTCTCTCTTGGTCTAAACTCTAAACTATAAACATTCACTTTTGATGAGACTAAAAAAAAAGGAATGAAACGATTCAATTCAAGAACTTTGGCAGGGTGAGCCAGCCAAAGCTTATTTTCGCTTCAATTTTGAGAGGAATTGAATTTTTTTTTTTTTTTGGAATCGCTTCGATATGCTATACTTTGTCTACAATGGTGTAAGTATTATTTCTCTCTGAATTTGGTTTCAAACCAAAAAAATTTGTATTGTAATTTGCAAGTATGTTAGTTTTTAGTATTTCTCACACTTTTTTTTTTTTTGGTGGCAAATGATAGCTTAATCTTCAGCAAAGCATCTTTGGAGGAATGTGATTCTTTACAAATTAAGACTGATTGGCTTGTATGGCAAAGTTTCTAGCCAACAATTAAACAGGGCAAATACATCTTTATTCTCTAGCAAAAATACCCTAGATGACATTCAGGAGGAGTTCAAATCTAAATTTGAAGCATAGGTTATTCGCCAACTTACATGAAAAGTATCTTGGACTACCTTTGTTGGTGGAAATATCTAAAAATAATACTTTTTTGGATCTAAAGGAGAAGTTGGCTAACAAATTGACTAGGTGGAAAGAGAAGTTACTATCATAAGCGGGGAATGAAATTTTAAATAAAGTTGTAACTTAAGCGGTTTCAACATATACAATGAGTTGTTTTAAGATTCCAAAAATTTGACACTTGCTAGTATTAAAAATTGTTAATAATAGATAAAAAAAAGTAATGTTAACAGTGGTCTAAATGAGAATTGGTACAAGCTTGTCAACTCAACTGTTGTAAAAAATATTATAAATTTTTTTTTTTGGTGTGTGTGGTGTGAAGCACTATTCTCGAATTAGTAAAGTGACCTAAGAGCATTTCCAGTAAATTATGCAAATTTTTGTACTGTTTGGAGAATGAACAGTGACTTTTACCTTTTAGCTACTAACTTTTCAAATACATTTTCTAACAGATTCTCTATTCTACTCGCTATCTCATCTAAATATTATTTCTTCATTCATTATTTATTCTTTTTTTAACAACTACACATCTTTCAACATTTTTTTATTCAATACCTTATTATTATAATAGAAATTTTTTTTTTGAAGAATAAACAGTAGCTCATTAGACTTGATGAGCTACTATTCATGAGCCAAAAAAAATCCGGGTATAGAGAGTCTATTGGAGAGTTATTTTGTGGCTTTACTCTCTATAATAGAGAGCATTTTGTGTTTAGAGAGCCTATTGGAGATGCTCTAAGCCCACATCTTGAGTGGAGATTGAAGGGCCACTCTCTCCCACTTCCTCTCTGTCATCCAGACTGGAATTGCTGCACCCAAAAGCCAACGGATTTAATTAATAAAGCATATAAACATGTCAAGTTAAACTAGGGCCCTCTTAGAAAGCCGAAATAGATGGTGTTGATTGTTGTAATTTTCAGCAAATGTTGTTGCAGTCCTGTAAACCAAGCCTTTAGGGTTGTTAATTTGTTTGTGGGTTGATACATTGGGTTGGGTTCTAATTTTTTTTAAGCTTGAGTTGGATCAGGTTGGCGATATTTTAAAACCAATTAACACAACCCAACTTGCACTATTAATATTTTTTAAAATTATATAAATTAGCAAGTTTGATTTAATTTGGATTTTGGGGTATCGTTTTAATTTTTTTAGTTTGATTTATTTTTGTATTTTGATAATTATTTTTGATGAAATTGAACCATTAGACCCCATTATATAAATTGTAGTCATACACTGAATAATGGGTTTAATTAAATGAATGAAACCATTTTTTTTTTTTATAAGACCTAAAAAAAAGGTCCCAACCCAAAACTGATAATTTGTTCAACCCAATGGGCCACTAGTCACTTAACTAACGAATTGAATATGATTTGAGTTTGAATACCAACTCATGATACGCATTTGCACATATGGTTTTGATTCATTCATTGAATAAGTGAGTTAGGTTCGATCTGTGTTTATTTTAATGGCAAATTTATACATGTCACGTAGTCCTTTTTTTATCCTTTCAACAAAAGAGAAACCGAAGAATAAATAGCCATTAGTTTCATCATGATTTCTACAAAGGGTACTGTAAGTTATATTATTTATGAGTCGAGTTTTGTAATTCATTGACATAACCAAATTCTCTCCATTTGGTAAATCTTTATTTATTTATTTATTTTTTATTTGAGAATGACCATTTGGTAAACCTGAATTTCAAATATCCCTCCACTTATTGTAAGCAAATAAATAAATTAGTTTATTTACAGGCATAAGGCTCCAAAAAGTTACGCAAGAGTCAAATGCATGCAATAAAATTGAAGTAGTGTAAAATTTGTAATTCTTAAGGTTTTACACAAGATAATAATGCGTATCAATTCTTTTGTAACTTAATTTAGTTCATATTAAAGCATTATTTAGTGCATATTAAAGCATCAGTAACCATCCACCTAACGTTCATATCTATTTTTAAAAAAAGAAGGAAAAACTCCTGCAATCTAAGACCAAAGCCAAATAATCATTTGACCACATGTTCCTTTTTCATGTGATTTAGTAAGAGCAATGTAGTTTGGAACAACTCCTGCATTTAGAATTGACTCTGTCTTACCAATCTAACTCAGTTACCAAATTAGTGTTAGGAAGTCTGAATTATCTTAAACTTACACTATCAAACTTGGTCCTGGTGTTCCTTTTTAGACTTTAGATTTTCTCAGCACAATAAGGTGGTATTGTGTAAATGCATTCCCCTTAATCATTGCCTTAGATGTGCCAAGGAGAGTTGACTTTCCCCATGGTTTGGCCCATAAATGAGGACTAAGGTTGCGGATCTAATCCTCCTACTTCTTTCTTCATAGGTTTAGTTCAAATAAAACAAAAATTGCCGGAAATTTTTGAACTTCCAGAATATGTAGTTATAAATAAAGCACTTTTTTTTTTTACTTCTTCATTTCCTCTCCCTTTCCGTAAAATTATCTTATGAAACAGTTTTATTAAACATTTCTCTCACATATATGTGGATTCCACACATGTTAGTCTCACTTATTGTAAGAGAGAAGTATCATAAAACCGTATCATAAGATACATTTTTCTCCTCCTTGCCCCTCTCCTCTATATGATGACATGTGCAATTTTTAGTCTTTATGCCTGTTATACCATCATGCCACAAGTTTTTCTTGTGATGACAGTAATTTAAATATGGAATGAGAGAAATAGAGGAAGGCCTCGTAGATGTAAAATCTTTTTAAGGTGGGCTTCGGGCTTACACCTATAAGCCTTTCATGTACCCTTCTCATTTTCCTCAAAAGATGCCGTGGGCCATGTAGTTGATTAATATGACTTTAGGAACTTCGAGAACTTATCCACTAGTAATCTCTAGATGTTAAGATGATCATGCATTGACTTCTCGAATAAAAAAGGCAGGTAGGCAAGTAATTACCCATTCAGGCATTGATGCATGCAAGGGTTTGCTAGTGGTAGTGGGTGAGTAGTGGCCAGTGACTCTTAAAAATGTTAAAGCTAAACAAAATTCTTGCAAACTTATAATTCACAAGAGCCCGGATAAGCAGTTTTCCCCTGATTTTTGTAACTATAAATTTAAAATGCCTTCATAGCATATATATATATATATAGTTGGGTTTAGAGGATTCGAATTGCAGACATTTTTGTTGAAAATTTCCTAAACACTAACAAAAAGTGCCAATTGAGCTAGGCTAAATTACATTCAATTTGATACTGTTAATTTTGATCTTTTTATGGTTTTAACTTTTAATATCCAGGACATGAGTCAGAGCAAAATTATTCTAACAACTCCGAAATAGCAACTCTTGTCTCCTACACATAGTTACAAAATTGAAGAATTTTCGGATTTGAGAAAATGCAGGGTTCTTGCGATTGATCATTTCTCTATATTTAAATAGCATTACTTGTATGTTTATCACAGCTATTCATTTAATACAAAACTCAACAGAGTATTTGATGATGATTTGACCATGACACTGATGGTTGAAATGTAATGTTTATTATAAATAACTCTCTCTCATACCACTTTGTCTTAAATATCACTTAAATATCTATAATTACTCTCTCTCCTACCACCTTGTCTTAAATATCACTTAAATATCTATAATTACTCTCTCTCATACCACCTTGTCTTAAATATCACTCACATATCTATAATAACTCTCATACCACTTTGTCTTAAATATCACTTAAATATCACTGGAAAGTACTCAGTTTGCTTTTTTAAAATCTAATGATTAGACTTGTTAATGTATAGGATTACTCAAGTCTCCACCATTGTTGTGATGGTTCCATTTAAGTTGTGACTCCATTTTAAAGTAGTGGCATCAAATGCAATGGCGACCAATTTAGAATAAGTGATGACTATCTATTACTGTGCAATATCCAACCATGCCCTCATGCATGATTTAAAGTCAAAACAACCCAGAGGGTAAATAAAGGGAGCTGGGTTCATCTTTATATAGAACAATTTAATGGCAAAAAAGTAACCCTCTATATAGACAAAAAGTAGATTATAAGTTGCTGCTGTTGTATCTATTTAGTATACAATAAGACAATAAGACAACAACTATATATAGAAAGAATACATTTTCTTGAAGGCCCTGATCAAATAATCTACAGCTAAAGAAACCCATTATATTCCATGAGAAAATCTATTGAAAAAAAGACACAAAATAGTAAAATAACAAACATCACGGCACACAAAATTTACAAGTTCTATGCTTACATCTATAGGCAATACCAACTATAAATCTACTATAATATAAACTCTAATAAACTTACAAACACATACTAACACAAATCTCAGTTCACCCAAATGTGCACTAATATATTAGACAAAGCTTGGACTCCAGCTCTCTCATTAGACGTAGGTTTATCTTCTAACTTTCACAAAGTTACTCCACCAAACCCTTTAGAATACTTCCTATATATAAAACTTCAATAAGCATTCCTGAGCGGACAATGAACACCTTTTTTGGGAGACAAGGAACATAACATTACTTCTTTGATGAGGAACAAACTTTTCTTCTACATCAAGAAAACTCAAATAACTTCACCAAGTCAAATTAAGAAGCCTTTAAACTATTCCTCTCATGGATTTGACTTAACAAAATCAAAATAAAATATAGATTCACTTGCAACTTAAAAGAAAATATGAGAAAAAGTGGTACGAGAAGAACTTTAGAACTTTAGATTGATACCGATAATATGTTTTCAGTGGAAGTTTTAACAATTAAATAAGCTACCTTGAGATCACATATATTTTAGGGACTATAATTTGAGGAGACTAAAGCTATCGGCCTTCATTAGTTATCAACTGGGAAAATAGTTTGGTTGTAGACATGTCTGAAGTTGGATCACCATCTTCTCCCTCTGTCCTTATGTTAATAGAAGGAGCACAGGGATCAATTCCAGGTGTCGGAAGCACTGGCACATCAATATTATCATCTTCATGTGGTTCTCTTTGCTGTCTGGTTTCCTGAAGCTGAAGTGCACATTCCAGATTCCATAACACATCACCCATAGTTGGCCTATCAACACCATAATCAGCTAAACATTTCTCTGCTGTTTCTCCAAATTTCTTCAAAGAGCTTGGTTTAATCTGCCCAACAAGATGAGGGTCAATTATTTTCTCGAGCATGCCCTTCTTATACCATTGCATTGCCCATTCAGCTAAATTCACCTGTTCCCTAGCAAGCAATGGGTCAACAGCAGGTCTAGCACAAAGAACCTCAAAAAGCACAACCCCAAATGAATAAACATCTGACTTATCTGTAAGCTGCTGTCTCCGGAAATACTCAGGATCAAGATACCCAAAACTACCTTTTACACCAGTACTTACATGAGTTTCATCGAGACATGGACCATCTTTTGAAAGACCAAAGTCAGCAACCTTGGCCACATAATTCTCATCAAGCAAAATATTGGTTGATTTAATGTCACGATGGATGACTCCTTGTGTTGAACCTGTATGAAGGTAGTGAAGACCTCTTGCTGAGCCAATGCATATTTGAAGACGCTGCTTCCAGGACAAAGGTGGAATCCCTGAACCATACAAATGATTTTTCAAAGGCCCTTTTTCCATATATTCATACACTAATATCATTTCTGACTGTTCTTCACAATACCCAACAAGAGAAACAAGATGGCGGTGACGAATTTTGGACAGAACTGTTATTTCAGTCTGGAATTCTGGAAGGCCCTGCCTGGATCCTGGCACACCTCTCTTCACTGCAACCTTTATATTGTCTCTAAGAACCCCTTTGTAGACCGTTCCAAATCCACCAGAACCTATAATCAGATTCTGGTCAAAATTGTTTGTTGCCAATTGAATATCAGCAAAAGGGATTCTTAATGCAAGATATCCATTTGGTCCAGGAGATCCATAGGCTGTCACATCAGACATTCTACTGTGTGAACTGCCTCCATACACACGTAAAGGTGTCCAAGCCGCACTTTCTGCACGTCTTGGCTTTGGTTTCTTCCTCCTGCATTTCATGGCAAGCAGCACTGCAAGTAACACAACCACTACACATAGACCAACAATGCCACCAACAATTGAACCCACAAGAAACCAAATAGTCTTCTTCGAGCCCATATGTGACCTCTCAAGATTCACCATTTTCATAATTTCTGCCCCATTCAATATAGCATTCATTCTCGAAGTAGTACTCACAACAGAAGGACCAACACTTACTTGCACAACCCCTGAATCATCTGAATCCACAACAAAATCCACATAGATCGGAGATGCAAGCACATGGGTCGTAAGTACTGACAAATCAAGATCCTCATAAGCAAGGTACCCATTGAGATATACATTGAAGTACAGCAAGTTAAGTGCACGACTAACAATATCACAGAAATGCAATCGAACCAAGTATTGAGCACCACCTGAACCCACTCGAAAATTCCAAGTGATGTTAAACCCTGAATCCAAATTTGTGTTATCCCTATTCATTTCTTGGGCAGTCATATACACAGCATCAGGCCCAATCTCTTGACTTGCACCTCCAGGCTGATAATTTGGCGGGTGAGTGGTGCTCACATGCTTTGCAGCGGATTTCAAAGCAAGATAATCATCATCAGGGATCCAAGTTCTCCATAGGGTATCATTAAAAGGTGTCAATTTTGGACCTCCAACATTAATCCTGTAAATAGTCTCTAAAACCTGTGATGAAAGTTGCTTGAAATCTGTAATTCCATCAGCACTAATTAACCTAATTCCCACATCAACTATAAAGTCTTTAGGAGCTGAAAAAACTTCGATTGCATTGACAAACCCCAAACTCGAATCATCAGGAGTGAACACAACATCAACCATATTTCCATCTATTTCTAATATATACTCTTTAAGGACAGTGTTATTATTATTGTTACTATAATCCAAATGTGAGCTTATCAGAAGCAAAAACCCATTAACCAAAACACTAAACTTTGCAGAAGTAAGATCAAAACCTTGAGCTACAAAGGGTGAGAAATGCAAACGTACCAAATAATAAGTCCCATTTCCCTTGATGTTGAATTTGTAAGCTGAACTGGTGGTGAAAACTCTAGCTGTATGGTACAAATTGGATGAGTTTGGAGGTGGGTTTTTGTTCTTGAGTGGAATGGAACGGTCTGCTGTGAGAAAATCTGAACCGGGCTTGGTTGAATCTGCGAGAAAGGGGCGGTTATAGAGGGAAGCGTTGGTAGTTGAGCCACAGTTGAGGAGGTAGTTGTCTATTGGAGTGAAAGAAGTTGAGAAGGAGATAAGAGAGACAAGAATTAGAGACAGGAAGTAAAGGTTTTTGATCACCATGTTACTATGTTAGGAATTAGGATGTTCTTTGAGGATGCTTGTAGAGGTTCAAGATTTGGCACTAATGGAAGTGATAGTGTGTGTGAATGAACTTGGGACTTGAGAAAGAGAGAAGCAAGTGCTGCTTTCTAGTTGTCTAGCATTACTTAAATTCAATGTCTTTGTACCGTTCATTTTGATTTTGGTCGGGGAATGTTGCGTGCGTGTGTTTATTTTGTTTATTTATTTATTATTATTATTTTAAGACATTATAAGATACAAGTGTCTCTGTATCAAAAATAAAATAAAAATGATACAAGTGTCTCTTGTTCATAATAGCAAGTACCATTGCGGTGAGGTGGTTACTCCATATGTATAAATGCTTATAGGGCGTGAGAGGTAAGGGGCGGGTTTTAAGTTTCCAGGAAGGAACTTCATACACATATACACTTAAATTATGTTATAATAGAAATTTTATATTGTATTAAAAAAAAAGAAAAAAAAAAAGAACGGCAAGTCTCATATTTAAGGCTCGAGTATGATAATTAATATTTTTAAAAATTAAGAATAGGATTATCTATTAATCACCTCTCTTCCAACTTAAAAAAAAAAGAGAGAGATTTATATACTATTTTTTTCTTCCTTTTTTTAATAATTAATTATAAGAAATATGGAATGAAAGGATCTGACTATTTTTGTTTACATTTTAAGACCAAGTTTTTAGTATGTTCCAAAGACCACATTTCATGAGATAAATGTAGTTTGTTTTAATGATCTGACCATACTCGTGGCTTCAAAAAATAAATAAAATAAAATAAAAAGACCATATTTGAGAGTTTAGCATTCCATAATTTTTGGTAGCCTATTTAGTGAAAAGAGTGGCAAAAAGAAACAACTTTATTTATTTTAACAAATAGTTTATTTGTTTATCTAGTAAAAAGTGAGACAAAAAAATGGAATCAAGCAAAAAGGTGGGGTGGGGAATGTGAAACAGATCATCTTCACTTTATTGTAAATGGATCCATGAGATGCTTCATGCTTGATAGCTCTGCGCTCATGCCAGTGTGGGAACTGGGAAGAGTACACTGTTAGAGAAGAGCATCTCATCATGAAGCATAAAACTTTTAGCAGTGTGTGAAGAGGCAATGCTTGATGGTTAATTCAAAATTTTCCTTGAGGTTAAAACATAAACTATTGTTAGAGAAAAGCAGTATATAGATTTTGTTCCTTATTTGGTCAGAATAAAGGGAAAATAAGAACAATATTGATTGAAATATGTTTTTATAAGTCTGTTATGGGAAGTGGTTATAAGTTCACGTTTTGCTTGTTTTGCTTATTTTATGTAATGTTTGTAGATCTTACAATACTTTTTGTCTGAGTTTTATTTTAAATAGTATAATTTTCAGTTTTTTTTTTAAAATAAGATAACTTTTAGCATTTTAATCTCACATTACACAAATAAGTTATTAAAAATAAACAATTTTCAAGCAAATACTAATCAAAATGGCAGTCTGTAGAGATAATTTAGTTGTTATGTTTTTGGCAGTTACAAGAATAACGAAATTAATAACAAACTTTTACTATGAATTTCAATTAGTTCAATTGGTAATTTAAATTTTATTGTATTTAAAAAAAAATCTTTAAACTTTTTTTTTTATAGGTTTCAAAGTTTTTTTTAATAAACAGTAATACTTATTAGAATTTACACGAAAATAGTAATAATAATATTTTAAACCAGTTTTTTAATACATTATATAATTAGAATATAACTAAAAATAGCCTAAACTTTATAACAGTAATCTGAAATTATAAACCTATGGGCTTCAAAGCTGCCTCTCTCACATGCCTCTTTTTATTTTTTTAGTCTCTCTCTCACATGCTTGAAAAGCTGTGTAGGACCACGTTACAGTATTTTGGCATTTTTATTGTGGTGGTGGCTAAATTTGTTGAAATTTAATTGGGTTGGCGGGTGGGCGTCATTTTCAAGTGAAAATTGAAATACATAAGTTGACACCTATACATGAAGATGGGATCAAACTCCCCATAATACGAATAATGAAATGACAAAATAAAGAAATTGAGCTCCATAACAATATCCTCAGTGTAGTGCTAGTGCGATCTACGGTCTACAAACCTCCACTTCCATTTTGTTCATACTTCATACTATTACAATATTATTGGCGTGTTCCTAATAGTCAAGGCTAGGATTATAAACGAGTGGATTAAGTATTAAAATTTTAAATTTATTTAAATAATTTTATTTTGAACACGAGTTGAGTTTAAATTCATCATCAATTAAATACTTTTTGAAATGTGCAATTTCCCTAAATCCCTCACCACACTGCATCTAAATGGGGTTGGTGATTGAATCGGTTCGGTGCAGTTTTAATGGTGTGATTGGGTTGGTTAAATCTTAGCTGGGTTGGGCTTGTTTCGGGTAGCCTAAATGTATTGTAAATAATAATAATAATAATAGGTGTGGTGTATTGCGATTTTTTGCAATTTTCTAAAAACATAGCCACTTATTGCAATGCACCTCCACCATGATTAGTAGTCCAATGACTGCTTGTGACAATTACTTTCGGTAGGTTTCGATGCAATTATTCAGCGAGTCTAATCTTTTGTACACTCCAAGGTACCAAAAGTGTATTTTGATCATAAAAATATATATAAACATACATCCATGACATGATTGGGTGACATATGGCAAGACCAACAAAATCTATACCTATCCCTACCCCTCATCTCTCGAGAGCCAAATAAAAAAAAAAAATCACACAATAGAGTGTAAAACAAAACTTGTCAAATGAGACATAACATTTTACTTTCTTTGTAGGTAATTTGAAAGAGGATGATATCATGATGCTTTTTTGTTTTTTCTTCATGGTTTTGTGTAAGAAGTTATAACATTTTTAGTTTTTTTTTTTTTTAAAAGAAAAATAATTTCCCAAATTTATTGTGAGGGAATATGGTAAAAAATTTTATGAGATAATAATAATAATAATAATAACTGCAGAGGGAGTATAAAATTATAAAATGACGTCGCCTAGATATAGAAAAGTTCCTCAAAACGCTGTCGCTTGGAAAGCGGCTTTCATGCCCTCTTCTTCGTTTACTGTGTGAGACACAAATCCTGAAAATTTCACCCCATGTTCTCTCTTTCTCTCGCAACCTCTTGATTGTCTTGCAACTCGTTCGAGCTCGACTCAGTACCCGATTCCGAACCCATTCGACGTCGTTTAGCAGTGACAATGTAAGCCTTATAATTTTTCCCTCTTTTTATTTCTAGGGTTTTTTTTTTATTTGTTTTTTTTTTCTTTCGCATTTATGCTTTGTGGGATTTGAAATAGAAAAAAAAATGAATTGTGTTAAAAATTTCAATTGCGAATTCTTGAAAATTTGGTGCTCCTTACTCTGTTGTGTTTGATTTGGTACTCTTTATTTAGGGATTTTTTTGCTGGTGATTTAGAAAATTTGAACTTTCAGGTGCATTACTGTAATGGGTTTCGATTAATTTCAACAATTATTGTCCTATGCACCGATTAGATACCGTAGAAGTGTGATTTTAGCATAACTTTATTAATTAGAAGTTGTAGAGCTCTGCTTTGAGTTATTGTAGTTGAATCAATGTGGAAATGCAGCATAAATTTATTATTGTAAGCCGTATATAACGCGCCATAAGTTGTTTATTTCATGTATTAAACACGAACAGATTATATCATACGTGTGGTTAGTGATATCTTTGCTGTTGAAGACATGGCTTTGATAATGGGAATAATGCTGGTCGAAAAGTGGGAGCTATTGATGCAATCTAGAAATTATATGGCGTGAGCACAATTTGATGTTTCAAAGAAACATAGCTCTTACTGTCTTGTAAAATTGTTTACGTGCAGGTGCGTGCAAACTGTTTTGCTCTGAATTCCGGGCAGTTTCTTTTGCTTGTGGTTGTGGACTGGATCTCCAATTGTCGAAATTTTGGTTTCACGGTGTCATGGTAGGTTTCAAGGTTCTCAATCTCAAGTATATTTGAAAAACTTAAAACATTAGTATGCATTGGAAACATGACCCACTCTATGGAATTCTTTGCTTTTTCATGTACAATCTAAAGTATTCCATGGGGATTTGATGTTGATGCATCTTTTTAATGTTGTCTATTGTGTTTTCTTTTAACCATTGATTGTTGGTAGCTGGTGCACAGCTTGTGCAGTGCCTAGCGTTTCACCTATTAAATTGGTTACACTTACATTTTACTGCTAAATTCTCTTTGGGTTTAGCCTATCTAGTTCTAGAACCATGGTTAGTGTGATTTTTGTGTCTGACATTGCACCTAAATCATGAGCCGTTAATATTTGTTATTGAATAATTGTATGCTTATGTAGGATTTGTGTATTACTTCTGCCCCATCTGTTAAGTGCCATGCCAAACTCAGAATGTTTTCAACCAATCCCTAGATATTGTTTGGGACTTGCAAAAATATTTTAGATGTCGGAACATGATGTGTTGAAGTTCATCGAATCATCTTGAAGTTTTCTATATAAATCTATTTGTTGCTCATCATTAGTTGAAGTTAGTTTGTCTACTTATCCTTGTGTCTACAGGGTGCTAAATGCTAATGCAGCATCAGTCAGGTTCAAGATGTTTCTATGCTCTGTTTCAGCAAATAATGTTTTCCTAAACATGACTCATTTTCTAGAAAACAATTTCTAGGTTATATATTTTTATACTCGATGATGCAAAGAAACAGTTTTTCTCTGGATTTACTTTGAGAGTGAAGTTATTTCTTTGAATCCTAAAAAGGTTCAAATGATTGTAATAATTTAAGCTTAATAAATGTAGCAGTAGACTCAAAATATTTTAGGTCTACTTAGTTCTATGCCAGTGAGCTCTTGCTCGAATGATACTACTCCCATAAGAGTAAGATTGAGGGTAATGTTATGGGTAGTATAACTAATAAACACACACACACAAAAAAACCTAATCTGATCTATCGTGGCATTACGGAATTTTGAAATAGGTGTAATGACTGAATGCAGGATCCCAATGGTTTTATTGACGAGAAGAGTGAAAGCAGGCTTTACGTTGGTAACCTTGATTTGAGAATAACAGAGTAAGGAACATTTTTGGACTTTGTGTTCTTTGTTGGGCTAATACATTTGACCCAGAATTTTGTTTCTCTGCTATATTGAAATATTAATCTCCTTTTTTTATTTTTATTTTTCAGGGCTGCTCTGATTAAGATGTTTTCTCCCTTTGGAAAGATTGTAGCTGAAGACTTTCTGTGGCATACTCGTGGCCCAAAACGCGGCGAGCCACGAGGCTTTGCTTTCATCCAGTATAGCACAAAAGAGGTAAGCTGATTGGCTTTTCAATTTTTATTTTTTTATTTTTTTTTCAAGCATTTCCTGATTCCCACCATTAAAGTGAGCATGCAGGAAGCTAAATTGGCCAAGGAGAAGATGCATGGGAAATTAGCTTGTGGGCGCCCGTTGGTTGTCCGTCTTGCTAGTGAGAAATACTTGGTGGAAACAGCAGAGAAGTTGTCCAAAGGTGTGGGTGACTCACATAAGACAAGCCTTTCTGGTAGTAGTTCAGGACAGATGAGTCGAACTGCTAAAATTGCTGCAATCAAGAACAAATTAAAAGCTTTGGAGGAGGATAGCTCTATTTCAAAGAAGCAGAAGCTAGCTGAAAGCATCTCTACTGGTGAAAGTTTGGATCGGCCCTCTGGCAAAAGATGATAAGAAATTGTAATTGGGTAGAATTCTATCTAACCGAGAGATTCTGTGAAGCCTTTTACCAGACTTCAAAACTTGTGAGGTATTAGCATGGTGCTGAAATTGAAATGATTTCAGAATTTCATATGTGATATTCCATGATGTTGTAATTGTCAATGGAATGCTTGTCAATCGAATTCTGATCCTGGCGTTGATAGTGTCACAGCTTATTTACAACTTCTAAATTATATTCAGCTAAAATGTAAAGATACGAACAGCAACCTTAAAGTCGAGGGTTGAAATTGAAAGATGGTCATGAAAATGAACCTTTCGAGTTGGGCCTAGGAAGGAAACTGAAGAGGGAAAATGAATGTCAATTGCTCTGGAAATCATCTCATCAATAATTTTCTTATGCATTCTGCATATATGACTTATCTGTAATATATCTTAAATAACATGTGGAACTTTTAGTTGAATGGATTATGAGAGACATGTTGTATGTACCTATGTGAAAAATTATCCTATGAGACGGTCTCATGAGACATCTCTCTCATAATGTGTGTATTTCACATATCATGTTAGAAATGTCTCATGAGATGCCTTCAGAAATTATAGTTTGAGGGGTTTATAGATTCACTAATCACTTTTAGTTCCTAATGGGTTAATGATAAGACTTACGTTATCTAATTATCGAGCCCATTTTGTTATCAGTTGGTAAAATTAGCAAGTAATTACTAATTACATGGTCTTAGGCCACAAGTCACCCACAAATCTCATGCTAGATCACCTATAAATTGAAGTGGACTAAGAGATCATAATTTGCCATATAAAATAGGTATAGGAGAGGGCATGGTAAAGGCTGCCATATAAAATAGGTATAAGAGAGGGTATGATAAAGGCCGCCATATAAAATACATATAGGAGAGAGCATGGTAAATGCTATGGTTCTAGAATATCTTATAGAATAAACAACTCTTATCGAAGTAATTATAGTATTACATAAAAAGTTACAATTTTCGCCACAATTATCCTACGTGGCAGATTGTGACGGATTGAATATCACTTTCATATATACTCATCATTTTTTCTTTATCACTCACAGTCTGTCACATGGAAAGTTGTTTTATTTTGTGTTGTTAGAATTTTTTGCTCCCAACAAGTCAAAACTACTTCTTCCTCCCAAAAAAAAAAAAAAGTCAAAACTACTTTTTTTTTTTTTTGAGAATTAAACAAGTCAAAACTACTTACAAATACAATATATATTTAAAAAATTTTATTTTATAATATTTGATGGGATCTACGTAGGTAAAATATTCTAGCAAGTCTCAGATAGGCTACTAGTCCACTGAGTCCCAAAGTTGGCAGAGAGGCCTCGCTCTCCGGAGGAGACTGCTTGACAATGGGGATGATGTTACATCTTCCTTCTCTGACTGTCTCTACTCCTAACTCCAACTCCATCTCCAAATTCCAACGCTCACATTTCTTTTCCCGACAAATCCCATCAACCATCATCACTTCAATTCAAGCTCAACCTTATCATTTATCACCATCTTCTTCATCATCCAAAACCTTTATATCTCCTCCTTTAATTACCACTAAACCCAGTTCGATTCGATCCTTAACAGCTCGGTCTCTTTCCAATCTCCCTCTCATTTCTCCTAATGATCACTGGGGCACTTGGACCTCTCTCTTCGCCATCGGTGCTTTCGGTATCTGGTAACTTTCTCTCTTAGTTTTTTTTCTTGATTCTCTGAGGACCCAAATGGGGAAATTTTGTAAAAAAGAAATAAAATTGCATGTAAACTTGAATTTTGTGTTGTATATATTGTTTTGCTTTTGGTCAAAACAAGAAGGAAAAGTGAAAGGTTGCTTCTAGACATGGCAAAACGGGCGGGTCGGGTCGGGTTTGGGTTGGGTCAATCGGGTTGCAGGTCGGGTCGGGTTGACCTGTATTTTTCACATGAATTTTTTTTATTTTTTATTTTTATAAAAAAAAACAATATGTATTTGCCATTTGGAAAGTTATGCAACAAATTACTTGATGTAAAATGCATTATTTTGAATTCACCACTTATATCAAAAATTAACTCAGTTAAACTTATTAATATTTATTCAATAATTTTAACATTATACAAATCTTAACATTGCTATCTGAAACAAAATAACACAAAGATAAGTAAAACAAATATACAAGTTTTATTTTTATACAATATCAACATTCCAAAATATAAAACAAAAACTCATTTGATAAAGAATAAAAACGTATAAGAAATTTACAGTATTGAAAATTAATTTTATAATCTATTATTAATTGTGGTTGGCATTCAATTTTAATTTGAAATATACATTAAAGTTTGATTGCTTACTTATTTATACATGGTCTCTTTTATGAATATCATATCATTGTTAAGCAACACACACTCTAGGAAATATTATAATTTATTTTAAAAAATCATTTATTTTGAACATAAATTGTTAAAAAATAGGTCTAAACATTCATAATTTATGCTAATTTGATACTTTGGCTTTACTATTTTCACACTTGTGAATGTTTCTCACACATGTTTACAATTTTAAATATGTTTTTAACTTTACTGTAATCAAATTATCTTGGCATGTAATTTGCTATTTGATATCTAAAAATCTTTACTCATTCCAGAATATTCAACAATTTATCTTTCAATTAATTTGCATGCAGTTATGTAAATATATCAATTGTTTCCTTAAACCTCACAATAAACAATTAAACCAATATTGTCTTAATTTTACTATTTTTTTACCCAAAAAAAAAAAGTTTTAAAAAAATGGTTCGGGTTGGGTCGGGTCACAGGTCAACCCGTTTTTGTTTCGGGTAAAAAAAAATCGGGTTCGGGTTGGGTCGGGTCAGAAAATTCTGATCCGTTTTGCCATGTCTAGTTGCTTCCCAGCTAAGCTACTGGTTGTACCGGTTGCAAATAAGGAAAGTTGCTGCGAGGGTTCTTTAAGCTAAATGAATTTATTTTTGTAAATTTGTAACTACTTGTTAAGAAGAAGTTGTGTATATGTTTTGGTTGAAATTGAAGGTCGGAGAAGACTAAGATTGGAAGTACACTGAGTGGTGCTTTAGTGAGCATTTTGGTAGGACTTGCAGCAAGTAATTTGGGGGTTATTGCGAATGAAGCTCCGGCATATTCTGTTGTTTTGGGGTTTCTGCTCCCAATGGCCGTTCCATTGTTGTTGTTTAGAGCAGACTTGCGTCGTGTTATAAAGTCCACTGGGACACTTCTGTTGGCTTTCTTGCTAGGCTCAGGTAATACTTGTTAATATCAAAGTATGCATTATAATGTGCTTTTTATATTAAATTGTTAATCTTTCGTTACTCTGTGCTTTCTATGTATTGATAAGGAGGATGTAGTAATGTAGTAAGTCCCTTCAAGTCAATGATTTGGTTTTTCTAATTTATCTCTTGTTGTTCTGTAATTAGTTCATTCATATTGTATCAAATGTTCTTTTATTTCTTTGTTTATTTGGGTGCGTTAAAGGTTGAACCTAGTGCACAAAGCTTCTACTTTTGTGGGGACTAGGTAGTGCCGGCTAAATGTTAGAGTAAAAAATGTGGTCGCCTAAGGCCCCAAGTAAAAAAAAGGCCCCTAAATTTTAACAAATATTTAACCAATAGGGTTATTTATAATTAATAAATAAAATAATATTTTTTTACCAGATAAAAAACAAATAAAAGAGAGAAAAATTAATGTAAGGTCCACAATATTTTTCACAATACTTTTACAACTAATGTTAAGTAGTAGGTTGTTATTGATGACCAAAAAAAAAAAAATTATAGTGATATTTTCAAATAGAAAACAAAAAGCAATTTAAAACTTAGGATTTGTTGTAAAATATATTGTGAATGTTGCACTTATATATATAAAAAAGAATAATAATAAGAGTTGAGTTTGCAAATTTTTACTAGTTCTTATCTAAATCTACCACTAACACCGTTTTTTTACTTATCATTATCAATCTGTCACAATAAGTATGAAAAATTTTGTCAAACTTTTTCTATCTATAAAATTTCTAAAAAAAAGAAAAAAATTCTATGTAGTTTATATTAATTAGTAGAAATTTTGCATCTAAAATAAGATAATCAATTTTTGCCTTAGACCCCAAATGAATCAAACCGCCCTTGGGACTAGGAGAGGTAATTAGTAGGCCGTAGCCTTACCCCCATTTTTTTGTAGGATGCTTTACAATATAGAAAAATATTTTACATGGATTGTAGTTACCTATCAGATAATTCATCTATATTTGGGAAGAAATGAAGCAAGTTATAATTTGAAGGCAACCATGCAACCAAGCTCTGTCAAAATCACCTTTCTGAAACTTGTGTTTCATGTATTTGTGGCCAATATATTTAACTCTACGTATCTGCATATGGGTGGGATTGGCGTTTTATTTACTACGGGATTATAGAGCAATGTGGTAGTTATGACTTATGCTTTGGGAAATGTTAAGAATAATATTCAAGAGTAATAACTTCTATAGTCAACTTTTCCATGTGTTGGATTTTTCTCTACACACTGATTTAGAGTCTTGTTGACATTATTTGCTTTTGCTTTGTTCATATTATAGTTGCAACAACTGTTGGTACAGTGGTGGCATATGTGTTGGTACCAATGCGATCACTTGGTCAAGATAGTTGGAAAATAGCAGCTGCACTCATGGGCAGACATATTGGCGGAGGTAATTTGAATAAATTTTAGAGGCATGTAGATATTTGAAACCAGTTTGGATGCCTTTCTAGCTTTTCTTTTTTCACTACTAGTATATATCTATTTAGTTGTGATATTATCTTGCTTTTCTCATTTATTTTCCCAAGTTCTGTATCATGTCTGACACTTCCTTTTGTTGTCTTTTTGAGATGTGGTACAGCTGTCAACTATGTTGCCATATCTGAAGCCCTTGGTGTTTCTCCATCAGTTTTGGCTGCTGGTCTAACTGCAGATAATGTCATCTGTGCAGTATATTTTACGACATTGTTTGCGTTAGCTTCTAAAATTCCTCCTGAGACTTCAACGTCAACTAATGGTGCAAAAAATTATATGTTGTTGTGGTTAACTTTGTCATTGTGGTAGAGTCGTTGGTTCAGCTCTCTTATATTCAGTAGTTCTACTTTAATCCTTAAATCGAATAAAATACAAATTACACCCTCTAAGTTTGGGTTGGTTTTGATTGTGGTCCTTAACATTTCAAAATTGGAATTTAGTCCATGACGTCTGATAGCATTTTAAATCTCGTCATTCCTTCCATGTCTGTTAAGAGGTGGCTGTTTAGTCCCAAATTAAAATCACCCCAAACTTAAGAGTGTGTAAGTTACATTTTAGTTCTGCAAATCCTTTTCCATCTTATTGTAATGTATGATTTTGCATCCATCACCATTTTTTTATAACTAATATCTCTCGAATCTCAAGTTGTTTATGTCCTCTCAATTAATGAGTTTAGTAATCAAATATGAAAGTAGCAGGTTAACGTAATTGTACTACCATAATGGTTAATGAAAGCTGGAACTTTGACAGATGTTGCAATGGATGTTGATTCTGAGCCTGGCAACAAACTGCCTGTGCTACGAATGGCTACAGCCCTTGCTGTGTCCTTTGCCATCTGCAAGACCGGCACTTTCCTCACAAAATATTTTGGAAT
Organism: Quercus wislizeni; assembly: GCA_023055345.1. NCBI lineage: Eukaryota > Viridiplantae > Streptophyta > Magnoliopsida > Fagales > Fagaceae > Quercus > Quercus wislizeni. The sequence goes on along the minus strand of JALGQJ010000015.1, from coordinate 4,807,980 downwards.
TCAAGGGGGCAGCCTTCCAGCCATAACAGCAATCGTTGTTATTCTAGCAACTGCATTTCCAAAACAGTTTGCTTATCTTACACCATCTGGTGAGGCTATGGCTTTGATTCTAATGCAAGTGAGTTTACAAATTTAGTTGGATTTCAAAATTCTGATAGTACGTAGCACTAGTTTTTGTGAAAGATGATTAAATTTTTGAGGAAGTGACTTGTTTTTGGCAACTTTTTTTCTTGATCAACAGGTATTTTTTGCTGTGATTGGTGCTAATGGAAGCATACGGAATGTCATAATCACAGCACCTAGTATCTTTATGTTTTCTTTAGTGCAAGTAGCAGTCCATCTTGCCGTGATACTTGGGTTTGGAAAGCTCTTTCGCTTTGACTTAAAGCTTTTACTTTTGGCATCAAATGCAAATGTTGGTGGCCCTACAACGGCATGTGGAATGGCCACAGCAATAGGGTGGAGTTCTATGGTTGTTCCTGGCATTCTTGCAGGCATTTTTGGAATTGCCATTGCGACTTTTCTCGGCATTGTATTTGGCGTCAAAGTGATAAAATACATGTAAAATTTTGGTATGTTGAATGTCAAAACTGGCATGAGTTGTAACCACTGTAAGCCTCATGTCATGTAATAAGGAACCAGCACATTAGCAAAAAATTCATTTCTGAGAATGGTTCAACATGCTTGGAGAATGCCTGAGTGGTAAGGATTATGCTTATCATTATAGGCGATATGTTCCTTGAAAAGAAGAATCTTGCTCATGAAAGGTTATATAGAAGGGCGAGTGCTTAATGTTTTTGCTTAATATTTCCATATCTGTAAGTACACTGTAGCATTGTCGGCAATATGGCTTCAGAATCTTCTAAGCAAAAAAGTGGGTGCCACATAATCATGGAGTCACTAAAAAAAAGAAAAATAGAGTGAAGAAGATGCATATTTGTTATGCATGAGATAACTTGTTTACAACAAGCAGGAGATTTAAATCTAAGTTCTTTTCATTAACTATTGGGAAAGTTGGTTGGCAGTTGGTAATTGACGCCAAACTAAAGCCAGGGTTAAGATTTCAGAGTTGATTACGATAAGGCTTTGTTTGGTTGGGGAATGAAAAAGTGGGTGATAGAAGAGATTTAATTTTTCAGTGTGGGTAGTTGGGGGATAGAAAAGTGGAGAAATAGAAAACTCTTTTGTTTAGGTGAAAAAAATAATGAGGATATAAAATGTAATTTGTATAAATTTACTCACATGCATGCCCCAATTACATAAAAAAAATTATATATTTGAAAGATTTTATTTTTATTTTTTATGTTAATATTAATTATAAAAAAAACCCCTAAACGTAAAAGTTGAAAAAAGAAAAAGAAAAAAAGAAACCAACGTTAAACACAAGTCGGAGGAGATGGGGGTCGATGGGTAAGTTTTCATCAAGCCACCTCTTTCCCCCATATTTTCTCCCCAAATTGGAAAGATTCCACTTCGGCTTACTTTGGTCCACATCAATCTATTTGCTCCATTTTGGTCCACTCGGATGGTTTCTTTCAGTCAACTTTGGTCAATTTTAATAAACTTTGGCACATTTGGTCAACTTCGGTCTGTTTTAGTCCACTATTTGATGTGAATGATTGTAAATGGTGGAAAAAAAATTATGATCCGTGTGAGATTGTCAATTGTGGGTCATGTGAGAGTGACTGATAGCTAGTGATAATATATTTGTTAAAATAGGTGTGAAATTAGCTGCGGATATAGTCGTCTTAATCAGGCCAATATTACTGAAAACCTGGATCTTTTTAGATGCACATTGCAAATGCAGCAACACCAAGTCCACTCCTAGGAGTCAGTCCATCATGAAGGGATGCTTTACTTGGCATGCGAGAAGTTCGCACACTGTTAACCATATGAGAAAGAGAAGCTTGGAAGAAGGATACAGACAATACATACTCCTTGTTAGCTCAAAAATCTTAGTCAAAGTGGATGGAAACTAGGACATCAACCAACAAGGTCAATGCATAGGTTATTCTCCCAACTCAAAAGTGCATGTTTCTAATCCTTCACTTCAAAAAAGAAAAAGAAAAAAAAAGAAAAGTAAAAAAGTCCACACTCAAGTAGACAAGCCTCGCTCTCCGGAGGAGACTTTGCTTGACAATGGCGATGATGATACATCTTCCTTCTCCGACTGTCTTGACAATGACAGTGGCGTTGAGGAGACTTTGGACCATACAGGACCGAAGTAGACCAAATAAAATAGAGTGGACCTATGTGGACTGAAAAGGATCGAGGGGGACCGAATAAAATAGAGTGGACCTATGTGGACTGAAAGGATCAAGGGAGACCGAATAAGAACAAATAAATATATTAAGACCAAAGTGGACATAATGGACTAAATAGGAACAAATAAGACCAATGTGGACCGAATAAGATCAATATCAACTAAATAGGATCGAAGTGGACAGAATGGACCGAATAGGACCATTTTGGACTGAATAAGACTAAAGTGGACATAATAGAACAAATGTGGACTGATTGCACCGAATAAGACCAAAATGGACTGAATAGAACTAAAGTGGACTGAAGAGGACAAAATGGGACCGAAGTAGACCGAATAGAACTTTTGAAAATTTATCATTTTTATTGCATTTTTAGGGCTCATATTTCTAATTTCTAATGTCTATTTTATTTTTATTTTTTAACTCAAAACTAAACATTTTAGCCCAAATATAATAAAATTTCATATTTTTCAACCCAAAAATTAAAATTTTTATTTTTGGAGATAAACTTGAAAAGGCAACCTACAAAAAAATCAATTCAATGCCCAATTAGTCCAAAATGGACCGAGGAGGACCAAAATTAACTAAATGGACCAAATTGGATCGAATGGGATTGAAATAAACTTAATTGGACTGAATGGCGGGACCAACGTAGACCTAATTGGACCACATGGAAATTGTTTAATTTTTAGAGAGAACAAAATAATTATTTATTCCCACACATTGTGTGGGTCTATGACTAGTTTATATAAATTTACTCACATGCCTCCTATTACATGAAGGAAAAGTTTGCCCTCATCTCCTTAAAAGCATCCCATTTCTTTCTCCCCAAATGTTTCATATCAAACAAGCAGATACTGCCCTCCAAACCACATGCATCTCTAGTCTAACTCCATTGGAACCTACCTTCGAGCAATTCTGTAACACAGACCACGTATATCTTTCATGGAAAAGAGGTTTGGCAATGTAGATGCTACTTGCTAGAGTGGATGGTAACCACAAGTTAAAAGGTCACGTTGGATTGGGTGCATTTGGAAATGCTTTGGTTAGTGGGAGCTTTTATAGTCTCATCATGATGCGCACTGCACTAAATTACTGCATTATTTGAGTCTAAGTTGAGCACTTGGTAGTGTTCACATTTATTTCTCAATTTAGTTCATATGAGACATTTGGGTCCAGGCATAAGAACTAATTTTGCGAGCTCCAATTAGCATTCATGGTAATAATGTGTGTATGAGACAATAGCATATCTGGGATATACTGGATATAAGTGCTCGCTAGAACTAAATTTCCTAGTTAATTTTTTGGATTGTAAATAGTTCATTTTTATGAATAAGTTGGATATTCACATGTTCAATGATCTTGTGCATCATCTTGAACTCGGGATAGAGCACCAAGTGCAAAGTGGCATGGCTTTATCCTTGCTAGACATGGTGTGCGCCCTTTTTTATTTTGCCAAGTATGTTACATAATTTGTATTTTTTGGGTATTCTTTCTTGATTATCCTATTTTTTTATATATAAAAAAATATTTTAAGCAAATCTAAATATTGGAAAGGTTACTATAATGAAAATTTTAGAATAGTTTACTTTGTATTATTAATATTGCATATCTAGTTTTTAAATGAAAAAATATATAACAAAAGTTAAATAAATATTATTTAATTAATATTTAAATATAAGAAAATATTCCACTTAAAGTTTTCGTTTTAGACTTCAAACTTCGTTGAGCTGGCCCTATAGTTATTTGAATCAAACAGAGAGGGCTTAGGCTTGGGCTTGGATGCATGGATTTGAGGTGGGTGTTATTGAGGATCCTTTGCCCTAACCTAAGGCTTTCCATATGTGCAACCTTTGACCCTCAATTATAGGAGCTTGTTTAGCTAATTCTTTCCACTTATTTTGTAATCAACATTTATGTGTAATTACGTTATACAATCTATAAATGACTATATATATGCAAAACTCTCACCACTTAAAGGTGTGGTGGTTTTTCTTAACATTCTCATGGTATTAGAGCCCTACTTGGATTAGAATCCCACGATCCTCCATGGCCTCTGATTCCTCTTCCAATCCTCTTCCACTTTTCTTCCCTTCAACACCATGAATCACATGGTTACCATCAAGCTCTCCTCCTCCAACTATCTTCTATGGAAGAGTCAACTTCTTCCCCTCCTTGAGAGTCAAGGTTTATTGGGTCATGTGGATGGCACCCTTGTGCCACCACCTCTATTTGACTCCCCCACCTTTCATACGCCAAGCAATAAAGGAAGCAATGGCTGAAGTTGTTGGCCTTTCCACATCCCGTGAGGTATGGACCGCCCTGGAAAACACCTTTAGCCACCGCTCCAAGGCCCGTGAAATTCCTCTCAAAGATGACCTCCAATTGATGAAGTGCGGCACTCGTCCAGTCATTGCCTATGCTCGTGCCTTCAAGGCCTTGTATGATCAGCTTCACGCAATCGGTTGCCCAGTTGATGGAACCGACAAAGTCCACTGGTTTCTTCGTGGTCTTGGGCCTGATTTCTCCAGTTTCTCTACTGCCCAAATGGCATAAACCCCCCTCCCCTGTTTTTCTGACCTTGTGTCTAAAGCTGAGAGTTTTGAACTTTTTCAAAAATCTCTAGAGACTTCGGCGCCCTCAGCTGCAGCGTTCACTGCTAATCGAACCTCTTCTCATTGTGGGGGTGGCTTTTCTCGCCATAAACGAGGCCACGAAAATGGCACTAGTAGAGACTCTCTTAGTCACGGACAGGGCCATGCCAACATCAACCAAGGTCGCCGTCCACCACGTTGCTAGATTTGCCACTTGGAAGGACATTCTACAGATTGGTGTAGGCAACACTATGATTGGCATGAACCCACGGTGCAACTTGTAGAAGCTTTCACCTCTTCGTGCTCTGTGTCTAGCAATGAAGCATCTGACTGGTTCTTAGACATAGGGGCTTCGGCCCACATGACTCCAGTCCACTCAACTTTGGATCACTCCACCACTTACATGGGTAAGGATTGTGTGATTGTAGGGAATGGTGCGTCCCTACCTATTACTCACACTGGTAAACTTTCCCCTTCCCCAGATCTTCAATTGTTAGATGTTTTGGTTGTTCCCCACCTCACTAAAAACCTTTTGTCCATTAGTAAATTAACGAATGATTTTCCTTTATCCGTTATGTTTACTAATAATTTTCTTATTGTTTAGAATCGCCAAACGGGAAAGGTGGTGGCAACCGGTAAACATGATGGAGGCCTATATGTGCTAGAGCGCGACAATTTTGCTTTTATTTCTGTCCTTAAAAATAAATCTCTTCATGCTTCGTTTGATTTATGGCGTGCTCGCCTTGGACATGTAAATCATTCTGTTATTTATTTATTAAATAAAAAATGACAGCTTTATCTTACCTCCTTATTGCCATCTCCTAAGTTATGTGATACATGCCAATTTGCAAAAAGTCATCGTTTGCCTTATTCTCATAATGAACATAGGTCGTCTAATGTGTTAGATCTTATACATTGTGATATATGGGGTCCCTCACCCGTAAAATCAAATTTGGGTTTTGTCTACTATGTTTTGTTTATTGATGATTATTCTCGCTTCACTTGGCTTTATCCCTTGAAATTAAAATTTGACTTCTATGATACCTTTATTCAATTTCAAAATTTTGTGGAAAATCAATATTCTACTCGTATCAAAATTTTTCAAAGTGACGGTGGTGCAGAATTTACTAGCAACTGCTTTAAAGCTCACCTTCATACCTTTGGCATTCATCATCAACTATCTTGTCCATATGCTCTCGCCCAAAACGGTCGTGCTAAAAGAAAGCACTGTCATGTAACTGAGATTAGTTTGGCCTTGCTTTTCCATTCCTACACTTCTCCTCGCTTTTGGATTGATGCCTTTAGTACTGCAGCTTACATCATTAACCGCTTGCCCACACCACTTCTCTGAGGTAAGTCACCTTTTGAGCTTCTATATGGTTCCCCTCCAAATTATGAAAATTTTCATCCCTTTGGTTGTCGTGTTTATCCCTGTTTACGTGATTATATGCCTACTAAATTTTCCCCCTGTAGTATTCCTTGCATTTTTATGGGATATAGCTCCTCTTATAAAGGGTTCCGTTGTCTTGATCTCACTACCTCTAGGCTATATATCACCCGACACACTCAATTTGATGATAATTATTTTCCCTCCCTAGATACCTCCCAGGCTCGACCCATATCCTTCCTCCAATTTTCAAATTTTCTAGAACCAAGTCTTCCCTATACAGACATGCCCCCATTCAACCCTGCGCCCCATTCCGTGCACATTGCTCAATCCGGATCTAGCCCGTATGTTCTTTGTACTGATCCCGTGGATGAGTCTTTGCAAGTTGGTGATTCTCTTGCAGGTCCTTCTTTTCTGCACTCGGATCCTAGTTCAGCTTCTCTTGTGCCCATTGAGCTGCCCCCTGTTGCTCCTGTTGCTGCCATTCCGATGAGTTCTCATCATATGCTCACATGAGCTAAGGCTAGTATTTTCAAAACTTGCCGCTCGACGAATCTTGTTGTCCTGGGATCCTCTAGTCTTTTCTTTGCTCTCCTAGCATCCATTGAGCCAAAAGGGTTCAAATTTGCTACTAAGAATCCTACTTGGTTCACTGCCATGGATGAAGAAGTTTAAGCCCTGCAAAATAATAGTATTTGGATTTTGGTCCCTCGACCTGCCAACACCAACATTGTGGGTTCCAAATGGGTGTTTCGAACCAAGTATTTGCCTGATGGATCTATCAAGCGTCTCAAAGCCTGCCTTGTTGCCAAAGGCTATACACAGGTACTTGGTCTTGACTACTCTGACACTTGTAGCCCTGTCATCAAGGCTACCACTATTCATGTTGTCCTTTCTCTTGCTGTGACCAACCACTGGCCTCTTCGCCAACTTGATGTCAAGAATGCATTCCTCAATGGTCATCTTATTGAACAATTCTATATGGAACAACCTCATGGGTACATTGGTCCTCGCTTCCCTAATCATGTTTGTCTGTTGAAGAAAGCTTTTTATGGCCTCAAACAAGCACCTCATGCCTGGTTTCAGCGGTTCAGCTCTTTCCTCATTCACCTTTATTAGGTTCTAAAGACTTAGGTTTTATGTATTTAGAATCCTAATTTGTATTGTTGGCAAACCATGATCAAAATAATGTATTTAAGTTGTTTTAGAAGTGCTCAAAGTTGGTTCTTTGTTGTAAAGTTGGAATGAAATACTAAGCTAATTAAAAAACTGATTTAGTACATTTCGATCGATCGAAGCTTAGGCTCGATCAATCGAAAATCGTACCTGCCGTTTTTTAATTAGGTTTTCCAACTCAGCCCTAAAGTGTTTTAATTGGTTTAGGTTTTTAATTTACCCTAGGTATATAAGGGAAACCCTAGCCATGTATTTGTGTAGCTCATATTGCAGTTTATGTGAATCTCTTGTGAGATCTTTGAGGAGGTTTCCTTCACATAAACTTAGGGTTTTCAAGGAGAAGATTTTTCTACACCTTGATGATCATTCCAGTTGCTGCCATTGAAGCTTAAAGAAAATACAAGCGGGTGTGCTTGTATTTGGTGGATAATCCAAGAAAAAAGGAGTCCGCGGATTCGGAGCTTGTACGTGGTTGTGTTAGTAAGTTCTACTGGTGGGTAGCAATAAGAAGTCGAGCGTGGGGGCTTCTAAGTCTTATTGCATGAACTTCGATTCTTTCAAGATAGTGGATTCAAGTTTACCTTGAGGATAGCTAGGTTAAATCCTCCCCAGGTTTTTACCGGTTTGGTTTCCTGGGTGATCATATCTTTGTGTTCTTTATATTTCCGCTTCTATACTTGATATGATTGTTTGATTGTGTTAACCTAGATTTAATTAATTTGATTAAGTAACAACTTGGCTAAATTCCTAGGTTAATCCAATTGTGTTTTAAGGGGTCTAAAAACCAACAACCTTGGTTTTTATTACAGTCGTGCAGACACATCACTCTTTGTCTTTCACAAGCAATCTGACATTATTTATTTGCTTCTTTATGTTGACGACATCATTCTTACTGGAAACAACTCCTCTCTTTTTGCCCGCTTTACTTGTAAGCTTTATTCTGAGTTTGCTACTAAGGATTTGGGTTCTCTTAGTTACTTCCTTGGTCTCGAAGCTACACCAACCATTGATGGTCTTTTTATTAGTCAGCTGAAATATGCGCGTGACATTCTCACTCGCGCTTAATTACTTGATAGCAAGCCTGTTCACACCCCTATGGTTGTTTCTCAGCACCTGTCTTTTGATGGTCCTCTATTTCCGGATCCCACTCTTTACCGATCTCTTGTAGGTGCTCTTCAATATTTGACCATCACTCTTCCCGATATTGCTCATGCTGTCAACTTTGTTAATCAGTTTCTACTCTCTCCGACTGAAGACCACTTTCTTGTTGTAAAGCGCATTCTTTGCTATGTCAAGGGTACATTGCAATTTGGCCACACTTTCCGTCCATTTGCTGCTCTTGGTACTTTAGTTGCTTACTCTGATGCCGACTAGGTAGGATGTCTTGACACTCGTCGCTCTACCTTTGGTTATTCCATTTACCTTGGCAACAATTTGGTCTACTGGAGTGCTAAGAAGCAACCTACCGTTTCTCGTTCAAGCTGTGAGTCTGAGCATCGTGCCCTTGCTCTCACTGTCGCCAAACTTCTTTGGCTCATGCATCTCCTTCGTGACCTCAAAGTTTCTCTTCTACGGTGGCCTCTTCTATTATGCGACAACAAAAGTGCCATTTTTTTTAGCTCCAACCCTATTTCTCACAAGCGGGCCAAGCATGTTGAGTTAGACTACCACTTCCTTCGCGAACTCATTGTCGCTGACAAACTTCGCACACAGTACGTGCCTTCTCACTTATAGGTTGCCGATATCTTCACCAAAAGTGTGCCTAGGCCTCTTTTTCAATTTTTCCGATCCAAGCTCCACGTCTGTCCCAATCCGACGCTTAGCTTGCGGGGGGGTGTTGAGGATCCTCTGCCCTAACCTAAGGCTTTCCATATGTGCAACCTTTGACCCTCAATTATAGGAGCTTGTTTAGCTAATTCTTTCCACTAATTTTGTAATCAACATTTATGTGTAATTACGTTATACACTCTGTAAATGACTATATATATGCAAAACTCTCACCACTCAAAGGTGTGGTGGTTTTTCTTAACATTATTAGGTGTATATCATGTACCATTAGATGAAAGAAAGTTATATACTTCTCTGTTATCTTAGTAATGATAATTGATAATAGACTTTGAAAAATTATCGTGATAGGAATCCATTTTAGAATTAGTTCAATTTACATCTGCTTAGAAAGATTATCAGCAAGTTAATTGATAGTCGTCAATTCTGTTGTTTATTGATTGATCCAACAATATTGTTCTTAATCATTATTGAATGATGTAAAGGAAACAAATGTGACCCAAGTCACCCAATTCCATGGATTCATCTGCTTCTTTTGTTTTGAAATGCACTTCTTTCTTCTTTTTTCCTTTTTCTTTTTCTTTGCTTAAACTGACGTTAGTTTAGAAATTGCTCTGTTAACTCTCCTATTGATATCAAGTTTCTTAGCTATGGATTACCTTGAAATAAATCTTAGCCATGAAATGGACCCTCTACATTTCACTTTTTTTTTTTTTTTGGGGGTTGAGAAATCACTCTACATTTCACTTGGAAATGAAGAGAATCTAAATCCAAATTAATACAGGTGGATTTAGGAAGACCAGACCAAGAATTAGATTTTGCTTTAAAAAAAACATAGGCTGATAAGAGTTTGATTAAGCACAAAATGTCATTATTCACGAATGCATTTCATTAACTTCATCAACTAAGAATTTGCGCTAGTGCTTGCTTCCTAACGCACCTTCGCCATAGTATATGTAAAACGTGGATTAAAAGTGGGGAAGAAAACTTTTTACAAATGTTAACTAAAACTATGATGACATATTAGCCAACCCAAATAGAATTTATTGAAATTTCCCTCTTTTTTTAATAGTAAGTGGGTTAACCTCCTTAGGCTAAATGATTCCTAAGACCCCATGATGTCCGCAAGATTCTAGGTCCGAAACCTTTTACTGGGACACTCAAAGAGATTTGGATACTTTATTTGTCAAAAAAAATAAAAATAAATAGTAAGTGGATTTGACACTATTGTTAAGAAAATAATACCAACATTGTTCAAAGATACTGGAAAAGATTTTAATATTTTATTTATCAAATAATAATAAGTGGGTTTGGCATTATTGTCGAGGAAATAATATATACATTGCCCATTAGAGAGGTACCTAACAATCACTTCAATAAAAGTGAAGATTCGACTTGAAAGCCATTCTCTTGCATTTTTTTTATGAATAAAAAAAGAAAGAAAGAGTAACGTAATCCTTATATAAGAGCAAGCAAACACAGTTAATTTAGACGTAAGTAGTAATGGCGTCCTTTTTGTATCATTTGAAATTCTTATACCTGCTTTCTTTTTTCTCAACGTTTGTGCAGCCTCTTTGCCATGTTCATGAAAGGTCTTACTTGTTACAATTTAAGGAAAGCTTTGTCATGAACATGTTTGCTTCCTCTGATCCTTGGGCTTATCCCAAGGTTTCATCTTGGACATTACAAGAAGGAAACAACAGTAACTGCTGCTCATGGGATGGGGTAGAGTGTGATGAGTTCACGGGCCATGTAATTGGTCTTGACCTCAGTAGCAGCTGGCTGTTCGGTTCTATTGACTCCACCAGTAGCCTTTTCCATCTTGTTTATCTCCAAAGACTTAATCTTGCTGACAATCATTTCAACTTCTCTCAAATTCCATCCACAATTTCCAATCTAGCAAAACTAACATATCTTGATCTCTCTTTTTCTGGATTTGCTAGTCAAATCCCATTAGAAATTTCACAATTGTCCAAATTGTCAACCCTCAATCTGAGTAGAAACACGTTGGAACTCAACAAGCCCAATAGTCTAGTTGAAAATTTAACCCTATTAGAAAAACTTGATTTGAGTGGGGTGAGCATAATCTCAACAGTGCCTAATAATTTGGCAAATTTATCTGCTTTAACGTCCCTTAGTCTCAGAAACTGCGGATTGCATGGGTTCATTCCATCTTCACTTGGTAACCTCATCCAACTTTCTACTCTTGCTCTGAATTCTAATAACTTGACTGGTCCAATCCCTTTTGAGCTTGCAAACCTAACACAACTGACTCAACTTTTTCTATATTATAACACAATTAAGGGTCAGATTCCTTTTGGTCTTATGAACCTCACACAATTAACTCTCTTGAACCTTGCAGGCAATAACCTTTCAGGCCAGATTCCAAGCTCAATAATTCAACTCAAGAATCTTGAATTTCTTGATCTTTCCATGAACTACTTTAGTGGTACTGTAGAGTTTGACATGTTTGTTAAGCTCAAAAGGTTAACTATATTGCATCTATCTTATAATCAAGTATCATTACTTATTAGTGAAACCAGTGCCAATAGAACTCTTCAAAAGTTTCAACAATTAGGATTGTCTTTGTGTAACTTAAGCAAGTTTCCAGATTTCCTAGAAAATCAAGATAAATTGGAGTGGTTAGAGCTAAATGTAAACAACATTCACGGCCAAGTACCAGAATGGTTTTGGAAGATGAGTAAAGAAAGTCTACGGTTACTCAGCCTTTCTTACAACTTTCTTACAAGCCTTGGTCAACATCCAGTCCTTCCATGGACTCGTCTGGCCATTTTAGACCTAAGGTCTAACAAGCTCCAAGGATCACTTCCAATTCCATCATTCTCCACCTTGGAATATCATGTATCAAACAATTCATTGACTGGAAAAATTCCAGAGTTGCTTTGTAACATGAGTTCTCTTCAGCACCTTGATTTGTCTGAGAACAACTTAAATGGTTCACTTCCTCAATGCTTGCACAACTTTGGTGAATCTTTGTTCATATTGGATCTACGAAGGAACAAATTTGAAGGAAGCATCCCACAAACATGGACAAAAGGAAGCAAATTAATCGTGATTAATTTCAGCCAAAACAAATTTCAAGGGTGGTTACCAAAATCTTTGGCCAATTGTATAATGTTGAAGGTCCTTGATCTCAGCAATAACCAGTTCAATGATACTTTCCCCTTTTGGTTAGGAAAACTTCCAAATTTGAAGATTCTAATTTTGCGTTCAAACAAATTCTATGGCCAAATTAGGATTCTTAAAGCAAAATATGAGTTTTCTAGCTTGCAAATTGTTGATCTCTCATACAACAATTTTACTGGAAGGTTGCCATTAATACTCTTTCAAAATTGGAATTCTTCCAAATTTGATCGTGTAGACCACTTAACATATATTCAAGTGGAGTCATCTTTCATTTTGGAAAATAGTCCTCAAAGTTACATATGGATTATGAAGTATAATTACTCAATGACAATGACAAACAAAGGAGTAGACATACTTTATGGGAAAGTCCAAGAAATTTTCACAGCTCTTGATTGCTCAAGTAATAGATTTGCCGGAGAAATTTCGGAATCCATTGGAAACTTAAAAGGCCTTCGTTTGCTCAATATTTCTAATAACATTCTCACTAGCCATATTCCACCAAGTTTAGGAAACCTTGTGGAGTTGGAATCATTGGACCTATCTCAAAACAAACTCTCAGGTGAGATTCCTCAACAACTAATGCAACTTACTTTCTTGGAATACTTCAATGTTTCTCATAACCATCTCGTGGGACCTATTCCGCAAGGAAAACAATTTAATACATTTCAAAGTAGGTCATTTGAAGGAAATTCAAAATTATGTGGAAGGCCATTGACAAAAACATGTAAGAATTCTGAGGCTTTACCACCTTCAACCTCTGAAGAGAGTCAAGATTCCGGGTCTCCATTTCAAATTGGTTGGAAAATTGTTGTCATTGGGTATGGATTTGGACTAGTTGTTGGAGCGGCTATTGGGCACATTGTTACTGCAAGGAATCCTAATTGGTTCATGAAGACCTTTGGAATGAGGAGAGTGTTGAGGGGACATTAGGAATTGAATTAACTAGTTCGACAGATCTCTTCCAATATGAATAGATTTTTTACACTGCCCTTTTTAATTTCTTTTTCTTTTTCTTCTTTTATTTATTTATTCTTTTTTTTTTCCCTTTCTGTTGGGTGTGTAATGTAGCGTGCTAGCTACCTTTTTTTTTTTTTTTTTCTTTATTGTATTGTATGTAAGAAGTTTTCTTATATAAAAATTAAATAAACAAATAAATAAAAAGTAGTATTGTACGTAAAAAGTAACTATGAGTCTATGACTTCACTGATTTTTTTTCAAATAGACTTCAGTTATTTTTATGATTATTGATTAATACAATAACTAAAGGTCAAAAAATAGATCATGTGAAAAAAAAAATCGACAAAAAATTCAATGCAATCCTAGGGTCCAATTATTTTAAATCATTAGATCAGATTCATAGAAAAAAAGGATTTCTGGGTGCTTATCTCAAGAATCTTCAAGTCTCCTTTTCTTGAAATCCTTACTGTTATTTGAGTGAGAAACAACTTATAATTTTAAAGGTAAATAGGGTTTCTGACTAAATCTAGTTTAATCTATATCTACTATAAAACTGAAGTATAGTAGATATAGATTAAACTAGACACCTTTAGTCAGAAAAAGGGTGGAGTTCTATGGTTGTTCCTGGCATTCTTGTAGGCATTTTTGGGATTCCCATTGCAGCTTTTCTTGGCATTGCATTTGGCGTGACAGTGTTAAAATTCATGTAAAATCTTTTTGTTTTGAATGTCCAAATTGGCATGATTTGTAACCAATATAAGCTTCATCTATACCTATGCAATATCTAAAAGTTGAAACTTAACATTTATTATTGCTATTCTTCTATTAAATAACTTATATCACATCAGCTTAGCATTTTAGTCCACTTTGGTTCATTTTGGTCTAATTCGGTCTATTTTATCTACTTCGATCCAATTTGGTCTACTTCAGTTTACTTGGTCCTCTTTAGTCCATTACGGTCTACTTTGGTCCATGAAATCCACTTTGGTCTACTTAGGTCCATCTGTCACATTTTGGATTAGTTGAGCCTTAAATTATCATTTTTGTAGGTTGCCATTTCAGTTTTGGACTAAAATTTCCCCCCCCCCCCCCCCCTTAATTTTTGGATTGAAAAGAATAAATATTCTATTTGGACCAAACTCTTTAGTTTTAGGTTAAAAATACAAATTAATAATATATGCATTAAAAATTAAAGATATGGACCCTAAAAAAAAGCTATAAAAATGATAAATATTTACAAGATTACCTTAAAATTCAAGTTTCAATAATATAGACATTATACTTATATTTGGAAAGGAAAAAAAAGTTACAATTCTACACTTATTTAATAATTTAAACTTAATATAACATGTTACATATGTTTCACGGAGTGACAGTGCACATTAAAAAAAAAAAAAAAAATTTCTTGGATATGTTAAAATTAGTTATTTGACTATGGTTCAACATTCATTTCAGAGTTGAAAAGAAACTATTATTATCTCATGGTTCAACATCCTTGGTGAACAGTGAGATTATGCATATCAGCACATAATTATAGATTTTGCAAAACGATTTTTTTTCCTTGAAAAGAAGATTCTTACTCATGAAAAGTTATATAGAAAGGTCATTGGCAGTAAATTTGGACCATTATCATTTTTGAAGGCTCAATGTCATGGACCCCAAATACTGAACTCATTAGTCCATTTTTCCAATATCGCCGACATCAGCTCATCTGCGCCTGCTTGTTTTAATTTTTGTTCATTCTCCCATGTTCTTAGATCTTCTAATTGTATGGCCCATGCTTTAGCTTCCTGGGCCTCTTTTTGTTCCTATATTGGGTCCCTTGTCACTCTCCCAGCTCAGGTTCCTGAGGCGGAGAAGGTAGATGGGCCTGGCCCTTCTTCTTCTTCTTTTTAATTAAATACTAATACTTATTCATTATTATTATTATTATTATTTATATATATATATATATATATATATATATATATATATATATATCTATCTATACTATCATTTAAGGGATTTTCACCGTTTGGAATTTTACATTGGATGTTCAAAGTACTTTCAAATCCACTTAAAAAGTTTAAATGATAGAGTAGACATGTAAAATTACTAATTTAAAAAAAAAAAAAATCCTAAATTAAAGTTTCATACATGTTTTATTTTTATTTTATTTTATTTTTCTCTTCTCTTAAACATATCTATTCCCACATTCCCATTAAGTTTATACTCTCAATAACAAACAGTTATTTTATTTTATATGTCTCTCCATCTTTTTTTTTTTTTTTTTCCCTCTTTCTTCTTCAAATTCCAAAAAGCAAATCAAATCCTGCACATCTATTCTCAAATTCCAACTCAAAACTCAATTAAAAATGTATGAATATATTGTTTGTTTTTAATAAATTTTATTATATTGCTTTATCTTTCTCTTTCTCTCTCTTTCTCTAAGGCTAGTTGTTATTATTATTATTATTATTATTATTATTATTATTTACAAAGGAAGGGCATGAGATATCTTCTTTATAACAAGAAATACAAATTTAAGTTCCTAAAGACATTGCTTGAATCACATCTTAAACAAATGGTAAAAAATATTTTCACATGAGATGCCAGCATATTACACTTATCCTCATTAACTGGATTAAAATTAAAGTACAATAACACTCTCAAGAGTTAAAATTAAAAGTTAAAAAGTTCACTTCTAATTTTTTAAATCTTTGCATAAATATTTTTTAACCTTTTTAACTTTTTATTTTGTTAACTTTTTGTTTTTGCACATCTTCCCAACCCAATTATACCACCTGAGCATCTCTAAGGAATCAAAACTCGACAAAGAGAAGATGAAAAATCAATGATAAAACCCAAACTTTTTGGTTAAAATGATGAATTCATTAAAACTAAATAACAAGGTTCAGTTCAGGGCCAAGCCTGACCAAGTACAAACCAGATACATCAAACTCCAAACTACTTCTAATGTCCACAGGAGGACACGTAAGAGATAAAAAACTAATTTCCTACTCAACAACCATCCTAGCAAGAGTGTCTGCACAACGATTAGCTTGGCAATAAATGTGCTTAATTTGGACCCGACCGAACCTGGAAAAGAGCTGCCTGCAGTCGTCCAAAATGGGAGAAACAATATTTTTCTCATAATTAGCATTGTGAAAAATATCAACAATCACTTTAGCATCTAATTCAACTATAAGAGCAGAGATATTTAGATTGCTGCAAAGAGTAAGCCCATCCCATAGCCCCCATAGCTTTGTCTTGAAGCTACTGGTGATCCCTATCCTCCTTGCAAACCCAGCCACCCAGTTACCGCTCTTATCCCGAACAACACCACCACAACCTGCTACACCCGGATTACCCAAAGAAACCCCATCTGTGTTCAACTCATTGACTGTGAAGAGAAAAACCATACAGCAAGCATTAATGGTTTCCTTCACACTGTTAGTACCATCAATCCTCACCCCACTCTCTCCATCACCTCCAATCCCATTGCTCCACCTTTCTTCTCGCCATGACAAACTCGCTCTCACTCTCTGTTCCTAATAGTAAAAGGAATGATATGTTCACAACATTTTTACAACAAATTATAAGTGGCAGGTTGTTACTAGTTGTTATTGTTGGGTTAAAAAAGTAGTCTCAGTGCTAAATTCAAATTTGAACTAATAACAACTAATCACCTGTGATTTGTTGTGAAAATGTTGTAAAAATATTGTAGACGTAGTACTTCTCTAATAGTAATTCTCATTCTCAAACAACAAAGAAAACATTTTTGTCACCGTTGGTTTTACTTGCAGAGAAGAACTGTGACTTGACTCGATCTGTGAAGCTAAGGTCACAGCTGAGGTATCCTATTATATCTCTGGATGACCATGGGGCACATGGGCTACTCTCTTTGCCACTGGTGCTTTTGGTCTTTGGTACCTACTTTCCTTTAGTGTCTGTGTTTCTTTTTTTGTTTGGGACATGCAATTATAATTCTTGAATTAAGGACATGTTTAGCTTCTACCTAGACTTTCTTTGGTAATGAAGAAATCAAAATGTGGAATGAAAGTATATTTTTCTGGGGATTTTTAATTTTAATGAAGTGGGTCTCAAATAGCTTTCTTAATTTGGTTCTGTTACACAATTTTTTTTTGAATAATTTAAGAACAATCCAACATAGAATTAGACATCATATATGTTACCTTGGTGGTTTTTGATCTTTAACTGTCATCCAAGAAGTTGGGTCCATTTTGTTCAGTGTAAAATACTTAGAAGAATCTAAATAAAATTGAGAGAGTTTTATTGATTGAAAAGAGAATTACAATCAATTGAAATGCAAAATACATAGTCTATTCGATTTATATACAGTCCTAACCATGTATAACTAACTTCCTAAAATGGCGCCAAAAATTGTTACTTGAACCTTCTAGAACTATACATGTGTCACCTTGGTATAACAAATGGTGTTACTCCCTAAATTCATGAAACTAACTCCTTAAAGCTCTGGATGAATAGCTCATGATAATGTATCTTCTCAATCACTTCTAGAATCTCTATGCTAACCTAGGTAGGCTATGATGCTACCTTTGTGGCTTGGCTGGTGCACCTCTTATCAGTAGTGCAGCACTGCTTGCTACCTTTGTGGCTTGGCTAGTGCACCTCTCATCAGCAAATGCCGCATTGCCTGCTACCTTTGTGGCTTGGCTTGTGCAGCTCTGCTTTGTATTGTCATCTACAACTTTAACACTCCCCCTCAAGAGTAGAGCTTTTGCTTTCTGACTTAGTGTAGTTGTATGGAGATATTCCACCACATAAGCAAAGATATTGATGATACCCAACCTTTTGATCAGCCTCAGATAGTCTTCTACCCCAAAGGCCTTTGTGAATCCATCTGCTAGCTGATTTTTGGTTGAGACATAAAAGGTTTTGAGTGTACCATCCAAGATCCTATTCCTCACAATGTGACAATCAGCTTCTATGTGTTTTGATCTCTCATGGAACACTGGGTTAGCAGCTATATGAAGTGCTGCTTGGTTATCAAAGTACATTAGCACAGACTTGTCATGCTTAACGTGCAAATCTTACAACAAGTATAAAAGCCAAGTCAATTCATAAGTGGTTGTAGTCATATCCCTATATTCTGCTTCTGCACTAGACCTTAGACACTATGCTTTGCTTTTTGGACCTCCAAGATATCAAAGCATCACCTAAAAACACAATGACCTATAAGAGACTGCCTTGTATCAAGGCACCCTACCCTTTGCATCACAATATGCTTTTAAGTACAAATAAGATTTTATAGGAAAGAAAACACCTTGTCCAGGTGTACCCTTAATGTATTGAAGTATCCTAGTTGCTGCCTTCATATGTGATACTCTAGGTTGTGCCAAAAGTTGGCTAAGCCTATGTACTGCATAAGTGATATCTGGCCTACTCAAAGTCAGATACATTAACTTTCCAATAAGTCTCCTATACTGACCAGGATTTGGAAGCAATTCTCCACTGCCTTTGGACAACTTTAATTGTTGTTCCATTGGTGTTTTGACTGGCTTGCAACCTATCATGCCTGTCTCCTTGAGGACCTCAAGAGCATACTTTCTTTGGTTCAAGCTAATACCAGTCTTATTCCTTGCAATTTCTAAACCCAAAAAAATACTTGAGTGATCCAAGGTCTTTGATCCT
The DNA here is from genome assembly GCA_023055345.1 of Quercus wislizeni. Taxonomy (NCBI): domain Eukaryota; kingdom Viridiplantae; phylum Streptophyta; class Magnoliopsida; order Fagales; family Fagaceae; genus Quercus; species Quercus wislizeni. The sequence goes on along the minus strand of JALGQJ010000015.1, from coordinate 4,789,018 downwards.
AAACTTCTGATCTAAAACTGACTTTAGAGAAGTAACACAAGCAGGGCCATTGCCTGTGATTATCATATCATCAACATAGACTAGTAATGCAGTAAACAAGGGTCCTTTGTTATAAACAAACAATGAGTGATCTGCCTGGGACTCAAAAAAAAAAAAAAAAAAGAAAAAAAGAAAAAAAGAAAAAAAACAAAGTTGCATGATTGTGACTGACAACTTTGTATACCACTGTCTAAGGCTTGTCTTAAGCCATAAAGGATTTAACCAACTTGCAGACCCTAGGAGTAGCTGATGAAGCAGCCGAGGAAGAAGCATAAACACACTCCCCCTTATTGTAAAAACTAGGAGGCAGAGTCATGTAAACCTCCTCATCCAAATCCCCATGAAGAAAGACATTATTAATGTCCAATTGGTGACTGCAAGAGCAAGCAATACCCTTACTGAAATAGTCTTAGCTATTGGAGAGAAGGTTTCTAGAAAATCAAGTCCTTCTCTTTGTGTATAGCCCTTACCCACCAACCTTGCCTTATACCTCTCAACATTCCCATTAGGATTCAGCTTCACTTTGTACACCCATTTGCACCTAATAGGTGATTTACTAGGAGGTAAAGTAGTGAGATCCCAAGTGTGGTTACTCTCAAGGGCCTGGATTTCCTTGTCCATGGCAGCTCTCCAAAGAGGGTCCTGAATAGCTTGGTAAAAATGTTGGGGTTCTTGAGGGCAAGAACTAACTGCCAACAAGTAGGACTGATAACAAGGCTCCAAATGAGAATAAGTGAGAGACTGAGCAAGATCATAAGGTGCACCAGGAGCAACAGCAGTACATGCATAATCTTTTAATTAAGCAGGTGGCTTGGTGTCCTTAACTGATTTTCTGAGAGGCACTAATGGTGTTGAAGGAACTGGTGTAGGTGATTGTGAAGAACTCACTGAAACATTAGTGGTGAGAAGCTATTCATCACTAGGAAAAGAACCATTAGACATTAATGGCAAAGATGTGGCAAAATCAGAATTAAAAGGAACAAAGGAAGATGGAGTAGGTAAAGAATTAATAGAAATAGTGGCTGAATTAGCAATCCCAGGTATACTAATAGGAGTGACAAAAGCACCATTACTGAGGAAGAAGAAGCAACATCAACTTCAGAAGAAGAAGCAAAATGATCTGCAACATTAGTAGAAACAGTGGCAAAAGGAAAAGAATCCTTATGGAAAATAACATCCCTAGAAATAAAAATATTGTGAGTAGATAGGTCAAGAACCTTGTAACCCTTCACCCTAAAAGGATACCAAAAAAAAAAAAAAAACACATTTCTTAGCTCTAGGAGCAAATTTGGTTTTGTTATTAGAAAGTGTGGAAGTAAAGCATAGGCACCCAAACACTTTCAAATGTGAATAACTAAGTACATGACCAAAGAGAATTTCAAAGGGAGTCTGATGTGATAAAGCTGATGTTGGTATTCTATTTATCAAATAAATAGCAGCAAGAACATAATGACCCCATAGATGTAATAGCAAATAAGATTGAAACATGAGAGCTCTTGCCACATTTAAGATGTGTTGATGTTTCCTTTCAACAACAGCATTTTATTGTGGTGTTTCAACACAACTTAGTTGATGCAAAATGCCTTTCTTGGCAAAGAAATCTTTCATAGTGCCATTTTCAGACCTTATAGCTCTAATCTTTTTAGAAAATTGTGTTTCCACCATAGTACAAAATTGTTCCAAAATTAGTTGTGTTTGTGACTTCTGTTTTAGCAAATAAACCCAACTATACATACCTTGAGCAATCATCCACAATAGTTAATAAATACTTGCAATTATCAATAGTGGGCACTAAAAAAGGTCCCCACAAGTCACAAAGTATCAAATCAAAGCAATTATAAAAAATGTGAGAACTTTTATTAAAAGACAATCCTTTTTGTTTAGCAAGTGGACAGATCTCACAAGTAAAAGTCTCAGTAGAAGTAAAAAAGGGTACACCATTATTCTTCATTAAAAATTTGGCATTAGACAGGTGTCCCAGTCTAGAGTGCCACACATGAGATGGAATTCTATGTACAGAAAGTCCTGAAGAAATGGAAGCAGAAATGGAAGGTGAAGTTGATTTGCTCTCTTCCAGCAACTAAAGACCATTGCATTCCCTACCCAGACCAAGTGTGCTCTAGTGAGCAAGGTCCTGGATAAAGCACAAGTTTCCAAAGAAGATAAGACAACATAAGGTGGATTTAGCTAACCGACTTACTGAAATGAGATTGAAACTGAAAGATGGAACACATAAGACATTATAAAGGGTAAGCTTTTCTGAAATGACAGTTCCTATGTGTGACTAAAGCAATTTCACCATTAGGCAAACTGACATGAGTATTCAAAGTAGTGATGATTGAAGTGGAGCATGAAATGGAATGTACCATATGATTAATAGCCCCTATGTCTATGACCCAATTAGTGGTATGAAAAACCTCTCTATTAACTATTTTATCAGAGAAAATAGAGTGTTTTAAGGTAGTTGTGAAGGATAAGCTTGGAATGATACCTGACATAGTGTCAATGAAATTGGAATTGACATTAGCTAATGGTGAAGTTGATGTGGAAGCCATGCCAACTGTAGCAGACACACTAGAAGCTCCAGAAGTCAGGCTAGAGACACCACCACTTGTACTTACAAATGCAGCATAATGACTGTCACCAAGATCAGCTCCAGTGTTGAAAAGAGCAAGTAATTGTTCACACTGTGCCTTGGAAATAGGACATTGAATAGATGCATTTGAAGGAGTCTCAATAGCATTGCCTTGTGGATATGAAACCTAATTAGCATTGACATTGGGCTTGCCTTTGTGCTTGTATCGAGGTGGATACCCATGGCGTTTGTAGCACTTGTCCACAGTGTGCCCAAGCATGTTGCAGTGAGTACATAAAGGTCTCTCCTTCTTATTATCACCCTTATTACCAGAATTACCTTTAGTGTTGTTAGCATACATTGCAACTGAATCAGGCCTTGGTGTGAAGGTAGAACCATGTCCAATGTTCTTATGAGACTCTTCTTGAAGAACCAAAGTATACACCTTGCTTATTGAGGGAAATGGCCCAGACATGAGAATCTGACTCCTCACAGTCTTAAAATTCTCATTTAGCCCCATTAAGAACCTCATAACATAGGCCTTCTCATGTGCAACACTTAGCAGCTGTTTGGTTTTAAAAAAACCATCACTCATCACTCCTCACTCAATTTTCCTCACTCATCACTCATCACTTATCACTTAAAATACCAAATTTCCTAAACCTGCACGTTTGGCACATTGTTTTCAATTGCTCATCAATAAAATATTTTTACTTTTTGTGGGACCCATACTTGAGCACTTGGTTAGAGACACCTTGACCCATACATGATTTCTGTTAGCCTACCCGCCTCACCCTCATTCCCTACCATTTGGGTTTTGAGAAAACTGTTAGATTTTAGCTTGAACTCTGCTTTGCCTTTGTTTTTCCTTGTTGTTTGGTTGGTGAAAAATAATAAAGGAGAAGTTTTTTTGGTTTGTTTTTTGTTTATATGATATTATGAGGCTTACCCATTGCTGGATTACTTCAATCAGATTATTTGTTCCCCTTCAGCCCTGTTTATTCTCCCAAACCCCTCCACGAACCCAGTGTAAGTCTTAGCAGGAAGGAACTCCAAACCCAATTTTCAGCTTTTCAAACCCTCACTCAACCTCACTTCGCCTCTCATAAAATACCATACCAGCTTCGGCAAAGGAAAAAAAAAAAAAAACCCTGGACCCAAATGCGTGAAGAACAGAGAAGATGAAGCACATCAAACTTTTCTCACCTTTCTCTTCCCTTACATCTCAAATCCAAACCCACCACCCACTTCATAAATCCGAACTCCATGCCCACAAATCATATTAGAAGCTTGAAATCACCATTAAAATACCATACCAACCCAAATAAAACCCACTAATACTAAAACAAATAAACCCATAGAAAGCACCGGAAAAACCCACAAAAAGAACCATAGATCTTGAAAGAAGAAATAATGAAAGAGAGAAGAAAACAAGACGAAGTTAAGAAAAGAAATGGGTGAAGAACAAAAGAAAGAGAAAAATAGAGTAGAAGGATCTAAGGCATTTATCGAAAAATACTTTATTAAAAAAAAAAATTACACAGCATCAGATCTTCGTGGAGGCTGTTGGGTTTCGGTTGGAGCTGTTGGGTTTCAAATGCTCTTGTTGGGTTTCGACTGGAGCTATGGGTTCAGACAGTGAAATAGAGACACAAATGAGAAGGAAGAAAAGGGAGAGAGACGTTGGGAGTGGCTGCGGTGGACTAACTTGATAGAGACACAACATGACAGTGGGTCCCACATAAGTCCAAAAATTTACAACAATGCCCCAATAACTCAATTTTGATAACTTGAAAATATCTAAAATGTATTTTCAGTTTATATAACTCATCACTCAGAAACTAGAGAATTGAGTGATGAAAACAAAAACTGAAAACAAATCCAAACAAACCAAACAACCATAGACCCACCAGTTTTGAGTTATGGGTGATGGAAACAGAGTTATAAATAGTGAAAAACAACAAATCCAAACAGCCCCTTAGAGTCTTCATTGCTCCACAAGTACATGCTGGTAATGGTTCATAATGAAGCAATTGATCCCAACGGTATCCTTGATTTGAGAATAATAGAGTAAGGAACATATTTGGACTTTGTGTTCTTGGTTGGGTTGATACATTTGACCCAGAATTATGTTTCTCTGCTATATTGAAATATTAGTCTCTCTCTCTCTCTCTTTTTCAGGGCTGCTCTGATTAAGATGTTTTCTCCCTTTAGAAAGATTGGAGCTGAAGACTTTCTAAGGCAAACTCGTGGCCCAAAACGCGATGAGCCACGAGGCTTTGCTTTCATCTAGTATAGCACAAAAGAGGTAAGCTGATTGCTTTTTCAATTTTTTTGTTTTTTGTTTTTTGTTTTCAAGCATTTCCTGATTCCCACCATTAAAGTGAGCATGCAGGAAGCTAAATTGGCCAAGGAGAAGATGCATGGGAAATTAGCTTGTGGGCGCCCGTTGGTTGTTCGTCTTGCTAGTGAGAAATACTCGGTGGAAATAGCAGAGAAGTTGTCCAAAGGTGTGGGTGACTCACATAAGACAAGCCTTTTCTGGTAGTAGTTCAGGGCAGATGAGTCGAACTGCTAAAATTGCTGCAATCAAGAACAAATTAATAGCTTTGGAGGAGGATAGCTCTATTTCGAAGAAGCAGAAGCTAGCTGAAAGCATCTCTACTAGTGAAAGTTTAGATCGGCCCTTTGGCAAAAGATGATAAGAAATTGTTATTGGGGTAGAATTCTATCTAACCAAGAGATTCTGCGAAACCTTTTACCAGACTTCAGAACTTGTGAGGTATTAGCATGGTGCTGAAATTGAAATGATTTCAGAATTTCATACGTGATATTCCATGATGTTGTAATTGTCAATGGAATGCTTGTCAATCGAATTCTGATCCTGGCGTTGATAGTGCAATTGTGAATTTGCGTTCTAGGCTCCTTTATTAGAGCCTATTTACAACTTTTAAATTACATTCAGCTAAAATGTAAAGATACGAACAGCAACCTTAAAGTCGAGGGTTGAAATTGAAAGATGGTCATGAAAATGAACCATTTGAGTTGGACCTAGGAAGGAAACTGAAGAGGGAAAATGAATGTCAATGGGTCTGGAAATCATCTCGTCAATAATTTTTTTATGCATTCTATATATACGACATATCTGTAATTTGTCTTTAATAACATGTGGAACTTTTAGTTGAATGGATTATGAGAGACATCTTGTATGTACCTATGTGAAAAATTATCCTATGAGACGATCTCACGAGACATCTCTTTCATGACGTGTGTATTTCACATAACATGTGAGAAATGTCTCATGAGATACTGTAAAAAATTACCATTTGAGGGAGGGGTCTACAGATTCACTAATCACTATTAGTTCCTAATAGGTTGATGATAAGACTTATGATATCTAATTACCGAACCCATTCTGTTATTAGTCGGTAAAATTAGCAATTAATTACTAAATACGGGACCTTAGGCCACAAGTCACCCACGGATCTCATGCTAGCTCACTAGTAAACTGAAGTGGACTAAGTGATCATAATTTGCCATATAAAATAGGTATAAGAGATAGCATGGTAAAGGCTATGGTTCTAGAGTAAGTGGTGGAATAAACTAGAGCATGGTATAAAGGCTACGGTTCTAGAGTAACTTGTGGAATAAACAACTAGAGCATAGTAAATGCTATGGTTCTAGAATTATTGGTGGAATAAACAATTCTCAATAAAGTAATTCTAGTATCACATAAAAAGTCACAATTTTTATCGTAACTATTTTATTTAGTAGACTGTAATTGATTACATATAACTTTCACATAAAACTATTAACAATTATGATAATAACTGTGGTTTTATTACGTGTCCTTGGAACTTTTTTCTCCCAGCAAGTCAAAACTACTTTTTGTAATTTTTGATGGAATCTACGGTATATAATATTCTAACGATTCTCAGACAGCCCGATAGTCCACTGAGTCCCCAAGTTGACAGAGAGGCCTCGCTCTCCAGAGGAGACTTTGCTTGACAATGGCGAAGGTGTTACATCTTCCTTCTCCGACTGTCTTTACACCCAACCCCAACTCCAAGTTCCAACGCTCACATTTCTCTTCCCGCCAAATCCCATCAGCCATCATCACTTCAATTCAAGCTCAACCTCATCATTTATCATCATCTTCTTCATCTTCCAAAACCTTTCTATCTCCTCCTTTAATTACTACCAAACCCAGTTCGATTCGATCAGTAACAGCTCGGTCCCTCTTCAATCTCCCTCTCATTTCTCCTAATGACCACTGGGGCACCTGGACCTCTCTCTTCGCCATCGGTGCTTTCGGTATCTGGTAACTCTCTCTCTCATAGTTTTTTAGTTTTCTCTAAGGACCCAAATGGGGAAACTTTGTAAAAATGAAATAAAATTACATGTAAACTTGAATTTTGGTCAAAACAAGAAGGAAAAGTAAAAGGTTACTCCCAGCTAAGCTACTGGTTGTACTGGTTGCAAATAAGGAAAGTTGCTGCGAGGGTTCTTTAAGCTAAATAAATTTATTTTTGTAAATTTGTAACTACTTGTTAAGAAGAAGTTGTGTATATGTTTTGGTTGAAATTGAAGGTCGGAGAAGACTAAGATCGGAAGTACACTGAGTGGTCCTTTAGTGAGCATTTTGGTAGGACTTGCAGCAAGTAATTTGGGGGTTATTGCGAATGAAGCTCCGGCATATTCTGTTGTTTTGGGGTTTCTGCTCCCAATGGCCGTTCCATTGTTGTTGTTTAGAGCAGACTTGCGTCGTGTTATAAAGTCCACTGGGACACTTCTGTTGGCTTTCTTGCTAGGCTCAGGTAATACTTGTTAATATCAAAGTTTGCATTATAATGTGCTTTTTATATTAAATTGTTAATCTTTCGTTACTCTGTGCTTTCTATGTATTGATAAGGAGTATGTGACTGCTTTCTAGGCTGTGATCTGTTTCCAGAATAGGTGCATTACTGGTCAATTCAGTAATCATCTCAAATAATGGAATTACCATATGCTGCTTGTTGGTTAAGCTCAATTAGCGCTAGGTCTGTGTTAATATTAGTTTTTAAAAGGACTTGCAGATCAACGCGTTGCTTAAATTTTGCAGGGATTTTCATTTTATAAATCCAGCCTTTTTTATTCTAGTGTAACCTTTGGGAGGTTAATTAAAATTTTATATTTTCAGAACAGATGTAAAAACATAGAAGAATAAATGGAATCGTAAATTCTCTTCCTTTGTCTTCCAATGCTTGCTGCTTTTTTCTATTCAAATTAATTTGACCTATAGTTTTTCTATTTATTTCTAGGCTAGCTGATTGAAGGCTTAGGTCTGTAGTTTTTAGTGGACTACGTGTGATGGATCTTAGTGATAGAGCGATTACTCTGAGACTTACTTCATTTGCAATGTAGTAAGTCCCTTCAAGTCAATGATTTGGTTTCTCTAGTTTTTTCCTTGTGGTTCTGTAATTAGTTCATTCATATTTTATCAAGTGTTCTTTTATTTCTTTGCTTTTTTGGGTGTGTTAAAGGTTGAACCATGTGCACAAAGCTTCCACTTTTGTTGAGGTCTAGGAGAGATAATTAGAAGGTAGCCTTACCCCCATTTTTTTGGAGGATGCTTTACAATATAGAAAAAGATTTTACGTGGATTGTAGTTACCTATCAGATAATTCATCTAAATTTGGGAAGAAATTAAGCAAGTTTTAATTTGAAGGCAACCATGCAACCAAGCCCTGTCAAAATCACCTTACTGAAACCTGTGTTTCATGCATTTGCGGCCAATATATTTCACTCTATGTATCTATATATGGGTGGGCTTGGCTTTTTATTCATTAAAGGATTATAGAGTAGTTTTGGTAGTTATGACTTGTGCTTTGGGAAATGTTAAGAATATTATTCAAGCAATCACTCATATAGTCAACTTTTCCATGTGTTGGATTTTTCTCTACATACACTGATTTAGAGTCTTGTTGACATTATTTGCCTTTTGCTTTGTTCATATTATAGTTGCAACAACAGTTGGAACAGTGGTGGCATATGTGTTGGTACCAATGCAATCACTTGGTCAAGATGGTTGGAAAATAGCAGCTGCACTCATGGGCAGGCATATTGGCGGATGTAATTTGAATAAGTTTCTCACTACGATAAATCTATTTAGTTGTGATATTCTCTTGCTTTTCTCATTTATTTTCCCAAATTCTGTATCATGACTGACACTTCGTTTTCTTGTCTTTTTGAGATGTTGTGTAGCTGTCAACTACGTTGCCATATCTGAAGCCCTTGGTGTTTCTCCATCAGTTTTGGCTGCTGGTCTAGCTGCAGATAATGTCATCTGTGCAGTATATTTTATGACATTGTTTGCATTAGCTTCTAAAATACCTCCTGAGACTTCAATGTCAACTAATGGTACAAAAAATTATAAGCTGTTGTGGTTAACTTTGTCATTGTGGTAGAGTCGTTGGTTCAGCTCTCTTGTACTCAGTAGTTCTTCTTTAATCCTTAAATCGAATAAAATGAAAATTATGCCCTCTAAGTTTGGGTTGGTTTTGATTGTGGTCCTTAACATTTCAAAATTGGAATTTAGTCCATGATGTCTGATAGTGTTTTAAATCTCATCATTCCTTCCATGTCTGTTAAGAGGTAGCTGTTTAGTCCCAAATTAAAATCACCCCAAACTTAGAGTGTGTAAGTTACATTTTAGTTCTGTAAATCCTTTTCCATCTTATTGCAACGTATGATTTGCATCCATCACCATTTTTTTATAACTAATATCTCTCGAATCTCAAGTTGTTTATGTCCTCTCTATTAATGAGTTCAGTAATCAAATATGAAAGTAGCAGATTAACGTAATTGTATTACCATAATAGTTAATGAAAGCTGGAACTTTGACAGATGTTGCAATGGATGTTGATTCTGAGCCTGGCAACAAACTGCCTGTGCTACGAATGGCTACAGCCCTTGCTGTGTCCTTTGCCATCTGCAAGACCGGCGCTTTCCTCGCAAAATATTTTGGAATTCAAGGGGGCATCCTTTCAGCCATAACAGCAATCATTGTTATTCTAGCAACTGCATTTCCAAAACAGTTTGCTTATCTTGCACCATCTGGTGAGGCTATGGCTTTGATTCTAATGCAGGTGAGTTTACAAATTTAGTTGGATTTCAAAATTCCGAAAGTAGCATTAGTTTTTGTGAAAGATGATTAAATTTTTCAGGAAGTGACTTGTTTTTGGCAACTTGTTTTCTTGATCAACAGGTATTTTTTGTTGTGATTGGTGCTAATGGAAGCATACGGAATGTCATAATCACAGCACCTAGTATCTTTATGTTTTCTCTAGTGCAAATAGCAGTACATCTTGCCGTGATACTTGGGTTTGGAAAGCTCTTTCGCTTTGACTTAAAGCTTTTACTTTTGGCATCAAATGCAAATATTGGTGGCCCTACAACGGCATGTGGAATGGCCACAGCAAAAGGGTGGAGTTCTATGGTTGTTCCTGGCATTCTTGCAGGCATTTTTGGAATTGCCATTGCGACTTTTCTCGGCATTGTATTTGGCGTCAAAGTGATAAAATACATGTAAAATCTTCGTATTTTGAATGTCAAAACTGGCATGAGGTGTAACCGATGTAAGCTTCATGTCATGTAATAAGAGAACCAGCACATTAGCAAAAAAATTCATTTCTGAGAATGCTTGAGTGGTAAGGATTATGCATATCATTATAGGCGATATGTTCCTTGAAAAGAAGAATCTTGCTCATGAAAAGTTATATAAAAGGGCGAGTGCTTAATTGTTACCATAATGTTTTTGGTGAGGGAAATGGAGCGTTTTAATATTTCCATATCTGTAAGTACACTGTAGCATAGTCGGCAATATGGCTTCAGAATCTTTTAAGCAAAAAAGTGGGTGCCACATAATCATGGATTCACTAAAAAAAAAAAAAAATGAGAGAGAGAAGAAGATGCATATTTGTTATGCATGGGATACCTTGTTTACAACAAGATATAAATCTAAGTTCTTTTCATTAACTATTAGGAAAGTTGGTTGGCAGTTGGTAATTGACACCAAACTAAAGCTAGGGTTAAGATTTCAGAGTTGATTACAATAAGACTTTGTTTGGTTGGGGAGTGAAAAAGTGGGGGATAGAAGAGATTTAGTTATTTATTTATTTATTTTTATATGTGTATAGTTGGGGGATGAAAAAGTGAAGAAATGAAAAATTCTTTTGTTTAGGTGAGAAAAATAATGAGGATAAAAAATGTAATTTGTATAAATTTACTCACATGCCTCAATTACATAAAAAAAAAAATTATATATTTGAAGGAATTTTTTTTTCTATTAATATTAATTAAAAACAAAACCCCTAAACATAAAAGTTGAAAAACAAAAAGGAAGAAGAAACCAATGTTAAACACAAGTGGGAGGAGATCGGGGTAGATGAGAAATTTTTCATCAAGCCACCTCTTCCCCCTACATTTTCTCCCCAAATTGGGAAGATTCCACTTCTGTTTACTTTGGTTCATATCAGTCTATTTGCTCCATTTCGGTCCACTTGGATGGTTTCTTTCGGTCTACTTTGGTCCATTTGGTCAATTTCGGTTTGTTTTAGTCCACTATCCGATGGGAATGATTGTGAATGGTGGAAAAAAAATTATGATCCATGTGAGGTTGTCAATTGTGGGTCATGTGAGAGTGACTAATAGCCAACAAGGTCAATGCATAGGTTAATTTTCCCAACTCAAAAGTGCATGTTTCTGATCCTTCACTTCCAAAAGGAAAAAAAAAAGAAAAAAAGTCCACTCCCAAGTAGACAAGCCTTGGTCTCCGGAGGAGACTTTGCTTGACAATGGTGACGATGATACATCTTCCTTCTCGGATTGTCTTGACAATGACAATGGCAATGTGGAGACTTTGGATAGTATAGAACTGAATAGAATAGAGTGGACCAATGTGGACTAAAAAGGGTCGAGGGAGACCGAATAAGAACAAATGGATAGATTAGGACCAAAGTGGACATAATGGACTGAATATGAACAAATAGGAATAACGCGGACTAAATAGGATCAAAGTGGACAAAATAGACCAAATAGGACCAATGTGGACTGAATAAGACTGAAGTGGACATAATAGAACCAATGTGAACTGACTAGACTAAATAGGACCAAAATGGTCCGAATTGAATCAAAGTTGGCCGAAGAGGACAAAACAGACCAAATAGGACTTTTGAAAATTTATCATTTTTAGGGTTTATATTTCTAATGTCTATTTTATTTGTATTTTTTAACTCAAAACTAAACATTTTAGCCCAAATATACTCAAATTTCATATTTTTCAACCAAAAAAAAAAAAAAAAAATTGGAGCAAAATTTGAAAAGGCAACGTACCAAAAGAATCAATTTAATGCTCAATTAATTAGTCCAAAATGGACTGAGGAGGACCAAAATTGACTGAGTGGAGTAAATTGGACCAAATGGGATCGAAGTAGACCTAATTGGACCGATGTAGACCTAATTGGACTGAATGAAAATTGTTTAATTTTTAGGGAGAACAAATTATTTTTAACAAATTTTAGAGAAAAAATTATACATTATATTACAATTACAAAGTAATTATTTATTCCCACGCATCGCGTAGGTTTGCGACTAGTTTGTATAAATTTACTCACATGCTCCTATTAGTCTATTACATGAAGGAAAAGTTTGCCCTCATCTCCTTGAAAGAATCCCATTTCTCTCACCCCAAATGTTTCATATCAAACACGCAGGTACTGTCCTCCAAACCACATGCATATCTAGTCTAACTCCATTGGAACCTACCTTCGAGCAATCCTGTAACACAGACCATGGATCTTTCATGGAAAAGAGGTTTGGCAATGTAGATGCTACTTGCTAGAGTGGATGGTAACCACAAGTTAAAAGGTCTCATTGGATTGGGTGCATTTTGAAATGCTTTGGTTAGTGGGAGCTTTTTTAGTCTCATCATGATGCGCACTGCACTGAACTACTGCATTATTTGAGACTAAGTTGAGCACTTGGTAGTGTTCACATTTATTTCTCATTTTAGTTCATATGAGACACTTGGGTCTAGGCATAAAAAATAATTTTGAGAGCTCCAATTAGCATTCATGGCATATTTGGAATATGGTGGATATAAGTCCTCGCTAGAACTAAATTTCCGATTTAATTCTTTGGATTGTACGTACGTAAATAGTTCATTTTTATGAGTAAGTTGGAGCAACCACATTCTTGATCTAATTTATATATTCACATGTTCAATGATCTTGTGCATCATCTTGAACTCAGGGTAGAGCACCAAGTGGCATGGCTTTATCCATGCTAGGCACGATGTGCACCCTTTTTATCTTGTTAAGTATGTTATGCACTGTAATTTGTATTTTTTTTTGGGTATTCTTTCTTAATTATCCTTTTTTTTTTTATAAACAAAATATTTTAAGCAAATCTAAATATTGCAAAAGTTACTATAATGAAAATTTTAGAATAGTTTACTTTGTATCATTAATTTTTCATATCAAGTTTTTAAATGAAAAAATATATATCAAAAGTTAAATAAATATTATTTAATTAATATTTATATATAAGAAAATATTCCACTTAAAGTTATCATTTTAGACTCTAAAATTTGTTGAGTCGATCCTATATTTACTTGAACCAAACAGAGAGGGCTTGGGCTCGGATGCATGGATTTGAGGTCGGTGTATATCACGTAACATTAGGTGAAATAAACTTATACTTCTCTGTTATCTTAGTAATGATAATTGATAATAGACTTTGAAAGATTATCATGATAGGAATCCATCTTGGAATTAGTTCAATTTACATCTGCTTAGAAAGATTATCAGTAGGATAATTGATTGTCGTCAATTCTGTTGTTTATTGATTGATCCAACAATATTGTTCTTAGTGTGGGTTTGGATCCGCATTTCCAAACTCACGTTTGCATTTTCAGACTTTTTTTTTTTTTTTTTCAACACGTGAACAGTAACATCACATGAATTTACTGTGCAGGGGACAAAAAACATTGCTCACGCACTGTTCATGTACTATTCATGCACTGTTCACGGATCCCACGACATTATTCACATATTTAAAAATTATTTTACTACTATGTTTTTAGTTTTCAATTTCAGCAAAAATAAGTTGTATCCAAATGGACCCTTAATCATTAGTGAATGATGTAAAGGAAACAAATGTGACCCAATTCCATGGATTCATCTGCTTCTTTTGTTTTGAAATGTGCACTTCTTTCTTCTATTTTCCTTTTTCTTTTTCTTTGTTTAAACTAAGGTTAGTTTAGAAATTGCTCCGTTAACTCTCCCATTGATGTCAAGTTTATTAGTGATGGATTACCTTGAAATAAATCCTAGCCATGAAATGGACGCTCTACATTTCACTTGGAAATGAAGAGAATGTAAATCCAAATTAACGCAAGTAAATTTAGGAAGACCAGATCAAGAATTAGATTTTGCTTTTAAATAAAACATAGGCTGATGATAAGAGTTTGATTAAGCACAAAATGTCATCATTCACGAATGCATGTCATTAACTTCATCAACTAAGAATTTGCGCTAGTGCTCGCTTCATAACGCACCTTCTCCACAGTATATATGTAAAACGTGGATTCAAGAAGTGGGGAAGAAAACTTTTTTACAAATGTTAACTAAAACTATGATGATATATTAGCCAACCCAAATAGAATTTATTGAAGTTTTTTTTTTTTTTTAATAGTAAGTGGGTTAATTTTTAGGGATTGGCTAAATGATTCCTAAGATCTCATAATATCTATAAGATCCTAGGTTCAAAATCTTTTACAAAGATACTCAAAGAGATTTGGCTATTTAATTAATCAAAAGAAAAGAAGAAAAAATAGTAAGTGGGTTTGACACTATTGTCGAGGATATAATATATACTCGGAGAGAAAAAATAGTAAGTGGGTTTAGATACTTTATTAATAATAATAAAAAAAGAAAAATAGCAAGTGGGTTTGATACTATTGTCAAAGTGATAATAGATACTCGAAAAGATTTGAATATTTTATTTTTCAAAAAAAAAAAAGATAAGTGGGTTTGACATTATTGTGGAGGAAATAATATATATATTTGCCCATTGGAGAGATACCTAACAATCACTACAATAAAAGGGAAGATTCGACCTAAAACTAATCTCTTGCAATTTTTTAAATGAATAAACAAAAAGAAAGAAATAGTAATGGCATAGCCTTATATAAGAGAGAGAAAACATAGTTAATTTAGGCTTAAGTAGTAATGGCGTCCTTTTTGTATCATTTAAAATCCTTATACTTGCTTTCTTTTCTCTCAACGTTTGTGCAGCCTCTTTGCCATGTTCATGAAAGGTCTTACTTGTTACAATTTAAGGAAAGCTTTGTCATGAACATGTCTGCTTCCTCTGATCCTTGGGCTTATCCCAAGGTTTCATCTTGGACATTACAAGAAGGAAACAACAGTAACTGCTGCTCATGGGCTGGGGTAGAGTGTGATGAGTTCACGGGCCATGTAATTGGTCTTGACCTCAATAGCAGCTATCTACATGGTTCTATTAACTCCACCAGCAGTCTTTTCCATCTTGTTTATCTCCAGAGACTTAATCTTGCTGACAATCATTTCAACTACTCTCAAATCCCATCCACAATTTCCAATCTATCAAAACTAACATATCTTGATCTCTCTTTTTCTAAATTTACTAGTCAAATCCCATTAGAAGTTTCACAATTGTCCAAATTGTCAACCCTCAATCTGAGTAGAAACAAGTTGGAACTCAACAAGCCCAACCTAAGAAGTCTAGTTGAAAATTTAACCCTACTAGAAAAGCTTGATTTGAGTGGGGTGAGCATAATCTCAACAGTGCCTAATAATTTGGCAAATTTGTCTGCTTTAAAGTCCCTTAGTCTCAGAAACTGCGGATTGCATGGGTTCATTCCATCATCACTTGGTAACCTCAAGTATCTAAATTTTCTGCGTCTTTCAAAGAACAATTTCAAGGGTCACATTCCATCTTCACTTGGTAACCTCATCCAACTTTCTACTCTTGCTCTGAATTCTAATAACTTGACTGGTCCAATCCCCTTTGAGCTTGCAAACCTAACACAACTGACTCAACTTTGTCTATATTATAACATAATTAAGGGTCAGATTCCTCCTGGTCTTATGAACCTTAAAAAATTAACTCTCTTGAACCTTGCGGGCAATAACCTTTCAGGCCAGATTCCAAGCTCAATAAATCAACTCAAGAATCTTGAATTTCTTGATCTTTCCATGAACTACTTTAGTGGTACTGTGGAGTTTGACATGTTTGTTAAGCTCAAAAGGTTAACTAGATTGCATCTATCTTATAATCAAGTATCATTACTTATTAGTGAAACCAGTGCCAATAGAACTCTTCAAAAGTTTCATCAATTAGGATTGTCTTTGTGCAACTTAAGCAAGTTTCCAGATTTCCTAGCAAATCAAGATGAATTGGAGTGGTTAGACCTAAATGAAAACAGCATTCATGGCCAAGTACCAGAATGGCTTTGGAAGATGAGTAAAGAAAGTCTACGGGTACTCAGCCTTTCTTACAACTTTCTTACAAGCCTTGGTCAACATCCAATCCTTGTTCCATGGACTCATCTGGTCATTTTAGACCTTAGGTCTAACAAGCTCCAAGGATCACTTCCAATTCCATCATTCTCCACCTTGGAATATCATGTATCAAACAATTCATTGACTGGAAAAATTCCAGAGTTGCTTTGTAACATGAGTTCTCTTCAGCACCTTGATTTGTCTGAGAACAACTTAAATGGTTCACTTCCTCAATGCTTGCACAACTTTGGTGATTCTTTGTTCATATTGGATCTACGAAGGAACAAATTTGAAGGAAGCATCCCACAAACATGGACAAAAGGAAGCAAATTAACCGTGATTAATTTCAGCCAAAACAAATTTCAAGGGTGGTTACCAAGATCTTTGGCCAAGTGTATAATGTTGAAGGTCCTTGATCTCAGCAATAACCAGTTCAATGATACTTTCCCCTTTTGGTTAGGAAAACTTCCAAATTTGAAGATTCTCATTTTGCGTTCAAACAAATTCTATGGCCCAATTAGGATTCTTAAAGCAAAATATGAGTTTTCTAGTTTGCAAATCGTTGATCTCTCATACAACAATTTTACTGGAAGGTTGCCATTAATACTCTTTCAAAATTGGAATTCTTCCAAATTTGATCGTGTAGACCACTTAACATATATTCAAGTGGAGTCATCTTTCATTATGGAAAATAGTCTTCAAAGTTACATATGGATTTTAAAGTATAATTACTCAATGACAATGACAAATAAAGGAGTAAACATACTTTACGGGAAAGTCCAAGAAATTTTCACAGCTCTTGATTGCTCAAGTAATAGATTTGCGGGAGAAATTTCGGAATCCATTGGAAATTTAAAAGGCCTTCGTTTGCTCAATATTTCTAATAACATTCTCACTGGCCACATTCCACCGAGTTTAGGAAACCTTGCAGAGTTGGAATCATTGGATCTTTCTCAAAACAAACTCTCGGGTGAGATTCCTCAACAACTAATGCAACTTACTTTCTTGGAATACTTCAATGTTTCTCATAATCATCTCGTGGGACCTATTCCGGAAGGAAAACAATTTGATACATTTCAAAGTAGGTCATTTGAAGGAAATTCAAAATTATGTGGAAGGCCATTGACAAAAAAATGTAAGAATTATGAGGCTTTACCACCTTCAACTTTTGAAGAGAGTCAAGATTCAGGGTCTCCATTTCAAATTGGTTGGAAAATTGTTGTCATTGGGTATGGATTTGGACTAGTTGTTGGAGCGGCTATTGGGCATATTGTTACTGCAAGGAATCGTAATTGGTTCATGAAGACCTTTGGAATGAGGAGAGTGGTGAGGGGACATTAGGTTTTGAATTAACTAGTTCGACAGATCTCTTCCAATATGAATAGATTTTTCACACTTCCCTTTTATACTTCGTTGTCTTTTTCTTCTTTTATTTATTTACTCTTTTTTCTTTCTGTTGGGTGTGTAATGTAGTGTGCTAGCTACATTTTTTTTTCTTTATTGTATTGTATGTAAGAAGTTTTCATATATAAAAATTAAATAAACAAATAAATAAAAAGGAGTATTGTACGTAAAAAGAAACTATGAGTCTATGACTTCACTGATTTTTTCTTTTTCAAATAGACTTCAGGTTTTTTTTTTAAAATTTTTTTTTAATGATTATGGATTAATACAATAACTAAAGGTCAAAAAATAGATCATGTGAAAAAAAAAATCGACAAAAAAATTCAATGCAATCCTAGGGTCCAATGATTTTAGATCATTAGATCAGATTAATAAAAAAAGACTTCTGGGTGTTTACCTCAAGAATCTTCAAGTCTCCTTTTCTTGAAATCCTTACTGTTATTTGAGTGAGTAGCAACTTATAATTTTAAAGATGAATAGGGTTTCTGACTAAAGGTATCTAGTTTAATCTATATCTACTATAAAACTGATTTTATAGTAGATATAGATTAAACTAGATACCTTTAGTCAGAAAAAGGGTGGAGTTCTATGGTTGTTCCTGGCATTCTTGTAGGCATTTTTGGGATTCCCATTGCAGCTTTTCTTGGCATTGCATTTGGCGTGACAGTGTTAAAATTCATGTAAAATCTTTTTGTTTTGAATGTCAAATCTGGCATGACTTGTAACCAATGTAAGCTTCATCTATATCTATGCAATATCTAAAAGTTAAAATGTAACATTTATTATTGCTATACTTCTGTTAAATAACTTAAATCACATCAACTTAGCATTTTTGTGCACTAAGGTTCATTTTGGTCTAATTCAGTCTATTTGATTACTTCTATCCAATTTGGTCTACTTCAGTCCACTTGGTCCTCTTTGGTCCATTACGGTCTACTTGTGGTCCATGCGATCCACTTTGGTCTACTTAGGTCCATTCATCCCATTTTGGAATAATTGAGCCTTAAATTGATTCTTTTTTGTAGGTTGCCTTTTTAGTTTTGGACTAAATTTTTCCCCCCTTAATTTTTGGGTTGAAAAGTATTAATATTCTATTTGGACCAAACTCCTTAGTTTTAGGTTAAAAATACAAACAATATATGCATTAAAAATTAGAGACTTGAACCCTAAAAAAAATGCAATAAAAATGATAAATATTCACAAGATTACCTTAAAATTCAAGTTTCAATAATATAGACATTATACTTATATTTGGAAAGAAAAAAAAATGTTACAATTCTACACTTATATAGTAATTTAAACTTAATGTAACATGTTACATATGTTTCATGGAGCGACGGTGTACATTTAAAAAAAAAAAAAAAATCTTGGATATGTTAAAATTAGTTGTCTGATTATGGTTCAACATTCATTTCAGAGTTTAGAAGAAACTATTAGTATCTCATGGTTCAACATCCTTGGTGAATAGTGAGATTATGCATATTAGCACATAATTATAGATTTTGCAAAACGATTTTTTTTCCTTGAAAAGAAGATTCTTGCTCATGAAAAGTTATATAGAAAGGTCATTGGCAGTAAATTTGGACCATTATCATTTTTGAAGGCTCAATGTCCTGGACCCTAAATACTGAACTCATTAGTCCATTTTTCCAATATCGCTGACATCAACTCATCTGCGCTACTTGTTTTAATTTTTGTTCATTCTCCCATGTTCTTAGAGCACCCACAGTAGATGTGGGATATGTGCCAAATGCTAAATATTTGGCACATATCCCATACCAAACACAAAAAACAGCTCCCATCAGATGTGGCATATGTGCCAAAATTATACCATTTGTGTTCGTACCGTTGCAAATTTACAACAGTACGGACAGATGTGGTAAAACGAAATAATGTTTTATATTTTGCTTTCTCTCTCCTCTCACTTCTGGTTTTGATTTCTTCTCTCTCTCTTTTCACATCAGACCCAGCTTCCCTCAACAGAGAAAGAACAAAATGACACTTCGATCAGATCGAGGAGAAGCAGATCATCTTCATGGGCAAGGCCACTCCAATCAGATCATCGCCATCATCATCGTCGTCAGAGGTGCAAGCAGCATGGGCGAGGCCACTCCGATCATCCACATCGTCATCGTCGTCATCATCGCCGCTCCGATCTCACCGATCTCTCTTTCTCTTTTTTGGTGGTTGGTTGTTTTGATTGTTGGTGGTTGGCTGATTTTGGTTGATGGTGGTAGGTTGATCGGGTTGTGGATGTGAGATTTGGGTTGATATTGGTGTTTGAGTTTGGGTTGATCGAGTTGGCTGATTTTGGTTGATCGGGTTTTGATTGTAGTGTTTGTTTGAGTTTTTTTTTTGTTTTTTTTTTTGGTAGTATGGCTAATATTGGTGGTCGGTGGTTGATTTGTGGGGGTGGCCGGTGGTTATGGGTTGTGGCAGTTGATCTGCGGTGTGGGTTGTTGTTGCTGTTGCTGTTGTTGATGATAATGGGGGAGGGGATAATATATTATTTTAATGTGTAATAAATATTATTTTAATGTATAGAATTGAATTATAAAATATCTGATAAATGAGATGTTGCAAAATGATGTGGTAAAATAATAAAGTAGGCATTTGGTGTGGTAAAATGACATAATTTTTGCACCAGTTGCTACGGATGCTTTAGATCTTCTGATTGTATGGCCCATGCTTTAGCTTCTTGAGCCTTTTTTTGTTCCTATATTGGGTCCCTTGTCACTCTCCAAGCCCAAGTTCTTGAGGCGGAAAAGGTAGATGGGCCTGACCCTACTTCTTCTTCTTTTTAAATTTTTTTTTTTAGAAACTTCTTTTTAATTAAATACTAATACTTATTCATTATTATTATTATTATTATTTATATCTATTCTATATCTATATATATTTATACTATCATTTAAGGGTTTCCCCTATTTAGATTTTTATTTTGGATGTTCGAAGTACTTTCAAATCCACTTAGAAAGTTTAAATGATAGAGTAGACATGTAAAATTACTAATTAAAAAAAATCCTAAATTAAAGTTTCATACATGTTTTTTTTTTCCCTCTTTGTTTTCTTAAACATATCTATTCTCACATTCCCATTAACTTTATACTCTCAATAACAAACAGTTATTTCATTTTATATGTCTCTCCATCTTTATCATTTTTTCTCTTTCTTCTTCAAATTCTAAAAAGCAAATCAAATCCTGCACATCTATTCTCAAATTCCAACTCAAAACTCAATTAAAAATGTATGAATATATCGTTTGTTTTTAATAAATTTTATTATATTGCTTTATATTTCTCTTTCTCTCTCTTTCTCTAAGGCTAGTTATTATTATTATTTAAAAAGGAAGGGCATGAGAAATCTTCTTTATAACAAGGAATACAAATTTAAGTTCCTAAAGACTCCTAAAGATATTGCTTGAATCACATCTTAAACAAATGGTAAAAAATATTGGGTTCTTCTTAATTCTCCCAACCAAGATGGCATCGAGTTTCACATGAGATGCCAGGATATTACACTTATCCTCGTTATCTATAAAATTTTATGGATTAAGATTAACTGGATTAAAATTAAAGTACAATAACACTCTCAAGAGTTAAAATTAAAAGTTAAAAAGTTCACTTCTAATTTTTTAAATCTTTACATAAACATTTTTTACCTCTTTTAACTTTTCATTATGTTAACTTTTTGTTTTTGCACATCCTCCCAACCCAACTATACCACGTGAGCATCTCTAAGGAATCAAAACTCAACAACGAGAAGATGAAAAATCAATGATAAAACCCAAATTCTCAAACCAAAAAACCCTCATAGATAACTCGTTGACTGTGAAGTGTAAACCATACAGCAAGCATTAATGGTTTCCTTCACACTGACTGACAGTACCATCAATCCTCACCTCACTCTCTCCATCACCACCAATCCCGTTGCTCCACCTCTCTTCCCACCATGACAAACTCGCTCTCACTCTCTGTTCCCATAATAGTAATTCTCATTCTCAAACAACAAAGAAAACATTTTTGTCATTATTGGTTTTACCTGCAGAGAAGAACCGTGACTTGACTCGATCTGTGAAGCTAAGGTCATAGTTGAGGTATCCTATTATATCTCTAGACGACCATTGGGGCACATGGGCTGCTCTCTTTGCCACTAGTGCTTTTGGTCTCTGGTACCTACTCTCCTTCAGTGTCTGTGTTTCTTTTTTTGTTTGGGACATGCAATTATAATTTTTAAATTAAGGACATGTTTGGCTTCTTCCTAGACTTTCTTTGGTTTCAAAGAAATCAAAATGTGGAATGAAAATACATTTTTTTGGGGATTTTTTTTAATGAAATGGCTCTCACATAGCTTTCTTAATATGGTTTTGTTACACAATTTTTTGTTGAATAATTTAAGAACAACCCAACATAGAATTAGACATCATAGATGTTACCTTGGTGATTTTTGATCTTTAACTGTCATTCAAGAAGTTGGGCCCATTTTGTTCAAGGATCAAATTTTACCTTTTGAAAATTGTCTTTTTTAAATTTTTTTAATGGATACATAATTAACAATTTATGACATTCCTAGAAAGATTGTCTTTTTTTTTGGGGGGGGGGGGGGGCGGAACTCTTGAAAATCATTTTAGATTGAAAAGTACACAACATTTTTCACAATGACTGATATGATTAGTTGTGATTAATGCATTATAGAAGTGTGTGCCACTGGTGGACTAAGGTGAAACTCTATAAAGCACGAGTGCGTTTCCGGATTCAAGTGCGGGTGCAGGTAAAAGACTCAGCAATTTTTGAAAAAGTTGGGTGCAGATGCGGCGGGGTACGACAATTAAAAAATTATTAAAAATATTTTTATTTACATTTTCTATATATTTTTACTATTAAAATATTCTTAAAAAACACATTACTATGCCTTGATTCACAAAACAAAGAAAGAAGAAGGCAAGAAACACAAAATAAAATACAAAACAAAAAAGAAAACACAAAAGAAGCAACAAATATTCAGAATAAAATTAAGGAATGACATATTTAGAATGTTTGGGCCTTATTCAAAGCCGATTTCGACTGTTCTGGCATGATTTAATGCTGATTTCGACTTGTTTCGGCCATTTCGATTGCTGGCCGATACGATCCGATTCAGTCGATATGGCTTGATTTTGGCCGAATCTACCCAGTTTAGCATGAATTGAAGCCGAGTCAGCGCGAATCGAGCTGAGTTGGAGCGAATCTGTGAAAATAAAATAAAATAAAATAAGCTCAGACGCGGCATCGACGCGCGGGCAGCCGCGTTGGACGCCGCACCCTGTGTCGGACTCCGGTGCAACACCCTCCTAGCCGCGTCCGTGCTTCATAAGTGAAACTGTGAAAGCAATGTTATCCAATTACAATCTCAATAGGCCATGTCTGCATTTGTGTGAAAAATATTGTAAAACGTTCTCTTTTTGTATTGATTTTTGCATAAGACTTTTCTTGGTAACTTAATAGAGGATAAATGACATGAATATGTTTCTGGGTGCTAAGGTCAGAGAAAACCAAGATAGGGAGCATGGTAAGTGCTGCCCTGGTGTGCACATTGGTTGGTCTTGCAGCAAGTAATATTGGCATTATTCCATATGAAGCGTGGGCATATTCAATTATCATGGAGTTTATGCTTCCTTTAACTGTTCCATTGTTGTTGTTTAGAGCAGACCCTGCGCCGTGTGTAACATACCGTTAGTTTTTTTTTAAAATGTAAGTCAGCATTTTGTGGACCACGTGTGCCCCTACCTAACCCCACTACCCATCATTCTCATCCACTCAATTTCACCCACATCTCTTCTCTCTTTTGGCCGGCTGTCTCTTTTCTTTCTTTCATTTTCTCTCTTTTCATTTTACTGAAACACACACACACTCACCCGCCAGCCTCCACTCCAAAACACACCATCTCACCATCATTTTTCCGGCAAGATCACCGGAAAAATACTTAGGAACTCCAAAGCATCTTCATCATTTTATTTGAGGTAAAAGTTCAAATCTTTTTTTGATGGGTATTATGTTCTTGTTTGAGGTTATTTTATCCAAGCTTTAATAATGTTATTCATGTGATTTAAGAGCTTTGGAAATGATATTCATGTGTTTATATGTATGGGTTTTGGTCTTGGTGGATGTATTTGATGAGTGAGTTCATGATTTTTACAATGATGGCTATCTAAGGCTTGTTATGGTGAAAATTTAGAGATTTTGAGTTATAATATGTGATAGATGATGAATATAGTTTTTATTGATTATTTGGAGCTAGTTAAAGATTTAAATTGTTTGTCTTGGAGAAAATTATGATTTTGGTGTCATGGGTCACTTGATGATGTTATAAAAATCTTGTGGGAAGCACTTGTAAAGTGTGGAGGTTTTGATGTTAGATATGACACCTTGAAAGATTTATGAGTATAAATGGGAGTCTATGCCTTGCAAATTAAAGTGTTTTGAGAAATTTTGGAAGTAGAATACATTACATGTGAGGTTGAATACTAGGCTTGCCTAATTGAGTTCTTACTTGGCAATTCCTAATTTATAGTTAGGTACAATTTCAAGCTTTGTGCTCATTGTGATAGATTTGCTTGACATTGTTTAAGTTCTAGCTAATCTCCCCTTGGAGCTTGGAGAATTAGGATTTTGCGGTTGCGAGGTAAGTAGCTTTTTAATGGGTATTTTTGGAAAATAACCATGTCTTATAAATATTGTTTTTGAGTTAAACACATTTTGGAAAATGATATATATGGATATATGCTTTCTTAAAAGTATTGTGTTGTGACCCTTACTATATATGAAAAATGCATCATATTTGGTATTGCATTTGGGGAAATGCATGAATTGTTGATATGGAAAAATGAGTATCTTTTATTTAATCTTTGATAAGAAAATCATTGATTTTATGGTGTATTGAAAAATTTAAAGATGCTTATCTTGTCTTGTATTATTTGAGAAATTGTTAGAAAATCTTTTGACAAGAATGAAGTTTGAAAACCTTACAAACTTTGTAGAAGTTAGATTATTTAAGGTTTTCTGAAACTACTTGGATATGAACTATGTTTCAAAGTAGGGTAACCTGTGAGTTTATGTGATTTTAGCCCTATGCCATGTGTGATTTCCTGGTGATCACCTGATTTGGTTTCCATAGTCTTTGTGACAATGGAATCAAATTTAGGTCAGTGCCCTTTCACTTTGGATGACGCGTTCTTCCCTACTGTCCATGGGGGGAAGAGGTTCCTTGATTGTGTGTGGGTGAGACTGCTGTCCATGGGGCCAAGAGACCACATGCAAGAGAGGTCCTATTTGACGCGCTCTCTCTACTGCCCATGGGGGGAGAGAAAAACCTTGAGGGTATGGGTGAGGCTGCTGTCTATGGGGCCAAGAGTCTTCATACCAGAGAGGACAATATCATGCCAGTTGTGAATGGGTGAATCCCCTGAACAGTTTATGTGGTAGTGTGGTAGATTTGTGATAATTTATCTTATGTTAGATATTATGGTTTTAGGAATTATATTATTGATGCTCACAGATTATAGTATATAGTTTCAAGGTATTTACTTTGAGAAACTTTGTACTTCATTATGTAATCATTCTTGTCATATTATTATTATTGAAGATGAAACTTGCATTTCCCCTACCCCCATTAATGTGCTACTTACTGGGCTCTGTCTCATTCCATTATTTTTATAAACTTTTCAGAGTAGGCAACAATCTTTTGAGACAGCTTTTTGGTGGCTAATAGTAGTTAGACTAACTACTGATGGAGGCTGAATTTTTGTAATGGATATATTAGATGGTGTACATCTTAGACTAGGCTTGACTCATTTTTTTGTATATTATAGTAGTTATGACTGTACTCCCACTGATGGGACAAGTTGTTGGTATGTAATTGTGTTGGAGCATTTTAATATTAAATAATTAAAATGAATAAATGTTATAACATAAATATAAAGATATGGGAATGAATATGGAAGATGAAGAGTTAGTGAAAATGGTTAATCCCACATTGAAAAGGAGAGAGACTATTTTATTCTTTTTAATTGTGGTGATTAATGGGCTAAAATGTATTGTCTCAGATATTGGGCTAGATACGTGCGCAAGGGGGAGGTGAAGAGTGGAGGTATCAAAATTGGAAATGAATCAGCCTCTTGGATCTTCCTACTTGACAGCCCATTCAGAGAAATTACAATATCCGTTGGTGAGTAAATGACCCGAATTAATACTCCATTTTTATTATGGAAAAATAAAGAGCCATTAACCCACTTAATGGACTTTCCGTTTGGGCCTATTCATTCTTCAGAAACTCCTTATCTCACCATTAATTATGTAACTCCAGCCCATCAGATTAATATCCAACAATTAATCTCGTAACACCCACTACATCAGAATAATGGACCTAATTAAATGAAAAATAAATTGGGTAGTAATTTCGTGAGGCCCATTGAGCCTATAAATAGACTCATTCAGACCCAATCCAAGTTACAGCAATTCACAATACACATAAAGAAAAAAAATAGAGAGATTCTTAGTAAGAAAGGGTGTTCTTTCTGGTGGAGCTTTGGGCTTGAACACTTTGTACAGAAGTTGTTCTATCCATACAACACTTGTTGGGCTGTTGTATCCTGGGGGAGACAAGTCAGAGAAGGTCTGCACCGATTACGAAGTTTAGCCAACCAAGGGCTTGAATCTCCTTAAAGAGAGCGAGTGCCGCGCCTCAGTCAAAATTGTGTTGTGTAATTCCTTTCTTTATACTAATAATATTCAGAAGTATTATTCAGTTTCTCATTGTGTTATTTCCATTATTATTGTGATTGTACCAACAAATTGTTTATTCAGACCTCTATTCTTTTGTGGCCTATGATCCTTGTAATTAATGCTTAGAGCTCTGACTTACTCTAAGAGTATATTCTATGGGATTATTATGATATTTCTTTTTGTTGGCACTTGATAAGAATTATGTGGATTGAATTGTCAAAAAGGAAAACTTTACAGGTACTTAAGATGTCTCTCTCATGCTTTGGACCCTTTGGGGTTTGGGGCGTGACACCGTGTCATACGATCTACTGGGACATTGCTGTTGGCTTTTTTGCTTGGATCGGGTATTGTACTTAACATTATAAAGTTTTTAAGGGTCGGCATTCTACCAAATCTATTTCTAGCTGTTGCCTTAATAATGTTAAAAATTAATTTGTTTTGTTTCCTGAATTGTTTCACAACTACATTTGATCACCTTAAGCTTAAAGAATTCTATATCTGTTGTTTATGCTCAATAACAGAATGCATCAAAAGATGGAAAACAAATGCTTGTGTATGTACTCAGTAACACATAGGAATGTGCATTCTTTTCAATGAATAGATTATCAAATCAACCTTTCTATGGTATTGGTTTTCTTTTAGTTACTTTTGTTTATTTTTGTTTATGACAGTTGCATCTATAGTTGGCACTGTTGTGGCATTTCTCTTTGTGCCAATGCGATCACTTGGACAAGATAATTGGAAGATAGCTGCTGCTCTCATGGGCAGTTATATTGGTGGATGTAAGTTGTGTTGGGAAAAATTATATACAATTGTGAATAAATTTTAGCAAGCACAACCACACAAAAACATAAAGATTTATGTGAAAACCCTTTCTCTTTGAAGGAAAAAATCATAGGACAAACTCCAAATAATTTCACTATATTAAATAGAGATTACAACACTTAAATATACAACTTGAACGAAAAAAAAAAAAAAAAAACTCTCTTTTTTTTCACTCATTATTTCCTTTCTTTCTCACTGTATATCTATCACAATTTTCTCTCACTCTCTCTATTTTTCTCTTCTCTTTTGCTTGCTCGCTCACTCACGTAGTTCTGCCAGACTGCACTCAGTCCTCAGTCTCACTTGCTGGGACTTCTTTCTTTTTTTCCCTTCTTCAAATGGCCGAATGGCTTCTCCCTTTTATTTCTTTTACCTTTTCCTTCTTTTCTCCCTTTCACACTCTTCACATCTAATCATAATAAATGCAACCCACTTACTTTGACTTTTGCTTCAACCAAAATCTCCTTTTCTTCAGCTCCTTAGACCGAATGGCCTTTGTATCTTTTCTTTTCTTTTTTCTTCAGCGTGTCCAACACGCCTAAGCCAAGCAACCCAATAACTCATGCTGACTTTTGTACATGACGAAGAAAAGATAAGAAACATTAAAGACAAGCTCATTAAATGAGCATGTCTATTACAAGTGGGCTGAACTCATGGTGCAATGCACCCAATAAGTTGTCGGGAAATGTTATTGAATATTGCTTCTGGAGTGAGCTCTTGTAACAAATGTAAGGAGATATCATGTCATTTCGGTGATAAAAATCATAATTGTTTGTAATACTTTCAAATGATGTCAGATTCCTAACAGCGTTTATCATCAATTAGCTCTGTGATAAGCAAACTCTATGAATTGCTCTTCGTTATGTTGTATGAATGGAGTTAACTATCCACTATGATTTCAAATGGGTGCTTTTGGGAAGGAAATGCTATTGATCCTCACTAATCTTAAGAAAATCTTTGTATATATTTGTATTCACCAAATTCAGTTAAAAGTGGGTTCAATTAGATATCAAATTCGTTTCAATGTGGGTATCCATGCTCAGATATTTTATTTAAATATTACAGTGTTGGTAGCCATGGTCATTTCTCTTTGCAACAATCATATTTTTGTTAAATTATTATTGCAAGTAGTTATGTCAATAAATTCCACAGTTTATGTTACTATTTCTCAGGTCATATGACTTGTTCGGGCAATAAATATACCAACAAAATTAACTGTGTATGCAGAATACAGTTTGATTTTGGTAAACCATGCTGATTTCTTATATAAAGAATGGTATAGGGTAGGTCTATGTATATATTCTTGAATGTTAATAAGAATTATACTGTGCAGTTTTCGTCACCCATGATATTCGCTTCTGGTTATGTTGCATTCAGTTTTGAAAACATTTTATTCCCTTGATCTGCTTCTTTATTTTTAATTCTGGTATTTCTGCTTTGTTTCCCTGGGTTTTTTTTTTACTTATGCATGTTTTTACCTAGTTCAGTACATAACTGATAAAGATTCTCTTGTTTTTTTAAATTGTTGTAGCTGTTAATTATATCGCAATTTCAGAGGCTCTTGGCGTTTCTCCATCAGTTTTGCTGCAGGAGTAGCTGCAGATAATATAATTTGTGCTTTATATTTTTTGTCGTTGTTTGCTTTGGCCTCTAGAATACCTCCTGAAGCTTCAGCTAATGGTACGTAGAATATAATTTGGGTCACTTCACCTTGTGTCCTTTTCTCTTGAAATAACTTAGTTTGTTACTTTATTTGTTGAACTACAGCTTCCAGTAGTTACACATCATTGTAAGAAGAGAAAATATGATTTTTCCAATTAGTTTATATTAATTTCGGTTTAAGCATGCTAAGTGTGAATATTATATGTTAACTAACTATTTCAATCTAGTGTTGTCATCAGTTTAATATTGATTTTGAGAAATACAAGTAACACAATATGTCCTTAATCTTGTTATCAAATCCTTAAATTCATTGGCAGATGTTGCTGTGGATGTGGAGTCTGATTCTGGAGGAAAACTCCCTGTGCTACAGGGTGCAACAGCTGTTGCTATATCCTTTGTGATATGTAAGACTTCAACTTATCTCACAAACATAAGCGGAATTCAAGGAGGCAGCCTTCCAGCAATAACTGCTGTTGTTGTCATCTTAGCAACTGTTTTCCCAACCCAATTTGGTTTCCTTGCACCTGCTGGTGAAACTATTGCCCTGGTTTTGATGCAGGTAATTGAAATATTTCCAGTTAAGTCAATTTGCATCATATGGAAATGCTCCTCTGATATGGAATTATTGCTTTATGGTGTGAATGCTTATGCAGGTATATTTCTGGATTTGGGTACTTAGCATTTGCTTCTTGCTCACATGCATAGACACGTAGACAGATTGTGCTGATATATATATATATATATATATATATATATATGGGTTCATCTTTTCTGAGTTGAAAAGGAAAAAAAAAAAAAAAAAAGAATTCTTATGTAGCAAATTGTGGTGACTGTGGAAAGCATAAACAAACCTGTTGAGCTTTCATGCTGCAAATCCAATTCTTCTTATTTGTCTGCAGGATATGATCTAATTAGGCAAAAAAAAGCATCGTGTGAATGCTATAATCATCAAACATCAAACCCTCAATTAATTTGTTTTCTTTACTAGTTTCTACATGTTCAGTTTATTGGTTATAATTTATCTTGTTTTTGTTTCCCCCTATCTCATAAAAGTACTAATAATGGTTCAAATTAAACAAAGTCCCGCCACCTATATCTAATCTGATCGGTTCATTAAATCTGTTTTATTCTTCTGAAAATAGACGTGTCCTGAACACGTTTGGACTACACTTTCTGAACTTACAAAAAAAGACAAGACTAATTTGCTTGTAAATCCTAGAATTGATCTTAACCTTCCACGAATGACCCCATTTATTTATCTTGTGATGTAATAAGTATATATGATCTGAAACGAGTAACTCAAGGTGGTTTACTTGGCAGGTATTTTTCGCTGCGGTGGGTGCTAGTGAGAGCATATGGAATGTCATCAATACAGCACCAAGCATTTTCGTGTTTGCTCTCGTTCAAGTCACTGTTCATCTTGCTGTGATCCTTGGACTTGGAAAGCTGTTTCGCTTTGACTTGAAGCTGTTACTTTTGGCATCAAATGCCAATATTGGAGGCCCTACAACAGCATGTGGAATGGCCACAGCCAAAGGATGGGGCTCATTGATCGTTCCTGCAATTCTTGCCAGCATTTTTGGAATTGCGATTGCAACTTTTCTTGGCATTGGTTTTGGATTGACATTCCTCAGACATATGTAGAAAATACCACTTCTGAATGTCAGTCCTGTACTATTTGTGTGCTTGCACGCAGACATTATATTGTCAATATGGCAATCTGTTTATAATTTAGTTTAATGTCTTGGTGAAGTATACAAGTGAAGCACCAAATATATGAGTAACATTATACAAAATTTCACAATTTGGTGATGTGGCAAGTTGTGATTGGTGATGGTATCTTTTGCTTGAGTTCCCCGTTAACATATTATTTTTATTGTACACCAATCATAATATGTCACCTCGACAGTTAAAGTGATTTGCAAGAATTTAGCATCTTTTAACACATATAAAGGTGATTCACCCTCATCTCCTTGAAAGCATCCCATTTCTCTCTCCCCCAAATGTTTCATATCAAACAAGCAGGTACTGCCCTCCAAACCACACGCATCTCTAGTCTAACTCTTATGGAACCTACCTTTTCTAGCAATCCTTCAACACAGACCATGGATCTTTCATGGAAAGAGGTTTTGCAATGTAGATGCTAGGCTGGAGCAGAGACTCGGTACCAAATTCATTTAGGAAATTGCAGTTGTATTTGCATTAACAACGGTTTGCAGCCCTCCCCACCTTCGCCTCTTCCAAGAAAAGAAGACCAACTTATATGTCTTGCATGTTGGTACTATGAGCCATGCAATTGTAAAAGGTGTAGCTTCTCCATTTAGTCCTATGTTTGTGATATCCAATTGCATTCACCTTGAAGTTGATTGGTTTCTCTTTGACATAGCACGAGTCCTTGGTGATAGTAAATTGAGGTAATGGCACACTCCTTTCATCTCCATAATCGACAAAATCATTATCCAAAGCACCAAACAAGACAGCCACATTCCAGTCTAGCTCATTTGTGCCTCACAAGAATAAAGAACTCAATTTAAATTCCCTTATCCTAGGCCTCTTGCTTTGTTGTGACTGGTGAGTATACTGTACATAGCATTGATCTAATACCTTAACTTATGTAGATTTGAATTGTGAAGATTTGTGTGGGGAGTATGTTTTGAGTTCCACATCAAGTGTCTAGTAGGTTGTTTATATGTTGAGTTCCACATCAAGTGTCTAGTAGGTTGTTTATATGTTGAGTTCCACATCAAGTGTCTAGTAGGTTGTGCAGCTAGACCTTTAGGATATGTTGAGTTGAATCCCACATGGAGAAAAGGTTGAAATCATGAAACGCATGATTGGCACTCCATGTTTGGTCTCCCACAAAATAGTAAGAATCTAGAGCTTCAGAAGTCTATGGGAGACATAAAGCATTATCAGGAAGAAACTTCAGTTGCAATGTCAAATTGTGTTGATGAGGAATAAAAATTAAAGAATTCCCATTGGTGAAGTTATGATTTTGCGATATTTTGATCTTTTTTTTTTTTTTTTTTAAATTTCAGATATTTCTTATTAGATAACTAAGTTTGGCTTGATTAATGGGCATGCCTGCATATGCACAAATAATAAAAAGTTCAGCGAAGATTATTAATTATATTTTTCTACATCTTCATGCACCACTTATATACTAAATCTAGAATGTCAGCAGCCTTTTCTTTTTTTCTTTTTTTTTTTGAAAATCTAGCATGTCAACCTGTATTTTGTACTTCCTGTACGATACTCCAGTTGGTAGTCTACTGTACTTGTATTACCCAATAAAAGGAAGGGAAAAACCCAGTTTACTTAGTTTTTTTTTTTTTCTTTTCTTTTGAGAGTTTCAAACTATAGTATCCGCTTCTGATGATAACTCCTTATCATTAGACCAAGACACTAATCAGTTTTGGTGTAGGCAAAGATTGAACCCCAAATCTCTTATACAACCGTCAGGGACTTTACCAGTTGAGTTAACTAGAATCCACAGTTTATTTAGTATTGGCGGTGTTAAAATAGCCAAATATATATTTTAGCCTCACAAACATCAAAATGCATTATATATTTGAGCCGCTAAATCTAAAAAATTTAACAACTTACTAAAGTAACTTGCTACTAGTAGCAGTCCACTGTAGCCAGTTGCTACTTGCTTTTATTGGTTTTTTATTTTCTCTCTCATCTTAGCCTCTCACTCTCTCTTTTGTGTGTGGATGTTTTATATTATTTAAATAGGTGTTTATATTAAAATAATTGGGTGATATGCTAAAGTAAGAGATGAAATATAGGACATTTTGTTAAATGAGATGTTAAAATAGATAAAGTAAAATTTTAAAGTACTAAAAGCTAAATTTTTTAGTACCACCAATGTAAATGCTTGCTAGCCTTTTATATCTAATAACTCTACAGAAATACCAAATTTAAACACCATCACTTCAAGAAAACATATGCACCACATCCTTGTATTGTATGATTTATTCATAGCAAACATTAAAGGCCTAAATTATACTATTTTCATGTTTTTTAGCTATTTTGATATATCTTAAACAATAATGTTACTTTTGCTAACCTTCACACACACTTTGTCACAACTATCTTATCTAGCAGACTGTAATTAATTGTATGTCACTATCACAAAGACCTATAATTTTTTCTATGTCATCCACAATGCACATACGTCACCCACAATGCACATACGTACTATGACGTATAGAGGGAATCTAATTTGCCACTATAAATCTTTTATCAGAAGGCTTCTTAGTGCATAGCAGAAGTTAAGTAGTTTGTCTTTATTATTATAGCTTTTCCATATAGGAAAAGGGTCTCTACCCATAATTAGTTCTCCTATTACAAGGGAAAGAGCTAAGAAGATGAGTATGGAAACTGCCTTAAGGATGATTTTCATTGTCTTGTTTCTTGGGTGGCTCATGGTTTGGGTTTTGTTACCAACAAAGACATACAAACAAGCATGGACTCCTAAGCTAAAAACCAAGCTCAATTCAACATATTTTGGAGAACAAGGTTGCCTTTATTTCTCTAATTTGCTTCTTCTTCTTCTTCTTCTTCTTCTTCTTTAAACTTGGCTGAACTTTACATCATTGTACAGGAACAAATCTTCTTCTTTTTACCTTTCCCATGATGTTCATAGCAGCTTTGAGCTGTGTTTATCTCCATATTCAGAAGAAACAGAAGAATTTTAACTCGAGAAGGTTACATTTTTTTTAAAAAATTTCAATTTCTTAAGCAAAATATGAATGTTTTCTGTTCATATAACTCATATGGAGTAACATAAATACTGTAGTGTTGTTAAAAGCAATCTTTTGGCCTTCTGGAGACGTCCACTGCTTGTAATGGCTCCTCTGGGAATTGTTACTGCAATGGAGCTTGCCTTTGCAGCCATGTTCGTTGTACTCTTAATTTGGTCCCTATCCAATTACTTATATGTCAGCTTCGGTCACCTCCATATGCATAAAGCAGGCGAGAAAGTGTATGTAGAAATCTTCTTCCTTTAATTTTCTATATTTACTAAGATGAAGCTTAATTTGAAAGTATATTGGAAGACAGTTTATAAGCTTTGTTTCAAGGATGATAGCCTAATTTTATTAAAAGAAACACCTTATTTTGATGATTCCTTATATCAATCTATTTTTCTTTAGACAAATGATGTCTTAATTTTTCTCTACTATTTTTAGGATAACTTTTGAAGATGAGAAATCTAGAAATATGAAAAACTTTACCACGTAAACCTCACAAATCAATATATCAACGGTTATCACAATTAAGTAATTCGATATTAGTTTATTATGTCAATCATATTTATTTTTATATCAGTTTGTAAATTAATATTTTGTGGTACCATTTGTATAGTACCTTTAATATTTTCTTTTTAAGGTAATAATTCTATTGGGATTTTCCTGACAGGTGGCAAGCAAAGTTTCGAAGTGTATCATTGAGACTGGGGTATGTTGGAAACATATGCTGGGCATTTCTCTTCTTTCCAGTGAGTCGAGGGTCTTCAATTTTGCCTCTTATTGGACTCACATCAGAGTCTAGCATCAAGTATCATATCTGGCTAGGTCATCTTTCAATGATTCTTTTTGCTGTTCACGCCATAGGTTTCATTATCTACTGGGCCATGACTAACCAAATGGCTGAGGTAATTAATTTAGTCACTATTGAAGCAATTTAATCTTTATTAATGTATGTGACCTGTCTTCGATTGTTTTTTTGTGTGATAATAAGTTAATACACGTGAAATCTCTTTATCAACTGTGAACTTTGAATTCATTGTCTCTTTGTTTTTGGAAGTGAATTATTGTTGTCCTTATTTGGTAGATGAGAGATGTGTGATGGTACTTAGATTCCTTCGTGCTTTCCTTTAATTTGTCCGTATCTTATTCTTTTACAAGGAAGAAAGATATATTAGTGGTTGATTTCGTGTATCCTGTTTCAGATAAGAGTATGACAGGGAAGAAAAAAAACAATATCATCTATATACGTAAATAACCGGAGTAGGAGCATATTATATTTATATCTATCACATATTAAAGCTTATCCTACAATATTAAAATTTAATTTTTAATGGAATATTCTATATTAGAGAATCTTAAAAAAATTCTTTTATTTTGAAATGCTTTGATTTTATAGAAACCTCATGCACGAAGCATGGCAGTGCATGCAGATGCAATTTTAACGTGTGGACACAAGGGTGGAGCCATCCCCTAGCCTGTGTGTTGATAAATTGTCCCACATCTTAAAATTGGATTTTTTTTTCATCTGTTTGTTTAATGTGTATTTTTTTTTTTTCATTTATAGCAAACTAATAATAGACTATTATTTCTTTTTATATTTCAAAAAACTTCATTTATTTAGAAAATAAAAATCTTTTCAACTTTAACATTTTTTTAAAAGGGTCAAAGATAACAGATTTTGATATAAATATATAAAATAAATAATTTTAATTGATAAAGAACATAATAACATTGTTATTATTACCTTCAATCTAACAGAAAATGATAAAAGAATCTCAAAGTCTTAATATAATAATTTATTTTCTCAATAAAATTTGCGTATAAGAAATAAAATAGAAGGAAAATTATGTAAAAAAAACTCCCAAATTTAATTTTTTATTTTCAAGATAAACTTTTTAAATTTCAAATGTATGTACGTTCACACTATTTTAAAAAATTTTCAATTCAATTATTTATGAGTTTATACTAACCAAAGTATCGGAATTCACGTTTGAGATGATCTAACTACTAAAAATATTTTCATGTGAATCGTAAGTGCAATTTTGACTTAAATTAAAATCATAAAATGACTTATTTATCTTTAAACAATTCCTTAATAGATAAACACAATATAAAAAATAAAAATAAAAAATGTTATTTTTCAATGGACTTACGCTAAAATATCACTTAGTGTTCACTTTTTATTATTTAGATTAGTCTGAAGTAATTGCGTGTATGTGTCAATTATAACTTTGCTCCCATATACAATTAAGCTTTTAGAAATGGTAAAATACAAAAACTACCCTTAAGGTTTGGACTAACGCCAAGTATTACCAAGACTTTAAAAAAATATACAATTTGATCCCTAAGCACAAACAACATTGAGCCTGCACCATTTTAAAATTCCCTGCTCCTCTAAGTCCGTTGTCTTTAGCTAATAGTTTGTCTTGATTGTACATGTCTCACAATAATTGCATTGTGACAATTATATGCATAAAAGAAAGCCTAAATAGTTAATGGTGGATAAATAGTAGCTAGAGATATGGAGAAAGAAGTAGGAATAGCAGTGGAATTTTCAAATGATGTTAAGTGATATTTGTGCTTAGGATATTTTTGAAAAGTTTTGGTAGTATCTGACATTAACCCAAACTTTAGAATTAGTTTATATATTTTTTCCTTTTAGAAATAATTAGCATGCTGTGTGTCCTTATGTGTGTGTATGTCTGTGCTTGCACTAAAAGGGCATGTCTTTTCCGTTTTAAATATATCTGTTTCATGATTCAAATTAAATATTCAAAATCTAAAAATATATGAGTTGTCACATTTAAAATGATATGACACTTTGAGCATATGCATGCATGTGCGTGGTTTACTACTCATTCAAATCTTAAAATATGGAGTTTCGACAATAATACAGTTGCTTCAATGGAGTAAAGATTGGGTGCCAAATGTAGCTGGGGAGATTGCAATTGTATTTGCAATGGCAATGTGGGTGACAAGCTTTCCTCGTGTAAGACGAAATATGTTTGAGGTTTTCTTCTATACCCATCATCTCTATGCACTCTATATCTTCTTCTATGTACTGCATGTAGGGTCTGCCTACTTTTGCATGATCATTCCTGGTATATTCCTCTTCCTTGTCGATCGGTTCTTGAGATTCCTACAGTCCAGACAAAGGGCTAGGTTAGTCTCCGCTCGCCTTTTACCTAGTGGCATTGTTGAACTGAACTTCTCCAAGAGCCAAGGTAAAACAACACTGATGATTTACTAGAATAGCAAACTTTCAAACTACCATTTTTCTAAAATTAACATGGAATTTTGCCTCACAGGATTGACTTATAATCCCACAAGCACATTGTTTATAAATGTGCCTAGCATTTCCAAGCTTCAATGGCACCCTTTCACAGTTACTTCTAATTGTAACATGGAGCCAGATAGGCTTAGCATTGTCATCAAACGCGAAGGAAGGTGGTCTCAAAAGCTTTACCAAGAACTTTCTTCTTCTGTGGATCACCTCAATGTTTCTCTTGAAGGACCTTATGGTCCTACTTCGTCTCCTTTCCTGAGGTAAGTTTTAACTATATGAAAGAGTTCCTAAAAAAAAACACTAATTGAAAGAGTTACTTACTATAGTATAATACTCAAGTACTGAGGGCTTTAATTATCATACAAAGATAAAGCTACAACCAATTTTTACTATAAAAATCTTACAAAAATGATGTGTTAATGAATTTGATTGATGTTTCTTTTCAATAATATAATAAACAAATGTGGTTTTTTAGGTAATATAACTAATGACAACAGAATGTGTTAGGATTTTCTCTATTTGAAATGAATTTGTTTTATACTTCACATTAAATATTATAAAGAATTTAATACCAAGTTATTCAAAATTTTAAATAATGTGATATTATGTTTACTGTTAGATCCAAAAAATAAAATCTTAATTACAAAATGAATTTTTTCAATTTTAAATGAAATTGAAAGAAACATAGTGTATGTTATGGATTGCACTGAAAACAGGTTGTGTTTGGCATTTACGTATTTTGTGTGGATTCTGTGCATTATTTATGGGACCCGCAAGTACGGATTTCAACAAAAAAAATTTTAAAACTAGGTCCTACAGCATTATTCACACATTTAAAAATTATTTTGCTACAATGTTTTCAGTTTTATTATTCTTGTTTAAATGATTTCTTTTGTTATTGAAAATACATTAGTTTGTGAGAATTATTTAGAAAAAAATTGTAATATTCTTAGCATCACTTGATATGTCAATGATTTTGAAATTCTTTTTCATTTGATATGCATGGCTTTGTATGGCCCAGGCACGAGTCCTTGGTGATGGTGAGTGGAGGAAGTGGCATTACTCCTTTTATCTCCATAATTCGTGAGATCATTTTCCGAAGCCAAAGTGCAAATTTACATATTCCTCGAGTGCTCCTAATTTGTGCATTCAAGAACTCGGGGGATCTCACCATGCTAGATCTCTTGCTTCCCATCTCTGGCACACACACACAGATTTCCAAAATGCAGTTCCAAATAGAAGCATATGTCACCAGAGAGAATGAGCAAACTTTTACAGATTCCCAAAAGCTCCTCCAAACCATTTGGTTCAAGTCAGACCCATCAGACTCACCTGTTTCTGCAACTGTAGGCCCAAACAACTGGTTATGGCTTGGTGCAATAATTTCATCATCATTTGTCATGTTTCTTCTCTTTTTAGGCATTGTCACTCGTTACTACATTTTTCCAATTGAACACAAAACCAATGAGACTTACCATTTCACCTTGAGAGCTCTTTGGGACATGTTTTTGGTTTGTATCTGCATTTTTATAGCTTCTAGTGCAATCTTTCTTTGGTGCAAGAAACAAAATGCCATGGAAGTGAAGCCAAACCTAAACTTGGAAGTGCCAACACCAACAACTTCACCAGGTTCTCACTTTCATGTTGCGGATAGGGAGCTTGAAAGCCTTCCCCATCAGTCCCTAGTTCAAGCGACAAAGGTGCATTTTGGTTCAAGGCCTGATCTTAAGATCGAGTAAGTTACAAAGTTACCAGTTACCACCACCACACCCAAATATGAGAGTAAATGCACCAACTTATGATTAAGAATTATATTAAAGATATTGCAAAATTTACTAAATAAACTTTACAAAAGTGAGT
Source organism: Quercus wislizeni (assembly GCA_023055345.1). NCBI lineage: Eukaryota > Viridiplantae > Streptophyta > Magnoliopsida > Fagales > Fagaceae > Quercus > Quercus wislizeni. The sequence goes on along the minus strand of JALGQJ010000015.1, from coordinate 4,750,271 downwards.
GTCACCAATCCCAACAAATTAATCTAGACTTTTTTTTAATTGAAGTGATACTAATTACAATCATTGTCAGGTTATTTTGTAAGCTTTTTTTTTTAATAATAAAATTGATAGTAATTTTAACATTCTCCTTTGATTAATATGTTTGATGGCATTGCAGAAATTCTAAGTGAGTGCAAAGGATCGGATATTGGAGTCTTAGTTTGTGGTCCAAGGAAGATGCGACATGAAGTTGCCAAAATTTGTTCATCTGGGTTGGCAGATAAGCTGCATTTAGAGTCCATCAGCTTTAACTGGTGATGCATTTGGAAGGTGATTGTGTGACACAATTTGTTTCTGCATGATAGCATTGCAGATAGTCTCTTTTAGTGCATGCTGAGGATGCGATGTTGGAGTCTTTAAGTATGTGGCTCAAGAAATATGTGACATTTGCAAATATTTGTTCACCCTGTTTGGCGGAGGAGATGTAAACGTTTGTTTCATTAGCCAATGATGAATGTTATTGTTTGAGGTTAAACCTGCGTATGCGTTTTCAGTTTTTATATAGCATACTATCATGGGAACTCTTTTTGTAAATCTTCATTGTAAAGTATTTATACTATTGTCTATATTTATACTCCTCTTATTTAAGGTGCTTCCAAACTGGCTTCCAAACCGTCTCAGCCGTGAACTTTAAGTCTTGAATATCCTAAAATATCTCCTCCCTACTCACTTACGGTTTTCAATTCACTACAAGAAAAAAGGTCTATTACAACGGAAAATATCGTTGCAATAACTACAAAGTCGTTGCAATAAAGTGTTATTGCAACGGCAAAAAAGTTGTTGCAAGCCGTTGTAATAAACTCCGAGGCAATAGGTTTATACAACAAAAAAATCTCGTTGCAATAAATCCTAAATATTGCAACGAACAAGTTGATGCAATAACTTCTTTATTACAACAAATAACTTTGTGGCAATAGCATATTGCTTCAAAGGTTTTGTGAAAAATGTCATAACTTATTACAACAAACAACCTTGTTGCAATAGGTTATGTTTTTTTTTTTCTTTTTTTTTTTTTTAATTTGTCTATTACCCTATCTTGCAATATACACATTATAAGATAATATAAAACATTATATTTAGGAACTACAATTTAAAGATACAAATTAAATAAATGCAAAAGTCAAAGTAATCCATTAAATTGATATGTCCAAGAACACAAATATATACAAAACTTGTTTAGTTTACGATCAAACACATAGTTTCAAAAGTAAATATACACAAATATGTACACAACTTGTAAGAAAAGTTCCCTTCAGAAAGTGATATCCATGCATGCTTCACAAGCACTTCATTGACCTCCACCCTATACAATTGGAAAAAAGAAAAGAAAAAAGAAATAAGTATAAATTGAAAAAAATAATGTTTGCAATGTGTATATGTCTCAATAGAAGCTAAAAGCAAGAAAATATTTAACCAATAGACTAACATCTATGAAAAAATCAAATGGCATTCAAGATTATCAATGTTAGACTCTTACAAGATTAATATAATGCAACGCCTATATTAGAATTGAATAATAAAGAGGAAAACTTTCTGTTTGCAGTCAAACTTTCTATTTCCAGTCCCGACAAGCTTTTCCTTGGCATTTGAATTTTTAAATATCTACACTCCTAATCATTAAAACCCACTAATCCACTCTTTATAGGAAAAAAAAAAAAACAATGTAGAAAGAGAGCCCATAACCATTAATAAACTTTAAAACCTTAAGAAGAGGAACTTGAGGACCAGATTTATAACACTCTATTACTAGTAATTTCTAAGCATAGACATTATCACAAAAATTCCATTTAAAACCATGACATGAGCTCCAAAAAATACCTAACAATACCAACAATGAGACAAATGTAAACACAAGAGTGATCATATACAACAACAACAACGACAAGCCTTAAATTCAATTTGAACAAGGAAAACAATTCAGTCCTTCCAACTTGAATTGATTAATTCTACATGCTTGCATAGAATTAAGTTGCCAAACAGTCACACGATCAATTCACCAAAACAGTATTTTTAACTCAATCAAAACATTCTAGCCTCAACATATTGATCCCACATGCTTGCACAGAAATAAGTTGCCAAAAAGGTAGACAATCAACTCACCAAAACAGAATTTTTACTCAATGAAAAGAAACTATTTGAAACTACATAACCATATATATATATATATATATATATATATATTGTCAACAACCACCATCAACAAAACAACCTACTTCCACATCCCACTACCAACAAAACAACCCACCAAAAATTTATATAAGATAGTTGTACCTGAGATTGGTTAGCTAGTATTGCCAGAAATTCCTCACGCATAGTCTGTCGAAGTCTTTGAAATTGTACTTCCATTTCTGCATGTTCAGCCACCCTCTTAGCGCATTCTGCTTCAAATTTTGCTTCCATTTCTGCACGTTCAGCTACCCTCTCAGCGCGTTCTGCATCTAATTGACTCTTCATAGATTGAACTTCACTATTAAGTTCATTGCGTACACGCTCTGTAGAAGTTGGAAGCTTTGCCATGTATCCTCGACCAAGGACGTATCTTGACTTGGAGCTTGACTTGGAGCCCGACATGGAGACAACCGATTGGAATATTGTATCTCGCTCACTACTGGATAATGTTCGATCTTCATTCACTTCCATTTCAGCAATTTTTTCTTTTGCTTCCTCCTATTTACAGATACAAATTTATGTTTTTAGTCAAGTGAACAGAAATATAGTTAATCTTTGAACTAAATACACACAAAAATAATATACTTACATATACATGTTTTGGAGTATCATTAGCCCATTGGCCCTTTGGACAGTAGGCCAATGCCCACATTTGAAGATCGTCAGGCTCCTTTTGTGTTTCTGGATCACGCTAAGAAAAAAAAAAAAATACAAGCATTAGCCCACTTTTACAAGCAATAGCATTATATGTTTTGAGTATTGTTGTTATTTGATCTTACATTTTCAAAGCTGATTTGTGCAAATGATTTGCTACCAGTACAGTGCATGCTTTCTCGCTTGCTTCGATTTCCAGTATTTCTATCACTTATTTTCTAAAATAAACATCTTTGTCACACACCTTATTAAGTTATTGTATAATGATACAATATATGATATCATATGCTAATAAAAACAAACCATATAACTAGATGAAAGTTTGGATCATCTACCTTAAAGTCATCTGACTCAAAATATGAGATCACATCATACCAAGCGTCCATGTTGAGCTCCTGAGGCTTATTTCGGATGACAGCCTCCCTGTCATGTTTGTATGTCTTATATGTTGCTGATAAATCAGCTCTCCATCCCCTATACCTCTCTTTGGCAATCTTGAAAATTTTAGCTTGAGTATCGTCATCATCTTCTAGTCTCCACTTATTCTAATATCATTACAATATGACATACATTTACATTTGAAAATCAATAAATATATAATTATTCAGAGAGAAAAAAAATACTATTAAAAAATATTAAGTCTAGCTAATGCATAATTTTTATAAATACCAAAACTTTAGCCTTCAAGATGTTTTTATTCTCATCTGGTATTTCCTTCCAGTTCTTCACATTAAGAGGCAAATGTTGTCTTACTTGAACAACCACTGAATCAACAAAAGTGCGATAATTGATGTCGATAGGTCCACCAAACTTCCTTGAAAAAGTAATTGACAATTTCCCATCACTAGTCTCACTAGATTTCTTAGCCACCTTTAATCCTTTAAGAGTTCCACGACCCTTTTTTGGCATAGGTGTAGAATCTATATATCATCAATAATTTCTAAATTAAAACAGATTTTTCAACCAAAAAAAAAAAAAAATCTAAATTAAAACAAGAAAATCATTATAGACATGAATGTTATAAAATATAAATCAATATAATAACAAGATATCAAATGCTCAGTAATGTATGCTATGAAATAAAAGTGTGAAAGATCATAAACATGAGACTCATTTGAAGTTTATATAATATTATGTGTTTATATTTATACTATCTAAAAATATATTTATATAAACCTAAGATTATATTGTGCAAGTTTGTGATTAAGTTCATACAATATCAATTTTTATTGGTAGTTTATTGATAATATAAACAGTCCAGTCATAGCTAAATTTATTTAATTTTTAACAACACAAGGATGATAAATCTAATATTTATAAATTCATAGGTAAAAACCGTTCAATCTAATTAACTAAAATAATATAATTTTGACTATAATTTAGTTATTAACTATTAGAATAGATTTGTAAAGTGATCAAAATTCCAAAATGGAGTATCACCAAACAGTGGGAATTACTCTATATATTGCCTTGAAATTCCTATTTATAATTTCCAATCAAGAGAAAAAAAAAATTCCACACCACCCAAATTAACACTTATCCATCAATGAACAATGTAGAGAAAAAAACACACACATGTATGATATGAAATAAAAATGTGAGAGATAGTTCATCATATAAATAATGATATAACCTGATGTCATGGGACGTGGACGACGGGCATGTGAGTAAAACTTTTGTGAAGGTGGTAATGTGGATGGGTCCTCTAATAGTTGAGATAAGGATGCCCCATTCGGTATTTGCATTGAAACTTCACTAGATGGTTGCAGCAGTTGTGGTAATGGTGTAGATGGCTGTAAAGATACCATCTGTGGATGACGTCGCTGTGATGTTGGTGGTGGAGCCATCCAACATATAGATACCTAAACTGAATAACACAATAATGGGAATGAGAGCACATCCAAAGTATATACATTGACCTTAAGATGACAGTAGGAAAATGTAATATAAAGAAATTACATTCATTATTTGACAACTAATTACATAATATATATTTCAAATGGAATCAAATATCCAAATTATATACAGACTATTAAATAATAATAATAAAACATAACATAAAGGCATCATATTGCATACGTTGGAAAAAAAATATAAAATAATAATAACAAACAAGTTAAGACAACTGATTTGCTATTACCATCATCGTCTTCTTCAATATCAGTCTCGTTATTGTCAGACAAAAGGTCATCTTCCAAGTGAATATTTTCGTCAACACTTACTTCAATACCCAATCCCTCCATATCACTTCTACACCAGCTAGTCATGTCTTCAGAACCTTCTTCGCTACCACCCATATCACGTTGACTTCTTAGAACTTCGTTTAGTTCGTAAGGCTCATAATTAGAATTATCATTCTCATCATCTACTTCTTGCTCCCTATTTGGCATGGCAAAGAGGTTTCTTGGTCTCAACTTTATCACAGAACACCAATTTGGGTTTTCAACATCCTTTGCATAACAAACTTGTTCTGCTTGAATTCCTAAGATAAAAGGGTCATCTTTGTAGTGAAGACATGTTGTGTCAACATTGATAAATCCATATGCATCCTTTTTATACCCTCTACTTTGGCGTCTACCTTGAGGTGGTACCTCAAACCAATCACATTTAAACAGAATAACTTCATTACTTCCCAAATAATCTAAAGCAATAATCTTCTTAACAACACCAAACCAATCTATATACCCCGTACTTTCATCACCTTTCACAACCACACCACTATTTTGAGTTTTTAACATCTGCTCACATTCCTTTGTACGAAATAAGAAACCATTAATAGTGTATCGAGAATAAACTCGTGCACAAGAATCTGGCCCTCGAGCTAATGATAAAATTTGTTCATTTATCCGTTCATCTTGATTGTCGTAAAGTTGTTCAATCTACATTTACACAATTACAATCACAATCAGTTGATTGCAAATTTTTGAAATGGACACATGAACGTTAGTATACATTAATCCACTTACTTGAGACTTAAACCACTTTGAAAATTGTTCTTTGTGTCTTTGTTCTACATTTCGAGGGTTTATTGATGTAAGCTCCCTAATATGTTCGCTACATACATATAAAGGCAATATTAATAAAACAATTATCAACAAATACAAATTTTTTTTTTAAAAAAAATTTCTTCATATGAATATAAAATAACTTACTCAACCCATGGAGAAACTTCTTCACAATTGGTTAAAATGTAATGATGTGCCATTTGGAGCTCTGTATTACAAAAAGCTTCAAACATGCAGTTTTGCCTATCATGGTTAACCGATGTAAATACACTTAAACCAGATGCTGCTTCACTTGGACAAGTGTCAACATTCCTTTCTAGTCGATTAAGTTTTGTATCCATATCATCAAAATACCAAGAGCAAAATGTCATACATTCCTCTGAAATATACCCTTCAGCAATTGATCCTTCTGGATGAGCTTTATTACGCACATACCCTTTTAATGTGCGTAAATATCTCTCAATTGGATACATCCACCTATATTGCACAGGTCCTGCCACCTTAGCTTCATATGCAAGGTGAATCGGTAAGTGCATCATAACATCAAAGAATGAAGGTGGAAATACTTGTTCCAATCTACAAAGGGTTTCTGCAATTTGATGATCTATTTGGTCCAATGCTTCAACAGTTAATTCTTTTGAACATATTTCCACAAAGAAATGACTTAAAGCAATTAAAGGTTCACAAACTTTCTTTGGTAATAAACCACGTATCACAAGTGGAAGTAAATGTTGAAATATAACATGACAATCATGTGTTTTCAACCCAACCACGTTATTGTCTTTCATCTTTACACATCGCCCTATATTTGACGCATAAGCATCAGGCAACTTCACATCTTTTAAAAATTGGCATAATATTTGTTTTTCATCTTTTGTTAGTGCGTAACATGCAAAAGGAAGAATATACTTATCACCTTTACGTTTTGGATGTAGATCTTTTCTAATTCCCATTACTTTAAGATCATGACGTGCATTTGGGCCATCCTTTGTCTTCCCTTTTATTTCAAGCAATGTTCCCAATATACTATCACAAATATTCTTTTCTATATGCATCACATCCAAATTATGACGAAGTAACAATGTCTTCCAGTATGGTAAATCAAAAAATATACTCTTCTTTCGCCAATTATAACACTTTATCTCTTGATCTCGTTTCCTCTTACTTGTGCTTTTGCCAAAGGTCACTTGCTCAAAAGTTTTATACTGTTCAATCACATCATCCCCTGATAATGGCTTTGGTGCTTCTCTTGTTTCTCTTGTGTTATCAAATGCTTCTTTATTCCTACGCCACTTATGATTAGCTTCTAAAAATCTGCGATGACCCATATAACAATGCTTTCGTCCATGCTTAAGTCTTAATGACACCGTATCCTTATGGCAACATGGACATGCTAGCTCTCCTTTGGTGCTCCATCCAGACATCATTGCATATGCAGGGAAGTCATTGATTGTCCATAAAATTGCTGCATGCAAATGAAAATTCTGCTCCAATGAGACATCATATGTCTCAACACCATTTTCCCACAATTGATTTAATTCATCAATTAATGGTTGTAGATAAACGTCAATGTTATTTCCAGGTGATGTAGGACCAGGTATAATCATGGACATTATCCAAAAAGGTTGCTTCAAGCACATCCATGGTGGCAAGTTATATGGAATTAACATAACAGGCCATGTACTATGGCTTGAACTCATAACCCCATAGGGGTTGAACCCGTCACTTGCAAGGCCAAGTCGAACATTACGAGAGTCTAATGCGAACCAAGAGTGAACCTCATCTAGTTTTTTCCATGCCATGGAGTCAGCTGGATGCCTTAACACACCGTCATCTACTCTACCCTCTTTATGCCATCTCATTTCGGAAGCTATATTTTTTGTCAAAAACAATCTTTGTAGCCTAGGGGTTAATGGAAAATAACGTAGAATCTTCTGAGGAACCTTTTTGTGGTTCTTTTTCTTCCCAATGACATTACCATTACTCTCATTCGATTTCCATCTAGACTTCTTGCATCTTGGACATTTTTCCAAATCAGCATACTCATTTCGATACAACACACAATCATCAATGCAAGCATCAATCTTTTCGTAGTCAAGTCCTAAATCCCGAATAATTTTTTTAGCATTGTAAAATGACTCAGGAACCAAATTGCCATCAGGATATGAAAACCTTAAAAATTCAAGTAATCCCTCAACTGATTTGTTACTCCACCCATATAGACACTTCATTTGAAACAATCTCATAACAAATGATAACTTTGTTAAATTTTTACAACCGGGGTACAACTTTTGTCCCGCATCCTGTAACAATAGTAAGAATTTCTTAGCATTATCATTTGGTTCCTCGCAATCCCGCATGTGCAAATCATCATCTCCACCAATTGTACTACTAGCCAAGTTCTCAGCTCTCATCATATTATTGATCATCTCATATGCCCTAGCATCATCACTTCTTTCCTGATTGCTTTCATTATCTATGCCCTCACTATTTTCATTAGATGGTTCATCATACCACTCTTCACCGTGATGGATCCATATCTTGTAGTTTTGATCCATTCCAAATTTACACAAATCTAGTGCTACCTCATTACGTGTCTTAGGAACCACATTAACACATTTACGGCATGGACATCGAATTGTATTTGCCTCTTCTACTTCAGCAAAAGCCATATCTAGAAATGCTTTCATACCATTTTGCCATTCTTGTGACCCCCTATCTTTAATAAACATCCAAGCCTTATCTATTGACATCTTCACTGTAAATAAACACAAAACACATAAATTCTAGACTTTAGGTTCCTAAATTGTCTAGTACTTGGATAATTATAAAATGAATTACATGGTTCTATTTTGTTTCACATCAAACAAAAAAAATCATAATTTTTAGCTGCTAAGATGGAAGCCACATACAACAAAAAATGGAATGTTCAAGTTAGAAAAGGGAAGGAAAAGAAGGGGATGGTTAATTAAATACAACCAGAAGGGCAAAATCAAATTCAAATATACCATTTGAACATAAGAATCCCCATCTAATCCGTTTCTTTCATCATTTTCCACATGCATGAACCAAAAAATATGTTAATTTAGTTCATAAGCAAACAGAATATACAATGCCCATTGGATTACGGTTTTAAAAAAATGGTTATCTTCACAAGGTATCAATAGAGTGGCGGTGTTATTTGTGGACTAGTCTAGAAGCATGGAGCCAAGGGCCCCCTGGCCGCAATGCCCTTTTTTTTTCTTCTCAATTGTAATATTTGTTTTATTTTATTTTATTTTTATAATTATTTTATATCTTTTTTTTACTTACATTTTGTTAACATTAAATAAATACTAGTTTTATTTTTAATAGTATATCAAGTCTAATACTAGCAATAAACTAAAGTGAACTAGTGCAAGTCTCCACCATATATGACACTTTCAATCAACTAAACAAAAAGAAAGAATATATATAGCAATAGAACAACCAAAAACATCAACATCCAAGAGTCTAGCATTCTAGGGATTATTTTGAGGTGAGCCCTTTTGAGGTGAGCCAAAGTTTCAGAGCTTTCTAGGGATTATGTTCTGCTTGAATTTTTCAATTTTAGTCTCACTTAAGAGTTGTCTTATAATCAGTTACTAACCAGCTGGTTTGGAAATTTTCTGAACAGTCTCTTGATACTTTCAATGGTAGAGCTTATCTGTGACTCTAGGATTATGCTACTGCATCTTCTTTTTGCAATCAGGTTATGTTATGCATTATAGATATATATATATATATATATATATATATATATATATATATATCAAATTAGTTCTAAGCATATGTATTTTTAATGTAACAAAAATAGATAAATAATAATGTAGTTTATACTTATCAAAATAATAGTAATAATAACGTAGTTTATGTAAGATATTAAAATTGAGCAAATTGAGCCCTTGAACAATTTTTTTTATATAAAAAATAATAGGCATTTAAAAGAGTACCAATAAGATACCAACTTGGAGTAAGTAACTTGTTCAATTTTCAAGAACCTTTTTCTCAACCCAACTTGAAACTCAGCCTTTGCAAGGTCAATAGTCCAATAAGATAAAATAAATAAATAAATAAGCATTAAAAAAATAAAATATCGTTCTCTCATTCCCTATTTGGTTAGAAAATGAACCCAAAATTTTGGTTAAAAAACTAACCTTGATCGTGTTAGTCCACTTGCTTAACTACTTGCTTTTGAGGACAAGCTTCTAATCTTCCCTTGCCTACCTTCTTGTGATCTGGTGAGGATGCAAAAGCCTTGGAATTATTAATATCTAAAATGCTAGGATGCCATTAAAGTAAACAAAAAAAGCAGTGACCATTGATATCCTAATTGACTGCCTAAGGACCATGTACATTACACTAACAACATTTGGCCTAATAAAGCTCAGCATGCATTAGTGCGAAACATACATTTTAAAGGGGTTCATCAACCAGAAACAGCTCACCTTTCTTTGTTCCTGATGAAGTGATAGCCTACAATAATAAATTCCATGAAACATTAGAAACATAATAACTTCATAATATTGAAGCCAGAATGCTCAAACTAATAGGACATGCAAATATCATGATAACTCAGATTAAGAGGACCATTCCCACAATAATACATTATCATTTGATTTGCTGGAATGTTGGAAGGAGAGGTTTGCTACACCTCTTAACAATGATATTTGGTATGCAATACCAATGTGCATTATGTGGACTATTTGGAGAGGGTAAAACAGATCTTAGGAAAATGCATTTACGGTCCTTTTTTAAATGGATGTCTGATTTAAGAGACCTTTCTAGCTCTAAATTGTGACAAGTTTATCGGTTGTTGCACTTTTTCTTGACATTGATGCCATTTAAGTTAACATCCTATGAACTGGTTAGTGATTTTCTTTTCCAATAAAGTTTATTAATTTATCAAATGCCCCAACAATCATCTTAAATATATGTGAGTAAAGGCAAAGAAAATCATACAGCTACATGCATAAAAACCCACTTAAACAACCGAAATTCAAATTTAAAATAAAAACAAAGTTCACTGACCCCCTATAGTGCACTTGGATTCAACAAAACAACTACATAACTCCAAAAACATGAAGAAAAAAAAAATCATTTCTCACTCACTAACACATTATAAAGCATAGATCTTTGGACTGAGCACTCTACTAATCCATACATTCATCAATAAAATCTTCGAAGACTGGATTCTAAAGCAACAAAACATATATCTCTGCATGTATATTAATTTGAATATAACCTATCAATACATAGAAACCACACACAAATACAGCCCCAATTATATAGTTAAAAAAATAAAATAAATAAAGTTCACTATATCCCTACAATGCAGTTGGATTCATCAGAACAACTATATAACTCCAAAAACATGAACAAAATCTTTTCCCACTCACTAACAGTGTAAAGAATGAATCTTTGCACAGAGCATTCTATAAATTCAAACTACACATAATTTGAATTTTAAAAAATCACAAGTTTAACCTTACATTCACCAATAAACCTTCAAAAATTAGATTCCAAAATAACAACACCTATATTCTTGTATCAGGCTACTTGATTCTACTTCATTGCTCAAAATCCAAAGTAAAATTTCGTTTTTTTTGCCAAGTCTTCTCTAGAAACATATTAATAAAAATTAAATTTAAAGAGAAGCAAAAGATTATACCTACAAGTCAAAGAAATTTCTCAAACCAACCAAAATGAGAGATTGAAATTCCTCAAAGAAAACCCAGTAAAAGAGAATGAACTCCTCTGCTGCTCCTCAAATCACAATCTTCAATAATCTCTCATCTTTGCCTCCTTCAAATCTCACTTTTTTTTTTTTTTTTTTTTTTGCCTCTCAAAAAACTCTTCTTTTTTTTTTGGGATAGTTTCTGGTTGTTTGTGTGAGAGAAACCAAATTCAAGCCGGTAGAGATAAACTTCAAAATTGAGATACGGTATCATGGATGGAGACAAACACGGAACTGAGAGGATATGGGGAAAACGGAATAGATGAGAAAAAAACTGGGAAAATAATTCACTTTTCCCGCTCCCCAATTTTTTCTCTCAAATAAAACGTTCCCGCTACATAATATCTTGTCCCGCGAAATAATGCAACAATATCCGGCTCAACACTATTGCAGTGGCTTGTTTTACTCTCAACTACTAATTAAAGGCTTGCTTTACTGTTACTCACTTATGCTTTGTGTAAAAAAATTCTTAAATATTATGGAAACCTTTTCTCTATTTAACCCATTTTTTAATTGGCACAAACCAATGTCCGCCCACTCCACTCTTGTATTTTTTTTTTCTTTTAAATTCACAAATGGTTGAATGGGCATAAAAAATAAAATACTGGATTGTCAATTATGCTTAGAATTTAATATTTTTTATTTGCATTATGAAAGTTATGACATAAGGAATGTATTTGAAATATAATTCTTTATATTTATTTGGATTATTTTAGTTAATTTTGCAATTTTTACTAATTTAATATATTTATTTATCTTTTAAATAATTATTATATTAATTATAACGTTATCACAGTTCGATCTCAGTTGAACCTTGGTTTGACCTGAAAAACTTTGAACAATTATCTTTTCAAGTTGTTTGAATGATTCGGGTCTGAAAACCATATTTACCACATCAACAAGAGTGAAATGTTTTGTCAAATTTTGTGTCTACCCTAATCATCAAAAAAACGGTTTCTATATCATGCGCACAGGATTCACAATGGGCTACAAAACAGGTCAAAAATTTATTTATCTTTTAAATAATTATTATATTAATTATAACGTTATCACAGCTCGACCTCAATTCAACCTTGATCCAACCTTAAAAACTTTGAACATTTCTCTTTTCAAGTTGTTTGAATGATCTAGGTCTGAAAACCATATTTACCACATCAACAAGTATGAAATGTTTTGTCAAATTTTGTGTCTACCCTAATCAACAAAAAAACAGTTTCTATATCCTAGGCACAGGATTCACAATGAGCACTATGGCTTGGGCTTATCGGCCCAAGCCTCCGCTCCATGGACTAAGCCTAAAAAAATCTCCTATTAAAAACCACGCAACATCATTTTGGGTTGGGTCAGGTCGTCATCCGGATCAAACACAACTAGACTCCACAAAACCCAACTGTTTATGTAATATATATATATATATATATATATATATATATATATATATATATTTACGTCATATTTAGAGAGTGAGAGATAGAGAGAAATATGATAAGATAGAGTTCAATTGATGGGGTGTGGCCATGAGTCGTCAAACATGAGTTTCGGCCATTGGATTAGACCATGAGATAGAGAAATGATTTTCGAACATGGGTTTATGGGAAAGAATGATTTTCGGCATGAATCTACAGGGAATATAGGTTTTTGGCTTGGGTTTATGGGGAAAATGGGTTTTTGGCCATGGGTTTTAGGGAAGAAGAACATGAAAAAAATATGGAGATTTTGGGTGTGGCATGTTGTCAGTTTTTGGAGATTTCAGGGTGTGGCTAGCTAGACTTTAGAATTTGACGATTTTGCTTGTGTTTGAGAAAATATGGGCTTTAGGATTTATTATTTTGTATTTAAGCTAATTTTTTTGGGTTTTTTGTGTTTGTTTTTGAAGAAAATTTATAGGTTTATGGGTTCGTTGAAGATTGGTTTGTTTACTAGGTTTATGGGTTTGAAGGGGTGTCCACGGGTCGATCTGGGTCTGATTTATGCCCAACCCATGACCGACCTGACAGAATCAAGTGAAGGAAGTTCAAACCTGTTGCCGATCGGAGAGGGAGTTAGATTAGAGCGGTTGGATTCGTGCCAGAAAGTGGCCAGTTCAGTATAAACCGTCCACGGTGGAAAAATCCAGCCTAAATAGCTTATTTTAGACAAAATTTTGCCAGATTTGGCGGAGATCTCATCGGATCTAGTGAGATCTTGCTAAATCCGATGAGATTTCCACCAAATCTGGCTGAGATCTCACTAGATTCGATGAGATATCCCTGAATTTGGCATAAATCTTGTTGGATCTAAAGTATTTTGACCAAAAACTTGCCAAAAAAAGCTTGAATCGCCGGATTTTGGTAAGGTTCCGGTTAGGTTGGTTGAGGAGAGTTTTAGAGGAGAGAACTCGCCAACCAACCCACCGAAGTTGGTTTATTGGATCTATAACTTGCTACCGATCGTTGGAGCTGGTTTTTGGGATCTATAACCCATCGCAGACCACCGAAGCTCTCGGATCAATTGGATATGTCTTGATTTGGGGAAGAACATATTCTTATGTTCTTCCCCAAAAAAAAAAAAAAGAAAAAAAGAAAAAAAAAAAGCAACAAAAATATATTTTATTATTTAATTTAATTGGATTGAAGGTTTGCTACATAGACAATTTCCATTATTGAGATGACAGTAGTGACCAAAATGGTAACGATTTTCAATTTTGAGGGACCAACATAGGCACTTCAAAAATATAGAGACCAAAATGAAAATTGGCTCAAAATATAGGGACCAAAAGTGTATTTTTGCCTTAAATATATAAAAAGCCTCAATTTCAACTTTTTCCTTAAACCCCTAAATGCATCAAGCTGTCCTTAACCTCTATTATAACAACTTCATTTGATGTGAAACAAGGTTTTACCTATTACAACATTATATTTTGATGTGAAATAAGTGGTTACTTATTGCAACAACATTATTTTGATGTGAAATAAGTGGTTACTTATTGCAACAACACATTTAGATGTAATAAGGTAATTCTTGCAACAATCATAAATTGATGTAATACATTTAAGCTACTATTACAACAAAAAGTATATTTTTCATCTATTACAACAATATATTTTGATGTGAAATAAGTGGTTACTTATTGCATCAATATATTTCAAAATAAAATAAGGTTTAGTTATTACAACAACACATTTAGATGTAACAAGGTAATTTTTGCAACAATCTTAATTGATGTAATAAATTTAAGTTACTATTACAACAAAAAACAACTCACAGATGCAATAGTATATATATTACTCCAATTATTTTTGTTGTTGTAATATTACTTGTTGTAATAGGCCTTTTTTCTTGTAGTGATTAAAGGAGACAAATTTGTAAAATAAAAGCTCACAATTTAAAACCTCCCACTAAACCACATTCTCAATAGTTTACAATCCCCATATCTCTTATCATTTTTGAAATTTAAACAAACCCACTCTATTTTCCTCTTTCATCTCTTATTCTTTTAAAAAAAAATTTAAAGGACGCACTTTATTTTCCTCCCCATCTTTTATCTCCTTTTAAAATTAAAAAAAAAACTAGACAGACGCACTCTAATTTCTCTTTTTACTTCTTCTACGTTCTCTTTTATTTTGAATTGAAAAATCTCTATGGGTATTCAACAAATTCAAACTCACCACAGATTTCTAGTGCATGATAGTCAATCTAAAGGTAAATATAAAAGTAATTGCCAGATGATGACATCCAAATTTATCTAAAATTTAGAAGAAATTTATGACACTAAAAGAGATGAATAAATGGAAATTTATGAAACTAATAAACCCCCCCCCCCCCAAAAAAAGCCTCATTGCACATGCAAAACGCGTGTGATGAGGCTAGTATCAATTATGTGACAACTATATATTACCATAAGAGCAAGACTTAGGTACAATACTTATGTTCTATTTCTTAGATTCCATTTTTAAGATTCTGCCATGTGGATTTTTTCTCATGGAAAAGAAGTGTATTTTTTAGTTAAATAATTACATAGCTGAATCTTAAAAGAGGAACATAAGGAACAACACCTAAAATACTGTACCTAAGTTTTATCCAATACCACAATAATTTTCCCTCGAACGTAGGAATCATTCAAATTTCAAAATTTCAAAGTGATAGGTTTAGTCTTTTGTTTTCATTTTTGATACATAAATAGTTAAAAGTGAGAGATTTGAATACTAGATATCTCTATTGGAAACGTTAGAAAGTGTAAAATTATGAGATTTCAAAAGTTTATGTGGCACAATATGATGAGATTAGCCAAAAGTCAAATAATTTCATAAAGAGTATAGATTATTCTATAACTCTAGTGTGTCATTCTTCTTCAGTGAGGAGAATTATGCACAGTAAAAAATAATTGGAAAATCTTAGAAAGGCAATCTTATCTTGACTGTTTGACTTTCTATAATTATCCAAATTAATTAGATTTGAATTTTTACGCTGTTTGTTTCGATGAAAAACCTTAAGTGAACATAGTTTTTCGCATTTCTGGTATTTGATGGTATTAGAAAAAATGAGTCAAAAAAAAATTATTTATGGTTAATAGAAAACACTATTAAAAGCATGGTTTCTTTTTTAGAGGTTATTTTCCGCTAAATATTTCAGAAAACAACTTTATCTCACATTAAGCCACATAATCGAAGTCAACAAATAGTTTTCCAACTCATTTTTAAAGTTGCTACTAAAAATAGGAAAATATGTTTGATTGGTAGGAGGATTTTTGTTTTTTGTTTTCAAAATAGTATAACAACTATTTTCAAAAAATTGAACTTGAAACTAGTTTTCAGATAATAATTTTTATATTATACGTGTTTGGCCCCCATTTTAAGAACAATTTTCAAAATACTAAAAACAAAAAATAATTTTTTGGGAGACCATTTCTATTTTTGAGATTAAAAAAAATATATTTACAAAAAGTAATGTGTAGAATTTGTATATTGCTTTTTTTGTGGATAATGATAAGGTAATAAAGCTCATCATGTCCTTTGATTTTATTTTTTAAAATGATAAGTTTCAAATTTGAAGTATAGGAATTCTTTTTGTGACAAAAATAAACTCCTTAATTTAAGAGATAAAAGAATTTAGACAAATATGTGGAGTCCACTGTTTTCAGTTTATTTACAATTATATTATTAAAAACATTTTTTATATCCTGAAAACACCCCTTTAACCAGTTTCAAAATCCTGTTCTAAACCAAGAAAATAGGATACAGTTTTTTGAAAATTGTATATAGAAAATATTAGTGCGAGAGAACTAAGAAGATGAGTATGGAGACTACCTTAAGAAGTTTGAGTAGTTTGTCTCCATTATAGCTTTTCCATCTAGGGAAAGGGTCTCTTCCCATAATTATTTCTCCTATTACAATGGAAAGAACTAAGAAGATGAGTATGGAGACTGCCTTAAGGGTGATTTTCTTTGTGGTGTTTCTTGGGTGGCTCATAATTTGGGTTTTATTTCCAACAAAGATATACGAAAACTCATGGAATGATAAGCTAAAAACCAAGCTCAATTCAACATATTTTGGAGATCAAGGTTGCCTTTATTTCTCTGGTTTGTTTCCTTATTTATTTATTTATTTCTGTTAGAACTTTGCTGAACTTTGCATCATTGTACAGGGCCAAATCTACTGCTTTTTACTTTTCCCATAATGTTCATGGCAGCTTTGAGCTGTATTTATCTCCATATTCAGCAGAAATCAAAGAATTTTAACTCCAAAAGGTTACATTTTATATATATATATAAATATAAATTTCCAATTTCTTAAGCAAAATGTGAATGTTTTTCTATTCATATAACTCATATGGAGTAACACAAGTACTGGCATATTTTTGTAGTGTTGTAAATAGCCGTCGTTTGGCCTTTTGGAGACGTCCACTGCTTGTGATGGCTCCTCTGGGAATTGTTACAGCAACAGAGCTTGCCTTTGCAGCCATGTTCATTGCACTCTTAATCTGGTCCCTATCCAATTATTTATATGTCAGCTTCATTCACCTCGATATGCAGAAAGCAGACGAGAAAGTGTATGTCAGCTTCACTCTTCTTAATGTACAGTCTTTGTACACATCGCCATTTCACATTTTTAAATGCAGTTATCACCTGTAAAATTATGGACATTGTGTGTATGTAATGTACATCAATAAGTGTGAGAGAACAATTACTATTTCTTATATTAATCTGCCTTAAGCCAACATTTTAAGATAATAAGTCTATTGTGATTGCCTGGCAGGTGGCAAGCAAAAATTCGAAGTGTGGCAATGAGGCTCGCGTATGTAGGAAACATATGCTGGGCATTTCTCTTCTTTCCTGTAAGTCGAGGGTCTTCAATTTTGCCTCTTGTTGGGCTCACATCGGAGTCTAGCATCATGTACCATACCTGGCTTGGTCATCTTTCAATGATTTTATTTGCTGCTCATACTATAGGTTGCATTTTGTATCGGGCCGTGACTAACCAAATGTCTGAGGTAATTAAGTCACTATTAAAGCATTTAATCTTTATTGTGCCATGTCTTTGATTGTTTTATTTATTTATAAGATAATACACATGAGATCTCCTTATCTATTGTGCACTTAGAATTCATTGCCTCTTTGTGTTTGGAAGAGAGTTATGTTGTCCTCCTTGTCTGACATAAAGAACATAATAACTTGTAGAAAATTTTTATAAAAAAATCTAAAAGTATTAATATAATAATTTGTTCTTCTCCATGAATTAATTTGTGATATATACGTAATAAACTCCAAATTTTTTTTTTTTTGTTTTCAAGTTAAACTTTAAAATTCAAGTGTATGTATATGTTCACAGTTTAATTTTAAGAATTTTACAATTCAATCATTTATGAGTTTATAGTAACCAAAATATCAAAATTCACTTGAGTTGTACTTGAGGTGAATTTAACTACTAAAATCTTTTCCTGTGAATCGTGCATAAATGCAATTTTGAAATGTATCTATTTTATTAATCAAATTAAATATTCAAAATCTAAAGGTGTATTTGGTGTTCCATTTTAAATGAAGTGACACCTTGAGCATGCATACATGTGTGAGTCAATGTGACTACTCTTGCTACGAATTTAAGTATGGGGTTTCGACAATAATACAGGTTTTTGAATGGAGGAGAGATGGGGTGCCAAATCTAGCTGGGGATATTGCACTTGTATTTGCAATGGCAATGTGGGCGACAAGCTCTACTCGCATAAGGCGAAAGATGTTTGAGGTTTTCTTCTATACCCACCATCTCTATGCACTATATATCCTCTTCTATATACTGCATGTTGGCGCTGCCTACTCCTGCATGATTTTGCCTGGGATATACCTCTTCCTTGTCGATCGGTACTTGAGATTCCTACAGTCCAGACGACGGGCTAGATTAGTCTCGGCACGCATTCTACCTTGTGACTCTGTTGAACTGAACTTCTCCAAGAGCCCAGGTATAAAACAACAATCAATTATTTACTTGAATAGCGGGCTTTGTTCAGAAACAACTTTTCCACATTTAACTTGCAATTTTGCCTCTCAGGGTTGATTTATAATCCCACAAGCATATTGTTTGTAAACGTGCCTAGCATTTCCAAGCTTCAGTGGCACCCTATTACAATTACTTCTAATTGTAATATTGAGCCAGATATTCTTAGCATTATCATCAAACGCGAAGGAAGTTGGTCTCATATGCTTTACCAAGAACTTTCTTCTTTTTCCGTGGATCATCTCAATATTTCTGTTGAAGGACCTTATGGTCCTACTTCGTCTCATTTTTTGAGGTCAGTTTAACTATGAAAGACTTCCCTAGCTAGCTGCTATTTTTTTTTTTTTTTTTTTTTTGGCAAAAGACTACTTCAGGCTATCTACTATAGTGCTACAAAGAGTTTTACTTCTAGAAAATGCGAAACCTATTATGGATTTTACTAATTTATATAACAGAGAATATGATTGGTGAATTTTTAAAACATAATAAACTAATATCAAAATTATTTTATTTTTTATAATTAATGATACATCAGTTTGTAGGTTATTTTGTAAAATTCATTATGTTTATGATTTTGAATTGCTTTCTCATTTGATCTCTAATTGATCTTTGTTTGGTGCTAGGCATGAGTCGTTGGTGTTGGTGAGTGGAGGTAGTGGCATTACTCCTTTTATCTCCATAATTCGTGAGATCATTTTCCAAAGCCAAAGTGAAGAATTAGATGTTCCGCCAGTTCTCCTAATTTGTGCATTCAAGAAATTTGCAGATCTCACCATGCTAGATCTCTTACTTCCCAACTCTGTCTCACACACAGAGATTTCCAAAATAAAATTGAAAATAGAAGCCTACGTGACCAGAGAGAAAGAGCAATCTTTTACAGATTCCCAAAAGCGCATCCAAACCATTTGGTTCAAGTCACACCCATCTGACTCACCTATTTCTGCAGCTTTAGGCACAAACAACTGGTTATGGCTTGGTGCAATTATCTCTTCATCATTTGTCATGTTCCTTCTCATTTTAGGCATGGTCAATCGTTACTACATTCTCCCTATTGAACAAAAAAACAACGAGACTTACCATTTCACCTTGACAGCTTTTTGGAACATATTTTTGGTTTGTACCTGCATTTTTATAGCTTCTAGTGCAATCTTTCTTTGGTGCAAGAAACAAAATGCCAAGGAATTGGAGGGAGTCCTATACCTGCAAGTTCCAACATCACCAACTTCATCAGGGTCTCAATTTTATGTTGCGGATAGGGAGCTTGAAAGCCTTCCCCATCAGTCCCTTGCTCAAGCCACCAAGGTGCATTTTGGTGGAAGGCCTGATCTCAAGAGTAAGTTACCACCACCACACTCAAAATATGAAAGTAAATGCACAACCTTTTGATTAAGAGTGACGCTAGATATAATACACATTTTACTACATATGATTTATAAATTTATGTCACCAATAACCAAAAAGTGCATAATCCAATCATTTGTTTATTAAACAATATTTATTACACACTATGTTACTTACACACTTACACACACAAAATCAACTGAAATTATTACTTAAAGTCACGATTTTAATTGTTTCTTTTTAAAAAAATTTATGTGTAACAGCTTTATCCCTTATCTATTTATGTTATAAATTGAAGTTTATGCATGCATATTTATTATCATATCTATAGTAAGTTGATAGTAACGATAGCATTTTCCTATGATTAATATGTTTCGTGCCATTGTAGAAATTCTGCCTGAGTGCAAAGGATCAGATATCGGAGTCTTAGTTTGTGGCCCAAGGATTATGCGACATGAGGTTGCCAAAATTTGTTCAGGGTTGGCAAATAATAATTTGCACTTCGAGTCCATCAGCTTTAATTGGTGATGCATTCGGAAGGTCATTATGTCTGATAGCATTGCAGAAAGTTCACTTTTAGTATAGGGGATGCGATTTTGGAGTCTTTAAGGCCGTAGCTAAAGATTTTTTTTTTTACAAAATAGAAATTTTACTCTAACCTAATTTAAGTATATATGTGAGTCAAACTCTCCCCTAGAAATTTGAATCTCAGCCCTTATCCCTCCACATCTCACAAGCACTTATATTTGTAGAGTAACCACCCCACTAATAGTGTGCAGTGGTGTAACTAAAGAAATTAATGTGTGACATTTGTAAATATTTATTCACCCTATTTGGTGGATAATGAGATAATACTTAATAGGGATAAATTTTGGGGCACCAACTTCTTCACAGATTTTTTTTCACACCTTTGCTTATATTTATGTGCTGTGGTGGGCTTGGAGTGAGACAAACAAACAAAAAAAACACAACAGAGAGAGCATATTTATTATATTTTATTTATTTATTAGCTAGAATTTTTTCACACGAATAATAATCATTTTTGTATTAAAAAAAAAAAATTCAAAGCTGAAAATCCGGTCATGAATAGAAAGATCTTTAGTAGTTACATGGAACTTATACATAAATTTCTACTATTTGTGGACTTTTTCAAAAGCGAAGACCAGCTCGCAACCATAATAAGTTTTTTTTTTTTTTTTTTTGAGAAACCAACCATAATAAGTTAATAACCCTCTTTATGGTTCTTTCTAGAAGCTTGTATGACTAGATGCGCGCAACAACTTCAACCGAATCACTGAATCTTAAGAAATCTTCAATTTGATATCAAAACGACGCTTTGAGAGATCTTGGTTAACCCAAACCCTAGGTATACAATGCATGACTTTCCAAAAATCTGAAGTTATGTGCTTTATGTCTCATTTTATACCTTAGCTTAGAATCCAAAAAACACTCTAGCTAGATTCACTGACGACTAATGGAGCTGAAACAAAATTGTTACACATTTATTTTTATATTCTCAATTACACGTGTGATTAAATTTTCTTTTGCCTTTGATGGATTTTGTTTTAGTCGTTTCAAAGCAACTAAACATGAGGAAATATACATATTTCAAAACCCCTTTTAAAAATAATAATAGAGTACTCCAAATAAATTATATATATATATATATATATATATATATATATATATATATATCTCATCATATAAATGTAAAGGTAAATTGCAAATTACACCCCTGATGTCACGCCTCAAACCCAAAAGGGTCCAAAGCATGAGAAAAACGACTCAAAGGTACCTATAGATTTTGTTCCTTCTGACAAATCCATCCAAATAAAATCATATCAAGTACTAACATCAAGAATTATCATAATAATTTCATTGAATATACTCTCAAAGTAAGTCAGAGTTCTGAGCAATAATTACAAGGACCATTGACCACAAAAGAATAGAGGTCTGAATAAATAATTACATAACAACAACTTGTCCCATTAGTGGGAATAAAGTCACAACCACTATAATACACAAAAGAATGAGTCAAGCCTATTCTAAGATGTACATCATCTAATATCTCCATTTCAAAAGTTCAGCCTCCATCAGTAGTGAGTCTAACTACTGTTAGCCACCAAAAACAAAGCTATTTCAAACAGATAGTCGCCTACTCTGAAAAAGTTTGTAAAATAATGGGATGAGAAAGAGCTCAGTAAATAGCATAATTAATGGGAGTGGGGGAAAGACAAGTTTCATGATAATGGACATTTTACAAAACATGTTATAATTTGGAAATTTCCATGAAAATCCAGCAAATCTATTTTTCTTAATAAAATGACAAGAATGATTAAAAGAGTGTAGCACCAAGCTTTTTCAAAGTGTTTCAACATGTAACTACGTACTATTTACTGTGAGCTATCAAAGCACCCTTTTAAAACCTGAAAACCCAACCCAAGGCCACATGACAAGCCACCAGACGTTAAGTATGCCACAAAAACATCAAGTTATGCCACGAAGACATCAGTCATGCCACGAAGACATCAACTTGTCACAAAGACTACGGCATCTGGCTAGGTAATCACCGGGTAATCACATGTCACAACCCAATGGTAAAAACATAAAGAGCTCACAGTTTACATGAAATCAAAACACTGTTTAATTTCAAGTAGTTTCACAAACACCTTTGAAATACCCAATATATTCACAAGGTTTTCAAGTTTCCCAAAATCATTTATTGTCAATAACATTTTCTATCAATTTCCCAAATATCACAAGAAAAGATAAAACATCTTTAGAACTTGCAAATAATGCAATAATTCCATAAAATCCATTCCCAAGAATTTTATAAAAATGCATATCATTTCTAATCTAACAAATCATGCATTTCTCCATTCGCATTACCAAATATGATGCATGTTTCATAAATAGTCATATACAATAAGGTCACAACACAATACTTTTTAAGAAAATATAATCCCACAAATAATTTTCCAAAATGTGTTTGACCCAAAAATAACGTTTATGCAACATGGTTATTTTTCAAAAATCCCATTAAAAAGCTACTTATCTTGCAACCTGCAAATAGTTTAACTCTCCAAGCTCCAAAGGAGATTAGCTAGAACCTAAACAATACCAAGCAAACCTACCACAATAAGCATAAAGTTCGACATTGCATTGAGCTATGAATTAGAGATTGCTAACCAAGCAATTAATTAGGCAAGCCTAGTAGTTAACCTCACAAATAATATATTCCACTTCCAAAGTTTCTCAACAAATTAACTCGCAAGACATAGGCTCCAATTTATAAAATTTACCCATTCAATATCATCTCCCTAATACTAAAACCTTAACAATTTATGAGTTGCTTCCATAAAATTTATACATCATCAAAGACCCGCGAAGCCAAAATCACAATATCCTCCAACACAACCATTTAAATCTTTTACTAGCTCCAAATAAACTCAATAAAATTATATTCACAATCTATTTCACATTAAAAAGCCAAAACTCCCAAATTTTCACCAGTTAAATAACCACCATTGTAAAAACTATAAACCCACACATCAAATACATCCACTAAGACCAAAACCCATACATAAAAACACATAAATATCACTTCTAATGCTCATAAATCACATAGGTATTATTATTAAAGCTTAGATAAACATAACCTCAAACAATAGCATATAAACCCACCAAAAGATTAAGAGTCTTACCTTAAATCAAAAGAGATGAAGGTGCCTTAGAGGTTCCTAGAGAGTTTTCCGGTGATCCTTGCCGGAAAAATGATGGTGGATGTGATGGTGTGGAGCGGGTAACGTGGGAGTGTAAGGGAGTGAAGAGAGGAGTGTGTGTTTGTGAGAAAAAAAAAAAAACAAAACAAATGAGGGAGGGTAGGTGGCCAGCTGATGAGAGAAGAGATATTTGTGGGTGTGGTGTGTGGTGGGGAACAAATGGGTAGGTGGGGCATGTGTGCCCATTAAGTCTAATCCCTCTTTTCTTTTTTTCTTTTTTTTTTTTTTTTTTTAACTTTGACTGGGACATTACACCTGAAGTTTGGGGTTGATTGGATTTTACACCCTAAAGTTCTGAAACTTGATTTTACACCTTGAAGTTTGGTTCTGTTGGCAATTCACCCCTCACAGTTAGTTTTTACCGTTAAGTGACACATCATCATGGTGATGTGTTTTATTTTTGACAAATCAACCTCAAAACAAACAAAAAATTCCACCTAAACAGCACAATTTCAGCCAAAATCCTAAAATCTAAAAACAAAAACTCACCACAAAAAACTAAGTTCCCACAAACTAAAAACTCAGGCAACCTTAGCGACGGCTTTGGCCTTTGTAAGTCTTAGCCGAAAAATACATTAGAACTAATGTTCAACCACTTCAAGATGGGAACTACAGGTCTCACCAAACAAACTTGACAAAGTGAGTGTAGCTATTGCGTTGGAAAATGTATTCTTAAAGCACCTTGATTTATGAACTAATTCATAATTCTTTGGATCTTGTCAACAGGAAATTCATTCATTAAAAGCCCAGTTAGAAGATGCAAAGTATGATGTGATCAAATATTGCATAGGTACCCTCGTCTCAATATCTGCTGTTGGTCTTGTTGTACTCCGCATCTTGTTGTAGAGAGATAATTGTTACTTTGGTAGTTAAAGACGACACTAATGAAAATTTTGAATTCATTCTTTTCATGGAAATTGTGTGTTGGGAAAATTCAGGTTGTATTTCTTGTAATTTTTCCCCAAAACAAGGCTAATCCCAGGTGGTTAGAACAGTTTTCATAGTTCCCTATGGGATAAAGCTAAACATCCAGACTCGTAGTTCCCATTTTGAAGTGATTGAACATTTGTGGAACTTAGTTTTTTGTCGTGAGTTTTTGTTTTTAGATTTTAGGATTTTGGATGAAATTGTGTTGTTTAGGTGAAAGTTTTTGTTTTAAGTTTAGCTTTGAAACTACGTAGTTTTGATGCATGCCAACTCTTTGCTTGGTCATCACTAAAACGACGTAGGTCTGAGGCTGATTTGTCAAAAATAAAACACATCACCATGACGATGTGTCACTTAACAGCAGAAATTAACCGTGACGGGTAAATTGCTAACAGAATCGAACTTTAAAGTGTAAAATCAAGTTTTCGAAACTTTGGGGTGTAAAATCTAGTCAACCCCAAACTTCAGGGGTGTAATTTGCAATTTACCCTAAATGTAAACATATAAATTTCCTTTACATGAGTAATTAGTTTACCTTAAAAAATTCTTCTAAAAAAAAAAAGTTTACCTTAAAAAATAAATGGAAATAATTTTCCATAAAAAATGGAAATAAAAGTTGTTACCCCATTAATATGTGGTAATTAATTTATAGTGATATAATAAATTTTGGTGACATGGAAGGTTAAATGAAGAGAATATTATTTCCTTCTCAAAGAATGTATCATGTGACAATAAAACCTTAGCTAATAAGTGTGATGTGTGTGTGCACTTTAAGTTCTTTTTGAAATATTTTAAAAGAAATTTTCTTTATGAACAAGTTGATGTCGCCGAAACCTGAAGAAAGCACACACGATACTCTCTTTGATAGACAAAAACTAAATTGTTAGTTTTTTGGTAGTAAACCTCGAATTCACAAGGGGTTCCTTGAATCAACAATGTGATAAACTAGAATCCACCAAATAAAGAATTTGACAAAAAGTCTGTATTGTATTAATAATAATCTGAAAACTAAATGGTCTTTGGAAGCTACAATGCGTTTAAATAGGAAAAACAAAACCTAGGGCAACTAGAAACCCTAAAACGACTACGAAAGCATATAAAACCCTAATTTGACTAAAAAAATTAAAAGCGCCTAAAAAGAAGGAAATAAATAACCTAAACCTAAGATAACAAAAAGTAGATAAAAATACTAAAATTAAATATTAAATCGTGTCCTACATCAGAATTCTCCACTGAAACAAACTCGTCCTCGAGTTGATGGTCGAAATCTAAAATCTTCCACTCCAAATAGACAAATACTTGGAATGCTTTCATAACTTGATTTGGTTTTGAAACTTGAATTCTTCATAAAGTGTAGCATGAAATTTATTATCATCTACCTTCAATTTATTTGCAACATCAATCAACAAAGGGTTGATAATAAAATTAAAATTTTCTACTCCATGAAAATCAACATATGGTGTAGTCATTTTTAACAAATCAACCGGACCCTAGGGATTGTGGGTGATGAACTCATCCTCATATTTAACCTCAATTGAATCTTCCACAATATTCTTAATAATTACCATCTCTTGACTTCTGTCATTATCCACAATCAACGCAACCTTTTTTTCTTTAACACCTTCATCGAACTTTTGACAAGTGGTATTTTCAATCTTCAATTCAATAACTTGTTGTAAGTCTTGATCTTTTTTAACCACTTCAAAATTTTCTTTAAAAATAGGCTGCTTTTTCTCAACTCTCAAACCCTTTCCTTTATTTGACACATGGACTTGGTTATGATAATTTTGGTTTTGTGGTTGACCTTTCATGTTTTTAATATAATCAACACTTGTATAATCTAGTATATCATACTAGTTATTAGGAAACCATAAATAAATTAATACCTTTTTCATTCTTTGCTAAAAGCAAATTGAATGCTTACCTCGTCACTTTCTATCGATTTGAATGTCTTCCCACCATTTATTTGCTTCATCATCCAATTTATTAGATGCAAGCTGCACTTTTTTTTCATCACAAATCTTCTAAAAATTAAAATACTCTTCCAAATCAAGAAGCCAGTCAATAAAATCCAACTTACACATCTCTCCATCAAAGAATGCAATTTTCATGTATTTAGGAGTGCATCTTTGAAATAATATATTAATCATTGTTGTTGTGAGATGACTTCCTAGCAAGAAGAGCAGCAATCATTTGCTAAATTTCGCCTATAATTTCATGTGTCTCTTCACAAAATTGGTGGAGCACAACCTTAGTGTGAACTGCGTCTTCAACTTCATTGTTGTAGTTGTGGTGGTTACCATTATGCTAGTTAGCCATCAAACCAATATAAGTCAAGGCTCTGATACTAACTAATATCACGGAAGACTGAAAAAAATACACATGATACTCTCTTTGATGGACAGAAACTAAATTGTTAGTTTCTAGGTAGTAAACCTCGAATTCACAAGGGGTTCCTTGAATTCACAACGTGATAAACTGGAATCCACTAGAGAAAAGTTTGAGAAAAACTCTACAATTTTATTAATAATAATCTGATCACTGAATTGCCTTTAAAGGCTACAATGCATTTAAATAGTAAAAAGAAAACTTAGGGCAACTAGAAACCCTAAGACAATTACGAAAGCATATAAAACCCTAATTTGACTAAACAACATTAAAAGTATCTAAATCAAAAGAAGGAAATAAATAACCTAAAGTTGAAATAACAAAAATTATATAAAAACTCTAAAATTAAATATTTACAAAATTTAAATATTAAACTGTGTCCTACATCACAAGTGATAACACTCATTAAGTACTATAATATTTAACTTAGGGAATTTAATTCAACTATGATTTCACTAGAAAATAGAAAAAGTAAAATTTGTATACTATATATATATATATATATATATATATATATAGCTAAGAATATAAAACTATCACTTTCATAAATTGACAAATATTTAATTATATTTTAAGACTTATGCACAAAGTTTTTTTCTATATATTCTTGGTTGTATATTATTAATTTTTTAGATACAAGATAGAAAATCTATTCTAACCTGATTTAAGTGTATATGTGCGTGTGAAATTCCTTCATGGAGACTTGAACTCCTACCCTTGCCCCTCACCTTGCAAGAACTTTGTAGTTGTGGAATAACCATTACTTTAAGAGTGCGCGGTAGTATATTATTATTATTATTTTTTTATTATTATTATTTTTTGTGCTTTCTATTGGATTTTGCTTCAATTGCTAAAAAAACAACAAAATTTGTGCAAGAGTGCAATAAATATATAACTAGTTCACCACTACGAGATAATTCATACATGGAAATAAATGTATTAACCCTATCAATACTCTTTTTAATGACATAACACAAATTTAAGCTATCATAGCTTTGGCACACACATGCACGCGCACCCACACACACACACACACATAAGTCAACACTTAAGAATCTCACACACACACGCACACACACATAAGTCAGCACTTAAGAATCACACACACACACACACACACATAAGTCAGCACTTAAGAATCTGAATATATTGTTTTAGTGAAATGATAAATATTTAAGGATAAAACTTAAGTACAGTACCTTAAGTTCAGTTCCTTAAATTCTTCTCTTAAGATTCAACCATGTGGCTACTTAACTAAAAAAAATACATTTCCATCCCATAAGAAAAAATCCATGTGGCAAAATTTTAAGAAGAGAATAACACATAAGTACTGTACCTAAGTCTTGTCCAATATTTAATTATTTCGAATAAATTAAATGAACAAGTTTAGATATTAATTATTTTTTTGATGAACAATTTACATGTGCTACTAAATTTACTTTTTCCTTTTGATGATTTTTGTTTCAATCATTACCAAACTAACTAAACATGAGCAAGAATTCTATATTTCATATTAATTTCTTTTTTGTTAATAATTAAATAAGTATTACAAATAAATTGTTTATGATATATATTTAAGAAAAGTAAATGCGTGAATTCCTTTTACATAAATTATCAGTGCACCTTTTTATATATAGTTAATATATGGAAATAAATTAAATAACTCCATTAACACATGACAATTAATGTTTTGAGATAAATGCAAACTTTTAATGGAGTAGAATGCTAAATGAAGAAGTCATTTTTAACAGTAATAATAGGTCTTATCAATTAAATTTATGATTGAACTTATCATTCATTTAAGAGGAGATAATACTATCCCTATAGATAATTAATATATAGCACATAGAAATAAATGCAATTACTCCATTAACACATGACAATAAATTATTCTTCCATATATGTGTAAAGTTTTATGGAGGGCTAAAAGAAACAATAATTATTCAATTA
This sequence comes from Quercus wislizeni, assembly GCA_023055345.1. Classification (NCBI taxonomy): domain Eukaryota; kingdom Viridiplantae; phylum Streptophyta; class Magnoliopsida; order Fagales; family Fagaceae; genus Quercus; species Quercus wislizeni. Next base: position 4,720,795 of record JALGQJ010000015.1, on the reverse strand, counting down.
TTTACATGAATATTGATCTCACTAATTAAATTTATTATGATATGACCTACTATTCATGTAATTAATGGGAGTACTAAATAATGTTTTCAAATGAAGAAAATTTTATTTCGTTCTCTATCGTTCCCTCTACATGGCATAACCTTATGCTAATAAGGTTGAGGTTCCTACTTTTAGATTTGTGCAAAATAAATCTCATAAACATGAGTACAATTCACTAGAGTTTTTAGGTTCACTATATATATTTCTTAAATTCTAACCCTTTATTTTAAAATGAGTGAATTAGACTTTATCACGGTATTAATTTTTTTTTAAATAATGTTGACTATCACTATTTTAGTATCAGGCATAATCCAACTCACTTTATATCAAATGAATTGAATAAAAAATTTTAAGAACTTGACAGTGAAGTTAACTCTAGTAGGTTAGTCCCATAAATAATTAAGGTGGTGTAGACGTGCATGAATGCAGATACATACGATATGTATGAAGGAAGTTTTGTCGCCTATAAATTTCTTAATTTCAAAAGGCTTATTAGTGCATAGCTGAAGATCCAAAAAGCGTCTTTTCTCACTAGTCCCCCAATTCACAAGGGAGAGAACTAAGAAGATGAGTATGGGGACAGCCTTGAGGATGATTTTCCTTGTGGTGTTTATTGGGTGGCTCATGGTTTGGGTTTTGTTGCCAACAACGATATACACACAAGTATGGACTCCTAAGCTAAACTGCAAGCTCAATTCAACATATTTTGGAGAACAAGGTTGCCTTTAATTCTCTAATTTGCTTCTTTTTTCCCCCTTAGAACTATATGCTTAAATTTATATCATTAATTGTGCAGGGACAAATCTTCTGCTTTTCTCATTTCCCATGATATTCATAGCCGCTTTGGGCTGTGTTTATCTCCATGTTCAGCAGGAATCAAAAAAAATTAACTCCAAAAGGTTAATTACAATATTTCTATTGTAAATCTTCCATTTATTACTTGTTCTTCACCTTAAAATTTTTTTTTTTTTTTTTAAATCTTCACTTTCTTGTCAAAATATGAATATTTCATTCATATGACTCATATGGAGTAACATAAAAACTGGCATATTATTGTAGTGTTGTTAAAAGTCATCGTTTGGCCTTCTCGAAACGTCCGCTGCTTGTGATGGCTCCTCTGGGAATTGTTACTGCAACGGAGCTTGCCTTTGCTGCCATGTTCATTGCACTCTTAATCTGGTCTCTATTTAATTACATACATTATTACACCTTCGATCACCCCTTTGTTCATAAAGCAGGCGAGAAATTGTAAGTAGGAAGACCTCTTCATTTGATTTTCAATAATTAAAAAAAATGAAGCTTAATTGATTTGGAAGTATATTGGAAGATGGTTTATAAGCCTTGTCCCAAGGATAAGTGCCTAATTTTATTGAAGAAAAAAAAACACCTTATTTGTATGATTCCTTATAGTAATCTATTTTTTTGGGTTCAAATGGTAGCTCAACAACAATTTTATCCTTGATTGTGTTCCATATCTGTGATTCAAACCCCACTTATAATCTTCAATTTTGTCTATCTTAAGGCAACATTTTAAGAAAATAGGTCTTTTGGGATTCGATTGCAGGTGGCAAACAAGGCTTCGAAGTGTATCATTCATACTGGGGTATGTAGGAAACATATGCTGGGCATTTCTCTTCTTTCCTGTGAGTCGAGGGTCTTCAATTTTGCCTCTTGCTGGGCTCACATCAGAGTCTAGCATCAAGTATCATATATGGCTCGGCCATCTTTCGATGATTCTTTTTGCCGCACATACTATCGGTTTCATCATCTACTGGGGCACGACTCACCAAATGGCTGAGGTAATTCGCTATTGAAGCAATTTTTATGAAAAGGATAGAAGTCAGTCCAATAGTGACTTGGTACCTAGAGAGGTAGGAAGTCTCTATTGAAGCATTAATTTAATCTTTATTGTGCTATAAGATGATACACGTGAGATTTCTTTATCTATTTTGCAGTTATAATCCATTGTCTCTTTGTTTTTGGAAGAGAATTATGTTAGTCCTTGTGATAGTAGACCTAGTTTACTTTATGCTTTCTTTTTAGAAGAGATTTCTTAATCTTTCTTTTTTCAATATATGATTAAATATTTATTTATTATGTTATTATAGTGCACTAATTGTATTTATTGTCACATCAGTTTGTAAACATTTTTTAGTGAAATTTGAAGTATTTTTAGCATTTTTACTTTTTTAATGTTGTTTTTGAAAGTTGACATGTCAATTTGTAAAATCTATGTCATAAAACTTGTAATATACCCAGCTTGCATCACTCTTTATAGTTTAAGTGAATTCTACAAATTTTATTACATAAAACTTAAAAATTAATATGTTATTACTCATAAAATAAAACAAATATTTTATTTATTATGTTATTGTAGTGATACCAATCACAATTCATTGTCATGTTAGTTTAAAAAAATTTGTAGTAAAATTGGTATTAAGGAAAAATGTCTCAAATATGATTATATTATTAAAAATAATTGTTATATATGTCTATATGCATTTGCGTGTATGTGTTTGTTACTCATTATGCCCACAAGGGCATGAACATGTATGTGCGGGGATAGAGTCATATATTTTCAAAATACTATATGAAAAAAATAGTAAGCCTCGGTCTTAGAGATGAGAGATGACTTAATGCTACAAGCTCAACAAAAAATTACAATAATTATACAACACTCCCAAATAAGTATATCACGTCATTAATAAAAAAAATTAATTGGTGGTTATGGTAAGTTCATGTGTGAGTTGGTATGATAATTTAAAAATAGTATAAACTTATTGTTGTGTCCTTAGTATTACACTTTTCTTTTTCCCTCCTCCTCCTTTCACCTCTTGAATTCATGTGCTTATAGATATATTTATATATTAACTTTGAAATTTTTGTTTTCTTTAATTATTATATTACTAATATATTTACTAATATATTCAGCTTTTATAAATATTTTGTGTAGTATGAATTTATTAAATTTTTTTTAATAATATGAGAATATTTACTTAATACTTGTAATAAACTGTGAAATATATCATTTTTCTAATTAAGATTTATTTGTAATTATTTAAATTCTTTTTACATATATATTTTTTCTCATTAAATGATTATTAAAATAATTATTACATCATCATGTTTTGAACTTCGATTGAATTTTGATCTAACCTTAAAACTTTGAACCTCTACTTTTTCCTATTCTTTGACTAGTTTAGCTTTAAGACTGTTATTGATATCAATTGTATAGAAAGAGTCTCTTCTACTGCATAGTAGTACAAGCCACACAAGATGCCATCTTACACGACGCATCGTCGTTGAGATCATCGCACTCATGTCGTATATATCATCCACACCCACTCTCTCGCTTGTCTTTGTCTCCCTTCTCTCTTGTGTCTTTTCATTTATTAATATTTTGTTAATACTAAATAGATGCTAATTTGGATTTTCTAAAATCCTAACTTAGTCTCTACATCTGTGGAGTAATTATTCAGTATTCCAAGAGTAATGCTACTTCTTATTCAGTATTCCAAGAGTACTATTTATATGAATGGAATGAGCACTGCTTCTCAAGAATAATTTTACATGTATGTAAAGGTTTTTTCGGCAATTCCTTTAAAACATGAGGTTTCGGCAATAACTAATGCAGATGCTTGAATGGAGAAAAGATTGGGTGCCAAATGTAGCTGGGGAGATTGCATTTGTATTTGCAATGGGAATGTGGGTGACAAGCTTTCCTCGCGTGAGGCGAAAGATGTTTGAGGTTTTCTTCTATACCCACCATCTCTATGGGTTCTATATCTTCTTCTATGTACTGCATGTTGGCGCTGCCTACTTCTGCATGATCCTTCCTGGAATATACCTCTTCTTTATTGATCGGTTCTTGAGATTCCTACAGTCCAGACGAAGGGCTAGATTAGTCTCTGCACGCATCTTACCTTGTGACGCTGTTGAACTGAACTTCTCCAAGAGCCCAGGTATAAAACAACAATAATCAGTGTGTACATTTACTACAAGTATTCCACACTTAACATGCAATTTTGCCTCTCAGGGTTGATTTATAATCCCACAAGCATATTGTTTTTAAATGTGCCTAGCATTTCCAAGCTTCAGTGGCACCCTTTTACAGTTACTTCTAATTGTAATATGGAGCCAGATAAGCTCAGCATTGTCATCAAACGCGAGGGAAGTTGGTCCCAAAAGCTTTACCAGGAACTTTCTTCTTCTATGGATTACCTTAATGTTTCTGTTGAAGGACCTTACGGTCCTACTTCCTCTCATTTTTTGAGGTTAGTTTTAACCATGAAAGACTTCCCTACTATAGTACTGCAAAGGGTCTAGCTTCTAAATTATAACATACACTAAACTGCTACAAATTTTACAGTACATAACTTTTATAAACTGACGTGATAATAAATATAATTAATAAATTTCAAAAACATAATAAATTAATGTTATTTTTTGGTTGTGATTAGTTACAAATCAATTCGTAAATATTATATTGTAAAATTCATTATTATATGTTTATGACTTTGAATTGCTTTGTCATTTAATATGATTGATATTTGTTTGGCACTAGGCATGAGTCCTTGGTGATGGTGAGTGGAGGAAGTGGCATTACTCCTTTTATCTCCATAATTCGCGAGATCATTTTCCGAAGCCAAAGTGAAGAATTAGATGTTCCGCCAGTTCTCCTAATTTGTGCATTCAAGAACTTGGCAGATCTCACCATGTTAAATCTCTTACTTCCTATCTCAGACACACACACACAGATTTCCAAAATGCAGTTGCAAATAGAAGCCTATGTGACCAGAGAGAATGAGCAGACTTTTACAGATTCCGAAAAGCACCTCCAAACCATTTGGTTCAAGTCAGATCCATTTGACTCGCCTATTTCTGCAGCTCTAGGCCTAAACAACTGGTTATGGCTTGGTGCAATAATCTCATCATCATTTGTCATGTTCCTTCTCATTTTGGGCATTTTCACTCGTTACTACATTTTCCCTATTGAACAAGAAACCTGTGAGCCTTACCATTTCACCTTGAGAGCTCTTTGGGACATATTTTTGGTTTGTACCTGCATTTTTATAGCTTCTAGTGCAATCTTTCTTTGGTGCAAGAAACAAAATGCCAAGGAATATGAGCGAATCCTAAACCTGAAAGCTCCAACACCACCAACTTCACCATGGTCTCAATTTTATGTTGCGGATAGGGAGCTTGAAAGCCTTCCTCATAAGTCCCTTGTTCAAGCCACCAAGGTGCATTTTGGTGCAAAGCCTGATCTTAAGGGTAAGTTCCACTACCACACCCAAATATGAGAGTAAATGTGCACACGGCCTTCTTTTTCTTTTTTTTTTTCTTTTTTTTTTAAGAGCAATACCATGAATATTACAAGTTTTATTACATATGCCTTATAAATTTATATGTCACCACTAACCAAAAGAGCATAATTCAATCATTTATTTATTTAGTTATTAAAGTGACACCAATCAGGTGTGTGTGTATATATATTATTATATCAGTTTGTAGGTCTTTTGTAGTAAATTGATAGTAACTTAAGCATTTTTCCATGATTCATATGTTTGGTGACATTCTTGCATTGTAGAAATTCTGCCTAGGTGCGAAGGATCAGATATTGGAGTCTTAGTTTGTGGCCCAAGGACTATGCGACATGAGGTTGCCAAAATTTGTTCGTCTGGGTTGGCAGATAATTTGCATTTCGAGTCCATCAGCTTTAATTGGTGATGTATTTGGAAGGTGATTGTGTTCGATATAGCATTGCAGACAATCTACTTTTAACGTAGGGGATGCGATGTTGGAAACTTTTAAGCCCATAGCTCAAGAAATGTTTTGACACTTGTAAATATTTGCTCACCCTGTTTGATAGATAATTGAATTATTTCAGGACTACAAGCTACACTGGAAGGGGATTCTTTGCTGGTGGTGCAGTCCCTTGCCGATGATGCACTGAGTTTTGCTGGTTTTGGTAGCTTAATTTATTAGAGATTCGATGATCTTTTTTAAGTGTTTCCATTGTTTAAACTTTTCTCACACCGGATGGGAAGGAAATAACTTAGCTCATAATCTGGTCAGACATTCTATAAATGTTCTTGATATTTTAGCGTGGATGAAAGATGTTCCACCGCAGTTTTATTGTTTTTTTAAGAATGATTTAGCCTTCCGTTTTGATTTTTAAAATCATTGACATTTTCCGCAACCAAAAAAAAAAAAACTTATATGGCAGATTATAACCGGTTGCTTAACACTTTTACTTGGACATATTTCTTATTCTTCCACCACTCATTAACAACCACATATAATAATTATGGGAAATTGTGTGAAAAATTGTGTGGTCCTAAAATTTTTGTAGATAATTAGATAATAAGGATAAATTTTGGGGCACCAACTTTTTCACAAAATTTTTGACATGTTTATATATGTATATATATATGAGTTGAGTTTAAGTTATATCAAGTATAACTCTAAGTAATATTACACCACTCAATATTTTTTAATTTGATGCGAATTTTGACAAATTAATCGTTGGATTACATTATCTTTGTATATTCTCCATGTTTGCTAAGTTTCAAGGTAATCAAAAATCAATAGTCATATCATCAATCAATTGTTTAAATTCAAGTTTTTGTAGTTTAAAACATTGTATAAGATATGAGTTTATAGATCGAATAATAAATAACATCTGATTGGTATAAAACTTGACATGCATGTTAAAAATATATAAAACATGTAATCTAACGGTGAGATTTTCAAAATATGAATTCAAAAAAAAAGTTATTAGATGGTGTAACATTGCTTAAAGTTACACCATGTGTAACTTGAACCCAACTTGATGCGCGACACAATTTACTATTTAATTATTGTAATTTATTATTTTTTGTATTTTTATGTAAAAAAACGTTATTTTAGGTTTAGGTGATTTATTTCCTTATTTTTAGGTGCATTTAATGCTTTTTAGGTCAAATTTGATTCCTCATATGGTTAGGTATCAATTATGAGTTATTTGAGAAGATATTTTCTTGTATGTCAGGTTTTATGAAGCCCTTAAATAAGCCCCTAAGTCTGTAAACGTTTTTAAGAAATTATGGAATAAAAAATCAAAAAATGTGAGGCTTTGCTCTTCTTTTGGTTCTTCAAGAACTGTGAACTTATCAGGGATTCTTCCTTGTGGCGTTCAAACTTTATATTTCTAGTTCGTGATTCAATTGTAATCATTGGGTCAAGGTCTGTTTATACCGTTGGTTCGTGATTCAATTATAATCATTGGGTCAAGGTCTGTTTATACATTTGGTTCGCGTTTCACTTATAAACGTTGGGTCAGGGTTCTATCAAAAATCTGAATTTTAGCTTTCTTGGGCAAGTATTCCAATATTTTTGTTGGGTCTCAAAGCGTGTCAATTGAGGTTCGCATCATATTCCAATATTGTTTGTTGGGTCTCAATGCGTGTCAATTGAGGTTCGCATCATTTGGTATTAGAGCATAAGTTCTAAAATCAATTTTCTATCCCTTTTATCTTTTGTTTCCTGTTATCATCAAAAAAAAAAGTGAAAAAAAAAATGGTAATTATTGAAAACATTGTGAAAGATTCAATTGAGGTCAAATATGAGGATGAGTCCACAACTCACAATCCTCAAGTCTCAGTTGATTTATTGAAGATGACTATACAATATATTGATTTTCTTGGAGTAGAAAATTTTAATTTTATTATCAACCCTTTGTTGATTGATGTTGCAAATAAATTGAAAGTAGATGAGAAGAAATTTTATGCTACACTTTATGAAGGATTCAAGTTTCAGAATCGGATCAAGTTATTAAAGCATTCGAAGTATTTGTTTATTTGGAGCGGAAGATTTCAGATTTCAAAGATGAACTCGAGGATGAGTTTGTTTCAAGAGGAGGGGTTTAATGCGCGACACAATTTACTATTTAATTATTGTAATTTATTTTTTTTGTATTTTTATATAAAAAAAACGTTATTTTAGGTTTAGGTGATTTATTTCCTTATTTTTAGGTGCATTTAATGCTTTTTAGGTCAAATTTGATTCCTCATATGGTTAGGTATCAATTAAAAGTTATTTTAGAAGATATTTTCTTATATGTCAGGTTTTATGGAGCCCTTAAATAGGCCCCTAAGTCTGTAAACATTTTTAAGAAATTATGGAATAAAAAATCAGAAAATGTGAGGCTTTGCTCTTTTTTTGGTTCTTCAAGAACTGTGAACTTATCAGGGATTCTTCCTTGTGGCATTCAAACTTTATACATCTAGCTCGTGATTCAATTGTAATCATTGGGTCAAGATCTGTTTATACCTTTGGTTCGCGTTTCACTTATAAACGTTGGGTCAGGGTTCTATCAAAAATCTAAATTTTAGCTTTCTTGGACAAGTATTCCAATATTTTTGTTGGGTCTCAAAGTGTGTCAATTGAGGTTCGCATCATATTCCAATATTGTTTGTTGGGTCTCAATGCGTGTCAATTGAGGTTCGCATCACAACTCTATATATATATATATATATATATATATATATAAAAGATCAATTTCAAAAATAAATAACTATCCATTTGAATATTAAGTTATATTTTAACATTAAAAATAAAAAAAAATAAAAACACAAAAAAGAGATCATGTTCATTATAATTTATCTAGGAAAAAGTTAACAAATACTCTAAGAGTATTAGTTTAGAAAATATTTTTAGAAACTTTTTATGAAAAAAGAAAAAAGTAATTAATTTATTTGACCGATTTTTATATTTCCCTATAAAGTGGTCTCAAAATTTTCTTAAGATGATTTATTAACAATTTCTCTAAAGATACCCGTTAACAAAACCCCGAGGAAAACACGTAAATTTCTTGTATTTTGGCTAATATAGACTCGTATAATTTAAAATTGTAATAGTTTGCAACTATATATACTATGAATATTTATACATTTGAAAACAATATCAAAGTTTGAATGTTATTATGTTAACATGATATTATCTCCATTAATGAAGGAGAATGAAATGCAATAATGTTAACATGATATTAAGTTAACATAATATATATATATATATATATATATCCTATTATCATTTTTTTTTTAACTTTTGAAAGCTAACAATAATGTTCTTTTTTTTTCTCTTCAATCAAAATTATTGCTTCTTTATTTTACTTTTTCCTATAATTTTTTTTATTTAATATAGTGAGTATAATAAACACTGAAAAATATGTTTCTTTATTCCCTTTAAATAAAATTTGACATATGATTGTTTATAATTACATCAACAAGAAAATCTTACTAAAGGAAAAGAGGAAAAAATAATAATAAAATTATATAATACGTTTAGGAGGTTTGTGTTGTAATAAGCAAAAAGTGTTTTGTACCCGTTGGTTGATTTAATCAAAATTTAATTAACCAGATTACTTAATTAATTATGTATTGAATTCAATTTCCGATTAATAACTACAGTTTAAACGCATCTCCAAATAAAGCAATCATACAAATAACACAACCATGTAGTTAAAAAAATTGTAAAACCATGTACGCATTCATACCCATATTCCTAATTATTACCCAATAAATACTTATTAACGTGATCCCATAATCTGCTTTAAGCAACTTAGACTTTTCTATATATCATAAAAAATTTTAACAAACCGCGTCTATGACTTTAGAGTGCTTTGAAAATTTCTTCTCCACCATAATGAACAAGGAAGGCTCTGTGACTTCAACCTTTGATCACCAATCAAAAATACTAGTTTTTATATTCACTTGTAGAACACTCGGTATTTGGTGAAATTGAGCAGTTTAAATTTTTAATCTTGTTAGATGCATAACAAAGCACTCTTTAATTAATCTATTTGCAATTGACTTTAGTGAGCCCTTATATAGTTTAGGAAGTAGGGGTTAATTACCAACTCATTAGTTGACTTAATGAGCTTGATTAAGAATCAAGTTTCCCATGTCTCAATCAAGCAAGCCCTAGTCGAGAGACAATCAACAGGTTGATCTTGATCGATTGAGGGACGATTGAGGGTCCGTTGAAAATACAATGAATACCCTTTCTTGAGATGAATCTTGGAGCTTGATCTTGTACTTGATATGTAACGACCCAAGGAAAAACGCTAGCCACATCTGCGCTATACCTTAAAAGGACTAGTCATAATTGAGGCTTATTGTAGTTGTTAATAAAACCCAAATCTACCCAGTAAATACCCAATATAGGACTCATCACACACCCACATACATTACACAATCAATCAAATTGGGATATCACAATCTCCCCCACTTAAATCCCTAAAGTCCTCGTTAGGGTCCACTTTGTGGGGTAGTATCTTTGAGCCCACACGGAGTTACCGGGCCAACTTTGATACCATATGTAACTACCCAAGGAAAAGTGCTAGCCACATCTGCGTTATACCTCAAAAGGACTAGTCACAATTGAGGCTCATTGTAGTTGTTAATAAAACCCAGATCTACCCAGTAAATACCCGATGTGGGACTCATCACACACCCACACACATCACACAATCAATCAAATTGGGGCATCACATGATATCTGACACTTACAACTCCAAAACAAGATATATTGACATGGATTTGCCAATACTAAACATAACAATAAGAATTATAGTCTTATTATAGTGTTTTTTTTTTTTTTTTTTTAAACGGGGCCAGGGGGGTATTTGTACCCCCCCACCCCACTCCCACTCCAACCTTCTTGACTCCACCCTTGGTTGTATGTTACTGCCAAATGTTAAAATAGGGTATTCGTATATTTTCAAGTCTTGTACCATTTTGTTACTGGAACTCTTTGTAAATTTTCATTGTAAAATGCTTAAGCTATTGTAACTATCTAATGTGATATAACTATGGTAATTCTCTTCGGTCAGACATAGGAAGTTTATCTTCTTTAAAAATAAATAAATAAATAATTCAAATTTTCAAAGTTGATAAATTAAATCGTCTTAAAAACTCCTAATAGCATGTGGGATTTTATTGTACAAACAGGATTCAAAATTACAACCACTTATTTTGATACTATGATAATTTATCATTTTTTCCAAAGTTAAGTTGTTAGAAAATGATAAATCTAATTATTTAACCATAATTCTGTGCAAAAGTGATAGGTTAGTCAACTTGAAAAATCCACAATAAGTTGTTTTTCATATAAATCTTAAAATTTAAAAATAAAAATATTTTATATAAATAATTAGTGCACCATGTATAAATAATTGATACATGAATACTACTCTCCATGCACAAAGTGCTTGGGGATCTAGGAGGAAAAGAGTTCGAGTTACGGGATTAGCAGCATATTGTAATTATCTCTCCAAAAAAAAAAAAAAATGAGACTACTACAGTGTTTGTTTTATAAATATATAAAACTAAAATTAATACAATTAAAATATGAACAATATGTGTATAGTGAATTCATAAATATTTAGTAACTTATTCAATAAAAAAATTACATTTAATTAATTTTTTCTAATTAAATGTACAATAATTTTGTATATTATTGATGGCATATATTAATAAATTTTCTTTTTTCTCTTTATTGTTTTTGTTTTAATGGTTGGCAAAACAACTAAATATATGAGCAAGAATTATATTCCAAATCCATTATTATTTTTGGATAATAATCACTATTCCAAATTGGCTGCTGGGTCTGAATTCTTTAAAAAAATAATAATAATAAAATAAAATAACTATTCCAAAAAAATTATTTTCCTATTTTTTATATAAATTTTTAATAAAATAGCCATATAAATTAATTTTATATAAATCACAATCTGTCATATATTTATTTGACTTTCCATGTAAAATAATAACCAACATTTGAAATAGAAAGAAAAAAAAAATCAATAACATTGCATACCATGATTGGTGGAGTATAAAATAAGACACAAAAAAGTGAGACAAATAATTTGTATTCAAAATGAATAATAATTTTCAATTATGAGCTTTAACGCACTTTTCCAAAGAAGCAAATACACATGTTAATGATTCATTAGATTACACACACAAATTCATTATGGTTACGTGTGCTTTTATGAATATGTAAAATTTGACTTTATTTTTCAAAAATTTATTAAGAAATCATTTAATACCGAATTAAATGCACTTAACCCCTGCGCTTAGGACATTTGTCAACAAAAGCCATGTAATTATTAATAATTAGTATACCAAGATAATTAATATATTTAAATCCCATTAAAACATGACAATTAATTAGTAATATGATTCTCAAAATAATAATAATAATTAGTAATACTTTAACATTAGTGCAAAATTTGATGAGGTGTAACGTTATGCTCTCCCACGTAAAGTTTCTTTATATTGATATATTGATTTTACATTCTTGCTATATAAGGTATGGAAGAAACTCTCCCAAGAGGGCCAAGACCAACGAGTACTCTTGTTCCCAAAAAAAAAAAAGTACTATTGTGGCTCTTGGCACATATAGTGAGGGAGAAATGGATTCGGCAGAGATGAAAGCAACTGCTTCAAGTGAAGGAATGAAGGCCGTTCAATCAGCCATAAGCTTGTTTGTGATGATGATTTGTATTGGTTACACCATGGTTTGGATCATGATGCCCACAAACACATTTTATTTGAAATGGTTGCCTGCTATCCATTCAAAAACAGATTCAACATATTTCGGAACACAAGGTTTGTACTCATAATAAAAATTTAATCCTCTTTTATATCATTTGGTGGAAGTTTGTAAAGTTCATTCCTAAATTGAAAGCCAAGACAATATTAGTATTGAGCTGATGTTGGTGGTTCAAATTTGTTACAAAAACAATCTAGGTGTAAAGATATTTTATTATTTAAACCAAATGGTTATTGATAAATTATCATTTGGCCTAAAAGTTTGAACTTTAGAGACAAGGTTTGAAATTCAAGACCACTTTTTTTCCATGCTATGAGATGATGAATTTAATTATTTAATTATTATCTACAAAAATATAACTCTCTAACTACTACACAAGGTCGATCGGTAAATTAATTAGTTATGTTCTTAACTGGCCAAAGGGAGCACTTTTTTTTCATTTTCTCAAGTTGTAACCAAGTTAAGTTTTTCAGTCTCATATTTTTCCCTTTTCATTTTATAGGTGCAAATATGCTTATTTTCACATTCCCCATCCTATTGATAGCCACTTTGGCCTGCCTATACCTTCATTTGAGAAAGAAAAATGTTGATAACAACAATCAAAGGTACGGAAGTTTATTTATATATGTTTATATTGTCAAAAGATAATAAGAAAATGACTTCACCAAACAAAGAAATTAACGATCTTTTGTTTATAGCACGGTGGACAATTCTTGTTTGGCATCATGGAGAAGACCAGTGCTAGTGAAAGGCCCTCTTGGAATTGTTTCTTGGATTGAGCTATGCTTTTTGACCATGTTTATTGCACTCTTGATTTGGTCGGTCTTTTCTTACTTACATGGTATGTTTGCCTATATCAACCAAGAGGCAGCACAAAAGAGAGAGCATGTGTAAGAGATCCTCTTCAAAGTTTACCATTTTTATCATGGATGCTAAGTGATATCATACCAAAAACTAAAAAGCTAAACTCATTTCTTAAGCATCTTTAACAATTTAAAAGGTTTTAAGTAATAACCTAGTAATAATATCTTGTGTGTTACTGTTAGTACCATATATGGTTCAAAACTTTCCTCTCCCTCCCCCACTATTTACCTAAAACAAAATTGTTCCATTCATTAGGTATAGCACCATAAGTTTCCCAATTAAATTTAATCATGTGGCCATAGAAACTACTCCTATACACAAGGAAATGCATTGGCCACTAAGCCAAGAAACCACATGGTTATGCCCCATTGACCAAAAGTGCATTGGTTGGATTTAATTAGAGATCTCAAATACAGAACTGTGAGTATCTAATTAGTTTTTTTCTCCTTTTCTTCCTGTACTATTTGTGAACTAAGGATAAGGCAAAGAAAGTGATAATCCCAAAGTGATTAAAGGTAGCAATTTTGGCAGGTGGGAAGCAAAGTTAGAAAGTTCAGCGCTAATGCTAGGCCTTGTTGGGAATATCTGTTTAGCCTTTCTCTTCTTTCCTATATCTAGAGGATCTTCGGTTTTACAAATCATTGGCCTCACGTCTGAGGCAAGCGTCAAGTATCATATCTGGCTAGGCCATATCGTAATGACCCTATTTACTGCTCATGGCCTAGGTTACATTCTCTTCTGGGCTAAGACACGTCAAATTTCACAGGTGAATTATGGTATTCTTTATAAGTTTTTATTATTGAGACTATGGAATTGTGAACTCTTGAACGTGCAAGCATAAATGGTGCCTTACAAAAGTTCGTGCCTTTCTTGGGGCCTAAGCAGTGGCATGATTCATTTGATCAAATTTTCACTTCATCTTAAGCTAAATATGATATAACTTGGAAACAAAATTCACAACTACCGATGTGACAAGTTGTTATTAGTAAGTAGAAAGAATGATGTTAGTATAGACTTAGATGAAAATGAGTAAAAACTTACCAATTCAATTATTGTGAAAAATATTGTAAAAATTATTGTGTTTGTAGCATCATTCAGTAAATCAACACATAACTCTCTGGAAGGCACAAAAATTAATGTTGCTTTAAAATAAGTCATATATTCTATATACTATATAACTGATTGTGCTTGACTATATAGATGCTAAAATGGAACAAGATTGGTATTTCAAATGTGGCTGGAGAAGTAGCTTTGCTGTCAGGATTAGTCATGTGGGCAACAACCTTCACACCCCTAAGGCGAAAGATTTTCGAGATCTTCTTCTATACTCATCATCTCTACATTATCTTTGTTGTCTTCTTTCTGCTTCATGTGGAATTCTCCTATTCTTGCATCATGCTACCGGGGTTATACCTCTTCTTAATTGATAGGTACTTGAGATTCTTACAATCCCAACAAAGGGTTTGCTTCGTTTCAGCCCGAGTTTTACCATGTCAAGTAGTTGAGTTGAATTTCTCCAAGAGCCCAGGTGAAAATTTTCATTTTTGCAGTCATAACTGATTTAATCTTATGCTCTCCTGTTTTCTTTTCTTTTCTTTTCTTTTTTTGGTCCAGCTTCAATTTAATCTCTAACAAAGTAGTTGGACTAGTATCATGGATAGGAATTGTAATGGGACCTAAACTGCTTATTATATATAGAAGAAACATTAAGATATGCAATTTTCTTGCCAGAGTTGAGCTATACTCCAACAAGCACTATGTTCATAAATGTGCCTAGCATTTCCAAGCTGCAATGGCACCCTTTTACCATCACCTCCAGCAGTAATATGGATCTTGACCACCTAAGCGTCGTAATCAAATGTAACGGAAGTTGGTCACAGAAATTATATCAGAAGTTGTCGTCCCCTTCACCTATGGACCGTATTGAGGTCTCCATTGAAGGACCCTATGGACCTCTTTCAACTCAATTTCTAAGGTGTTTGCATACATTTAAAGCTGTTCCCATATTTGGTTTGAAACATGTTTTATCTAAAAGACAGTTTCCATATAGTATTTAAAGCTGTGAAAATGAGACTGATGTACAATTGCTAAGACATTTTCCCTAAAGGTTCAGAACTCACTATAATGTGTTATGTGTTCGTTCAATAATTATCTCATTCATCTGATACATGCATCATCTCTCTCACAATATGTAGATCACACACAATATGGGACTCGCATGTTTACAAAAGAGATGATGCATATGCTAAATGTGGTGCAGGCATGACATGCTAGTAATGGTGAGCGGAGGAAGCGGCATTACTCCCTTCATCTCAGTCATTCGTGAGCTCCTCTTTAGGTCCAACACAACAGGTGGCAAGACCCCACGGGTTCTTCTTATATGTGCTTTCAAGAAGTCTTCGGATCTTACCATGCTAGACCTCCTCCTCCCACTTTCAGACACCAACCTTGACAGTTCTCGCTTGCAATTACAAATTGAAGCCTATGTAACAGGAGAGAAAGAACATACAACACACAACCAAAAGCTCCTTCAAACCATTTGGTTCAAACCCAATTCGTTGGATGCACCAATTTCTGCAGTTTTAGGCACAAATAACTGGCTCTGGCTTGGCGCAATAATTTCTACTTCTTTTATCATTTTCCTCCTACTCATCGGCATTCTCACACGTTATTATATATACCCAATTGACCGTAACTCTGAAAAGATATTCTCTTACACTTTGAGGTCTGCTTTAAACATGTTATTCATATGTGTGTCAATAGTTGTGACAGCCACTGCAGCTTTTCTTTGCAACAAAAAACAGAATGATAAAGAACGGAAGCAAATTCAGAACGTGGATATGCCAACACCAATGACCTCGCCAGGCTCATGGTTTCACAATGTCGATAAAGAATTGGACATCCTTTCCAGTCAGTCTTTTGTCCAAACCACAAAGATCCACCTTGGTGAAAGGCCAAATCTGAAAAGTAAGCTATTTATCTTCAACAATGATCTTGAACATCATAAAAATCCTCACATACATAGCACTCCTCAAATGGATAGTTTTTATCCAAACTTTTGATGGAATTAAGTCACTTTCAAGCCATATTCTGGCATCGTTGCACACTTGTGCACCTGGTTACCAACTTCCTATTTGCCTACAGCATCCTGAACAAATCATTAAATCCAATTCTGAAGAATTTGAGAACCAAATAATGTATCACAGTATCTGATATCTGTGCATTTCCAATTCTTGCAGAAATGCTAATGGGGTGTGAAGGATCAAGCATTGGAGTTCTTGCTAGTGGCCCAAAAAGATTAAGACATGATGTCGCAGCAATCTGTTCATCTGGTTTGGAAAATAACCTACACTTCAACTCTATTAGCTTTAGCTG
The DNA here is from genome assembly GCA_023055345.1 of Quercus wislizeni. Classification (NCBI taxonomy): domain Eukaryota; kingdom Viridiplantae; phylum Streptophyta; class Magnoliopsida; order Fagales; family Fagaceae; genus Quercus; species Quercus wislizeni. The sequence continues at coordinate 4,703,917 of JALGQJ010000015.1, read as the reverse complement.
GTGAGCTTAAGAAAAGCTATCATGGATTCAAACAAGCCACACTTGGAAAATGTTAGGCCTATAGAATATTTAGAACTTCTACTTATCAAAAAAAAAAAAGAATATTTAGAACTTCTTCGGTTATAACCTACTAAAAGTAGTACCATGGATTATCGTTTCTTTTTTAAGATTTGTAATAACCTAAACGGTCTTTTGCATACAATGTTAGAACGATTGAAAGATCAAAGAAAAGCTTTCAGTAACAAGTAGTACAAATTCATCCAAAGCAACTTGTAGAGTGAAAATCAATCAAACTGATTCCATTGCAAAGAAGCAAAACAAAAATATATGTTATATGCTGAGAACATAACAAGTGCAAAAATGATTACATTAGAACTGCTAATAGTCATATACTTTTCTCCTCTAGATACTCCACACCCTCCAAAGTCAACTCAACCATCTCCACTAGATTCAAGAAAAATTGCAAACTGAAAATAACAATCGATAATGTACATCACTTTGGAATCTAATCCAAATTATACAGTTGCAAGAAAGAGTTCTTGACAAGATTGACAACTGGTGCCAAAACAATGATTTTCTAGTTCAAAGAGAGGAATTCTTGGAGCCTTAATATGATTTTGCAAAAATGGCCACTTCCTCTGCAGGATTACCAGTCATCAAGCACGTTTTATTTCCTTGAGGCTGTTCAAAGGGAAAGCATCTAAGGGTTGCCCCTGTCTCTTCTTTCACTTTTAACTCATCTTCGTCACTGTAAATTGATTGTAGCTTGATATTAAAATGAGTGATGCTACAATCACTAGAAATTTTACTACATAAACCTTACAAACTCATGTTTCAACTTTAAATACAAAGCAAAAGGGAAATTTAATATTTTTATTATTATGTTGTTGATGTGGCCCCGATCACATTTATTGTCACATTAGTTTTTAAGTCTTTTATGGTAAAAGTGATAATAGCTTTAGTATTTTCCTATTGAAATTACAATGTCATAGATCTAAGTTGAATGTTTCAACATACTTCACATACATGTCCTCTAAAGATTTAAAATAATTAAATATAACATACCTAGCTGACCAAGGACCCCTCGCCCATTTGCCCTGGGAGATTGCCACTTTAAGTTCATCATATGAGCTCACATCAACAATATTGCTGCGGAAGATATCATCCTTGTCAGTGGGTGCATATGTCCATGTAATGTGTGTCAAATCACATGAAAGTAAACTATAAAGGAAGCAAATGCTATCTGGGAATATGCAAGATCCAAGCTATTCATAGTTGTGGGCATTATTATGTTTAAGTCCAGAAAGCACTTACCAGGCTACCAGAAATAGTCTTCTGAAGCCTTCCCATAGGTATAACATGGATTTATCATAGCCAAATTTTGATAATTTAATAATTACAATCGGAGAGGGGGGATTTGAACCCTAAACATTTCCATTGGAAATACCAGGAGATGCCAATTGAGCTAGAAGGCTCTTGGCACGTATCATATCCATGTTATAACCATGTAACCACATAAACTTGTATTAAGTTAAAATCCAGCAGAAATTCAAGTTCTTTATTATGATGCTTAAAGCCATTTGAAAGAACATAAAATCTATTTATTTAAGCTTTTTAATTAGCAAACATAGATATACTTTATAAGTCAATTATAGTGACGTATTTTCTGGAAGTGAAGATTATGTAATCAGGTTTCTAACACACCTATCCCTCACATACTTTTGGGCATAGGTACAAAACCCACAAATTTGCTGAAAGTAAGAACCGACTTATCAACTCGTTGAACAATGTGGTATGCAGACTGTCCATGCTCTATATTTTCATATTATAATTTTTTTTTGTAATAAATGCCATATCAAGAGTATGCACCTGTCTCGAAATGAAGTTGCTTGTTCCAGAAGAGCTGACTGGATCTCGTCCAATTTGTCTTTTACATAACCTTCTAAACTTGAAGGTTCCATAGATATTCCAAACACTTTCCCTTGCTTTCCAGGAATATCTCTCCTAGATATGACCACGCTTCCACTGGAAACATCACGAGGACCAATCTCAATCCTCAGAGGGACTCCCTATAAAAATCAGGATCTTATTGAGGTACTTGATGGTACTACAATATCTTCAGGCAAACTCTTTTTCTTATTTTCTCTCATGTAAAAAGAAAAAAATAGGTCTAGTTCATGTTAGCAAGAATCAAGATCCAACTATATTATGCAAGCCATACAATGATGTAAGCATGAAAAGCAACAATGAATATTCGGTGAAAATGTATAAAGGCACCTAAAATACTAAAAGCAACAATCAAGACCCAGTATATGAATGACAACAGGTCCATATGGGATCATATCACAGATTGAATACTATGATGAAGTCCAAAACTATGTCCAAGTCTGTAGAAATTTGTGACAGGTATCAAAGGCCCATTCCATCAACTTCCACGTGAAACATGAATATGAACAGAAGAAATAGTAAACAGCTGATGGTTTTTTCAACTTACGCTGAGAGCTTGCTACATAACAAATTCATATTATTAAATCCTAGGGAAGAAGCAGCAAGCCAGCAACCAAAGAGTGGCATTTATGTTTGATGCCTAAGAATAAGGACAAACCTTCATCTCCCAGAAATTGAATTTCCATCCTGGGGTTCTTTGGTCTGTGTCATCAAGTTTAACTTTTACCCCTGCAGTTTGCAGAACTTCTTTTACAGATGATGCAGCATCTAGAACTCCCACCTTGTCATCATCCTTCTTCCAAATAGGTATGATTACCACCTGGAAGCATGCAATGCACATTTTAAAAGATAAATTGTAAGAACAAGAATGAACAGAAATTTTTTTTAAAAAATGTGAATTTAACTATGCATCCATTATTCTGAGAAACAAGAACACTAAACCACATAGTTAAGTAGGTTGGCAGCAGGCGTAAAATTTACTCTTTTCATGAATGTGGTTGAGATGGAAACAAACAACCTATATCCTGTAATAACAGGATTCTAGCAGTAAAGACAGTTAAATTTTAAAAACAAACAACCTCTGGAAGAGGGGGTTTGTTATAGAGGATTGGTTCAGTTTATGTAGATCTGACGGGGAATCTGTTAGTCATTTTCTGCTGCATTGTTCTCTTGTTTCCAATTTGTGAGCGTTCATATTTTGTCTAGTTGGGATTGATTGGATTATGCCAAATTCTGTTGCTGCCATGCTGGAATCTTGGGATGGAGTAAGGGGAGTTCAAAGATTTGTAAAAGTTTGGAGGGCAGCTCCAGCTTGTCTTTTGTGCTGTATTCGGAGGGAAACAAATTGAGCATGTTTGAGGTAAAGGAGCAATCTCTGCCAAATCTCAAGTTACTCTTTCTGAAAACTCTATTCAAATGGGTATCACCGTCTTTAACCTTTCTACATACTCTTTAGTGGAGTTCCTAGATTCTATATGCCTATGTTGTTGATACAAAGTCTTTGATCTTTTCATTCTTTTTTTCCTTTCTGCATTTTTCACCAATAGTATACTACCTGTATACATTTTTAAAAAAATTTAATGAAGTTCAATTACTTTATCCAAAGAAAAAGGGCAGTAAAGACAGTTATTAACTAAGATAGTAGATCTTTTTGTTTCTGTCAGAATTAATCCAACTCAAACGACTCATAAATAAAACTATATTTATTATTAAGTTAAATCTAACAGAATTACATCTGGTAATATTTCATTGTAATAATTTTTTATGCTATTTTATCAAACACAAGCTTTCTAGTCTTATATCACAAGAACTACATTGAGTCTCATCCCTACACTTTAGGAATTCAACCATTTAAAATAAATCTCAATAAATGCAATATAATATTTATGAAAATACCAAAAGGCATCGCAATCTACCTGTATGGGTGCAACCCTTGGGGGAAGCATTAGACCTGCATCATCTCCATGGGTCATGATAATACCACCAACAAAACGGGTACTAATTGCCCATGATGTTTGCCATACATGTTGCCTTTGTCCATTTTCATCTGTGAACTACAGAAGCACATTTTGAACAGTTTCATTTCAGTTGACAGATCATAAAAATAGTTAAGAAAGAAAATCAGTAATTAATGAATTTTTAGGAAGAACAATGTAAATTGAATTCTCTGAAACAAACACGGCAATAGTGAATAATAAAAACAGATCATCTACCTCATATATTTTAGAATGAAAACAGTTTAGTGAGGGCGAACCATGCACAACTTACTATGACACTTGCACTAGGCAACGGCTTATAATCAGAATGTAATTCATCAATACGTTAAGTTATATACTTATATTGCAACTCAAACAAAATAATAAAAAGTGATGAAAACAGTGACAAGAGAGAAGCCAAAATAATCTTGAAAATGCATCCCTATAACATGAATATTGAATTTTTACACACTCAGATTTTTTTTTTTTTTTTTTTTTTTAACTTGGTAAAGAAAAATTGTTCCAAATAAGTTCATTGTAATAGACAAAAAATGTTGACTAATTTCTGCAGTAAAGAAGTGTATTAATTAAAAACAAGACTCTTCAAACACACCTACATGCAAGCCAAGCCTCCCTTGAGATTAAATCAAGGGTTGAAGAATTATGGATGAAAAGAGAAGTAGGGGTAGAGGGAGGAACATGAAAATAAGAGACAAAAGTGGGAAAGTGCATTGTATAGATACACTCACACATAAGTCTGATAGGATAGCCCCATCAACATTGATGAGGCCACACCCATTCTCATATACATTGGTGAGACCACTTGCAGATTAAAACCTTTGAAATACATAAGTTTTCTAAATTTGGTTCAAAATACTGGGCCAAATGGCTTCATTTTCACTTGAATTTGAATAATAAAACGCATATAGAGATAATAATAAAATACCAATTTTTAATAGAAGAAAATAAAAATTATTATTTTTTATTGTATTATTCTTGCATTCAATATCTCAAAACCATAATAAATTTTCATAAGTATAGGTGAAGAAGCCCCATCAAGATTGATAGGGTATCAAAAAATCATAGTTTACACACACACACACACACACACATATGTGTGTGTGTGTGTGTGTGTGAGCGCATGCACATGCACGTGCATGCACGCACATAAACTAGACAAGAGAAAGAGAGAGAGAGAGAGAGAGAGAGCATCTTTTAACAGAAATTTGAAGAAAAAATATATGTTATTTGTAGAATAAAGGCTACAGGGGTTATTCGATGGTGAAGAAAAGTACTGCAAGCAGGTGGAGAGAGTAGAGGAAAAAGTCAAGAGTCGGTTATAATAGTATAGAACTTTTTTTAAATTATTAAACTACCATAACAACCTTACAAGAATTAAGTTTTTTATCTAAAAGGTTAGTTGTTACTTGTTAAACAAGGTGATTTTAGGGATTTTACAAGAAAATGGCATACTGAAAACTACCTCACAGTTGACTTCATTAGTAGCATAGATTAAAAAAAGAAGCACAATCAACTAGATTCTTAGAATGCTACAGTGTACATTTACATTTGAAAATTACTCATTAAGAATTACAGTAGTGTCAACCACCTGGGTTTCAAAAGCACGAGAGAAGTTCTGCCCAAGATTATGGCTGGTTCCAGCCTGTAATGCCTTCCGATCACCCATCATGGCTTCAATTGTATAGGTCATAGAAGCACCAGCAAATGTTTCTACTCTAGATTTTCGACCTGCAATAACAGGTATTGCAGCTTGCTCATAAGCAAATTTTGTATAGACATTAATCATCTGCATAGCCTGCAGTTAAGAAGCACCAAGCATTAAACGAAAACTATACTTTGATACAGCTATCAAAGAGTAGTCATTATAGAAAGAAGATGCAAACCTCTTTCTCTGCCTCTTCTGGAGTGGCATGAGCAGTATGTCCCTCCTGCCAAAGAAATTCAAGAGTCCTCACAAAGGGTTTTGTGCGATGCTCCCATCTTGTGACATTCACCCACTGAACCAAATAAATTGTACCAAATAAGAAACAATAGTATGTAATCCTCCCCCGCCCCCCGCATTTCAATGTAACTGGAGGCACTTCAAATGACATAGCTCTACCTGGTTAACCATGAGTGGAAGATCACGGTAACTATGAATCCATTGAGTGAACATGTGATTAACCATGGTTTCACTTGTAGGTCGAACCTGCCAGAGCCTCAGGAAGTGCAACAATCAAAGCCAAACCTTAGGTCATAGTTTTTCAAGAACTTAAGAAGGCACATGCCTCAGTTAGCTTATGATTAAAATCATCATAGGAAACAGTCATATATGTCAAGAAAATATAGGCCAAATGCCAGGCAGTTGAAGAGTGTATGTACCACAAGTTTTTCTTCAAGTTCCTTTCCTCCTCCAATTGTCACAAGAGCTAATTCTGGACTGAAGCCCTCAACATGGCTAGCCTCTTTCTCTATAAATGAGTATGGTATAAACTGCAATAGAAAATGAGGATACAATTATCAAACAATTGAGGTTTTTGAGTATACATCATATTTATCAGGGTCTTACATAGAAAGAATTCACTGACATCATTCAAAGAACTGTCAATTTCGAACAGTCAATTGCACAGGTATAGCCCCTTCCAATCGAATTTACCCATCTGCAACTATGAGGCGTCAATAACCTCATTCAAGTTACAAGACAATAAAGGGAACCTCATTAAGGTCATTTCATCCCCAGAATCACTACCTACACTAAAAAAAACGCTTGTAACTTGATAGCCCTTTTGCAAAAAAGAACTCAACACTGAATCACAGATAGCTCATTTTGCAAGACAACAGAGTGCAAAATCAAGGTGCATCTATGCCCCCTCAATGGAATATTTCGAAAGCAAAAACCATGAACTTTCTGATCAAATTGGTTAACTGAATTAAACTAAAAAACAGGATTTATATATTCATGTGCTTATCTTGAACAAATATATGAAGCTAAATATAAGAAAGTGAACACAATCAAGTAAATGTTGTTCTTTCAATTCTCTTTTAGGTTTCAAAGCTAACAATAATATATTAGAGCCACAACACACCTGTGGAAAATACATGTTACTGTGACCTGTCTCCTTGAACCTAACATTCAGATATTCCTGCAAAAACAAAACCCCCAAAAAAATTTCACTGTGAATCCAAAAATCAAAAGAAATAGTTTTCCTTGCTTTTTTTTTTTCTCGAGAAATGAAATTACATTGGAAAATAGAATTAACCTGAATCGCTTCCCAAATGGCATAACCGTAGGGGCGAATAACCATGGTGCCACGCACAGGACCATAGTCAGCGAGCTCAGCGTTGGCAATGACATCCAGGTACCAAGCGTTGAAGTCCTGAGACCGAGGCGTGATGACTCGGTCTCTGTCCTGGTTGACTCGGCTCTTAGCGTTGCTATCGACTCGTTGTTCCTCGCTCGCCGTCTCCGCAGCCGCAGTTCCCTGAGCCGACGAGAATCGAGCAGCTAACGGCAGCGGCGGCAGCAGCTGCTGAGACTGAAACCGGTGGCTCCGACTCCGCCGTAGAAACGCCGGAGATCGAAGCCGGAGAGAATTGGCGGCAGTGGTGGTGGTGATGGGAGAGAAGAGAGAAGCGAGAGATGGGAGTCTCAGAGACACCACCATTTTTACTGCGTTGAGTGTGCAAGCGAAGAAGAGTGAGGGAGATGAGGTTTTGATACCGTTTATCTGTTATCAGACAGTTTTGGTTTTGATAGGCCCAATTTTGTTTTTGAGTTGGGGCCCATCATGTTATGGAAGAAATGAAGCCCACAGCTAGTTTCTTCCAACAGACCATTCCCAATCCAAACTGAAATTTCAAGTGCAAACTTCCATCAAAACAAACACAAAATGTCTATGAGAGTGTTTGGTACATCCATTCAAATACATATTTTCAGTTTTTAAATAATATTACATATATTTCTATATATTTTTTCATTCGCACGTATTTCAACACATGTTTTCAAACAACAAAACACATTATTTCAATCATATGTACCAAACACTCCCTAATGTCACCAAAGTTCAACATGCAACAAATCCACTTAAATTTCAACCAAACAACAAAACACATGTTTTCAATCATATGTACCAAACACTCCCTAATGTCACCAAAGTTCAACATGCAACAAATCCACTTAAATTTCAACCAAAAGAGAATTGGAAGAACAAAAACTACTTGAATGTTCACTTTGAAAGTATATTATATTTCTGCTTCATACATTCTTTACAAAATAGGATTTTTATTTTTTTAAGTTTTGGTGTTTACACTATTTTTTAGATGTGTTGAAAAAAAAAAAAAATCAACCGAACAAGTTTTTTATAAGTGGGACTCACCAAATTCTGTTTTTAAAACATGAAATCGATGTGATTTTTATCCACATTATCCTCAAGAGTTCATTTTGATTTTTATCTACATTATCCTCAGAATTCATTGGCTTTGGAATACAATCCTTTCAATTCTAATTCACAGTTATTTTATTTATTAGTGTATATATATGGTACCACATCATTAGATATGATTCAAAGTTAAACATGCCCGCTGCTGCTGGACGGTCTCTCTCAAAAATCCCCAGAGATATCTAACATCAACATTTGAGGTCCATGCTATTATGCTTGCCCTCAAGTTTCAAAAACATGTTAATACATTCTTGAACTAAAGCAAAAGATAGTTCTACAATCTCTGAGTTAATCTGAATTGCCAACACAAAGGTAAACAATTAGAAGGCAAAAACATTCACACATTCACCAAGTATGCTTCAATTTAAAATCATTCACACATTCACCAACCAGCAATGAAATTCTGAACAAGGCAACATTCTATTACTTAACAAGCAGCTAAAACAAATTTCTGAACAAGGCAACAAAGAAGAAAACATTCTTTCTTGGAGCTACAACCAGCAATGAAATTCTGAACAAGGCAACATTCTATTACTTAACAATCCACAGCTAATACGAGTCTAGAATATAAAAGTCTGCATTTCAATCCATCCAAGAGAGAGAGGAAGGGAGAGAATTGTCATCACATTCTTGCCACAGATTGCATACAAGAGAACAAACATTTACACGAGAAATCAGTTCTTCGTCACTTCTGGAGTCTCCATCAACTTAAAATTGATTAAGTCACAGTCCTTCCAGGGTGTGAAATGATTCAGTGATCTTGGGGTTTTGAAAGGAGGTGGAGAGGCAGGCATGCCTGACAGCTCATGCTTCCAAGAAGACCCATCATCTTCAATCAGCAGCTCAGCCATCTCTTCCAATTCGAAGTACTTCAAGGGGCTTTCAGGCTGAACCAATAAAGGAGAGTAATTATTAAAGGCTCCTTGAAGAAAAAAAAAAGGGTTAAGACAACAAACCAAAAATATTAAAAAAAAAAAAAAAATTTGTCTAAGAGAAAAATGCCAACAAACCTTCAATTTACTCCACACTGGTGGTGCAGCACATGGAGATGCTAAGCTCTTGGAAAGATCTTAACAGAAAACAATAAATCAATCAACAAACAAATTTCTAGGCAAAATTGCAAAGTTTAAGATATATTCATGTTAACAAAGTTTGATTACCATTATCTAGTCCAACTGTCGTCAGAAATTCATCAATGTCCATAGCCTTAGTCTGTGCTTTGATGCATTCTTGATGATTGTGCAAAAATTGTTCCTCAGCAATAGGATGAAGTGCTTCCTGTGCCGCCACACTAAACTTCTGGTTAAGATTCTTCTTTGATGCCCCATGCAGATGTGGCTTGCTAGAGTTTGAAATGTCAGAAAGCGCTTTCCTGGTACCAGTCTTCACCTTGTCTGAGGCTTTAGAGAAGCTTTTCTTTTTGCTTGTATCATTTCTTATTTGTGAGGCACCAGATTCTTCACCAATGAAAGCGAGATTCTTGGAAGTTTGCTTTTTTGGTGCATGATTTAGATCAGGCTTCCCTGAGTTTGACAAATCACCAAGTGGTCTCCTTCCACCAAGACCTCCTTTCCCTTTCGGGACGTTAGGCTTACTCCCAACAGAAGAACCTGCAATTGATATCATAAGGTTAGACCAAAATAGCCCAAGAGATTAGTGGAGAGAAATGAGTAATTTAAAGCATTGTACAAAAAACTTTGATAATGTACCATTGTGGGGAATAAGAAAATTCTGATCTTGAATCAGACGACCAGAATGCATTGCCATTCTCGATTTTTCAGGCAAAATTCAAATCAACAGCCTGCAAAGCTTAGCAACCTATGAATGAGTAACCAAGCATATGAAATAGAGAACAAGTAGTAGATTTAACAGATTTTATTGTAATACAAACAGAGTAAAACCCAGGAAACAAAAATGAACGATCAAATAGCATCCAAAGCCTCTACTAGTGGCATCCTAAGACTCCATCTTGTAAGATGTTCATCTAATATTTGATTAGATGTAAAGAAAATGCTATTCATCAAAATGAATTATCTCCCCATTCATCAAAAAGAAAAACAAGTCCCATCTCCTACATCACCAAGAACAAGAACCCTCTATCACGACACTGCGAAAACCAGAAAGAAATTTTAAAAAATAACAACATTGTGATTACAGTAATTGTCTATTCAGTTGGATTAAACTATTCCCTCTTTCTTTTCTTTTTTAATTTTCTTGGGTATAAGGGGAGTGCCCTAAATAAAGAAAGAATCAAAGGCTTCAAATTCATAATTATATTTCTTTTCTTCTTCAATTTTTCTTGGCAACCAAACAGAGCATGGTTATAATTTCTTGCTTTCTCCAATATTCAATTTCAGAAAAATGAAAGAATAAAAATATTCCGAAGAAGAAAATACACGAAACTCTAATAATCATAACACACAAAAGAAAGCCTCTTTTCTCAAATAATAGAAAGATAAATCTTCTAATTTTCATGCGTAAGCCCTAAGATCCTTTAGAAAATCAAAAACCCTAATAGGAAATTCCCAAAAACACTTTTCCCTTTTGTTTGGTTGTTGAGAAAATAGCACTTCGGTCTCTGATTTGATTCTTATCTAGACTTGATCGACTGGAAACATTCAAGTTCTTGAACCCTAAGTAATGAAACCCTATATTAAATATTTAATTTCTTTAACTAACTCAAATTTCTCGGCAACCAAACACCTTTACCTTCTACTTTTTATTTGACATTCTTTAAAATTTTATCTACTTTTCAATCAGATCAGAAAATAAAAAATAAAAAATAAAAAAACTAAGAAGGAGAACTCACAGATGGGTTTCAAGGAGGCGATCTTCTCAGGACTTTCTCGTCGATTTTCTTGCTTTTTCTCTGCGAATTCTCTGTTTCTTCTTGTAGGCAAATTTTGAAAATGGGTCTTTCAATTAGGTTGGTGCTATATATATTGACTCATTGAGGACTCCTTGGGTTCTAACGGTAACATTTTGCGCTTTTACATTATTGCCCCTCACTGAGATAGTTACCGATATAAGGTAGGTACCACCAATACCATTCCGAATTTTTAAATTTTTTTGCCATCCGAATATATGAAAATTCCTAGTGGTTTTCTTTTTTATCAAATTAATTTTACCGTGGCCAAAATACCACCTACATTTTTATACTTTTTGATAGGATACTGAATTTGTGCCGTCTCCAGTTCGTCCATAAGGGTCGTCCATGACCAAAAGTAGACAGTGACAGGAATCATTGACAAAAGACAGTTTCCTAAGACTAAGAATAAAGTATACAGTTGACGAGGTCCTCCTTGGACGATCATTAGGTCGTCCGTGGAACTTGTCTATAGACCACAGTGAAGCCATCCATGGACTTCGTCCATGGACAATAACGAGGAGTGGACGATTCAATCGTCCATACAACGGACGGACAAACAGACCACTTGGGAAAACCCGACATGATAGAGCGGTTAATAAATCCATGACTGTCGCCCAAAGTTCTTGGAGCAGTTGATCTCCATCAGCAGTTTCCAGCCGTTGAGGAAGTTATCTCCGAACTCCCTGGCTTCCGTGAATCTTGGGGAAGTTACCAAGAAAATAACTACCCCAAGATCCCTATATAAAGGACCGGTCAGAACCAAATGGAGGTAAGAAATCTCAAAAACACAAAATTCCAAAACATTCGAAACTCCATACTAACTTTCTCATCGGAGGGGGTTTGGCCGGTCATCTCCGGTCGCCTCTTTGACTGCGTTTTCTTCTTTGCAGGCCTTCCACCACCGTCGGTAGTCTCACCGAAGCCAGATTATCCAACCCACTGATTCGAAGCGATATCACTTTTAATCCACACTTTTATTAGTTCAAATTTTTGCATTCTTCTAGTTCCAATTTTTTTCATACATTTCCATAAGTACATATTCCTTTTCTTCTTCTTTTTTAAAGGTTGTACAAATTCTTATTTACTGGCTTTATTCAATTTTGCTTTTTATAACAAAATTCAGTCATTTTTTTTTTAAATTGAACTCAATTAAACAGCCTGTTGTTTATATTTCATCCCATGTATTCGTAATATATAAATACATGATGAATATAACAAAATAACAAGTCTAAATTTTAGAATTAAATGAGAAATTAACTGTTTTATAGATCAAATTAGAATTTCAACACTTTTGATTAAGTTCTGTACTTTAGGAATTAAATGAGAAATGAATTTTTTTTTTTTAGTTGATTAAAGAACAGATCAAAAGTGTATTGGTTGAGGGAAGAAATTAACAAAATCAAATGTATAAGAACAAAATTGAAATTATTCTATGCTCCAAAAAAAAATTTTGAAATTATTCTAGTAATTTAAATTCTAAAGGACAAACAATTTAGTTGGGCCTCTTTTTATTTATAAATAGCTTTATAGCTTATTTTGATGTCTTGGATTTTTTAAAAAGAGAAGACCTAATATTAAGGGCCATCAGGGTTAGAAGCCTTGAAGGGCTCTGAAGACTTCTAAAACTATACAAAATGAAGTTAACGCCAAGCAAATGCAATTGTAAGGGTCCGGCCCATCCAACCAATGCAAACGCCACCGCTTTGATCTGTAACCGTGAAACCTAGGTTGACTCGGTTCTCAACAGTGAGTTTAGCTTTTAAATTTTCGGACACGTTTTGACTCAGTGGTTTCAACTCGAACCCAACCATTCCTATCCGAGCCCGCCACTTCCCAAAAACCTCGCATCTTTCCACACGATCCCTCCCTTCACAAGCAACCGAGTTCCCTAACTTCTGACTCAGTCCCTCCTCGATCTTAACTCGCTCCCAGTTTTCCCTGTTCATCATTGCTTCAAATGAGTCAAACAGGGCACCGTAATACGAGCAAGTCTCCATCACACGCGCCATAAACTGCGCCATATTTGTGTTCATCTCCTGCTCTACCAAAATCACCACGCACGGCCCCAGCCCCTTCACGCGCCTCAGCAACTAGCCGCGAGGATTGTCCATTGAAACACTCTCGTCAGCCATTTTGTACAACTTGAAGGTGAAATTCACCACCAGCGACTCTTTCGGTTCGTAACCCAGTGACTCGCGAGTCAGCTCGCCGAGTTTGAGAATCATTATTGTTTTAAATGTGAAATAAACCCCAACTTTCTTCGCTCCTTGAGTCAGTGCATTTCCAACCATCGCTACCCTCTCTTGGGAGCTATTATCTGCTACAGCTGTGATCTTTACAATGAAGGACTTCCCGTTCTGACGCGCCGAGAGCGCGTGGAGAAGATTAACATACTAACCACCTTGCCCAATATCAAAGTCAATTGCATGAATTTTGTTACTGCGGTTGTTATTGTCCGATTTAGTATCGAACTCATCTAATGTAGCTTCAAGAATTGCGAGGTTGGCAGCCATGAACCCAAGCTTGAAACACGGCTACATATCGTACAGCAACTGAGTCGACTTGACGTGTTCTTTATAGAAAAGCTCACCCACAGGAGGTGGGTTTTCGACCGAGTTAACTCGGGATTTCAAAGCGGACACCCAGTAACTCATTAACCTCTCCTCCGAATTCCCTTTAGGATTCGAGAACCGAGCCAAGCGCGTGAGGATCTCCGACGCAACCTGGCTTTTGCCCTCTGAAATGTTCATCGCAACATCGATTATACACTATTCGGAGCTAGTCATTTTTATATATAAAAATAAAAATTTGAACTTGTTTATATTTCATCCCATGCATTCGAAATATATAAATACTCCTTGCTAGGCAACTTTCAACCATTCGGAGTGGAGAATGTATTAAAGTATTAAAGGAAGGGAATAAATGTGCCGACGCTTGCAAAAAGGGCAAGGTGATAAAATTAAGATAAAATTTTGGCCTAATTACACTTTTTTTTTTGGTAATCTGGAAATTTCATTAAAAGAAGCTAAGGGCTGCCCGCAACAACAGGAACAACCCCGTTACAACAAAAACCCTCCTCGTCCACACTAATTAAGTCTAGCAGGTCCACAGGAGGCTCCTGATACACACAAAGGCAACAATCATAAAGCGCCCCCTTCCTAGATAAGAAATCAGCACAAAAATTAGCCTCACGATAGCAATGCCCAATCCAGACTTGACCAAATTGGGATATCAGCTGTCTATAATCATCAATAATAGGCATAACAACCCGTTAGAATAAGTAGGATCTCCCATAATATCAACAACGGCTTTGGCATCTATTTGAATATCAATAGCTTGAAGGTGCATGCTATGACAGAGGTTTAGACCATCACGGACAGCACAAAGCTCAGCTATAAAACTTATGGTGACTCTGATGCATCTAGAGAACCCACCAAGCCACTCTCCACGATCATTCTGAATGGTGCCACCGTAACCAGCTCTACCTAGATTCCCTAAGGTTGATCCGTCAATATTTAAACGAACCCAACCAGGTGAAGGCTTCTCCCATCTAATCCAAATCATCCTTCTACTACCTGCAATTTTAGGATTCAAAACACAATGCAAAAACTCAAGCGCCTGGAACACAACCTCATTGTGAACACCAGGCCAAAAGTTTTGGCCTCTAAACATAGCATTATTCCTTTCTTTCCACAACAACCAAATGACAAAAGGAAATAGAATTCTCCAATGGGGCTGATTGGGCACTCTACACTCATTAACTTTGCAATTCTTCTCAAACCAAATGTGGAGGTTATCCTCAAAAAACCTGCTGTTTAGTTCCTACATTTTGCACTTTTTTCATTTTGATTTCTACATTTTATTTTTACCACTTTTAGTTCCTAAACCAATTAACACTTGATATTTAGGTCTTTTCTATCACCCAACTATCAGCAAAAGCTGACTAGGTTGATGTTGGAATAAAAAAATAATATAATCACACACATTAATTAATTAAATTAAAAACAAATATTAAAATAAATAAAAAACTCATTAGTTTTTGGGAAGAACATGATTGTTAATAATCTTCATGTTCTTCTTCTTCTTTAGAACATGAACTTCATGTTCTTCACCAAATCAAGACAAACCCAACCGACCAACATTCATAATCAATATCAACATAGAAAATTCTAACACATTCAACATTGAAACCTCTAGTAAATCAAACCCACAAATCCAAGAAATAGACCCATAAACCCATAACTAAATACTCTTTCACGTTCATCCATACAAGGTTCATAAATCCAAGACCCACAACCTGTAAATATGAAACCAAACTCACCATCCTTGACCCAAATCCACCATCAACAACACCACCCCGCCGATTAAACCCATTTCCTAAAGCAGCAAACACCACCACCATCGCTAGAAAAACCTAGCCCCATGGAAACCCATAAAAAACTTATCAAACCCACACCACTATTGTAGATCAAACCTAACCCTGAAAACCCAGAAAAACCTGATCAAATCCACACCACCATTGCCGATCAAACCCAAACTTGGAAACCAAGAAAAACCCGATCAAACCCACGCCACCATCACCGATCAAGCTTGAAATACCTAGCCCCATGAAAACCGAAAACAACCCGATAAAACCCACGTAACCATCGTCGATCAAGCTGGAAAAACCCAGCCCCACGAAAACCCAGAAAAACCCGATCAAACCCACACCACCATTGCCGATCAAACCCACACCACCATCATCAATCAAACAACAAAGAGGGAGAGAGAGTCGGGTTTAGAGAGAGAGAGAGAGAGAGAGAGAAGTCCGAGATTAAGATTTAAGAGAGAGTGAGGGATTGACAGCTGGAATAAGGGAAGAAGAAAAAGAAAGATACAAACACAAACATACACCGTGAGAAAGAGAAAGAGAGGATCTGGAATTGAAATGGAAGAAGAAAAGGAAAGATCATAAATTTATACAAAGTAGGTTTTTTTAAATGATGGAGAACGGCTCAAGGGCATTGATGCGTTATTTTAAATCTTCAATATTTTAAATTTCTGGCAATCAAACATGTTTAGGGAAGAACATGAAGAATATGAACAGTCATGCTCTTCCCAAAAACTAAAGAATTTTTTTTTTAATGTTTGTTTTTAATTTAATTAATTAATGTGTGTGATTATATTATTTTTTTATTCCACCGTCAGCCATGTCCATGTCAACTTTTGCTGTTAGTTGGGTGACAAAAATGACCTAAATGTCAAACATTAATTGATTTAGGGACTAAAAGTGGTAAAAATAAAATATGAGGACCAAAATGGAAAAAATGCAAAATGTAGGAACTAAAAGTGTATTTATGCCTAAAATTTTTATTGGAAAAAGTACGAAACTATATACATAAAAAAATTGTATGTCACACATAAAGTTAGAGTAGCTATTCTAACATATGAATATCTATTTTACTGTAATAGTTTCTTAGTACTTATTTGCTAAAGACAATATTTGCTCACTAAAAACTTCTAATAATGATAACAAATATCATCATCTTCCAATAATAAGCAGTTGAGTCTTGCTAAGACATTGTCACAATATTTAAATTTTCATAATAAATGATTTTATATGGTACAATTGAAGTTTTTCATCAAGTACGAGGTTCTTTGTTGCTTCAAATTAAAGTAAAAACTTGTAGAGTAAAATTTTTTTCCTTTGTACTTTCTTTTTTATCATTCTATACGAGTCTAGGTGCAATGTTTAGATTACCTAGTCTTTAATAAATACCTATTTTAGGCAAGAAAAAATAAACAAATAACAAAAGGCATGTGTCATGGAATTTACCATTAGATAAATTATAAGTTTTAAAGATTTAAACTTAAAAAATAGATGTTCTTTAGATAATAAATAAAATACTTTATATCATCATTTAAACTTTCAAAGTATTACTATTATCTAAAACTCAAAATATGTAAAGAAAATTTTTGGATTGTTAATATTTACTAGAGGTATTTTAGACATTACACAATGTAATATTTTAAGAATCATAAGCTTCCATTAGGGTTTAACTAAGATAATAACAATATAACATATTTACTCTCTTCCAAAATATTAAGGGGAAAGTTGCTTGATTTTAGAGTTTAAGGGGGGATTTCGAATTACCCCAAACATAAAGGATGAAAAGTGTTTTTATCCCAAATTTTTTATCATTATTTTTTGTGTGTAAAACTATGTGTTCTTACTTAAAATGTTGTGTAAAGATAAAAATACAATAAAAAATACATAAAGTCAACTTAAGAAAACTGTATGTGAATTTTGGCTCAACAAAGTTGAATAAACAAAAAAAAAAGGAGTTCTAGAAACACAACATAATGGTACAACATTTTCATAATACCTTCATTTTTTTTTTTTTTTTTTTTGGACTCATAAAGAAATAACACTTTAGTAGTTGTGAAAATATTATTGTGGGGGCCAATTGATTCCATAGGTACAATTTGCATTGAAAAGGGCTGGGCCTATGGCCCAATACCCAGTCCAAGGATAAGAGAGTATCCGAGGACGACCAACAAAGGAAGAGATGAAAACTATACCCTAAAAAGAGGTAAACAATACCTATATAGAATTTAACCGTGTCCGAGAATGATGACCACCTCAGACCCTCTGTCCGAGGTGACCAGTAGACTTCTCAATCCCTTAAGGTAACGTTTCAGAAGGACTTTGCAACAAATGGGATAGGAAGATATCAGATAAAGGATAAGGATGAGGAAAAACAAATATCAGGAAGTACTATTACCTCCGCATTAAATGCTGCCTAGCTAACTCTCTGGCCGCATTAATGTGGAGGTGATGCCTGAATAGTGAACAAGCAGCCTTACAGCTAAGAGTGGAAGGTTCAAGGAGAGGCAAGGGAGAATAGAGAAAAAGGACTCCCAATGCCTGACCCACACGTGGATGGAGGAACTGGTGCAAAAACCATAGTATATAATACGAAAAATGATTCAAAGGAAGGGACAGAAGAAAAAAGACAAGAAAAAAGAGAGAGAGAGAGAGAGAGCAAAAGGTTGAAGAAATACAACAATAAAAAGGAAGAATTCAGCACTCTTAGTCATAGTACTAAGACATGTCCGAGGATACTTCTTGCATGTGTGCGCGTGTAACGTTTTCCTTTTAACGCTATATACCACTATCTTTATCCTAGATTCAGACTAGCTTATTCTCCCACTCTCTACAAATTTATTGTTCGGGCTTTTTGGGCCTGGTTCCATTCCTGTTCTGGGTTCAAGTCAAAGTTGGTCCTTACAATTATATAGACAACAAAATGTCTTAATATTTTCACAACAAATCATAAAGTAGTAGGTTGTTACGGGTTGTTATTGGTTAGTAAAAAAATAATTTCATTGATAAGTTTAAATTAGAACTAATAATAATTTACTATCTATAATTTATTATGGTTCTAGTATGATATTTTATTATTTTATTTTGGCCAATAAGGAATTAACACCTCAATAATTGTGAATATATTGTGGCAATTTATTGTGTTAATATTTTTTTTTAGGGTAACAACTCATGCGTAGATCATTAAAAAAAAAAACTATTCAATAGGCGATATTTCCAAAAAAAAATAATTAAAAAAAGAAAAGAAAAGGAAAGCCAGTGAAACAGTTTTGATTGAATAAACTAAAACTATTGTAGATTTGCTACTGTTTTGCACATTGACTCATTTTATATATATACATGATGAATAAAACACAATAGCAAGTCTGAATTTAGAATTAAATGAGAAATTAATTGTTTCATTTTATATGTCAAATTAGAATTTCAGTACTTTTGATTTAATTTGATACTTTTGGAGTTAAATGAGAAATGCATTTTCAAAAGTTGATTTAAGATAAAATTGATACAACTAATGGTTGAGGGACGAAATTAATAAAATCAAACGTATTAGAACAAAATTGAAATTATTCAAGTAATCTAAATTCTAAAGGACAAACAATTTAGTTGGGCCTCTTTTTATTTATAAATAGCTTTATGTCTTATTTTAATGTCTTGGATTTTTTATAAAGAGAAGACCCCACTGTGACCTAAGATTAAGGCCCATCAGGGTCAGAAGCCTTGAAGGGCTTTGAAGACACAAGGCCTTCTTTACTTCATGCTCCAGGCACTTAGGATCAGCTGTGAAGACTTTCAAAACTAAAGAAAATTTCACTAAAATGTGGGGAACAGCATACACATTCCATCACTAAATTCTTGAGCAACCAATGCCATTTTTTCCCTATATTCCTTTTTTTTTTTTTTTCTTTTTTTTTTTTTTTTTAAGATGAAAAGTCAAATGAATTTGCACCTAGTCATCTAGATAAGCTTTCATGTGATACTCTAGCTTCTAATTTTGTTGAAACCCTGTCTAATGGCAATACTGACATGCTAGCCTTAAAAGGGTTTTTTTTTTTTTTTCCCCTGTAAGTAGTTGATATTTAATTACGCATTGCTAAAAAGCATCTTGTATATACAATTATATATATTAGAGCAACTCATGCAAAAGTTGATGTTATCACGGTTGGATGCCTTGTTGTTTTGTTAGTTGCACATTGACTCATTCTTTCTTTTTATTTTTCTCCCTAAAAGATGTACTTCTAGAGCTGTTGGGGTATCACATATGAAACCTACAGCCTCTAATTTAGTCAATGGTACATTTGAATGGGTCAAGTAATCGACTTGGATACAGAACCAAAAAAAAAAAAAAAAAAAGTCTAAACCATGAGCATTTTACACATTCACTGCATTCCCATTTCCCTTGCGTTAACCGTGCAATTTGTTTGAAATAAGGTTCTCGATGGTCTTTTATTAGTCTTTACACGTGGTCAGACCACGAAAGCATATACACCTTATTAGAAGTAGCACAAACAAAAATGTCAACTTTTAGTCTCGTGTAAATAGTGTCTCATTTGCTTATACAAGAAAAATATATGGGTAAAAGTAAAACACTTTTAACTTCTCTTAGAAATTACTCAAAACGTTTCCCATATTATATATGTGACATACACGAAGTTCAGTTTGTCATTGACTTATCAAAATTTGGAAAGAATAGCACTAGCTAAAATAGTATGAAATACTTAAAATACCTTTAGTTTTGTCATTATAAGAATATTATAAAAGTTTTTTTTTTTTTTTCCATTTTGAATTTTTCAAAACCAGGTTCCCTAGCACTCATAGGCAATTTTATATTTTAAATTTCCTTCCTAGAATTGCAACATGCATGGTCCTTGTCTTGTTGTTAAAAATAATTAGAGTACGATTGTATCAATATTTATTTTATGATTATAAAATCCTCTAATATAAAGTGTAATTTCAAAAGCACAAAGGAGATCCTTGATCTAAAGAGGTTAGAGTAGTTTACCTCAAATTCATTGCATCAATTTGCTAAGCAATAAAATATGCCCTGAATCTCACCTACACTAGAGGAAATTCAAAGAATATAGAGGATTGTCTCTCATTAATTATATGTCACCAAAAGGGATGGTAATAGGTTAGGTTTAGTGATTTTTTCAACTCAACCTGATCTTAATATGAAGTATCTGGAAATCTTCAATTGTGTTTGAGAATATTTAAATTTTTACACTTTAAGTACTCGAACCCAAGCAAAGTGTGTGGATTTAATATAAGAATGTAGGTGGTAATTTGGTCTCTAATATTTTTTTGAATAGTTAGAATTTAAAATTATGTGATGTGAAACAATTTATACTATTATATTGGATTTTATGTTTTTTTAGTGATTTAAACATGCATGCTATATTAGCCTGAAACTTGAGAGTTATAAATTTATAATACTTATTGTAAAAGTGCTAGTTAATACTTTATTTTAGTTAAATAATGAGTAGTATATATATTAGTTGTTCACCCGTTCTACTATACTCATGGCAAGAGAAACGAGATGCGCTTTGGTTTACCAAATTGAGTATGAGATATTTTAAAAAAAAAATTAAAAGGGTTTGGTATGAATTTGTTAGGTAAAATATTTACAGAGTGTTCGTTAATAAATTAAGCAATAAGTATATGTGAACATAGCATATAATTTTTTTTTCCAACCACTTTGGGGTCTGGCTAAAGATTGTAAACCACATGATAGCCAAAAATAATAATAAAGAAATAAAAATAATAGATAAATAAATAGGCATAATTTTTTTTTGCACAAACAGGGGTTGTTCTATGTCGGAGGATTTTGTTGTTTTTGATTCGCCTCCTAACTATGATATTTCCTCTCTTATTAATATGGATGCATCTGGTCTGTACTATTATAGACTCTCTGGTGCGAGCTAGTGGTTTTAGGGTTTAGGGTGGCATGGGTAAGGCAGGTGTTACTTTTTGCTACCTCTTAAGTGAAAAAATTAAGATAAATTTTTTTTTTTAAAGAAATGTGAAATTATATACATAAAAAATGTATGTCACATACAAAGTTAGGCTACCTATTCAACATATAAATATCTATTTTACTATAATAGTTTCTTAGTACTTATTTGTTAAAGGCAATATCTACTCACTAAAAACTTCTAAAAATAATAACGAATATCATCATCTTCTAACAACAAGCAACTAAGTTTTGCTAAGACATTATTACAATACTTAAATTTTCATAATGAATGATGTTATATACTACAATTGAAGTTTTTGATCAAATACCTTTAACCATACACAAAGAAAATTTTTAAGGTGAAATTATGAACTACCCTATACATAAAGGATGAAAAGTGTTTTTATCCTAAGTTTTTTATTATTATATTTTGTGTAAAACTATGTGCTTTACTTAAAATTTTGCGTAAAAATAAAAATACAATAAAAAATACAAAAAGTCAACGCATGAAAAATGTACGTGAAATAATGAATTCTAGCTCAATAAAGTTGACTAAATCAAAAAAAAAAAAAAAAATCTAGAAACACGACATAATGGTACAACATTTTTGTAATACATTTTTAATTTTGTTATATTTTATTTTGACTCTTAAAGAAATGACACTTTAGTAGTTGTGAAAATATTAAAACGACAACAAAATATCTTAATATTTTCACAAGAGAAATGTTATATCCACAATATTTTCACAACAAATTATAAAGTAGTAAGTTGTTATGGGTTGTTATTGGTGGGAAAAAAAGTAATTTCATTGATAGGTTTAAATTAAAACCAATAAAAATTTACCACCTATAATCTGTTATAAAAATGTTGTGAAAAATATTGTGAATGTTGCACTTTTTTTTTTCTTCATAAAAACTTTATTTTTAGTTGTAGTTGGTTTTAGTATGATATTTTATTATTCAATTTTGGTTTATAAACAATTAACACCTCAACAATTGTGAAAATATTTTAATAATTTATTGTATTAGTATTTTTTTTATTTTTTGGTTAATAGCGCATGCGTAGATAAAAAAAATAAATAAATAAAAAGCATATTCAATAGGCAATATTTCCAAAAAAAAATAATTAAAAAAGAAAAGAAAAGGAAAGCCAGCGAAACAGTTTTGATTGTATAAACTAAAACTATTGTAGATTTGCAACTGTAGCTTTGCACATTTACTCTTACATGATGAATATAACACAATAGCAAGTCTGAATTTAGAATTAAATGAGAAATTAATCGTTTTATTTTATATGTCAATTTAGGATTTCAGTACTTTTGATTTAATTTGATACTTTTGAAATAAAATGAGAAATGCATTTTTAAAAGTTGATTAAAGATAAAATTGATACAACTAATGGTTGAGGGACGAAATTAACAAAATTAAATTATTCAAGTAATCTAAATTCTAGGGGACAAACAATTTAGTTGGGCCTCTTTTTATTTATAAATAGCTTTATATCTTATTTTAATGTCTTGGATTTTTTTAAAGAAGAGAAGGCCCCACTGTGACCTAAGATTAAGGCCCATCTGGGTCAGAAGCCTTGAAGGGCTTTGAAGACCACAAGGCCTTCTTTTCTCCATGCTCCATGCACTTAGGATCAGCTGTGAAGACTTTTAAAACTAAAGAAAATTTCTCTAATAAAATGGGTAAAATCTAAAAAGAATCAGAAGCATTTTGCAGTGTACTCTCTTTCAGTCCACATATAATGTGGGGAACAGCGTACAGATTCCATCACTAAATTCTTGAGCAACCAATGCCATTTTTTCCCTATATTTCCTTCTCTCTTTCTTTTTTTCTTTTTTCTTTTTTTTTTTTCTTTTTTCAGTAGAAAAGTCAAATGAATTTGCACCTAGTCATCTAGATAAGCTTTCATGTTATACTCTAGCTTCTAATTTTGTTGAAACCCTGTCTAATGGCAATACTGACATGCTAGTCTTAAAAGGGTTTTTTTTCTCCCCTTTAAGTAGTTGATATTTAATTACACATTGCTAAAAAGCATCTTGTATATATAATTATATATATTAGAGAAATTCATGCAAAAGTTGATGTTATCATGAGGGAGGCTGGATGCCTTGTTGTTTTCTTCTTGAATAAAATTCTTCTTTTATCAAAAAAGAGCAATTCATACCAAATAAAAATTTATAAAATAATAATAAAAGTAAAAAAGTCATCAAAGATATCTTAACTAGTAGATTTCAGTTAACTTAATTAGTAAAGTCTATTATTATAGAATAAAAGATCTAAGTTTCAATCCCGCCTACACCAAAAATCAATTGATATCTTAATTCAATAATAAATAACAATTATTACGAGCGGACATTATAAATTAAACTATCACTCAAAAGTTGGTCCATATATATATATATATATGGACTATAACATGATTGGCTTCCATATTATATATTTTAACATAAAGTAATCCGTGAACTCCCATATAAGGATTCAACTTGCTCTTTCCTTTCCTCCAGCTAGCATTCTAAAGCGTCTTCAAATTAAATATCATATTATTAAAAAATTGTTGTCTACGATAAATGTCCAATGGAAATTTTAAATGGAATCCCTCGTGCACAAGTCATGGGTTCATGGCCCCTCTTCATATCATTACCAATCAATTAATTTGTGCAATGGTTTGGAGGATAAGTCCAAATACATACTCATATCCTTTGATACATTATGTATTATGTTGGGCATCATAATTTGACTTTCTACGACTACTCTAAAAATTAATAAACTCGTGAAACACAGTGTCAATTGTCATAAAATGATTGAGTGCGACTTTCTCATCACCAATTAGTTTTAAAGTAGAGTGGCGTATAAATCACAGTCCGGCATATCACAAAATCGAAAAAGTCCAAGTCATAAATCTCTTTTTTCATTCTTTCCTTTTAATTTTCTCCCTAAAAGATGTGCTTCTAGAGCTGTTGGGGTACACAACTACACATGTGAAACCTACCGCCTCTAATTTAGTCAATGGTACATTTGAAGCGGTCAAGTAATCGATTTGGATACAGAACCAAAAAACTAATAAAAGTCTAAACCATGAGCATTTTACACATTCACTGCATTCCCATTTCCCTTGCGTTAACGGTTAACATTGCAATTTGTTTGATATAAGGTTCTCGATGGTCTTTTATTAGTCTTTACACCTGGTCAGACCACCAAAAGCATATACGCCTTATTAGCACAAACAAAAATATCAACATTTAGTCTTGTGTAAATAGTGTCTCATTTGCTCGTACAAGAAACATATATGGGTAAAAGTAAAACACTTTTAACTCCTCCTAGAAATTACTCAAAACCTTTCCCATATTATATGTGACATACACGAAGTTCAGTTTGTCATTGACTGATCAAAATTTGAAAAGAATAGCACTAGCTAAAATAGTATGAAACACCTAAAATACCTTTAGTTTTGTCATTGGGTCGTTTGGATTGAGCTTATTGTTGCTGAAAACTGAAAACTGAAAACTGAAAACTGAAAACTGAAAACACTGTAGCAAAATAATTTTTAATTGTGTAAATAGTATCGTGGGACCCATTTTTAATATTTTTTAATACGTGAACAGTGTATGAACAGTGCTAAATAGTGCATGAACAGTACCAAACAGTGCGTGAACAGTGAACCCATGTGAGGTTACTGTTCACGCGCGCAAAAAAAAAAAAAAAAAAAAAGGCAGAAAACGTAGACGTGACTAAACGCGGAATCCAAACACTCACATTATAAGAATATTATAAACGTTTTTTTTTTTTTTCAAAGCCAGGTTCTCTAGCCCTCATAAGCAATGTTATATTTTAAATTTTCTTCCTAGAATTGAAACATGCATGATCCTTGTCTGGTTGTTAAAAATAATTAGAGTAAAAGACTATCAATATTTATTTTATGATTATAAAATCCTCTAATATAAAGTGTAATTTCAAATGCACAAAGGAGATCCTTGTTCCAAAGAGGTGTAGTTTATCTCAAATTCATTGCATCAATTCAGGGACGGATCCAGAATTTTAAGCTAGCAGGGGCCGGAATATAAAGAACAAAAAAAACTTTAAATAGGCATCCATATAGTATTAAAAAATTATAAATACACAAAATCGTTGTTTCTAAATACATTAAGATGCAATTATCTACCAACAAAGACAAAAACAAAAACAAAATAATGTTTATTTTTAATACTAGGCTAGCTAGGATTTTTTATTTTTTATTTTTTGAAGTTATAGCATTCACAATGGTGGTACTAAAAATTTTAGCTTTCAGCACCTTAAAAAATTATTTTATCTATTTTACTACCTCACTTTACAATACACCCAATATCAAATATTCTTTTTTTTTTTTATCACTTCATTTAAAATAATATAAACAACTCATTAAAATAATAAATAAAGAAAGAGAATTTGAGTTTTTTAATTGAAGGAAGAGATATAATCTTAACAAAATATTGCATTTTATACCAGTTTACTATAATTGCAAAAAAATTATTGGTATTTGTAAGGTCACAATTGGAGATTCTAGCATAACAGAGATACGGACTTAAACCTAAAAAAGTTCCAAACAATAAATTTGTAGAGAATGGATTGGAAACCTGGGTTTTTATAAATTAGATGATCGACCAATAGGTTTTGATGATAGAGAAAGAAAGATAACAAAAGTTTACTAGGAAAAAACATCCTCGAATAATCCGAGGAGGTTGATTCTTAAATATTGCTCTTAAGACTTTGTTAAAAGTTTGGCACCCAGGTTGTTTCGGGATCCCCTCTTTTTTACTCCCTCCTCTATTTTATACTATCCACCTTTCATTTCCACCATCCACGTGTAGATTTAGATTGATAGTGCTGATACTTGTCCCATCAGCCCCTCCCTAAAGTTTTTGGGAGTAGTTGTAAGGCTAAAAAGCACGGTTCAGTTAGTCCCAGAGTATTTAATGCGATGGTAGCAGCTTTCTCTTAGATATTTCTGGGCCTTCCTTTGTCCTGTTCCTCCTTAATACTTTTCCTCTTCCATGGAATGGCCCGGAATGTCGCACTTAATGGCAGACCATGTCTTTTGTCCTCGGACTTGCCTAACCGATGAGGGGTTCTTCCTCGAACCACCCCCGAGCTGGCTCTGATCGGATTTCATTTATTCACTTACTTGCACAGACCCTTATGGAAGTGTTTTCCCTTCCTCAAGTTATTTAAAGTCCTCGAATTAGGCCCTTGGCCCAACATATACATAGATATGGGCTTCCTGACCTTTCACTCCCACAGTATTTATACCAGTTTATTATAGTTGCAAAAATTTAGCTTTAACTTCTCCAATAACACATGATTTTTTGGTTCTTTTGTGAAAAAATATTTTTTTTGCTAAAATACAATCACTATTGTGAATGGTTTTATTGTTTTTGTTAAATTTTTGGGTTGGATAGTTGCTATTTAGGTTATATTAGTTAGGCTGATTGGGGAGAAGGGATTTAAGATTTTAGAAGGGAGTCCAACTATAAAAATGATATATATAATAACTATATAAAAAAAATAAAAATAAAAATAAAAAGGACCTAGGGGGCCTGGGCCCCACCTGAGTTCGTCCCTACATCAATTTGCTATACAATAAAATATTCCATGAATCTCACCTACATTAGTGGAAATTCAAAGAATATAGAGGATTGTCTCTCATCAATTATATGTAACCAAAATGGATGGTAATAGTTAGGCTTAGTGATTTTTTTCAACTTAACTTGACCGTAATATGAAGTATCTGGAAATCTTCAATTGTGTTTGGGAATATTTAAATTTTTACACTTTAAGTACTTGAACCCAAACTAAGTGTGTGGATTTAATATAAAAATGTAGGTGGTAATTTGGTCTCTAATGTTTTTTTGGACAGTTAGAATTTAAAACTATGTGATGTGAAACAATTTATGCTATTATATTGGATTTTATGTTTTTTTAGTAGTTTAAACATGCATAACGAAAAGTGTTTTTTTTTTTTTTTTTTAAATTTAGGAAAAGGCAAAAGATTATTATTATTATTATTATTATTTTGTGAAATTGTGAACTACCCCAAACATAACAGATGAAAAGTGTTTTTATCCTAAGTTTTTTTTAATTATTTTTTGTGTATAAAACTATGTGTTTTTACTTTAAATAGTGTATAAAGATTAAAATACAATAAAAAAAAATACAAAAAGTCAACCTAAGAAAACTATACGTGAAATGGTGAATTTTGGCACAACAAAATTGACTAAACTAAAAAAATATTTTTAGAAACACAACATAATGGTACAACATTTTTCATGATACCTTTATAATTTTGTTATATTTTATTTTGACTCATAAAGAAATGACACTTTAGTAGTTGTGAAAATATTATAACAACAACAAAGTGTTTTAATATTTTCATAAGAGAAATATTATGTCCACAACATTTTCATAACAAATCATAAAGTAGTAGGTTGTTACGGGTTGTTTTTGGTGGGCAAAAAGTAAATTTATTAATAAATTTAAATTAGAACTGATAAAAATATACCATCTATAATTTGTTATAAAAGTGTTGTGAAAAATGTTGTAAATGTCGCACTTTTTTTTTTTTTTCATAGAACCTTTATTTTTAGTTGTGATTGGTTCCAATATGATATTTTATTATTTTATTTTGGCATATAAGGAAATAACACATCAACAATTGTGAAAAATATTGTGGCAATTTATTATGTTAATATTTTATTTTTTTAGGGTAACAGCTCATACATAGATAAAAGAATAAAAAATAAGAAGCGTATTCAATAGGCGATATTTCCAAAAAAAAAATAATTAAAATAAAAAGAAACTAGTGAAACAATTTTGATTGAATAACCAAAACTAGTGTAGCTTTGCACATTGACTCTTTTTATGTATAGACATGATGAATGTAGGGACAAGACTTCCAGCCCAAGCCCAAGATGTGTGGGATGTTAGCCTAATGAGCCCAATACAATAAATTTATAGAAAGTGGGTTAAAAAAACTAGGTCTTAGTGAATTGGACAATGGCTATGATGGAATCAGGTGACAATCAAGTACAAATAAGAGGTACTAATATGAATAAACTTACTGTCTGAGGAGGTATTTTGTTATATGAATCAATAACAGTTGGATACAAGTACAATTTTGATTGTTACAGTGTTCTTTCTTTATTTCTCTGATGCCCTCCTCATGGAGGGTCTCTTACATTATATAACTTCCTTTGGGCCATCTTGATCCTACATTTGTTGATCATTTGAGTCTTTACTTGAGTGTCTGTCCCATCAGACACCCTCTCTGACTTTCTGTGAGTTGTGGTAGTCAAGACAGCACTATTCAGGGGTCTCCTCAACATAAATGCAGCCAGAAAAGTAGCTGCAGTGCATTCAATGCGATGGTAGCAGCTTTTCCTTAGATATTTTTGTATTCCCATCATCCTTATACGTTTATGATGCACGTCCTTATCACTGGAATTTCCTGGAAGGTTACCGTAATTGCTGGAATACATATTTAAGCTGTATTTATCATGTCTGAGGAGATATTCCTCCTCGGACCACCCTCCGATTTGTATTCTGCTCATTAAATCCTGGGTTTTAACCATTCATTACCATTTGTTCATCCTCGGACTACTTATGCTCTCGACCAAGACCCAAGGCCCAATATATGATTTGGGCCCTTATCCCTACAATGAATGTAAGACAATAGCAAGTCTGAATTTAGAATTAAATAAGAAATTATTGTTTTATTTTATATGTCAATTTAGAATTACTTTTGATTTAATTTGATACTTTCGGAATAAAATGAGAAATGCATTTTTAAAAGTTGATTAAAGATAAAATTGATACAACTAATGGTTGTGAGGGACGAAATTAATAAAATCAAATGTATAAGAACAAAATTGAAATTCCTATTTTCCTAATTTAAAATAGGATTTTGAAAACGACTAAGAGGTGTTTTCAATATACATAAAATGTTTTTAATAACATAGTTGTAAATAAATTGAAAACAGTGGACCCCACATACTTGTCCAAACTCTTTTATTTCTTAAATTATGAAGTTTATATTTATCACAAAAAGAACTTTCACACTTCAAATTAATGATGAACTCTATTCTCTTATCATTATCCACAAAAAAAAAAAAAAAAAAGTAATCTACATATTACTTTATGTAAATATATATTTTTTTTTTAAATCTCAAAAATAGAAATGATCTCACAAACAATTATTTTTGTTTTTAGTATTTTGAAAATTATTCTTAAAAGTGGGAGCCAAACACATAAATTATAAAAATTATTATCTGAAAACTAGTTTCAAGTTCAATTTTTTAAAAATGATTTTTATACAATTTTGAAAACAAAAACAACAATCCTCCTTCCAATCAGGCTCCTAAATTCTAAAGGGCAAACAATTTAGTTGGGCCTCTTTTTTTTTATAAATAGCTTTATGCCTTATTTTAATGTTTTGGATTTTTTTTTTTAAAGGATAAGTCCCCACCGTGACCTAAGATTAAGGCCCATCAGGGTCAGGAGCATTGAAGGGCTTTGAAGACCACAAGGCCCTATTTTACTTCAAGCTCCAAGCACTAAGGATCAGCTGTGAAGACTAATAACTAAAGAATATTTCTCTAAAATGGGTAAAAACTAAAAAGAATCAGTAGCTTTTTGCAGTGTACTCTCTTTCAGTCCACATATAATGTGGGGAACAGCATACACATTCCATCACTAACTTCTTGAGCAACCAATGCCATTTTTTCCCTATATTTCTTTCTCTCTCTCTTTTTTTTTTTTCTTTTTTCTTTTTCAGTAGAAAAGTCAAATGAATTTGCACCTAGTCATCTAGATAAGCTTTCGTGTTATACTCTAGCTTCTAATTTTGTAGAAACCCTGTCTAATGGCAATACTGACATGCTAGTCTGAAAAGGGTTTTTTTTTTTTTTTTTTTTTTTTCCTATAAGTAGTTGATATTTAATTACACATTGCTAAAAAGCATCTTGTATATATAATTATATATATTAGAGCAATTCATGCAAAAGTTGATGTTATCAGGAGGGAGGCTGGATGCCTTGTTGTTTTGTAGTTGTTTTCTTCTTGAATAAAATTCTTCTTTTATCAAAAAAGAGCAATTCATACAAAATAAAAATTTATAAAATAATAATAAAAGTAAAAAACTCATCAAAGATATCTTGACTAGTAGGTTTTAGTTAACTTAATTAGTAAAGTCTCTTATTGTAGAATAAAAGATCTAAGTTTCAACCCCGCTTATACCAAAAATCAATTGATATCTTGATTCAATAATAAAGAACAATTGGATTCTCAAAAAAAAAAAAAAAATAAAGAACAATTATTAGGAGTGAACACTATAAATTAAATTATCACTCAAAAGTTGGTCCATATATATATATATATGGACTATAACATGTTTGGCTTCCATATTATATATTTTAACATAAAGTAATCCGTGAACTCCCAATATAAGGATTCAACTTGCTCTTTCCTTTCCTCCAGCTAGCATTCTAAAGCGTCTTCAAATTAAATATCATATTATTAAAAAATTGTTGTCTACGATAAATGTCCACTGGAAATTTTAAATGGAATCCCTCGTGCACAAGTCATGGGTTCATGGCCCCTCTTCATATCATTAACAATCAATTAATTTGTGCAATGGTTTGGAGGAAAAGTCCAAATACATACTCATATACTTTGATACATTATGTATTATGTTGGACACCATAATTCAACTTTCTACGACCACTCTAAAAATTAATAGACTCGCGAAACATAGTGTCAACCGTCATAAAATGATTGAGTGCGACTTTCTTATCACCAATTAGTTTTAAGGTAAAACAGCATATAAATCACAGTCCGACATATCACAAAATCGAAAAAGTCCAAGCCATACTTGAATCTATATTTTACCAGAATTTTTTTTTTTTTCATTCTTTCTTTTTATTTTTCTCCCTAAAAAATGTACTTCTAGAGCTGTTGGAGTATCACATGTGAAACCTACCGCCTCTAATTTAGTCAATGGTACATTTGAAGGGGTCAAGTAATCGACTTGGATACCGAACCAAAAATTTAATAAAAGTCTAAACCATGAGCATTTTACACATTCACTGCATTCCCATTTACCCTGCGTAATAGCCATGCATTTTGTTTGAAATAAGGTTCTCGATGGTCTTTTATTAGTCTTTACACGTGGTCAGACCACGAAAACAATTACACATTATTAGCACAAACAAAAATGTCAACTTTTTGTCTTGTCTAAATAGTGTCATTTGATCATACAAGAAACATATATGGGTAAAAGTAAAACACTTTTAACTTCTCTTAGAAATTACTCAAAACGTTTCCCATATTATATATGTGACATACACGAAGTTCAGTTTGTCATTGACAGATCAAAATTTGGAAAGAATAGCACTAGCTAAAATAGTATGAAATACCTAAAATACCTTTAGTTTTGTCATTATAAGAATATTATAAACGGTTTTTTTTTTTTTTTTTTTTTTTCAAAACCAGGTTCTCTAGCCCTCCTAGGCAATGTTATATTTTAAATTTTCTTCCTGGAATTACAACATGCATGGTCCTTGTCTTGTTGTTAAAAATAATTAGAGTAAGATTGTATCAATATTTATTTTATGATTATAAAATCCTCTAATATAAAGTGTAATTACAAAAGCACAAAGGAGATCCTTGTTCCGAAAAGGTTAGAGTAGTTTACCTCAAAATCATTGCATCAATTGGCTATGCAATAAAATATTCCACGAATCTCACCGACTCTAGTGGAAATTCAAAGAATATAGAGGATTGTCTCTCATGAATTATATGTAACCAAAAGGGATGGTAATAGGTTAGATTTAGTGATTTTTTCAACTCAACCTGACTGTAATATGAAGTATCTGGAAATCTTCAATTGTGTTTGAGAATATTTAAAATTTTACACTTTAAGTACTTGAACCCAAGCTAAGTGTGTGGATTTAATATAAAAATGTAGGTGGTAATTTGGTCTCTAATGTTTTTTTGGACAGTTAGAATTTAAAATTATATGATGTGAAACAATTTATACTATTATATTGGATTTTATGTTTTTTTTTAGTGTTTTAAACATGTTATATTAGTCTGAAACTTGAGAGTTATAAATTTATAATACTTATTGTAAAAGTGTTAGTTAATACTTTATTTTAGTTAAATATTGAGTAGTATATTAGTTGTTCACCCGTTCTTCTAAACTCATGGTAAGAGAAACTAGATGCGCTTTGGTTTTCCAAATTGAGTTTGAGATATATTTTTTTAAAAAAAAATTAAAAGGGTTTGGTATGAATTTGTTATGTAAAATATTTACAGAGAGCTGCTTAATAAATTAAGCAATAAGTATGTTTGAACATAGTACATAATTTTTTTTTTTTTTTTTGCAACCACTTTGGGGGTCTGGCAAAATATTGTAAGCCACTGATAGCCCAAAAAAATAATAAATAAATAAAAAGAATAGATAAAGAAATAGGCATCACAGTAAGGACTTGAGGTAGGGATTTCCCTATTCCAAGCTGTTTGGTAGCAACTAGCAAACCAATAATAACGCTTGAAGTGTTCGGGCAACAAATGATACTTTTACACGGGGTACCTAAAAAACAAAATTTTACATATTAAAAAATTTTCAAATAATACTAGCCAATAATTTTGTTTAGGGTTACTTTTTCTTTTCTCTTTAAACTTATTTGAACATCCATATATCATTCAATTCTCTAAAAAAAAAAAATGGTATCTTGGTTTGATAACAAAGAGCAATCATTAAAAGCAGATTTCATATATTAAAACTCTCTTAAAAAAAAAAACGTTTAGTACAATTCTAGCCTGTTTTTCCATAAGATCAGGTGCAACCACATGCAAAGATGCAAGCATTAAGATAAAATCATGTCCAATGTCCAATATAGATGGATAATTCCGATAATTAATGTAATAATGTAGTTATGTACGCCATTTTTTTTTTCCACCTTCATGACTTCTGCTTAGGTTTATATAACTCAAAAGGTAAAAAAAAAAAAAAAAAAGCATAAGGATAAATTTACCACTTAGCAAATAAAATTCTTAAAAGAAGAATAAATAAATAAATCACAATCTCGAAAGTCATTGTGTTTTTTTATTATTTAATTTGTGTATAGACTTTTTTTTTTTTGAGAATTTAAAAATTATTATTTAATTAAAAATAAATATATCTTAACTTATGTCTTCAAGATATTCATTAATGAAGTTCTTTAAAGAATATAGGAAAGCCATTTTGATGTCACCGACTTAAAAAAAAAAAAAATCAATTATAAAGTGTATTAGAAAAAAAAAAATTCTCAAACAATAAAAGTGTATTAGAAATTGTAAGGACCAGAACTGACTTGAATCCAGAGCGAGAATGGATCCAGGCCCACGTAGCCCAAACAATGAATTTATAGAGTGCAGGAAAGAAAGCTAGTCTGATCTTGGGCTGAAATATTGGATTTTAGTGTAAAAAAGATCCAAAATACGAGCGTGATATGTAGCAATAAATCTCCTTCGGACATGTCCTAAAGATCTGATTTTTCCTCTTCTTTTTCCTTTCTCTTTTTTTTTTTTCTTTCGGTCCCCTTTCCTTCTGTCCTTCCTCGCCTTATATACCACAGCTTTTTGCCTTTTTCATCATCCACGTGTGGGCTTGGCATTCAACGTCCTTTTTTTGTCATCCCCCTCGCCTTCTCCAGAATCTTCCATTCTTAGCTGGAAAGCTGCTCGTTCACTGTTCAGGTATCACCTCCACATTAATGCGGCCAGAAGGTTAGCTGGGAGACATTTAATGCGGAGGTGACAGCACCCCCAGATATTTGTCATTTCTTACCATTACTTTTTGTTTGATATTTTCCCTTTCGCTCCGTTATAAGATTTGCCCTAGGCGTTGTTCTGAGTGATTAACAAGCTCACCAGGCACCTCGGACAAAAGTACCGTGGTGACCATCATCCTCGGACACGGTCCAATTCCTTACAAACAAGCTCCACCTCTCCTCGGATGGTAATTTTGTCCATTCCTCGGCTGGATGTCCTCAGATGTTCGTCTCCCCTCACACGGGATATTGGGCCGGGCCCTTCCTCTCACACAGTTGGAACGCAGGGCAAAATTGGCCCACACAGAAATTTAGAACAGAAACTTAAGAATTTTGTAGTTCAATTAACATCTTTAAATGACTACCAGAATTCAAATTTTCTCTCATTAACTATCAAATTATAAAAAAGAAAAAAAAAGAACTTAAAAAATACTTTGTTTTATTTGTGGTTTCATAATAAAATATGGTTGGCGGAGGGAGGGAGGGTGGAGGAGCGCGGCCCCCTTGGGTTTTAAAAAATCACCTATTCCAGTATTTTCTCCTGCAATTTTTTCTTTAAAAAAATAGAAACATATTTTAAATTCCTT
Organism: Quercus wislizeni; assembly: GCA_023055345.1. Lineage (NCBI taxonomy): Eukaryota > Viridiplantae > Streptophyta > Magnoliopsida > Fagales > Fagaceae > Quercus > Quercus wislizeni. Next base: position 4,668,933 of record JALGQJ010000015.1, on the reverse strand, counting down.
TTACGATACTTTTAAGAAAAAGTTTTAGTTTCGCCACCGAATACTATAAAATAAAGGATTTTGACCTTTATTACCTTTCTTACGTGACATAGATTTTTTTTATCTTACTTTTGGTTTGGGTGACATATAGTATAATCCACGGGCCATCAAATGCATGCTTTTTTTTTTTTTTTTAGGTCTCTGGATTACATAATACCTCATTGAATTATGTAATCCAATTCACTTCCTCTATAGCACGTTTGCTACCACTACTTTGCTATAATAAAATAAATAAATAAATAATCCAGTAATAAATACCATTTACTTTTTGATGAATATCATTTAATTCATTTCTGCTCGTATGCAAATTATTTATTGAGTACTTGTTACAATTCCTATTTTTAGGAAACACAACAATAAATTTTTACCATCTGCCATCATGATAAAGCGCCATTCACTTCCCATTATATTGAGCATTAATGTTTCTCCACCAAAATTAAATCATGTCTGATTTCTCTATTTGTCTTTCGGTAAACTGTAGTATCTCCATCCCAAAAAAAAAAAAAAAAAACTGTAGTATGCAATAATATATATATATATATATATATTATTGGATATAATTTATTCTAGATTTTAATTTTTATATTTTCAAAGATAATAATATATTAAATTCATAAATACATAGATCAAATGATAAATGAAATCCAATTTATATAAATTTTAGCGTGCAGAAAAAATAATGAAAGCACATGTATTCTAAAAAGATCTTAGTTATTACACCATATCTCAATTCAACTAATACAATTCAAGAGATGTGTACTGGATGTAAAAAAATAAATGCAAATTCCTCCTTACTCTCTTATTCTTAAGTATACGTGAATTAAGTTAATATTTTCTTGTTTTTTACTATAATATCATACACACACACTCAACAAATATTAAATCAATGACCACATCTTCTACTTTGTTCTCATGAAATATTTACCTCATATTTTCTTTCACACCTTTATCTATTTAGTTCTTGTCATCATAATACAAAATTCGAATGGAACAATGACGCATTGATCAAGAAATGTGGATCAATGTATGTACCTATGTATTTTTGTCTTAAAGGACTAGCTGTAAAGAACAAGGAGCACACCATGACACCATACTAGCCAATGATCCCACAAAACTAAAACAAAAGGACCTACACTAATAGAGAACATGAATGGACCGAATCTCGAAAGTAAAACAGAATTCCATGCCTCCATAATCAAAATCTTCAACATCCTATTGTTTTCTTAAACTAGTAACGCATATCATCATTAAAAAAATTGAATTGCTTATTTGAAGCACACCCATATGTGTATGTAAGAGAGAGAAAAAGAAGAGAGAATCACTAGAAATATGTGTAAGATTAATCAAGAAACACCATCAAGTTGAAGCTTGATTTTTGTGCTCCCCTTTGAATACTGTAAATAATATTACGGCTAACATGAAGTATTCTTTCAAGAATTCCTAGTGGCAACACTAAATAATTTCAAAGTTGATAAGAGAATATAATTTGTCCGACTAAAATGGGCAAAATAATGGTAGGCTCGATATGCTGTTTTAGTTAGGGATTTGCAATGTGATTTTTCTTTATACTTTCATTTGTTATTATTACATTAAGGTCATCCTTGATCTAAAGCATATTCTACATTGGAAATAGCCCTTTCAGATTTGGCAAAACCTTTTGCAAATAACGTTGTGGGTTCTTATAAAAGTAAACTTGTCTCAAAAGAAACATTTTGTTCACAAAAAAAAAATACACTGTAGCGAAATTTCCTCCATCACCATGTTACTTGTTAGGTTCCATTTTATTTTCGCAATAGAGAAAAACAGTGCATCGTTCCCACATCGACAAATTTCAAGGAAAATACATTGTTTTTTGGAAACAATGCATGCATTTGCTCAGTAGATGTATTGTGGCAACAACAAATTTCACAGAAGTGACAGATCATGTGCTTTGTGAATCGTTATCACACACAAGTCACAACCATATGTTTCCTAATGAAATAGCTTGGTCTTTTCTAGTTTGTACTACAATCCAATGAATCGTGGGTGTTTGATGATCCAAGCATGGCAAAAATTTCGAAAAAACTAAAACCCAAATGTAATAATCCACCCAAAAAATATATATATATATAATTTCATTAAGTGGAGCCCTCAAATTGTTGGTAATGTGAAGGCAATTCCAAGCAACAAAGTCGGCCATATACCAAACTAAAACAACTTTCACTAAGTGGTCAGTGCAAACCCAAATGATAAGAGAGAAAAAACAAAATAAAATGCAGTGGCACTAGAATTTCCTTATAATCCAAACACTCTTTTATAATTGTTTCCGTTTGGTGGCTTTGTCTTTGCTTTCTTTTCTTTTTTTTCTTTTCCTTTTCCATTTTCTCAGGAAAACATTAACAATTAATAATAATAAGGAAAACCGAAAAAAAAAAAATTGAAAGAGAGAGAGAAAATGAGAAAAAGAGTGAAGTTAACGCCAAGCAGATGCGACTGTGAGGATCCGCCCCATCCAACCAATGCAAACGCCACCGTTTTGATCTGTAACCGTGAAACCCGGGTTGACTCGGTTCTCAGCAGTGAGTTTAGCTTTTAAATTTTCGGACACGTTTTGACTCAGTGGTTTCAACTCGAACCCAGCCATTCCCATCCGGGCCCGCCACTTCCCAAAAACCTCGCATCTTTCTACACGATCCCTCCCTTCACAAGCAACCGAGTTCGCTAACTTCCGACCCAGTCCCTCCTCGATCTTAACTCGCTCCGAGTTATCCCTGTTCATCGTTGCTTCGATCGAGTCAAACAGGGCACCGTAATACGAGCAAGTCTCCGTCACCCGCGCCATAAACGGCGCCGTATTTGTGTTCATCTCCTGCTCTACCAAAATCACCACGCGCGGCCCCAGCCCCTTCACGCGCCTCAGCAACTCGTCGCGAGGATTGTCCGTCGAAACGCTCTCGTCAGCCATTCTGTACAACTTGAAAGCGAAATTCACCACCAGCGACTCGTCCGGTTCGCAACCCAGCGACTCGTGAGTCAGCTCGCCGAGTTTGAGAATAATTACTGTTTTAAATGCGAAACAAACCCCAACTTTCTTCGCTTCTTGAGTCAGTGCGTTCCCAACCTTCGTTAGCCTCTCTTGGGAGCTATTATCTGCTGCTACAGCTGTGATCTTTACAATGAAGGGCTTCCCGTTCTGACGCGCCGAGAGCGCGTGGAGAAGATAAACATACTGACCAACTTGCCCAATATCAAAGTCAATTACATGAATTTTGTTACCGCGGTTGTTATTGTCCGATTTAGTATCGGACTCCTCTAATGTAGCTTCGAGAATTGCGAGGTTTGCAGCCATGAACCCAAGCTTGAAACACGGCGACATATCGTACAGCAACTGAGTCGACTCGACGTGTTCTTTATAGAAAAGATCACCCACGGGAGGTGGGTTTTCGACCGAGTTAACTCGGGATTTCAAAGCGGACACCCAGTAACTCATCAACCTCTCCTCCGAATTCCCTTTGGGATTCGAGAACGGAGCCAGGCGCGTGAGGATCTCCGACGCGACCTGGCTTTTGCCCTCCGAAATGTTCGTCGCAGCATCGATTATACACTGTTTCGAGCAAGCCGAACTGGGCGAAGCGACCGACGATGAAGACGAGGACGAAGAAGACGAAGTTGGCGAGAGCGAGATTGGTGGCTTCTGACTCGTCGGACTAATCAGGTTCTGAATCGTCTCGGACCACTCGCTGTTAGCGTTGGTGATCACCGAAACGGCGTCGTTTTCTTCCTCGTTCACATCGTCGTCGAATAACTGCTTCTCCAGCTCCTGAAGCCGATCGTTCATAATCTTCTGCTCCGACACATGGGACGACGACGTACTGACACACGGAACGCCAGGCAAGGCCTGGGTGTTGTTGTTGTTTGTAGTGACAATTCTGTTTCCGATGGAAATTGGCTGAGGACGTAATTGCTGTAAGATTGGAAGGCTAAACCTTTCTAGAGACGAAGTGGTAGTTGTTGATGCGGCGGAAAAGTCCATGGGTGAGAGCGGCGATATTGGAGAGGTGTGTTGAACGCGAGGCTTAACGGAGCGGTAGAAAAAGCCATTGAGCCCACCTTGGTTCTGAAACTGATGGGCTTGGTAGTCGGAGAGAGTTCGTTTTCCGATTAGGGTATGTGGCTGTTGTGGTTGCTGTTGTAGTTGTTGTTGATGGCGAGCGATCTGGATCGATGGGTCGTGAAAAAGACCCGGGAGGTTGGATCGGTAAGAGGGCTGTGGAGCTTGGTTCGTGGATCGGCCGGTGAAGAAGTCTGGGGCCCCACCACCCGTGAACCCCGATGCCATGTTTTTTGTGATTATTTGGGTTGGTAGTTTTTGAGAAAGAATGAGAGAGAGAGAGAGAGATTAAAGGAGGAAATGGTGTTTGAAGAAACGCATGGGACAAAGAGAGAGTTTCTTATTGAATTGATTCTGGTGAATATAACGGAGGGGTGAGGTGGGGTGTGGGGGCTCCAACTTAGCAATTTGCTCTTTTTAATTTTTGGAGGTTCTGGTTTTTCTCTCTTTCTCTCTCCTTTTTTTTCATTTTTAAAGAGAAAATGTGAATGGGGTGGGAATGGTGTACGTGTACCATGTGATCCTCACCGTTGGTTTTGACTTAATTTTTAACATTCATGAAAAATAAAAATAAAATTGAATCGCAATTAATTTCGTATACGACTGTACTTAGTGTCATGTATTTTGTTTACATTGTGAAAACGAAAAGAACATAGCCTAAATAAATCTAATATAAATACTCGTAGGGCGTTTTCAAAATGTGTTGGCATTTTGCTCTTGATTATTACTAATTTTCGATGTGTCTGTAATTAGTGTCATATATCTTGTTCATAGTCAATTTCATGCCCGAGAAAAAAAATATTATAGCTAGACTTATATACTCATAGAGCGTTTTCAGAATGTTTGTGCGTTTTGGTCTTGATTATAAGCCAGTTTATTGCTCCCAGTTCCTGGAATGTGATGGACCGTGATTGATTTAATTTAGGATTAAAAGGGCATGATATGTGGTTGTATGAGAATTGAACGGTGATTAATTGAGTAAAACGTACTCTTTGGTGATGCATGATATTTTTTAGGTACTTAGAAAACCCGTTGAAGTCTGAAGGCAAGGCACTTTGTTTGGCGCATGAGTGGCACTTACCATTGAGGGATTAGAAAACCAGTTCTGTTTAGACTTATGTAAATTAATGTGTACGACACGCGCCTATGACAGGGTGTGAACCAAAAAGGGTTTTTTTCGATTGTGTGAATGAATTGATCTTTATTCGGTAGTGATCGACTGACAGGACAGTTACCAAATGTTGCAAAAAGCTATCGACAAAAACCTTAGGAATGCAATCCAGAACATAAAGATAACGACCGTTTCGACACGTGGACGAATGGGAATGACATTCGCGACTGTTTCGCGTGACGGACCCGTGAGGCTTGTAAAATTCCTGAACTAAGTTCGCTGATTCGAAATTCCAGTAGCTGGGTTTTTGTGTACTTACGGGATTGGGTTGGGTATTACGGGTTGATTCTGGTGGGTTTTACCGACACGAGTCGGTAAGCTGACTTTACTTCTTTCGTAAGAGAATTTCAAAACCTGGACAACTTTTTTTGTCTACGTTGGCTTATTAGCCCCAACCATTTAAAATATAAATACACCTCTCCGACACACAAGGGAAAATTGGAAAACAAATTCATGGGATTCAAAGGCTTTTTTTTTCTTGTTTAAGGAAAAAATATTACTCGTCCTTTGTTGCTTCAAATTAAAGTAAGATAACTTAACTGGGTCTACTTTTTAAATGACAAGAATGCCCTTTGGTACAACAATTTATACATTCATTTACTAATCATTTATCTTCATATATTAACTTGGTCAAATAGGAGTTGGTATTTGTTTGGATTTTTGCTTCATGACTACTATCTAACTAGAACAATGTTAGCTTAATTAGTAAAAAAAAAAATCACTGTGGAATCAGAGGTACGAGGTTCTTTGTTGCTTCAAATTAAAGTAAAATAACTTGTAGAGTAATGGATTTTAGTTAACTCAATTGGTAAAAAAATTTGTGTATTTTTTTTTTTTTTGGGTCGAATGTAGCTATTTTTTTTTAGAGTAGTTATTCAGTTATTTGGTAGTGGCTATTCATACAGAATAATGTGTTTATGATTTAGAAAATAATAAATTCTTTGGATATGTTTGGTAGGCTAAAGGGGGCTTCTAGAGATGAATGCAATTTTTTTCAAATAAAGCGATGTGGTGTGGCTTTGAGTGAAAAAATATTATATATAATAGACACGTGAGTGTTTCTCTTTAGGAATATTTATAGAAATGTGTTCAAATAATCACATAACATCAATTTTTTGGGTTAAACGTTTTCCATTAATGGCATTGTCATACATGGAAATATGATTTGAACTTAAAATAAATAATTCAATGTAGGGTTTAACTTGAAACAAACCCTCTTTCTTTAAAAAAAAAAAAAAAAAAAACCTTGAAACAAACCCTACACTATGGGATTTAAAATGTTATTTTCTATATTAAAAATTATGAACCAAAAAAGAAATTATAATCTGCAAGAATATAATTCTATAGCATTTTTTATTCTCGAATAATATATTATTTGTATATTTTTACATTTTATTTGTTTGTAAATTTATATTATAGTAAGTGTTATTTATTAAATTAAAAACTCACTATTATGTATAATAATAATTTTAATTTATATAAATTTTAAATCATATGAATGCTTGAAATAAGACCTACTAGATCCCAATTCTACTATACCATTGTATCCAAATAAATGAAAAAGAATGATTATGTTGTTACTGTTAATTAGGAGACAACACTTTAGGAAGACTCCAAATAAATTCTTAATATAAAATTTTGGAACACTACTACTTGACACAAAAAATTTTAACTTAAGGATTTGAGTCCAAATTCCCAATCATACAAAAGAAGCTTTTAATAATTTATGGTTTTCGTTCCATAGCTCCTGTCATTAGTACTTCTGTAACCTAACAATAATCCTCTCTAATATCGATTTCTATTATTACTTACTTTTAGTCTCTATTTTGATTCAACATACAAAAGAAGCTTTTAATAATTTATTATGGTTTTCATTCCATGGTTCCTGTCATTTGGACTTCTGTATAAGAAAATAGGCGACATGGTTAATTGCCTTTATGATACAGAAGCAGACAGCTTCTATAAATTGTAGGCGCTACTGCATGTACTTATATAATATTGGAACCCAGATGTGCCAATTAATTGCGTATATCTTCACGTACTAGCTTTAACCCAATCAATTTTCTGTTATAAACTTGTAGTGTAAATTTTAGACATCTTAATAACTACAAATAGAAGAATTTGCAAGAATCTTTCAATAAAACTAAAAAAAAAAAAAAAAATCGTAGAACCATGATCTCACTCTTTAAGTACGATGGTTTTTATAGATACTATAGGAATAAATCTATGGTATTTAACGTCTTGTAACTCAATTGGTTTTCAACAGAAACATATAAGATTTACATGACCCTACTTGTGTATTGTAATTATTGAATTATAAAAAATAATAAAAAAAATAAAAAAAATCTATGGCATTTAAGGGGTTTGTTGTGATTTTTTTCTTTATATAATAAGCTCAAGATATTAATGGGTTTTCTTTAGTGTAGACAAGAGTCAATTATACTTTTAAAAAAAAAAAAAAATCAAATCAAATCAACTTTCAAGATTATTATTTGACAATAATAAAGAATTAAAATTTGAATTAACGGAGGCTTTTCACTTTTTTTTTTAAAATAAAAGAAAAAAAAATACTTTTAATTAAGCTATAATGCAACCCATGAATCCATGCATAGAAGAATAAAGATAAAGAGTAAAGACTATTTGAAATTTATCTAAAAGACTACAAATTATGGCATAATTGGCCTCAAAACTTTCGTAGATATCAGGCCGGTCTCCTTTGATATAAGAACATAAATAAAGAGGATGTATGTGCTACATGTGAATAAAATAACTATATTTTTAGAAAGAAATAAAAATATACCTTTTAAGTGATTTTTGGTGTCATTATTTATTTTTCATTTTTCAATGTGAGATAGAATTCTATTATAGTTCAATTTAAGTGTATGTGTGTGAAATTCTTTTTTAGAAACTTAAACCCCGGCCCTTACCCCTTACATCCTACAAACACTTATACTTATAAAGTGAGTGATCATCACGCTATGGATATGCGATAGTTAATTATAGAGAACTGTTTCCTTGAAATTTTCTTGTTGTAGTTAATAGTAGATATCGGTTATAACTATAACTGTTGTTCCCATAACATGATTAATTAATGAGTTGACCATCTGTTAAACAAACTAGTTAAGATCATTATTATTTTCACTAAATTGTCTTGTGTGTGTGTGTGTGTGTTTCTATTTTTAATTATAACAAGGGAGGGAGAATTTAAGATACGAAAGTAACGAAACTCTTAACATAGACTTCGTATTGAATACACCCACACACACACATAAGTAACGAAACTCTTAACATAGACTTCGTATTGAATACACCCACACACACATATACATACATATATATATATATATATATATATATATATATATATATATATATTAGTGAAGTGGAAGGACAAAGTCACCAATATGAGAAGATTTAGTCTTTGATTTTGCATGACTAAGAAAAGGAATCAACTTTAAGTTTGTTACAACAACGTTAAAGGGTTAAGTACATAGCAACCTTTTGCTCAAACCCATGAAGAAAAACTTTCTCGTTAATTGGAAAAAAAAATATATTCTCTCACCTTTTAAATTTAAAAAATAAAATCTTAGTATGGTAAATGTTGAATCTTTGTTAATTAGTCAAAGTTTTTTTATCCAATCAAATGTACAAAAATACATGACATATGGGATCGATTCTCCATGCATTTGAATAGGTATCTATCTTTCTCTCATACACACAAAATAGGATATCTTATCTTATATAGTTGGCGTGTACAGTACTGTCCCTCTCACATATGAATTCTGTAATAATTGGTATAAGATATTCTTTACTAACACAAAAATTTAGTAGTAATCACCAATGGCAAAGCCGTGGGGCTATATATGACTCTCCCTAACTTTTAGAATTTTTAATTCTTTAATCACACAAAAGAGATACAAAAATATGTCAGGTATAATTTTACCTAAATGAGCCTCTAAACCTTTTTCTTAGTTCTTTTTTTTTTTTATAAGATTTCTTTTTCTTAATTCTAAATATAAATAACTAGTATTATAAATCAACAATGTGATAACAAAAATAATCATAACAAAAAGAAAGAAAGAAAGAAAAACTATGATGATAAATTTTACCAATGAAAGGGAGATAAATTTTATTAGAATAAAGAGATAACATATTGTAAGGATACGTGTTATAGGTATTAAGTTGTATGCATTTTTCTTTATTTTAAAATTTTTGGTTGGGTAGAATTCTAAATTTCTTAAAATTTAGACAATAGAGTTTTTTTTTTTTTTTGGAGAAGATTGACAATAGAGTTATACTTGAATTAAACAATGCTCAAATCTTATCATTTATATTAGAATTATAGTTAAATGATTAACTTCAAAGTTTTATAATTGCTTAGGTTTTAGAATAATCAATAATTAACTTAGCATAGAGCACAATCTTTTGTCATTTTAAATGTGTACATAGAATGAAAACTGTAATTAGATTAATCCTATGAACAATTATTTAAGAATGAAAATATTTATCTTGAAATATGTAATTAGTAACTTGAAGTTGTTTTATAATTGCTATATGTGGGAAGATAATATTTGTCGAACCATGTCATGACATATTTTAGGATATACTAGTAAAAGGCTGTTATTTTAGATTTTAAATTTTGTTTATATTACTTTGTCTGGCCCTATAAGAAAAATTCATGCACCAACCACGATGTTTTGATGGCAAAAGAGAATCCGCAGTTTTTGTCCACGCCCCTACCATTTGGCTTAAAGATTAAGCCATTATTTTTTCCTTTTTCTTTTTTCTTCTTCTTCTTCTTTTTTTTTTTTTTAGAAGTTTAAGCCATTATTTAAAAGGCATGGGATCATCTTTTCGTTAAATAAATAAACACATAATTTTTTTTTCTTTTGTTATTTCATGTTAAATCATAAATAGAGCATTTTGATATAAATATTGATAGCGAAGAGATTTATATTTTGACAGGCACTTCACGTTATTTTCAACGAAAAAATCTAGAGTTCAAATGCTCTTAAATCCAATTATATCAAATTTTATATATATATATATATATATACACACATTGACAGGAAATTAAGATGCATTACCTAAATAGGAACGAGCTCAACTATGCTCACTCGACAACTTGGACTAGTTACATGGCTTGTTGGCAAAGGCACAAAAAACTATAGCCACAAAGTTCCGGTGGGTCAGTAGCTAGCCCAATTGTCTTCCCACCGTGATCCTCGAAGTCAAACCCATTATTAATATCTATGGGAATAATTCCCAAATGAGAGGCGATTCAAGTGTAACTAAGAGTGCATTTGGCTTTCGCCCCCTTTTTTTTTTTTTCTTTTTTTTTTAAATAATCTAACTTCTAACTTTTTTTTTTTGAAATAAACCGACTTTTAGTTTTTTGTCACACATTTAACATAAAATATACCAAAAATTATATCTTTTACTAAATAAGCTAAATGGAGCATGCATGAAGGAGTCAAATGCTTTTTCTATTCTTTTACTTGGCACAACTGGGTCATTTTGGACTTGAACCATAGACCTCGCCCATAATGTTATTTTTTTTTCTATTTCCTTTGTGTGGTACCAAAGCTACCCGAACTTGAATGCCTCATCAACTATACAAATAGGCTATCAGAAATAAGCAAAAGCCAAACGCACTCTAAAACACATCTCATTTTTTCCTTGAATCAATCACTTTGTAATCAGAGAGTCCTCCACCAGCACAACCTTGAGAAAATCTCTTGTGATCTTTCTTTTCTTTTCTTCAGGTATTCACCGACCAGGTTACACCATCTAACTGTATCATCAATCATTTTTTTTTTTTTCAAAAAAAAAAATCATAATAAGGTAGGAAGCTGTAACAATAAAAAAATAGAATATCTCTTTGGTCTTTACCAACCAAATAAACAGTATAACATTTTAATAGCAATTTTTGTTGCTTCTTTAAACCCAAAAATTTTTGAACGTCATGAACAGCCAATCAAGTCTTGGATTTGAAGTATTTGACTATTAATTGAAGCACTTTTGGCCTTTTCAACCTTCAAAATAATTGTCAAGGAAGAGGAAAAAAAAGGAAAGAAGAAAGAAAGAAAAGATCCCCTCATACTTGGAAAAGGCAGCAAAGGCCAAAGAGGGGTGGGTCAACCCATGCCCCAAAAAGTGCAAGATAGAGAATGAGATTCTATACTGTCATTAATTGTGTTTATCATGGGTATTTATGTCAATCAGCTTTGTACCAAATTAAATGTTTTAAAAATTTTCACAAATAAATAGTACTACTACTCTATTTGACAATTCATACTTAGGTTGCGTGTAGGCAAAACTTTCAATTGAGAAATTGGTTAGCAACTGATAAAAGAAAACAATCCAAACAACCTTTTATCCTTCTTTCCTAAAAATATTCGAATCTGGGTCTCTAACAGTGACACATGTCGAGCATAGAACACATGTATCACTTGATCCTTGCCTAACTCAACCTCCTCTCTACCATATATATATATTTATCCTATTTCCTCAAAAAGAACACAAATACTTCTAGAATTGTAGAAGTTTCCTTCCTATTATTTATGATGATTTGGTATAACTCATTTTGAGTGGGTGTGTGTAAAGCCCTAAACCATTAAACATCCCTACAAATAAACAATGGGTAATCATGTCATGAAAAAAAAAAATGTCTATTTTTAAAACTGTATTTTTTTACCTAAAACAATACAATAATGAAGCTATGTGCTATTTTCAGAAACTTAATTGTATTTTGTACTTTAGGAACAAATCATAAAAGAGTTTGGTAAATTTAAAAAAGGGTAAAAATTATATATAAAACCTACATTAAATTCATTAATTGAAAATTCAAACACGGATATGATTTGAATTTTTAATTATTTTTTAAAAAGACAACAGTATTTATATTTTATTGGTCAATGCAGTCAAGTGTTTGAATCTAATCGATAAAATACACTGTACCTAAAATTGCATCTAGGATTTACTATTAAAAAAAAAAAAAAAAAAAAAGAGAGGCAAGCAAAGCTACAATGTCATAAATTACAGGTTCATGAGTTGCACCCACCAACAGTCCACTGCACCTAAAAAATAACTACCCATAATTATATTTCCTTGAGGGGGGTATAAATGTAATTTCAAAAGAGCCATGCAGCAACACGCTTTATTTAATAGGAAAAGCCGTCTTAGCTAGGGAGTTGGTGGAAGCTACCTAAACGGAAAAACAGATCACTATAAACTCGTGGCACTGTAGAGGGAGGGAGGGGTGTTTTGGTCATTTTAGGTGACAGGTGGACCCACAGTTTGATTACCAGGTTGGAGTAAACCGGGATTAGCCGGTTATCCCAACTGGATGTTGGAAGTTGGAAGCAAAAGCAGTAGAAGCGCCGACGGAAAGAATCCTACGCGCTATTTGTAGGCGCGGCAACGCGCACACGAGCATCCAAGCCACACGAAATCCACACTCCCCATATTATCTTGTGTTTTTTTCATTGGTCCCAGCGATGACAGGCTGATCTTAGTTCACACCTGATGTCATCAAAATCCCATGGTTGTTAGTTTGAGAAAAATTAGCAAAATCTGGGATCACAATCTTTCTTTCTGTAACGTAAGTTTGCCATCATTTTTAGAAAATTGGAAGGTGCTATATGTGCACGGATAAATGATATTCTCTTTTCTTACATTTATAATAGATTTTATAATGAATTTAATAAGTAGATTCCATAGTATTTAGTTTGGAGATGAAATGAAAAAATTGAGGAAATAAAAACTCTTTTGTAAGAATAGAAAATATTATTTGAAGAAATTTACTCTCATGTTCTTATTAAAAAAAATTATATAATTATTTTATTAGGAAATAAAAAAAAGTTAATATTAAATACTGCGGAGGGAGGGGAGGGGAGGGGAGGGAAGATGGTAATTATTATCAGCACCCTCTCTTCTCCCCTATTTTCTCTCCGAATCAAGGGGCTGGAATTTGGTGAGCTCGGAGTCAAAACTATTGGATCCCACTATTTTCTCCTCCATTCCCTTTCTAACCAAATACTCATTCTCCCATTTTCTCTCTTGTTTAATCTCTTCAATTTTTTATCCTCTCTATTTTCACTCTAATCAATTAGAACCTTAGTAGTGAAGCAAAAGTTATGGATTCACATGATAAATAACCAATTACAGTTTATCACATAGACTAAGGTACCGTTTGGATTGCGTCTACACGTCCATGTTTTAGCATTTTGTTTTGTTTTGTTTTTTTTTTTTTTTGACTAGCACCTTTTGCGCTATTCATGAGACATGAATAATGCACTCTTGCACTATTCATGGGACATGAATAGTGCATTAAGGCAAATGAACAATATTTTCATTTGTGTACAGTAATTGGAAATTATTTTTTATTTTTTTAATTTTCAACAAAATAAGCGGTATCTAAACGCACCCTAATTGTAAAAAAAAAAAAGAAAAAGTTATAAAAATTATGGCCCTAAACTAACTTTTGAGAAATTAATATAACGTATGGCTAACATTAATATCATTTTTTCTCTACACCAATTAGATTGTGAATATTGTTGTGATAGGAGACTTATTGATTAAACAATGTTTGTTGTTTTTGGAATCTTGGGTCCTTAATTAAACATTAGCATTTAAAAAAAGACCTTGTGGGTATGGTAGTCAAAGGGAAAGAAGAATGGAATTATGGAAGCATGCCTAATTATATGCAACATGCAATCAAAAGCTGGCGAAGGGTTGGCTACATTTGGAAAAACTAAACCATTTTCAGATTTGTTTGAAATATTGTTGGAAACTTTGTAAGAAAAAGCGGTCACCAGCTTTCATGGTATGAGTCTTTCACACTCAAACGTTTTGAAGTTATTTTTGTCCAAAAACAAAGAGGGCACTACCAAATCATTGATAGATTTTAAGAAATTTATATAATGTAGATGTATTATGTAAAAAGTTAAATATCAGGTTACAATATGTGTAGTAAGTTTCAATTAACTTAACTGGTAAAGTTTCTGATAGTTAAATAAGAAATCTGTGATTCAATTTTCGTCTATACAAAAAATCAATTAATATCTTGGTCTAATGATAAAAAGTATCATCAGGAGTGAACTCCATAAGTTGAAACTCTCTTAAAAAAAAAAAAATGTTGTAGCATGTGTATTTGTTAAAACTTAAAAGCGATCGCTACCTATATATAGTCTATACTTAAACTCTATCTTTACCATCATGATAAGAATGTGGATTCACATGCAAAGGGGACATTGAAGATAGGTTAAGATTTAAGACGTTTGCAATAGGATCTGCAACATTATCCAAACTCTGTTCCCATTTATCCAAATCGAATCCCAAATTGACATTTAATCTTCCACTTTATTTAAGAACAAAATAAGTATGGATAGTTTCTTTTTCCTTCAAGAATAAAGGAAAAAATTAGTTATACTTGTGCAGTGAATTGTTTGTCCAATATTGGTTTTTTTGGGTCCAATAATGTGATTATTGTTGAATAAGTGGTGGGAGACCAATTTTATATATATATATATATATATATATCTATATTTTTTTTTAAAATTAAAAAAATCACTATAGGCCTATAGTGACATTGAAAGTTATTCTATTGAAGAGTAGTATACCGACAAGTTCTATAGCTTAATTAAAAGATAGAGATTCCCATGAAATAAAAAAGTGATGATTTCTATGCATCACCGGGGCTTGAATCCTAATATTTCTTCGAATATATAAAATTTAATTTAATTGCTTTTATACTCATCCTATTTGTAATTCATTTTTATATATTTTATTATCATGTCTCAAACACTTGTCCTTCCCCCTCTCATTTATTTTTCATTACTATCTCATTAATGTTAAAGAAACTTCATTAGAGATGACAAAATATCCCAAACCCATCTCCCCTCTTGGGCCACCCTAATTTATCTCGTGTAGATTTATCCCACCCCAAAGAGGGAATGAAACACCCCTAAACTGACTCCGCCTTATCCCATTACTATCCCTACATTGAATTGTCGTGCAAGCAAGGCATGTGCTTCAAATTAGAGAGGTCATTCTCATTTAGTTAAAGCGGCAATTTTTTTTTTTTTTTAAGGATACTCTAGGTGAGCCAATTTAAACTGCGACTAATGCAAATGTTGTGTGTATGTGTGTGTGTTTTTTTGGTGTCTTATATTTGGAAAAATTTCAGTGGGACCCACTTGTCAGTAAGAAAATAGTGTCATGCACACGGCGCATGAGATACCATCTCCGTAAACTACTACAAATAAATTAATTTTAGAAAGGATAGCATGTGCTTTCACCGGCATTGCATACTTCAGCTACTAATAAACAAGTTCTTTCTCACAGTCCTCTAATTTGGTGACAGCAAATTAAAGTTTTGTTGAGATTTGAAAGTTGTGAACATATTAATTTTATTTAGATTCATACTAACATCATGTTTTTCCAGTTACATTCGAACTTCAAATTTAAGTGGATAGAAATCTTTGTAAATGTGTTATATGGATTTTTATGAACAATATAAAGAATTCCATAGAGTTTCAATTTATAAATTCAAATAAATTTGCGTAATAACCAGGGGAGAAAACCATATAAACTAGCAAACCAAGGCTGAAGTAAGTACCGGAGTTTTTTTTTTGGGTTGTTGAGAGAGGATTTTTTTTTTTTTTTTGATAAATTGTTGAGAGAGGATTTAAATCTTGAATATCTTAGTTGGAGATATTAAAAGGTACTAACCAATTGAGTCACAAGACTCTTAACAAAACACTTGAAAATTTGATATAATATTAAAGTATTGAATAAAAAATTAAAAATACCTCATGTACATGTAATGATTGTCTAAGCAACATAAAAATTGATGGCTTTGCCCTTAAAGATTCGAAAGCAAATCTCCATTTCTTCTCCCAAAAAAAAAAAAAAAACTCCAATTTATATATATATATATATATATATATATATATATATATATATATATATATATATATATATATTACAATTGTCTTTAGCATAAAACCTTTTAAAGTGAAATATTTTTAGCCTTCAACACATAATTAAGTAATTAAACACGCTATTGACTATTGAATCCCAATCATCTGGTATGTTTCATGTGGTCATCAAACCAGTATGACATAATAATACCAGGAACAAACAAAAATTTATTAGCTCATAAATTTTAATCTATATATATATATATATATATATTGATTGTAAGGACCATATTTGAGTTACTAGCCCAAAAGGTGGATGGACTTAGGCCCAAAAAGTCCGAAATAATAAATTTGTAGAGAGTGGGTTGGAAAACTGGGCTTGGATGAATCAGAAAAACACTAAAGTGGATTCAGATGACAAGAGAATGAAGCTAGACAAGTTTATATTGAAGAAAATCATCCTCGACACAATCCGAGGAGATCAGTTCTTATATATTTCTCTCGAGTTTGGTTACAAATGTAATTCTTGATTGCTACAGTCTTTTGCTCTTAATTTCTCGACCCCCTTCTCTCGTTGCCTCCTTCTTTTATACTGTCTTACCACTTCATCCCTACCATCTACGTGCAGACTAGATGGTTAGTGTTAATATTTGTCCCATCAGCACCTTCTTGAAGTCTTTGTGTAGTAGTTGTAAGGCTGAAAATTACTGTTCATGTATCACTTCCACATTAATGCAGCCAGAGAATTAGTTGCAGAGCATTTAATGCAGTGGTAGCAGCTTTCTTCTCAGATATTTTAGGACTCCCTCTTATCTTATGTTTCTATAATGCTTATCCGTATCAACAAAATTTCCTGGAGTGTTCCCTTGGACAACAGACCACCCCTGCTGACCTCGGCTTTGGCTAGCCTAGGATTTATTCATCCTCGAACCACCTTCATGAGCTCTTATGATCAAAACTAAATTCTTCATTTATTAACACTGACTTCCCTAGCAATGTCTACTCCTTCTCGGACGACTTCACATCCTCAAATTGGGTCTCAGGCCCAATATATATGCAGATAATGAGCTCTTGGACCCAATACCCCTACACACACACACACACACACACACACATATATATATATATATATATATATATATAAATAAAACTGAAACCTCTAAAACTCCCACAATTTTCCACGTCATTACTATTTTCTTTTTCTTTTTCCTTTTATTTTAGATTCCTTTTATTTTAGGTTTTATAACTTATATATTTATTATTTCTCTTCAACGTGTAATTATCTTATCAGTGTTACAATAGTTTAGTTTAAATAAAACTTTATTAGATATATGTTTCAAGAGCTTGAAAATACTACTCCAACTAAAATTCTATAACAAAATTTTCAACAAATATGTAATATAAAATCATTATATATATATATAACCGAAGAATTTGATTTTTTGTTGACCTTTCTAGAACTTGCCATATCATTATTATTTTATTTATTTATTTTATGTCCCAATTCCAATTAAAGCACATTTACTTTTGAGAATTTCAGTCCATAACAAACTCTACTATCAGAATTTCAAATAGTAATAAAAAAATTAAACCCTTCTTTTACATTTAAAGCACATAGTTCTCTATTTCTCTCTTTGTGAGAATTCTGTAACAATATTTGAGTTCATACGGATCCTGCGTGAAGTCAAGTTGCTCAGGCTTTTACTGCATCCTAATATTGTTGAAATTAAGCGCATCATGTTGCCACCATCAAAGAGGGAGTTCAAAGACATGCATTTACGTTGTTGTAGGGCCACGGAAATCTGGTGGCCCAAACTCACTTAGAATAGTGAAATTTGTACTATTCAACTAAGGCCAAACCAATAGATATTTGTAAAAAGAGTGGTGTAAAACAAGTTGGGCTTAGCTTGAGGATTCAGATAGAGTTGGAATGAACAAAAGTCAAAGATTAAGTATATAAATGGTTCTTTACAATCTTGCCCGAGGACAATGTTCTTGTGCAAGGATGTACCTTGTTCTCTCTCTCTCCCTCTTTCTATCATTGTTCTTGTTCTATTCTCGTTTTCCTCATTTTTTTTCTCCATCCCTTCATTTGGAAGTCCTCTTTCTTTATATACTTCTAAGCTTATTGCATCCTAACCCTCCATCTACAATCCTCCAGACTCTACTTAGAACACTTGTCCCTTTAAACTTTTGTTGAATGTGATAAAAGGAGATGCTTAGTTTTGAATTCTACCGTTTAAGTCACTTCCTTATCAATGCAGCTGATAAAGCTGTTGCCAGTAGGTGAGCTTTCATTGGAAACTTCCTTCACCTACCTCAACTCTCTCTCTCTCTGTGGACACCATCCTCTCCATTTGGACTTCCAGGAAGTATTTTGTCTCTTCTCCTCCTATCCTCTGGTGAATCCCCTCCTCGGACTTAGAATACTTTTATAATGATAGTCACAGCTTGTTGTATCCTTCCTTAGTCCTGGAGTCCCCACAGTTGTCTTTGAACTAATGGTGTTTGATCTTCACCAAGTGATTAAAGCTAATGATGACCTGACCCATGAACATCATTAGTTTTTTCTTTATCAGATGCTACGTGCATTGAAATATATGCATACAAGTAATTTTCTTAACATCTTATCTTTTTTTTTTTTTGTGTGTGTGCTTTTCTTTAGTTTTAGTCTTTGTTTAGCTCTAGTGAAATTTGTGGTACAAAGTATTTAGCATCATAGGTAATACTTAGCCTTTGATTCAAATTTGAGAGGGTCTTCAATGTCAACTTTGATTATTTTTATTATCAAGTTTAGATTTTAATTGGTTTATCAAGTATGGGTTAGTTGAGAAATTTGGTCCTCATATGCAATTGACAGATGATTACTAAGAGAGACAATCACTTGTTATAAATAGAGGTTGAGGAGTTTAACAAGGTTTTGGGCATGTGGAAAGCATGGCTTAATGAGTAGCAACATGAGAGAAGTCAATGGAGGGGAGGAGACTAGATAGTTTTTGACCTTTTTTTGTGAGTATTTCGTAGTGTATTATTTTGGGTATTTGGTATTTTGTTATCCAAGTAGGAAATAGAAAACCTAGGTATAAATATTTGATTTGTTATTTGTCGTTTCATACTTATGAATTGTTTCCGTAGTTTGTAAGTGTATGGAAGGAATTAGGGTTATTTGGAGTGTGGTTTTTGGTGGATAAGACTAGAAAAATATATAGATGTAAGGTTTAGAATATATAGCAATGTATAGATCCTATGAAGTTAGATATGCCATGCATTTTTCTGCAAGGAAATATATGAACTTAACTGAAATTTTACGTGATTAATAATGTTATTTATTTTTTATTTATGGATTGTGGCAACATGGTTGAGACTTCTATGCAAAATACAGATGGAATAGATACAAAAATAAAAAAAAAGCTAGAGGTAATAGATGCCTGAAATTATTTAACATTTGTTAATTATCTCGTGCGTCGCATGGGTTAGTGACTAGTTAATTAAAAGAATGAAGCTAACTAATTTATCAAAGTTTCCACTTTCCAATGATCTGCATCATATATATTAATGTTAACACAACTTGGTTCCAGTTCCAATAATCATGCGATTATACTTCTGATCATTTCTCATATGTTATAACTCATTTCCTCATCATAAGATGATTAATTAAACAAACACTATCACATCTAAATTTGCTTTGATCAACCAAAATCAGTGAACTCATCAGACATCGATCTGACACTATCATATCACAATATTTCACCATAGGGCTTTTAAATAAGCTTACCATTATTTGATATCTAGTTAATTTCCATGATTCCATCACGAGGGGGAAAAAAAAAAGGGTTGACAAGGCTTCTTTTCTTTTTATTTTTTTTTAAAATTTTTATTTTTTTAAGAATCAAGATTGAAATGTTGAATCGAACTCAACATCTCTTGCTCTGATACCATATTAAATTATCGATTATCATGTTAAATTACCGATTTTCTCAAAAGATTAAGCTATTGAGATATGATAAATTTAATTATTTAACAACATACTTCTAACAGTTTAAAATAAAAGAGATTGAAATGTTTCTGACGTATTTTTATCCAATATTTGCCATTAGCATAGTCGCTAAAATCAGTAAACCATTCCTAACATTTGCCACTATAGCCTTGTATAAATCAAGATCTAATGCATGGGTTAATTCATTGCAAGTGTTTCTTTTCAATTTTATTTTTTTTAAAGAGAGTCTCGGTCTATATCATCCACTTCGACTTTATCAATTGAGTTAATTAGAACCCACGCATTTCATTCAATCTAATTATACTATAATCAACTAGTTGGTGTCATATATCATGTTACAATTTTCAGTACCTTTATATATTAAATATTGGATTTGCAAGTTGCATCACGTCCCATTTGGTGCAACTTTCATCTGCTATGAGACATTATCTTTCAATTAAAATATTGCTCTTATTTAATGTAGCGTTATGACTTATGAGCTATCAGCCTAGCACCACATTTTTATTGCATAAATCGAGACTATGGCTAAATTAGACCGCTTGTCTATTATTTCGGTGCACGCGGTTAAGTAAGTTGGTCATCGTGATTCATTTCTGGTTTCAATGTGCTAGTTGTTTCTTGATTTTAATTTTTGGGGTCAAACATCAAAGTTTGTCAATTAAATTTGAATTTGATATATCGCAGCTTTGATTTTGAATGACCCACCTCCAGATCTTCAATTTCTTAATTGCATTTGTCAGATTTAGAATTCTCTTTTTTAATTTTACACCAACTAAAAATAAATAACAATCATCAACTTTTATATTTCATTTTGTGTAACCTTGTGGTTAGAAGATTAAAAATGTCTGGCTAAATTGCAAACTACACCTTTGAAATTTGGTAGTGTTCGAATTTCTATTTCGTTTGCATCTGAAGTTTCTCCATCCATATTTTTCATTAAGTGCCGCATAAACTTGCTATGCATATTTAGTTCATTTAATAAAATGATGCTACATCATTTTTGTAGCATAAAAAAAATAAAAAATGACGTGGCATAATAAAACCTATTGTTGCAAATGGATAGAATTTCAATGGGTAAAATCCAAATTCTGAAATTTCAAAATATAAAATTCAAACATTCTTAAACTTTAGGAGTATAGCTTGCAATTTAGCGAATACATTTTTAATGCACTTTTAGCAAAGTTATATCTTCTGTATGACCATATAGCCATATAGGACTACTCATTATTAAAAATAAAAATGAAATATTGATTGTAACCCAACAATTATGAAAGAAGACAGAAAAAAAAAGAGTAATTTTGCTTTCAAGCTTTTGATAAATTGGGCATTGGATAAGCTCGGTTATTGAATATACACGTTAACGCCGCAAGTTGTGAGCTGTGATACAATCACTACAAAATATAAGCTGCCATTTCAAGCATCTGTTGCCACGCTTTAAAACTTGTCAAACGAGTTTCTCACACTGGACGGCTATATACTATATAGAATTATACTAGATGATAAGCTTGCAATGGCGGTGGGTTACACTTTACGTGCCTGATTTTTCTTTGGAGCTGCAGCTGAGTCACAAGAACACAACACTAAAAATATCTATTAACTATATAAAAAGAGGCCAATCCTCTACAGTGCCATTTTGATTTTTTGAGTCACTTTTTTTTTTTTACGGTAACTACAGTACCAAGTGGCACGGTAACTTCAGTAGCTACAGCTTTTTCTGGTCTTACTTTTTTTTCCTTTTATATATATTGTTATACTAACACAATAAATTTTACAATATTTTTACAATTATTGAGGTGTCAATTTCTTATAAGTCAAAATAAAATAATAAAATATGAAACTATAACCAACCACAACTGAAAATAAATGTTTTGTAAAAACATTGTGACACTTGTTAAGTGAATGTGTAAAAACTACAATACTTTTGGTTTGTTCAATATATACTTTTTTTTTTTTTTTTTTAGTTATCAATTTATGCTCTTTTTTCTACTAACTATATAAAAAGAGGCAATACCTTTACAATGCCCCTTTTGGTGTAGTGAGCATTTTTTTTCCCTCAAGTTTTGAACAGTTGCTATGGTGCCACTTTTGGTTTGTTCAAGTGGCATGGTAGTTACTGTAAGTACGGTTGTTTTTTTTTTGCACTTTTTTTTTCTTTTAAATATTTATAAGAACCCGCATATATATTGTTATACTGACACAATAAATTTCATAATATTTTTACAATTATTAATGTGTGAATTTCTTATAAGTCAAAATAACATAATAAACTACGAAATTATGACCAACCACAACTGAAAATAAATGTTTTGTGAAAATGTTGTGACATTTGTTGGGTAAATGTGTAAAAACTACAGTATTTTTGGTTTATTCAATATGTATTTTTTTTTTCCAGTCATCAATTTGTGCTCTTTTTTTCTATATATAAAAAGAACGAATAGACTCATGACTAATGTTATGAACAATAATTTTGATTTAGTGACTTGCTTTTTTCCTCCTTTTTTTTCCTTCAAGTTCACCAACTTGGTTTGAGCTTATTTTTTTCTTTTAAAGGATCTTTATATGTTTACTTTTTTACTTGCAATGTAAGCTTACATTGTATACATACAAAAGTAGCAAATATTATACACATTTGCAAAAAAAAAATTGTACAAATTTTGCAAATGTGTACAGCATTTACCAATTTTTATGTGTCTACAATATAAATTTACATTGTAAGTGCAATATATATTTCTATATATATATATATATATAAAAGAGTAAATAGAAAAATTTACAGTAATTTCGCTACAATAATTTTGGTTTGTTTAACTTTCATTGTTTTGTTGGCCTTTTTTTTTTTTTTTTTTTTTTGAATGCATAAAGTTGTAGTATATTTGCTATATTATTTTTGGTTTGTCCACAATAATTTTCACAACACTTTCATAAAAAATCAAATATGGTCAATTGTTATTGGTTCTAATTTAAACTTATCAATGAGACTACTTTTTTGCTCACCAATAACAACTTGTAGTAACCTACTACTTATGATTTGTTGTGAAAATATCATGGACATAACATTTTTTTGTGTGAAAAATGTTAAGACATCTTGATGTTGTCACAATATTTTCAAAATTGCTGAGCTGTCAATTCTTTACAAGTTAAAATAAAATATAACAAAATTATAAAGGTATTATGAAAATGTTGTGTCATTTTGTTGTGTTTTTAGAAATTTTTTGTTGGTTTAATCAACTTTATTGAGTCAAAATTCACTCTTCCACATACAATTTTATTGGGTTGACTTTTTGTATATGTTTTTCTTTACACACTATTTTAAGCGAAAACACATAGTTTTGCACCCAAAAAAAAAAAAAAAAAAAAAAACTTAGGAAAAAAACATTTTTCATCCTTTATGTTTGTGGTAGTTTACAATTCTTCCTTAAACTTTAAAATCAAGCAATTTTTCCCTTAATATTTTGGAAAAGAGCAAATATGTCATATTGTTATTCTCTCAATTAAATCCTAATGAAAGTTTATGATTCTTAAAATAATTTATTGTGTAATGTCTAAATTACTCCTACTAAATTTTAACATCCTAAAAATTTTCTTTACGTATTTTGAGTTTTAAAAAATAAAATTTTTTAGAAAGTTAGAATGATAATATTCGATGACACAAGCCTTTTGTTATCTTCTTTTCTTTTTTTCTTTTTTTTTTTTAATTTCTTAGCAAAACTCAATTGTTTATTGTTGGAAGATGATGATATCCGTTATCATTCTTAGAAATTTTTAGAGAATAGATATATTATCTTTAGCAAGTAGGTATTAAAAAACTATTATAGTTAAATAAATATTTATATGTTAAATAGCTACCTTAACTTTGTAGTTGATCAAAATTCTTAAACGAATGATATTAACTTTTTACGACATAATTATCAAAATTCTTAAAATTAATGTCTCTTTTGATTTATGTAAATCTCTATATACTTTAAAAATCAAATGATTCATACCTTTGCTTTGTAATACAAATAAAATCTAGAATTGAATTTAATTACTACAATACTTTTTTTCCATGGCAAGCACATGCCTTGCATGTGCTGCCCTAACTAGTGAACTTAAAAAAAATTGAAAAAAAAGAGGTAGTTAAAAGTCTTGTAGTTTAATTAGTTGTCACTTTTTTTTTCAAAAAGAAGTATCTTGTGTTGTATAAATGCATGTTCCTATTAGTTTAATTGCCCTTCTATAAAGGCTCAAAAAATGGAACCAGAAATTTTCCTTTATCATTTTCTTGATAATAAAATTGCTAGCTGAATTTTTTGTTCAGTGATGAAGGTAGTCCATTTTGGTAATAAATTCATAATAGTGAATACTCGAAGAATCACTCCAACAAAATTGACACAACAGTTCTATATTTTTAAAATTAGCTCAACTGGTAAAGTTTCTGATAATTGAATAAGAGATATGGAGTTCAAACCCCGTCTACACCAAAAAACTAATTGGTATTTTGATCTAATAATAAAGAGTTATCATTAAGAGCAAACACCATAAGTTAAAACTCTCTCAAAAATATAAAATAAAATAAAATAAAATAACTCATCCACTTCACTTGTTTTTTGGGCAAAACCCCAAACTCCCGTACCTCTCACCAAAGAATAAACCAACACAAGAATCATGACACTCTCGGGCGCATGAAATGTGCTCTCTTGGACCTCTCACATTTGTTCTCTTTGAATTTATAGATTTTCTTTTTCTTTTTTCTTTTTTGTCAATTTTTTTAATGCCCTATTAGAGATATTGGATTGCAGGCACTGCATAAATATAATTAAAGGTGGTTTGGCTATCATTTGTATTTATTAAAAATATTTATTTCAAAATAGTTATTTAATTTTTGGGATAATTACAGTAAACCCACCTGAGGTTTGGCCCGTTTTCACTTTGCCTACCCGTGGTATAAAACTTATCACTTTGCCCCCCTGTACTTCAATCCGTTACCCCCCCGTTGCCCACCTGACCCTCAGACGTTAGTCTAACACCCTTTTATTCCAAATTAGAACATAACACGGATCAAACAACGAAAATCCACTCTCTTTTCTTCATGAGCCCTAGAATCACGAAAATCGTTGTAAGATCTGCTATTGACATAATGTTGCTAGTGTAAAACCTAGATGAGGGGCTAAAATCTGCTATTGACATCTGCTATTGTTCGAGGGACGAAAATCGTGGTAAGAAATTAGTTCGCTGTTTGGGTTTTTACTTTCGCTTGTGGTTGTTTTATTGTTTTTTGAGTAATCAATCAATGGTCAATGTTACATGTAATGGAATGTGAATATTGGTTGTGTTTGTTGATGTTTATGAAAAATGTGACCACTTGTTCTTTTGGATTTGTGTTTGTTTATGGGCATTTTGTCTGTCGTGGTCATTGTGTCTCACAGTGGTCTCACAATGGACCCAAGTTTGTTTTGGGTTTAAATTTTAGTGTTTGCATGTGCTATTTAGTAAGACAAAATCAATAGAAAAGTTGAAAATATGGTCCCTCTGTGTGTGTTGCATCCCAAAAGCAAAACAGAAACATGCAACTGTTTTACTCTTTTGTTATTTACAATTCTTTAATTGTTAATTGTATACGTGTCAAATGGTAATTTGTTATTGCAAATGGATGATGAGGAAGTGAAATTGGAGGTACATTATGGGGGTGCTTTTCTGTGGAACCCTAGTTTAGAATACTTTGGTGGGGAAGTTGAAATAGTGTATAGGGATCCTGATTTGCTTAGTTACTTTGAAATAAAATTTATATGTGAGGAATTAGGGATTGATGAACCGTGTAGGGTTCATTATTTAGGTCCTGGGGGCAACTTGAAGGAAGACTTAAGGCTTATAGAAGATGACCAAGATGTGGTACACATGTGCAAGCCTAATGAGAGAGGGCCATGTGACACCATCATACTGTATGTGGAGAGTGGTAATGCTCCACTTACAGTTGAAGTTCCTGATGGTGGAGGGGTTGGTGTAGGAGCTGGTGCAGGGGCTGGTGTAGGGGGTAGTGCAGGGGCTGGTACAGGGGGTGATGGGCTGGAGGAGGAGTTTGATTGGTTGAATGAAGGTCTGGAAGGAGAAGACTTTGCTGATGACATTTTTGGTGAGTCTTCTCCGCCTCACACAATTCCAGCCACTGATACACCTAATCCAAACATTAATACACCTCAACCAAACACAGATGCACCTGGCCCAAGCAATGTTCCTCCTCCAAACATAGATTTAGATGAAGAGTGGGCTGAACCAGCTTTGGAGGATGATATTCTAAATGTGGATAGCTCTGATGATGAGCAGGGGCCTGGCAATTTGGAGTTCAATGAGAGGACTGATATGGGATATGTTAGGTTGGCAAAAGGGATGAAGTTCCCAAACTCCCAGGTGTTTAGGAAGGCTTTGAGGGAGTATGTGATTCAGCATCACATTGATGTTAAGTGGAAGTTGAATGAGAAGAAGAAGATTTCTGTACATTATAAGAACAATTGTGGATGGAGGATTTATTCCTCAATGGTACTGGAGAGTGCACATTTGAGATCAAGACACTTTATCCCGAGTGTACCTGCCCCCTAACATTTAAAAATGGGCAAGTTACATCAGCCTATGTGGCAAAGAGGTATTTGGAGGATTTTGGTAAGAATTCTAATTGGGAGGTCTCAGGTGTTAAGCACCATGTGATGCAAAAGATTTCAATTGAATTAAGTCTTAGTCAGTTGTATAGATCAAGGAAGGCAGCTAGGGGGTTGATTACTGGGAATGAAGAGGCTCAGTATGGCCTACTTAGAGATTATGCAGAAATGATATTAAGAACAGATGTAGGAAGTAGGGTGATTCTGCAAACAGAGATGGAAAATGAGAATGCAGAGCCCAAGTTTAAAAGGATGTACATTTGGTACAATGCTCAGAAGGTTGGCTTTCTAGGTGGTTGTAGACCCTTTATTGGGCTGGATGGATGCCACTTGAAGAGTAGGTTTGGTGGGCAATTACTATCTGCCACTGCCAAGGATGGAAATGACAATATATTCCCAGTGGCAATGGCTGTGGTTGAACAAGAGAACAATGATAGCTGGACCTGGTTCTTGGAGCAGTTTGCAGATGACATTGGCAGGCCAGAGGAGCTCAATCTGGTATTCATCAGTGACAGGCAGAAGGTATTATCATCTAGCTCATGACTTATTACATACTTACCTTCATTACATTGAATGCTTACTTACTTGCTTACTTGCTTACTTGTTTACTTGATTGCAGGGCCTTCTACCTGCAATGGAGACTTTATTCCCAACTGTGGAGCACAGGTATTGTGTGAAGCATATATACAACAACTTCAAGGTTAACTACAAGGGCATGGAGTTGAAGAGTGTACTGTGGAGGTGTGCTGGCACAACATCAACCAGGGAATTTGAGAGGGGGATGGACCATCTTAAGAGTTTGGATGAACAAGCTTGGAAGTACCTGGCTGATATAGAGCCTGCACAGTGGACTAGATCCCACTTTTCTCCAAGAGCTTTGACAGATTGTATGATAAACAATCTGAGTGAGTGTTTTAACTCTATGATTGTGAAGGCTAGAGACAAGCCCATTTTATCAATGCTGGAGTGGATCAGAGTTAGGCTTATGAGCAGGCTGTATATAAAGAAGACTGGCATAGAAAAGTATGGTGGCAACTTGTGTCCAAGCATACAAAAAAAGTTGGAGCAGTTAAAATTAGAGTGTAAGAGTTTCTGTGCAATACCTTCTGGGAAGTTTGTGTATGAGGTTGACAATGAGAGAGAAAGGCATGTGGTGGACTTGGTAAATAGGACATGCAGTTGTAGAGTATGGGACTTGACAGGAATCCCCTGTAAGCATGGAGTTGCAGCCATTTTTGTGAATCGTGAGAAGCCAGAAGACTACACCCATCCATGCTACTACAAGGATGCTTATGTGGAGACATACAAGACACCCATACCCTCCATGCCTGGCCAGTTTGAGTGGATGTCAAGTGGCCAACCTAAGCCTGTTGCACCTGTAGTCTATAGGTCACCAGGCAGGCCACCCATGAAGAGGAGAAAAGATGCTGATGAGCCAAACCCTTATAAGGTGTCTAGAGCAAACAGGGCAGTGAGGTGTGGAAGGTGTCAACAGGAAGGGTACAATGCAAGGGGATGCAAGGCCAATGTCACTGGTGAGACACCATGGGAGAGGAGGCAAAGATTGCAGAAAGGGAAATCTGTAAGTTTTTAGCAATTTTTTTATGCAAATGCAAAATGGCAATAATTGACATTGTAAAAATATGCTCATATTTGGTTGTAGAGAAGTGGAAGGCCTTCTACACACAGAGAAGGATCCCAAGCCCCATCTTCATCACAAACCCAATCCTCAGCTCAGCCCCCACCAACACATCAACCTTACACTATGGCCTCATCCTCATCCAACCAGGCAGCAGGGTCACAGCCACAAGCTCCAACTCCACATCCACAAGCTCCAGCTCCACAGCCACGAGCTCCATGGTTAGGACCACCAGCTCCATGGTCACAGAAACCAAGTCAGTGGTACTCTTCAAACTTCAGGTATACAGTTAGAGGAACTCCTTGGTTCTCTTCAACCCAGCTAGCACCACACACCCCTGCAGAAACATGGGACAGTAGACCACTATCATCACAGGTACTATAGTGTTAGGTTCATTGTTTTATTCATAAAACTGTGATGCTGGTAGCTAACATGTGAATTCTTGTACTTTGTAGCTTACAAGACCACCTGTTACCAGAGAAGCTGCTTTGAGAGAAAGGGGTGATGCAGCTAGGGCTCAGAAATGTAGAACAAGAGGTGGAAAGGCCAGTTGTGGTGGGAGAGGCAGGGGCAGGGGCAGTAAATGAAGATTTTTGTTGCTATGTATAATGTATTAGGGTTATGTAGTGTTAGGGTTTTATGTAGTTCGTAGATAATGGCAAGGCAGACAATGGTAGGGCAGACAATGGCAGGGCAACTGTATTTTTGTATTTTGTAGACAATGGCAGGGCAGATAATGGCCAGCAAACACTTTTTGTATTTTTTAAAGTTTTTTAAACATTGGGCAGTTGCAACTGTTTTGGTTGTTGTACCAAATGCCTTATATTTACTGGTGGTTGATGAAAAACTATTCAATGACACCAACAAATATGTATACAATTTCCCAACTTAATGACAGGTGTTTAGAATTATCAATTCTATTATATGAGTTATTATTATATGAGTTATTATTATATGAGTTTGTTTATGTGTGCAGGGTGTATGTGTTGTCTTTTCTTGCAAGTTGACAGATTGTCATGCACATTAAATTCACTTTCAACACAATTGTCTTCACACAATGCACTTTATGCACAAACCAACACAGCTCACAACATCCAACAAAACACCAACAGCTCATAAGTAGCCAATTCACTTTAAACAAAAATACCAACAGTATCTAACATAAATAACACTTTATCTTTAAAAATGTTATATTATTAAGTGGCTTCATAGTTCTATTACACCAACACCAACAGCAAAATTCTTTCATAGTTCTATTACAATAGAAGACCAGCTTATATTACAACCCATCAGGCAGACTCAATCTCATCATTCCAACATTCTCACTTGAGCCAAAACATGAAAACAACATAACCAAAATAAAAAAAAAACCATGACAGAATTAGTGCAATTCTACACTTTCTCTCTTGCTCTAAAGCTCTCACTGCTATCTCCTTGGCTTGAACAGAGGAAGCTCGAAACTTTCTCTCCCTCTCAGTGGCTTTTGATGCCCTGTCTTGAGCAATTTCTGCCATTTAGGTAGCTTCTGCTACTGCCTAGGTAGCTTCTCTTTCCCTTTCATGTGCAAGTTGCAGCTCACTCTGCAGTAAATCCAGCTTTTGTTGCACCAAATGGGCAGCTTCATTCCCACGCATACAAGTGGGATTATCAATCCATTTAAAGAAAGGGCACTTAGGACCAAGCTGTTCATAAATTGAATTGAACACATCACATTCCAATCTCACGTGAATCAACTAGAATAGGTAAAAAGTATACTTACCTTATATCGGCTACAACCCAGAAACCTTCTCCCAAAATTATCCACTGTCAAACTTGTTCTCAGCACACAAGTCTTATATGTACACATATGCCCACTTGAACCTGAGTAATTTCCACTCGAAGAAGACATCGATTATCGAAGCTACCACTCAAAACTTGAAACCCCAGCTCAGAACTTGAAACCCCAGCTCAAAACTTGAAACCCCAGCGCAGAAATGTCGTACTTGGTGATGATCTATCTTCGAATATTCAATGCCTCAAGACAACCCAAAGTCAGAACCTCACCCTCACACGAAAGCACGATCAGAAAAATCAAAACACCAGCTCAATTACAACGATTTTCGTGATTCTAGGGCTCGTGAAGAAAAGAGAGTGGATTTTCGTTGTTTGATCCATGTTATGTTCTAATTTGGAATAAAAGGGTGTTAGACTAACGTCTGAGGGTCAGGTGGGCAACGGGGGGGTAACGGATTGAAGTACAGGGGGGCAAAGTGATAAGTTTTATACCACGGGTAGGCAAAGTGAAAACGGGCCAAACCTCAGGTGGGTTTACTGTAATTATCCCTTAATTTTTTAAATGAAAAATGTAATTTTGAATGATTTTGGAACAGAAATCAATGAAAGTCTATCCTAATCCATTGCCATGATGTTGCTTGCCATAACTTGAAAATATATACATGCAGTCTAGGAACATAACTTTTACTATCATTTTAAAATAGTGAAAGTGAGTAATGAAGAAGAAATTGATGAATTTATATGAAAATAATTGTTTACTGTTCATCAAATTGTGAAAAATATTGTGGTCGTGGAATATCTATTGCTAGATACATCATACATAGTAGACCTTTATGTATAACTGTTCATACAATAGGCTTTTGGTTTTCAAAATTGAAAGGTAAAATGAAAATCTGGATAGGCCATATGTTAATTTGGGCATTGGATACTCTTTGTGCTAGGTTGGGCCAATGGCCACATTGCCTAATTTAAATAGAGAACACCTACCTGTAAAACAATAATTATACCTAAGTTGTCCCTTGGCTAGTATGAAAAGAGGTAGATTTCTTCATTGTGTGGGTCAAGTTTTCTTCATAAAAAATCAACTTTGATCGGGGTCGAGGACTTGTGAAAAAATAAAAAAATATATGTACCCTCTGTACATGTATCATAATCTGATTATTAACTCAGGAAAAAAAAAAAAAACTCTGATTTTTTTTTTCTCTGTTACGTAAGAAATCTTTACCCTCTATTCTATGTGTTCAACATTTGCATTGACTTCAAAACTCGAAATTTCTACTTTTAAATTATTTTAAGACTTTTAAAGGGTATTTGTGTTGATAATTAATTAACAACAGTTTTTTAAGACATAAAATAGAATAGAGTATATTATATGTATAATTATACTAAGTCATTTTTACGGATTCTCATCTTTTTTAAAGGTCATACATAACACACAAAAGTCTTTTTTTTTTAAATTTCTTTTATAACATATTTTCAGAATCAAAATTCTGGCATGTCAATTTGAGTAGAAGGTATTTTTCATCATATTAAACTTAGGTTAAATCTTATTCTTTCTATATACTATAAAAATATCATTCATAATCATATACTGTAGGACTTAATAGATGATACCTAAAAGAATTTGTGCTTATTAATTTCAACTTAATAAAAAAAAAAAGCTTTAAAAAGGGAAAAAGTTGACAATGACAAGTTGAAAGCGTTGGGTTGAATTTAAAGAAAAACGAAGTACTACCACATGTGCACAATTATGAGAGATGTTTGGTCACAAAATGCTAAAAGCATCAAATATCATTTGATTTCATATTAGAAATTTAGAACTAGAGACTTCTGGCACTTCCTTGAATGTTAACTTCCACAAACAAATAATGTTAGCAAATATTGAAAAAGAGTCTAGAACATGTATTATTTTCTACAAACACCAATGTTTAATTTTCCTTCTTTTTTCTAACCCCTAAGCTAAACTTAACAACTTTACCAAGACTTTATTCAAATATTTTCACAATAAATCATAAGTGATTAATTGTTATTAGTTCTAATTTAAATTTATCATATAAATTATTTTTTTACTTGATTATAACAACCACTAACAGCTTACCGCATAAGATTTGTTGTAAAAGTGTTGTATAAATTGTCGATCGCTTCTAATTTAGACCATCATTGGAATTTCATTTTCCTTACAATAATAGTTGGTAACAATTTATTATTAAAGATTTGATGTAAAAATATTATAATCTAAATTATTTTTTTATAATTATTTTTATTATTAGCAATGACCGGGTATAGCCGGTGACAGTCACAGATTTGTGAATTGTCAAATCTTGAAACTAGTGGCGGCATACGTCACTGGCACACGACGGCAGAAATCTCACTTTTTTGGATTTTTTGTTTTTTGTTTTTAAAAGCTCTGTATGTAATAAGAGATCTGAAGGGGCTTTTCAGAATGATTGAATCAGAACCGTCTGATTTGTTCACTAGATTTTGTCATGAGCACGTGTCGAATGTCTATTTGGTGGCGCAGTATAAGTTTGTCAGTGAACTTATATCCTTTATGTATAAAAGCTGACCCAATCAGTATGCATGGGTTACTACTTGGGTTGGCCAACATTTAGCCATAGTTTTTTTTTTAAAAAATTAGAAATTAACTATTCTGTTACAAAATTAATTAGCTCTATCATGAGCTAGAATACTGTCCACTACAGGTGGTGGAGTACAAAAATCAACAAAAGAAATCAGCGAAGTAGCTCCCATTTTTGTCAATGCATCAGTATATTGGTTGGCCTCTCGGTAGGCATAGACCACTTACATATTAGGAAACATCTTCAAAAGGTTCCTGCAATCAGTCAGTAAAGGCTCCATAAGCAAATTACAAGTACAATTTTTCATAACCAGGACCACACTTAAAGCATCAAGCTCAACTACAAGTACTGTTTTTGATTGCATGCCAATCGCTCCTACACTTTTTCTTTTTCTTTTTAGCAATTATCATTTTATAAAAATGAAAATAAATATTATAAATTTCACAGATAAATTGATTCAGTTGTGTCAATCACCTATAATCGACTAATTCAACAATTATTGAATTTTTTTTTTAGAAGAACAATTATGGAATTTATTGTAGAAAAAGTTGTAAATATAGTATATTACTTTAAGGTAACGTTTGGGTACAGTGTCTCACCCTCACGTTTATGTTTTTGCATTTGTTCATCCTTGATGGGACCCACGTGTACTGTGCAGTTTGTCCATTCATGCAGTTCAGTCACTGTGCACTGTGCAACATTTAGTTGCGTAAACAGTTTGTCCATCTTTGCTAGGACCCACGTGTGCATTGTTTAGTCTTTTTAAAAAAAAAATTATTTGCTATAGTGTTTTCAGTTTTTAGTAAAATAAGCAGTATCTAAATAGACCCCAAGTCTTATTGATTAGCTTTTTCGGTATTTTCATTTTCAAGTGTTTGTCCTATGGCTCAAGTTAAGAATTAAGAACTAAGTTTTCTTCAAAATCAAGTTTAATAATATTTTTTTAACCTATTATGTGTTGATTCAAATCATCATCCATACATATTAAATTACATGATTTATTAATAAATCATTTAAACAAATTGCATGATTATTAAGTAAGTTATGTAAATAAAAGTTCATGTAAATATTCTTTGAGTTGCCACATAGTGGATTAGATGAAGGAATAACTTTCCTCTAAACTAGGTTGGTGGAAAATTCTATCATTTTGAATGTTTATAATATGAGAAGAGGTATTGCCTATAACATTTACTAGAAATATAACTTATTTTTACATTATGATACTCCATTCCTTATAATATGGGCAATACTCCACAATCCACTCCTTTTCATTTTTGACATTTTTCTTTTTCTTCTTCATTTATTAGCCATCCCTCTCTCTCTCTCTCTCTCAATATGGCGAGCCTAAGACTTATGTTGTTTCTTGTAATTTGATGATCGTGTTTTTCTCTGACATCAATAAGCATTTGTGTGGTCGTTACGACGTCAAAAGGTTAACAAAATTGTTTAACAGATCATTTAGTGAGTTGAGAGAGAGGAATAATTTGGTGTGAGATTCCATGTGATGATTCTTGTCCTTTGTGATGTGCATTTTTCTTTTCCTTTCTGACCAAATTCTAAATTTACAAAGTGTGTAAAATATTTTTGGCCGATACATTTTAATTTTATTGAAATTCAAATAAAATTTATAAAGAGAATAGAAGAAATAAGAAAACTAATGCAAAATTGTTTAGTTCCCATTTGGTGCAGGTAGTTTAAAACCATACATTTTCAAATACATTATGTAAGAGCGGACTTTGATTCTTAGATCCAAAAGATGAATGGATCAAGGTCCAAAGAGCCCAACATAATAAATTTGTAGAGAGTAGGCTAAAAAATTAGGTTTCAATGAAATGGACAACGTCTTCAATGGGCTAAAGATGGTAAGAGAGCAAGAAAAAACAATGAATAGACAAATGTGATGCACGAAAATTCTTCCTCAGCAATGTCCGAGGAGAGTAGTTCCTGAATATATTTCTTTTAGATTTAATTACAATTGCTGTTCTTAATGCTATAGTGTTTTTCCCTACAGATTTTTTGTCCCCCCCTCTTTGGAAAAGTCTTTCACATTATATAGCTCACTTTAGGCAATCTTGGCCCTCCGTTTGTTGATCATTCAGTTCATCACTTGAGTGCTTGTCCCATCAAACACCTTCCCAAACCCCTTGTGAGTTGCGGCGGCCAAGGTAGTACTATTCAAGGGTTTTCTTCATATAAATACAGTTAGGAGGTTTGGTGGGATACATTAAATGTAGGGGCAACCACCATCCTCTCAGTCTCTAAAACTTTTTCTCAGTAATAGGACCTCTTCTGGCAATGTGCCACTGGTGTGGCCTTACTGTTCGAGTGTGTGGCCTCCTCGACATGATAATAGACTCCTTGACCATAAATACGACACGTAGCGCAGGTACCTTATTTAAATTCTTGTGCCCTACACATTCCTTCTTACACTACTCTCTTTTTAAGTACCAAATTTTCAAACCATTCACTTTTAAAAAGTTGCAAAAGTAAACAATATCAAACAGGCATTAGGTCACCAAGGCTTGAGTCCATCGCACCAAAGGACCAAATGATTACATATTTTTATTTACTTGTTTAAGATAATATTACACAGTAACCCAGATTTAAGCTGATCTTTTTAATAAGAAGTCAAGTAAATTTTGTTTAACATATTTATTTGTTGAATTTGACTTTTAAAATCAATTTTCATAAATTAGTCTCATCATCATAATTTATTCAAAACTATCAATGACTTGACCCGCTATAATATGAAAAGTCAAACTGTCAAACCACACTTTCCAATTAAACTCGAACTATAATAATTTTTCACTGTCCATAGGCTTCATTAGCTTAATTAAGAATCTAAGTTAAAATCATTGTGTACAGCTCATTTAGCATCTTTCATGTCACAACACTGAACTGATTGACATAATAATAGTTTAAGTCCCTTTACGTGGTTTGGTAGGATGCAGACTAATAAGTAATAACTAATAAGTTAACTATAGGTGTTAATTTACATTATAGTATTGTCAATGTTGATGTTGCTAATATTTGTATTGTTGTTTTAAAGTAAATCTACAATAAATTGAAGTCTCTTTGTAGCTAACGGTGTCTTCTTATATTGAAATGGAAATGTGTAGTTAAAGAGTTTTTCTAGTACTCGTAGCCTTAAGTACTTCTACTATTTTGTATCATACTTTTAATCTTCTTTGTCTTTGGACAAGACTAAAAGAAACGATAAGTTCTAACGGATATTATTCAAAATATAAGTTTAGTAACACAATTTTATTTATTTTTAAATAGTTGATGTAACATGTTGTTATAGATATATAATAAAAGTTATGACGTTGATAGATTTATGGAATACAAATACTTTGTTTTGGTTTTTGTGTTCTACTTTTATATTTCAAAGGCTTTGAATTTCGATTCATGAGCAAGTACTATTACTTTTAAGTCTGCATTGCAGCTTATCACCTTAATATAAGTCGTGAAATATGTTATAAAAAAATTGTATTTCTAACATTGTTCTTATTGTGGGTTCTAGTTAACTTATTGTATAGGTTTCAAATCTTTATGATTTGTATAAATAAAAGAACATTGCCTTAATTCAAATTAGTTTCTCTCAGTAACCAAGAAAATGGACATAGTAGTAGATCTCTGAAGCTGAACATCTGATATCAATGATAATACGAAGTGGCCCATTGGGTCGGAAATTAAAAAGAAATTGAAAAGAATAATGGCTTTTAAAGCCCTTTTCATTACTTTGTGGCATGCTTGCTCATATAGTCATATCATATCCTTCGGTATGTTGATTTGAGGGGCGCATTCCGTACATTCCCTCAACAAATTGCCATAAGTACTACATTATGGCAAACTTAGTTTAATAGTTTAAATTCAATTACTTGATTATGGAAAAATAAGATACAAATCACCCATACTCTTATACGTAAAAACAAATGTTGACCACATGAGGTCATGAATGATATCATTGTATCAATCTATTTAGAATCCATTACAAGGGTTCCTTATTATATTAAAAGGTTGATTTTATTAGTCATAAATTTTCTGGTTATATGACAGACTAGTTTTCTTTTTTCTATTTTACTTTGTAGTATGACAAATTAGCTTAGATTTGTATCAATACTATCAATGTTATAGTAGTGGATCTCAGCAAAAAAAAAAATGTTATAGTAATGGATAGGTGATTATGCTTTATAGCCAATGTGAGGTTTGAGTGATTGGGCTGCAAAGTTGGTAATGTGATTAAATAAAGTGAAAAAGGTTCTCATTTTTTATATAAGAAAGAATGATTCGTCATTGTTGATCAACAAATTGCAGCTTTCCCACTTTGATTGAAAATGTTTGGATGATTGGAAAGTTGGGCATTCATTCATATTTTCTACTATTAACACCCATGTTACTTTCCACATTTCCTAAAGGACGCCAAAAGAAGGGGTTTCCATGAACTACGTTATGTGATTGCTGAGCTTGATGGTGTATTCAATATTGTTGTTTTGGTCTTCACATGAAAATAGAAGAACATGGACATGTTGATTAAGCTAAACAAGTCCAACAACCTTTGGGCCATGTTTACCCAATCAGTTTCCAACACAAACCCC
The DNA here is from genome assembly GCA_023055345.1 of Quercus wislizeni. NCBI lineage: Eukaryota > Viridiplantae > Streptophyta > Magnoliopsida > Fagales > Fagaceae > Quercus > Quercus wislizeni. Next base: position 4,631,493 of record JALGQJ010000015.1, on the reverse strand, counting down.
ATTCTACAAAATTGTGTGGACTGTGGAGTGACTTTGTTTAAAGAACTTAGTATGTCAAAAAAAAAAAAAAAAAACCTTAATAAGGCATGAAGCCCAATACACGTTCCTCAGGGGGCTCAGTCCAACACTTCAACAAGCGTGTCCCTTAGGCCACAGCCATATTTCAAATGGATTATTCCATATAAATTGGGCCGCATATGGCCCTTACAGAGATTCACATATTGCATTTTAGGCTCTGGTCATGTCTTAAAATCTTGGCGAGAAAGAAACTTTTTTTTTTTTTTTTTTTTGTGGAGAATCTGGCGAGAAAGAAACTTTTATAAAAACATAATGATGTACTAATAAGATTTTGAAGATGGATTTGGGCTGGAATGAAGGTTGAACCATAATTAATGATGTACTAATAACTAATTAATATTAAAAAAATGGAAAGATTTGTACAAATTAGTAATTTATTTTATTTTATTTTATTTTTATACAAGATAGAATTTTACTCTAGCCTAATATAAGTGTATATGTTTTTTTTTTTTTTTTTGAGAAACAAGTGTATATGTGTGTTAGTCAAAGGTTTAGAGAGGAAATGGTTCAAACCGGTTAGAAGCATATTACAATTTTTTTTAAAAGTAATATTTATTAAATCAATATCTAATGAGTTTTAAATGCAATGAAACGTATTTTGCAATTTAATACAGGGTGCTTTAAAGTTTAAATGTAATGAAAAGCCCATCTTTTAAGTTTAAATTTCCCCCCTAAAGTGACTAAGACTTATATCTATGTAATATATTGGTTGATTTTATAATATTTTGCCACATAAATTTTTGAGGTCTCACAATTTTATACACCATCATTCTAATATATATATATATATATATATATATATACATATATATGTCAATTGAATTTAAATTTTATTTTTTTATTTAAACCCTCAATTAGAATCTTAGTACATCATATCATATCTCTTTTTTATTGAAAAAATAAATAGTTCTATATATAAACAGAATCATAATAAAATGTCTGTTCAGCCAAAAAAAAAAACAAAAGAGAAAAAAATTATATCATATTAAAATTTTTTGTAGGTTGCATAGGTTACCGACTAGTATATCAAGATTAAAAACAGTGGTCTACTCGTGTAACACCATCAATCTTACAAATACCAAGCCCAAACAATGTATTGGATTAAACAAACATAGCTCAAAAGGACATCATTTGTGGAGTATCTTCACATTTGATTTAACAGAATTTAAAACATATTCTTTGAGGGCACTCTTTAAGCGTGTCTCTGTTTTGGTTTTAATAAAACATAAAAGCTGGGTGATATCTTTCAAAAACTAAGAATTACATGTGGAGGGACCGAACCAAGATCATTGGTCGAGAACCAAATATGGATAGAACCAAGTGTGTTAAAGAAATTGACAAATGCGCAACCACATTAAAGAAGATTTAGTTGTAGTGTTAAACAGACCTAAAATTTTATTTCCATTAATGGTACTCCGAACTACCACCTAGAAATAAGGGACTAGCTAGTATCAAGAGAAAAATGTGCATTCTTCTTATTGAAACACTCCATAGCTAATACACTATTTTTTGCTCTTTGGTTATTATTTTTTTTTTTAAAGTACCGTAAATAAAAAGTAAATGCTAAATAAAAATATGTAGGTAACTTACGTGAGACTTGCAAATAGTAGCAAAAATAAGCAATAAATTGACTTATAATCAAGATTCAAATGCTCTCTAAGTATTGGCACAATCTCGAAAGTACCCCCCTAAAGGATCACAAAGAACTAAAAGAAGTAACTAGAAAGTTCATCTCTACTTCGAGCTCGAGGAGATCGTGACAAAGAAAATGTAAAATCCCAGTGTTCAACTCCTTCGACCCATTAGTATTACACACAAACATGCATGTTAAAAATAAAATATGAATGTTTTACATTTTACTAGAGAGGTGAGCTATTTCCTTTGCGTTAGGTAATGGTAATTTAAACCGTCGACAAATCTGGTCACGTGGTGGTTTAGATAGTTAGATAACTTTCTCTCTATACGCCAGTCTGACACAATCTCGGATAATGATTAACCCGACTAATCCGTAGCAACAGTATGGGTGAGAGGTGATACATCCCCCTCGTATCCCTTCTTCTGCTATATGACAATTCACACTCTTCAGTCACCTAGTGACGCTAATGAGGTTCCTACATTCATACCTATATATATATATATATATATATATATATATATATATATAATAGAGGCGGAATTATAAATTTTTGTTAGAGGCCAACCAGGTTATGTCTTTAAAAATGTTTAAAATATATAGGTAATGTCGTAATAGATTTTTTTTTTTTTTTAAAGAAAAAAAAAGGGGTTGGAGGGTGGGGGGGGGGGGGGGGGGGATGCCTTGGCTCTAGCTCCGTCCCTCAATATATATAGGGTAAATTCTATATATTAACATATCTTAATAGAGTTTAAATTCGGTCCGGTTTTTACGCCAGCCAATAAAAGCATGCCACGACATTGTTTGACTTATTCTTGGGATTCATCTCTCTCTCCTCTCACAGACCCACACATCATCATCATCATCTTCTTCTTCTTCTTCTTTAGATTTTCTCTTTCTCCGTTCCCTTTGTTAACTCTTTCTTCTTGCCATTTTTTTTTCCCTTTTCCCATACCATCAAATCCATTGCTTTCCTTCTCTTATGTATTCATCTTACTTGCACTGATCCATGCATCAACACAGTGGCAATGGGCATTAAATCTGAAAGTTTCAGACAGAAACAAGTTGAAGGAAAAGAAAAGTAACTCCAAAACCCATTTCAACCAAGTCTGCATTTTGGTTGGTATTCACCGAAACACACTGAAATAGCTGAAATACATCGTAATGGGCCGAAATTTGTCATGGAATTTTTTCTAATGGGTTTTGTTAGTCAGGATGGGTTTTGTTTGTTTATTGCTATGAATGTGCCAGAGGAGCTACCCTACATTCTAATTCTTTGCTTCTTTGTTTGTTTGGGTTCACAACCTTAGAAATTAGAATAAAGTATGCCTATTTGGTAGTTTCAGAGTACCAATGTGAGTGACTATGATACTCCAAACGTTTCTTTTTTTGGCTTTTATTTATAATATTACTGATTGTGTTTTGTGTTGTGATGGAGGATTTTTAGCTCTTAATGTTAAGTTTAGAACTGATCTTGAATGAATTCAAGTGGCTCTGAATTTATAAATGAGATATTTCATGATTAATTTTTGTGGGTTTTGTTTGGTGCCGAATCTAGATTTTTTGGGAGCTTAAAGATTAAAAGCTCTTACTTTTTGAGGTTGATGTGCTTGTTTTCTGGTTCTCTTTTTAATTTCAAATTTAAATGCCCATTGCCACTATGTTGATGCATGGGTTAGTGTGGGGAAGAGCAATGGATTTGATGCTATGGAAAGGAAAAAAAAAAAGATGCAAGAAGAGAGAGTTTAGAGGGAAAGGAGAGAGAAACAAAATCCAAAAAAGAAGATAAGAATTGTGAAAAAAGGCAAATAACAACATGGCATGTTTTCATTGGCTGGCGTAAAAGCAATGTTTTACGCCAGTTCCGGACCGAATTTAAACTCATCTTAATATATGAACTAATGTCAATCAGGTCCAAGACTTTTCAAAACTAACTAATAAGGTCCTTAAAGCCAACTTAGTCCCTAAAACAGTTGAGAAAAAATAACTAATTGGTCTAATAGTGTTTAGGGACTAAGTTGGCTTTAGGGACCAATTGGTTTGTTTTGAAAAGTTTTGGACCTAGTTGGTATTAGCCCAAATTTCAGGGTATGCTAGTGGAGCTTACCTTTTTTTTTTTTTTTTTTTAAATTATTTTTTTTCTATTTAACTTGAACTTTTATTAAGAAAGAAAAATGAAGGAACAAAAGAAGTGCAATCATCCCTACAAACATCAGCAATAACAAAAGAGAGATTGAACTTATTACAAGAAACAAAAAGAAAAAAAGAAAAAAAGAAAGCCTTTTAAGACTACCAACCAGTTTAGCAGTAGCATGGGCTGCAGCGTTACAAACTCTACTAATCCAACAAAAATTGCGACTCAAAAAAGTCTTAATTACTAATTTCTAATTTGTCTCTAATATTTATATAAGTATATAACATTCTTCTCACATTAGGATAATCCCTACAAGTATAGGGTCAAACCACACGTGAGATAAATGTTACATATCCCATTACCACCAAAAATCCCATTATGTCGTTTAGATTGACCTTAGATTGCAGCCTTAAAGACACACAACTTTGTTTGCAATAAATATATAATAATAATAGATGAAACTAAGAGAAATTCAAATTAAAATTCCAAATTAAAGTTCCAATTTTGCGCAATTTGTTCTTAATTATTATTTATTCTTAAAGAGTTTTATTAAATTTTTTAATTTTAGAATCAAATGTGAGATCACATCATAAATTTCATCCAAATGAGTTATTAAGTACAAAAACCAAAGAGTCTAAAATAAATGAATCTTAAAAAAAAGAGTGCTTCACAATAATTTTTTTTAAAAAACATGGGCAATTTACAATTTATATCTAATAATATCCTTACAATTTTTTTTTAAAGAGTTAACAAAATATAAAAATAATTATTAATAGTATTTAAATTATATATATAAGAATTATATTATGCATCTTATTGTATATTTTTAAGTATTTCCATATATATGCATGAAGTTACAAGCTAGTTTAAATTAAGTTAAAACTACTTTTATTATCTTTTTCTTCAATTAATTATGGAATTTTATTCCACAACTAATCCAATACTATTTACTATTTAAAGAAGTATACATGAATTAAAGTAAATAATTAAATACTTGTCATCAAGTACAAGTAGTTATAAAAAATAATTCACACCATCCTCTCTCACGAAATCCCCGCTCCTTTAATTTGGCCCTTACCAAAACCTGAAATGGGATAAAGAAATGAAAAGTCAAAATGCATACTTAAAAAGAAAAGATTGTGTTACTTAAATAAGTTGAATCCAATCTCCTTGATGATATTATGGTTGCTGGCATTTGCGATTACGACCGATTATAATGCCCAGTTATAACACACTGACCTTATACCACAAATTTCGTATGTCGTTACATGGCTCACAAACAACAGGAGTGGGGACCCTATCAAAAAAAAAAAAAAAAAACATGAGTGGGGATTCTTTACACCAATTATATTATACCAACTTTGGTCGTGTTCTGAATGATTGTCTCTCTTGTGGTTTTCGTTTCTGTCGTTTCTCTCAATAAATCAATCAGTCAGTCTTAAGTATGGTGATTGTCTCTCTTGTGGTTTTCGTTTCTGTCGTTTCTCTCAATAAATCAATCAGTCAGTCTAAGCATGGTAGACAAAGTTTTTCTCTAAATTTGTTTTGATAGAAATTGTAAAAACTCTTCTTATATTTCTATATTGAGTGTGAATTTTGTAAATCCAACTGTTAGAAATTGTACAAACTTCCCATATATTTTTATATTGAGTGTGAATTTTAAAAATCTAACCGTTAAATTACATGTTCTTATTATATTATTCATGCATGTAAAATTTCAAGAAGATAAAAAATCAATTGCTATCTCATCAAACAAATATTAAAATTTCAAATTTTTATGATATAAAATTGTGTATAAAAAAATAAGTTTATTGATCGAATTGTAAATAATATCCAATTTAAATGAAATTTGATATGCATGTTAAGAATATAAGGAAGATGAAATTCAACAATTAGATTTTTAAAATTCACAAAAAAAATATATATATATATGAGAAGTTTGAAAAGTTTTTCTCTAAACTAGTTTAGAGAGAAACTTTGTTCAAATATGGTAATGAGCTGTAAGTTTGGATTGAGTTCAAACTGATGAAATAGCTCTTCTTGTCACTCGTGATTCTATGCAGTCTCTTTTAGTATTTATCCAATAAATTAGACCTTTGAAGTCTGGATTCTCAAAAATTAAAGAAGAAAAAAAAAACCTTGGGAGTATATGTTGCCGATCGGCTATAGTGGATCCATAGCATCGAATACAGTATATATAATATGTTCAGTGTGCTTTAGAACTAAATATTAAATATTTTTAGGAAAATGTTAACGAATGCTTTAAAAAGGATTGGTTTAGTAGCTATTTTTAAAAATATTTTATAGAAAAATAATAAAATAATTATTTATGTTGATAACTTTTTATATTTCCTATGAAAATGATATTAAAACTTTCTTAATATGTTTTATTAACAAGTATTTTATATCAAATGATACAATGTCATTTGTATCAAAACTCAATAAATGAGAGACATATGTGTAACATTAACTACCCACTAACACATGTTTTTTATTTGTTAGTCAGATAGTCATTTTTTGTTAACATATCTCACACTTAGATTTTAATACCATTGACGTATTATCATTTGATACCAAATACCTTAACATGACTCTTAATTTTATATGAGAAGGGAAAAAACATACATATATTAAAGATTCGCTTGTTTAAGCTTATAAATTAGGTTTCTAAAAAAATAATAAAAGGAGGTTATGTAAAATTTTTTAAAGTTCTCATTTTTTAGCATTATCTTATTTTATTTAAAAATTATAATAATCATAGTGGCAAATATAAAAAGATGTCAACGTAATTAATTGTTTTATCATTTTTCCATAAAATGTTTTTAATTATAATTCTTAAACTAATGCCCTTAAGGCATTCCTTAACATTTCCCTAATAGTAAGAATATTTCACATTAAGTTCTAAAGAGCTGAACATATTGTGTAATGCTATAACCATAAACTATTTTACAACATTTTTACAAATGATTGTTGTGGCCAACTTCTTGCTGGTTTGCATCTGGACCCACCAATTATATATAAAAAAATAAGTTTATGAATCACATGATAAATAACAACATATTTGCATGAATTTGTGTTAAGAACTTAGAGAATATGTAATCTAACAATAAAATTTTCAAAATACTATCCCATAAAATATTATTTGGTAGTGTAATTTCATTTAAAATTACCCAAGATGTAACTTGATTTTATCTATGTGACCCGATAATACACCTTTTTTTTTTTCTTTTTTCATTTTTTCATTTTAAGTGTGAGTAATGTGGAGACAGGGTGCCAACACAAAATCTTTTGCAAGTTGTTACCATGATAAAAACTGAAAAGTTTTATTGTATTGAACTTTATGAAATATTACACGAAAGATTGCCTTTTTATATAGGTAGAGTATGTATGGTGCAGTACAATAGTATGATGGGCCTAGCTAACAAGTTGGGCTCATATATTCATATTCTAACAAAAATTATAATCACATAAGTTGGCAATTTGCAATTATTGGGTGCAATTAGTACAAAATTTTGGCATCATTCTTGTACTTTCATTGAGAAACCAAAATTATTCTTTGTCTGAGTTTCATTAAAAAAAAAAAAAAAGAAGAAGTATTCTTTGTACTTTCATAAAAAAATAAAAAAAATTCTTTGTCTAAGGTTTTTTTTTTTTTAAGAGAAAATTCTTTGTATAAATTTAATAGGCGCTTGTTTAAGTAATTTTATTTTTGCAATAAGAACTTTTATTTTTGTGGGTTATAGTTAACTTAATGGGTAAAATTTCTTTTCGTCAAATAAGCAAATTTCGTCTACACAAAAATTTATTAGTGTTTTACCCTAATGATAAAAAACAGTTATTTTGGAATAGACATTATAGGTTAAAATTACACTGTATCTAATAAAAATAAATAAATCCATTTTTAGTACATGCCAAAAAGAAAATTTGCATATATTGACTAATTGACAAGTGAGTAAAGAGATTGTCCCAAACAATTAGAAAGGTAAAATTTATTCTCTAATGAAAATTATTTTAATATGTTATTAGTTAGTAAACCCATGGAATTATATGTATTGAACCCGTAATGTAAATAAGAAGTTTTTAAAATTAAGAGGAGCGAGTTGTGTAATTTACAAGTCGTTGTAATTTTCCCTTAATTTATTATTCTTTTTATTATTATATAAGAAAAGTAAATTTTGGAAAATTTATAAAAATATTACAATTTTTACTATATAAATAGATATTAAAAAAAAAAGTACAAGCCAATGAGGATGCTATTGGTAAATTTTTTTTTTTTAAAAAAATGTTATTATTAAGCCTATATAAAATATAAAAAAAATGGGTGCAGTTAGTTCATCACCCTAACATCACTCTAACATCACTCTTTTAATTATAGAGCCATCACTCTAATATCACTCTTTTAATTATAGAGCCCAAAAAATGGGTGCAGTTAGTTCATCCCAAAAAAAAAAAAAAAAAAAAAAAAGAAGGGTTACAGTTCACACACGTTACACGCATGGGCATTATAAAAACAGCTGATGATATCATAAATTTTTCAAAACCAAACCAAACAAAACCAGCGACTTAGACGACTTAGTAGTCATTGTTGGAGTCTTCAAAGGAGCCAAAAAAACTACTTTGCTCTAGTAGTCGAGGAGTGAGGAGAGGAGGGCACGTGTCCTCTTGAGCCCAGCCGGAGAGTCGGAGAGATGGAGACGACGCCGTTGATCGACGGAGGTGACTACACGCCGGCGAGGAGCTTGGCGGAGGTGAAGTGGGTGTTTTGGAGAGAGACAGTGAAGGTGTGGAAGATAGCTGGACCCATTGCGTTTAACATTATTTGTCAGTACGGTACCAATTCCATCACCAACATCTTCGTCGGACACATCGGTGCAGTCGAGCTCTCCGGCGTAGCTATTGCTCTCTCTGTTATCGGAACCTTCTCTTTCGGTTTCATGGTCTCTCTCTCTCTCTCTCTCTCTCTCTCTTTCTCTCTCTCTGTGTTTGTGGGTCCAAAAAATTATTGTTATGTTTATGTCGGTTAACCAACTACCAGTCTACCGCTACTACATGAGATATACAAAGGTGGATGCATGCATGTGTGTGTGTGTGTGTGAAAGAGAGAGACTGTATGTTTATGTATGTTTGCTTTTGTGCACGAGGTCGATGTTATTCAATGAAGCTCGTTCGTTTTTGCTTTCAGTGTCTTGTCTTTTTGTGTGTTTTTAGGTACTCCACATGCCATATTGATAAGATTTAGACTTTTTGGTTTTTGAGACGGGTAGATAGATAGTGGGGAGGGAGATTGCAATCAACAATAGATTTGTGGTGCCGTAAACAAGCTGCCTATTACTGAAACTTAAAACTTATATGAAAAAGTTAGATTTCGTAGGGTATAGACATACATTAATTTTGTGTTACTAGAGCATCTCAGTGAGGTTACTAAATCGACAAAAAAGTCAATTTAGCAACCAATTCTTCAAAATTGTGGCTACAATAAGGTAGCTAAACTTAAAAATAAATTTAACTTTGAGCTACAGTGGGCTACTATTTGTAGCAGTCCACTCTAGCTCAAAACTCAAAACAAAAAATAATATTTTAATGTAGAGTATTAAAAAGAAAGTATTTTAATGTATTAATGGTTGTGGTTATTGGTTATTTTATTAAATATATTATTTTATTGTGTTGTTTATATTATTTTAATGTGTTGAATGTTAATATAAAACCTTTTCAGTAGGGTGTATCATAAAATTTTTAATTGCTTTACTGTGAATGCTCTAAATAGGGTATATATAGGTGCTAACTCTAGGCTAAACCTATACTAGCATGGACATACATTATAGATGGGCTTCTTAGGCCACAATGTCTTTAAGAAGTGCTACTTGGGTCGAGACTTGTGAGTATATAATAACTTTTCATAACTCACTTATGAGCTCCAATTCTAAAAGAAGGAAGAAAGGGGGATTAGAAATAAGAAAAGGTAACTAAAATTTGGTTTAGATTGTTTGAATTTCTAATTTTGACTTGTAAAATCTTGAATTTTATTATTTTATAATGTATGTAAGTACGTATATATTACTACTCAATGCCTTGAATTCTTGTGAATCTTTTTTAATTCTTCTGTCCTCTTTTCTGTCCTGGGCAACTAGCAAAGGTTTACTGTATTATATAAATCTTTGTATTTTGTATTATATACTTTTCTTAATTTGAGTCCCAAAGTGTTTTTTTTTAAGAAAAAGATTTAGGTGGAAACATCACAATTTTTGTGTTTGATTTATGTACCTTTGCAATGTCAATCCTACAAAGCTACTCGTTCATCGATAAGCCTTATGAAAATTAAAACATGAAATTTCCATGGTTTGTGCATAATTTAAGCCAAGAAAAGTTGGTTAGTCTCAACTTTTTGTTTTTTGTTCTCATAATTTCTCTACTGAAAAACATATCATAACCATCCAAAGTGGATGAAAGTTGTTTCTCTAATGAGTTACTTCTTTCTAATGGTCAAAGCTTACATTGTTCGCTCTCTGGGAATAGCTTGATTATGCACATTGTATGTTTGTCATGTAATACGATTAGTTCTATGGTAAATATGTAGCACACGCCCTGTATAGATGTCTTATTAGTCAATGTTGATATCTTCATCTACCAATATTTCATTTTTGTTTGAAAAAACAGAGCCTGAATTTGTTATACTAATTTGTAGCTTGGTATGGGGAGTGCACTCGAGACGCTTTGTGGTCAAGCATTTGGTGCTGGACAAGTTCACTTGCTTGGCGTTTACATGCAGCGATCATGGATTATCCTATGGGTTACCTGCATCATTCTCTTGCCAATTTACATCTTTGCGACCCCAGTTCTAAAGCTTCTGGGGCAAGAAGATGATGTAGCTGATATTGCAGGAAAATTTACTATATTAATTATTCCTCAGTTATTCTCACTTGCCATCAATTTTCCTACGTCGAAATTCCTTCAGGCCCAGAGCAAGGTTAATGTGATTGCCTGGATCGGTTTTGTGGCTGTACTATTACACATATTACTGCTTTGGCTTTTCATTTATGTATTCAATTGGGGTTTAACTGGTGCAGCCATAGCATTTGACATCACAAGTTGGGAAATTGCTATAGGTCAGGTTGTCTATGTTGTAGTTTGGTGCAACGAAGGGTGGACTGGGTTGTCCTGGTTGGCATTCAAAGAGATATGGGCCTTTGTTAGGCTCTCCCTTGCATCAGCAGTGATGCTTTGCTTAGAGATCTGGTATTTTATGAGCATAATAATTCTAACTGGTCACCTTGATAATGCAGTGGTTGCTGTTGGTTCCCTATCTATTTGGTAAGATACATAACTTGTGCAGACCCTATGTAAAACATATACTTGGGCATAATAATTTTAACTGGTCACCTTGATATTCCTGTTTTCCTTTTGTTGGTTTGGTCTGGACTATTATGTCTCATTTCTATGTTTAATATTCTGAATTTTCCTTTGCTTCTTACTTATTGATTAAATTTTATTTTTCAGCATGAATATCAATGGGTGGGAAGCCATGTTGTTCATTGGAATAAATGCAGCTATAAGGTACATAACCTATAATCTGAATTCTTTTCACAGCATTTTATGGCAATTGACACTTAAGGCACCAAATTAGACATGGATGACCTAAAAATAAGTAATTATGATTTAAACTATGACAGTGTATCAAGTATTGTTATAACATACTCCATGAATTTAAGGTTCAATTAGAAAATTTAAAGAATGTTGGCAAATTGATTAAAAGAGTTGCTTGGTGGAAATTGCTGTAGTATAAAGAGCTTTATACTGTGTTGGGTTCTATGGAAGCTTTGCACCTTGTAGGATGCTTTGTATATGGAATAATGTGGCCCTGTTTTGATGCACTAGGTTGACCAATTATGTTGCACACTGCATTTAGTAATTGTTGGTGTGAATATGTGTGTTTGTATGCATCTTGCTACAGTATGTGTTTGCGTTTGGTCTATCCTTGTGTTTTCATTCTTTCATACATTATTTTATTGTGTATCTGTCGTTCCCTTTTTAAAATTTTTTTGTTACTCTATAGCTAATTTTCTTCTTTCCTGGTGGCAGTGTCCGAGTTTCCAATGAGCTCGGGTTGGGGCATCCAAGAGCTGCCAAATACTCTGTTTATGTGACAGTCTTTCAGTCTCTCCTTATTGGGATCTTTTTCATGGTTGTTATCCTGATAACTAAAGATTATTTTGCTGTCATATTTACAAGCAGTACAGAGTTACAAGAAGCTGTCTCTCGCCTAGCAATCCTCCTTGGTGTGACAATGGTTCTTAACAGTGTTCAACCTGTGATTTCAGGTATCATATTATTTGGCTTCTCCTACTTCTATGCTCTATAGTAAACCACGGAATTCCTACCCTTTTAATATCTATGGAATCATTTTTGTAGGGGTTGCCGTTGGCGGTGGGTGGCAAGCATTGGTGGCTTATATAAACTTGGGTTGTTATTACATTTTTGGGCTTCCATTTGGATACCTTCTTGGTTATAAGGCAAATTTAGGAGTGATGGTAAAACATTTCAATTCCATTTGTACTTTTAAGATATTTGCATTGAAAAAGTTTTCCTATAAATGCCACAATATAAGCTTTGTCATTGTCTCCAGAAACAGAACGGGGCCTATTATATCTTTTTTACTTTCCATAATAATCTGCAAGTATAAAGTGTAGTCTGATAGTTGCAATTTGGTTTTATCTTTGCTTATTGGCTATTAAAGGGAATAAAGGCCTGAAAGAGGGAAGAAGAAAGAAAACATATTTACTTCCATTGATTTTGCTCTCCTTCTAGTTTCTTCACTAATCTATTTCGGGATTGTAGGGACTTTGGGGGGGCATGATAAGTGGAACTGCTCTACAAACTTTGCTTCTCTTGATTGTACTCTATAAAACCAACTGGAACAAGGAGGTAAGGGATTTTTTTTTTACAAGCTACACACTAGATTCTTTATAAAGTTATGCTTATGACATTAAGCAGTAGGTGATTGTTTCATTGTACAAAAAAAAAAAAAAAAAAAAAAAAACATTTTAGCATGATGTTTTGTAGCTTTTAATTTACTCAGCCTTGGAAACATTTGGCTGATGATGGATTAAAAATATTTTTATTTAAAAAGAAAAAGAAAGTGCACAACCTGATAATGGATTTTACATCTGATATATATATATGGATCCTTCCTAAACTCTTTCATAGTATGTGTGTATGTTCATATCCCTTCAAATGTTGACAACAAGTCACTGTCAGGTGGAACAAACAACTGAACGCATGCGGAAGTGGGGTGGCCAAGACATCAACACCGAGAAGATAACCGATAATGTGTGAACTTGCTTATTAACAAACTGGATATATTATTACTTCCAAGTTCCAACAATTTTGAAGTCCTTTAAATGGTCCCAAAATAACTAACCCCCTACGACATTGCATGTTAATGTTGTTCAGGGTGTTACATTTAGTTTTTGCATTGTAGTACTCCAGTATTCGTATTGGCCACAATTTTGAGGCTGGAGTTAGCAGCATCTGCATAATTGGAGATGCATGTTACAAATCTTTGATTTAAAGAGTCCTGCTATCTCTGAAACTAGCTAGATCCAGTTTGAATGTATGCGTTGTAAGCTTAGTTGACATTATTGAAGATGGTTAAGATTATTTATTTCCCATTCTGTCTCAATGTTTACATTTTCTTTTTTAACAAAAAGGTTGTAACTTAGTAAGTAAATTTTATTACTTCTAGTTTTAGAGGTTGCTCTTTCTGTATGCAATGTTGTGATAGTAAGGTAGCTTTCATTTGAATAGTTAGGCATTTTCTTTCTGTTTTAGGGACTTAATGTCATCAGCCAATTTGTTCAAAAGTTCAATGTCTCATCTGCTTTGCACATTCTATATGATACAAATGCATATTCCAGCGAGTAGTTTGACATTTTAATTCTATGACTTCTGGATCTTGAGAAATATTTTCTGAGTGGATATATGAAAACTCTGCATAAGGTTGTGTATGGATCGTGTTATATTGTACTGAGTTTAGTGTACTTTCCAACCCAATTTGACTTCATCGAATTGAGAAATCTTCAATTCAACCTAATATTAGCTCTAAAAAGCAAAAACCAAGCCAACCGAATTGGTAGGTTGGATCATTGGGCTATTTTTTCAAAGGCACGACATAGATACAGTACTTAGATGCTATTCTTTAGGTTCTTTTATTAAAATTTTGTCATGTGAATTTTTTCTCATGTGATCGAAGTGTATTTTTTAGTTAAGTATCTACGTGGCAGAATCTTAAAAGGGCCAGAAAATCTGAGGAATAACACCTAAGATACTATACCTAAGTTTTGCCATTTTCTCAAACCTATTTGAGTCCATCTTTCAATCAAATTATTACAATTTACATTGAGCCTAATTCTCCAATTCCATTAAAATTAAGTCTCAATAATCAAAATAAATTAAACTAACACATTTAAAATAAACCCATGATCTAAAATAAATCGAACTAAGAAACTTAAAATATACACACATATGTATATTAATCAATTAATATTGTGCTTTGGATAGGGTTACTTGGATTAAAAATTTTGACAGCCCTAACCTAATCCAACCAAAGTTTCAAATTAACTTAGAACTCAATTCAACTTATCAAACTATGAAATACCAATCCAAAATGTTGGGTTGGATTAGGTTGTGTCCGGCAAATCATTTGGTTTAATGTACGTCCCTAAATTAATTTCATTTCTTGGATATAAGTATTGTAATTTTATAAAATATATATGCGAACGAACACCCTTCCCTCTCTCCCATTCATTTACAGTGCGGTTAAAAGTCAAATTGTTTCTACTAGCTTATGCTCCATTAAACATGGTGCGATTTACTAGTTATAGAAGGATGTGTTGTGAATTGATAACTGTGATGATACATATAAAATGCACACCAATTAATTAATGAACATGAATATTCAAAAATTTAAAAATTTTATCGGAGGGATTTATTTGAAAGGAATTAATTTCTGCTAGCCATTTTTAAGTGAAGCAATTTTAAAAGTAATGAGATATTTAATCAATTATAGACATTATGTTTGAATGGAGGGAGATAAGTTGTGATGTAAGATCTTAGAATGAGGACTGAGAAGGCATGTGTTTTAGTTTCTCCAATCCTGTCCAACATTTGAGGAAAATGAAGGAACTATATATTGAAAATGGATATTTTATAAAAAAAATAATTAAATACTAAGTTAAAAAAGCTTCACAGATTCAACATCTGGGTCAGGATGGCCGAGTGGTCTAAGGCGCCAGACTCAAGTTCTGGTCCTCTAACGAGGGCGTGGGTTCAAATCCCACTTCTGACAATTTTTTCCTTTTTTTTCTACACTTTACTAACCCTTTGGCAAAGAAGATGCCACTAATTCTGGGAAAATTGCCATTGGATGGAAATTGGGTTCAAGTATAATGAAGGACTTTACTTTGATTAAATTATCTTGGTAATTCAAAACTCAATCCAATAGAAGTTTTATGGTTTACACTTTACACTACCACCATTATTGTACTACTTTTTTTTTTGAGGAGGACCATTATTGTACTACTGGTGTCTGGTGAAATAAGTAAAAATAAAAAATAAAAAAGGATAAAACCTTTTGAACATTCCTAACATTTGAACATTTGTTCTACCTTCATTTAAAAATAAAACAGGGAAAAAAAATCATTTGAACATTTGTCACTATTCACTAGAAGAAATTGCTCACCCTTTGGCTAATGTGTGTTGATATATTTATATTTATGTACATCTTTTATTGTTTTATATGTTGTCTTCTTGGTCAATGCTTCTCTACTTATGCCTTAAAATTGTAGTTTAGAGTCTTCAGACTATCATAATGGTCTAGAATGATGGGATTTTTGCTCTGAAATCTTATAATATCTCAAAGCTAGAAACAAAAAGCCCTTCAGCAAAAATACCTTGTTTTCTTAACACCACAGTTGCTAATTGATTTTTGAAGCCAAAGTCATCATTTCTTCTGCATAGTATGCTGACAATTTTTAAACAATTGTATGTGATGAGACCTAGCACTTAAAAAAGAAGAAAAAAGAGAGACACAAATGAATACAATCAATTACACAAAAATGATTTAAAATTAACTTGTAATACAAAACTATATTCAAATTTCAATAATCCATTAAATTTTATCTTAGCCTATAATACAAGAGAGTTGTTACGCTCAAAATATTTTTACAACACTTTATAGGTAGTAATTTATTATTGGTTCTAACTTGAATCCACAACTGAAATTACTTTTTTTCACACTCATAACAACCATTAAAATATTAGCCTTAAATTATTTTCAATAATCCATTAAATTTTATCTTAGCTTATAATACAATAGAATTGTTACATTTAAAATATTTTCACAACATTTCATAAGTGGTAAGTTGTAATTGGTTCTAATTTTAATCTACAACTTAAATTACTTTTTTACCCACTATAACTACCAATAATAATTTGCCACTTAAAATTTGTTTTGAAAAATGTTGTGAACATAGCATTTTTCTACAATTAAAACCAAAAAACAAATAATAATAATTGAGAGATGCTACGACCACAACATTTTCATAACAAATCATAGGTGGTTAGTTGTTATTGGTTCAAATTTGAACCTAACATTAAGATTACTTTTTTGCCATAACAATAATAACCAGTAACAACATGCCACTTAAAATTTGTTGTAAAAATGTTGTGAAATTATTGTGAACATATCATTTCTCATAATAATTAGTTGTAATAGAATCAATTAAAAGCTAAAATTTTTGAACAATTTTTTTTTTTTTTGAGAAAAAGTAAGGGGAATTTTATTCAAATAACTCAAAGGTCATTCTGGAATACATCATCCAGATCACTAGGTAGCTCTTCTACCTATACATCTGTGTCTGCAGTTAAAACTGCTCTATGTGCTAAAAAGTGTGCTAATAAATTACCCTCTCTCAGCATATGGTGAAAAGAACAAATCTGCAACGTGGCACCTATTCTACGAACATCCTCAATCACATGCCCATACAACGTGAGACTTCTACCCGGGGCCTGCAAAGCTTGAACAACCCTTTTGCAATCACCCTCCACCATTACCCTTAGGAAGCTCATCTCTGTAGCTAGCTGTACTGCCCGTTTGGCTGCTAGAGCCTCTGCCATCTCCCCAGACTGAGGCAATGCAATCTTTTGGCTGAAAGCAGCCAACACATTTCCTCTGCAGTCCCTAATGACCACACCCAGCCCAGCGAACCCCAAGTGCTCGAACAAGGCAGCATCAAAGTTGGCTTTATACAGGTTTTCCGTCGGTGGAGACCAACGAACCCTGGCAAGTCTGGGAGTCACCAATGGCTTCGGTTTCTGGGCATTAGAGTATTCCTCCACCATTGCTTTTGCTCTCCTTCCAATCTCAACAAGTGGCCAAGTGGTTTGACGCTCCCGGATCCGATTCCATCTTTGCCATAAACTCCAAGCTATGGTTGCAAACCATGCCGTTTGAAAGGTGGACCCCTCCTTATTCACCATCTCAAATAAATCCATGAAGGACCGATGTTGTTTCTTGTATAGGTCCACGAAGCTCCTTTCAGCCTTCTAAACTGTTTGGGCGTGTTTACAATACCACAGAGAGTGCAATATCGTTTCCTTCCCATCCTCACAAAGAGAGCAAGATTCATCCACCATGATATTCTTGATCCATAAGTTTGGTTTTGTAGGGAGTGAATCTTTGAGTGCTCGCCACACAAAGTGCCTGATCTTGCTGGGAGCATGAATTTTCCACACCCCTTTCCATACCATAGTAGCAGCATCTGTGGATGAAGAGCTTGGGTTCTCCTGAGCTACTCCATTTTCCTGTAGTCTATAAGTCGTCCGTACAGAATACTCACCATCTGGTGTTAGGGGCCAAACAAATGCATCATTATCCTCCCCATTGCCAAGAATAGTGCTGGTAATCATTGACGCTTTCCACGGATAGAACATGGTGTTGATAAGGTCAGCATTCCATACCTTGGAGTTAGGTAGGAATAAGTCACAAACCTTATTGGTCTCAATATCAATTATGGGGGACACCACCTTACTATATGCTAAATCCGGAAGGCATTTTTGGTCCCAAATATCAATCCCTTTCCCATCTCCAACCCACCACACATCTCTTTTATGGACAACTTCTCTCACCTGCAAAATGCTCCTCCATGCGTAAAAGCATTTGGGATGGATGGGAGCATCTAGAATATTTCCATGTGGAAAATATTTGGCACTAAAAACCTTGTAAAGTAGTGTATCCCTGTGGTGAAAAAGGCGCCAAACTTGTTTTGCTAACATTGCATTATTGAACTTTTGGATGTCACGAAACCCCATTCCTCCCACCGATTTTGAAGCAGACATAGTCTTCCAATTCACCCAATGAATCTTTTTATTCTCACCTTGCCCCCACCAAAATTTACGTATCATTGCTTCAATATCCTTGCATAGGCTTGTTGGCAAACGAAACACACTCATAGAATAAGTAGGGATAGATTGGATGACCACCTTAATCATGATCTCTTTTCCAGCTTGTGAGAGGAGTTTCTCCTTCCACCCTTGCATCCTAGACCAAATCCTTTCTTTTATTTGAGTGAAGCTTGCTTTCTTTGACCTCCCAATGAAGGAGGGTAATCCTAAGTATTTCTCATAATGTTGGATTGCAGGCACTTTTAAAAGCCAATTCAAAATTGACATGTTATGTTTTTTCCTTGAAAAATAAATAAACTAACTCAAACCCATATAAAAGGAGAGGAAGAGATATTTGTGTTTAGAATCTTTTTTTTATTATTTATTTATTTATAAAAGTTTAAAATTTTCATTCAACCCAATTTAAGATTTATACATTTGTGTAATGAAGTTTACTTTTGTGTTTGTCAATCACTAAAATAAAAGAAATGTGATGAAACCTATCACTCTCTCTCTCTCACACACACACACACAAGCACAAAAATAACATTGGAGTTAGGGGTGCTCGCGGTGTGGTGCAGTGCAGTTTTAGGCCATTTTTAGCACCATACTTTGCGGTGCGGTTTAGCTAAAATCATAACTGCACCGCACATTATTTTTGTGGTCACATGTGCGGTGTGGTGTGGTGTGGTGCGGTTTAGAGTTTAACCAAAACTATAACCGCACTGCACCTCATTTTTACGGTCACATGTACGATACTATATATAAGATGCGGTTTGAAGTCGGTATATTTTTCAAATTTTGGGCTTTTTCTACTCAGCGAAAAACTAATTTTTCCCTTTTTTTGGGCCAAGTTTTTAATTATTGATCTAGTTTTTCTTTATTTTAGGTTGGCTTTTCTAGTCAACACTTGTTAAGGTTATTAAACTTTTTTTTTTTGAAAACTAAGGTTATTAAACTATTAATAATATATTTAATATTAAATATAAATAAATATATTAATAGATAGGAACGGTGTAGTGCGGTGCGGTTTTCTTATTATAAAACTGCAAATCGTACTGCACCATGCAGTGTGGTGCGGTTATGCCATTTTACAGGCTGTTTTGGTGCGGTTTTTGATGTTTGGTGAACACCCGTAATTGGAGTCATTAAGTTTTTTTTTTTTTTTTTTTTTTTTTTTACAAAATATGAATTATACTCTAATTTAATTTAAGTATATATGTGTATGAAACTTTCTCCCGAAAACTTGAATTTTGGATCTTGCCCCCTCCCCCTACTTCGCAAGAACTTTGTATTGTAGAGTAACCATCATGCTAAGGGTGTATGGTGGTAATTATTGACAAAATGGTAACTAGTGTCCGTTAATTCTTAGAGCTATATGTGAGTAGTGTCGTGTTAATAGGCACTGTAAATTGTCCGTTAAGAAATTACTTTATGTAAGATTTGTTATTGACATTATAAGGTATAGAGCCAATAGAGTTAAAAATTTTGAGTCTCACTTATAACTTCAGCCACTTTTTTAGCCTTCCTCATAAATTCATTCCAATTTTTAATTGATTACAGACCTTAATAACTCATTCACAACATAGTGCCAGTTAATATTTCCCACGTAGATATTACCCGTACTAGGTTGAAATCTCAAAGAAGCTCCGGTTATATTAAACGGCTATGATTGATGGTTGTATTGATTGTGGAGAGCAGATAGGTATATGGGATCTGCATATTCTTATTTTACAAGTCCTTTCTCATTGTCTTTTACTCTACTTGTATTTTTTTTCTCTCTCTTGCCAATAAATTACTAGTACAATATAAAATCAAATTAATCCATATCAAACAAAAACCATCCAATCCATCAATTCTTGGCCCCCCAAAGAAGCTATCCTTTTTAAATAGGCCCTAAGAGTTAAGTATATAATATAATGGATTTATTTACCCCCAATAAAATGGATTGAGAGTCACATTATTTTATGCAGCAACGAGACAACAAATTATTATTGTACCTTCTAAAAAAACTAATTGTATTATAAATATATAATAGGTTGGTTAATGTATACTTTTAGGATATATATCAATTATTTATTTTTAAATTTTTTTATAAAAATTAAAAAAAAGTTGTCAGAAAAATTAGACAAGTTTTCATTTTTCTGTAAAAAAAAATTAAAATAGTTTATTAATGATGCATTAGTAAATCCCTAATATAAAAATGACCTAGCTAGCAGCAAAGAAAGTTCTAAAAATAGAGAAAAAAAGGAGAAGAAGAAGAAAGCAAAGAAAACAAACAAATCAAAACAGCATTAAAATCATATTATATGTCAAAGCTAGAAGCATGAATGATGAAACCCTTCAGCAAAAATACTTTTTTTTTTTTTTTTAACCTCAATTGCTAATTGATTGTTGGAGCCAATTTCGTAATTCTTCCGGTATAGCATGCTGACAGTTTTTGAATGAATGTATTTGTATGTTAAGTTCAATGAAGTTATTCAAGCTATTTTGTAGGATGATAAAACAACTTCAGCAGCTTTACATTGCAATTCACTCGATATTATCCTTACAAGTAAAGATTTTTCTTTTTTAAAACCCCTAAAATGGTTTAAAAATTAAAAGTCAGGATCTATGAAAGAAACAGGATTCATTCATAAACTAGCCTTAAAAGTTCTTATTTTTTTTAATCTACCTATCACCTGTTTCTCAATTTGACGAACCAACCAGGTCCTTCCTGGACCAAGAAAAAGATGAAAAAGTGCAACAGCTGAATCTAAATCGTTTGAATTATATAAGTTTTGATTTTCCTATATGGCAAGTGTAACCATGGGCTGTATTTCTTTATCCTTCCTGCCCCAGTGTTCTTTCACTTTGATTCCACCTAGATTTATTCTTTGTTTGGAGACCTTTTTTATTATTATTTGTGTTTAAATTTAATTTAAGTTTTTGGCTCATCTCAAGATTTGTTTTATGTTTAGTTGAATTATTTCATCTCAAGAATTCCGTTGTTATGAGTAGAAGGTGAAGCTTTATTCGTTTTCAAGTAATTATTTATTCCACCACTGCGCACCCTTAATTGGTACGGTGGTTACTCCACAAGTAGTGCTTGTGGGGTGTGGGGAGTAAAGGTCGGGGTTCAAGTCTCCAAAAATGAGTTTCACACACATATACACTTAGATTAGGGTAAACTAGAAATTCTATCTTGTATAAAAAAATAAAAAATAAAAAGATTATTTATTCAAATAAAAAAATAAAAAAAAAATTATTTCTTTAAGTAGGTAAATATTTAACTTTTGTTAAACTATTTTATGCGTAGCACAGGTTAGCAGCTAGTAATAATAAATACAATATGTTTTTGTATTTAACACAAATCTAGGGTTTTTACTGTGTCTTTCCATTTTAGCCCAAAAAAATAATAATAAAGTAAAAAAGTAAAAAACTAGAACCCTAAATCCCTCTAATAAGTTGAATATACAAAATCATGAAAATTCAATGAAAAATTGTGTACATTAGATGTACAGATTGTTTGGATTTAAAATGTACAGAATTTTTTAAATTTAACAGAAAATTGTATACATTAGATGTACAGATTATCTGTATTTTGATTTTTTCTTCAAATCTAAACAATTTATACATCTAATGTACACTGTAGGGATAAGGGCCCAAAATTGTATACTGGGCCTTGGATTTTGGCCAAGGACGTTGCTTGGTATGAGGACGAGTAACAATAATGAGGATGTTAAGTTCAGAGTCTCATAAGTAACATGCAAGGGGAAAGGTTAGGAAAGGTGATCCGAGGAAGAGTGTCTCCTCGAATAAACGAAGCACAGATCAAACGTATATTCTATCACTCAAAGTGACCTTTCAAGAATTTTTACTGAGAGGGACGTGCAATATGAACGTACTGAAAAAGTGGAAGCTAGGAAATATCTAAGGAAAAGTTGCTGCCACTACATTGAATTCCATGTAGCTAACTTTTTGACCAAATTTATGTGGAGAAGACCCCTTGAACAGTGTTACCTTGGCAACCACAACTCACAGAAGGCTAGAGAGAGGGTTTGATAGGACAAGCACTCAAGTAGTGACTCAAATGATCAACAAGTGTAGGATCAAGATCATCCAAAAAGAACTACATAATGTAAGAGATCCTCCATGGATAGGTGATCAAAAAATGGTAGGAGAAAGGACTATAGCAATCAAAATTGTATTAGCAATCTTTTCAATTGATTTATATTAGAACTTACCTCCTCGGATCGTGCCGAAAGTGAATTTATTTGGATCAATCCTTCTTACTTTTGTTCGATTATCTTTCAAACCCATTTTATCCGTTATCCAACTTATTAGGGCCTAGTCCTCTAACCCACTCTCTACA
This sequence comes from Quercus wislizeni, assembly GCA_023055345.1. Lineage (NCBI taxonomy): Eukaryota > Viridiplantae > Streptophyta > Magnoliopsida > Fagales > Fagaceae > Quercus > Quercus wislizeni. Next base: position 4,608,858 of record JALGQJ010000015.1, on the reverse strand, counting down.
AATTTATTGTATTTGGCTCACTGGGCCAATATCCCTTTACATTATGGGTTTGGGCTCCAAAAATGTGTCCCTACATATACAAATTTCTATTGAATTTTTATGATTTTGTACATTCAACATATCCAACGTATTTAAAATTTTCTCAAAATCCAAATAAATTGTATATCTAATGTACACAATTTTTCATTGAATTTAACAATACTGTACATCTAACAAGGTGGTCAATACCGTACTGGTACCGGCCGTACCAGCCGATATGTACCGTACCGGCATGTATACCGGTATTAAAACATCAACGTTTCGTACCGTTTTAAATACCAGCTGTACCGGCCATATACCAGCCATACCGGTTAATTTCAGGCAATACCGGCCAGTATAGAAAAAAGTTTTTTTTTTTTTTTTTAAGTTTTGTAATTTTTGAATTTTTGTTAGGGTAGAATGGTAACTTATTTACATTAACTTATTAGTATTATTTGTTTTCTTAGTATGCAATGGTAACTTTTAAGCTTTCTATTTTTTTTTTTTTCCTTTTAATTGATACTAAAGTCTAAAACCATGAATAATTAGTTCTGAGTTAAGGAAATGTTTTATGGTAAACTTTTATATTTATTATAATATATATATATATATATATATATATATATATATATATATATATTTATAAATATAAAAATAGCGATAAACCCGAAACGGTACACCAGTATTGACCAGTATTCGAAATATATCGTACAGTTGACCAAATCGGTATAGCCTTCGGTAGGGTATTTACTCCCTTGACATCTAATGTACATAGTTTTTCGTTGAATTTAACAATTCCGTACATTCAATGTATCCAACGTATCTAAATTTTTCTTCAAATCCAGACAATCTATACATCTAATGTACATAATTTTTTATTGAATTTTAAAAATTCTGTATATTTAACATATCTATTGTATTTAAATTTTACTTCAAATCCATAAAATACGTACATCTAATGTACACAAATTTTCATTAAATTTTCACGATTTTGTATTTTTAGTGTGCATTTGGCAACACTTATTTTTGTCAATTTATTTTACTATTTAGTTTATTTTTGCTACTATTCATGGGCTCTGCTACTATTCATGGACTCTGCTACTATTCATGGGCTACACTACACTTTTTGGTACTATTTATGGATTCACTGTATTATTTCAACTAACTTTTACTTTTATCTACAATACTTTCAACCAAAAGTTTTCAGTTTTAACAAAATAATTAGATCTCAAACAGACACTTAACATATTAAATGTATCCAAAATTTTCTACAAATCACAATTTGAATATAGCGTGAAGTATCCTCTAAATTCCTCACAAAAAGTTTCAACTTTTTAGTGCCTGTTTGTTTCAATTTTCCGAACCCAAAAAGCACTTTTTGAAATTATAAATATAATATATGCGTTTGGTGATGTCTAAAAAGAAACTTTTTAAAGAAAGTTGCATTTTGAAAATATGAAGAGAATGCGCATTCTACCAATGGAGCTGTGAGGAGCATTTTCCAAAAGCCCGTGCATGTTGAGAAATCCTACTATTGGACTCTAGGTTAAGTTACCAAATTGCCCACTGTGTTTGCAGCCCCAGAATGGCAAAACCCTTTGATAAATTAATTGCTACAAAACCACAAAAAAAATAGCGTTTAGCCCAAGTACAATTCAATAACAAATTTCCAAATCCAAACACAAAAAATCTATAACAAATTCCCAAATCAAATAAGGAAAAAAAAAATCAATCCCTTGCAAATTAGGATTTCTCAAAATCCAAAACAAAAAAACATCAAAATGTAGCAAAATCTTTCAAATGGAGTTTGTACCCATCTTGCGGTGGATGGATTATGGAGATTTGGAGAAGAAGTTGAAGTCTCCAAGAGGACAGATGAGTTCTTGCAAGCACTTATTGATGAGCAAAGGCGTAAGGAGGAAGAGGGTAACACTATGATTGACCATATGCTTTCGTTTGCTTTGCTTTGATCCAATCTTCCCGATTTGAATCATCCCATTTATGAGTGGTTGAATTTAGAGAAAAAGAAAAGAATCAAGAAGATCAAGGTGAAGAAGTGCATGGGTGTTACTGACGAAGTGCAAAAAAAAAAAAAAAAAAAAAAAAAAAAAAAAAAAGAGAAGAAGGAGAGCTCTGTGGAACGTTCTGGAGTCTGGAGGAAGTGGTAGGGAAAAAAAGAGGAAATAAGGAAAAAAAAGAAAAGAGTAAGGGTACGCTTGTGGAGGATAAAAAAAGAGGGGAAAAAAAGGAAAAAAAGAAGAAGAAAATGTGGTACGTGTGTGGAAGAGAAAAAAAGACGAAAAAAAAGGAAAAAAGAAGGAAATGCTATCACAATATTTTCATAATACTTTCTCAATAAATTTTAAGTGATAGATTATTATTAGCTAATATTGGTGAGGAAAGAAATAAAAATAATCGTAATAGTATGTTCAAATTAAAATCAGTATCATTTATCACAATATTTTCGCAATACTTTCACAATAAATCTTAAGTAGTAAGTTATTATTAGCTAATATTGGTGAGAAAAAAATAATTTCACAATATTGATTTAAGTATGAAATAAACTCATTTATATATACATTGTCATTTTTGGTAATTTACCACTCAAACCATCACTTTTATAAGTGCTAGTCAAACATTCAGATTTTTCAAAAAATATTTTTTAACAGTTTTTACCAAATATTGAACTTTTACAAAAAGTTCAATTTTATACTGCACTTTTTAAAAATTTCATTTTTTTTTTTTAAGTTAAGTTACAAAAAGCTGAACCAATTCACCCTTCATCATTTACCTTTTTTAACTTTTAACTTTTTTTATTTTTTAAAACTCTTTAATCTAGCGGTTGATATTAAAAGTAAAATTCTTAGCTAACTTTTGATCACAACCATTAAAAAAGATTGCATGGTACCCAAGGAACTGCATGGTTCCCCAGCTATTACATGGTGCAGTAGCGGATCTCAATCCAAAGAAAAACCCTAATTCCTGTGTTCGAATAAAAGCACCCAAAACTACAGGTCTCTCACACCGCCTCAGACTCTCGCACTTAAAAACACTCATTGCTTAGCTCTCTTTTCTCGTTGCAACAATGGGTCCTCCTCGTGGCCGTAGTGGTGGATTCGGTGGCCGTAGCGGTGGATTCAGGGGCAGAGGTGATGGAGGAGGAAGAGGCAGAGGAGGCAGAGGAGGAGGAAGGTTTGGTGACAGAGGAAGTGCCATGAAAGTGCGTGGCGGAGGACGTGGTGGCCGAGGTTTTGGTGGTGGTGGCGGAAGAGGCCGAGGTGGTGGTGGAGGAGGTAGAGGTGGTGGAATGAAAGGTGGAAGTAAGCTGGTGATTGAGCCTCATAGGCATGAAGGTGTGTTCCTTTCTAAGGGTAGAGACGATTTTATTCTTACTAAGAATTTGGTCCCTGGTGAAGCTATCTACAACGAGAAACGGATCTCTGTCCAGGTCTTTATGATTTTAAAAAGCTGTGTGTGGATTTATATTTGTTAAATTATGGAAGTAGGTATACCGTAACCCTACTGTGTGTTTGGGATTAGCTTATAAGCTAAAAACAATGAGCTTTGCTGAAAAGTTTTAACCTTTTGAGCTTATTTTGATGAAACCAATTTTTTAAATTTGCAATCAGCAAAGGCAAAACAAACTATTTTTGTATTCATAGTGGTAGATATATTTGTGTTCGAAAGGTTCTTTTTGTGTTCATTGTTTGGTGATTAAAATTTTACTGATTTTTTTAATTAACAAAAAAAAAAAACATTTTGCTGATTTGTTGAAAGTTGGAATACCTAGAAATATTTGATCTTTTTTTTTTAAATATTTTTTTAAAAAAAAGTAACTTTTTAGATTTTTTGAGCCTATTTTGTTTACATAGTGGTAAATATATTTGTTAGTATTGATGTTTGGACTCTAAAAACTCTCATTTTGCTTCTACAGAATGAAGATGGAACAAAAGTTGAATACAGGGTTTGGAACCCATTTCGTTCAAAGCTTGCTTCTGCCATTCTTGGTGGGGTTGATAATATATGGATTGTGAGTGTCTCTTTTTAGTTCTCAATTTCATTTCATTCGTGTACTGCATGTATATGTCTTTGCATTATTATTATTATTATTAGTATTATTATTTTTAAAAATCTGTAAAGAACTGAACTTGTTTTTCCTAAAATGAAGAAACCTGGTGCGCGGGTACTTTACCTTGGGGCTGCTTCTGGAACCACAGTCTCTCACGTGTCTGACATTGTTGGCCCTGTGAGTATTTATTGTGAAATATGTGGTCTTTACATGCTTTGGTTTATTGGAAATAGTTGCTTAAAGTTAAAATTGTTGTACTTTGATTGTAGACTGGAGTGGTTTATGCAGTGGAGTTTTCTCATAGAAGTGGTAGAGATTTGGTTAACATGGCAAAGAAGCGTACTAATGTTATCCCAATCATTGAAGATGCTAGACATCCTTCCAAGTATCGAATGCTGGTTGGCATGGTGGATGTGATATTTTCTGATGTTGCTCAACCGGATCAGGTTTGTTCTTTATCTGTTTTTTTAATAGATGGGACCATGAAATGATGCTCTCTATCAAAAAGAGATGCCCAAGGTATTAAGTGGTCTAAATTAGGAAAACAAATTCACAAATTTAAGCATGGTTTGTCCCTATAAAAAAGATTGCTCTTTTTTTATACTCTTTTTGACTATTTTATATGTCATTTGGACTTGGGATGCATAGTTTTATGTTTGTTTTCCTTATCTTCATTCTTTAATGGTAAATATCTTATTTGATTTATATTTTAGTTAAGAAACCTAAGCTTTATATGCAAATGTGTCTGGTTTTAATTTTTCACATTTTGTATCTTGTTTTATATTATGACTCATATAATGAGTTACTTTAGATTCCGCTTCAAGACATATTGGGTGTTGCAAGCCCGAGTTTTTGATGCTGTTGTTTAGTTATGTCTTATTTATTGTTTGAATTTATATTGTATTATATTATTTTTACCTTTTTATCTGGTTTTCATCTTGAGAATATGATAAGTTACTCAAAAAATACTGTGTGTATATGTATCTTTTTTTTTATCATTGAATGTTTTTGCGTATATTTCACTTGTTAGGCATTGGGGTTTGGTTATTTGGCCTTATCTATATCATTTAGGGGGAAAAAATACTTACTATGCTCAAAGATGAACATTTAATGCTACATTTTTCTAGTAAATTCTTACTAGAATCTTTTAATTTTTCACGTTTTGTATCTTGTTTTATGTCATTACTCATATGATGAGTTACTCGGAATCCCCTTCAAGACATAATGGGTGATGCAAGCTCGAGTTTCTGATGCTGTTATTAAGTCATTTCTTCAATATTATTATTATAATTATTATATATACTCAAATGCATAATTTTTAGAACTTTGTTATCCTGATTTCATCATGAGCATATACTCTGATGCTTGTATTTTTCACTTGAATTTGCTTGCTATACTCAAAGATGAACACTTATTCCTACATTAGGTAGGAAGAATTGGCTATTATTCTAAAGATACATATATGAAAAATTGACAATTGCATAATAAAATGGTTTCTAGCACTACGAAAAAACAGTTCTGAGGCCGCGTTTTTAAAACGCGGCCATAGGACATAAAAACGCGGCCTAAGGCCGAATGGGCCATAGGCCGCGTTTTCTTAGGCCGCGTTTTATAACGCGGCCTAAACCGTGCGACTATAGGCCTGGTTGGTCTAAGGCCGCACTTTTTTAACCGCGGCCCAAGACCAGGTCCTATAGCCGCGGCCTTCATACTTTATCCTTCATACTTTATCTGATTTTTCCTTTTATTGTCTTTGCAGGCAAGGATTCTAGCTTTGAATGCATCATATTTTCTGAAAGCTGAAGGTCATTTTGTAATTTCCATCAAGGTTTGTATATGTTCTTTCTCTCAGGTTGATTATGTATTTGGACTCATGACTACATGATTGACGGAAGTGTTTGTCCTTTTTTGACAATTTTAACGTGTAATAATTAAAAGGGTCTGGTTAATATATGCCTTAAGGGCACACATTAATCATCCTTTTTTTGAAACATTTTATATGAAATTGAAAAAGCTGTCAAAAAAGTTAATAACTTTTTCATTTTTCTCGATAAAAATTTTTATAAAATGGTTTATTATTGTGTGCCCTTACGACACACGTTAGTAAAATCCTAATTAGAATTTAGCCTTTCGGTGTTGTACTTGTTGATGATATCTACCTTAATCATTTCAGGCCAATTGCATAGATTCCACACAGCCTGCTGTGGCCGTATTTGACAGTGAAGTGAATAAGCTAAAGCAGGATCAGTTCAGGCCAGCTGAACAAGTTACTCTTGAACCTTATGAGCGTGATCATGCTTGTGTGGTTGGTGGCTACCGTGTCCCCAAAAAATCAAAACCTGCATACTAGAATAATGTAGGCCATCTAATGTTAATGCTTTTTTTATTTTTTTTTATTTTTATTTTTGCCTGTTTGTGACTAGAGAAAGGCCTCTAATAATATTAGAATTGCATAGAACCCAAGTCGGTAAGTGCATCAGCACATTGAGGTTGACTTCCCTAAATATAAATGTTAAAGGCTTAAAGCATCCTGAGGTCAATTTCAGTCAATGTTATTTTCCATTAATTTTATCAAAAGGGCCACAAGCATTTAGGTGAGAGTTTGTACTTGGAAAGATTGGCCTGTTTGGTTGTGTTGTTTAAACAACAGTTTTTGCTGTTTAAACAACACAACACGTATTTCCACAATGCTTAAAACGTTACTAGGAAAACAATACAAACAGGCCAACTGGTATCAATGGTGAAGTCCAAATTTCAATTCAAGGAAGGCAAGATTTAAAAACAAGATTGGAAGCAAAAGAAAGTTGTAATACTAATATAATATAAATTTAAATTGTAATATATCTTTCTAATACTAGGTTAAATTTACTCTAGGGGTATCCACGGGAACCCATAAACCGACCCACCCACCCAAATTGCTTGAGCCAACCCAAAAACCGGCGGACCCGACGTCGGTGTCGATCGAAGACGAGTCTTCACCACAAAAAACTGACTTAAGGTGGGTCGAATGGTGGGTTTTCTTCTTCAAAACCCGATTTACCCAATCCGATCGACGAAACCCATGAAAGAAGGCTGGATTTACCTAGATCCGTTTAGATTCATCAATATTTCAGTGAAGGTTTGGTAGTTTTTGGTTAGATCTGGTGAAGATCTAGGTTTTCTTGCTTAGATCCGACGGTGAGATGAAGATTTTGCTCAGATCTAGGCTTGATGTGGTGCTTTTGCTTCGATTTTTACTTAGATCCGGCGAAGTGATGAAGTTTTTGCTCAAATTTGGGCTTGATATGGTGGTTTTGATCTTCGATCTGGCAATGATCTGGTGGTTGTAACTCTATAGCAAGGTCGACCGACCTAACCTTTGTCTACCGGAGATTGATCCAACTTGACCCAAGGTCGTCTGCAGTCGGCGGTCGATCGTTCAACCGTCCACCCAATGTAAGCAGGTCGGTTGCGGGTTGAGCATAAACCCGACCCTTGGACACCCCTAATTTACTCAATTGCCTTTAACGATTTTTCATTTTTTAAACGATTTTTTTCCATATCTAATAATTTGATTACTCAAAATAATAATAGGGAAATGTTAATGAATGTCCTAAGTGCATTGGTTTATAAACTATTGTTAAAAATATTTTATGAAAAAATGATAAAATAATTAACTTTTTTGACAGCTCTTTATATTTCCCATGAAAGTGGTAATAAAAACTTTCATAATATAGTTTATTAATAATTTAGGGCACTCGTTAACATGACTCATAATAATATACTTGGAGAGTTGTCTACTTAGTGCCTTAATTGCTTTTAAAAAATTATATAGATTTCAATCTTTCTTTCTATATTCTTTTAATTATTTAACAGGTTTAATTTTATAACAAAAACCTAGAGTTTGAACTTTAAATAGTGAAAGAATCAAGAGATTGATCAAAAAAATATTAATGGAGAGATGGAGTCATTGGAGAATTATTGTTGTGAGAAAACAATATACAAATAGTGGACATTTTAAATTATTTTGAATATAAAATATAGGATTTGATTTAAATAGAAACGATGTCATGATATGGGATATAACACATTGAGTTTCAATTCCAGTAAAAGACTACTATTTTTGTGGTAATTTTTTTTATTTGTCACATGGCAAAGAAATAATCCCATTTTTAAAATAAGGAATACAAATACCACAAGAGAAATGCCAACTACTTCCACAATGTCTACTTCCGGATAATGCCAAAAATAGTTGTGGTAATAGCCTTCCTCAATTAAGCTAATAATAGACAACTTTTTTTTTTTTTTCCTTTACAATATTTGGGTACATTTTTTTTTTTTTAGATTTCATTTTATACCTTAGTTTTTTATATTTAAATTCAACCATATAATTTTATTGATCAAATTTTCAATGATAGTTAAATTTAAGGTTAAATTACAAATTGCACTCTTTAAGTTTACATAAAATTCAATCTAGTTTTTTCACTTTATATTTGTTCAATTCAGTCATTTAAGTTTCAGTTTTATTTAATTCAATCTCCTATTAGTTTCTGTAAAAATTGTGCCAAAACAACAAAGTTTTAATTTTTTTAATTAATAAATAAAAAAATATTTGTTTCTAAAAAAATATTTTAAAAAAATATTTTATTTTATTTGTAACTCTTTAAAGGAAGAGAGAGACAGAGAGAGAAATATTTAATTTTGTTTTGCACATGATTTAATAACATAAACATCACTTTTTTTTCTTTTTTCTTTTTTCTTTCTTTTTTTTTTCTTTTTTTTTTTTGTAAGTGAGGAAAAGACGGGTATTAGGAAAGAAAAGAAAACAAAATTGAGAATGATGTTTGTTTTCCTCCAACCCAACCATGAGATGACATGTTATTTCAACACATGAATCTTAGTTAACTGATGAGAATACCATAACTGAACAACATGTTCCATTTCAACAAAAAAAAAAAAAAAATCACATAAGTGGACAGAGCAACCTCATCAATTCAAAATTTTGGGCCTGAATTCTTCTAGGCTTTCGAAATCTTCACAAACTCCTCTTGTGCCTATGCTATGCCTATGGCCAATAGAGTAGGCCCAGACCTGAAAGACTAGCTTGATTGAGAGAGTACTGAGATAAATTTTGGAGCTAGTTTTGATTTTTTTTTTTCCCTCCAAAATTTTATTAAATTAATTTTGGCAAAATAATATTTTGGTCCTGAATTTCACTAAGAATTTGTTTTTCTTTAAAAAGTTTTTTTTTCACCCCTAAACTTTGTTTGTAAAGAGTTTCTTTAATAGTTTAGAAACAAAAATAAATATTAAAAAAAAAATCGATAGTTTAGGGATAAAAACAAACTTTTGCTAAAGTTTAAGAACAGAAATAAAAAATATTTAATAGTTTAGGGATGAAAAATGAAATTTTTAATAGTTTAAGGACGAAAAATGAGCTTCTTAAAGTTTAGAGATGAAATACAAATATTTGGTAAAATTTAGAGACTAAAATAGTATTTTACCTAAATAAGTTATTTTAGGAAAAACTAAAAAAAAAACAAAAAACAAAAATAAAAACTAGATCGTTTTGTAGTAACTAACAACAAAATTATAATGAAAACTAAAGAGAGGATTGAAATGAACAACCTAAAACTATATGACTGAATTAAATTTAATAATGTGCTCATTTAGTTAATTTAATTAAACAACTAACAACACAATAATGTGCTCATTTATCTATCTATCTATCTATTTATTATTATTATTATTATTATTATATATAACCGAAACCTTTGAAACTCTCACAATTTTTCACCTCAACACAATATTTAAATAAAATTATTTTTGTTTAATCCAAATTTAATAAGGAGCAAAACTTTATCTCTCTAACAAGTCTAACTTAAACTCAAACTCATCATTATCATTTTTTAAACAAAATTATTTTTGTTTAATCCAAACTTAAGAATTAGTGAAATTTTATCTCTCTAATAAGTCCAACTTAAACTAAAACTTAAAAATTGATAATTTATCTTTAAATTTGCTAGGTTAAGCATGAACATTATAAAAGTAAAGCAAACTCCAATATTTTTTTTTTTAAAGTCAAGTAGAGGTATGAGCTATTCTTATGTTATTTCCTTCTCCTCTACTTAATTTGTTAATATATATATATAATGGTTTTTTATGTATTTTTTAAAAAGTAATTTTTGTACATGAACCACCAAACTCTCTTTAACCGTTTTTTACAAGATAAAAAAACTTGCAATAATTGAAATTATTCTTTTGAATGTAACCTGTCTTTCTCTTATATTTCTCTATTGTTTAGTCATATATATTTTATTTTATTTCAATAATTTCTAAGTAGTGAATCATCTGATTTTTTTTTTTTATATTTTTTGGTCTTTCAAAAGTTTTAATATCTAGATTTTTGAGTTATTTTTTTGCAATATTTGAAATTGGCTGACAACTTTTTTATAAGTCATTGCACGTTCAAACAATAACTTCTTTATCAAATTATAACACAAATTGAAGTTATACAAAAACAAATCATGTAATGGTGTAATTTCTTAAATTTTTTATAAAATTATGTTAACCTACCTTACAAATAGCTAAGTTTTCATATATAGTACATATTAACGACTAGTTAAGAATAATAATGAACAATTAAAAAAAAATTAAATAATAATTTTACGAGCTCAACGTCTCCGTCAATAGTAAAAATATTTGTCCCTAGCATTACCATGGCCTACTGTTACACGACATTCAGTTCTATCTATTTATTCTCCCTAGATGTGAAAAGAGAAGTACTAGGTGTGGAAGCTCCCACTTTTTATATACGTCAGTCCGTTTCTAAGCTCCCACTTTTTATGTCTGCTTAGAGTATCACCATCGGCTGATCATAAAAAAATGTCATTATGATGCATTAAAAACTTATTTTACTATTTTACCCTATTAATTTAGGGTATCTCATTAAAATAATATTTAGTATACTATAAAATAATATATTACTTCCTATCTATCATCACCATCAACCTCAACGTCAACAACTACAACAACACATCCATCGCTGTCGCAGTAACACCGACCAGCTACCACCGACACAAACCCACATCCACCAACGCTACATTTGAAAAATAAATAAATAAATAAAACAGAACCAGAGAGATCGGCACGGCAAAAAACTCAACCAAATCAAACAAACCCACATCCACCGACACAAATCCAAAAGCAAAACCCACCGGCGCATGGGTTGCTGTGGATGTGGTGGGTCGGGTTCGTGTGGCTGTGTTGGTGGACGGCGAAACAAATAAGGGGAATCGGATCTTAGTGAGATCGGGCAGATTTCGGCAGAGGCAAGTTGCTTGGAGCGGCATCGGCGGAGGCGAAGCAAGCTGCTTGGCGAGCGGCATCGACGGAGGCGAGCGGCGTTGGCGTCGGAGGAGAGGCGAGCTGCTTGGCGAGTGGAGGAGGTGAGCTGCTGGCGAGCGGCGGAGGCGAGCTGCTGGTGAGCGGCGGAGGCAAGGCGGCGGGTGGAGAGATCACTGTGGTGGATTGTGAGAGAGGCTGTGAGAGAGAGAGAGAGAAGGGCTGAGAGAAAGTGATGCATATTAAAAAATATATATATATATATATATATATAAAATGACAGAGAGGAAAGAGAAAATTATTAAAAAATTAATATTTTCATATAACATTTCTGGCCGTACGTGCCATCTTTGAAATGTCACTGTTCATATGTACCAAACGTTTTGGTACACGAGGGAGGATTTTTGGTGTTTTGTATGGCAAGCGCAGTCACGCATTTATATGTATCAAACGTTTTGGCATTGGACACAGCTCATGAAGAAGGGTTTATGGTGTGCCAACGTCAGTCACACGTTTATATGTGTCAAACGTTTTGGGGGACACGGCTCATGAGGGAGGATTTTTAGTGTTTGGTGTACCAAGGTCAGTCACGCTGGATGTGAAGCACCATCACCAACCTCCAACGCCACCACAACCACAAGACATTACTATCGTTCTCTCTCTTTAAGCTCAACCACCAAATAAAACAGTAACAACTATAGCCAGCAAAAATCCAACCAAAATAAATCCAAGAGAAGTGAATGAGAGAAACAGAGGGTGGGAGCAAATCTGCTGCATGTTGTTCGGTTAGAGCTCAGGAATATATATATATATATATATATATATCTTTTTTAAATTTTCCAATTTCTTTAATAGCCATGAGTTACTGGTGGTTGAGGGTGGTGATGATGTTTGTGGCGGCAGCGGAATGGCCATGTTGGTGGCGGCAGAGTTCGGTGGTGGTGCTAAGATGTGTGAGGATTTTAATTTTTATTATTTAGTTAAGTGAATTAAAAAAAATAAATGGCTGTTCAAGAATCAAGTTGCATGCGATATAAATTGTGGATGCAGAAAGCCAGTCTGACATTTTAATTTTTATTATTTTAGTTAAGAGCATCAGCATCAAAGAATGCCATCCTATTTTTTTTTACCATCTCAAAAAGTAACTTTATTATTTATACCATACCATTTTATAATACACCCTACATCATAAAACTCTATTCTTTTACTTTTTTATTAAAATATTATTTTTTAATCTTTCTTTATTATATCTTTTCCATCATCACTTTTTTTCAGGATTCCAACTGTAACATTTTCCTGGGCTTTTGAACTTTGTTTTTTTTTCAAGACTTGCATTCTCCAACGCTTTTGAACTTAGTTTTTTTTTTTTTTTTTCCAGGCTTGCGTTGGAGTTTTTCCAGACTTGCATTCTCCAACGCTTTTGAACTTAGTTTTTTTTTTTTTTTTCCAGGCTTGCTTTCTCCAACGGTCACATTTTTCATGGGCTCTACAACACTATTTTTTTCCTACGGTGATGTTGATTCCAATGGCCTTTCCTTGGCCTTTATCATTTATTTCCAACAATCTTTTGTTTTTTCAAATTCAACAACTATTCCAAACAACCTGCCAATAAAATATGAAGTACCAGACTTGTAGAGAGGATGGAATAAAATATAATTTTTTTTTTTAGAATTGTGCTACAGTACAATTATAAAGTTAGAATTGTACTGTAGCACTATTGTAAAAATTTTTACAATAGTGTGAGTTACAATTCTTTGATGCAGACACTTTTGACCCATAAAATGTTAAAAGGCCCTTAGATATGGCATTAGCATTCTTCAATGCTAATGCTCTAAGTGAATTTCTGGTTTTTCGAGATTTACCTTGGAATCTTACTGAGATGGTTATGGACGTGACATTTCTTGAAAATAGTCGAATAATTCACTCTGTTAATATCAAGATTTATGGGTATTGCAATAGATACAAAGTATCATATTTGGCTAGATTCTGCTTTCTATTTGAATTCTGGCTTCTTCTCTTAAGAAGTTCTAGAAAAATAAGAACAAAGGACGAAAAAAGAGAGTATATTGTTAGTTACTATTAGTTGAACTCACCAATCCCTTACATTTCTTGATTTTGAATGTTCTGTTACTTTATTATGCCTCATAATCTATTAATAGCTGCAACAACTTTACTTGCCTATCTTCCTAGCACTTGTTGTACGCTTACTAATTTGCCTTCTAGCTGCTTGCTCACTGTTCTTCCATGAATTTTGCTGTCTTGTAGCTTAAGTATCATGAGAGTGCATTGAATGAATGATAACTTCAGAAACACAGTTTAAATTAATTAATTGGTTTTTTCTAACCAGGGTATTTCTTTTCTTCCATGTAGATGTTGCAATAATATGGCATCAGATAGGGAATTTCATTAACATTGAGCCCTTGGAATAGAATAACAACAAGATTTTCTCTTGCTGGGCAGCAAAAATGGCTTTGGCTTCTTCTGTAAAAGTGGTTCTAGGCTCAATTGCTTTTGCAATCTTCTGGGTATTGGCGGTTTTCCCAGCTGTTCCTTTTCTACCAGTTGGGAGGACTGCAGGGTCCCCCCTGGGGGGCATGCTAATGGTCATATTTAAAGTCATAACTGCAGATCAAGCATATGCTGCAATTGATCTTCAAATCCTTGGTCTTCTCTTTGGGACCATGGTTGTCAGTGTATATCTTGAAAGGGCAGATATGTTCCAAGTACTTGGGAAAGTTGCTCTCATGGAAGAGTAGAGGGGCAAAGGATTTAATTGTCTGCCTGATTATTGCCATTTCAAGTGCTTTTTTTACTAATGATACCTCTTGTGTAGTTTTGACTGAATTTGTCTTGAAAATTGCAAGGTAACATAATCTCCCACCTGATCCTTTCCTTCTTGCCCTGGCCTCTAGTGCAAATATTGGGTCGGCAGCAACTCCAATTGGCAACCCCCAAAACTTGGTTATAGCCGTTCAGAGCAAGATATCTTTTGGGAATTTTCCAAAAAAAAAAGAGAAAAGAGCTTCCCCGCCCCCCCACCCCAAGTTTTAGCTCGGGCCCCCTCCCAAAAATATGAACCCCTGCCCATCATTCGGCCAGCCCATGACCCACGTAAATCTTAAAAAAAAAAAACAAACAAACAAACAAACAAACTCAGCTCTCAGCAGTCCAAAACCAAACCAAACGGAGAAAGCAAAAAAAAGATAAGAAAGGAAAGTGAGACTTGAGAGCTGAGAGGTGAGATAGAGAGATCAGATATAGAGAGGCGAGACAGAGAGACCCACCCCGTGACGCCGCCGCCCACGCCCACGCCGTGTTGCCGTGACGCTTGCGAGAGCGAGACCCATCCTGATCAGTTGATCTTGCTACCAGAGACCCACGCCGGCGAGACCCACTTGCCGCCGCTCACTTCAAACCCACTTGCCGCCGTCGCCGGTTGCTCGAGACCCACTTGCCGCCGCCACTCACAGGTATTTACTCTTATCTTTTCCTTCAAAACTTAATAAATATAAAATGTTTGTTATCTGATCTGAGAATCTGAGATTCACAGAAACTGTGCTTGTGCCTTGTGGACTGGTGGTGTTTCATGTTTGTGTTTTTACTGATGAACTGAACTGATGTTGGTGATTGACTGATTATGAATTGAATCTGTGCTGCCTGTGGTGTTTTTTTTTTTGTTTGGCTTTTTCGCTTTGTGACTGTGTGTTTGTGACTCTATATAGATAAGAGAGATAGAGGGACAGAGTAGAGTTTGTAGTCTAGAGATTAGTTTTTTCTTTGTTGACCGGTATTTGAGGATAATAGGGATAAGTTGAGTTGGGCAACGGACAAAAGTTAAAGTTAAATCTTTAACTTTACCTTTTTTTTTTTTTTTTTTTTTTTACTACAGAGTGAGCATTTTCAGTTATGAAAATTGTCAAAACTAACTTTCGAAACAAAATAAAAAATGATTCTTTGACGGACTCTTTGATGTTATACATTGAAAAGAATAGAGCTTCGACATTTAGCTTGGATTCAATCGTAGATAATTTTAAAGATTTGAAAGAGCGTTGAGTTCCTTTTTCATAGATGATTGTATAAAGAAATAATAGTGTTTCGTGTCTTTTGTTTTTGTTAGTCTAAGAAATGATAGTGTTTCCTTTTTCATAGATGATTGTATAAAGAAATAATAGTGTTTCAGTCTAAGAAGTGTCTTTCACTTCACTTTGTACACAAACTGGCACCCTTCTAGGTCATTTCTCAAAGTCTCAGGATAATTGCAATGACAACAGCATTTCTCACCAAGTTGTTGTTTTCAATTGTCATTTTGTAAAACCATAAACAATTTTTGGATATGCTTACCCCCTCAGAATTCTGCCATAGCATTCAATTAAACAACAAACATTCTGCAGTTTGTGCTAAAAAGGAAAATTTCCTTTCAGTAACAAAGGGATTTTTATACCAGTAATGATAACTGTGAGTTGACAAGGCTCTCAATTATCCATGGTCCTTGTGTACATAATATAGGGAACAAGGGATGCTCTTGCACCGAATCTGTGAGATTGTTTTTCATAAATGAGCTGGTAGCCTGGTACTGTGGTCTAATCTTTCTTTCTGCATCTCTGATTAAGAATTGTTTTTCTTTCATGTACAACAACAAGAACAACGAACGAAGCCTTAGTCCCAAAATTTTGGGGTCACCTATGGATCCTTAATAGACTAGTTGGGTTTTTCTTTCATATAAAAAGTATCTAATGTTTTTGGCAATACATCTCTAAGTTGATGCTGTATTCCGTTTGTTATGAACGTTCTTGAGGTTCATGTTAATGTTCATTTCTTTCGTTTCGTTTTTTTCCCCAACATTTTGTTGATTTATGATAAATTGTTTGTCTGCTGTAAGCCATTATTCGGCATCATGAAGGCCATTTTTAAAACTATTTACACGAGAAGAAGGCATGGCTAATCTTAGCTTGGGTCAGCACAGTAGCTGGGAACCTGTCATTATTGGGATCAGCTGCCAACATAATCGTGTGTGAGCAGGCTCGCCGAGCTCCCCAACTTGGGTACACTTTATCCTTTTGGAGCCATCTCAAATTTGGAGTCCCCTCAACTCTTATAATCATAATGTTTTTCAATAGTTGCTGAGTGAATTATTTCACATGGACATCCACAGAACAATGGGGTGAACTGTGCATCACTTGCCTGTTTATACTATTAGTTTGACCAGCTCAGTGTTTTGTTTTTCAAAGCATTAAATAATGGCTGTGGTTTGCATTTGAGAAGAGTGTTTTTCAATTCTTCCTTTTCTTTTATTGCAAAAGAATTCTACTTTTTTTTTTTCTCTCTTTTTTTTTTTTTTCAGTCTGCCAAAATAAGGATATACATCTCATAAATAGACATATGCATGTTTGTCAGAAATGAAAAACAAAATAAAAATATCAAACAGGTCAGAGTTTAGAAAGAAGAAGTCTTTCTGAATTCAAACTACTATAATTATATATTGAAATCCCAATTCGATCTAACATGTCACACAAACACACAGCAGAAATGGAGAGAATAAACGTGGCTGTGCGTGCAAGGCTCCTCTCTCAAGAGGACTCCAAAACCAGTCCATGGCGAATCTCCGGCAACTCCATTTCCACCACCAACAACTCCTCCAAATTCGATTTCGGTACTAAGTACTAACCTCAAATTTCCTTTTTCTCTTTCTCTTTAGGGTTTCAGAACTTGAAAAAATCACTTTTCTTTGAATTTTTTCGTTTCGTAGATCGGATTTTTGGCGAAGACTGCAACACATTTCAGGTCTATCAGGCTCGCACTCAAGAAATTGTCTCCGCAGCCGTTCTGGTTTCAACAGTCCGTGCAATTTCCACTGCAATTTTTATTTGAAAATTTTCATAATTATATGCCGTGGCCGTGAAATTTGTACGATTGACATTATTTTATAATTTATAAACATTTGTGAATTTCTTAAATTTTGTGATTTTTAGGCTGAATCTCTATCTTTTTTTTTTTATTTAAACTCGGCGTGTTATTTGCAGCAGTAATTGCAGTCCACGACATATTTAGATCCAGAAGCAAAGCAATCAACATTCCTATAGTAACAAGGTAAACACATGATTTCCACAATATTTTTTTCCATCTCGTGGTCAAATCATCTTTTCCTTCTGAATTCACTGGCTCCTCTGCAATAATTTCTACAGCTACATCTTCCTCATCCTTTTCAATAGATAACAATTTCCAGTACATACATAGAAGAAGTAGGGCATTGACAATCACACCCATGATCATTGCAGGGAGAATTCCTATTAGAAAATTTCCAAAAGATATCTTGCTCTGAACGGCTATAACCAAGTTTTGGGGGTTGCCAATTGGAGTTGCTGCCGACCCAATATTTGCACTAGAGGCCAGGGCAAGAAGGAAAGGATGAGGTGGGAGATTATGTTGCCTTGCAATTTTCAAGACAAATTCAGTCAAAACTACACAAGAGGTATCATTAGTAAAAAAAGCACTTGAAATGGCAGAAATCAGGCAGACTCGACAAGTTAAATCCTTTGCCCCTCTACTCTTCCATGAGAGCAACTTTCCTAAGTACTTGAACATATCTGCCCTTTCAAGATATACACTGACAACCATGGTCCCAAAGAGAAGACCAAGGATTTGAAGATCAATTGCAGCATATGCTTGATTTGCAGTTATGACTTGAAATATGACCATTAGCATGCCCCCCAGGAGGGACCCTGCAGTTCTCCCAACTGGTACAAAAGGAACAGCTGGGAAAACCGCCAATACCCAGAAGATTGCAAAAGCAATTGAGCCTAGATCCACTTTTACAGAAGAAGCCAAAGCCTTTTTTGCTGCCCAGCAAGAGAAAATCTTCTTGTTATTCTATTCCAAGGGCTCTATGTTAATGAAATTCCCTAACTGATGCCATATTGCAACATCTACATTCAAAAACCAATTAATTAATTTAAACTGTGTTTCTGAAGTTACCATTCATTCAATGCAATCTCATGATACTTAAGCTACAAGATAGCGAAATTCATGGAAGAACAGTGAGCAAAACAGCTAGAAGGCAAATAGTAAGCGTATAACAAGTGCTAGGAAGATAAGCAAGTAAAGTTGTTGCAGCTATTAATAGATTATAAGGCAAAAGAAAGTAACAGAACATTCCAAATCAAGAAATGTAAGGGATTGGGGAGTTCAACTAATAGTAACTAACAATATACTCTCTTTTTTTCCTCCTTTGTTCTTATTTTTCTAGAACTTCTTAAGAGAAGAAGCCAGAATTCAAATAGAAAGCAGAATCTAGCCAAATATGATACTTTGTATCTATTGCAATACCCATAAATCTTGATATTAACAGAGTGAATTATTCGAATATTTTCAAGAAATTTCACTTCCATAACCATCTCAGTAAGATTCCAAGGTAAATCTCGAAAAACCAGAAATTCACAAATTCTCAGTGCAAAGAATTGTAAAAGCATACATTGATATGGACCCAATAAAGCGCCACACGCATGATCAAATGCAAAAATGTCAGACTGGCTTTCTGCATGACCCCACAATTTATATCGCATGCAACTTGATTCTTGAACAGCCATTTCAGTCAATTTCTAAGCTAAGTCTCAACCAAATATGCAATACCCAGATACCAAAACTCTCTCTGAAAACGAAAAAAAGTGTAAAAACAAACAATTTCTAACCTGAAAAAGAGGTATGTTCTCTACTTCTGGATCAAGAAGAAGTCAACGGAAACTGCAAGTTCCAAATTTGGACCGGGTCTTATTATTTGCATGTAAAAGTTAAAAATCTTTTCTTGAACATTTGGAATGGATTAGATTCAGTGGCATGTATGTATTGTATGTATGTTTTCCAAAAGAAGTGGAACAGAATAAGATCAAATCATCAAACGGACTGACCACACAATTTATTTATTTTATTTATTATATTTTTTTAGAAACAAATATTTTTTATTTATTAATTAAAATTTTAAAACTATGTTGTTTTGGCACAATTTTTACAGAAACTAACAAGAGATTGAATTAAATAAAAATGAAACTTAAATGACTGAATTGAGCAAATATAAAGTGAAAAAACTGGATTGAATTTTATGTAAACTTATAGGGTGCAATTTGTAATTTAACTATCATTGAAAATTTGATCAATAAAATTATATGGTTGAATTTAAATATAAAAAATTAAGGTATAAAATGAAATCTAAAAAAAAATTGTACCCAAATATTGTAAATAAAAAAAAAGGTTGTGTCTATTATTAGCTTAATCGAGTGAGGATTAGGGAAGGCTATTACCACAACTATTTTTGGCATTATCCGGAAGTAGACATTGTGGAACTAGTTGGCATTTCTCTTGTGGTATTTGTAATCCTTATTTTAAAAATGGGATTATTTCTTTGCCATGTGACAAAAAAAAAAAAAAATTTATCATAGAAATAGTAGTCTTTTACTAGAATTGGAACTCAATGTGTTATATCCCATATCATGACATCATTTTTGTTTAAATCAAATCCTATATTTTATATTCAAATAATTTAAAATATCCACTATTTGTATATTATTTTCTCACAACAATAATTCTCCAATGACTCCATCTCTCCATTAATATTTTTTTGATCAATCTCTTGATTCTTTCACTATTTAAAGTTCAAACTCTAGGTTTTTGTTATAAAATTAAATCTGTTAAATAATTAAAAGAATATAGAAAGAAAGATTGAAATCTATATAATTTTTTAAAAGCAATTAAGGCACTAAGTAGACAACTCTCCAAGTATATTATTATGGGTCATGTTAACAGGTGTCCTAAATTGTTAATAAAATATATTATGAAAGTTTTTAATACCACTTTCATGGGAAATAGAAAAAATTGTCAAAAAAGTTAATTATTTTATCATTTTTTCATAAAATATTTTTAAAAATAGTTTATAAACCAATGCACTTAGGACATTCATTAACATTTCCCTACTATTATTTTGAGTAATCAAATTATTAGATATGGAAAAAAAAAATCGTTTAAAAAATGAAAAATCGTTAAGGGCAACTGAATAAATTAGGGGTGTACGCAGGTCGGGTTTATGCCTAACCTGCAATCGACTTGCTTACATCAGGTGGACGGTTGAACAACCAACCGCCGACTGCAGACGACCTCGAGTCAAGTTGGATCGATCTCCGGTGGAGAACGGTTGGGTTGGTCGGCCTTGGTATAGAGTTACAACCACCAGATCATTGCCAAATCGAAGATCAAAAGCACCACATCAAGCCTAGATTTGAGCAAAAACTTCATCTCATCACCGAATCTAAGTAAAAATCGAAGCAAAAGCACCACATCAAGCCTAGATCTGAGCAAAATCTTCATCTCACCGCCAAATCTAAGCAAGAAAACCTAGATCTTCACCAGATCTAACCAAAAACTACCAAACCTTCACCGAAATATCGATGAATCTGAACGAATCTAGGTAAATCTAGCCTTCTTTCATGGGTTTCGTCGATTGGATCAAGTAAATCGGGTTTTGAAGAAGAAAACCCGCCATTCGACCCACCTTAAGTCGGTTTTTGGTGGTGAAGACCCATCTCTGACCGTCACGGGCATCAGGTCAGCCAATTTTTGGATCGACTCGAGTGATTTAGGTGGGTGGGTCGGTTTCTGGGTTCCGATGGATACCCCTAGAGTAAATTTAACCAAGTATTAGAAAGATATATTACAATTTATATTTATATTTTATTAGTATTACAACTTTCTTTTGCTTCCAATCTTGTTTTTAAATCTTGCCTTCCTCGAATTGAAATTTGACCTTCACCATTGATACCAATAGGCCCGTTTGTATTGTTTTCTTAGTAACGTTTTAAGTATTGTGGAAATATGTGTTGTGTTGTTTAAACAACAAAAACTGTTGTTTAAATAACACAACCAAATAGGCCAACCTTTCCAAGTACAAACTCTCACCTAAATGACTGTGGCCCTTTTGATAAAATTAATGGAAAATAACATTGATTGAAATTGACCTTAGGACACTTTAAGCCTTTAACATTTATTTAGGGAAGTCAATCTCAATGTGCTGATGCACTTATCGACTTGGGTTCTATGCAATTCTAACATTAGTGATACATTTTTATAAGCCTCGTAAAATTTATAATATCTCTAACATCATTCATTCAAATACTTGTTTATTATTTTCTTAAAGTGTCACTAATCAAATTTATTGTTACATCGTTAGTAAATTTTTTGTAGTAAAATTTGTTATAGTTTTAGCATTTCTTCAAAAACAAAAAACAAAAAACAAAAAAAAAAAAACCATATTACAAGATATAAAGAATTAAAAAATTATGATATTAAAAACTAGTTAAATATTATTTACAAAATGGCCCAATTTAAATATATTGCTTTAGGCTTTAAAGTTTGTTGGACTGGCCCTAAAGTTTGTTGGGCCGGCCTTGTGTGCACTAATGGCTGTTAGTACTCGTTCTAAATAAACTACTGAGGAGAACAATATTACTATCGATCTTATATTATATTTAGTTAAATTTCAAGTTGGGCCAAAAAAAACATATTGAATGGATAGAATTTGACTAAATTCGATTGAACTCAAATTTTGGCCAAATAGATAGAACTTGTATACTTTTTTCTTTTTTTCTTTTTTTTTAAGAAACCTCCCAACTCGGGGAGAACAAATTCATTACTGAGGCAAATCTTTTACAAAAAAGCTGAAAATGTTTGGAGGAACTTCCTCCAACCAAACTTTTAAAGGAAAAGAAAACCTAGCATCCCTAGCTAGAGCATAGGCAACATAGTTGTCCTGCCGCCTTACATGGATGATAGAAGAGAAGTGAAAATACCCCCTTATAGACATGAAGTCTTTTGATAAATGGCCTGCCAGCGCATTTGAGACCGACCCCAACTGCAAACACTTCACCACTAGCTCTGCGTCACCTTCAAAATACACCTATCTAAAGCCAAGTTCCCTGGTAAAAGTTGCAGCTTTTCGAGCCGCTAACATCTCAAGGATCTCCATTGTTGCTGGCATCCTCACCTTCTCCGACAAAGCTGCCAAAACCTGCCCTTTTTTGTTGCAAATAACCATTTTGATGCCAGCTTCCTGTTCCTCCCCGAACACCGCCCCATCTAAATTTGCTTTAACCGAATTCATTGTTGGAGACTGCCACCACACAGAACTGTTACTTTTCCTCGTTACCGGCCCCTGTCTTCCCTACTGAAACTCGGCCAATAGAGACGAGGCTATTTAGGTGATTTTTGAACATGGCTGAGGGTTTTCATTTGTTCTCAATTTGTTTCTCCACAGCCAGATTAGCCACGCTGTCATCGCAAACACCTCCAGGTTATTTCCTTCTGCCTTAATGATGCTCACGAGGTCACTCATGGAAACTATGTTCTGGCACTTCCCCCTCACTTCAGCAAAGGATGGCACCCACCCTTCACGGACATGCACACGGTCCCATATTACGTGAACCTCATCTTCAGCCATACAACCACACTGATCACAAACAGAGTTGTCCAACACTTTTCTTCTTTACAGGTTTACGTTCGTTGGGAGAGCCCTTGAGCAAGCACACCATAGGAACACCTTCACCTTGTTGGGAACTTTCCAACGCCAAATACACTTCCAGAAGCTTTTTACCTCATCAGAGCTGGAGCTAGAAGGCAAGGATTTCAGCTCATTCTCGCATAACAATTGGTAGCCCGTTTTTATTGAGTAGGAACCCTACTTGTATCTCGGCCAAGAAATGCAGTATTCTTGGTCTATGACACACAAAGGGATACTCTTGATTCTTTGAACTTCAAATGGCAAGAAAAGACCATCCACTAGCTGATCATTCTAGCCTCCCCCCCCCCCCCCTCGGCTCCAACAGATTTGCAACTACCCAATTTGAGGCCTCCTTAATCTTTGGAGAAACTACACAAGCCGAGGCCCCCCCAAGCAGCCACCTATTGTTGTAGGTATTAATCCTTGTACCATTCATAACTCACCAACAAACCCGATTGGACAAGCTTACTAGCCTTTACAATGCTTTGCCATGCATACGACCCCGAAGCTACCTTTGCATCAAAAACTGACCCCTTGGGAAATACTTTGCACTAAAGACTTGGTATAAAAGGGATAAGTGGTCTACTAATAATCTCCACACTTGCTTAGCAAGCATAGCCTCATTAAATTTTTCCAAATCTTTAAAGCCCATATCCCCTAGCGCCTTTGGTTTGCACAATGTTTCCTAATTCTTCCAATGAATCTTACGTTCGTCTCCCCGTTGACCCCACCAAAATTTCCTTATCATCATCACAATATCATTTAATAAACCAGATGGGAGTTTGAAACAACCCATTGCAAAGGTGGGTATAGCTTGAACTACCGCTTTTAGGAGCCCCTCCCTACCCGCTTGTGAGAGAAGCTTTTCCTTCCATCCTTGAAATTTATTTCAAACTCTCTCCTTAATGAAATTGAGGCTCGCATTTTTATTTCTCCTAACCACTGCCAAAAGGCCAAGGTACTTCTCATATTCCCGCACTTCACTTACCCCCAATGAATCTATTATCTCAAGCTTCCTCTCGTCCTAAGTAGCCTTGCTAAAAAATACGGTGGTTTTTTCTCTATTTAGCTTTTGGCCAGAGGATTGCTCATACGACACCAAAATACTTTGGATAACATCCAAATCACTCTTTGTAGCTCGGCAAAATAGGAGGGTGTTGTCAGCAAAGAATAAATGAGAGATTTTGGGACTATTTTTGCAAAGAGAGAACCTCATAATAGCTTCGGACCTGGCTAGTTGTTGCAACTGGCAATTTAAAACTTCAGAACAAATTAAGAATAGGTATGGAGAGAGAGGGTCCCCTTGCCTAATACCCCTTGTTAGCCGGATATTGCCCTTTGGAACTCCATTCACTAGAATTAAGTAGGAAGCCGAGTTTATACAACCCATTATCAAAGCCACCCAACTCGCATTAAAGCCCATCTTCAACATTGTGACCTCCAAGAATTTCCACTTCACCCTATCATAAGCCTTACTCATGTTAAACTTCAAGGCCATGAAACCCCCTCTTTTTGATTTTTGGTTCTTCACGTGGTGTAAAGTCTCAAATGCTACAAGGATGTTATCAAAAATTGCCTTGTTCGATTGAAAGGCATTTTGAGATTTCGAAATAATCAAGGGTAGCACCCCTTTAAGCCTGTTTGCGATCACCTTTGATACAAGCTTATAGATTATATTACATAAAGAAATAGGGCGATATTCAGAGACTTTTGTAGGACTTTTTACCTTTGGGATAAGGGTGATGAACGTCGGGTTTATGGATGGAGGGATAACACCCGTGGTGAGACAACTCAGCACCACATCAGTCACATCTTTGCCCACTACCAACCAATAGTGCTGAAAGAAGAAGGGAGGGAGTCCATCTGAACCCGAGGCCTTCAATAGGTTCGTTTGATTTAGGGTCGTGACCACCTCTTCCTTGGTGAACTCACCATTAAGCACTTTGTTCATCTCCTCTGTCATGGAGCAAGGCACACCTGCCACAACTTCCTCCATCCTGCTCAAATTTAAGGTGTTAAAAAGGTATTGGTAATAATTAACCAATATATGTGAAATCCCATCCTCATCCGTGCATAACTCCCCACTCAGATCTTCAAGATTGTTAATTCAATTTCTTCTCAACCGATGAGATGCTCTACTATGAAAATACTTGGTATTGGTATCACCCTCATGCAGCCATAGAGCTCAAGATCGTTGTTTCCACATTTGCTCTTCCCTCATCAATAGCGTTGAAATCTCTTTCTTCAACCTTTGAACCTGAGAAATACTTCCACCTTTTATAGCCTCTTCCTCGGCCACTCTCAGTAGGTCTTTTTTCTCTCTAAGGCTTCGGGTCACATTGCCAAAGGCAACCTTGCTCCACCACTTCAAATTTTTGTGGCACCTATCCACTTTTCCTTCCACTCTACTCATCGAGCTGCCTTGATAAACATGGGACCATGCATCCTTAATTACTTCTCTATAGCCTTCATCCCTCATCCACATTTGTTCAAACCTCCAAGGTTTATTCACTCACTTAGGTATCCCAAATAAGTGAATCATAATTGGCTTATGATCCGATGTGCCACTTTCTATATGAACCACTTTTGTAGCAGAGAACATTAAGAGCTATTCTGCCATACCAACTGCTCTATCAAGTCTCTCCCACACCGTATGCCCCTTCCCATGCCCATTACACCAAGTGAATTTATTATCACAATATCCCAAATCTTGAAATCCACATTCATCCAACACAACCCTAAACTCCTCCATTTGCCTACTTGGTCTATGTCTCCCACCCAATTTCTCATAAGCTCAAATAATTTCATTGAAGTCTCCCGCACATAACCAAGGCAAGGTAAATTTGGATTTTAGTCTTCTCAAAGTTGCCCATGAGATATAATGGTTATTTGTTTCAAATTCCCCATGGAAGCCGATGAATCTCCACTCCCCCTCCTTCCCTTTATTAATGATCGCATCAATATGATTCGGCGAGTAAGTATCCACCGAGAAATCCACTTCTTTTTTCCAAAAAACCATCACCCTTCCACCCCTCCCTTCTCTAGAAAATTCTATCATCCCATCAAACTTCAACTTGTCATGTAAATAAATTAGCCTAGCTTTTTTCAACCATGTTTCGGCTACAAACATGATTGAGGGAGAATGAGCTCGAATTAAATCACCAAGCTCCTGCTCTGTCTGAGGGTTCCCAAGCCCTCAACAGTTCCAGCATAAGAGATTCATTACTGTTGGCAGGGCTGCACCATAGCCTCCACCATTAAATAATTGTGTTCCTGACCAAAGCATGAAACCAATCTCTTTTTACTTGGTAACTCACTGTGATCCCCCTCTAATGCTAGCCTTTTAGTATTTTTTTTAAGCACCCTAGGAATAATGTTCTCCACTAAATGTGCATGTTCTTTTTTCCTAATCCTTTTGGCTTTTTCCACCCTAGCACTACTTTTTCTAGAGCCAATAACATTTGAGATATCACATAAAGCTGATTGGGTGATAGGTACACTTACCAAGTTCTCCTCCTACTCACGTGATTGAGTAGTCCCCATCTCATCCACTACGTTTTCTGCTATACTTTCCACTACCTTTTGTGTAGACTCAGCCATCCTAGCTGTACTATCTTCCTTATTTCCCTCGTTTTTTCCTTCAATAGAAGCCCCTAAAGTCTCGCCACTCCCCTTGTCAAATCTCGCCAAAGTCTTGTCAATCTCGCCTAGCCTTTCCTCAAAACTCTCCCTTGAATCTCGGCTTTCCAATACCACCACATCCGAGATCATGTCTTCCACCTCTGACACCACAGGTACCTCATTAAATGCAACCTGAAAATTTGCTACTTCCTTGGTTTGCACCAACACCACAGTGGGAGGTTGATCACCAGCCTGAAACACCGGCAGCACCACCTCACTCTCATTGTTAACCACCTGTTTCTTTTGAGCTTTCTTTGCAGTGTAGAAGCCCGGGACTTTGAGAACTGGACTTCTTCCCTTCACAAACGGTGTTGCACGTATCCATGCTCTGCATGCTTGGTTCTCCTTCGTTAGTTTTCCTTCACTCTCTATCCACAAATCACAATCTTTGTCCACATAATTCAAACACCCACACCAGTAGCAGATGTTGGGAAGTCTTTCATATTTGAAAGACACCCAACTTTGCTCACCTTGGGACAAAGAGATTCGTCTTCCCCTATATAGGGATTTGCTTATGTCAATAATTACCTTCATTCGTAAAAAACTCCCCCCATCCGTCTCTCCCTCATCAGTCCTTTTACAAACTGCCCTTACTACTTCATAGAGTTTCTCCGCCACAGTTTTATTCATAAATCTAACCGAGACATTGTGTATTTGGACCTATATTGGAATTTTATCGAACTCTAGGGCCTGAAGGGGGACTCCCATGTCATACCACTATAACACAACAAGGTGCTTATCAAAACTCCAAGGGACGTTACTCATTATCCTTTCAACCTCTTCCTTTTTTTCAAAAGTAAACAGTAGAACATGATCGTTGATTCTCTGAACCTAAACCCCTTCACTGACCTCCACAAAGGGCTAAAAGTTTTGGTCACTGCCTCCACGTTTAGTGCTCGTTTTGTCAGAAATTTCGCTGCCATGGTGAAGTTCTTGGTTGAGAGCTCATCATCCAACCCTAACTCTTCCCCTTCCCCGGCATTCAGTGACAAACTTTACCAATGTTTTGTAAGATTCTCCATGTTCTAAGCCACTAAAAAAACTCTCGTACCTCCCGAGCCCCAAGAAATAAAAAAACTAACGTCGAACCTCCTCCAAGTAAATAGATTTGCTTGAGATACAAAGAATCCTCTTCCTTTTTTTCAAAAGTAAACAGCAGAACATGATCGTTGATTCTCCGAACCTTAAACCCCTTCACCGACCTCCACAAAGGGCTGGAAGTTTTGGTCACTGCCTTCACATTTAGTGCTCGTTTTGTCAGAAATTTCGCTGCCATGGTGAAGTTCTTGGTTGAGAGCTCATCATCCAACCCTAACTCTTCCCCTTCCCCGGCATTCAGTGACAAACTTTGCCAATGTTTTGTAAGATTCTCCAGGTTCTAAGCCACTCAAAAAACTCTCGTACCTCCCGAGCCCCAAGAAATAAAAAAACTAACGTCGAACCTCCTCCAAGTAAATAGATTTGCCTGAGATACAAAGAATCCTCTTCCTTTTTTTCAGAAGTAAACAGCAGAACGTGATCGTTGATTCTCCGAACCTTATACCCCTTCACCGACCTCCACAAAGGGCTGAAAGTTTTGGTCACTGCCTCCACATTTAGTGCTCGTTTTGTCAGAAATTTCGCTGCCATGGTGAAGTTCTTGGTTGAGAGCTCATCATCCAACCCTAACTCTTCCCCTTCCCCGGCATTCAGTGACAAACTTTGCCAATGTTTTGTAAGATTCTCCAGGTTCTAAGCCACTCAAAAAACTCTCGTACCTCCCGAGCCCCAAGAAATAAAAAAAACTAACGTCGAACCTCCTCCAAGTAAATAGATTTGCCTGAGATACAAAGAATCCTCTTCCTTTTTTTCAAAAGTAAACAGCAGAACGTGATCGTTGATTCTCCGAACCTTAAACCCCTTCACCGACCTCCACAAAGGGCTGAAAGTTTTGGTCACTGCCTTCACATTTAGTGCTCGTTTTGTCAGAAATTTCGCTGCCATGGTGAAGTTCTTGGTTGAGAGCTCATCATCCAACCCTAACTCTTCCCCTTCCCCGGCATTCAGTGACAAACTTTGCCAATGTTTTGTAAGGTTCTCCATGTTCTAAGCCACTCAAAAAACTCTCATACCTCCCGAGCCCCAAGAAATAAAAAAACTAACGTCGAACCTCCTCCAAGTAAATAGATTTGCCTGAGATACAAAGAATCCTCACACTAGGAACATCAAATTCTACAGTCTAAAGGAAGTTTTTCTGGAGCCTCAGATAGAACTTGTATACTTATATTCAAATGTTGCAATTCCACCTCTATTCAGTTCTTGAGTTAAGATCGAAGTTCACGTTCTCATGCTATATGAGAACTGTACAAAAACTTTCTTTTCCCCCATTAAAACTGGTTGAAGGCCCTAAAGCAAAATAAATACATTTCAAAGCTTAGCAGGAACTCAGAGCAACCACATTAGCCTGTGGATAGTCTTCTAAAATAGAAAAAGGTACCAATTTAAGTGAATTTGGTAATTTTTTCTTTTCTTTCTCAACTAAGAATAATATCAACACAAATTAAGTGAATTATTAATTCATGAGCCTATTGTCTAGCATATTCTAATAAGATTTTTCACTTCCATATTTGTTCCATCATTTATCAATTATGGATAAAAGTCATTCGATTTTTTCTGCACCTTGCTTTCCTTTTTGAAAACATATAGGTTGTGGCTTTGATTTTTCACCAAAAATAAATGCATTTCATATGCCTTATACAATATTCAACAATTAGTAGAAACTAGTGTGTAGCCCTGTATATATGCACAGCTACAATTAAAAATAATCATAATTATACAATTCAAATTATACATATTTTTGAAAAGACGTTCAAATTATACATATTTTTGAGAAGATGTTCATATCTTTGATAAAATATGTTGCTCACTGCATTTAGTAATTGTTGGTGTGACAGAATGAATTGTAGGTATATTAGCTAGATATTTGAAGGCTTGAGTTTGAACCGCACCCATGTGAATATGTGTGTTTGCATGCATCTTGCTACAGTGTGTGTCTGCGTTTGGTCTATCCTTGTTGTGTTTTCATTCTTACATATATTATTTTAGAGACTGAATTTGACATCATCTAATAAGATATTGTCAGATCAGCTTTTTACTTAATACTCAATACACCCTACCACACATAATAACATCTCAATAAATTCACAATTAAATTGGATTTTCAAATGGATATTAAAATTGATTGAGTGTGATTGTGTCTATTTTATGATATGTAATATGATGATGTGGCATGTTAAGATTGGAGGAGTAAAACTTGGGTTTTACACCACATTCGTATACAATTTAATCTCGTTATTTTACTGGGTAATTGTCCTTCCCTTTTTAAAATTTTTTGTTACTCTATAGCTTATTTTCTTCTTTCCTGGCGGCAGTGTCCGAGTTTCCAATGAGCTCGGGTTGGGGCATCCAAGAGCTGCCAAATACTCTGTTTATGTGACTGTCTTTCAGTCTCTCCTTATTGGGATCTTTTTCATGGTTGTTATCCTTATAACTAAAGACTATTTTGCTGTCATATTTACAAGCAGTACAGAGTTACAAGAAGCTGTCTCTCGCCAAGCAATCCCCCTTGGTGTGACCATGGTTCTTAGCAGTGTTCAACCTGTGATTTCAGGTATCATATTAGTGTGGCATTATGATACTCCAATTTTCATAGCTAGAATTAGCAGTATCTTGCGTAATTGGATATGCATGTTGCAGATGTTTAAATTTAAAGGGTCCTGTTATCTCTCAAACTAGATCCAGTTCGAATGTATGTTGTACACAAAATGGGCAAAGATTATTTATTTCCCATTTCTGTCTCAAGATTTACATTTTTTTGCAAACATATTAACATGTTAAGAGCAAATTTCCCATTTCTGTATGCAATGTTGTGATATGTCAGACATGGTAAAATCAAATTTGGATTACAAAATGATAGGCTGATGGAAATTACTAAGTTAGAGACTCAATAATGAATTCAAGAACAGGAAAATAAATGCAAGTTTTTTTAAATTTTTTTTTATTTTATTTATTTCGAATGGTAAACTCATACTTTCTCCCAAAAAAAAAAAAAAAGAGAGAGAGTAAACTCATAAGGATATAATATATAGCCCAAAAAAATAAAAAAAATACTAACATCTAGACTATAATGTGACAAAATATGTACCTCAGTGGGAAAAGAAATCCAGCATTTTACGATAAATAAACGACTTGGTTGATTTTTAGGTAGTCTTAATTTGAATAGTTAGGAATTTCCTTGTTGTTTTAAGGACTTTAAAATGTCATCAGTCAGTATGTTCAAAAGTATTGTCCAACCTTATAAGAAAAACTTTTGCTTTTTTTTTTTTTGAGCAAAAGAAAAAAAAATTTAACTATTGAAGTCCATGTTTCATCAAAAGATTACAATTTACATTATTGAGCTTAATTTTTCATTTTCATCTAAATTAACTCTCAAAAACCAAATTAAAGTTCAACTAAATTCCAAAATCTAAAATTGAAAATTTTGTTTAGACCCTTAATATGGCTTACTACCAATTTTAATTATTTATTCGATTATTAAGTCAAGATAATTAATTATTCAATTTTATACATAATGTGCATCACAGATAGTCAAGCACATAATAAATATCAAATGAACAACTCACACACACAAAGACAAGGATTTGTTCATGTAATGAAAAAACGCTTTGAGTCAAAGCTCAACTAATCAAATCCTCTATGAAAGTTATTGCGATAGACTTCATGTAAAAGTAAGATTAACATCATACCCAAGTGCCTTACTCTTATTAGCAACTACAAATTTATTCCGTGTTCCTTCATATATTTGATGACATTCCTTTTAGACTTGAATGTCATCTTTGGATTCGATTTTTCTCCCTGTATTATATTTTTTCCATGTCTCACATTTGTTTAGGTTTAGCCAACAATTAGAGAAAAGATATAAATTTCAAGAAATCTTTATTATCTAATTATTTGTTTTATATAAAACTAGTGTGTAACCTAGTGCATATGCACGGGTACATTTAAAAACAATCACAATTACACACACACACAAGATTTAGAATCTAATTGGATGACTCTTTGCTTTTTGCATCCAATAATTTATTTGCCGTAAAAAATAAAAAAAATAAAAAATAAAAAGATGAAACACATGGTGCAAAATTTAACTCCAATAAAAATTCAATTTAGAATCTAATTGAATATAAATTCTTTGATTTTTGCACCTAATAATACATTTGACACATAAATTTAAAAATTAGATGAGACACGTGGTACAAAATTAGACTCCAATTTAGAATTTAATTGGATTTTCTCTTAACTTTAGCTATATATATATATAAATAAATTTTAAAAATTTTGGAGAAAAAAAAAGGCAAAGATATTATATTGCCCCTAAACTTTGATTGAAGTTTGTCTTTCATTCTTAAAACTTTTATTTTATATTTTGGTATGGCTCAATGCACTATATATATCAGTAGGATTGACAGTTGACCGGTGCTTGGATGCTCAACTAATGACTTTTAGCACAATAATTGGATATAAAAGGCTATTTCTTCGTAAATTTTGCAAAAACTATCATTGGATGGAAATTGGATTCTAGCATGATGAAGGTCATGCCTAACATTGAATTATTGGATAATTCAAGCCCAATCCAATTGAAGTTCAAGTTTTGTGGTTTACAAATTACAATACCAACATTATTGTTTTATATGTTGTCTTCCTGGTCAATGCTCTTGCATTGAAATCTTATTATATGTCAAAGCTAGAAGCACGAATGATGAAACCCTTCAGCAAAAATACTTCCTTTTATTTTTTAACCTCAATTGCTAATTGATTGTTGGAGCCATTTTTGTAATTCTTCCAGTATAGCATGCTGACAGTTTTTGAATGATTGTATTTGTATGTTAAGCTATTTTGTAGGATGATAAACAACTTCAGCAGCTTCACATTGCAATTCACTCAAGATGTGATCCTTACTAGTAAAGATTTATAAAACAAAAGATAAATAAATAAATAACCCCTAAAATGGTTTAAATTGTAAAAATGGAAAGAACACATCTTGATCCGAGCTGGCCCAACTGGTCTAACCTTAAAGCTTAGAGCGGGGACTTTGTAAAGACTTCTGGCTAAGCTAGAAATGGGTTTATTTTGCTTTAGCGCCTCAACCAGGTTTATTTAAGTTTTTGCATAGTTCTCTATTAGCATGAGATTGTGAACTTCGATCTTAACTTAGAAATTGAATATATTGAAATGACATTGGTTCCGATTCTTTTTGGCCAAAATTTGTGTTCAATTGAATTTAGTCAAATTTTATCAATTCAATATGTGCAAAGCAAATTTCTTTTAGCTTTCGGCTGGTAATTTAACTGAAAATAAGAACTATATTGCATTTAACAAAATTGTGCTCTCCAATAGTCTTCACATAACAAGGAACAGGCCAATGCCATAGTGCACAAACAGGCACAATACAAACATACAATACAAACATACAATACGACATGATCAACGAAACTTAGATGGCCTACATACTGCTAAAATGCTGGTTTTGAACAACAAAATTTAGATGGCCTACATTCTTCTAGGATGCTGATTTTGATTTTTTGGCAACTCGGTAGCCACCAACCACACAAGCATGATCACGCTCATAAGGTTCAAGAGTAACTTGTTCAGATGGCCTGAACTGATCCTGCTTTAGCTTATTCACTTCACTCTGAAATACGGCCTCAGCAGGCTGTGTGGAATCTATGCAGTTGGCCTGAAATATTAAAAGGTAGATATCATCAACATGTACAACACCAAAAACCAAATTTCTACTTGTTACACTTTAAAATTTGACAGTCTTAAATTTGACATAAAAAGACTATTAAAACACCTTCTGTCAGTCATGTAGATATAAGTCCAATTAGATCATCAACATAAGAAAAGGAATATATACAAACCTTGATTGAAATTACAAAATGACCTTCGGCTTTCAGAAAATATGATGCATTCAAAGCTAGAATCCTTGCCTGCAAAGATAGTAAAAGGCAAAAACCAGATAAATATACTGAAGGATATATTGGCAATATTGGTCTTCCTCATCATCTTCATTAGAGTATTTTAACTTGAGCTTGCATCATGTATAACATCATGAAGGGAAACCCGAGTAACTCTTTATATGCTCATGATGAAAACAAGATAAATAGATTGTAAAATTATATATTTGAGCATATATTATAACAATAAATAAGGAAATGACTTAATAACAGCATCTGAAACTCGGGCTTGCATCCCCCATGATGTCTTGAAGGGGAATCCGAGTAACTCGTCATATGCATCATCATATAAAAAACAAGATACAAAAAGTGGAAGTAAAAGAATCTATGTACGAGTAAAAGAAAATGTAGCAATAAATGTTCATCTAAATGATATAGACAAGGCCCAAACCATGCCCCGTGTCTAAAGATCATCTTTGAGCTTAATATGGAAGATCAGTGAGATTGAATAAAAAATATTAAATGATTAAAAAAAAAATTGAAACAGATTATGTGTGTGTATAAGGTACAGAGAGAGAGAGAGAGTTCTTTAAAATAAAATAAAGTACAGAGAGAGTATCTGAACTCGAGCTTCATCACAAATAAAATTATAAAGTGAAACCCAAGTAACTCTTCACAGCTCATGATGCAAACAAGATAAAAACACCAGAAATTTATATATTTGACAATTTATTATTACAATAAACAAGAATTGACTTAATTAAAGCATCAGAAACTCGGTCTTTCATCTCCCATTATGTCTTGAAGGGGAATCCGAGTAACTCATCATATGCATTATGATATATGACAAAAACAAAATGAGATAATTCAAAAAAAAATGTAACTAGGAGATAATACAAGTACAAGAAAATGTAGCAATAAATGTTCATCTAAATGATATAGACAAGGCCCAAACAAAGCCCCCGGCCTAAAGATCATCTTTCAGCAGAACATAGAAGACAAGTGAAATTCATTCAAAAACATTAAATGATTAAAAAAATAAAAATTGAAACTGATTGTGTGCGTATAATAGAGAGAGAGAGAGAGTTCTTAAAAAAAAACTTTAAAAGTATCTGAACTCAAGCTTCATCACAAATCAAACTATGAAGTGAAGCCCGAGTAACTCTTCATCAGCTCATGATGCAAACAAGATAAAACACCAGAAATTTATATATTTGACAATTTATCATTACAATAAACAAGAATTGACTTAATTAAAGTATCAGAAACTTGGTCTTTCATCACCCATTATGTCTTGAAGGGGAATCCAAGTAACTCATCATATACATTATGATACAAGACAAGATACAAAATGAGAAAAATCAAAATAATATATCTAACTAGGAGAGAACAAAAGTATTATTCAGATGCCAATCAAATAAAATATCTCATAGTCCCATGAGAAATTAGTGTACTTGAAATTCCCATTAAAGAATGAAGACTATGAAAACAAACCTGATCTGGTTGAGCAACATCAGAAAATATCACATCCACCATGCCAACCAGCATTCGATACTTGGAAGGATGTCTAGCATCTTCAATGATTGGGATAACATTAGTACGCTTCTTTGCCATGTTAACCAAGTCTCTACCACTTCTATGAGAAAATTCCACTGCATAAACCACTCCAGTCTACAATCAAAATACAACAACTTTTTAACTTTAGCAACACTTTCCAGTAAACAAGCATGTAAAGACCACATTTTTCATAATAACTACTCACAGGACCAACAATGTCAGACACATGAGAGACTGTGGTTCCAGAAGCAGCCCCAAGGTAAAGCACCCGTGCACCAGGTTTCTTCATTCAGATATCAAAACACAGACAGAGGAAAAAGAGTTCAATTATTCATATATTTAATAATTATAATGAAACAAAGACATATGAAGCACACAAATGAAATGAAATTGAGAAGTAAAACAGACACTCACAATATATATTTCATCAACCCCACCAAGAATGGCAGCAGCCAACTTTGAACGAAACGGATTCCAAACCCTGTATTCAACTTTTGTTCCATCTTCATTCTGTAAAAGCAAAATGAGAATTCTTAAAGCCCAAACATAACTAACATATAACTACCACTTTAAGCTCAAAAAGTCCAAAAAATTTAACTTTTTTAGCTAAGCTCATTTTTTTCTAGACATGCCCACTTTCAACAAATCAGAAAATTGTTAATCCAAACACACTTTTAAATCATAAAGATGACATTTTTACCAAACAATGAACACCAAAATGAACGCCAAACACATTTAATTGATAGAGATCCTTTAGAACACAAATATATTCGTCAAAATAAGCTCAAAAAGTCCAAAAAGTAAAACATTTTCAGCTAAGCTCATCGTTTCTAGGTATACCCACTTCAACAAATCAACAAATATTAATCCAAACACACTTTTAAACCATAAAGATAGTAAATTTACCCAACAATGAACACAAAAAATAAATACCAAGCACATAGAAATTGACCTGGATAGAGATCCTTTTCTCGTTGTAGACAGCTTCACCAGGGACCAAATTCTTAGTAACAATAGCATCTTCTTTACCCTTAGCAATGAACACGCCTCCATGTCTATGAGGCTCAACCACCACCTTGTTTCCACCTTTCATTCCACCACCTCTACCACCACCGCGGCCTCTTCCACCACCACCACCACCAAAACCTCGGCCACCACGTCCGCCGCCGCGAACTTTCATGGCACTTCCTCTGTCACCGAATCTTCCACCTCCACCTCCTCTGCCTCCTCTACCTCCTCCATCACCTCTGCCCCCCCTGAATCCACCGCTACGGCCACGAGGAAAACCCATTGCTGAGACGAGAGATGAGAGCTAAGCGCTGGCTATTGTGCTTTCAAAGTGCGAGAGAGTGGCGATGTTGAATGTGTGCGTTTTGGGCTATTTTATAGCGAAGACAGGGTTTAGGGTTTTTTTGTGTTAGGGTTTAGTTTTTTTTTTTTTTTTTTTTTTTTTTTTTTTTCAGAAAGGGCAGCTCTTGCATAGTTACAAAAACACCCTTAGGCTTTTTATTTTTATTTTTAAATAATTTAGGGTTTCAATCCTACCTGGTAATTCCCTAGGTTTACCATACCAGTAAAATTAATCTCTATGTTACCACATTAATCATGTGATGGTATGCAACAGTTTAATGAAAGTTATTCACAATATCATTTTGACAGATGTAAAAATCTCAAAGAGTTATACTTAAAATGAACGATTGAAACTTAGGAGGTGTTTTGGTGCCATAAATCACGTGATGGTCATGCAATAAGCTAATAAAAGTCAGTCCCCAACAATAGCGTCAAAAACTTGTTGTGAAATTATAAAGTACTCATAAGTGCACGAACCGTGATGAAGTACAATTTGACAAGAACGAGGTAGAACCTATAAGGACTTTGTACGAATATAGAAAAATTAATTAAATCTTAACTAAATTAATTCTATTATAGTTTTATAAAAATTGGTTGTTTTGAAATTAAATAAAGCTAAGGGAATAATTAAACTAAGCAAAGATGTGATATAAAAGCAGTAAAAAGATGTAAATAATTGAGAAAAATGAATTAAAGTTTTAGAATTGCCTTATTAATTCATATCAGCATATAAAGATCATTAATTTTTTCCAACCCACTACATGATAATCTAGAAATCAATCTTGCTATCATGAAAAATATTATTATTAAAACATCTATTTTAAAATTATAAAGCATGCTCTTCCTCGCTTTCTAGGTATAAAGGTTTGTATATATTCTTTTTCTCACGATGATTATCTATTTGGACTCATAATTACATGATTGATAGAAGTGTTTGTCCTTTTTCTGGCAATTTTAAAGTGTAATAATTAGAATTTGGCCTTTGGGTGTTGTGCTTGTACATGTTGATGATATCTAGCTTCAGGGTGTAGCTAAGAATTTTAATTTGGGGAAGCTGAATTACATATTCATACATACATTTAAACAATTACATTTTTACCCCCTAACATTAAATTATCCTCTATTTTTTTTTTTTTCATTCAACATTTTTAGTCTAAATCAAACATTGAAAAACAATTGGAAACTTAACAACAACAATAACGATAAAAGACTTAGTCCCAAATTGAAAATTAAATATTAAAATTATATGTGTGTGTGTGTCCAAGAGAAAATTGTTTTTAAAGTATTGTCACTCCCTAACATTACATATCCACGGTGTAGTGTTTTTTTCCTTCAATGTTTTGTGATGAAGTAATTAAGTATTGACAAAAAATTTGAAACTTAAAAAAGACAACAAAAAGACTTAGTCCCAAATAAAATAAGATAACTCTAAGAGAAAATTTATTTTATTAAAAACTTACTATTTGAACTCAACAACCAAAACTTACCAATTAAGAGAGGAAAAAACTAAAAATTTGAAATTAACAACTATTTTTGTTACAAGGTGGATAGTTTGTTGTTCTTAACAACTATTTTTTGGAACCCAACAATTAGTTGTTCAATTCTTTTTTGTAAGGGCCAACTCTTGTTTTTTGGAGGGGCCAAATATTAATTTCAAGGTCTAATATTTTATGAGCGTGATCGTGCTTGTGTGGTTGGTGACTACCGTGTCCCCAGAAAATCAAAACCTGCATCCTAGAATAATGTAGACCATCTAATGTTAATGCTTTTTTTTTTTTCCCTGTTTGTGCATTAGTGGCTGTTAGTACTCGCTCTAAAAAGACTATTGGGGAGAACAATATTACTATCGATCTTATATTATATTCAATTAAATTTCAAGTTTGGCCAATATGAAGACAGCCGAAAGGTTAAAAAAGTTTGCATTTAACATATTGAATTGATAGAATTTGACTAATTCTATTGAACACAAATTTGGGCCAAAAAGATAGAACTTGTATAGTTATATTAAAGAATTGACAACATCAAATTTTCTTAGGCTCTTACAACTTGATTTGAAGCATAATAATTACAATGGAGTATATATGATTTTTTAGATGCCTCCAAACAGCCATGCTTGGAGGACCTTGAAGTGGGTGGTCAAATTATTGACTCTAAACCAAAGGGATTTGAAACCTTCATAAACAGACTTCCTCCACAAATGGGGTTGTAAACGAGCCGAATTTTGTCAAATAGTGCATGTTTAAACTTGGCTCGTCTGGAAAATTCAAAAGTTCAAGCTTGAGTTGAGCTCGTGACAAGCCTAAAACTAGTGTTTGAGCTTGAGCTTGAACTTGTGGAAAAGCCAAAAAACTTGAGTTTGACTTGATTAATTAGTTAAGCCAAGCTCAAGTTTAATATTAAGTTTAAACTCGAGCTCAGGTCAAGCTTTTGAGCTTAAGATCCAAAAAAATTACATTATCAAATGCTAAATCTCTAAAATTAAGAAAGAAGAAAAGAAAATAGTATAGTCATTTTATCTTGCATCTAGTCCTACTTATGATTAACTATTATTCAAATTAAAAACTTACATAATTAAATTCATTCCTTATCTACACCTTCAGCAATTGTTTAAGAAATAATTTTTACATTCACATTAGATGATGAAAAACTAAAAAAATACTTGTTTGTAACTATTATAGCCCGGTTTGGATTCAGCTTATTCACATTTGAGTTTTCAGTTTGTGCGTTTTCTCTTTTTTTTTTTTTTTAGCTGCAGCTGTTGACTTTTACGCAGTGTATAGTGCACATCAGTAGGTCCCATGCACTGTTCACGAGATTCACAAACTTTAATTTTCAGCAACTCTTTCATTAAAAATGGGTCCTACAGCACTATTCACCTAGGGTGTTAATGGGTCGAGTCGGGTCGGTTTTCGACCCAGCCCGAAACCGATTGCCGGCGTCAATCGGTCGGGTCAGTTTTGGGTTCAGGTGGGGATCGGGTTTGTTCAGGTAGAGATCAAGTCGTCGCTGGAGCTACAAAATCATCGCCGGAGTTGCAAAATCATCATCGGAATCTGCAAATCATCGTCGGAGAATGTAAAAACTCACAAGATCTGCATCAAAATCGCCAAAATCTGCACCAAAATCGCTGAAATATGATGGGAATGGACGGATCTGGCTAAATCTCACCAAATATGGTTGAAAACTCGCTAGATCTCCTCATATTTGAGCGTGATTTCATCGGATTTGTATATAACCTTTGTCGGGTCGGGTGGCTCGAGTTTTGGAGAAGAAAACCCGCCACTCGACCCGCCGGTGTCGGGCCTTGGGTGCGGAAACCCGAAACTGACCGACGGGAGCGTCGGTTCGGGCTGAACTCAAGTGGAGATTGGGCAGGTTGGTTGGTCCGGCGGGTCACGATCGGGTTTGGACACCCCTAATTCACATATTTAAAAATTATTTTGCTATAGTATTTTCGGTTTTCAGTTTTCAACAAAATAAGTTGTATCAAAACAGACCCTATGAATAAGAAAATACTAATATGTTTCATAATTTTACTTTAGATGATTGGTAGAGAAGGATCATATGTGACCCACTTAATTAATTAATTTATTTTTAAATTTAACTATAGTTTAAAGTGATTCTTGGTCAGTTTAGAGGGCAGGAAAAAATTAAGGTAACAGGTAATGGTCCTATGTTGGTCATGTCATTATTAAAATATGTGTAATAAATATGTTTAGCTAATACATATAAACTTATAAATGAGTTTCTACTTGAATTGTTTTGTATCAAGTCTAATAGCTCATGTGTTCTTAAAAGAGAAAAAAAAAAAAGTCTAATAACTCACGAGCTCGTTCGTAAATAAATTATTTTGCTTGGGCTCGGCTTGTTTATAAAACAAGCCTAAAACTAAGGCTGAAACTTGATTTATTTATAAACAAATAAATATAAACAAGTTTTTTTTCAAGCTAAGCCCGAATTGCTCATGATCAACTTGATTCATTTATCGTCCATGTTGGACGAAGCTTCTTTACTACCCTCAAGCCTCAACCACCATCACTAAAAAGTGTATCTATACTTTCAATAATAATTTTTTAATTTCAACCAAATAAATGTATACAAACTCACCCTCGCTAGCTCAATTTTCCTTTTACTCTCTCTTTCAATAAAAGTAAGTTAAGTTTTTTTTTTTTTTTTTTTTTTGAGAATAAAAGTAAGTTAAGTTAAAGAAAGGAACTCTGTACTATTTCATCACTATCACAGTGTCAGAGGGAATTCAAAATACTCGCCAATGCCATTTTTCTCCCCCCCATGGCCCACGGAACCAGGTGATCATCATATATTTTCCAGTTGTTTATTGTTTTAAAGGTTTTTTCTTGACTTGTGTGTGCATTCGGATTAATTTTAACTCTTTTAAGAATTTGAGCGAGGAGGAAACAATTTGACTGGAGATACTTTTTCATGTCCGTTTATTTTGCTTGATTTCTAATTCATAACTGGTGAGTCGGCTGAAGTTAGATATGGACAAACAATGTCAAAAGTAAATGGTTTAATTCATCCAGCAAAAAAAAAAAGCAAATGGTTTGATTAGGCAATGGGCTGTATTTTATTATACTTGTTAACAAGCAAAGATCAGTAAACAAATTGAAATTCTTCCTTTGTAGAAAATGTTGTTGGATGCATACAATAGCCTTGTTTCAATTTAATAGAACTTGCACCCAGGAAATTAGAATTCTTCAAAATTATTACTCTTGGAAATCAATTTCCCAGCAAACAGACAGACCTTTAAAAGTTGATAAATTCCTCAGGTTGGAGGGAGAACAGAACAGCGAGAGTTGGGGGAATGGCAAAAGGTTCTGGGATGATCCACCCAAATATTGATTTTAATAATTGTGTTATTGCATTTTAAAACACAAATTTGAGCAGTGAACAAATCTCTTAAGAGGAGCAATGCAAGAGGGAACAACGCTCACATTTATGAAGCAGTATCCTCTTATTCATTATATTAAAAAAAAATATAAATATATTATGGACAAGTATAATTCTTTCACAAAGAATGAGAACACAGAAATTTGAAGCTTATCTTAATGGGTTGGAGGGTGAGGTCGTGCTGTCATGGGTGATCCATTGGGTATGTAGGTAACTTACAAATAAATAAATAAAAAATTTTGTGGTGTAATTTTGATTTCAAACTCAGCAATATGCTATGATTTTAGAGAAGTGACCAGCCTATACATTCTACCTTGGATATGTAGGTGTCTGTGACAGGTGCAGGCAGTGAGGCTGAAGCAGCAAAGATTGCACACTCGGTGGCATCTTTTTCACTTGGTAAGGCATGATTTTTAAACTTGACAATCCTTCCAAGACCTCACTTTTAAGTCTAATCTGCCGACAGTTTTGTTAAGCAGGGTGCTGTATATTGGGAGCACATTGCTGCTGCTGCAGGTTATGCAGGGATTTCTTTCAACCAGAACAAGCTTCGAGTATTGCTAGGAGACATTCTGCTCATGGATGCTGGGGAACCACAACCGTTTGACCTGTAATTCTAAGTCTTGACTTTTTAGATAAAACCAAGAACTAGTTCGTTCAAACGGTAATTCTAACTCTTGACTTTTTAGATATAACCAAGAACTAGTTCATTTCTCTGTAAGATTTGATCATTCATGTGTTTCTTTTCTTCTCCTCACTCCAGTTTACATCAATTATTTCCAGTGCTCTGCGGAACTAGATCATAATCTTCTTCTTTTCTTGTTCTTTTTTTGGAAGGGGAGTTGGGGGTTACCTTTCACACATCATGGGCGCACTTGAAAATTTTCTATATGATGCTTTTTTGGTTCCTCTGTGTTAAAAAATGTAATCAACTTTGCAATCTAAGTTGCAGTTTTGATAGATACAAGATGTAGACATCATCCAGATGCTAGTGCAAGTGCCTTGTCTCTTTCCCAAGCTAGTGTGCTTCTAACTGAATTTTTATGGGAGAGTACTCTTGTATTTGTAGATATGCGTGCAATTTTTATTGTGTGAATGCGTGCCTGTTGTGTGTGCACTTTGCCTTTTAAGCATGTCATTTTTTGTTTTCCAAATATCTCCTCACCTTCTACCTAAACAATCTCTGATTCTCTCGAGTAATTGGTGATCTTTTCAGAGCTGCAGCAAGTAACTATCTGAGGAAAGCTGGTGAAACCCACAGTACAGATGAAATTCTTATATCAGTTGGTAAGCTTCTGAAGTACGCATGAAGCGTAAATATGCTCCTTTTGCTCTCCATTGACAGTGAATTCAAAAACCAAGCCTACTAATATTAGCTAGTTAAGGGATCACACTCGCCTAGAGGGTGGGATTGACATAATTTTGTAAAAAATACCACCAAAAAAAAAAAATTCTGCAATTTGGCCTGCTAACCTTTCTTTGCACAATGAATACTAGTATTAGTATAGTATGTTAGTCCACAAACTAAATCCAAACAATTCAGTTAGGCTCACATCCCTGCTTATGCTGCAGATTTGCTTGGTTGTTGAAGGGCTAGGATAAATGAATTCTCTTCTAAAACAATTTAAATAACTACTTCACTTTTTTGAAAACAATGTGTTATCTCTTAAAGTGAACAAGTCTGCTAGCTGAATTTAGTATTGCTCATTGGGCTGCCATCTTCAAAAATTGAGATTTACTCTAGTATGTAGTTGACAACTCACGTTTAGTTACCCAACAGTTGATGGCTCCAAAAGAATAAAACATTCTCACCAGCTGGTCTTGTTTTGATGAGGTTAGCTTTCCTAGTCTTGTGGCATTGCATTTGTTTTGCCTCATATCTTCTTCCAAACAGGTGGTGGCTTGGGAAGCGGGCAAGCATGCGGATGCGATTTAAGTTGTGACTATGTCAAAATAAATGCAGAATGCACAACATAGAAGAATTAGTTTTGTGTCATCTCATATTTCTTCTCACTTCACAGGATTTTTAAACAATAAAGCCCACTTATCACATTTTGCTTCTTGGAATAACATTTTATCATTGTCGTATCTTAGCAGTGACAACGTTAGCATGCGTGTGTTTTTCAATGAAGATCTGCTTATGCAAATCATTTTTCTGCAATCAACACAAGCTATTCCTTGATATTGGATTGAGATGAATTGATATTCTCTACTCAACATCACAAATATATTTCAAAGCTCAATCCTACTATCATAAGAAATAATTAAAAGTTTAACTGGATATAGCATAGAAATTGAATAAAGGAGTCTGCAGTTAAAAACTCCTTCCCATGATAAATTACACAATCAGCCTAAAGCATATTCAGTATGCATGTGGCATAAAGCCAACAAATTTGTGGTAAGTTAGCGATAGAAACATGTTCCCCATTCCAAACAACCCTTAAAGCACATTCCCATACCAATATTTATCTCGAACATAAATCTCTAGCTTGAAAAAGGAAAAGTATCACCTAAATTCTAGCAGCACTCAAAGGAGTACAATTGCATTACAAGCTACATTACAGAGGAGATTCCTGGCCAAACAAGCGCATCTCAAATGTTACTGTTGTGTGTCAAAATGGAAGTTCAAGATAAAACCAGATCTTCCAAATGACCTGTTTGTCACTTTCCCAGGAAAATCCATTGCCATGAATTTTCCGGTACTATCTTTGTCTAACTCCCTTTGTTTTCCATCAGATTTTGTTTCAACTTAAACTGAGGCATAGAATCATTTTGTGTTTAGTAGAGTAAATTTTTTTTTTTTTGATAAGTAGTAGAGTAGAATTTTTTGTATCTTGGACCTTGGTACTAGATAGTGAAAGCTTAAAGATTGAAAATTTTATATCCCATCTTATGTCCAAATAAAATAGATGGAATTTGGTTTTTGTTCTGTTCTGTTTGTTTTACAATTCAAATGAATTTGTTTTCAGAAACCAAATTTATTCATTAAATTGTC
Organism: Quercus wislizeni; assembly: GCA_023055345.1. NCBI lineage: Eukaryota > Viridiplantae > Streptophyta > Magnoliopsida > Fagales > Fagaceae > Quercus > Quercus wislizeni. The sequence goes on along the minus strand of JALGQJ010000015.1, from coordinate 4,564,429 downwards.
AAAAATCTTGTCATTGGTAGAAACATGTTTGATGGGGTCTAATTGTGTTGCTTGTTGTTAATTTCAAGGTGTTACAAGTGAATATTTCTTAGGATTTGAATATTATTAGTGTGAATTGTTTATAGGGTTTTGAGGTTAGTGGCTCAGATATTAAATGGAGCAGCCACATGAACGGCCTACGAGTCATTCAGGTTTGAATTTTAAAGGGAGTGATGGGTCAAGATTACCTAATGCGATTGCTGTTTCAAGCGCTATTCCTCAAGACAATGTGATTGTTGTTAGGCATTCGTAGATTGGTTAACTTTGTAGTTCAAATAGTCTCACTGTTTGTTTCACTAGGCAGATGATGGAATTTTTTAATGTTTGATTTATGAAATATAATGCATTGGTTTACTTGATTTTCCCTTATTTACAGACACAAACGGGATTATTGGCTGGCAAGGCTAACAGAGTGCTACAAGCTTATTGCTGGTAGTGGTAACCATGGTAATCGTATTATAGGCTGCAGTTCAGTAGTTCATGCAGATTGTAATTTATACAGACTTCTCTAAACTCTAAAATTGATGTTGTAAGTTGTAGCTCAGTTTGTACATTTAATATAGGACTTTTGAGTAGATGTTCTCTGTTCTATTACACCATAATATATGATGTACTGCTGCTTGGTTAATTATTTGTGGATCTAGAGCCATAGATTTTCTTTTGTACTGAATCAACCAAGTTATGAAGATTAGCTTAAATATTGCTTTTGTTTCCATTGTAATCGGAGACCAAGATTGCACTTTAGAAAAGTGTAAACATTGGAACTATCATTATTGTTTTAGATTTTTTTTTAATTGGTTAGTTTACACACACACCCAATGGATTTGTGAATGAAAGTTTAATCAATCACTTTTATTAAATATTTATATTGAATCTTCCTGTCTCAATTAAGTGTTACTAATAGCTTGCTTAAATTTCCAACAACAAACTTTCAATACTGCAAATAAGTTGAATTGAGCAACTAGCATGTTTTATTCTGCTTGAGTATGCTTCTGATAGTGAGATGTTATTAACAAGAAAACAAGCTAGCATGTTTTTTCTATCCTATTTAGTAAGTTACCACACTTATTAATCTTTGTTTTCCTTGAAAGGAGTGTGCACATTATTGTTTTTGCAGGCAAGAGTACAACAGCAAGTATGCTGGCTTATGTTTTGAAAGCAATGGGCAATGATCTTACAGCTGTAATTGGAGCATGTGTGCCACAGGTATCCACTTTACATTGAGCTCTGCAGTAGAGCTGAATTTTACACATATAGGTATCTTTTATTGTTTGGCCATATGCTCTGATGAGTTCTCTTAATGATTTCTCCTTTTCTTTGAACATTTGCATTTGGTTCCATTAGTCGATTGGCTTGTTTTCTGTAGTTAAACACTTTTCATGATATCGCTAGACGCCGGAAATAATCAAAGCTATCCTTTTGTAGTTTCCAGAAGGAAATATTATTTCAGGTGGTGGTCAAAATTTTGTACTAGAGGTACCCTATCCACTTTATTTTCATGATGTCTATGAAATTGTTTGCTTATTGTGTGAACATTAACATTGCATATAAGAATGCTAACTCTAATAAAGTTATTGTAAGAATGATTTTTCTTTTCTTCTATGAATTGACGAAGAATTTTGTTTTACGGTTTCTGCCTGAAAGTAGCAAAATTCAAATTTCTCATTTGTCAAATAACGGAATCTCTGTGTAAAGATGAAGCAATTTATTAATGAAAAAGGATTGGTGTTTCATCATCATTACTGGATCCCACTCCACATTTCTGTATGGACAGTACAGATATGATCAGTGCAACTTCTTCTGTCTGTTTCTAGACTATTGCAACTTTATGCTCATGCACTTTATCTTCAGGGTAGGCTGATGAATGTGATGGTTGTTTCTTGGGATTATCACCTAACGTAGCTGTAGTAATCGATCTGGACTGGGAGCATGTTGACATCTTTCAAGATAAGGCATGTTGATTGATAAGCTTTTTATGCATGGAAACTAATATTATAAGACTGTATTTTCGAAGGCACAGTTTAGACTGATTAAATATATGCTCTCAACATTAGGAAGCCATTAGATCTACTTTCAGGAGGTTCGTCAATCTAATCAAGGTGGGTGGACATCTCATAATATATGGGGACAGGTATCCATTGCCCACTTGTCCTATTCAGGATATAATCTATGGCACTAAGTTAGAACTTCTGGGGCATTGATAGTTTTATTTCTAATTTCTCCATGCAAGTACATAATTCTTGTTTGTATGTGATAAGGCTTGTATAGGGGTGTTCGGAAAACCAAGGATTTGGTCCAGTTAACTCTAACTTTCAGTGCAAAAAGCCAAAAACCTCAAATCAAGATTTCTTACCAAATATATAAATAAAACTAGTTACACAATTCATGGCTAACCCAAATTTGTGCTACGGTCTTATATATATAACTATTCAAGTTCCTCTCAAATCTAACTAACCAATCATGCATACAGAATTTTTGAGTTGATAGTGTTCATCTGTTCAGTCTATATGACAAGGGTGAATGGTTTGCAGTATCTATTCAAATTCAGCAATTTACTGAGTCAAACAAAGAAATTTTTTTGACAAATACTAATAATTTTTTTGACAAAGGTCCAATTCATTCAAAGTTCATTTTTCGTTTATCAGCATGAGCATCTAGTTAGAATTTTAAATTCCTTGAGTAATTAAGCATAAGAAACAAGAATGTATGAATGATAAATAACTAAACTTACACGTTGTTGATTCACATAGATGGTATGAGTCTCGGATTGTGATATGACCCTTTTCCAAAGATTAAGGCCTGGCATCTCCCCACAATATGGTGAGTCCCATAATCCCATTACCATTAACCTACTATAAACTCAAGCTTTACTCCCCAGAATGCTTCCTCATATCCGTATGCTGCAACTCCAATGCTGTATTAGAAGTTCATGAATGCTGCTTATATAATTTTATCTATTCTAGATTCTAATTCTGGAGTTTCCTTGGAAGGGACACGACAGTCCAGATACACGTTCTTTGCTAAATCATAGGAGACAAGCAACTGGATCAGAGTATTCCAGTGGTGTGATGTTGGCTCCAAACTTGGAGCTATTTGATGAGCATTACTGAATAACTACTTATGGAATCTCAAGTCTTAATGATTGGCATGCATCCTCAATTCGTCTCAACTATCATGGTGGCAGTGATTACACACTGGTAGGTTATAATTTTATTTCTAGATCTCTGGTTGCCCCTAATGTAGACCCAACCTATAGAAAGCTAAAGCACATACACATTGAAGCCTCTTTGGCCTTTGGAAAAGGATTTGCCAAAGCTGTGATACAAATTTTGGTAGGTAAATTTGTGGATGCCATATATATGATGATTATGCACACCATACAACAGAAATCTGTGCAGTTCTTTAGGCAGCACGTCAAAGGCTATATGGGTGGTATTCCAACCTCATTCTTACAGGTATTCTCACATAGAATGGGAACAAAAACGTTTTTTTCTTTTCTCCAAATGGTTAAATTACTTAAGCACTAGGTTGGTCTTGAACCCATGACCTCCCACTACACCTTTCTTTTCACAAGGAGGGAAGGCCCTTTGAGCTAGTGCTAGATGTCCATCTGTCAACATAGTTATTATATTATGACTCATTTTACTTTCTTCTTATGGTAGCTTTTTTCTTTCGCAGACGTCTAGAAGAATTGAAAGATGAATTTGCCACTGCACTCAGTGATGCAGATCACGTTGTGGTTACGGTAGAGTCATCTTTGTCCATAATCTTTGTCATTTACAGTTGCTAAGGGCAACTAACAGTTTGAGTTATGGTGTCAGGTTTATGCTGCCAGAGAGTGGTTTTTGGGATGTTGGTGGAAGTGATTTAGCTTCTATTAATGGCCCACCATGTGAATATATCTCTTCTCTGGTAAGACCTGTATCTTACCTTCACAAATGAGAGACTTTATATGTGATGGTCACTTGTATTCATGATGTCAGAATGGTAAATGACTACTTGCTGTGCTCTACTTTGATCAATTTGGTGAATTAAAAATCATGAGAAAAATGTTGTAGAGATAATTTAGAATTAGGTGTTCCATTTGCTCTCCTATGAAGGTCTCTGGTTGCTAGATCTCTCTCCTGAGAGCTGACATCAGCTAAAAACGTTCGCTTATTAAATAGAGTCGTCACATTAAAGGTCTTTGTTTTTGTGTAACTCCAAAAGTGAAGTCTTCATTCCAGAGAATAATACAAGATCAACTCTACGGAAAAACAGCTATGTTTTATTGATTGATAGGTCACAAACAGGATAATTTCTTTGATTATGCGACCTTTGATTTATGGTCCATCTCGTTCTTTTTGTGGCTTTACAGGAGACTGTAGTTGATGAGTTGGTGGTTCAGATATCCAAGGACCTTAATCGCCAAATTGTTGTTTTGACCCGAATTGTCTCTTCTACTTTGGCAAGAAATGACTTGTGAGTCTGTGACTGACTGTCCTTGTGTGACTTCCGTTTGATTCTTCTATGCAAAGATGAAACTGGTGGCCGGTTACGTTATTGGTAATGGGAGTTTCTTCTATATACATGGATGGATATGGAACTATCAAGAAGAAAGCTGACGACACTGCAACTGCTAATTGCGTTCCATGTAATGAATTTGCATTTCCAACTTGTACTGTACTATGTTCCCATTTAAGGAAAACGGAAAGAAAAGAAATAAATGTTTTGTTGTATTGTGAGGAACTGAACAACAGAGTTCTTTTCAAGGCTATTAGTGATAAGCTGGACATTTCAAGAAAAATGCAGCATCATTTATCGTTAAAAGAATTCAAGAAACAAACTTGTAATAATAAGGAACTCCTCAAACAACTCCAATTCATATGCTACTATCGTATCTTACGTGAATCGTATTCACACAGTACAGTTTATATGATACTAAAATAAATCATTTAATACACAGATTTTGAAGTAAATTCAACAGATCATGTATTGAAGTTAACTTTATACATATTAGGCTGCTTACTTTTATTGGTACGAAAATATCATGTTAGTTGTATTTCTCTTGTTAACCGGTGCCCTTTTTACAAAATTTTCAAGAGAAATATTAAAAGCTATTTTTTCTTTTCCCATATAAAAAATTCCTAATTTTTTATTTTTTTTTCTAAAGCAATGTCCTTAAGACATTCTTTAACTTTTCTCTAAGTAATAACGATCACTGTCTGAAAAAATCTAAAACTTAAAGGGTGATGGTGATACAAATTACAAAAGAACATCATGATAATTAATGATTTTAGAGTTAAATTGATGTTGTTAAAAAGTTCTTGAGGTTATAAATGATGTAGCAATTGTGTAGCAAAGCTCAATGCATCATTTATAATACAAGCCCATCATATTTTAGATTTTTTTTTCTTGGTAAATTTATTTGAGCTTGTATTTAAATGAGCCATTACACTCGAAAGTCCACAATTCTTTTTAGGTTTTAGTTTTTTTTTTTTTTTCTTTTTTGATTTGATTTTTAATTTTGAAAAAAAGGAAAAAAAAATCTTTTATCAAAATCTTTATCCCAGTCCATCAAAGTTAGGGTGTGCTGTGACTTTATGGCCCATTGACTTCCTCAAAATTTATGGTTTTTATTGGGCTTTGAATTTTTTGAGCAAATGGAATTGGGCTTGTTGATTGAGCCCGATATAAGCTTGATATTCCTCTATTTTTGTTCTGGTGACATGGGATGTCACGCCCCAAACCCGAAAGTGTCCAAAGTATGAGAAAAACATCTCAAAGGTACCTGTAGATTTTGTTCCTAATGACAAATCCATCCAAATAAAATCATATCAAGTACCAACATCAAAAATTATCATAATAATTCCATTAAATATACTACCAAAGTAAGTTAGAGCTCTATGTAATAAATACGATAACCATTGGTCACAAAAGAATGGAAGGCTGAATAAATAATTACATAACATCAACTTGTCCCATTAGTGGAAATAAAGGCATAACCACTATTAGATACAAAAGAATTAGGTTAAGCCTACTCTAAGCTATACATCATCAATTATCTCCATCACAAAAGTCAGCCTCCATCAGCAGTTAGTCTAACTACTGTTAGCCACCAAAAAATTGTCTCAAAATGATAGTTGTCTACTCTGAAAAAGTTTGTAAAATAATGGAATGAAACAGAACCCAATAAGTAGCATATTTAATGGAGGTGGGGGAAATGTAAGTTTCATGATAATGAACATTTTACAGACATGCTAAAATTTGGGAATCTCCATTTGAATTCTACAAAATAAATTTCCTTAACATCATGACAAGAATGATAGACATATTGTAGCGCCAAGCTTCTCAAAGTAACTATGAAACTACATATTATTCATTGTGAGCCATAAAATATCCAATACCATTTCAAATCTAGAAACCTCACCCAAGGCCACATGACAAGGTCATCACATAGGCGGGGTCGTCACACTGATGGGGTAATCGCCAATATCATGGCACAATGACAAAACCATGTCAAAAGCTCGCAAGTTAATGTATTTGAAATACACAGTTCACTTCCAAGTAGTTTCATAAAATATTTCAATAACCAAATAGCCACAATATTCTCAAAGTCCTTTGAACTATTTCTTGACATAAATATTTTGCGTAAATTTCCCAAATAATACAAGCTAAGATAAAGCATCTTTAGAATTTGCAAATAACGCAATAAATTCATAAAATCCATTCCCAAGTATTTTATAAAAGATACTTACCTTTTACATGCCAACAAATCATGCAATTCCCCATCTGCAATAAGAATATGCACTTTCATATATAATCATAAATAGTAGGGTCACAACACAATACTTTTTAGAAAAACATAGTTCCACCATTAATTTTCCAAAATGTGTTTGATCCAAAAACAAAGTTTATTCAACATGATTATTTTCCAAAAATCCCATTAAAAGCTACTTACCTTGCAATTTGCAAAAAGCTTAGTTCCAAAACTCCAAAGAAGATTAGTTAGAACCTAAACAATATAAAACAAACCTATTACAATAAGCATAAAACTTGACATTTTATCTAGCTACGAATTATAAATCGCTAGATAAGAAATTAATTAGGCAAGCCTAAGTACTTAACCTCACAAATAATGTATTTCACTTCCAAAGTTTATCAACAATTTCATTTACAAGGCTTAGACTCCAATTTATAATCATGTCATTCAAAGCCTTTTCTTTACCATAAGAGATTCCAACACTTTATGAATTTCTTCCACAACATGCATGTCATTTTCAAGAAACCCACAAAGCAACAACATATATAACAATACCCACCATTACAAACTCCAAATGTAAATCCTCCACTAGCTCCAAATACACAATAAAAATTAGAGTCATCAACTATTTCACATTAGAAAGCCAAAACTCCCAAATCTTCACCACTTAGCTAACCACCATTGCAAAAATCATAAACCCACTCATCAAATACATCCACCAAGACCAAAACTCATACATAAAAACACATAAATATCACTTCTAATGCTCATAAATCACATGGGTATTATTATTAAAGCTTAGATAAACATAACCTCAAACAAAAGCATATAAACCCACAAAAAGATTATAAATTTTTACCTCAAAAAAAGGATGTGAAGGTGTTTATGGGTTCTCAAGAATTTTCCAATGATCTTGCTGAAAAAATAGTGGAAATGGTGGTGGTGGTGTGGAAGTACCGATGAGAGGATATAAGAGTAAAGAGGAGTGTCTGAGAGAAAAAAAAAAATGAAAAGAAAGGAAGAGTGAGCTGGCGGAAGAGTGAGCTGGCGAAAGAGTAAAGAGATGAGTGAAATGAGTGGTGGGGAAGGGGGTTAGGTGGGGTAGTTGGGAGGCACGTGGGAACTAAAAAAATCTGTCCTTCTTTTTTAGGGTCAGACTGGGACGTTACACGGGATGAGGTTGGATACTAGTGGACAAAGCATACAGTAGCTCTAACAAGAAGCACATGGCTATGACACCAGAATTCTGAATCCACATTTAATTTATTTATAAATCTACTAACCTATTGTCCTCTATTTTTGTTTCAACTCCTAAAGTGAGGATAATTACTATTCCATGGTGACACCTTGCATCAAGTTCAAGTAGCTGCACATGCCTCTAAAAACAAGTTAAATTTGTTTCTCAAACTAAAGAAACAACGTCTTTGCTCTATTTTTGTTTTAACGCTTGAAAAGAAAAAGCTATAATGCATGCACACGAAACATGGCTTAGTGTATTCACTACAAGAAAAAAGACATAATACAACAAGTATTATTGCAAAAAAATAAAATAAAAAATAATGGAGGTAATATATATACTATTGCATCTCTAGGTTGTTTTTTGTTGTAATAGTAACTTAAATTTATTACATCAACATGAGATTGTAGCAATAATTACTATGTTACATTGAAATGTGTCGTTGTAATATGTAACTCTTATTATACATTAAGATATGTTGTTGCAATAGGTAATCTTTTATTTCACATCGAACTATATTGTTAGTATAGTTTCTAGATATGGTTTTTGAATTGCAAAACAGGTTAATGAAAAAATTATTATTTAAGAAAATGATTTATTTATTTTTAAATTTTTTTCAATAAAAAAATCAACCTATTGCAATGAGATTTTTTCAACCTATTGTCTCGGAGCTTATTACAATGGTTTGCATGGACTTTTTTGTCATTGCAATAACACCTATTGCAACAAGATTTTCAAAATAAATTATTGCAATATGTGGAACTTATTGCAACGAAAATCTAGTGTTGCATAAACCTATTGCCTCAGAGTTTATTACAATGGCTTGCATCGACTTTTTTTATCATTGCAATAACACCTATTACAATGACATTAGTTGTTATTGTAACAACTTATTTTGTTGTATTAAGTCTTTTTTCTTGTAGGGATTGATGGCATTCTGAAATGTCGGTTGAGATATTTTCTCTATAAAATATTAGCATTGCATCACCCTAACCCCTATGAATACAAGTTAAATTTTTTTCTCAAACTAAAGAAACAACGTCTTTGCTCAGTTTTTGTTTTAACGCTTAAAATGAAAAGGCTATGATGCATGCACACAAAACATGGCTTGGTGTATTGATGGTATTCTGAAATGTTTGTTGAGATATTTTCTCTATAAAATATCAGCATTGCATGGAATTCATTACCCCCCCTCTCTCTCTATTTTTACATATCTTATCTTCTCTTCTCCCTCTCTCAATGACAATGGTTGGCAACCATTTAATTGTCCATGTCTTCGAACCAGAAGTTGCCTTGCCATCATGGCAACTACCCCAACTGAATTTGCAAACACTAAGATTTGGTTCCGCCTCTCTGGCCAAATCTCTAAAGAGGGCTATCAGAGAATCGTAAGTGATATGATTCTGTGCAATGTAACAAAAAACCAAGCTGATCAAATTATCGATCAACACTTGGCCCCTTTTTTACCACCACCAACCATACAAATTTTGACATTGGAGAAGTTTCTCTCTACCTTTGCAGAACGTGAGACTTCGTTCATGATATATGGTCATGCCCTGCCAGTTGTCCATCTTGATGTTCGGCAAGCCATCATCAACACGACAATGCTCAATGGTGTTGAATAAGAAGGAATTTGTTTCTCTGTTTTTGTTTTGGTGACACAAGGGATGAAGTTGGATACTAGTGGACGAAGCATCCAGCAGCTCTAACAAGAAGCACATGCCTATGAGATCAGACTTTTGAATCCACGTTTAATTTATTTACCAATCTAAAGAAACTAACGTATTGTCCTCTGTTTTTGTTTCAACTCCTAAAGTAAGGATAATTACTATTCCACGGTGACACCTTGCATCAAGTTCAAGTAGTTACACATGCCTCTGAAAACAAGTTAAATTTGTTTCTCAAATTAAAGAAACAACGTCTTTGCTTTGTTTTTGTTTTAACGCTTGAAAAGAAAAAACTATGATGCATGCACACGGAACATGGCTTAGTGTATACTACAAGAAAAAAGACATAATACAACAAGTATTATTGGAAAAAAAATAAATAAATAATAGAGGTAATATATATACTATTGCATCTCTAGGTTGTTTTTTGTTGTAATAGTAACTTAAATTTATTACATCAACATGAGATTGTAGCAATAATTATTATGTTACATTGAAATGTGTTGTTGTAATATGCAACTCTTATTATACATTGAGATATGTTGTTGCAACAGATAATCTTTTATTTCACATCGAACTATATTGTTAGTATAGTTTCTAAATATGATTTTTGAATTGCAAAACAGGTTAATGAAAAAATTATTATTTAAGAAACGGATTTATTTATTTTTAAATTTTTTTTGATAAAAAAATTGACCTATTGCAATGAGATTTTTTCAACCTATTGTCTCGAAATTTATTACAACGACTTGCATTGACTTTTTTGTCATTGCAATAACACTTATTCCAACGAGATTTTCAAAATAAATCATTGCAATATGTAGAATTTATTGCAACGAAAATCTAGTGTTACATAAACCTATTGCCTTAGAGTTTATTACAACGGCTTGCATCAACTTTTTTTATCATTGCAATAACACCTATTATAATAACATTAGTTGTTATTGTAACAACTTATTTTGTTGTATTAAGTCTTTTTTCTTGTAGGGATTGACGGCATTCTGAAATGTCGGTTGAGATATTTTCTCTATAAAATATTAGCATTGCATCACCTTAACCCTTATGAATACAAGTTAAATTTTTTTCTCAAACTAAAGAAACAACGTCTTTGCTCTGTTTTTGTTTTAACGCTTAAAATGAAAAGGCTATGATGCATGTACACAAAACATGGCTTGGTGTATTGATGGTATTCTGAAATGTTGGTTGGGATATTTTCTCTATAAAATATCAGCATTGCATGGAATTCATTACCCCGCTCTCTCTCTCTCTCTCTATTTTTAAATATCTTATCTTCTCTTCTCCCTCTCTTAATGACAATGGCTGGCAACCATTTAATTGTCCATATCTTCGAACCAGAAGTTGCCTTGAACATCATGGCAACTACCCCAACTGAATTTGCGGACACTGAGATTTGGTTCCGCCTCTCTGGCCGAATCTCTAAAGAGGGCTATCAAAGAATCATAAGGATATGATTCTGTGCAATGTAACACAAAACCGAGCTGATCAAATTATCGATCAACACTTGGCCCCTTTTTTACCACCATTAACCATACGAATTCTGACATTGGAGGAGTTTCATTCTACCTTTGCAGAACATGAGACTTCGTTCATGATATATGTTCATGCTCTGCCAGTTGTCCATCCTGATGTTCGGCAAGCCATCATCAACACGACAATGCTCAATGGTGTTGAATAAGCTTGATCAGTACAAATGGGAAGGAACTTGTTTCTTTGTTTTTGTTTTGGTGGCACAGGGGATGAAGTTGGATACTAGTGGATGAAGCATCTAGTAGCTCTAACAAGAAGCACATACCTATGACATTAGAATTTTGAATCCACGTTTAATTTATTTACCAATCTAAAGAAACTAACGTATTGTCCTCTGTTTTTGTTTCAACTCCTAAAGTGAGGATAATTACTATTCCATGGTGACACTTTGCATCAAGTTCAAGTAGTTACACATGCCTCTGAAAATAAGTTAAATTTGTTTCTCAAACTAAAGAAACAACGTCTTTGCTCTGTTTTTGTTTTAACGCTTGAAAAGAAAAAGCTATGATGCATGCACATGGAACATGGCTTAGTGTATACTACAAGAAAAAAGACATAATACAACAAGTATTATTGCCAAAAAAATAAATAAATAATGGAGGTAATATATATACTATTGCATCTTTAGGTTGTTTTTTGTTGTAATAGTAACTTAAATTTATTACATCAATATGAGATTGTAGCAATAATTATTATGTTACATTGAAATGTGTTGTTGTAATATGCAACTCTTATTATACATTGAGATATATTGTTGCAATAGATAATCTTTTATTTCACATCGAACTATATTGTTAGTATAGTTCCTAGATATGGTTTTTGAATTGCAAAACAGGTTAATGAAAAAATTATTATTTAAGAAACTAATTTATTTATTTTTAAATTTTTTTTGATAAAAAAATCGACCTACTGCAATGAGATTTTTTCAACCTATTGTCTCGGAGTTTATTACAACGGCTTGCATTGACTTTTTTGTCATTGCAATAACACCTATTGCAACGAGATTTTCAAAATAAATCATTGCAATATGTAGAATTTATTGCAACGAAAATCTAGTTTTACATAAACTTATTGCCTCAGAGTTTATTACAACGGCTTGCATCAACTCTTCTTATCGTTGCAGTAACACCTATTACAATAACATTAGTTGTTATTGCAACAACTTATTTTGTTGTATTAATTCTTTTTTCTTGTAGGGATTGATGGCATTCTGAAATGTCGGTTGAGATATTTTCTCTATAAAATATTAGCATTGCATCACCCTAACCCCTCTGAATACAAGTTAAATTTGTTTCTCAAACTAAAGAAACAACGTCTTTGTTTTGTTTTTGTTTTAACGCTTAAAATGAAAAAGCTATGATGCATGCACACGAAACATGGCTTGGTGTATTGATGGTATTCTGAAATGTTGGTTGAGATATTTTCTCTATAAAATATCAGCATTGCATGGAATTCATTACCACCCCCCCTCTCTCTCTCTCTCTATTTTTACATATCTTATCTTCTCTTCTCCCTCTCTTAACGATAATGGTTGGCAACCATTTTACTGTCCATGTCTCTTAGAAGTTGCCTTGAACATCATGGCAACAGCCCCAACTGAATTTGCGAACACTAAGATTTGATTCCGCCTCTCTGGCCGAATCTCTAAAGAGGACTATTAGAGAATCATAAATGATATGATTCTGTGCAATGTAACATGAAACCAAGCTAATCGAATTATCGATCAACGCCCAACCCCTTTTTTACCACCACCAACCACACGAATTCTGACAATGAAGGAGTTTCATTTTACCTTTGTGGAACGTGAGACTCCGTTCATGATATATGTTCTTGCTCCGCCAGTTGTCCATCCTGATGTTCAACAAGCCAAAAATATTTAGCTCATGTGTTCTAAAAAAAAAAAAAAAAAAGTCTAATAGCTCACGAGCTTGTTCGTGAATAAATTATTTTGCTTGGGCTCGGCTTGTTTATTAAACAAGCCTAAAACTAAGGCTGGAACTTGATTTATTTATAAACAAATAAATATAAACAAGTTTTTTCTCAAGTTAAGCTCGAGTTGTTCATGATCGACTTGATTCATTTACCGTCCACGTTGGATGATGCTTCTTTACTACCATCAGGCCTCAACCACCACCACTAAAAAGTGCACCAAAAGTTAGTGTGCGTTTGGGTTATGATTAAAAATTAAAATTATTTTAATATTCAGCTTATTTTTGCTACTATTTATGAATCTTCAGTGTACTATTTCATCTAATTATTACCTTTATACTTTTAGTAATAATTTTTTAATTTCAACGAAATAAACGTATCCAAACTCACCCTTGCTATCACTCAATATTTCTTTACTTTCTCTGTTCAATAAAAAGTATGTTAAGTTAAAGAAAAGAACTCTGTACTATTTCATCACTGTCACAGTGTCAGAGGGAATTCAAAATACTCGCCAATGCCATTTTTCTCCCCCCATGGCCCATGGAACCAGGTGATCATCATATATTTTCCAGTTGTTTATGGTTTTAAAGGTTTTTTCTTGACTTGTGTGTGCATTCGGATTAATTTTAACTCTTTTAAGAATTTGAGCGAGGAGGAAACAATTTGACTGGAGATACTTTTTCATGTCCGTTTATTTTGCTTGATTTCTAATTCATAACTGGTGAGTCGGCTGAAGTTAGATATGGACAAACAATGTCAAAAGTAAATGGTTTAATTCATCCAGCAAAAAAAAAAAAAAAGCAAATGGTTTGATTTGGCAATGGGCTGTATTTTATTATACTTGTTAACAAGCAAAGATCAGTAAACAAATTGAAATTCTTCCTTGTAGAAAATGTTGTTGGATGTATACAATAGCCTTGTCTCAATTTATTAGAACTTGCACCCAGGAAATTAGAATTCTTCAAATTTATTACTCTTGGAAATCAATTTCCCAGCAAACAGACAGACCTTTAAAAGTTGATAAATTCCTCAGGTTGGAGGGAGAACAGAACAGTGAGAGTTGGGGGAATGGCAAAAGGTTCTGGGATGATCCACCCAAATTATTGATTTTAATAATTGTGTTATTGCATTTTAAAACACAAATTTGAGCAGTGAACAAATCTCTTAAGAGGAGCAATGCAAGAGGGAACAACGCTCACATTTATGAAGCAGTATCCTCTTATTCATTATATTAAAAAATATATAAATATATTATGGACAAGTATAATTCTTTCACAAAGAATGAGAACGCAGAAATTTGAAGCTTATCTTAATGGGTTGGAGGGTGAGGCCGTGCCATCGTGGGTGATCCATTGGGTATGTAGGTAACTTACAAATAAATAAATAAAAAATTTTGTGGTGTAATTTTGATTTCAAACTCAGCAATATGCTATGATTTTAGAGAAGTGACCAGCCTATACATTCTACCTTGGATATGTAGGTGTCTGTGACAAGTGCAGGCAGTGAGGCTGAAGCAGCAAAGATTGCATGCTCGGTGGCATCTTCTTCACTTGGTAAGGCATGATTTTTAAACTTGACAATCCTTCCAAGACCTCACTTTTAAGTCTAATCTGCTGACAGTTTTGTTAAGCAGGATGCTGTATAAAGGCAGAGATCCATATTGGGAGCGCATTGCTGCTGCTGCAGGTTATCCAGGGATTTCTTTCCACCAGAACAAGCTTCAAGTATTGCTAGGAGACATTCTGCTCATGGATGCTGGGGAACCACAACCGTTTGACCTGTAATTCTAAGTCTTGACTTTTTAGATAAAACCAAGAACTAGTTCGTTCAAACGGTAATTCTAACTCTTGACTTTTTAGATATAACCAAGAACTAGTTCATTTCTCTGTAAGATTTTATCATTCATGTGTTTCTTTTCTTCTCCTCACTCCAGTTTACATCAATTATTTCCAGTGCTCTGCGGAACTAGATCATAATCTTCTTCTTTTCTTTTTCTTTTTTTGGAAGGGGAGTTGGGGGTTACCTGTCACACATCATGGGCGCACTTGAAAATTTTCTATATGATGCTTTTTTGGTTGCTCTGTGTTAAAAAATGTAATCAACTTTGCAATCTAAGTTGCAGTTTTGATAGATACAAGATGTAGACATCATCCAGATGCTAGTGCAAGTGCTTTGTCTCTTTCCCAAGCTAGTGTGCTTCTAACTGAATTTTTAAGGGAGAGTACTCTTGTATTTGTAGATATGCTTGCAGTTTTTATTGTGTGAATGCGTGCCTGTTGTGTGTGCACTTTGCCTTTTAAGCATGTCATTTTTTGTTTTCCAAATATCTCCTCACCTTCTACCTAAACAATCTCTGATTCTCTCGAGTAATTGGTGATCTTTTCAGAGCTGCAGCAAGTAACTATCTGAGGAAAGCTGGTGAAACCCACAGTACAGATGAAATTTTTATATCAGTTGGTAAGCTTCTGAAGTACGCATGAAGCGTAAATATGCTACTTTTGCTCTCTATTGACAGTGAATTCAAAAACCAAGTCTACTAATATTAGCTAGTTAAGGGATCACACTAGCCTAGAGGGTGGGATTGACATAATTTTGTAAAAAATACCACCAAAAAAAAAAAAATTCTGCAATTTGGCCTGCTAACCTTTCTTTTTTTTTTTGATAGATAATAAGAGTTTTATTGAAGAAAAGGAACAATGTGTTTACGATTGTAAACTCATTACCCTTGAAACAAATACAATCAAATCAAAAAGAGAGCCTAATAGAGAGAAGGAAATCAGACAGTGAACTACAATGCGTAAGACCCCAAATACGAGACCACTCAAACAAAGTCCTAGCCATCAAGTTCTTCACCATATCTATGGATCTTTCACTGTCCTCAAAAGTTCGGGCATTGCGTTCCTTCCAAACTAACCACATGAGGCAAGCCGGTACCATATTCCAAACCTTTGAAGAGTGAGTTCCCAACCAATTCCTCCAAGCAAAAAGAAGAGAGACAATAGTATCCGACATCACCCACTGAACCCCAAACATAATGAGTACCTCACTCCACAAAGCAGATGCAAACTTACAATGCAGCAAAAGGTGATCCACAGTTTCCTCATCACTCTTACAAAGACAACACCAATTAACAAGGGGCAAGGTCTTCTTAACAAGGTTATCAATCGTAAGAATCCCACCCCTGGCAGCAGTCCATAAGAAGAAAGAAACCCTTCTAGGAACCTTTACACACCAAATGCTTTGCCAAGGAAACGAAACCGAAGGAGCTTTCAATAAAGCACTATAATAGGATCGCACATCAAAAACACCACTGCGATTCAACTGCCAAATCAAGGTATCCTCACCCTCCCCACTAGGAATCCTAGCAGAGACATACTCATAGAAAGAATAAAATCTCTGCATCTCCCATTCATTAAAATTGCGCCGGAAAAGGAAGTTCCAACTCCTACCACCCCCGTCTGGTGCAAAAATAACCATGTCAGAAATCAGAGCTTCCTGAACTACAGCACAGGCAAACAGTTCCGGATATAATTCTTTCAAAGGAGTGGGGCCACTCCAAGGCTCATGCCAAAACCGAATACGATTGCCCTCTCCCACTTCATACACCACATGACCAAAAAAATTGTCTGCACCTTTCATTATATTCTTCCAGAACCCACAACCATGAGTCCCTCTCGCAACTCTAGTACACCAACCTCCACTATCCTCTCCATATTTGGTGGCTATTACCTGCCGCCATAAATGAGTAGCTTCCTTCCCAAACCGCCAAAGCCACTTCCCAAGTAGAGCTTGGTTAAAAAGCTCAATCTTCCGAATCCCCAAACCCCCTATCTCCACCGGCCAAACAACCTTGTCCCAAGCAACAAGCGAATATCTAAAAACTTCATTAGAACTCCCCCATAGGAAATTCCTCTGAATCCTTTCTAGTCTATCTGCTATGTGTTGCGGAATAGTAAACAGCGATAGATAATAAGTTGGGATACTCGACAAGGTACTCTTCAATAAAGTAAGCCTACCTCCTTTTGACAAATACAACCGCTTCCAACCAGAAAGCTTTTTCTCCACCCTTTCTAAAACAGGATTCCAAATCGAAGCATCCCTAAAATGAGCCCCGAGAGGCATTCCCAAATAAGACATAGGCAAACAACCAACCTTACAGCATAGAATACGAGCTAAAGCATCCATATTTCCAACCTCACCAACAGGCACAATTTCACTCTTGCCAACATTTACTTTTAAGCCTGTAATAGCTTCAAAAAATATCAACACCATCCGAATATATAATAATTGTTCCCTAGATGCATCACAGAAAAGAATAGTATCATCAGCAAACAGAAGATGAGAAATATGCAAACCTCCTCGTGCATTGGAACTTGCCTGGAACCCTCGAAGAAAGTCACCCTCTTCTGTCCTCCTCAGTAACCTACTCAGCACCTCCATCACCAACAGGAACAAAAGAGGAGATAACGGATCTCCTTGACGAAGACCACGAGAGCTACTAAAAAAGCCAGCCGGGGACCCATTAATAAGCACTGAGAAACGAACTGTAGTGATACAGGCCTTCATCCACCTCCCCCACTTCTCCCCAAATCCCATCCTCTCCATAAGGTAAAACAAAGCATTCCAATTTACATGGTCATAAGCCTTCTCTATATCCAACTTAACAATCACACCCGGGATACCACTCTTCAATCTACTATCCAAACATTCGTTTGCTATGAGAACAGAGTCAAGAATCTGTCTTCCCCCAACAAAGGCATTCTGGGAGTTGGATATAAGATTGTCCAAAACACTTCGAAGCCTAGATGCCAACACTTTAGACAACAGTTTGTACAAGCTTCCCACAAGGCTAATGGGTCGAAAATCTTTAATATTGACAGCATTAATCTTCTTGGGTATCAAACACAGGAAAGTGGCATTCAAAGATTTCTCAAAGATGCATTGGCTATGAAAGTCTGCAAAAAAAGCCATAACATCCTTTTCAATCACACACCAACACTTCTGGAAGAAAGCTATGGTAAAGCCATCAGGACCAGGAGCCTTATCGCCCTCAGCCTCCCTAAGAGCCGCAATGATCTCCTCCCTATCAAACTCCCTCTCAAGAGAAAGCCTATCAACCTCATCCAACCTAGCAAAGTCTAACCCATCAATAGTGGGCCTCCAATCCTCAGGTTCCTGATAAAGACTCTTATAAAACCCCACCACCTGTTCCTGAATATCTGATTCAGCTTCATACAAAATGCCATCAACCTCCACACCCCTCATGGTATTAGCTCGTCTATGTGAATTAGCAAGCCTGTGGAAAAATCTAGTATTATTGTCTCCCTCTTTTAAGAACAAAGCCCTTGATTTCTGCCTCCAAGAAATCTCCTCCAAAGAAGCTAAAGACTCAATCTCTACCTTAATCTCTTCTTTTCTTGCTTTGTCTGCCATAGTCAGCGCTTGCCTCCCTTCTCTCATATCAAGATCCAACAACTCAGACAGCAAACATTTTTTTCTAAAATGCACGTCCCCAAAGACATGCTTGTTCCAACACTTCAAGTCTTTTTTAAGAGCCTTGAATTTACAAGCTAGAGCATAACTAGGGGATCCCACAAAATGATAACTGTTCCACCAGCCCCTAACTTGATCCACAAATCCCTCCACTTTAAGCCACATATTTTCAAATTTAAAGGGGCTTTTCCCCCTTGCCATACCTCCTGCCTCCACTAGAATAGGACAATGATCTGAAACCACACGAGGGAGAGGCCTTTGAATCACATCCGAGAAGTGTTCCTCCCAATCAGTTGAAACCAAAACTCTATCTATACGAGACATCAAAGGGTTCACTGAATCTCTAAACCATGTATACTCGCCCCCAACCAAAGGAAGATCAACCAACAGATTCCTTTCGATGAAGTCCGAAAAATTGAACATGGCTGGACTAAACGAATTACAACCTAGCCGCTCTGCTGGGTATCTAATAATGTTGAAATCACCTAAAATGCACCAAGCTGAATTCCATCTCGCTCTAACACTATCAAGTTCTGCCCAAAAAGCATCCCTCAACCCAGCATCATTTGGGCCATACACTCCCGTACAAATCCAAACAAAACCATCTGCCACCCCCTTCAACAAGACCGAGACAGAAAAACTACCCACCACACAATCTATTTTCTCAAACACCCTTGTATCCCAGATCACAAGAATACCTCCTGCTGTGTGGATGGCATCTAAAACCCCCCAATCAACAAAAGAGCTGCCCCAAAGACTTTTCACAGTAGCAGAATTGGTAGAGGCTAGTTTAGTTTCCTGAAAACACACAACCTCACACTTCCAATCCTTGAGTAAGTTCTTCACAGTATCCCTCTTATGAGGATTGTTAAATCCTCTTACATTCCAGGATAAAATTCTCAAATTCATGGACAACCATCAGAGCCCAACCCACCGAACTTCACAATCTCCCTGGTTCGTTTACCCGCTTGCCCATCATAATTAACAGTAGAAATTAAATTCCGTAATTCCCTCATACCTTTTGTCGAGGAAGAAGCAGTGCGACGAAGACTACCTTCCGCAGTTTGTTTCTCCCACACCTTCTCAAGACGTTGAAAAAATTCAACACACTGCCTCTCACAGGAATCTATGGGAAAACCCACCCACTTACCGAAGCCCTTTATTTTCTTACTTACCCAAGCCGAAGGTTCCAATTCGTCCTCCACAGAGATGGCAACTGGGTCCTCTTCCTCTGTCATTAACACCAAACCCCCATTAGGATCCCATTGAGCCAAAGGAACATAATTCATCAAATGCCGATCCTCCTCGTCAGTATCAGAGCCCGTGGGTTTGACCCAATTCAACAGCAGCTTCTCTTCTTCGAAAGAATCCGAAGCCAACTCAGAAATTGGAGAAAAACGATTTTGTTCCAATAATGACTGATGGCTCAACACCTCGGCCCTTGTCACTAGCGCCGTCGAACACCCCACAGCAATATCGGTGAAATTGGGGTGATCTACAGAGTTCGCAAGACACGAAACCTCCACAGCCCCACTGAACGGGCATTCCGTCGCTGGGTTGTCGGCGCCGCTACCTGTACAGCCCATCGGATCAAAACCCACCTGCGCCTCCATATCGGAATCACCATCGGAATTTGAAAAAACCCCTCCCATCTCGCCGGTACAGATCGTCGGAGCAATATCCTTCTCCGCCGTAACTGGACCCCCATCTGAAGTCGAACCGTCCCCTCCCAACTCGCCGGCACCCGGCGTTGACTTCTCGGCACAGACATGGGAGCCCGATCCTTCACCTCGCTCACAGGATCGAGTCGGGCCAAGTGGTTTCACGTGGGTTGAATCACCAGCTTGATTTGGCTTTGTGATGGCCAGAAGGTCATCTTGGGCTCCACCTTGTGTTTGCCTAACAGGCCCAAAACCCTTATCTGTTAAAACAGCTTCAACAGTCTTGGGTTGAACAAAGTTGGCCCACTTCACCACACGTTGGCCCTTGCCTTCAAGATCAACAGAAATTTTTAAAGAAAAATGGGCCCTAGTCCACTTAAAAGAAGATGTACGCACAGGACGTCCAGATACATTGTGATTTAAGGTGTTTGTTTTTGGAATGAAATCAAATCCCCCAAATCCCTCCTTTTGATATAACGTGCCAGCAAGTTTAGGAAACTGCTTCTCCAAATCTAAATCACTTCCTAATTTCACGTGACCATTATTCACTTTCCAAACTTGGTTCCTTGGATTACCGGTGGGTTTTTCAAACCTACCACCGCCGGCAGCCACCTCCTTCCCTGGTCTAGAAACAGATTTTCCCAAGAAAAAATCGCTTAACTTCCTTTCAAGAAAAGACCAACCACCCTTATGAAAACCTTCCGGAACACGCAAACACCCACGTCTAGCCCCATTATGATACTCAGAAATTTCCACAAAAAAACCGCCCTTATTCATCCTACTAGAGCACTCCAGAATTTTATAATTCTCATGAAACCGTTTGAAAAAATGATTCTTGCTAAAATCCCAACGGCCTAACTCTACCAAGCAAGCAATGATCCAATCCAAACCCGATCTTCCAACCCGGATGGAACCTTGGTACCTGCCCCGTTTTTCAGTTATGGAATAAGAATCCATACGGCCTCCATCAAAAGCCAAGAAGAAGGCCTTTGTGTCAATGCGGAAAGAAGCAGATTTCCCTTGTTCCCCATGTGAAGGTAAAGGCTTGATTTGTGAGGAAAGGGACGTGTTAGTGGGAGAAGGTGGCAACTTGGGGGGATTAAGGTTCAGAGGGGGTAAGGATGGTTGGACCGGCATGTGGTTAGGTATGTACTGACCAAACTGACTTGGCCAATAACAAGATTGTTGGAGAGGGATTTGATAAGGAGGGAAGAAATGATGAAGATTGGGGAAACAATTTGGATTAACGAAAGGAGGGTTGGTTTGTGCATGGAGAAGAGGTGGTGGGAATTGTTGTAATGGTCCAGAGGGGGGGTAGGGTGGAGGGGGGAGGGTGGGAGCACTCATGGTCTTTGCACAATGAATACTAGTATTAGTATAGTATGTTAGTCCATAAACTAAATCCAAACAATTCAGTTAGGCTCACATCCCTGCTTATGCTGCAGATTTGCTTGGTTGTTGAAGGGCTAGGATAAATGAATTCTCTTCTAAAACAATTTAAATAACTACTTCACTTTTTTGAAAACAATGTGTTATCTCTTAAAGCGAACAAATCTGCTAGCTGAATTTAGTATTGCTCATTGGGCTGCCATCTTCAAAAATTGAGATTTACTCTGGTATGTAGTTGACAACTCACGTTTAGTTACCCAAACAGTTAATGGCTCCAAAAGAATAAAACATTCTCACCAGCTGGTCTTGTTTTGATGAGGTTAACTTTCCTAGTCTTGTGGCATTGCATTTGTTTTGCCTCATATCTTCTTCCAAACAGGTGGTGGCTTGGGAAGCGGGCAAGCATGCGGATGCGATTTAAGTTGTGACTATGTTAAAATAAATGCAGAATACACAACATAGAAGAATTAGTTTTGTGTCATCTCATATTTCTTCTCACTTCACAGGATTTTTAAACAATAAAGCCCACTTATCACATTTTGCTTCTTGGAATGACATTTTATCATTGTCGTATCTTACCAGTGACAAGGTTAGCATGCGTGTGTTTTTCAATGAAGATCTGCTTATGCAAATCATTTTTCTGCAATCAACACTAGCTATTCCTTGATATTGGATTGAGATGAATTGATATTCTCTACTCAACATCACAAATATATTTCAAAGCTCAATCCTACTATCATAAGAAATAATTAAAAGTTTAACTGGATATAGCATAGAAATTGAATAAAGGAGTCTGCAGTTAAAAACTCCTTACCATGATAAATTACATAATCAGCCTAAAGCATATTCAGTATTCATGTGGCATAAAGCCAACAAATTTGTGGTAAGTTTGCAATAGAAACATATTCCCCATTCCAAACAACCCTTAAAGCACATTCCCATACCAATATTTATCTCAAACATAAATCTCTAGCTTGAAAAAGGAAAAGTATCACCTAAATTCTAGCAGCACTCAAAGGAGTACAATTGCATTACAAGCTACATTACAGAGGAGATTCCTGGCCAAACAAGCACATCTCAAAATGTTACTGTTGTGTGTCAAAATGGAAGTTCAAGATAAAACCAGATCTTCCAAATGACCTGTCTGTCACTTTCCCAGGAAAATCCATTGCCGTGAATTTTCCGGTACTATCTTTGTCTAACTCCCTTTGTTTTCCATCAGATTTTGTTTCAACTTAAACTAAGGCATAGAATCATTTTGTGTTTAGTAGAGTAAATTTTTTTTTTTTTTTTTTTTTGATAAGTAGTAGAGTAAAATTTTTTGTATCTTGGACCTTGGTACTAGATAGTGAAAGCTTAAAGATTGAAAATTTCATATCCCATCTTATGTCCAAATAAAATAGATGGAATTTGGTTTTTGTTCTGTTCTGTTTGTTTTACAATGCAAATGAATTTGTTTTCAGAAACCAAATTTATTCATTACATTGTCAAAAATCTTGTCATTGGTAGAAACATGTTTGATGGGGTCTAATTGTGTTGCTTGTTGTTAATTTCAAGGTGTTACAAGTGAATATTTCTTAGGATTTGAATATTATTAGTGTGAATTGTTTATAGGGTTTTGAGGTTAGTGGCTCAGATATTAAATGGAGCAGCCACATGAACGGCCTATGAGTCATTCACGTTTGAATTTTAAAGGGAGTGATGGGTCAAGATTACCTAATGCGATTGCTGTTTCAAGCGCTATTCCTCAAGACAATGTGATGTTATGCATTCGTAGATTGCTTAACTTTGTAGTTCAAATAGTCTCACTGTTTGTTTCACCAGGCAGATGATGGAATTTTTTAATGTTTGATTTATGAAATATAATGCATTGGTTTACTTGATTTTCCCTTATTTACAGACGCAAACGGGATTATTGGCTGGCAAGGCTAACAGAGTGCTACAAGCTTATTGCTGGTAGTGGTAGCCATGGTAATCGTATTATAGGCTGCAGTTCAGTAGTTCATGCAGGTTGTAATTTATACAGACTTCTCTAAACTCTAGAATTGATGTTGTAAGTTGTAGCTCAGTTTGTACATTTAATTTGGGACTTTTGAGTAGATGTTCTCTTTTCTATTACACCATAATATATGATGTACTGCTGCTTGGTTAATTATTTGTGGATCTAGAGCCATAGATTTTCTTTTGTACTGAATCAACCAAGTTATGAAGATTAGCTTAAATATTGCTTTTGTTTCCATTGTAATCGGAGACCAAGATTGCACTTAAGAAAAGTGTAAACATTGGAACTATCATTATTGTTTTAGATTTTTTTTTAATTGGTTAGTTTACACACACACCCAATGGGTTTGTGAATGAAAGTTTAATCAATCACTTTTATTAAATATTTATATTGAATCTTCCTGTCTCAATTAAGTGTTACTAATAGCTTGCTTAAATTTCCAACAACAAACTTTCAGTACTGCAAATAAGTTGAATTGAGCAGCTAGCATGTTTTATTCTGCTTCAGTATGCTTCTGATAGTGAGATGTTATTAACAAGAAAACAAGCTAGCATGTTTTTTCTATCCTATTTAGTAAGTTACCACACTTATTAATCTTTGTTTTCCTTGAAAGGAGTGTGCACATTATTGTTTTTGCAGGCAAGAGTACAACAGCAAGTATGCTGGCTTATGTTTTGAAAGCAATGGGCGATGATCTTACAGCTGTAATTGGAGCATGTGTGCCACAGGTATCCACTTTACATTGAGCTCTGCAGTAGAGCTGAATTTTACACATATAGGTATCTTTTATTGTTTGGCCATATGCTCTGATGAGTTCTCTTAATGCTTTCTCCTTTTCTTTGAACATTTGCATTTGGTTCCATCAGTCGATTGGCTTGTTTTCTGTAGTTAAACACTTTTCATGATATCGCTAGACGCTGGAAATAATCGAAGCTATTCTTTTGTAGTTTCCAGAAGGAAATATTATTTCAGGTGGTGGTCAAAATTTTGTACTAGAGGTACCCTATCCACTTTATTTTCATGATGTCTATGAAATTGTTTGCTTATTGTGTGAACATTAACATTGCATATAAGAATGCTAACTCTAATAAAGTTATTTTAAGAATGATTTTTTTTTTCTTCTATGAATTGATGAAGAATTTTGTTTCACGGTTTCTGCCTGAAAATAGCAAAATTCAAATTTCTCATTTGTCACGGAATCTCTGTGTAAAGATGAAGCAATTTATTAATGAAAAAGGATTGGTGTTTCATCATCATTACTGGATCCCACTCCACATTTCTGTACGGACAGTACAGATATGATCAGTGCAACTTTTTCTGTCTGTTTCTAGACAATTGCAACTTTATGCTCATGCACTTTATCTTCAGGGTAGGCTGATGAATATGATGGTTGTTTCTTGGGATTATCACCTAATGTAGCTGTAGTAATCGATCTGGACTGGGAGCATGTTGACATCTTTCAAGATAGGGCATGTTGATTGATAAGCTTTTTATGCATGGAAACTAATATTACAAGACTGTATTTTCGTAGGCACAGTTTAGACTGATTAAATATATGCTCTCAACATTAGGAAGCCATTAAATCTACTTTCAGGAGGTTCGTCAATCTAATCAAGGTGGGTGGACATCTCATAATATATGGGGACAGGTATCCATTGCCCACTTGTCCTATTAAGGATATAATCTATGGCACTAAGTTAGAACTTCTGGGGCATTGATAGTTTTATTTCTAATTTCTCCATGCAAGTACATAATTCTTGTTTGTATGTGATAAGGCTTGTATAGGGGCGTTTGGAAAACCAAGGATTTGGTCCAGTTAACTCTAACTTTCAGTGCAAAAAGCCAAAAACCTCAAATCAAGATTTCTTACCAAATATATAAATAAAACTAGTTACACAATTCATGGCTAACCCAAATTTGTGCTACGGTCTTATATATATAACTATTCAAGTTCCTCTCAAATCTAACTAACCAATCATGCATACAGAATTTTTGAGTTGATAGTGTTCATCTGTTCAGTCTATATGATGAGGGTGAATGGTTTGCAGTATCTATTCAAATTCAGCAATTTACTGAGTCAAACAAAGAAATTTTTTTGACAAATACTAATAATTTTTTTTTCAAAGGTCCAATTCATTCAAAGTTCATTTTTCGTTTATCAGCATGAGCATCTAGTTAGAATTTTAAATTCCTTGAGTAATTAAGCATAAGAAACAAGAATGTATGAATGATAAATAACTAAACTTACACGTTGTTGATTCACATAGATGGTATGAGTCTCGGATTGTGATATGACCCTTTTCCAAAGATTAAGGCCTGGCATCTCCCCACAATATGGTGAGTCCCATAATCCCATTACCATTAACCTACAATAAACTCAAGCTTTCCTCCCCAGAATGCTTCCTCATATCCGTATGCTGCAACTCCAATGCTGTATTAGAAGTTCATGAATGCTGCTTATATAATTTTATCTATTCTAGATTCTAATTCTGGAGTTTCCTTGGAAGGGACACGACAGTCCAGATACACGTTCTTTGCTAAATCATAGGAGACAAGCAACTGGATCAGAGTATTCCAGTGGTGTGATGTTGGCTCCAAACTTGGAGCTATTTGATGAGCATTACTGAATAACTACTTATGGAATCTCAAGTCTTAATGATTGGCATGCATCCTCAATTCGTCTCAACTATCATGGTGGCAGTGATTACACACTGGTAGGTTATAATTTTATTTCTAGATCTCTGGTTGCCCCTAATGTAGACCCAACCTATAGAAAGCTAAAGCACATACACATTGAAGCCTCTTTGGCCTTTGGAAAAGGATTTGCCAAAGCTGTGATACAAATTTTGGTAGGTAAATTTGTGGATGCCATATATATGATGATTATGCACACCATACAACAGAAATCTGTGCAGTTCTTCAGGCAGCATGTCAAAGGCTATATGGGTGGTATTCCAACCTCATTCTTACAGGTATTCTCACATAGAATGGGAACAAAAACGTTTTTTTCTTTTCTCCAAGTGGTTAAATTACTTAAGCACTAGGTTGGTCTTGAACCCATGACCTCCCACTACACCTTTCTTTTCACAAGGAGGGAAGGCCCTTTGAGCTAGTGCTAGACGTCCATCTGTCAACATAGTTATTATATTATGACTCATTTTACTTTCTGCTTATGGTAGCTTTTTTCTTTCGCAGATGTCTAGAAGAATTGAAAGATGAATTTGCCACTGCACTCGGTGATGCAGATCACGTTGTGGTTACGGTAGAGTAATCTTGGTCCATAATCTTTGTCATTTACAGTTGCTAAGGGCAACTAACAGTTTGAGTTATGGTGTCAGGTTTATGCTGCCAGAGAGTGGTTTTTGGGGTGTTGGTGGAAGTGATTTAGCTGCTTCTATTAATGGCCCACCATGTGAATATATCTCTTCTCTGGTAAGACCTGTATCTTACCTTCACAAATGAGAGACTTTATATGCAATGGTCACTTGTATTCATGATGTCAGAATGGTAAATGACTATTTGCTGTGCTATACTTTGATCAATTTGGTGAATTAAAAATCATGAGAAAAATGTTGTAGAGATAATTTTGAGTTAGGTGTTCCATTTGCTCTCCTATGAAGGTCTCTGGTTGCTAGATCTCTCTCCTGAGAGCTGACATCAGCTAAAAACATTCGCTTATTAAATAGAGTCGTCACATTAAAGGACTTTGTTTTTGTGTAACTCCAAATGTGAAGTCTTCATTCCAGAGAATAAATACAAGATCAACTCTACGGAAAAACAGCTATGTTTTATTGATTGATAGGTCACAAACAGGATAATTTCTTTGATTACGCGACCTTTGATTTATGGTCCATCTCGTACTTTTTGTGGCTTTACAGGAGACTGTAGTTGATGAGTTGGTGGTTCAGATATCCAAGGACCTTAATCGCCAAATTGTTGTTTTGACCCGAATTGCCTCTTCTACTTTGGCAAGAAATGACTTGTGAGTCTGTGACTGACTATCCTTGTGTGACTTCCTTTTGATTCTTCTATGCAAAGATGAAACTGGTGGCCGGTTACGTTATTGGTAATGGGAGTTTCTTCTATATACATGGATGGATATGGAACTATCAAGAAGAAAGCTGACGACACTGCAACTGCTAATTGCGTTCCATGTAATGAATTTGCATTTCCAACTTGCACTGTACTATGTTCCCATTTAAGGAAAACGGAAAGAAAAGAAATAAATGTTTTGTTGTATTGTGAGGAACTGAACAACAGAGTTCTTTTCAAGGCTATTAGTGATAAGCTGGACATTTCAAGAAAAATGCAGCATCATTTATCGTTAAAAGAATTCAAGAAACAAACTTGTAATAATAAGGAACTCATCAAACAACTCCAATTTATATGCTACTATCGTATCTTACGTGAATCGTATTCACACAGTACAGTTTATATGATACTAAAATAAATCATTTAATACACAGATTTTGAAGTAAATTCAACAGATCATGTATTGAAGTTAACTTTATACATATTAGGCTGCTTACTTTTATTGGTACCAAAATATCATGTTATTTGTATTTGTCTTGTTAACCGGTGCCCTTAGAGCAATTGCTAATAAACATTTTTTTATACAAAATTTTCAAGAGAAATATTAAAAGCTATTTTTTCTTTTCCCATATAAAAAATTCCTAATTTTTTTTTTCCTAAAGCAATGTCCTTCAGACATTCTTTAACTTTTCTTTAAGTAATAGCGATCTCTGTCTGAAAAAATCTAAAACTTAAAGGGCGATGGTGATACAAATTACTAAAGAACATCATGATAATTAATGATTTTAAAGTGAAATTGATGTTGTTAAAAAGTTCTTGAGGTTATAAATGATGTAGCAAAGCTCAATGCATCATTTATAATACAAGCCCATCATATTTTAGATTTTTTTTTCTTGGTAAATTTATTTGAGCTTGTATTTAAACGAGCCATTACACTCGAAAGTCCACAATTCTTTTTAGGTTTTAGTGTTTTTTTTTTTTTTTTTTTAATTTGATTTGATTTTTAATTTTGAAAAAAAGGAAAAAAAATCTTTAATCAAAATCTTTATCCCAGTCCATCAAAGTTAAGGTGTGCTGTGACTTTATGGCCCATTGACTTCCTCAAAATTTATGGTTGTTATTGGGCTTTGAATTTTTTGTGCAAATGGAATTGGGCTTGTTGATTGAGCCCGATATAAGCTTGATATTCCTGTGTTTTTGTTTTGGTGACATGGGATGTCACGCCCCAAACTCGAAAGAGTCCAAAGTATGAGAAAAACATCCCAAAGGTACCTGTAGATTTTGTTCCTTATGACAAATCCATCCAAATAGAATCATATCAAGTACCAAAATCAAGAATTATCATAATAATTCCATTAAATATATTGCCAAAGTAAATCAGAGCTCTATGTAATAAATACAATGATCATTGGTCACAAAAGAATGGAAAGCTGAATAAATAATTACATAACATCAACTTGTCCCATTAGTGGAAATAAAGGCATAACCACTATTAGATACAAAAGAATTAGGTCAAGCCTACTCTAAGCTATACATCATCAATTATCTCCATCACAAAAGTCCGCCTCCATCAGCAGTTAGTCTAACTACTGCTAGCCACCAAAAAGCTGTCTCAAAAAGATAGTTGTCTACTCTGAAAAAGTTTGTAAAATAATGGAATGAGACAAAGCCCAATAAGTAGCATATTTAATGGGGGTGGGGGAAATGTAAGTTTCTTGATAATGAACATTTTACAGACATGCTAAAATTTGGGAATCTCCATTTGAATTCTAAAAATAAATTTCCTTAATATCATGACAAGAATGATAGACATATTGTAACGCCAAGCTTCTCAAAGTAACTATGAAACTACATTTTATTCATTGTGAGCCATAAAATATCCAATACAATTTCAAATCCAGAAACCTCACCCAAGGCCACATGACAAGGTCATCACATAGACGGGGTCGTGACACTGACAGGGTAATCACCAATATCATGGCACAATGACAAAACCATGTCAAAACCTTGCAAGTAAATGTATTTGAAATACGCAGTTCACTTCCAAGTAGTTTCATAAAATATTTCAATAACCAAATACCCACAATATTCTCAAAGTCCTTTGAACTATTTCTTGTCATAAATATTTTGCGTAAATTTCCCAAATAATACAAGCTAAGATAAAGCATCTTTAGAATTTGTAAATAGTGCAATAAATTCATAAAATCCATTCCCAAGTATTTTATAAAAGATGCTTACCTTTTACATGCCAACAAATCATGCAATTCCCCATATGCAATAAGAATATGCACTTTCATATATAATCATAAATAGTAGGGTCACAACACAATACTTTTTAGAAAAACATAGTTCCACCATTAATTTTCCAAAATGTGTTTGATCCAAAAACAAAATTTATACAACATGATTATTTTCCAAAAATCCCATTAAAAGCTACTTACCTTGCAATTCGCAAAAAGCTTAGGTCCAAAACTCCAAAGAAGATTAGTTAGAACCTAAACAATACCAAACAAACCTATCACAATAAGCATAAAGCTTGACATTTTATCTAGCTACGAATTATAAATCGCTAGATAAGAAATTAATTAGGCAAGCCTAAGTACTTAACCTCACAAATATTGTATTTTACTTCCAAAGTTCATCAACAATTTCATTTACAAGGCTTAGACTCCAATTTATAATCATGTCATTCAAAGCCTTTCCTTTACCATAAGAGATCCCAACACTTTATGAATTTCTTCCTCAACGTACATGTCATTTTCAAGAAACCCACAAAACAACAACATATATAACAATACCCACCATTACAGACTCCAAATGTAAATCCTCCACTAGCTCCAAATACACAATAAAAATTAGAGTCATCAACTATTTCACATTAGAAAGCCAAAACTCCCAAATCTTCACCACTTAGCTAACCACCATTGCAAAAATCATAAACCCACTCATCAAATACATCCACCAAGACCAAAACCCATATATAAAAACACATAAATATCACTTCTAATGCTCATAAATCACATGGGTATTATTATTAAAGCTTAGATAAACATAACCTCAAACAAAAGCATATAAACCCACAAAAAGATTATAAATTTTTACCTCAAAAAAAGGATGTGAAGGTGTTTATGGGTTCAATCTTTAATCTTGAGGCCAAATCCATGTTTAGAGGAAGTGCTCCTAGTTGTATCTTTAGTCTTTTAAGGATTCTACTCTTCCAGTGCTTTTTCTAGAATGGACCTCATCAAGAATTCTACTGCTATGCTCCAAAATTAAAGCTTTGAGAGTTGAAATCTAATAAGTAGATATAAAGAAAAGGTACCAGGTTAGCCACCATTAAAGGTTAATCAATGCCTTCAAACTGCACATAAGGTTTAAAACCATCCACAGATGAAATCTATCTATGGGTCCTTTCAAACCACAATGTCTACATGATTAGACAACATAGTAAATGTGTATCACATTAGCAATTACTGTTCCCATATAGGGCTAATAATTAATAATGGTCCAAAATCATAGTTTTGACCTCAAATTAGCAATTGTCATTCAATTTTAAAATTTTAAAGACTAAATTAAAATAATTGATAACTTAGGAACAAAAATGCACTTTGATACATAGCTCACTGACCAAAATCATAGTTAATTTTCTTCTAAAAAAAATCATAGTTAATTTAAAACTTTTAATTTGGCTTCATGACCAAAGTGGGAGGACAAGTTGATAGAAGCAGACATTGAAAGTGTGGTGTGGCTGTGGGCCTCCCCTTTATATGCCTAGAGTGATACAATACAACTGGGGGTTATGATTTTGCTTCAGGAATGAAGATAAGAACGAATTAATGTGGGTTGTTGATACCTAGCTCCAAGAATTAATAAATAAATAAAACAAAGGGTAGAAGCAGCTAGGTAAGAATTAGTTTGCCATCTGGGAAGGTACTTTACATCCTTACCAAACAATTTACTTCCCATCCTTACCAAACAATATAGTGAACTATTTTCGCTTATGAGATTGTTGTTTTAATTAAATTACAATTTACTTAGTCTAAGACTTAAGTTTAATTTATTTTCAATTCAATCATTTAAGTATCATTTTTTTTCTTTCATTTCAGTTATTTAATTTTAATGTGTTTTCAATTTAATCTTTCCATTTAGTTTGTCCAATTATATCTTTAGTTTTAGCTTTAGTCTTATTTATATATATATATATATATATATATATATATATATATATATCCAAAAGGACATTGTTTTGGTGTAATAAACAGTACGAATTGGACAGAATGACTGCATTAGTCATCAATAGAAGTTAAAGGAATGGATTGAAAACAGGTACAATTAGATTTAAAGGGTGTAATTTTTAATTTAGCTTTTGATTTCATATAATTATCTTTTGAATTTAATTATTAATTTAAAAATGTGATTTAATGGAAATGAATTTTATAACAATTTTTGTACAAGTACAAGAGAAAAAAAAAGATTCGATAGAATTTCAACTCATAGCATTTGCTTCATGATGACTAAAATGAATTTTTGTCAAACTTAAATATTGTAATTAGCATTTTTACCTAAGTTCTATCTAATAAAAAAATTTATTTTGTTTATAAAATTCAATGCTACCTATTGTTGAAGTATAAATTACAGACCGCAGCAAAGTCCAACATATAAGGATTTGAGAAGGAAAGAGAAATGGGTGGGGGTATCAATTGCAATAGTGAACCATTAGGTTGCCATGATTCCAAGGTTTATTTTTTTGGATAATGGACTCCAAGTTAAGACCAACTGAAATAAATGGGTTCTGTCCAGCCCAAATAAATTGGTAGTGGGCATTCTATTATTTAATCAAAGTGGTTCCTGTCTTCGATCTAGGATTAGAGCCAGGAAGCAATATTGAGCCACATATCCAGCCCAATCAACCAACTTGCTTAATTGGGCTTTGAATCACTCCAGCTAAGGGCAAGGACCAAATTTCATTTGCGCCATGAGAGGCAATATAAGAAGGTAAAAAAGACACATTTCAACACGTGCGGGGTAGATTTAAAAGTGACCTGAACCGACCGAAGGGTTGCAGACAATTTCAGTCAGTTAGATTGGTCAAAAATTGGATGTAGATGTTTAAAAGTGTTTCAGTTGGATTGGTGGCAAGTTTAATAAAATTTCACCTGGCCAACCCAATTTGACAGATAAATCTCTCTCTCAAACCTATATTTACTTGGCATCATTGGATAAAATGGGAGGGTTAAAATATCACCAAATAGAAAATAGGGGAAAACTGCAATGAAAAAATCACTAAAACCATTATAGGAGCAGGACTGTCCCCAGTTACATTTTTGTAACTGCAGATTGGTGCTGCAGGTCCACTCTTTTGAAACTTCAGAATGGAAGGTAAATTCAGTGAGAAAAGTGAAACCAGAAACAACCTATTGTGAGTTAAGAATAATTATCCTTTAAATTATTTTAATACTTATAATTCCAAGAAAAATTATCCAAGAGACACACAGATTGAAAATACCCATATTAGTAAGTACTCATTCCAGATCAATCCATTGCCAAAAAACAAGTGTAGCACCACTAGTGCTTCACGCACAACTTACAAGGAATCCCAAAATAAATTTATAATTAGTATTTTTTTTTTTTTTTGATGAGTAAAAGTAAATTTACAGTTATTATCAGTAATTTAAGGCTATAGTTAATTGTTTACAGCAAAAAATCACCTTCAATTTGCCCTCAGGTGCAAGTTAACCATCTCAAGTACACCAAATGAAAATGACAGTAGATTCACCAATTATTGGAAATTTACAGTGTCAAAGGAACTAAAGACCATTTCAAATAATTGGCTTTTAAGCTGATTAATAGAAACTACACTAATCTCAAGTATAAGGAAAAGAAACTGAAATGAAGATCCATACCACATAATTCTTCTACCCAAATTCCAAACCAAAGTAGTGCAATAGGAAACAATAAACTCAATTATCAAGGTGTACAAGGCTACTTTACATATAAAAACTGTAAAATAAAAATTTTTGAGCATTTTCTACATAAAAAATATATTTTTATAAATTGAGATAACGGGGTGTCTGACCTGAGTTCGAGAACTTGGTGTCCGAACCGCATCAAGACCTGACATTAATATTAAGCCAACCAGAAAATTCATCAAAAAATAAATCTAAGTACAAACATGCTCTTATAACTAAATACAACTGTGGGGACCTCGGATGTACTGATTTTTAGCCTTTGGCTTTTACACAGCATTCTCGGCGATCCCACATCGAAGAAATCTCCCTTCCCCTTAGGCCTTATAAGCATGAGCCAAAGAAGTAAAGGTACCACTAGTGGGATCGCCAAGGATGCTGTGTAAAAGCCAAAGGCTAAAAATCAGTACATCCGAGGTACCCACAACAACAATGCTCTAATTTACTATATGCAAGTAAATTCCAAATAAACATATTGCAATGGTTTTACACCAAAAAATAAATCAATGCTCAAACTTCAAACAACTAAGAACTACAGCATTACAAGCAGAAAAGACGGACAAACTTGGTGATTCATATGCAATCTTGATTTGTTGAACAGTATTTTAATTTCATTGGCACCAATTACACCCACATAAGAAATGAAGGTCAAATGCATGCTAATTAAATAATATTTGGAAATCTGTACAAAAACTTTAAATCATAATATATAATAAATAACCATTACTCCATCCATCCCACAATGAGTGTCACTTATGAAAAAAAAATCCACATTTTAAGGAGGTTCGTTAATTGCTTCAGTAATTCAAAATATTTGTATGTGCTTACCATTTTATTACTAATCATATACATCTTATGGAGACAACCTTTTTACCTTTTTTTTTTTTTTGCCCCTTTTATTTAACTTCCTAGATTATTATCCTCCAAACTTGACATTAATTGTCACATTTTTTAATTCTCAGAACCAAAATTTGAATGTGGTCCATTGTGGAGGTCAAGAAGACAAAAAGTGCAAGATTGTTTATTATTATTGGTAAGTTACCCAAACATCATGTTAGGAGTGTCTAGTTGTATGTGTGTGTGTGGTGCTGATGGGCAGTGCGTGTGGAGCTGATGGGCAGTGCGTGTGGTGCTGCAGGGTGTGCCTAGGCTGCATGGGGTGATGAGGCGTGCAGTTTTCTAAATGCGGGTTATTTGAGATTGAAAATGTACCCATCCTTTCCATGTATAATGTATTTATGTATTTCCCATGCAGTCATAGTGTTGGCTGTAGGAAGCCAAAAGTGAAGCACAATATAACATGTCCTTTTATGGGATTCTCAATTTCACAAAGATTAAGAACAAATGGTTAATGGAGTATTGAATGCAAAAATGTCTTATTCGGTAACCAGATGTGCCATTACTTTGCTCAAAACTCAAAAAGTGTCTTAAAAAAGCCACAGTGATGAGTTCACATAAGTAAAGATATATATCTCTTGCTTCAAGGAACTTTGAATGTCACTGTTAGGGGGTTGTTTCTTCTTGGCTTCAATACAGGCCTTAGGTTGTCTGAATTCCTTTTTTGAAAAAGAAAAGTTAAAGGGTTATAATCATTATGGGAATTATAATAGCAAAACAATTAGACCAAACTTGTAAATGATCAGGGAATTAATTATGACTTCTGAATGAGTGCTCACGACCTATCAATATGACTGCTTTCTCTAGTAAATGTCATCAGAAAATTACAACATATATGCAAAACAACTAGTTTGTACAATGGTTATAAACTCATAATCAAAGCGGACATTGCACCATAATAAGGGTATAATATCTAGGGGGCAAAGTAAAATTAACTTCTGGTTTAGTAGAAGAAGCCCTCACCAAAATGTTCAAGACTTAGGAAAGCAGGTTGCAAAACAGAGAATTTAACCTCTTACCATCTTAACTAGATAAGGAGATTCAGAGATGCTATTGATTTGTCTTCCTTGAGTTTTCTTTTAATTGGATCACTGCCATTGTAAAGGAACAAAATAAATCACTAGGCAATGCAGCAAAATATGTTATGAAAGGTTAAATGACATTTTGTCTTTGAATGTACTTGCAGGCAAGCAAAAAAGGAAGTACTAGCCTTTTCTTATGAAAGTGATAAGGAGGAGGAGTTAATATTTCTCACCTTGACTGAAACATAAGAATTTCTTTCCTAAGGTTAATTTACATAAATGCAAATAAAAACAGTTGAATTCTTAAGAGAACCAAAAAGGCAAAGTATCCAATAGCTAATGGGTTTGCTAGTGAAAAATATCTAAAAACTTTTTGAGAGCTATGGTGGCACACTTTCTTAGTTACACTAGCTAATACAAAAGCAATTGAGCCTGCATTGGTACACAGAATATGAAAAATGGACAAGCTAAACAAAAATGATGATAATGAAACACATGAAGCTACCTCATAGAACGCTTGTGTCTTGAAACTTTCTTGAATGCCTGAGACCCCAAAAATTCAAAACTCTCAATTTGCGATCAAATCCACAAAAACCCACAAATTATATAACTCATTCAATTCTAGTCAAACCAACCCACACAGTCAAATTCTATTACCAATCCACACCCTATAGATTTATACCTACACCGTAATCAAAACCCAGAAAAAAAAAAAAAAAAAAAAAATCTTTTTTTTTTCAAAAATTTAGTTTAATTAACAAAAAAGATTTTGAAATCCACTAAGGATTCGCAAAAGACAAATCAGGTCGGCCGACACATTTTATGATTATAATACCTCTCCAAAATTCTGTCAATCAGTATTTAAAGTAGATAAAATCTAAAATGCTACAAACTATCAACACCAATGTAGTGAATCACACGAAACAACATTAAAAAATAGATGAGCCAAAATAAAAAGAAACCAATACCTTAAAAGCCACATGGGACCTACTAGTGTTCTTTAATCTGATCGCGCTCTTAACCTGTTTACCAAGCTCATTTGGGAAGTAGAGGTTGCTGGAAGGGTCAAGGCGGAGCCTTTGGCGAGGTGGGAGTAGCGGTCGAGCAACGGACTTGGATTGGACGGCCCCTCCACGTGTCGGCTACTCAGACTCCCGATGTTACTATGAGTAAGATTCTGTGCAGAAGATGAAGACGATGACGTATTGCCCGAATGCCAAAATAGATAGAGCCTGAGCAGCTTTGTGTCAGACTATGATTTGTGGTGGTGGTGGATGATTAGAAGGTAGAGATTGGGCTTGAGAGATGGAAGCTTGGAGGGTGAGGGTTGAGATCGGGCTTGAGAGATGGAGGCTGATGTGCAATGGGAGAGGCTAGGTTGAAAATGTTTTTAGTTCCCTATTTATACAAAGCCTAAAGTCGCGTTTTTAACCTGCGGTTATAGGCAAAATTTTTAGGCCGCGTTTAAGAAATGCGGCCTCATTCCAAGCTAAAGCCGTGTTTAAAACACGCAGCTTTAGACCAAATTTAAAGCCGCGTTTTAAACACGTAGCTTCAGACTATATTTAAATTCGCGTCTATAAAACGCGGCTTTAGGAAAGTTAGAGCCGCGTTTTTCAAACCCGGCCTCACTTGAAATTAATAATAATAATAATTTGGGGGTGGAGCTATGGCCGCGTTTAAAGAATGACACCTATGTGTACCTTTGTTCCAAGGCAACTCGACAAGGACCAGATGATGTCTCTTTTCCCTGAATTATGGATTACAAAATATGAAATGCTACATCAAGCAACTAAACCAATCCAGTCAAAAGATCCTCTTTTTATCAGAAAAGAAAATGGTGAAGTAGAAACAAAATTCTTGATGGCACCATCAGAGAAGAAGGATGTCACAGTTTTCCCAACTCAAATAGCTATGCTCCAACCAGTATCCTATGTCAGTGAAGATGGACTTCAAATCAAAGTATTTTGAGAAGATGGAAAGCCTTGTTATGAAGGAAAATCACCTTCTGGTCACATATGGTGGGACGTTTGTGATTGTGTTGACTGCCAGAAAGAAGAAAGTTTTGAAGAAGATTGGCCCAAGAGAAACAAAAAATCCTCACAGCAAAAGCTCAAAGAAAGATATGAAGCAAGAGATCTAGAAGTTGACCTTTTAGGAGAACCCTCTAGAAGGTTTGATTATTATGTTCTTTATCCCAGATCCAAGAAACAAATTTCTCCCTCTCCATCCAAAAAAGATCACAACCAAAACCATAAACCTCCATTAATCCCATACTATCAGAAAGTCCTTCCCCAAGCTCTAAAATGTCAACCTCTTCCCCTTAAACCAACCAAGATATCAAAATCTTCCCCCTGTTACATGTTTAACCAGGCCTCCCCTTCCTATTCCTAGAACTTTCCCCCATTAGAAAATTTTGACCACCCTCAAACCAACACCAAACACATTTGGAAAATAAAGAATCCTGTTGGAACTAATTCAGATAGTACTAAGAAGCAGGTCTCTTCGGCAGAAGCAGCTTTAAATTGGCAAGCGGAGAATGCTGTAGCACAAAATAAAGCACTTTCAAAAATCTTGGATAATCAGCAAAGAATGGCTGAAGTAGTCAATCATACATTTTCATCTTCCAATTCTCTTATTGAAGACTTGAAGAAGAAAATCAAGGCAGTTGAACAAGAGTTGGCAATCATTGCTTCTACAGTCAAGGACTTGTCTATTTCCTTTCCTCTTATTGGACAAAAAGAAAAGGAGAAAAAGCAGTTACTGTTACAACTCCAATTTATGCAAGGATCACAGAAAGAAGCTGCTCGGGCCCTTCCAATGCATGTCCAGATGCCCTACCAGCCTCTGCAATTATTGTATAAAGACCTAGCCATACCCTTGACCTCTCCATTTTCACTAACTTCTCAAAACCTACAACCATTAGTCATGACATATCCTAGTCATAATCCCTTTAGGCCAAGTGGAATTCTCCCCAGCATTATACGTCCAGTTCCATCTCAACCAGAATCACAAGTTAAACCCCAAAATGATCCTCCTTTCATGAAAAAAGATAAAGAACCAGTATACCAACTTCCAGACCCAACTATTGGTGCTTCTTCAAGACCTCCAGATATGAACATGTTGACTGTAGACCCTGACCCTCCAAACCCAATTTCGTCATTCCTTAATAACTCTAGAGAGCCTTTTATGCTTCTAGTAATTGAGGATTCTGATCTAGACTTGTCTGATCTTGGTCTAGAAGAGGTATTCATGACAAATAATGAACCAAAAGTGGAAGAGGAAGATGATGTTCTTCGACCTGAAAATCCTCCATC
The DNA here is from genome assembly GCA_023055345.1 of Quercus wislizeni. Classification (NCBI taxonomy): domain Eukaryota; kingdom Viridiplantae; phylum Streptophyta; class Magnoliopsida; order Fagales; family Fagaceae; genus Quercus; species Quercus wislizeni. Next base: position 4,525,488 of record JALGQJ010000015.1, on the reverse strand, counting down.
CCCGCCTCCACCAATTTTTCCCCCACCACCATTCATCCTAGATTACCAGACAATGCTAGCTTATTCACCAACTACAGATTCAAAGCATTTGTTTACTCTCGACAATGCTCCTCCTTCCAGATGGCATGATGAGATCTTTAACATGTATTCTTGGTGTATTGCTGAACTTCAAGCCCCAAATGCCACTATGTCTCAAATAATTGCTAAATTTGTGGCAAGGATTACAGGAAGGCTAAGAGAATGGTGGATCAATCTTGGAGAATACAGACAAAGACAGGCAGCCCAGAGCAACACATTGGAAGATTTTTTCACAATTGTTCATAACGAATTTCTTGGCTCAGTAACTCATTACACGGAGGTAGCACGATAAGAATTCCTTTTAATGAAATGTTGCTCATTTGAAAGGAAGGATTTGGAAAAGCATTTTGATAAGATGTCAAGGAAATATTATTCTTTTAATGGTATGGATGATGTTAATGCCAAGCATACTTTTCTCAATTCCCTTCCAGAACCATTGGGAGATGAAACTCTTCGCATGATGAATCTCCAAAGAATAACTTTACAACAAGCCTTCCTGGATCGACTTGAATCAGCAGCGCATCATTGGATTGAGCTATGTCTGGAACCGCCATGTCAAAAGCATGATTCTGAAGTCTATAAGCTAGCTGATAGTGAAGTGTGGCAGCAAATGTATCCTGCACCTGAGAGGCTCCTGTAATCTGGACTTGTACTTTAAGAGCATCATAAAGATGGGGGTCCTTTAGAGACATGTTGAAGTTAGGAAAAAGGGTAACAAAAATTGTACCAGCATTTAGGGTGGTCTGGACTGTCTCGATGACTGCATTTTGATATTCCAAAAATCTGAAACACGGCCATAGCTCCACCCCCAAAAATGTGGCTACAGCTCAAAAAAACGCGGTTGTAGACGCGTTCTATGGCCCCACGTTTAAATCGCAGCCTTACTGGTTTCTTTAAGCCGCATTTTTTAAAAACGGGGCTTTAGTCCGTCTGGGGCCACGTTTTTATAAACGCGGCCTAATACCCCCGCGTTTTGTAGTGTTGGTACGGTGATTACTCTACAAGTATAAGTGCTTATGGGGTGTGGGGAGTAAGGATCGGGGTTTAAGTCTCCAAAAAAGAGTTTCACATACATATACACTTAGATTATGGTAAACTAGAAATTCTATTTTGTATAAAAAAAATAAAAAATAAAAAGATTATTTATTCCAATCAAAAAATAAAAACAATTATTTCTTTAAGTAAGTAAATATTTAACTTTTGTTAAACTATTTTGTGTGTAGCACAGGTTAGCAGCTAGTAATAATAAATACAATATGTTTTTGTATTTAACACAAATCTAGGGTGTTTACTGTGTCTTTCCATTTTAGCCCAAAATAATAATAATAAAGTAAAAAAGTAAAAAACTAGAACCCTAAATCTCTCTAATAAGTTGAATATACAAAATCATGAAAATTCAAAGAAAAATTGTGTACATTAGATGTACAGATTGTTTGGATTTGAAGTAAAATTTTAATACAATGGATACATTAAATGTACAGAATTTTTTAAATTTAACAGAAACTTGTATACATTAGATGTACAGATTGTTTGGATTTTGATTTTTTCTTCAAATCTAAACAATCTATACATCTAATGTACACTGTAGGGATAAGGGCCTAAAATTGTATACTGGGTCTTGGATTTTGGCGGAAGATATTGATTGGTATGAGGACGAGTAACAATAGTGAGGATATTAAGTTCAGAGTCCCATAAGTAACATGCAAGTGGAAAGGTTAGGAAAGGTGATCCGAGGAGGAGTGTCTCCTCGAATAAACGAAGCACAGATCAAACGTATATTTTATCATTCAAAGTGACCTTCCAAGAATTTCTACTAAAAGGGACGTGCATTATGAACGTACTGAAAAAGTGGAAGCTAGGAAATATCTAAGGAAAAGTTGCTACCATCACATTGAATGCCCTGCAGCTAACTTTCTGGCCAAATTTATGTGGAGAAGACTCTCTGAACAGTGCTACTTTAGCTACCACAACTCACAGAAGGCTAGAGAGAGGGTTTGATGGAACAAGCACTCAAGTAGTGGCTCAAATGATCAACAAGTGTAGGATCAAGATCGTCCAAAAGGAACTATATAATGTAAGAGATCCTCCATGGATAGGTGATCAAAAAATGGTAGGAGAAAGGACTATAGCAATCAAATTTGTATTAGCAATCTTTTCAATTGATTTATATTAGAACTTTCCTCCTCAGATCGTGCCGAAAGTGAATTTATTTGGATCAATCCTTCTTGCTTTTATTCGTGCTGAAAGTGAATTTATTTGGATCAATCCTTCTTACTTTTGTTCGATTATCTTTCAAGCCCATTTTATCTGTTATCCAATTTATTAGGGCCTAGTCCTCTAACCCACTATCTACAAATTTATTGTATTGGGCTCACTGGGCCAATATCCCTTTACATTATGGGTTTGGGCTCCAAAAATGTGTCCCTACATATACAAATTTCTATTGAATTTTTATGATTTTGTACATTCAACATATCCAATGTATTTAAAATTTTCTCAAAATCCAAACAAATGGTATATCTAATGTACACAATTTTTCATTGAGTTTAACAATTCTGTACATCTAACAAGGTAGTCAATACCGTACCGGCCAGTATGTACCGTACCGGTATGTATACCAGTATCGAAACATCAACGTTTTGTACCGTTTTAAATACCAGTTGTACCGGCCATATACCAGCCATACCGGTTAATTTCAGGCAATACCGGTCAGTACAGAAAAAAGTTTTTTTTTTTTTTTTTTTTAAGTTTTGTAATTTTTAAATTTTTGTTAGGGTGGAATGGTAACTTATTTACATTAACTTATTAGTATTATTTGTTTTCTTAGTATGCAATGGTAACTTTTAAGCTTTCTATTTTTTTTTCCCCTTTTAATTGATACTAAAGTCTAAAACCATGAATAATTAGTTCTGAATTAAGGAAATGTATTATAGTAAAATTTTATATTTATTATAATATATATTTTTATAAATATAAAAATAGCGATAAACCCGAAACGATACACCAGTATTCGAAATATATCGTACCGTTGGCCAAATCGATACAACCCCCGGTATGGTATTGACTCCCTTGACATCTAATGTACATAATTTTTCGTTGAATTTAACAATTCCGTACATTCAATGTATCCAACGTATCTAAATTTTTCTTCAAATCCAGACAATCTATACATCTAATGTACGTAATTTTCTATTGAATTTTAAAAATTTTGTATATTTAACGTATCTATTGTATTTAAATTTTACTTCAAATCCATAAAATATGTACATCTAATGTACAAAAATTTTCATTAAATTTTCACGATTTTGTATTTTTAGTGTGCGTTTGGTAACACTTATTTTTGTCAATTTATTTTACTATTCAGTTTATTTTTGCTACTATTCATAGGCTCTGCTACTATTCATGGACTCCACTACACTTTTTAGTACTATTTATGGATTCACTGTACTATTTCAGCTAATTTTTATTTTTATCTACAATACTTTCAACCAAAAGTTTTCAGTTTTAACAAAATAAGTAGATCCCAAACAGACACTTAACATATTAAATGTATCCAAATTTTTCTACAAATCACGATTTGAATCTAGCGTGCAATATCCTCTAAATTCCTTACAAAAAGTTTCAACTTTTTAGTGCCTGTTTGTTTCAATTTTCCCAACCCAAGAAGCACTTTTTGAAATTATAAATATAATAGGATTTTACTAATGTGTGCCCTTAGGGCACACATTAATTTCCATTTTTGGAAAAAAATTTCTCAAGAATTGAAAAAGTAATGACAGCTTTTTCAATTCCCGAAAAAATATTCTAAAAATAGAAAACTTAATGTGTGCCCTTAGGGCACACATTAACCGGACCCAATATAATATATGCGTTTGGTCATGCGCTACACGCGCCGCAGCCAATCGCCACGTTGCCCCTTCCACCACCTCTGCCGCCACCAACACCACAACCGACCCTTACCTTAGCAAAGAACAGATCGTCGACTTGTTCCACAATTGCATTAAGCTCGCCAGCGAAAATGTCAGTATTCTCTCTCTCTCTAAAGTGTTGTTTATTTATGAGTAATTTAAGCCTAATTTAATTCGTGAGGGTTTATGTTACATTGTTGTTGATTGATGAGTAATTACACTCTAATTTGTCAGATATATATATATATATATATATATATATATATATATATATATATATATATATATATATGTATATATTTATACATGATTGAAAATCTACTCTAGCTTAATCTAAGTTTATATAGGCGGGAAATTCTCTCGTGGAGACTTGAACCTCTTGGCCCCCACCCATAAGAACTTTGTATTTGTGGAGTGACCATCAACCCAAAGGTGTGCGGTGGTAATTTGTCATTTCTCAAAAGTAAACAAATGATTAGAACCATCATAGACTTTATTGTAAACTTGTGACTTCAAGTCATGATTTTTATGTGCATTTGAGTATGTGTCTGAAAGTGTGTATAAAAGGGTTTGTGAACTAGTTTTTACTCTTATTACATTTATTGTTAAATGAGTGGTTTAGATTTTGTTATTTTGTCCATATTTATGTAAAAACAGTATTTTGGGTACCTATTTAAGTTATTGATAACTTGGCAAAATTGCTCTGGACATTAGAATAAACTACTTAACCCGTCAGGAGTGAGTGGGGTCAGTTGCCCGTAGGTTTTACTCCTTACGTTATCAAAAGAAAAAATTGATGACTTGACAAAATCTAATGTTGTCATTTATTTAAGAATGGATAAGATTTGAAGAACTTAAAACTAATAGCTCGCGCCCTCGTACCAATACATATACAAATATACACCTCTTTCTAATTCTAAATTGTTCAAAGTTTTGGCTATAGTTAATGCTGAGTTGTTGAGCACTTTTTTTTTTTTTTTTTTTATAACAATCATTTTGTGACTTTCTTGTTTTGTTTTATTATCCTTGTAATGTAGAAAATAAACAAGAAGAACACTTGGGAGCTGAAGCTTATTGATCATCTTAGTGAGATTATCAAAGTTGAATATGAAAATGATACGGAGACTAATTTTCAAAAGGTTCGAAAATCGAAAACACTTTTGTGAAAATTGATTGGTCACATAGATCATTTTAATTTTTCACATTTTGTATCTTGTTTTATATTATGACTCATATAATGAGTTACTTTAGATTCCGCTTCAAGACATATTGGGTGTTGCAAGCCCGAGTTTTTGATGTTGTTATTTAGTTATGTCTTATTTATTGTTTGAATTTATATTATATTATATTATTTTTACCTTTTTATCTGGTTTTCATCTTGAGAATATGATAAGTTACTCAAAAAATACTGTGTGTATATGTTTCTTTTTTTATTTTATCATTTAATGTTTTTGCGTATATTTCACTTGTTAGGCATTGGGGTTTGGTTATTTGGCCTTATCTATATATCATTTAGGGGAGAAAGTATATCATGTTTCGGTAATACTAACTCAGCAACTGTTTTGGTATTTCCTACCCAATAAATGAGTGACACCTGTTTCAAAAAGCCACATCAGACTACTTCAATAAATGATTAATTTATCTTCCCAATAGTATAGAAGATTGTGATTAATTTATTGGAGTAGTCTGATGTGATTTTTTGAAACAGATGTCACTCATTTATTGGGTAGGAAATACCAAATTAGATGCTGAATTGGTATTACCAAAACATGTTATACTTTCTCCATTTAGGGGGAAAAATCCTTACTATGCTTAAAAATGAACATTTAATGCTACATTTTTCTAGTAAATTCTTGCTAGAATCTTTTAATTTTTCACATGTTGTATCTTGTTTTATGTCATTACTCATATGATGAGTTACTCGGATTCCCCTTCAAGACATAGTGGGTGATGCAAGCTCGAGTTTCTGATACTGTTATTAAGTCATTTCTTCAATATTATTATTATAATTATTATATATACTCAAATGTATATTTTTTAGAACTTTTTATCCCGTTTTCACTTTTCATCATGAGCATATACTCTAATGCTTGTATTTTTCACTTGAATTTGCTTGCTATACTCAAAGATGAACACTTATTCCTACATTATAGGTAGGAAGAATTGGCTATTATTCTAAAGTTACATATATGAAAAATTGACAATTGCATGATAAAATGGTTTCTAGGATGGATATTGTGAGGACAAAAGCTTGAACTCTTATATTGGGCCTTAAACCCCATTTACTAATGGGAATGCGTCCGAGGAGGAGCAAATGACTGGGGAGGTCCCAGAATAGATGGTCGCATCAGGAAAGAGTCGAAGGCCGAGGTCCGAGAAGGTCATCCTCCTCGGATCGGACGAATATCAGTTAAGCAAGCATCCGGGTGATTTGGGTAATCTTTCAGGAGACTCCAACAATGAAGATAGACTTCAGACACGTACGGAGACAATAAGGATACATAAATATCTTAGGGAAAAGCTGCCACCACTGCATTAAATGCACTGCAGCAACTTTCCTGGCAGCATTAATGTGGAGAAGACCTCTAAACAGTGTTTTCAATCACTACCGTTCGCAGAGAGCCAGAGAAGATACTTGATAAGACATATACTTGAGTGCAAGGTTGAATGATAAACAAGCGTACGATGGAAATGACTTGAAAAATTCTATATAATGTGAGAGACCCTCCATAAGAGAATGATCGGAAAAATAGTGAAGGAAAATAGAGAGAGAATTATTGTAGCACATTAACGAACTATCTTTCAGAAATAACCATTTGATCATCAAATTAACTCCTTAGACATACATTCCATCCATAATTACGGATCTTTTCCTGCTTAGACACACTTGAAACCTTAATTAACCGTTAGTCAATCCGCTAAAAGCCCAGTTCTTTCACTCACTCTCTACAAATTTATTGTATTGGGCGTATTGGGCTTATAACCCAATTCGTTTGGGTTTGGGCTACAAATTGTGACCCTACAGATATTAATATAATGAAAAAATTATCACCCGTAAATGGAATGCTTAATGAATTTACTACCCTTATAAGTCCTGTTTCCCAATGATAGTTTTGATAGAGTACTTAGATGTTTACAAATTCCAACTGATTGATAATTTTCCATCTTTAAGATGCATCATGGAATAAATCAAAGTGCCAAATGTGGAAAATTTAATTTAAACTTGGTGGTGGTAGACTCCCATGTTCCTAGAAAGAAACATGAACAAAGATGTTGTTCATGTTGATACATCTTCATGACCAAAAGTTGTAATTAAAACTACTGAACCCCCTCAAAAAGATGACAATGTAAACTGATATGTCTCACATATCCTTTATACTTTATCTGATTTTTCCTTTTATTGTCTTTGCAGGCAAGGATTCTAGCTTTGAATGCATCATATTTTCTAAAAGTTGAAGGTCATTTTGTAATTTCCATCAAGGTTTGTATATGTTCTTTTTCTCATGTTGATTATGTATTTGGACTGACTACAAGATTGACAGAAGTGTTTGTCCTTTTCTGACAATTTTAAAGTGTAATAATTAGAAGGGTCCGGTTAATGTGTACCTTTAGGGTCCGGTTAATGTGTGCCTTAAGGGCACACATTAAACATCCATTTTTTGAAACATTTTACATGAAATTGAAAAAACTGTCAAAAAAATTATTAACTTTTTCATTTTTTGATAAAAAATTTCATAAAATTGTTTATTATTGTGTACCCTTAAGGCGCACGTTAGTAAAATTCTAATTAGAATTTCGCCTTTTGGTGTTGTACATGTTGATGATATTTACCTTGATCATTTCAGGCCAATTGCATAGATTCCACACAGCCTGCTGTGGCCGTATTTGACAGTGAAGTGAATAAGCTAAAGCAGGATCAGTTCAGGCCAGCTGAACAAGTTACTCTTGAACCTTATGAGTGTGATCATGCTTGTGTGGTTGGTGGCTACCGTGTCCCCAAAAAATAAAAACCTGCATCCTAGAATAATGTAGCCTACATTTGGATTGCACTGAAATTATTTTAGTGCCTGCATTTGGCATTTTTAGTGGGTTTCGTGCACTGTTCACGGGATCTACAAGTACTCTTTTCAGCAAAATTTTCATTAAAATTGGGTCATACGGCATTATTCACACATTTAAAAATTATTTTTACAGTGTTTTCAATTTTCAGCAATAAACTGTATCCAAACTGACCTGTAGACCATCCAATGTTAATGCTTTTTTTTTTTTTCGGCCTCTTTATGCCCTAGGCCTAGGCCAATTAGGCCATCACCTAGTGCCCCAACTAGAAAAATGCCTCTAAATTTTGGGGCAAAATTTGAATTTTTTTTTTTTTTTGAGATATAGGAAAAAAAAATTACTTTTACATTTTTCTCTACTTTTATGAAGTTCCAAAGAATTTAGTAATGCTAAAGATAATACAACTTTAAATACATAGGACTTACAAATATGTGTCACTAATCACAAAAAATAATTCATATAGAAAAATGCTAGAAATATTATAAATTTTATTTCAAAACCTTTACAAATTGATGCGACGATTAATATGATTTGTGGACGTTAACAGCCTATTAAATGCATTTTTAAATTACTTTTTGTGATTGGTAATACATTTTTATAAGCCTCGTAAAGTTTATAATATCCCTAACATCATTCATTTAAATATTTGTTTATTATTTTCTTGAAGTGTCACTAATCACATTCATTACTATATTGTTAGTAAATTTTTTGCAGTAAAATTTGTTATAGTTTTAGCATTTCTTCCAAAAAAAAAAAAAAAAAGCATATTACAAGATAAAAAGAATTAAAATTTATAATATTAAAAACTAGTTAAATATTATTTAAATAGTAACAAAATGGCTCTATTTAAATATATTGCTTTAGGCTTCAAAGTTTGTTGGGCCGGCCTGTGTGCACTAATGGCTGTTAGTACTCGTTCTAAATAGACTACTGGGGAGAACAATATTACTATCAATCTTATATTATATTCAGTTAAATTTCAAGTTGGGCCAAAAAAAACATATTGAATGGATAGAATTTGACTAAATTCTACTGAACACAAATTTTGGCCAAATAGATAGAACTTGTATACTATATTCAAACGTTGCAATTCCACCTCTATTCAGTTCTTGAGTTAAGATCGAACTTCACGTTGTCATGCTATGTGAGAACTGTCCAAAAACTTTCTTTTCCCCCATTAAAACTGGTTGAAGGCCCTAAAGCGAAAGAAATACATTTCAAAGCTTAGCAAGAACTCTAAGCCTGAACCAGGACCTGCAGTTGGGCCAACTCAGACCAAGATGCGTTCTTTCCATCCGGCTGTACGACTACGATTTTTAACAAATTCAAACCTTTTTTTTTTTTTCTTTTTAAATTTTATATCTTTACTGTTAAGGATTCTATCTCGGAGTGCACTGTTTTTGCTATTATTAAGTTATTAGTTGCTAAGCCGTGCAATGCACGTAATAGTTAATTAAATAAAAAATGCAGTATTAATAATTGTTCTAAAATCATAAAAACCAAAATTAAACTAAAATGCACTACCAGATTACAAAAAGAAGTTAAGATATATACTTCCCCCATATATATTTAACTATTAATAAGAACACACATTACATATGCAAACTTATCATGATTAGCAATTATGCTACAAAGAAAACATGTAAGATAGGAATAACAATTAGATCAATATAAATTTAAAATGTGAAGATGCACCAACAAGGGGGTGGTTGAATGAAAATTTTGAAAAATGTCTCTTCACTTGAGACAATCATAATCCTAATGCATTTAAAATTCAAGCAAGTATTCAAAATTAACCAAAATAACTACATTTGAAAAAAAAAATCAAATCTAATGCAATTAAACCTGTTTCAGCTACATACAGTATTATCTCCTGTAAAATTAAACTTAATATGATTACTCCATTTGGTAATTTTTTCTTTTCTTTCTCAACTAAGAATAATATCAACACAAATTAAGTAAATTATTAATTCATAAGCCTATTGTCTAGCATATTCTAATAAGATTTATCACTTCCATATTTGTTCCATCATTTATCAATTATGGATAAAAGTCAGTTTGATTTTTTCTGCACCTTGCTTTCCTTTCTGAAAACATATAGGTTGTGGCTTTGATCTTTCACCAAAGATAAATGCACTTCATATGCCTTATACAATATCCAACAATTAGTAGAAACTAGTGTGTAGCTCCGTACATATGCATGACTACAATTAAAAATAATCATAATTATACATATTTTTGAAAAGACGTTCAAATTATACATATTTTTGAGAAGATGTTCATATTTTTGATAAATTACATTGCTCACTGCATTTAGTAATTGTTGGTGTGACAGAATGAATTGTAGGTATATTAGCTAGATATTTGAAGGCTTGTGTTTGAATCGCACCCATGTGAATATGTGTGTTTGTATGCATCTTGCTACAGTGTGTGTTTGCGTTTGGTCTATCCATGTTGTGTTTTCATTCTTTCATATATTATTTTAGAGTCTGAATTTGGTAAAGATAGGGTGTAAAACCTATGTTTTACAACATCCAATAAAAGATTGACAGGTCAGCTTTTTACTTAATACTCAATACACTTTACCACACATAATAACATCTCAATAAACTCACAATTAAGTTGGATTTTCAAATGGATATTAAAATTGATTAAATGTAATTGTGTCTATTTTATGATATGTAATATGATGATGTGGAATGTTTAGTTGAAAATGATATGTACATGGAAAATGATTATAAGGGTCTGTTTGGATAGGACTTATTTTGCTGAAACTGAAAACTTATTGCTGAAATCACTATAGCAAAATAATTTTTAAATGTGTAAATAGTACCGTGAGACCCATTTTTAATGAAAAAGTTGCTAAAAATGGAATTTGTGGGTCCATGAACAGTACATGGTGCACTGTTTGCTGCAGAAAAGTCAACATTTGCGGTTACTGTTCATTGAACAGTACATGAACAGTAACCGCGTTTTGCCAAAACGCGTGAAAAAAAAAAAAAAAAAAAAAGGAACAAAAATGCAAAATGCAGACGGGTTCAAAACGCAGACGTATATCCAAACGAGCACTAAATGGGTTTGTGTATTTACATTAGAGAACTAGAGAAAGTGACAAAAGAAGGGGTAATTCCGGGTTTAGAAAAGAATAAAAAAATATAATTGCGAGTACCCTGGGGGAGGTTTATGCCGTGTGTGAAACGCGCAGCACTGTTGGACGTTGACTTGGTAGCCCTACTCTGTTTTGGACCGTTGATTGCACTTGAGTACCGCACTACTTGTCTAAGACCATCTTCTGAGCCAAAATGATTGCACTCAGTTTTTTTAATTTTTTAATTTTTATTTCAAATGGTAAACTGATTAGGATATAATATATATACCCCCCCCCCCCCCCACACCAAAAAAAAAAAAACATCTAGACTATAATGTAACAAAATATTTACCCCAACGGGAAAAGAAATCCAACATTTTACAGTAAATAACGCTTTTTAGTCAAAGCTCAACTAATCAAATCCACTATGAAAATTGTTGCCATAGACTTCCTGTAAAAATAAGATATACATCATACCCAAGCTCCTTACTCTTATTAGCAACTACAAATTTATTCCGTGTTCCTTCATATATTTGATGACATTCCTTTTAGACTTGAATGTCATCTTTGGATTCGATTTTTCTCCCCATATTATATTTTTTCCATGTCTCACATTTGTTTAGGTTTAGCCAACAATTAGAGAAAAGATATAAATTTCAAGAAATCTTTATTATCTAATTATTTGTTTTATATAAAACTAGTGTGTAATCTCGTGCATATGCACGGATACATTTAAAAACAATCATAATTACACACACACGCACATGATTTAAAATCTAATTGGATCTAGACTCTTTGCTTTTTGCATCCAATAATTTGTTTGCCACAAAAATTAAATAAAAAAAAATTAGATGGAATATATGGTGCAAAATTAAACTCCAATTAAAATTCAATTTAGAATCTAATTGAATATAGACTCTTTGATTTTACACCTAATAATACATTTGACACACAAATTTAAAAATTAGATGAGACATATGGTGCAAAATTAGACTCCAATTTAGAATTGAATTAGATTTTCTCTTAACTTTAGCTATATATATATATATATATATTTTTTTTTTTTTTTTTAATTTGGAGAAAAAAAAAAAGGCAAAGATATTATATTACCCTAAACTTTGATTAAAGTTTGTCTTTCATTCTTAAAACTTTTATTTTATGCACTAGATATATCAGTAGAATTGACAGTTGACCGGTGCTTGGATGCTCAACTAATGACTTTTAGCACAATAATTGGATATAAAAGAGGGTGGTGGCTATTTCTTCGTAAATTTTGCAAAAATTGTCATTGGATGGAAATTGGATTCGAGCATGATGAAGGTCATGCCTAACATTGAATTATTGGATAATTCAAGCCCAATCCAATTGAATTTCAAGTTTTGTGGTTTACAAATTACAATACCAACATTATTATTTTGGACGGTTGATTGCACTTGAGTACCTGCCCCGCCACTAAATTTTAAAATTTAACAAATCCCACTTGACTTTCCCTTCCCTAGAATACCCTTTCACCAACTCCAGTCTTCCAGTTAATTCAACTTCACAAAGGGTAATTGAGACAAAAATTCTTCTATAGCTCTTCGGGACTTAAGCAGCTTAAGGGTCTGTTTGGATAGGACTTATTTTGCTGAAACTGAAAACTTATTGCTGAAATCACTGTAGCAAAATAATTTTTAAATGTGTAAATAGTACCGTGAGACCCATTTTTAATGAAAAAGTTGCTAAAAATGGAATTTGTGGGTCCATGAACAGTACATGGTGCACTGTTTACTGCAGAAAAGTCAACATTTGCGGTTACTGTTCATTGAACAGTACATGAACAGTAACCGCGTTTTGCCAAAACGCGTGAAAAAAAAAAAAAAAAAAAAAAGGAACAAAAATGCAAAATGCAGACGGGTTCAAAACGCAGACGTATATCCAAACTAGCACTAAATGGGTTTGTGTATTTACATTAGAGAACTAGAGAAAGTGACAAAAGAAGGGGTAATTCCGGGTTTAGATAAGAATAAAAAAATATAATTGCGAGTACCCTGGGGGAGGTTTATGCCGTGTGTGAAACGCGCAGCACTGTTGGACGTTGACTTGGTAGCCCTACTCTGTTTTGGACCGTTGATTGCACTTGAGTACCGCACTACTTGTCTAAGACCATCTTCTGAGCCAAAATGATTGCACTAAGTTTTTTTAATTTTTTAATTTTTATTTCAAATGGTAAACTGATTAGGATATAATATATACCCCCCCCCCCCCCCCACACCAAAAAAAAAAAACATCTAGACTATAATGTAACAAAATATTTACCCCAATGGGAAAAGAAATCCAACATTTTACAGTAAATAACGCTTTTTAGTCAAAGCTCAACTAATCAAATCCACTATGAAAATTGTTGCCATAGACTTCCTGTAAAAATAAGATATACATCATACCCAAGCTCCTTACTCTTATTAGCAACTACAAATTTATTCCGTGTTCCTTCATATATTTGATGACATTCCTTTTAGACTTGAATGTCATCTTTGGATTCGATTTTTCTCCCCATATTATATTTTTTCCATGTCTCACATTTGTTTAGGTTTAGCCAACAATTAGAGAAAAGATATAAACTTCAAGAAATCTTTATTATCTAATTATTTGTTTTATATAAAACTAGTGTGTAATCTCGTGCATATGCACGGATACATTTAAAAACAATCATAATTACACACACACGCACATGATTTAAAATCTAATTGGATCTAGACTCTTTGCTTTTTGCATCCAATAATTTGTTTGCCACAAAAATTAAATAAAAAAAAATTAGATGGAATATATGGTGCAAAATTGAACTCCAATTAAAATTCAATTTAGAATCTAATTGAATATAGACTCTTTGATTTTACACCTAATAATACATTTGACACACAAATTTAAAAATTAGATGAGACATATGGTGTAAAATTAGACTCCAATTTAGAATTGAATTAGATTTTCTCTTAACTTTAGCTATATATATATATATATATTTTTTTTTTTTTTAAATTTGGAGAAAAAAAAAAAGGCAAAGATATTATATTACCCTAAACTTTGATTAAAGTTTGTCTTTCATTCTTAAAACTTTTATTTTATGCACTAGATATATCAGTAGAATTGACAGTTGACCGGTGCTTGGATGCTCAACTAATGACTTTTAGCACAATAATTGGATATAAAAGAGGGTGGTGGCTATTTCTTCGTAAATTTTGCAAAAATTGTCATTGGATGGAAATTGGATTCGAGCATGATGAAGGTCATGCCTAACATTGAATTATTGGATAATTCAAGCCCAATCCAATTGAATTTCAAGTTTTGTGGTTTACAAATTACAATACCAACATTATTATTTTGGACGGTTGATTGCACTTGAGTACCTGCCCCGCCACTAAATTTTAAAATTTAACAAATCCCACTTGACTTTCCCTTCCCTAGAATACCCTTTCACCAACTCCAGTCTTCCAGTTAATTCAACTTCACAAAGGGTAATTGAGACAAAAATTCTTCTATAGCTCTTCGGGACTTAAGCAGCTTAAGGGTCTGTTTGAATAGGACTTATTTTGCTGAAACTGAAAACTTATTGCTGAAATCACTGTAGCAAAATAATTTTTAAATGTGTAAATAGTACCGTGGGACCCTTTTTAATGAAAAAGTTGCTAAAAAGTGGAATTTATGGGTCCATGAACAGTACATGGTGCACTGTTTGCTACAGAAAAATCAACATTTACAGTTACTGTTCATTGAACCGTATATGAACAGTAACCGCGTTTTGCCAAAACGCGTGAAAAAAAAAAAAAAAAAAGAAGATGAACAAGAACGCAAAATGCAGACAGGTTCAAAACGCAGACGTGTATCCAAACTAGCACTAAATGGGTTTGTGTATTTACATTAGAGAACTGGAGAAAGTGACAAAAGAAGGGGTAATTCCGGGTTTAGATAAGAATAAAAAAATATAATTGCGAGTACCCTGGGGGAGGTTTATGCCGTGTGTGAAACGCGCAGCACTGTTGGACGTTGACTTGGTAGCCCTACTCTGTTTTGGACCGTTGATTGCACTTGAGTACCGCACTACTTGTCTAAGACCATCTTCTGAGCCAAAATGATTGCACTCAGTTTTTTTAATTTTTTAATTTTTATTTCAAATGGTAAACTGATTAGGATATAATATATACCCCCCCCCCCCCCCCAACACCAAAAAAAAAAAACATCTAGACTATAATGTAACAAAATATTTACCCCAATGGGAAAAGAAATCCAACATTTTACAGTAAATAACGCTTTTTAGTCAAAGCTCAACTAATCAAATCCACTATGAAAATTGTTGCCATAGACTTCCTGTAAAAATAAGATATACATCATACCCAAGCTCCTTACTCTTATTAGCAACTACAAATTTATTCCGTGTTCCTTCATATATTTGATGACATTCCTTTTAGACTTGAATGTCATCTTTGGATTCGATTTTTCTCCCCATATTATATTTTTTCCATGTCTCACATTTGTTTAGGTTTAGCCAACAATTAGAGAAAAGATATAAATTTCAAGAAATCTTTATTATCTAATTATTTGTTTTATATAAAACTAGTGTGTAATCTCGTGCATATGCACGGATACATTTAAAAACAATCATAATTACACACACACGCACATGATTTAAAATCTAATTGGATCTAGACTCTTTGCTTTTTGCATCCAATAATTTGTTTGCCACAAAAATTAAATAAAAAAAAATTAGATGGAATATATGGTGCAAAATTAAACTCCAATTAAAATTCAATTTAGAATCTAATTGAATATAGACTCTTTGATTTTACACCTAATAATACATTTGACACACAAATTTAAAAATTAGATGAGACATATGGTGCAAAATTAGACTCCAATTTAGAATTGAATTAGATTTTCTCTTAACTTTAGCTATATATATATATATATATATATATATATATATATATATATTTTTTTTTTTTAATTTGGAGAAAAAAAAAAAGGCAAAGATATTATATTACCCTAAACTTTGATTAAAGTTTGTCTTTCATTCTTAAAACTTTTATTTTATGCACTAGATATATCAGTAGAATTGACAGTTGACCGGTGCTTGGATGCTCAACTAATGACTTTTAGCACAATAATTGGATATAAAAGAGGGTGGTGGCTATTTCTTCGTAAATTTTGCAAAAATTGTCATTGGATGGAAATTGGATTCGAGCATGATGAAGGTCATGCCTAACATTGAATTATTGGATAATTCAAGCCCAATCCAATTGAATTTCAAGTTTTGTGGTTTACAAATTACAATACCAACATTATTATTTTGGACGGTTGATTGCACTTGAGTACCTGCCCCGCCACTAAATTTTAAAATTTAACAAATCCCACTTGACTTTCCCTTCCCTAGAATACCCTTTCACCAACTCCAGTCTTCCAGTTAATTCAACTTCACAAAGGGTAATTGAGACAAAAATTCTTCTATAGCTCTTCGGGACTTAAGCAGCTTAAGGGTCTGTTTGAATAGGACTTATTTTGCTGAAACTGAAAACTTATTGCTGAAATCACTGTAGCAAAATAATTTTTAAATGTGTAAATAGTACCGTGGGACCCTTTTTAATGAAAAAGTTGCTAAAAAGTGGAATTTGTGGGTCCATGAACAGTACATGGTGCACTGTTTGCTACAGAAAAATCAACATTTACAGTTACTGTTCATTGAACCGTATATGAACAGTAACCGCGTTTTGCCAAAACGCGTGAAAAAAAAAAAAAAAAAAGAAGATGAACAAGAACGCAAAATGCAGACAGGTTCAAAACGCAGACGTGTATCCAAACTAGCACTAAATGGGTTTGTGTATTTACATTAGAGAACTGGAGAAAGTGACAAAAGAAGGGGTAATTCCGGGTTTAGATAAGAATAAAAAAATATAATTGCGAGTACCCTGGGGGAGGTTTATGCCGTGTGTGAAACGCGCAGCACTGTTGGACGTTGACTTGGTAGCCCTACTCTGTTTTGGACCGTTGATTGCACTTGAGTACCGCACTACTTGTCTAAGACCATCTTCTGAGCCAAAATGATTGCACTCAGTTTTTTTAATTTTTTAATTTTTATTTCAAATGGTAAACTGATTAGGATATAATATATACCCCCCCCCCCCCCCCCCCACACCAAAAAAAAAAAACATCTAGACTATAATGTAACAAAATATTTACCCCAATGGGAAAAGAAATCCAACATTTTACAGTAAATAACGCTTTTTAGTCAAAGCTCAACTAATCAAATCCACTATGAAAATTGTTGCCATAGACTTCCTGTAAAAATAAGATATACATCATACCCAAGCTCCTTACTCTTATTAGCAACTACAAATTTATTCCGTGTTCCTTCATATATTTGATGACATTCCTTTTAGACTTGAATGTCATCTTTGGATTCGATTTTTCTCCCCATATTATATTTTTTCCATGTCTCACATTTGTTTAGGTTTAGCCAACAATTAGAGAAAAGATATAAATTTCAAGAAATCTTTATTATCTAATTATTTGTTTTATATAAAACTAGTGTGTAATCTCGTGCATATGCACGGATACATTTAAAAACAATCATAATTACACACACACGCACATGATTTAAAATCTAATTGGATCTAGACTCTTTGCTTTTTGCATCCAATAATTTGTTTGCCACAAAAATTAAATAAAAAAAAATTAGATGGAATATATGGTGCAAAATTAAACTCCAATTAAAATTCAATTTAGAATCTAATTGAATATAGACTCTTTGATTTTACACCTAATAATACATTTGACACACAAATTTAAAAATTAGATGAGACATATGGTGCAAAATTAGACTCCAATTTAGAATTGAATTAGATTTTCTCTTAACTTTAGCTATATATATATATATATATATATATATATATATATTTTTTTTTTTTTTAATTTGGAGAAAAAAAAAAAGGCAAAGATATTATATTACCCTAAACTTTGATTAAAGTTTGTCTTTCATTCTTAAAACTTTTATTTTATGCACTAGATATATCAGTAGAATTGACAGTTGACCGGTGCTTGGATGCTCAACTAATGACTTTTAGCACAATAATTGGATATAAAAGAGGGTGGTGGCTATTTCTTCGTAAATTTTGCAAAAATTGTCATTGGATGGAAATTGGATTCGAGCATGATGAAGGTCATGCCTAACATTGAATTATTGGATAATTCAAGCCCAATCCAATTGAATTTCAAGTTTTGTGGTTTACAAATTACAATACCAACATTATTATTTTGGACGGTTGATTGCACTTGAGTACCTGCCCCGCCACTAAATTTTAAAATTTAACAAATCCCACTTGACTTTCCCTTCCCTAGAATACCCTTTCACCAACTCCAGTCTTCCAGTTAATTCAACTTCACAAAGGGTAATTGAGACAAAAATTCTTCTATAGCTCTTCGGGACTTAAGCAGCTTAAGGGTCTGTTTGAATAGGACTTATTTTGCTGAAACTGAAAACTTATTGCTGAAATCACTGTAGCAAAATAATTTTTAAATGTGTAAATAGTACCGTGGGACCCTTTTTAATGAAAAAGTTGCTAAAAAGTGGAATTTATGGGTCCATGAACAGTACATGGTGCACTGTTTGCTACAGAAAAATCAACATTTACAGTTACTGTTCATTGAACCGTATATGAACAGTAACCGCGTTTTGCCAAAACGCGTGAAAAAAAAAAAAAAAAAAGAAGATGAACAAGAACGCAAAATGCAGACAGGTTCAAAACGCAGACGTGTATCCAAACTAGCACTAAATGGGTTTGTGTATTTACATTAGAGAACTGGAGAAAGTGACAAAAGAAGGGGTAATTCCGGGTTTAGATAAGAATAAAAAAATATAATTGCGAGTACCCTGGGGGAGGTTTATGCCGTGTGTGAAACGCGCAGCACTGTTGGACGTTGACTTGGTAGCCCTACTCTGTTTTGGACCGTTGATTGCACTTGAGTACCGCACTACTTGTCTAAGACCATCTTCTGAGCCAAAATGATTGCACTCAGTTTTTTTAATTTTTTAATTTTTATTTCAAATGGTAAACTGATTAGGATATAATATATACCCCCCCCCCCCCCCCCCCCCCCCCAACACCAAAAAAAAAAAACATCTAGACTATAATGTAACAAAATATTTACCCCAATGGGAAAAGAAATCCAACATTTTACAGTAAATAACGCTTTTTAGTCAAAGCTCAACTAATCAAATCCACTATGAAAATTGTTGCCATAGACTTCCTGTAAAAATAAGATATACATCATACCCAAGCTCCTTACTCTTATTAGCAACTACAAATTTATTCCGTGTTCCTTCATATATTTGATGACATTCCTTTTAGACTTGAATGTCATCTTTGGATTCGATTTTTCTCCCCATATTATATTTTTTCCATGTCTCACATTTGTTTAGGTTTAGCCAACAATTAGAGAAAAGATATAAATTTCAAGAAATCTTTATTATCTAATTATTTGTTTTATATAAAACTAGTGTGTAATCTCGTGCATATGCACGGATACATTTAAAAACAATCATAATTACACACACACGCACATGATTTAAAATCTAATTGGATCTAGACTCTTTGCTTTTTGCATCCAATAATTTGTTTGCCACAAAAATTAAATAAAAAAAAATTAGATGGAATATATGGTGCAAAATTAAACTCCAATTAAAATTCAATTTAGAATCTAATTGAATATAGACTCTTTGATTTTACACCTAATAATACATTTGACACACAAATTTAAAAATTAGATGAGACATATGGTGCAAAATTAGACTCCAATTTAGAATTGAATTAGATTTTCTCTTAACTTTAGCTATATATATATATATATATATATATATATATAATTTTTTTTTTTTTAATTTGGAGAAAAAAAAAAAGGCAAAGATATTATATTACCCTAAACTTTGATTAAAGTTTGTCTTTCATTCTTAAAACTTTTATTTTATGCACTAGATATATCAGTAGAATTGACAGTTGACCGGTGCTTGGATGCTCAACTAATGACTTTTAGCACAATAATTGGATATAAAAGAGGGTGGTGGCTATTTCTTCGTAAATTTTGCAAAAATTGTCATTGGATGGAAATTGGATTCGAGCATGATGAAGGTCATGCCTAACATTGAATTATTGGATAATTCAAGCCCAATCCAATTGAATTTCAAGTTTTGTGGTTTACAAATTACAATACCAACATTATTATTTTGGACGGTTGATTGCACTTGAGTACCTGCCCCGCCACTAAATTTTAAAATTTAACAAATCCCACTTGACTTTCCCTTCCCTAGAATACCCTTTCACCAACTCCAGTCTTCCAGTTAATTCAACTTCACAAAGGGTAATTGAGACAAAAATTCTTCTATAGCTCTTCGGGACTTAAGCAGCTTAAGGGTCTGTTTGAATAGGACTTATTTTGCTGAAACTGAAAACTTATTGCTGAAATCACTGTAGCAAAATAATTTTTAAATGTGTAAATAGTACCGTGGGACCCTTTTTAATGAAAAAGTTGCTAAAAAGTGGAATTTGTGGGTCCATGAACAGTACATGGTGCACTGTTTGCTACAGAAAAATCAACATTTACAGTTACTGTTCATTGAACCGTATATGAACAGTAACCGCGTTTTGCCAAAACGCGTGAAAAAAAAAAAAAAAAAAGAAGATGAACAAGAACGCAAAATGCAGACAGGTTCAAAACGCAGACGTGTATCCAAACTAGCACTAAATGGGTTTGTGTATTTACATTAGAGAACTGGAGAAAGTGACAAAAGAAGGGGTAATTCCGGGTTTAGATAAGAATAAAAAAATATAATTGCGAGTACCCTGGGGGAGGTTTATGCCGTGTGTGAAACGCGCAGCACTGTTGGACGTTGACTTGGTAGCCCTACTCTGTTTTGGACCGTTGATTGCACTTGAGTACCGCACTACTTGTCTAAGACCATCTTCTGAGCCAAAATGATTGCACTCAGTTTTTTTAATTTTTTAATTTTTATTTCAAATGGTAAACTGATTAGGATATAATATATACCCCCCCCCCCCCCCCCCCCCCCACACCAAAAAAAAAAAACATCTAGACTATAATGTAACAAAATATTTACCCCAATGGGAAAAGAAATCCAACATTTTACAGTAAATAACGCTTTTTAGTCAAAGCTCAACTAATCAAATCCACTATGAAAATTGTTGCCATAGACTTCCTGTAAAAATAAGATATACATCATACCCAAGCTCCTTACTCTTATTAGCAACTACAAATTTATTCCGTGTTCCTTCATATATTTGATGACATTCCTTTTAGACTTGAATGTCATCTTTGGATTCGATTTTTCTCCCCATATTATATTTTTTCCATGTCTCACATTTGTTTAGGTTTAGCCAACAATTAGAGAAAAGATATAAATTTCAAGAAATCTTTATTATCTAATTATTTGTTTTATATAAAACTAGTGTGTAATCTCGTGCATATGCACGGATACATTTAAAAACAATCATAATTACACACACACGCACATGATTTAAAATCTAATTGGATCTAGACTCTTTGCTTTTTGCATCCAATAATTTGTTTGCCACAAAAATTAAATAAAAAAAAATTAGATGGAATATATGGTGCAAAATTAAACTCCAATTAAAATTCAATTTAGAATCTAATTGAATATAGACTCTTTGATTTTACACCTAATAATACATTTGACACACAAATTTAAAAATTAGATGAGACATATGGTGCAAAATTAGACTCCAATTTAGAATTGAATTAGATTTTCTCTTAACTTTAGCTATATATATATATATATATATATATTTTTTTTTTTTTTTTTAATTTGGAGAAAAAAAAAAAGGCAAAGATATTATATTACCCTAAACTTTGATTAAAGTTTGTCTTTCATTCTTAAAACTTTTATTTTATGCACTAGATATATCAGTAGAATTGACAGTTGACCGGTGCTTGGATGCTCAACTAATGACTTTTAGCACAATAATTGGATATAAAAGAGGGTGGTGGCTATTTCTTCGTAAATTTTGCAAAAATTGTCATTGGATGGAAATTGGATTCGAGCATGATGAAGGTCATGCCTAACATTGAATTATTGGATAATTCAAGCCCAATCCAATTGAATTTCAAGTTTTGTGGTTTACAAATTACAATACCAACATTATTATTTTGGACGGTTGATTGCACTTGAGTACCTGCCCCGCCACTAAATTTTAAAATTTAACAAATCCCACTTGACTTTCCCTTCCCTAGAATACCCTTTCACCAACTCCAGTCTTCCAGTTAATTCAACTTCACAAAGGGTAATTGAGACAAAAATTCTTCTATAGCTCTTCGGGACTTAAGCAGCTTAAGGGTCTGTTTGGATAGGACTTATTTTGCTGAAACTGAAAACTTATTGCTGAAATCACTGTAGCAAAATAATTTTTAAATGTGTAAATAGTACCGTGGGACCCTTTTTAATGAAAAAGTTGCTAAAAAGTGGAATTTGTGGGTCCATGAACAGTACATGGTGCACTGTTTGCTACAGAAAAATCAACATTTGCAGTTACTGTTCATTGAACCGTATATGAACAGTAACCGCGTTTTGCCAAAACGCGTGAAAAAAAAAAAAAAAAAAGAAGAAGAACAAGAACGCAAAATGCAGACAGGTTCAAAACGCAGACGTGTATCCAAACTAGCACTAAGTCCAGTGATCAGTGATCACTGGACTCGTTAAGATACAGACACGTGTCCAGTCTTGAACACGTGTCCGCATCGCAACGTATCCAGTGCTCAATGGCACTGGACAGAAGCCCCTCCCTCTTGTATAAATACCACACCCAGAGGACCCTCCTCATTACACAAACCTTCCAAACCATTCCCTTCGTTATTCATTTAAAAAAAAAAAATCTGCCCCCTCGTTCCCATCAAATTTACCAACCTTTGCAAGTATCCATGGCCTCTGCCCCAGGACGTTTCACCTCCCCACCTTCTCCGCCTCGGGATGTTTACGCCGTCCCACCTCCTCCGCATCAGGACCCTTATGCTGCAGCGGCTCCGCCAGCTGCCGCCCCACCTCCGCCTCAGCACCCTTACGCTGCAGAGGCTCCGCCTCAGTACGCCTCACCTCCGCCAGCTGCCGCCGCACCTCCGCCTAAGTACGCCGCACCTCCGCCTCAGTACGCTGCACCTCCGCCTCAGCACCCTTACGCTGCAGCGGCTCCGTCAGCTTGGTACCCTTATAGCTGGTACAATCCACCAGCACCACCAGTGCAGTACAGTCAGCCTAGTTACTGGCAGCGGAATTTTGGTCAGCAGAATTTTGGGTCGGGGAATAGTGCTGTGCAGAACTACGGACAGCCTTTTGGTGGGATGGGGACAGGTGTGAGTCACACCTAGACAATCTGTGATCTGATGCTAGCAGGCCTATTTAAATTTTAATGTTTTTTTTAAATTCTCTGTTTTTTTTTTTTTTTGTGGCTGGATATTTATTTATTTCAGCAACCCGTACCGTGTGTTGTAATCAATGGGCCTGTGAATAAAATGTTAAGTGGGTTTGGTGTGTTATCAATTAGCTTTTCTTTGGGGCAGGCTCCCCTCCCGTCCAAAATTCTCCCATTCTCTACCGTTTTAATCCTGATGCGAGACACGTGGCAAATTAAAAATCTAATGGTGAAAACCTCGAAACGTAATTTATTGCTTTGTTCAAAGACCTTTCAGCTACCTCCCTTGCAAACCCTCAGCCCATACATCACTGCCCTTGGTAGCATATGGCTAGAAGCCATCGGAAATAGTGCCGGAAACCTTGGAGTTACTGGCGTCATTCCGAAAAGCTCTTGGTGTTACATCTCTTAGATCTAGGCATAACTTTTATGGGTTTTGCTTATTTCACTTCAAAGTAATCAAACCCAGCATCTATTCTATTTTTTACAACAAATTACCCAAATAACAGATATTGCCTCTTTGACTGTGTCAATACAAAACCTTATCTCATAGAAGTTTTAACTAGGCCTCCTTGTTGTTTCATTCTCCACTGGGATGTTAATTAGCTGGTGTTGAAGTGTCTGCATATAATCATGCAGTATAGAATCTATAGAATAATCCATCTTGACTATTTGTGAAGGATGCAACTGTTGTGTTTCTAGGTAGAATTTCAGATGGCTCCGCTATCAAGTGCCAAGGACGGTGGTGTATGCGCTGTGGGTTTGCAAGGGAGATCGCTAAAGGTGTGGGTAAAATTGAAATAAAATACATTTCAAGGTGGCTTTATTTTTCACCATAAGATTTTTCATTTGCCATGTGTCTTGCATCCGGATTAAAACGGGAGGGAATGGGAGAATTTTGGACTGGAGGGGAGCCGCCCCCCTTTTCTTTAATGAATGGACCTGTGGACTTTGAATAAAAAAGTTAAGGAAAAGATTACAATTTACATTATTGAGCTTAATTTTTCATTTTCAACTAAATTAACTCTCAAAAACCAAATTAAAGCTCAACTAAATTCCAAAATCTAAAATTGAAAATTTTGTTTAAGACCCTTAATATGGCTTACTACCAATTTTAATAATTTATTCGATTATTAAGTCAAGATAATTAATTAATCTATTTTATACATAATGTGCATCATGGATAGTCAAGCACATAATAAACATCAAATGAACAACTCACACACACAAAGACAAGGATTTGTTCATGTAATGAAAAAACGCTTTTGAGTCAAAGCTAAACTAATCAAATCCACTATGAAAATTGTTGCCTGGGATCCTATGTGTCCTGTAGCTCGAGGGTTCAATCCCCTGCACTTACCTAACAAAAAAAAAAAAAACTATAAATTTATTCCTTAATTGTTCCTTCATATATTTGATGACATTCCTTTTAGACTTGGATGTCATCTTTGGATTCAATTTTTCCCCCATATTATATTTTTTATGTGTCTCACATTTGTTTAGGTTTAGCCAACAATTAGAGAGAAGATATAAATTCCAAGATATCTTTATTACCTAATTATTTGTTTTATATAAAACTAGCGTGTAACCTCGTGCAGTACATTTAAAAACGGTTATAATTACATATATATATATATATATATATATATATATATATATATATATGATTTAGAATCTAATTGGATCTAAACTCTTTGGTTTTTGCATCCAGTAATTCACTTGCCACAAAAATTTTAAAAATATATATATGAGACACATGAGCAAAATTGAACTCTAATTAAAATTCAATTTAGAATTTAATTGAATATAGACTCTTTGATTTTTGCATTTAATAATTCACTTAACACACAAATTTAAAAATTAGATGAGATTGACGTAAAATTAAACTCCAATTTAGAATTTAATTTAATTTTCTCTCAATTTTGGCTACTAATATATATATATATATATATATATATTTTAATTTTTGGAGAAAAAAAAAAGACAGATATTATATATATTGCCCCTAAACTTTGATTGAAGTTTTTCTTTCATTCTTAAAACTTTTATTTTCCTTCTAAAAAAAAAAAAAAATCTTTATTTTATATTTTGGTATGTGGCTCATTGCGCTAGATATATCAGTAGCATTGACAGTTGACCGGTGCTTGGATGCTAACTAATGACTTTTAGCACAATTATTGGATATAAAAGAGGGTGGTGGCTATTTCTACGTAAATTTTGCAAAAATTGTCATTGGATGGAAATTGGATTCAAGCATGTTGAAGCTCATTGCTAACATTGAATTATTGGATAATTCAAGCCCAATCCAATTGAAGGTCAAGTTTTATGGTTTACAAATTACAATACCACCGTTATTGTTTTATATGTTGTCTTCCTGGTCAATGCTTCTAATACTTATGCCTTAAAACAGTAGTTCAGAGTATCATACTGACCTAGAATGTTGGGACCTGTTACATTGAAATCATATTATATGTCAAAGCTAGAAGCATGGATGATGAAACCCTTCAGCAAAAATACTTACTTTTTTTTTTACCTCAATTGCTAATTGATTGTTGGAGCCAGTTTTGTAATTCTTCCAGAATAGCATGCTGACAGTTTTTGAATGATTGTATTTATATGTTAAGCTATTTTGTAGGATGATAAACAACTTCAGCAGCTTCACATTGCAATTCACTCAAGATATGATCCTTACTAGTAAAGAGTTATAAAAACAAAAAATAAATAAATAAATAACCCCTAAAATGGTTTAAATTGTAAAAATGGAAAGAACACATCTTGATCTGAGTTGGAAATGGGTTTATTTTGCTTTAGCGCCTCAACCAGGTTTATTGAAAAAATAAAGTTTTTGCATAGTTCTCTATTAGCATGAGATTGTGAACTTCGATCTTAACTTAGAAATTGAATATATAGAAATGACATTGGTTCCAATTCTTTTTGGCCCAAATTTGTGTTCAATCGTATTTAGTCAAATTTTATCAATTCAATATGTGAAAAGCAAATTTCTTTTAGCTTTCGGCTTGTAATTTAACTGAAAATAAGAATTATTGCATTTAACAAAATTGTGCTCTCCAATAGTCTTCACATAACAGGGAACAGGCCAATGCCATAGTACACAAACAGGCACAATTCAAACATACACTACAAAAAACGGAGCATGGAGCTGCGTTTGACAAAAACGCAGCTTCAAAGTCATGTTTGAGCTGTGTTTTACACAAACGCAGCTCCATCTGGCTGTTTGAGCTGCGTTTTTGTCAAGCGCAGCTCCACCAGCGCCGAAGCCGCGTTTAAAATCGTTCAAGCCGCGGCTTTGGGTATATTGAAAAAAAAAAAAAGGGCTTGAAATTGGAGCTGCGTTTAATAAAACGCAGCTTCAATTCATACGGAGCTGCGTTTTATAAAACGCAGCTCTACGTTTAGTATAAATAAAAAAAAAAAAAAAAAAACCCAAACATCAAACACGACTGAAGCTCACTCTCAACAACAAAAAAACCCTCACTTTCAGCTCAGATCTCTCAACTGAAGCTCAGATCGATCACTCTCTTCTCTGGACTCTCAAACAAACCCTCACTCTCAACAACACGCCGCCACCGCTGCCTCTCATCGACGCCACCGCTGCTCCGAGAACCGATTGCCATCGCCGCTCGGAGAATCGATTCCACCGCCGCTCGGAGAACCGATCGCCACCTCCACCGTCTCGAACCTCTCTGTCAGCCATCATAGGTCAGAATCTCTTGACCCCGATCTCTCACACTCTCTTTTCCTCTTGCGATCTCTCTCTCGGTTGTGTCGTGTGTGTGTGTTTGGCCGTGGGTTTGATTGGGTTTCATTTGATTTGTTTTTGGGTTTTGTTTGATTTGTTTGTGCATTTTGTTTGGGTTTGTCTTTATTTTCTATTTGTATTTTCGTTTGTGGGTTTGTATCGCAAATGATGATGTGTATCGTTTGTGGGTTTGATCATGTTGTATTGTATATACAATACAACATGATCAACAAAACTTAGATGGCCTACAATACTGCTAAAATGCTGGTTTTGAACAACATAATTTAGATGGCCTACCTTCTTTTAGGATGCTGATTTTGATTTTTTGGCAACACGGTAGCCACCAACCACACAAGCATGATCACGCTCATAAGGTTCAAGAGTAACTTGTTCAGATGGCCTGAACTGATCCTGATTTAGCTTATTCACTTCACTCTGAAATACGGCCTCAGCAGGCTGTGTGGAATCTATGCAGTTGGCCTGAAATATAAAGGTAGATATCATCAACATGTACAACACCAAAAACCAAATTTCTACTTGTTACACTTCAAAATTTGACAGTCTTAAATATGACATAAAAAGACTACTAAAACACCTTCTGTCAGTCATGTAGATATAAGTCCAATTAGATCATCAACATAAGAAAAGGAATATATACAAACCTTGATTGAAATTACAAAATGACCTTCAGCTTTCAGAAAATATGATGCGTTCAAAGCTAGAATCCTTGCCTGCAAAGATAGTAAAAGGCAAAACCCAGATAAAGCATACTGAAGGATATATTGGCAATATCGGTCTTCCTTACCATCTTCATTAGAGTATTTTAACTTGAGCTGGCATCATGAATAACATCATGAAGGGAAACCTGAGTAACTCTTTATATGCTCATGATGAAAACAAGATAAATAGATCGTAAAAATATATATTTGAGCATATATTATAACAATAAATAAGGAGATGACTTAATAACAGCATCTGAAACTTGGGCTTGCATCACCCATGATGTCTTGAAGGGGAATCCAAGTAACTTGTCATATGCATCATCATATAAAAAACAAGATACAAAAAGTGAAAGTAAAAGAATCTATGTACGAGTAAAAGAAAATGTAGCAATAAATGTTCATCTAAATGATATAGACAAGGCCCAAACCATGCCCCATGTCTAAGGCCTTGTTTGGTTTGTCACTCACTCATATCCCAACACTCATAACTCAAATCTCCTCACTCAAACTCATATCCCAATACCTCACAACTCTATCTCAATAAAACCCATTACTTACTCCCACGCTCGTTTGGTGAAGATTTTCATAGTTATCTCAAATTCAGAAACCCACCATTCTGTCACTCACTGGGTCCCACATAGCATTGATTGCACTGCAAAAGCACTACAATAGCAACAGACTACCCACGTGTAATACCTCTCTCCTCTTCACGCCCTTCCCACAAAATCTCATCAGCTTCACTCTCCATTCTCTCCACAACTCCTCTATTATCTGCAACTTCTCCACACCCAAACCATTGACCTTCACATCTCCGAGAAGCCCTCTCTCCGCCTCTCATTTTCTGCCCCTCACCTATCCTCCTCCCTATCGCCCCGTTTTTCTCCATCAGAACCAGTTGCCGCTACCTCCGTCCCACCCCAAGAAGACCAAAGGTCCGTTCAAGGCTTCCCCTTTCCGTTCTGATCTTCAAATCGGGAAACCCACACAGAGGAATTCACGAGCCCAACTCCGATCACAACCCAAGTATCCCTATTTCCCCATCTGCAGTCACATTTAGCTTCTAAACCCTTGTTGGCACTGTGGGTATGCCAAATGAAACTTGTGCTTGTGCTGTGGGTTTGGACCGGGTTGGATTACAAGAAAGCTTTTGGACCAGGATGTGCTTGTGCTGTGGGTTTGGGAGAAGGGAAAAGGGAAAGTGATGAGGAAAAATATCCGTTGCTCACAAAAAGCCTGCAGTGATGGGACGAGACCCTGCTGTGGGACCCGTGTTTGCTAGAAATTTACAAAACTGCCATTGATAACTCAAAACTCTTAACTTGAAAAGAGCCTCACTGTGTTTCCAAAATTGCTCACCCATCAGTCAAATTATGAGATATCATCACCGAGTTAATGGTTTGGAAATTCATCCAAACAAGCATGCTACCTGTGGGCCCCACTGATTTTGGGTTATGAGTTAACAAAACTGGGATTTGTTAACTCAATTCAAGGAATTCCAAACAAGGCCTAAAGATCATCTTTGAGCAGCATATGGAAGATAAGTGAAATTCAATCAAAAACATTAAATGATTAAAAAAAATAAAAATTGAAACAGATTATGTGTGTGTATAAAGTAGAGAGAGAGAAAGAGAGAGAGTTCTTTAAAAAAAAAACTTCATTGGAGTATCTAAACTCAAGCTTCATCACAAATAAAATTATGAAGTGAAACCCAAGTAACTCTTTGCAGCTCATGATGCAAACAAGATAAAAACACGAGAAATTTATCTATTTGACAATTTATTATTACAATAAACAAGAATTGACTTAATTAAAGCATCAGAAACTCGGTCTTTCATCACCCATTATATCTTGAAGGGGAATCCGAGTAACTCATCATATGCATTATGATATATGACAAAATACAAAATGAGATAATTCAAAAAAAAAATGTAACTAGGAGATAATACAAGTACAAGAAAATGTAGCAATAAATGTTCATCTAAATGATATAGACAAGGCCCAAACTATGCCCCGGGTCTAAAGATCATCTTTCAGCAGAATATGGAAGATAAGTGAAATTCAATAAAAAACATTAAATGATTAAAAAAAAATTGAAACCGATTGTGTGCGTATAATAGAGAGAGAGAGAGAGAGAGAGAGTTATTAAAAAAAAAACTTCTTTAGAGTATCTGAGCTCAAAGCTTCATCACAAATCAAATTATGAAGTGAAACCCAAGTAACTCTTCATCAGCTCATGATGCAAACAAGATAAAAACAACAGAAATTTATATATTTGACAATTTATTATTACAATAAACAAGAATTGACTTAATTAAAGCATCAGAAACTCGGTCTTTCATCACCCATTATGTCTTGAAGGAGAATCCGAGTAACTCATCATATACATTATGATATAAGACAAGACACAAAATGAGATAAATCAAAATAAAATATGTAACTAGGAGAGAACAAAAGCATTATTCAGATACCAATCAAATAAAATATCTCAAAGTCCCATGAGAAATTAGTGTACTTGAAATTCCCATTAAAGAATGAAGACTATGAAAACAAACCTGATCCGGTTGAGCAACATCAGAAAATATCACATCCACCATGCCAACCAGCATTCAATACTTGGAAGGATGTCTAGCATCTTCAATGATTGGGATAACATTAGTACGTTTCTTTGCCATGTTAACCAAGTCTCGACCACTTCTATGAGAAAATTACTTGAGACATAGAACCCATTACCAAACTGCAGCTATCTCGAATAATTACTCCAAACCCTGCCCTATCCCGGTCCTTAAAGACTACCCATCAAAATTTATTTTGAAGCTCTCACTTGGAGGCGCTATCCACTTAGCTCTCGACCTGGCTGCCCTTGGTTCAATTGGTGCTTGTGCTTTCTAAAACTCCAGGAGTGAGTTAACTGTGGTTTGCATAACCTGGTCCAAAGGGAGCCTCGGTGGTGAAAATCTGAGTTTATTTCTTCTAAACCAGGTTGTCCACGTGATTGCAGTGAATAGTTCCACATTGCATGCTGAGTCCAATACAGTGAAGAGAAGTTGTGTGAAATTGGAATACCTTGAAGCTTGTCTAAAGCTCCATTGCGGATCTTCTTCCCACACTTGTGACAGAGTCAGACAGGACCACAGAGAGTGTAAAACATCCTCACGGTGACTTGAGCATAAAAAACAGATTGGATTGTTGATGATGCATCTCCGAACCAATTCTGAACTTGTAGGCAGTGCATTATGGGCTATTCTCCATAAAAAAGTTTTTTATTTTGTTTGGCAAAGTAAGCTTCCAAATCTGATTCCATGGTGGCTTGGGATGATCAGGCGGAGCTTGAGCTTGTGTAGCTGTGGAGCGAGCTTTAGACTTGAGGAAATAGTAGCCCAACTTGATTGAGTAGATGCTCGATTGCACGAATGGCCAAAATAGAACATCCCTTGATTGTCCACAGCTTAGAGTGATTTTCTGAACCAAGTCAACTTCAAATGGAGTGAGAGCAGTGGATAATACCTCTAAATCCCAAGTGCGAGTTTGATGGTTTATAAGAGAGCTTACTGAGGCATTTTGAAATTTTGATGGTAAAGGGTTGTGTACACCAGAGAGGGAAGCAGTAGGCAGCCAATTGTCCCCATAAATTTTGATTGATTCTCCATTTCCCACCCTTCATTTTGCCCCACTTTGAATAACACCCTTGCCTTTCAAGATGCTCTTCCATGCGTAAGACCTACCATGACCTTCTTTGGCTTCCATAATTGTGCAATTTGGAAAGAACCTTGATATAAAAATCGTATAGAACAAAGAATTTTTATTATGCAACAGCCTCCATGTTTGCTTGCCTAGTAGAGCTTCATTGAAAAGTGATAATTCCTTAAAACCCATCACTCCTTCCGCCTTTAGGTCACACATGTCACCCCATTTAATCCAATGAATTTTCCTTCGGTCTCCCCTTTGTCCCCACCAAAACTTATGGATTAGAACTTCAATTTCATGGCAAAGACTCCGAGGAAGCATAAAACAACTCATCGTGTATGTTAGGATTGCTTGCACCACAGCTTTTATTTTTATCATTTTGGTGGGGACAGCATAAAACAACTCATCGTGTACTTTGTATTTTTATCCCCTCTAATCAACAAAATTTTTTTAGCCTGTTGCCTCCACATTTTATTCTCCTTATCCATCAAATCATGTACCTCCTTTGTTAACTCCCTAACTCGAAAATTATTGCCTGATTGCATAGCCCCCTGTTCGGCCTTCTCTAGTTGTTTTTTCTTCTCTTTCAATTCTCGCCTAACACTCCCAAAGTGTTGTCGACTCCACTGAGTTAAATACTTCCCACACTTCTTGATTTTTCTCATCACTTGAACCTTGGCATCACAATTAAATTCATCTCTCCAAACAGCTTCCACGGTACAGCCACATCCCTTATCCGATAACCACATCTCCTCAAACCTAAATGGTCTAGACAAGAGTGGAGGGTCTAGACCATTTGGAACAATCTAGATAGGAATATGATCAAAGGTAGAGCTATTTAAATGAAATACCTTTGTGGCTACAAATTGCTGCAACCAGTCATTTGTACACAATGCCCTATACAACCTTTCCCATATTGATTGACCATTAGCAAAATGTTTTCTCCATGTGAACTTCGAACCCGAGTAACCTAAATCAATGAAACCACATTCATCCAATACATCCTAGAAAAGCTGCATTTGATTATGACTTCTTCTATTGCCCCCAAATTTCTCATCGGCCCTTGTCAGTTCATTAAAGTCTCCCGCAAAAAGCCAAGGAAGTTGGAATTTTTGGTCCAAACTTCTAAGTTGTTCCCAAGATTCTAATCGCTTGTGGGTCTCCGGTTTGCCATAAAACCCGGTAAATCGCCATTCATCCTCCTTATTTTTGTTAATGATCGCATCAATAAAATTCTTACTTGAACCCACCACTGATACATCAATTGATGATCTCCAAAACAACACCAATCAACCACCCCTATTCGGTCTAGGAGCGATGAAAATATTTTCAAAATGTATCTTCCGTAGCACTTGTTTTAGCCTTGCTTCATCTGCCTATGT
The DNA here is from genome assembly GCA_023055345.1 of Quercus wislizeni. NCBI lineage: Eukaryota > Viridiplantae > Streptophyta > Magnoliopsida > Fagales > Fagaceae > Quercus > Quercus wislizeni. The sequence continues at coordinate 4,492,346 of JALGQJ010000015.1, read as the reverse complement.
TTCGGCTAAAAACACGATAGAAGGATTTTTTGCCCACACCATCTTTGCAAGCTCATCCTCTGTACATGGGTTCCCAAGCCCACGACAGTTCCACACTAAGCAACTCATTGCGATTGGCAGGGCTGCTGTACAACCTCCACCATTGAAATTGTAGCAACTCCATCATCTTTTGAAACCAATCTACGCTTCGAAGGTAACTCCAGATGATTAACCCCCCTCCTCTTCTTGCATGTCGACCCATTCTCTTCTTTGTTCACCTGTGTTTCCTGTGCAGGTTTGCGGACTTGCTTAGTCCACATTTTTTAATTTTTTTTTGACACTTAGGATTAGGGTTTGCTGAGCTTTGAGAGTGATTAGAATTTTTTGCCACGTTAGGAAAAAACTTTCCTTGGTTACTTGTTGATTTACATGAACCCTTGTTGCTGATTGGTGGAGCCAAATTAGGAACTTCAGTATTACTCATCCCATTAATTGCCCTCACCGAATTGCCCTTAATACTCGGATCCTCATCATATCTAGCCAATTCTGCATCAATCTCATTAATCTGAATATCAAATAAATTCTCGGAAGTAATTGAGTCTGAGATTAATTCTGATTCCTTATTTTTCTCCTCCCCATTACTACGTGTATCCGTTGGTACCTCTACAACTACTGGAGAATTTGATTCAAGAACAACTTCTGGAGGTAACGTAGCATTGATGGCCACCTCATTTGTAACGAGTAAATCTTTGGCATTAATATATGAATTAATTCCTTCATCGGTTTCCATGCTCACCTGAGCCATCTCTGGTTGTTTCTCCGCTGAACTGTTCACCCTCATCTCCGCCCTTTCACTTGCCGCCTGGAATTCTTTTCTTATGAATGGATGTCTCATTTCGTAGAAACCAGGTACCACTATGACATCTCTTCCACTAGACATGTATGGTGCGGCCTTCAGATTGGAGTTGTACTGCTGTTGATTCACTGTTAGTGTGCCTTTGCTTTACAGCCACAGCTTGCAATTCTTATCAGCATGATTCAGACGCCCACACTAGAAACAGAGGTTTGGTAGACGCTTGTATCTAAATTGGACCCAATGTTATGACCCATTCTCTAGTGTAATAACTCTACCTCGGCATAAAGGCAGACTAATATCAATCATCGCTAGAACCAGAATGAAATGTCCACCTTCATCGGTTACTGCATCTATTGATTTCTGCACTTCCCCAATGATGTCACAGATGTTTTCTGCCACTTCCTTTGTCATGTACCTAATTGGGATATCATGGACCTGAACCCAGAATATCGTTTTTGAAAAAACCAGGTCGTGAACCGGACAATTTGTATTGTACCTCTGCAGCATCACCAGATGTTTATCGAAACTCCAAGGCTAATTTTTTAGAATTCTGTCAATATCATTGGGGTTATCAAATACAAACAAAACTTGGTGATCATTTTGGTTTCAGATAGTGAACCCGTTTGTAGATCTCCACAATTGTTTGAAAGTTCGCACCATGGCCTCCATATTTAGAAAACGTGGAGTAAGGAATTGAGCAGCTAGCAAAAATTCACCAGAACGTTGTTCTTTTGACAGGGTGAATCCAACGGTTTCCTTTTCTGAAAGGGAAAAGTTGGTCCGTTGATTGGCTAACTCCTCCATGGAAAATTTCAAGGTGAGAAAAGAAAAAAGTGTTTCCCAACAATCCCGAAAAAACAAAGAAACCACTAGCTCGAAAGGTACACTTGTTACCTCCTAAGAACAAACTCTCCTTCCAATGAAGGGACCAACGCACTTCTACTGCCTTAGAGAAGAGAGAAAACCTCACTTTCTAAGCAATAGAGAGACTAGTTACTTGCCACATAAGATAGTTGTTGGATAGTTTGTTGTTCTTAACAACTATTTTTTGGAACCCAACAATTAGTTGTTCAATTCTTTTTTGTAGGGCCAGCTCTTAATTTTTGGAGGGGCCAAATATTAATTTTAAGGTCTAATATTTTATGAGCGTGATCATGCTTGTGTGGTTGGTGGCTACCGTGTCCCCAGAAAATCAAAACTTGCATCCTAGAATAATGTAGACCATTTAGGGTTGGTTTGGTAGTGTATTTTTAACAACAGTTTTCAGTGTTTAAACAATATTACATGTATTTCTATACACTTTTTCACCCACACGTATTTCCAAAAAATACAAATAACGTTACTAAAACAACGTTACCAAATAATGTTAATGCTTATTTTATTTATTTTATTTTATTTGCCTGTTTGTGCACTAATGGCTGTTAGTACTCGCTCAAAAGATACTTATCAAAAAAAAAGTACTCGCTCAAAAGAGGCTATTGGGGAGAACAATATTACTATCGATCTTATATTATATTCAGTTAAATTTCAAGTTTGGCCAATATGAAGACAGCCGAAAGGTTAGAGAAGTTTGCATTTGACGTATTGAATGGATAGAATTTGACTAAATTCTATTGAACACAAATTTGGGCCAAATAGATAGAACTTGCATACTTATATTAAAGAATTGACAACATCAAATTTTCTTAGGCTCTTACAACTTGATTTGAAGCATAATAATTACAATGGATTATGAAGGTTTTTTTAGATGCCTCCAAACAGCCATGCTTGGAGGATCTTGAAGTAGGTGGTCAAATTATTGACTCTAAACCAAAGGGATTTGAAACCTTCATAATCAGACTTCCTCCACAATTAGGGTTGTAAACGAGCTGAGCTTTATTGAGTAGTGCATGTTCAAGCTTGGTTCGTCTTGAAAATTCAAAATCTTAAGCTTGGCTTGAGCTCATGACAAGCCTAAAACCAGTGTTTGAGCTTGAACTCATGGAAAAGCCAAAAAGTTTGAGCTTGACTTGATTAATTAGTCAATCCAAGCTCAAGCTTAATGTTAAGCTCAAACTCGAGCTCAGGTCGAGCTTTTGAGCTTGAGATTTAAAAAAAAATTACATGATGAAATGCTAAATCTCTAAAATTAAGGGGAAAAAAAAAGAAATTAGTATAGTCATTTTATCATACATCTAATCTTACTTATGATTGACCATTATTCAAATTAAAAACTTACATAATTAAATTCATTCATTCATCATTCCTTGTCTACACCTTCAACAATTGTTCATAATATAATTTTTACATTCATGTTAGACAGTGAAGAACTAGAAAAATACTTGTTCATACTAACATGTTTCATAACTTTACTTTAGATGATTGATAGGAAAAGATCATATGTGGTCTACTTAATTAATTAATTAATTTTTAAATATAACTATAGTCTAAAGTGATTCTTAGTTAGTTTAGAGGGAAGGAAAAAAATTAAGGTAATAGGTAATGGTCCTATGTTGGCCACGTCATTATTAAAATATGTGTAATGAGTATATTTAGTTGACGGATATAAACTTATAAATAAGTCTATACTTGAATTGTTTTGTATCAACCCTAATAGCTCATGAGCTTCTTCGTGGACAAATTTTTTTTAGTTGAGCTTGGCTTGTTTATTAAACAAGCCTAAAACTAAAACTCAAGCTTCTCTTATTTATAAACAAACAAAATAAGCAACTTTGTTCATTCCTATTTCGCTTCTTTACTACACTGTGGTCTTTTTAGTGTCACTAAATTTTCCTTAACTCTCTCTGTTCAATAAACTTAAGTTAAGTTAAAGAAAGGAACTCTGTACTATTTCATCACTGTCACAGTGTCAGAGGGAATTCAAAATACTCGCCAATGCCATTTTTCTCCCCCCATGGAACCAGGTGATCATCATATATTTTCCAGTTGTTTATGGTTTTAAAATTTTTTCTTGACTTGTGTGTGCATTCGGATCAATTTTAACTCTTTTAAGAATTTGAGCGAGGAGGAAACAATTTGACCGGAGATACTTTTTCATGTCCGTTTATTTTGCTTGATTTCTAATGCATAACTGGTGAGTCGGCTGAAGTTAGATATGGACAAACAATGTTAAAAGTAAATGGTTTAATTCATCCAGCAAAAAAAAGAAAAGAAAAAGCAAATGGTTTGATTTGGCAATGGGCTGTATTTTATTATACTTGTTAACAAGCAAAGATCAGTAAACAAATTGAAATTCTTCCTTTGTAGAAAATGTTGTTGGATGTATACAATAGCCTTGTCTCAATTTAATAGAACTTGCACCCAGGAAATTAGAATTCTTCAAAATTATTACTCTTGGAAATCAATTTCCCAGCAAACAGACAGACCTTTAAAAGTTGATAAATTCCTCAGGTTGGAGGGAGAACAGAACAGTAAGAGTTGGGGGAATGGCAAAAGGTTCTGGGATGATCCACCCAAATATTGATTTTAATAATTGTGTTATTGCATTTTAAAACACAAATTTGATCAGTGAACAAATCTCTTAAGAGGAGCAATGCAAGAGGGAACAACGCTCACATTTATGAAGCAGTATCCTCTTATTCATTATATTAAAAAATATATAAATATATTATGGACAAGTATAATTTTCACAAAGAATGAGAACGCAGAAATTTAAAGCTTATCTTACTGACTTATTCTAGTTCAAATGGCTCTTCCTCCTGGATTGGAGGGTGAGGTTGTGCCATTGTTGGTGATCCATTGGGTATGTAGGTAACTTACAAATAAATTAAAAGAAAAAATTTTGTGATGCAATTTTGATTTCAAACTCAGCAATATCCTATGATTTTAGAGAAGTGACCAGCCTATACATTCTACCTTGGATAGGTAGGTGTCTGTGACAGGTGCAGGCAGTGAGGCTGAAGCAGCAAAGATTGCATGCTCGGTGGCATCTTCTTCACTTGGTAAGGCATGATTTTTAAACTTGACAATCCTTCCAAGACCTCACTTTTAAGTCTAATCTGCCGACAGTTTTGCTACGCAGGGTGCTGTATAAGGGCAGAGATTGAAATTGGGAGCGCATTGCTGCTGCTGCAGGTTTTGCAGGGATTTCTTTCCACCAGAACAAGCTTCGAGTATTGCTAGGAGACATTCTGCTCATGGATGCTGGGGAACCACAACCGTTTGACCTGTAATTCTAAGTCTTGACTCTTTAGATAAAACCAAGAACTAGTTCATTCAAACGGTAATTCTAACTCTTGACTTTTTAGATATAACCAAGAACTAGTTCATGTCTCTGTAAGATTTGATCATTCATGTGTTTCTTTTCTTCTCCTCACTCCAGTTTACATCAATTATTTCCAGTGCTCTGTGGAACTAGATCATAATCTTCTTCTTTTCTTGTTCTTTTTTTGGAAGGGGAGTTGGGGGTTACCTGTCACTCATCATGGGGACACTTGAAAATTTTCTATATGATACTTTTTGGGTTGCTCTGTGTTAAAAAATGTAATCAACTTTGCAATCCTAGTTGCAGTTTTGATAGATAAAAGATGTAGACGTCATCCAGATGCTAGTGCAAGTGCCTTGTCTCTTTCCCAAGCTAGTGTGCTTCTAACTGAATTTTGAAGGGAGAGGACTCTTGTATTTGTAGATATGCGTGCAGTTTTTATTGTGTGAATGCGTGCCTGTTGTGTGTGCACTTTGCCTTTTAAGCATGTCATTTTTTGTTTTCTAAATATCTCCTCACCTTGTACCTAAACAATCTCTGATTCTCTCGAGTAATTGGTGATCTTTTCAGAGCTGCAGCAAGTAACTATCTGAGGAAGGCTGGTGAAACCCACAGTATAGATGAAACTCTTATATCAGTTGGTAAGCTTCTGAAGTACACATGAAGCGTAAATATGCTACTTTTGCTCTATATTGACAGTGAATTCAAAAACCAAGTCTACTAATATTAGCTAGTTAAGGGATCACACTCGCCTAGAGGGTGGGATTGACATAATTTTGTAAAAAATACCACCAAAAAAAAAAAAAATTCTGCAATTCGGCCTGCTAACCTTTCTTTGCACAATGAATACTAGTATTAGTATAATATGTTAGTCCATAAACTAAATCCAAACAATTCAGTTAGGCTCACATCCCTGCTTATGCTGCAGATTTGCTTGGTTGTTGAAGGGCTAGGATAAATGAATTCTCTTCTAAAACAATTTAAATAACTACTTCACTTTTAGGAAAACAATGTGTTATCTCTTAAAGTCCGCTAGCTGAATTTAGTATTGCTCATTGGGCTGCCATCTTCAAAAATTGAGATTTACTCTAGCATGTAGTTGACAACTCACGTTTAGTTACCCAACAGTTGATGGCTCCAAAAGAATAAAACATTCTCACCAGCTGGTCTTGTTTTGATGAGGTTAACTTTCCTAGTCTTGTGGCACTGCATTTGTTTTGCCTCATATCTTCTTCCAAACAGGTGGTGGCTTGGGAAGCGGGCAAGCATGCGGATGCGATTTAAGTTGTGACTATGTCAAAATAAACGCAGAATACACAATATAGAAGAATTCATGTTGTGTCATCTCATATTTCTTCTCACCTCACAGGATTTTTAAACAATAAAGCCCACTTATCACATTTTGCTTCTTGGAATAACATTTTATCATTGTTGTAACTTACCGGTGACAAGGTTAGCATGCGTGTGTTTTTCAATGAAGATCTGCTTATGCAAATCATTTTTCTGCAATCAACACAAGCTATTCCTTGATATTGGATTGAGATGAATTGATATTCTCTACTCAACATTACAAATATATTTCAAAGCTCAATCCTACTATCATAAGAAATAATTAAAAGTTTAACTGGATATAGCATAGAAATCGAATAAAGAAGTCTGCAGTTAAAAACTCCTTCCCATGATAAATTACACAATCAGCCAAAAGCATATTCAGTATTCATGTGGCATAAAGCCAACAAATTTGTGGTAAGTTAGCAATAGAAACATATTCCCCATTCCAAACAACCCTTAAAGCACATTCCCATACCAATATTTATCTCGAACATAAATCTCTAGCTTGAAAAAGGAAAAGTATCACCTAAATTCTAGTAGCACTCAAAGGAGTACAATTGCATTACAAGCTACATTACAGAGGAGATTCCTGGCCAAACAAGCGCATCTCAAAATGTTACTGTTGTGTGTCAAAATGGAAGTTCAAGATAAAACCGGATCTTCCAAATGACCTGTCTGTCACTATCCCAGGAAAATCCATTGCCATGAATTTTCCGGTACTATCTTTTTCTATCTCCCTTTTTTTTCCATCAGATTTTGTTTCAACTTAAACTAAGGCATAGAATCATTTTGTGTTTAGTAGAGTAAATTTTTTTTTTTGATAAGTAGTAGAGTAAAATTTTTTGTATCTTGGACCTTGGTACTAGATAGTGAAAGCTTAAAGATTGAAAATTTGATATCCCATCTTATGTCCAAATAAAATAGATGGAATTTGGTTTTTGTTCTGTTCTGTTTGTTTTACAATGCAAATGAATTTGTTTTCAGAAACCAAATTTATTCATTACATTGTCAAAAATCTTGTCATTGGTAGAAACATGTTTGATGGGGTCTAATTGTGTTGCTTCTTGTTAATTTCAAGGTGATACAAGTGAATTTTTCTTAGGATTTGAATATTATTAGTGTGAATTGTTTATAGGGTTTTGAGGTTAGTGGCTCAGATATTAAATGGAGCAGCCACATGAACAGCCTACGAGTCATTCAGGTTTGAATTTTAAAGGGAGTGATGGGTCAAGATTACCTAATGCGATTGCTGTTTCAAGCGCTATTCCTCAAGACAATGTGATTGTTGTTAGGCATTCGTAGATTGGTTAACTTTGTAGTTCAAATAGTCTAACTGTTTGTTTCACTAGGCAGATGATGGAATTTTTTAATGTTTGATTTATGAAATATAATGCATTGGTTTACTTGATTTTCCCTTACTTACAGACACAAACGGGATTATTGGCTGGCAAGGCTAACGGAGTGCTACAAGCTTATTGCTGGTAGTGGTAGCCATGGTAATCATATTATAGGCTGCAGTTCAGTAGTTCATGCAGATTGTAATTTATACAGACTTCTCTAAACTCTAGAATTGATGTTGTAAGTTGTAGCTCAGTTTGTACATTTAATATAGAACTTTTGAGTAGATGTTCTCTGTTCTATTACACTATAATATATGATGTACTGCTGCTTGGTTAATTATTTGTGGATCTAGAGCCATAGATTTTCTTTTGTACTGAATCAACCAAGTTATGAAGATTAGCTTAAATATTGCTTTTGTTTCCATTGTAATCGGAGACCAAGATTGCACTTAAGAAAAGTGTAAACATTGGAATCATTATTGTTTTAGATTTTTTTTTAATTGGTTAGTTTACACACACACCCAATGGGTTTGTGAATGTAAGTTTAATCAATCACTTTTATTAAATATTTATATTGAATCTTCCTGTCTCAATTAAGTGTTACTAATAGCTTGCTTAAATTTCCAACAACAAACTTTCAATACTGCAAATAAGTTGAATTGAGCAATTAGCATGTTTTATTCTGCTTGAGTATGCTTCTGATAGTGAGATGTTATTAACAAGAAAACAAGCTAGCATGTTTTTTCTATCCTATTTAGTAAGTTACCACACTTATTAATCTTTGTTTTCCTTGAAAGGAGTATGCACATTATTGTTTTTGCAGGCAAGAGTACAACCGCAAGTATGCTGGCTTATGTTTTGAAAGCAATGGGCGATGATCTTACAGCTGTAATTGGAGCACGTGTGCCACAGGTATCCACTTTACATTGAGCTCTGCAGTACAGCTGAATTTTACACATAGGTATCTTTTATTGTTTGGCTATATGCTCTGATGAGTTCTCTTTAATGCTTTCTCCTTTTCTTTGAACATTTGCATTTGGTTCCATTAGTCGATTGGCTTGTTTTCTGTAGTTAACCACTTTTCATGATATCGCTAGACGCTGGAAATAATCAAAGCTATCCTTTTGTAGTTTCCAGAAGGAAATATTATTTCAGGTGGTGGTCAAAATTTTGTACTAGAGGTACCCCCTATCCACTTTGTTTTCATGATGTCTATGAAATTGTTTGCTTATTGTGTGAACATTAACATTGCATATAAGAATGCTAACTCTAATAAAGTTATTGTAAGAAAGATTTTTTTTTTCCTTCTATGAATTGATGAAGAATTTTGTTTCACAGTTTCTGCCTAGCAAAATTCAAATTTCTCATTTGTCAAATAACGGAATTTCTGTGTAAAGATGAAGCAATTTATTAATGAAAAAGGATTGGTGTTTCATCATCATTACTGGATCCCACTCCACATTTCTGTACGGACGGTACAGATATGATCAGTGCAACTTTTTCTATCTGTTTCTAGACTATTGCAACTTTATGCTCATGCACTTTATCTTCAGGGTAGGCTGATGAATATGATGGTTGTTTCTTGGGATTATCATCTAACGTAGCTGTAGTAATCGATCTGGACTGGGAGCATGTTGACATCTTTCAAGATAAGGCATGTTGATTGATAAGCTTTTTATGCATGGAAACTAATATTACAAGACTGTATTTTCATAGGCACAGTTTAGACTGATTAAATATATGCTCTTAACATTAGGAAGCCATTAAATCTACTTTCAGGAGGTTCGTCAATCTAATCAAGGTGGGTGGACATCTCATAATATATGGGGACAGGTATCCATTGCCCACTTGTCCTATTAAGGATATAATCTATGGCACTAAGTTAGAACTTCTGGGGCATTGATAGTTTTTTTTCTAATTTCTCCATGCAAGTACATAATTCTTGTTTGTATGTGATAAGGCTTGTATAGGGGTGTTTGGAAAACCAAGGATTTGGGCCAGTTAACTCTAACTTTCAGTGCAAAAAGCCAAAAACCTCAAATCAAGATTTCTTACCAAATGTATAAATAAAACTAGTTACACAATTCATGGCTAACCCAAATTTGTGCTATGGTCTTATATATATAACTATTCAAGTTCCTCTCAAATCTAACTAACCAATCATAGAGGTTTAAGCATACAGAATTTTTGAGTTGATAGTGTTCATCTGTTCAGTCTATATGACAAGGGTGAATGGTTTGCAGTATCTATTCAAATTCAGCAATTTACTAAGTCAAACAAAGAAATTTTTTTGACAAATACTAATAATTTTATTTACAAAGGTCCAATTCATTCAAAGTTCATTTTTCGTTTATCAGCATGAGCATCTAGTTAGAATTTTAAATTCCTTGAGTAATTAAGCATAAGAAACAAGAATGTATGAATGATAAATAACTAAACTTACACGTTGTTGATTCACATAGATGGTATGAGTCTTAGATTGTGATATGATCCTTTTCCAAAGATTAAGGCTTGGCATCTCACCACAATATGGTGAGTCCCATATTCCCATTACTATTAACCTACTATAAACTCAAGCTTTCCTCCCCGGAATGCTTCCTCATATCCGTATGCTGCAACTCCAATGCTGTATTAGAAGTTCATGAATGCTGCTTATATAATTTTATCTATTCTAGATTCTAATTCTGGAGTTTCCTTGGAAGGGACACAACAGTCCAGATACACGTTCTTTGCTAAATCATAGGAGACAAGCAACTAGATCAGAGTATTCCAGTGGCGTGATGTTGGCTCCAAACTTGGAGCTATTTGATGAGCATTACTGAATAACTACTTATGGAATCTCAAGTCTTAATGATTGGCATGCATCCTCAATTCGTCTCCACTATCATGGTGGCAGTGATTACACACTGGTAGGTTATAATTTTATTTCTAGATCTCTGGTTGCCCCTAATGTAGACCCAACCTATAGAAAGCTAAAGCACATACACATTGAAGCCTCTTTGGCCTTTGGAAAAGGATTTGTCAAAGCTGTGATACAAATTTTGGTAGGTAAATTTGTGGATGCCATATATATGATGATTATGCACACCATACAACAGAAATCTGTGAAGTTCTTCAGGCAGCACGTCAAAGGCTATATGGGTGGTATTCCAACCTCATTCTTACAGGTATTCTCACATAGAATGGGAACAAAAACGTTTTTTTCTTTTCTCCAAATGGTTAAATTACTTACACACTAGGTTGGTCTTGAACCCATGACCTCCCACTACACCTTTCTTTTCACAAGGAGGGAAGGCCCTTTGAGCTAGTGCTAGACGTCCATCTGTCAACATAGTTATTATATTATGACTCATTTTACTTTCTGCTTATGGTAGCTTTTTTCTTTCGCAGACGTCTAGCAGCATTGAAAGATGAATTTGCCACTGCACTCAGTGATGCAGATCATGCTGTGGTTACAGCGGTAGAGTCATCTTGGTCCATAATCATTGTCATTTACAGTTGCTAAGGGCAACTAACAGTTTGAGTTATGGTGTCAGGTTTAAGCTGCCAGAGAGTGGTTTTTGGGATGTTAGTGGAAGTGATTTAGCTTCTATTAATGACCCACCAGGTGAATATATCTCTTCTCTGGTAAGACCTGTATCTTACCTTCACAAATGAGAGACTTTATATGTGATGGTCACTTGTCATTCATGATGTCAGAATGGTAAATGACTACTTGCTATGCTCTACTTTGATCAATTTGGTGAATTAAAAATCATGAGAAAAATGTTGTAGAGATAATTTAGAATTAGGTGTTCCATTTGCTCTCCTATGAAGGTCTCTGGTTCCTAGATCTCTCTCTTGAGAACTGAAATCAGCTAAAAACGTTCGCTTATTAAATAGAGTGGTCACATTAATGGCCTGTTTGGAAGTTTAGAGAGGGAGGAGAGTAGAGGGGAGTAGAGGGGAGAAGAGTAGTGGAGAGGAGAGTGGAGTGGAGTGATTCCCCTCCACCTTGTTTGGATGTTTTTAAAATTAGTAAGGGGGAAGGGAGTAATTAGTTATTCCCCTTGTTTGAATGTTTTAAAAATTAGGATGGAGAGGAGAGGAAATGATTAAAATAGACAAATTTACCTCTATTTGAAAATGGACTTGTAACATTAGTCTATGATTAATTTGTTGGAATATATATTTTTTTTTGATAATTTTTTATGTGAATTAAATAATTAACATTAGTCTATGATTAAATATTTTTTCTACTTTTTTATTATACTAAAAAAAACCATCCTTAATGGATAATAATTAAAATAAGAAAAAATTGTTTGGTTTGTTTGTTTACTGAAAAAATCAACAAAATATTAAACTTTTGAGTGTTTCTTGCATTAATTATTATTATTTTTAATTTTTTCTTTCTTAGTACGTGAATTTAATTGACAACACACTTTCTTTTTAAGTCTCAACATCTCTCTGGCTCTGTGTTGTAACTTGTAACTTTTTTCAAAGTTTGAACCCCATAGAGCTAGTGCAGGAGCTCTTGGTCACAGCCTCTCTCACTCTCATCCTCTCTCTCATCGTAGCTAAGCTCAATTTCATGTAAAGTTCAATTTCAACAGAGCCACATGGGAGGGGCATAGTATGACCCACAGGGCTACAGTAGCATTGGTAGTACAACCAATTTTTGAATCAAAGGCCTCATATGACATTGTATCATGCCAAACAACTAGGAAGTGAAAAGCATAAAAATGACTGTAAGCAAAGTTTTCAAGCCACTGAAAAAAGGACTGTTACAATGAGCTATGACCATATTTGTAATTGCTAACAGGCTTGTTTCAGAAAGAAAAACTAAAAATAAACATAAGCTAGTGCCAAAGAAAAATTAATCCCAAGAGTTTACAGTTCAATGATCAATTGAAAAGGTTTTTAGAAGCTGAAATTGTCTTGGAACATTTACTTGCCTAATTGTTAGAGAAATTTAAGAACCAGACATCATTGCGAAAAATAGCTCCTTGCGCTCCTCCACTAGATAGCCAACAAAAGCTCTCAACATATCTGGATTCTTAATAAGATAGAGATAAGCCCTCATTCGCAATCTAGAATCAATTCCTATCTCATCCAAGAGATGGAACACGTCTTGCTCAGGAATGGGAAGACGTGCCAAGCTCCTCTCAATAATTAAATTTCCTTCTCTCATTGCTAAAGCAACATCCTAAATTGCTCCCATAATTTGTTCCATGTCCTCATTTTTTGATGTTTTTCTCTTTTTGGCTTTTGAGGAGGCTTCACCCACATTAATATCACCCACATTATCACAGCTCTCCAAAGTAACTTCATTTTGAGCAACTAAATGATCAATATCTTCAATGTTCTCCATAGAGCCTTCTCTGGTTGAAGTAGCCCATCGTTGCCTCATCTCCGATGCAGTTTCAGATTGTTCCCCAGTTGCTCTATCTTTTCCATAAAGCTCAACCAATTTGTCGTAGTTTGGAATTTGTTTGTTCTTAAGCTCTTTTGCTTTAGGTTTAGCTTGTTAAAAAATGACAACAAAATAAACCCATTACCTTACCTTACAAAAAATATTGCCTAAACACACCTGCATAAAGACCATCATACAAAGAACAACCAAACCCAGGTTTTCACCCACACAAAACATTAGGTCCAGATGAACCTGGCAAAGGCAGTTTATTGGAAATCTTAAATGACTGTTATACTCAAATGCTAATTGCCTCACTTCATCTTCTCTCCCACTTCCTCAAGGTGTCCATTCTACTGTTAATACACCTCATCCAAACCATTACTCTGTCTCCAATCATTCCGTTACAAGGGTCATGAAGTCCACCCCCAAAAAACATACATACTATGCTAACTCATTCAATAATATTTTTCTACCATGATGCATGGACATTCAAACAAGAGGCAGAAATTAAGAAATATGAAGATTCGTTAACATTCAGAATAACACAAATTATGTGCTCTTCTATAATTATTTGGGATAAGAATAAAGGGAGATGTAAAAATTCCAGAATAAGTGAGTAAGCCAAAGTAAACATATATATGAATATAGGATAATCAATAATTAGGAAAACAGATAGGAAAAGTGATTCAAATTAGATGGATGCTCATGTTTTAGAAGGAGAACAAACAGTTGATGGATTGCTAAACATGTTTCTGTAGAAGCAATGCTGCCCCTGGAAAATGATCTATGAACTCTGGCTTTCCTCAGAGATATGTATCTTATAGATTCACAATTTTATATAAGAAAGTAGAGGTAATAATTTATAAATTGCATTTAGATACAGTAGCAAGATGGTGGCTACTATAAATTAAATTATGACTTCCCCTAGGCGAAAAAAGGGCAAAGAATAATGTGAAAGTAATCTAACTTCAACAAAGTGCCTTTGAGAGAAGACATAAGGAACCCACAAGTGTCCAAGTCATAAAGAAATATATCATATGCATGAGAATACATGAGATATGAAGATGTTGATCCGTGGTTTTATAGGATTCAATACCTTTATAGGATTTAAAAATGTATTATAAGCATTTGAGGTTTTAAAGATTCTTTTTCTCCATAAGATTTTATCAATTCAAGCAGAAGCACCAACAAAAGTGGCCACCTTGAGTGTCCATTATCAGAAAAGTTCATCACAGCAGTGTTAAGCTTAACATAAGATTAGAACAGAAGGGACCTCATCTACATAGCAGCTTGTAAAATGTACCACAAGAAACAATATGAACTCCTAGAGTATAAGTGACAAACCTGGATTAGACTTTCCCAAACTTCCGGTTCAGCACTCCACATTTTGGTGATTGGACTCCAAGCAAAACCACTAAACCCATTCTTAAACACATCATAGTAGTCTGACCAATTATACTTGATGGTTTTAATGCGATTTTTCACCTTTTGCTTGTCTATTGGTTTTTCAAATTTTTCTTGTAATTCCTTCACAATATTGTCATAGGCATGTGTGGTGAAGACCGAACCATTTCGATTACCTAGATGATGTTGATGCAAGAGTGCATCAATAGGCGCATCATCCATAACAGTTGTCTAATATTCTCTATCTTTCTTAACCATGTCATCAATAGTCCTTTTTTCGGACATATTTGAACCTATAAAAAAAAAAAAATGCCATATTTACACATTATCCATAGTTGAAATAATAAAAGCTCATTTAACAACACAACTAAGCAGAGAAAACTAAGCAGGCAAACGTAAGCAAGTCGAAAGCAAAAGGTTGCCAACGCAATTTAAAGGACAAAGACATAATGTAAAACAATAGAAAAAAACTGCCACTGTCACAGTGAATGAATTTTATTAAAATTATACTAAAAAAACTGGAACTTGCTGTGGTAGTGCTGCTCTAACACAATATAGAGGAATAATTCATTTTGCATACTAAAGAGGAAAGTCTCACACAAACCTCACAAGAAGAAACATGTTCTCAAGTCACAATCAAAACTCATTCAATAGTTTATCCCAAGCAAATTAAATGTATCATATACAAAATAATAAGTTCATAAAAAGAAAATTAAATAATAAAACAATTCTAATGAGAATCAGCCCATTAAAACAAAGACAGTTCCAAATCCACTAGAAGCATTTGTCTACAATTATTAAATTAAGAATAACATCAAGTTGGATTGGATGTATAATCCCTCCACATATCAGTTGCTATTGAGTATCTTAAAATCTCTCCTTGGATAGCATCATCATTATTTCTCTCTCTTTGTGCACCAAGCTGTTCATGGGGTTCAGGATTGTTTAAAATTTCTTCATCCACCTCATGAAGAATTCCATCATCCGAATCAGCACCAATCAAGTAATTGTGCAAAATGCAACATGCTAAAATTATTTTTTTCTGGGTTGGAACTCCGTAAGACGGCTCATTTGAGCTTGCTATTATAGGAAATCTTTTCTTCAAGACTCCAAATGCTCTTTCAATCGCATTGCGTAAGGATGCATGTCGAAGGTTGAATAACTCTTTAGGATTTTGTGGTGGATTTCTTGAATACTCTTTTAAGTGATAACGAACTCCTCTATAAGGTGCAAGAAGTGTGCTCCTCAACATGAATCCAGCATCAACACGGTAATATTTACCTATAGGAATGACATGCATCATTATGTTGTTATACACTAATGGCTATATATATATATATATATATATATATATATATTTTTTTTTTTTTTTTCTAACAAAATTACCTTGGGGGACTTTTAGCTTATCGCGTCTACTTAATGCATTTTTTAAAATTCTTGAGTCCGACGCAGTTCCTTCCTATCCAGGCAAAACATATGTAAATTTTAAATCAAATGTACATGCCGCTAGCACATTTTGAGTTGGGTAGTCCTTTCTACCACGATATCTTGGTGCACCTTCAATAGGAACTTTTGCCCGAATGTGCGTTCCATCAATTGCTCCAATACAATCTTGACATGGGAAGATCTAAAATTGTTGAGTACTTACTTCTATATATTAAATTCTTTATATATACCACAATTAAGCTATTAGAGTATAATAATTTTTTATTTTATTTTATACCTTAAAATATGGGAAGAGCCTAGAACTGTTGAGTACTTCTATTGCAGTTTGAGATCCATCAGGTTGTTTAAGAAACTTCTCTTCTAGTTGTACCACAGATCTTAATACTTGATGGAAATGACGGTTTATAGTCTCACCAGAGCGATGGGAAAAAAAAGATATTTCTCGATGCTTTACACCATGTGACAATATGTAAAGAAATTTGGCAACTTGTTCTTCAATCGTTGCTCGTTGTGTTGGTTGGAGGCCACCTTCTTTACGTAGCATGTCACACAAATCTAAAAAAGCTCCAGGCCCCATGTGTATAATATCACGACACTTTTTATTTCCAATTATCTCTCTCATTAGTTCATCGCGAATGCTTTGTCTTTCTAAACTCAAACTACTAATTGAGTAAGTTACTTGTCTCCTTTGAGGCCTCCTTCAAAGTATTAACCAATAGGCAACAAGGCAAACTACATAAGCAATTGCCATTCGACGTCTCCATTCCCAAATTTGCATTACACGTCTCCTTTTATTCTCTTGTCTATCCATCTAACAAAATTATCCCATGACAGCAAAGCTATTACAATCCATGATATGCATAAATACACTAAGCTATTACAATTCAGTGTGTTTTGTGTAATCTATCATATAAGAATATAAAACTTAGAAAGTATTTGGCTTGCTAGTGAAATGCCACTTCATGGTTACAGTAATAACTAAAACTAAAATCAAATAAAAGAAACAACTTCAAATAAAATGTCCTATCACTTCAAAATTAAGAAATTATCAAACCATTCTGGAAAATTTATAGCATGGCTTGAAAAATTGTTATTGTGACAGCTTATGAATTTTTCACTATTAACTTCTCTATTATTTGGAGGCACCAAACAAGACAAAGTAACCAAACTTAGCTTGAGGATTAGAATTACGTAAAACTGATCAATTTCAGAATAAAGCTTGACCATCCACATCCATAGGAAAATAGTACAAGGGAAGAATGATAACTTAAAAATATCTTTTAAAAAAAAAAGAAAAAGAGGAGTTCAAAGGACAAAAGAAACAAAGAAGACTAGATAGTCTGAGTGTAAATCATAATTATGCTTTAAAATAGTAACCACCAATAAGTACCACAATAATTATTATAACATAGTTAAAACAAAAAATGGCTAGAAATATTTCCCTTAAGTTAATTTAATACACCCTCCTTTAACAAATTTCTTCTTGACAAAACCATAGTTTTAAGAAACGCATAACTTAGTCGCCTACAGTTAATCCTTTCATTTCTCAATCCTGGACTAGAACTCTTGACTTCAATTTCCACTACAAGTTCATAAAATCAGTTCTGTCTACACTAAACTTGGCCTAATTGTAACTTTGGAATAATCCCAAGTCTGACCAGAGAGTATACGGCCAGCAACAATTAAAGCTACAAAAAAAAAAAAAAAAAAAAAAAAAAGACAATGGAAACTAGCCGAGCATTAAACAAGCCAAGCCCAATTGAACTCTGCCCAAACTTGGTAAACTAAACCACTTCAGGCTTACACTTCGCTCACGAGATCATTGAAAGCCAGGTTTTACACAACAAAGCTTGTCTTGTGACAAAGGTAAGCACAACATATGAAACAGCCAAATACAAGTGAAAGTACTCAAGAGTCCCCAATTTCGTAAAATAATTGAATGGAACCATATACAGAGTATTGGCAGTTACCTTAATGCCCTTACAGCAGTGACCCAGCTACCCTCACTTGTTGGAATGAGACTGAGACAAACACGATTAGCAACACCCTGCATGCAGAAAATCAAAAGGAATCAATTAGAGCAGTCCATCTTCTTGTAAATTAATGCATGTTTTCATGATAAACTTTTCCTTTTGGACCAGTGTAAAATATCAGCCACTTCAACACAAAATATAAACAACCCAGAAAATCTTTAATAGGATTCAAAGCCTCTAAGCTACTTAAACCATCTGTTTCAATTGGTTTGCTTAAGCTGATTTCAAATCAAATATTTTCAAAAAAACGATATAAATATATAATAATATCCAAACAGGAAAAAATCATCAGATTCAAGCTAAACCAGCATATGGGTAAGCATAATAACATCATATAAACAACAAACAAACAAACAAAAATTCTCCTTTATTATTTTCTCAGCAACCAAACAATAGGGAAAAATGAAAGCAAACATGATTTCAAGCTAAAAGCTAACAGTTTTCTCAAAACCCAAATGCCAAAAACATAAATCAGATCCATTTTCCAGTTCAAACTTGAACATCACAAAGCTGAGAGAGTACCATTTTGGTTGGGGCTTAGGAGGAGCCAAATCAGAAACCCATTCACAAAAAAAAAACAAGAAATTACCAAAATCAGAAACCCATTCACAAAAAACAAGAAGTTACAAAATAAAAACAAACAAGAAACACAGATCCATATATAGCCAAAATATACAAATTTATGCAAGTTCACAATCTAGACTCACTCAAGCACTTTATCAAACACGTAATGAGCAATACTTTGAAACTTTAAAATTTATGAAAAAAAGCCCTCAGATTTGAAACCCACCCACAAATAACTTGTTATCACCCATAAAATCACAATTAATAAGAAATTACACAATAAAATCACAATTTTAAGAACATAGTTATTTGATTCAACTTAAAAGAAACCCATGAAACAGAAATTAAAACAGAGTTTACCTTTGTGAGAGAATGCTAGCCGTGAGAGAGAAGATTGAAAGATAGTCCAAGAGTGAGGAAGTCGTGAGAGAGAGAGAGAGAGAGAGCCAGCGTAAGTTGAGAGAGCTTGAGAGAAATTTGTGGGTTACAGAGCTGAGAGAACTGAGAGAGCTTGAGAGAAATTTGTGACTGAGAGAGCTGAGAGAGTTTGTGGGTTCCGGTTTTTTTTTTTTTTTTTTGACGTTAAAATACCTTGTAATTTTTTTAATATAACAAGGGTAAGTTAGGTAACTTACATATTCAATAATTTATGTGCTCTACTCTCCCTCCAAATCTCTCTAATTTTGGGGAATTAAAAATGGGGGTTTGGAGGTAGTCCAAACCCCTCCAAATCCCTCCACACCCCTCCCCTTCATTCTTTAAAAAATTTCCAAACAAGGTAATTAAATTACTCTCCTTCCCTCTACTTTACTCCCCTCCTTTTTTTAACATTAAAACAGGCCATAAAGGTCTTTGTTTTTGTGTAACTCCAAAAGTGAAGTCTTCATTCCAGAGAATAAATACAAGATCAACTCTACGGAAAAACAGCTATGTTTTATTGATTGATAGGTCACAAACAGGATAATTTCTTTGATTATGCGACCTTTGATTTATGGTCCATCTCGTTCTTTTTGTGGCTTTACAGGAGACTGTAGTTGATGAGTTGGTGGTTCAGATATCCAAGGACCTTAATCGCCAAATTGTTGTTTTGACCCGAATTTCCTCTTCTACTTTGGCAAGAAATGACTTTTGAGTCTGTGACTGACTGTCCTTGTGGACTTCCGTTTGATTCTTCTATGCAAAGATGAAACTGGTGGCCGGTTACGTAATTGGTAATGGGAGTTTCTTCTATATACATGGATGGATATGGAACTATCAAGAAGAAAGCTGATGACAATGCAACTGCTAATTGCGTTCCATGTAATGAATTCGCATTTCCAACTTGTACTGTACTATGTTCCCATTTAAGGAAAACGGAAAGAAAAGAAATAAATGTTTTGTTGTATTGTGAGGAACTGAACAACAGAGTTCTTTTCAAGGCTATTAGTGATAAGCTGGACATTTCAAGAAAAATGCAGCATCATTTATCGTTAAAAGAATTCAAGAAACAAACTTGTAATAATAAGGAACTCCTCAAACAACTCCAATTTATATGCTACTATCGTATCTTACGTGAATCGTATTCACACAGTACAGTTTATATGATACTAAAATAATTCATTTAATACACAGATTTTGAAGTAAATTCAACAGATCATGTATTGAAGTTAACTCTATATATATTAGGCTGCTTACTTTATTGGTACGAAAATATCATGGTAGTTGTATTTGTCTTGTTAACCGATGCCCTTAGAGCAATCGCTAATAAACATTTTTTTTTTACACAATTTTCAAGAGAAATATTAAAAGCTATTTTTTCTTTTCCCATATAAAAAGTTCCTAATTTTTTTTTCTAAAGCAATGTCCTGAAGACATTCTTTAACTTTTCTCTAAGTAATAACGATCACTGTCTGAAAAAATCTATAACTTAAAGGGTGATGGTGATATAAATTACTAAAGAACATCATGATAATTAATGATTTTAAAGTGAAATTGATGTTGTTAAAAAGTTCTTGAGTTTATAAATGATGTGGCAATTATGTAGCAAAGCTCAATGCATCATTTATAATACCAGCCCATCATATTTAGATTTTTTTTTTCTTGGTAAATTTATTTGAGCTTGTATTTAAATGAGCCATTACACTCGAAAGTCCACAATTCTTTTTAGTTTTTAGTGTTTTTTTTTTTTTTCATTTTTTATTTGATTTTTAATTTTGAAAAAAAAAAAAAATCTTTAATCAAAATCTTTATCCCATTCCATCAAAGTTAGGGTGTGCTGTGACTTCATGGCCCATTGCCTTCCTCAAAGTTTATGGTTGTTATTGGGCTTGTATTTTTTGAGCAAATGGAATTGGGCTTGTTGATTGAGCCCGATATAAGCTTGATATTCCTCTGTTTTTGTTTTGGTGACACGAGATGAGGTTGGATTCTAGTGGATGAAGCATCCAGTGGCTCTAACAAGAAGCACATGCCTATGACACCAGAATTTTGAATCTACATTTAATTTATTTACCAATCTAAAGAAACTAACCTATTGTCCTTTGTTTTTGTTTCAACTCCTAAAGTGAGGATAATTACTATTCCATGGTGACACCTTGCATCAAGTTCAAGTAGCTGCACATGCCTCTGAATACAAGTTAAATTTGTTTCTCAAACTAAAGAAACAACGTCTTTGCTCTATTTTTGTTTTAACGCTTGAAAAGAAAAAGCTATGATGCATGCCCATGAAACATGGCTTAGTGTATTCACTACAAGAAAAAAGACATAATACAACAAGTATTATTGCAACAAAAAAAAATAATTGAGGTAATATATATACTATTGCATCTCTAGGTTGTTTTTTTGTTGTAATAGTAACTTAAATTTATTACATCAACATGAGATTGTAGCAATAATTATAATGTTACATTGAAATATGTTGTTGTAATAGGTAACTCTTTTTATACTTTGAGATATGCTGTTGCAATAGGTAATCTTTTATTTCACATCGAACTATACTGTTAGTATAGTTCTTAGATATGGTTTTTGAATTGCAAAACAAGTTAATGAAAAAATTATTATTTAAGAAAATGATTTATTTATTTTTAAATTTTTTTTTGATAAAAAAATCAACCTATTGCAATGAGATTTTTTCAACCTATTTTTTCGGAGTTTATTACAACGGCTCGCATCGACTTTTTTGTCATTGCAATAACACCTATTGCAATGAGATTTTCAAAATAAATCATTGCAATATGTGGAACTTATTGCAACGAAAATCTAGTGTTGCATAAACCTATTGCCTCATAGTTTATTACAATAGCTTGCATCGACTTTTTTATCGTTGCAATAACATCTATTACAATGACATTAGTTGTTATTGCAACAACTTATTTTGTTGTATTAAGTCTTTTTTCTTGTAAGGATTAACAGCATTCTAAAATGTCGGTTGAGATATTTTCTCTATAAAATGTCAGCATTGCATCACCCTAACCCCTTTTAATACAAGTTAAATTTGTTTCTCAAACTAAAGAAGCAACATCTTTGCTCAGTTTTTGTTTTAACGCTTAAAATGAAAAAGCTATAATGCATGCACACGAAACATGGCTTGGTGTATTGATGGTATTCTGAAATGTTGGTTGGGATATTTTCTCTATAAAGTATCAGCATTGCATGGAATTCATTACCCCTCTCTCTCTCTCTCTCTCTCTCTCTCTCTCTCTTTTTACATATCTTATCTTCTCTTGTCCCTCTCTCAACAACAATGGCTAGCAACCATTTTATTGTCCATGTCTTCGACCCAGAAGTTGCCTTGAACATTATGGCAACTGCCCCAACTGAATTTACGGACACTGAGATTTGGTTCTGCCTCTTTGGCCAAATCTCTAAAGAGGACTATCAGAGAATCATAAATGATATGATTCTATGCAATGTAACACGAAACCAAGTTGATCGAATTATTGATCAATGCCCGATCCCTTTTTTGCCACCACCAATCATACAAATTTTGTCATTGAAGGAGTTTCAATCTGCCTTTGCAGAACGTGAGACTCCGTTTATGATATATGTTCCTGCTTCGCCAGTTGTCCATCCTAATGTTCGGCAAGCCATTATCAACACGGCAATGATCAATGGTGTTAAATAAGCTTGATCAGTAGAAATGGGAAGAAACTTGTTTCTCTGTTTTTGTTTTGGTGACACAAGGGATCAGGTTGGATACTAGTGGACAAAGCATCCAATAGCTCTAACAAGAAGCACATGCCTATGACACTAGAATTCTGAATCCACGTTTAACTTATTTACCAATCTAAAGAAACTAACCTATTGTCCTCTGTTTTTGTTTCAACTCCTAAAGTGAGGATAATTACTATTCCATGGTGACACCTTGCATCAAGTTCAAGTAGCTGCACATGCCTCTGAATACAAGTTAAATTTGTTTCTCAAACTAAAGAAACAACGTCTTTGCTCTGTTTTTATTTTAACGCTTGAAAAGAAAAAGCTATGATGCATCTGCACGAAACATGGCTTAGTGTATCACTACAAGAAAAAAGACATAATACAACAAGTATTATTGCAACCAAAAAAAAAAAAAAATTGAGGTAATATATATACTATTGCTTCTGTAGGTTGGATTTTGTTGTAATAATAACTTAAATTTATTACATGTACATGAGATTGTAGCAATAATTATTGTGTTACATTGAAATGTGTTGTTGTAATAGGTAACTCTTATTATACATTAAGATATGTTGTTGCAATAGGTAATCCTTTATTTCACATCGAACTATATTGTTAGTATAATTCCTAGATATGGTTTTTGAATTGCAAAACAGGTTAATGAAAAAATTATTATTTAAGAAAATGATTTATTTATTTTTAAAATTTTTTTGATAAAAAAATCAACCTATTGCAATGAGATTTTTTTCAACCTATTGTCTTGAAGTTTATTATAACGGCTTACATCGACTTTTTTGTCATTGCAATAACACCTATTGCAATGAGATTTTCAAAATAAATCATTGCAATATGTGGAACTTATTGCAACAAAAATCTAGTGTTGCATAAACCTATTGCCTCGGAGTTTATTACAACGGTTTGCATCGACTTTTTCATCGTTGCAATAACACCTATTACAATAACATTAGTTGTTATTGCAACAACTTATTTTGTTGTATTAAGTCTTTTTTCCTATAGGGATTGATGGGATTCTGAAATGTCGGTTGAGATATTTTTTCTATAAAATATCAGCATTGCATCACCTTAACCCCTCTGAATACAAGTTAAATTTGTTTCTCAAACTAAAGAAACAACGTCTTTGCTCTGTTTTTGTTTTAAGGCTTAAAATGAAAAGGCTATGATGCATGCACACGAAACATGGCTTGGTGTATTGATGGTATTCTGAAATGTTGGTTGGGATATTTTCTCTATAAAATATCAGCATTGCATGGAATTCATTACCCCTCCCCCCCTCTCTCTCTCTCTCTATTTTTACATATCTTATCTTCTCTTCTCCCTCTCTCAACGACAATGGCTAGCAACCATTTTACTGTCCATGTCTTCGACCTAGAAGTTGCCTTGAACATCATGGCAACTACCCCAACTGAATTTGCGGACACTAAGATTTGGTTCCGCCTCTCTGGCCGAATCTCTAAAGAGGATTATCAGAGAATCGTAAATGATATGATTTTGTGCAATGTAACACGAAACTGAGCTGATCGAATTATCGATCAACGCCTGGCCCCTTTTTTACCACCACTAACCATATGAATTCTGACATTGAAGGAGTTTCATTCTACCTTTGTGGAACGTGAGACTCCGTTCATGATATATGTTCCTGCTCTACCAGTTGTCCATCCTAATGTTTGGTAAGCCATCATCAACACGGCAATGCTCAATGGTGTTGAATAAGCTTGATCAGTAGAAATGGGAAGGAACTTGTTTCTCTGTTTTTGTTTTGGTGACACAGGGGATGAGGTTGGATACTAGTGGACAAAGCATCCAGTAGCTCTAAAAAGAAGCACATGCCTATGACACCAGAATTCTGAATCTACGTTTAATTTATTTACCAATCTAAAGAAACTAACCTATTGTCCTCTGTTTTTGTTTCAACTTCTAAAGTGAGGATAATTACTATTCCATGGTGTCAGCTTGCATCAAGTTCAAGTAGCTGCACATGCCTCTGAATACAAGTTAAATTTGTTTCTCAAACTAAAGAAACAATGTGTGTGCTCTGTTTTTGTTTTAACACTTAAAATGAAAAAGCTATGATGCATGCACACGAAACATGGCTTTGTGTATTGATGGTATTCTGAAATGTTGGTTGGGATATTTTTTCTATAAAATATCAGCATTGCGTGGAATTCATTACCTCACTTAAAAATTCATTCACCTCTCTCTCTCTCTCTCTGTTTTTACCCATCTCATCTTCTCCCTCTCTCAACAATGGCAGGCTACCATTTCATGTGTATTATGAAGGGAGTGTCATGTTCAACCAAGACACTCCTCCATGGTATGGACTCTTATGGTTGGAGGAAAAGCAAATGGAACTGGGGCGTTCGTCGATGATGCGATCCATACGGTTTCGAGTTAAATCAGCCAAAACTAAGTCATTCTAATCTAGCCGATTTAACTCAACACAGTACGGATCGCATCATCGACCAACGCCCAGTTGCATTTGCTCCACCTCTAACCATAAGAGTCCATACCATGGAGGAGTTTGACCTGCCTTGGCTGAACATGACACTCCTTTCATTATATGTATTCCAGGTCCGCCACTTCCCGAGGCTTAAAAGGACGGTTCTTCTTGTTGTTGTAGCTTGGAGTTGTTGGGGGTGGTGGTGGTTTGGGTTAAAAAACTGAGTTAAGTTGTGTACTGTGTTTTATTTATGGTGTGTTTAGATTTTTTGTTGTTGCTGTGGCATATGTTTGTGTTTATTTGCTTTCCAAGAATGTTTTAGTTTGGTTTGTTTCTAGTTATGAGCGTAGTTATTGTTCATCCTCCTTTGTAATAGAAGCAAGTTTTAAAATTATTATAATAAAACTAGTCGCAGACTCGCACATTGCGCGTGATAATTTTTTAGGTAAATACTATTTTAGTCCCTGGACTTTATAAAGAGTTTAAAAAAAAAAAAAAAAAATAGTTTTATCATATTTTTCATAATCTTGTCTATAACGTTTTTTTACCATTATCATATATTTATTGGTTGATAATTTACATAACATAGACATTAAATAAGAGGAAGAACTATTCATTAGATTTTTTTTAAATCATGGTGTATCAAGATTATGATTATATATATATATATATATATATATATATATAAAAGGTTAAATGATATGTCAACAAATGAGATTATAAAATTTTCCAACTTTATTTCTAATATAATTTCTAAATTACTGAAGAACGTCTCATTTTTAGTTATGACATGAAATATAATTTCCCTAGTTAGAGTTTGATTAGTTTTAAGTTTAAATTTTGTATTATTATATTTAATTTTTGATTATTGATTTAATTAAGTGAATGCAATGGTTGATTTTATTGCATTATAAAGTTTTTAATGTCCACTGCATAGCCATCTCTATTTTATTTCTTACTCCTCTTGACCATCTTTTTATTTTCTAAATAACAGTTATTAATTGACGTTTGATTTCATTTCATTTTTTTTATTCCTTTATTTATTCATTATTACTTTGTATGTTCCCTTGCTAGTTGTAAATTTTATGGTTATGAATAATAAATAGATATCATGGATTGCTTAAATAGGTTTACATGTAGTTACGCTAGTGGTATGTCAAAGGTTTTTTTTTTTTTTTCAAGGAAATATGAAAGACATTTCTCTAGTTTGGTCTCAATCAATTAAGATATCCATAATATATTAATGAAAGTAATAATGAGCCTTAATTTTTTTTTTTTTTTTAATGTATGAAGTGTTTAGGTTAGTGGTATGTCAAAGTTTTTATAAAAAAAAATTTAAAATAATTCCAAGGAAATGTAAAAGGCCTTTTTTTTGAAAAAAAAGAAATTGTGACCTTTTGAACTGTAGAAATATGATTTTTTTAATTACCTTATTTATAGATTTCATTATTAAATTATAAACATCTAAATTAAAGCAGATGAATATATAAATGCAAAATTATGTACTCGTTTGGGTACTGATGAAAAGGAACACATTTGCGTCCCGCGTTTCCTTTTTTTTTTTTTTTTTTTGGCGTTTTGTGGCTATGGTGAGAGTTTCAATGGGTCCCGTGCACTGTTCATGGGACCCACAAACCTCTTTTCTCAACAAAACTTTCATTAAAAATGGGTCCCACGATACTATTCACACATTTAAAAATTATTTTGCTATAGTGTTTTCAGTTTTCAGCAAAATAAACGGTATTCAAATGGACTCTATATGTAAAGTTACAACCGCACAAGATAAATATGTACATATAATATATATATATATATATATATATATATATATATATATATATATATATATATATATTTATATATTTTTATTATTCATGAATCATTATTTCATTGTTTACTTATAAATATCTAAACTAAAGTTTCTTTGTTTTTTTTTTTTTTGAAATTTTTTTTTAAATAGATGAATATGTAAAGGTAAAATTATATAAAAAGTTAAAACTACCCAAGATGAACGTTTAACCACTAGTAGATATGTGTTTTTTGAAGACTAAAAGTATACTTGATTGCTTTAGCTGGAACTATATATCTATGCAAATATTGTTATGAGTGGCCTTACAAAACAGATATTTCATTTTGCAAAAAACTTTACATGAACTCCTCTTTTGTGACAACTTTTTATTATTATTTTTTCTTTTTGTCAAAACAACTTAAAAATATTAAGACTTAAGTTAACACATATGGTA
The DNA here is from genome assembly GCA_023055345.1 of Quercus wislizeni. NCBI lineage: Eukaryota > Viridiplantae > Streptophyta > Magnoliopsida > Fagales > Fagaceae > Quercus > Quercus wislizeni. The sequence continues at coordinate 4,464,961 of JALGQJ010000015.1, read as the reverse complement.
GTCGTAGAACATGTCAATGATATGAAAAATAGAAGGTTTAAATATTTAAAAAGCATTTTTAGTAGATTGTAATATAAAACATTTTTTCTCAATATTTTATGTAAATTTTCCCTTAAGATCAATATTGTTGGCATCCTTTAAAGATGGTACATAATATTTTTGAGAAGAAGAAGAAGAAGCAGAGATGATGCTAACACATAATATAAAATTATGGACAAACTTTAGCTACAAAATTGGTTGTAGCCTAAGGCTACAATCTTACTTAATAAAATAAAAATTACTACATATTTTAAAAATCTAACCATTGAATTACATGTTCTTTACGCTCTTAATACACATGTCAAATTATGTGTCAATCAGAAATTATTTACTATATGATCTATAAGCTTATATTTTATACATAATTTTAAATTACAAAAACTTACAATTTAAATAATTTATTGATGACATAGTTATTGATCTTTAATTTTTTAGAAATTTTGCAAGCATTGAGGATATAAGAAGAAGATGTAATCTAATGGTGGATTTGTCAAAATTCACTTCCAATAAAAATATATTGATTAAGGCTACAACCAATTTTGTAGCTAAACTTTATCCTAAAATTTTAAGTTTGCGTGATTTAAATTTGTGGCCCAAAAAAAAAAAAAAAAGTATCTATGATAAAAGTTTTTATCTAAATGATATATAGTAGTTCATATTTTTTTAGTCTTGATTCAAAAAGTTCGTTCTCAATAGCCTTTTAAGTCTACAAATTGCTCAATCTATAGGCCTAGACACATTCATAGAGTGCTATCTAAATTATAAATTATATGACCCTTTATCACACAAATATTTTGATTCCTTCAATGTATGGTAACGAAAGGCAGGTTAGTGTCTAACCATTTACTTGATTTGTGTTGCATAATTTAATAGTATGGAGGATGTGATTGGATATAAATGTTGAATAAAATAAGATGGGAAGAAAAAAAAAGTAAAAATAAAATTGTAGGGACCCGATTTGACTTGGATCCGAAACGGGAATGGATCTAGGCCCACGTAGCCCAACCAATGAATTTATAGAGTGCAGGAAAGGAAACTAGTCTGATCTTGGGCCAAGATATTGGATTTTAGTGTAAAAAGATTAAAGGTACGAGCAAGGAATGTAGCAATAGGTCTCTTCGGACATGCCCTAGAGTTCTCCTTTCTTTTCTTTTCTTTTTTTTTTTTTTTTTTTTGCCTCTCTTTCGATCTCCCCCTTTATACCATGGCTTTTTTGCCTTTTTTATCATCCACGTGTGGACCTGGCATCCAACGTCTTTTTTCGTCATCCCCCTTGCCTTCTCTTGAATCTTCCATTCTTAGCTGGAAAGCTGTTTCTTCACTGTTCAGGTATCACCTCCACATTAATGCGGCCAGAAGGTTAGCTGGGAGACATTTAATGCGGAGGTGGCAGCACCTTTAGATATTTGTTATTTCCTACCATTACTTTTTGTTTAATATTTCCCCCTTTGTTCTGTTATAAGATTTGTCCCAGGCGTTGTTCTGAGTGATTAACGAGTTCACCGGATACCTCGGACAAAAGCACCGAGGTGACCATCGTCCTCGGACACGGTCCAACTCCTAACAAGCATGCTCCATCTCTCCTCGGACGGTAATTTTGTCCATTCCTCGGCTGGATGTCCTCGGATATCCGTTTGCCCTCACACGGGATATTGGGCCGGGCCCTTCCTTGCCCCATTTGTATGAATAGGGATAATGTTGGGCCTGGCTTCCTCACACACAGTTTGACCACAGGGCAAGATTGGCCCACACAATAGCCCCTCAAAATCTTGCTTTTCGGCTCCTCGGGAGAAAATAAGGATTTTGATTCTCTCTTCGGATCTCCCTTATGATCTGATTCTGTTGAGTCAAATCATAGCTGCACGTTTTTTTCTTCTTGCGACTCGTTCCTGACTCTTCAGTGTCCAGGGAGCGCCTTCATTTAATATTGGCAACCCCTCTGTCTCCCACGTTCAACGGTGAGATGGCAATCCAACGGTGGTTGGAACTTTTGGGAATTTGGGCGGGTGAACTCCCGCTTTTAACTTTTGCGCAACTATAAGTAGTCTTTCAAATCAATTTCTTGTCACTTTTGAACGATTGCGTTATTCTAGAACCTGATACTTTATTTCTTTCTCTTGTTCCTTTGTGCGTCTACAAATACATAAATTCTGTCCGAGGACCATTTCTCACACCTGTAAGTCCTCCTAAACTTTCTATAACTTTTATTCCTTTTATTGTAGAATCTCTCCTCTAAGGCCTCCTAAAAAAAAATGGGTAGATTTAAGGAGTTAGTAGATACCGAGGAGGGAATGAGAAATTTTAGGACTAAGTATAACATCCCTCCTTATGTGGGCGTTAGATACGCGGCACAGGGCGAATGGTACGACGAAAGAAAAACGAATGAGGTTGTCATTCCTATGATCGCTTTCATAGAAGGGGGGATGACCATTCCCATGGGCATCCTTACTAGGAACTATCTTAGGTATTTTAGGCTATCCCCCACCCAATGTGCACCGAATATGTTTAGGGTATTAGGAAGTATAGAGGTCCTAAACGAAAGAATGAATCTAAATCTGACCCACCATGATATAAACTGGGTTTATAACCTTCAGCACCTAAAAAATCAGGGGTACTACCTGAAATCCAGGCAGGCAGAGGTCAGGCTGATTCAGTGTCTCCCCCAATCCAATAAGGGATTAAAAGAAGATTTCTTAATCTTCTCTGGGCAGTGGCATGATGGCTTACCATGCCCAGTTAAAGAGGGCGAGCCAGGTGGGGGTCCAACTTATTTAATCTTTACGTTTAACTGTTCAGATTCTAGTTTTCCCATTGTCGTCGGCTTAAACTAAAGCGACTCTTTATCGTCTCTATTGACAATGTAGATCCACGTGCGACTTCGCCATCACTGCGCTTAGTTAACAAGGCCAGCTTGGATAGAGTTCTCCGAGCCGAAATCTACGTCAACCCGTCGGACGGTCAATTGAGGGCAGCTCACCTCATTCTCAGCTATAACCCCATCTTACGCGCATTTCAAGCCCCATCGTGCGTGATAAAGGCTAAGGATCCTCGGCTTCACCGAATCAGCGTCGCTTACGAAGGATTCGTAGTTCCCCAAGGTGTCCCACTTCCAGAATACCCCCAGCACGCCGAGGAGCTGCCAGTTGCCAGTCTTGCCGAAGTCACTCCATTTTCTCTCCACACTTCTCCAGTAGAGGAGGAAGAAGAAGCTGAACGAGAAGGGGGAAGTTTTGTGGACCCCTCCTCGGCCACCGACGATTACGAAATCTTTGACTTACCTGCTCCATCACCCAACACTCCTGAAGACATGGGCATTCAGAGGAAGCCCCAGCGTAGCCTCCAGGAGCTCTTGGAGAGTCAACCTGGGAGGGGGGAGGTTGGAAGATCTACCCAACCCAAGCTTCCTCCCCCTCCTCCCAAATCCCCTCCTCGTGCCCCTCGGCCAGCCCCTCCACCCAGGGTTGAACAACCTGATCCGAAGAGGAGAAGGGAGCCCAAAGGCAAGGAGATAGTAGAGACTGGGAGGACTCGCTCCTCCAGTGAAGAGGAGTCCCATAGGCCGACGAAACAGCTGAAGATCGGCCATGCTCCCAGTCGAGGTCCAGAGCCTGGAGAGGTTCAACAGTCTGAACCCCGGGCATGGCTTCCAGCTCCCATGCTAGGGGGTGAACCTCTGACCGATGATGCCTCGATCAGAGATTACAACGGGGGTATTGGCTGCCATGTGGCCTCGGCACCGGAAGAGACACTCCTGTTGCCCAGAGATATGATAGAGCTGCGGGGTTTAAGGAGGAATGAGGTAGTTCTCCAGGCCAAGCGGTCTCTAGGCATGGTATGTGTTGTTGCTCTTCAACTTTTGTTCTTCTCTTTTCATTGGGCATGATGGTTATTTCCCGTTGCTTGTATATGCACACATTGTTATTCTTACACATTTTCTTTTACGTCTGTTCCGTTGTTTTTTTTTTTTTTTTTTTTTTTTTAACAGGCTGTTCAAGGCATATTCAGGATGGAGGAGATATATCACTCCGTCGCCCAGCAGTTAGATGATGAGAGGACCAGAAGGGTTTCTGCTGTGCAGACGCTGAATATTGCTGAGAACAGCAATAAGGACCTTAAGGAGAGGCTGAAGGTTGAGGAGCAGCAGAGGAAAAGCGCTGAAGCTGCCTTGAAGGGGGCTGAGACCCAGGCTGAAAGCCAGAAGAAGCTGGTCCTTGAGGTTAAAGGGCAGTTGGTCACGGCCAAGGAGCAACTTGTAACTCTAAGGCAGCAATTGGAAGAGGCCAACAAGCTTAAAGCCTTGGCTGATAGAGCAAAAATGCAAGCCGAGGAGGATAAGTTAAAGGCCGAGAAGGAACGAGACGAGGCCGAGCAGCATGGGTATGATGTTGGCGTGGCGGAGACTGAGGACACTCTCCGAGCTGAGGTCCCTGCTGTCTGCCGCGCATACTGTGCCCAAACCTGGGAAGAGGCTCTCAACCAGGCTGGGGTTGAAGCCTCGTCAGAGCTGAGGAGGCCAGAAAGCATAATCTTCCCCTCGGCCCTGCAACTTCCTAAGCAGACCGAGCCGGCCCCTCTCGTGCCTCAACCAACTGCCGAGGCTCCCCCTCAGCCCCTTCCCTCTGCTGCCCAGCCAGACCAGGGTAAAGAGAAAGAGATCCAAAAAGGGCCCCTCTCAGGTGGAGTGACTGAAGCCCCTCAACCTGGGACAGCTTCTCAAGATTTTGAGAAGCAGTTAGCCTTAGTCACTCTACCTGCACAGGAGTCTCTTAAGGACCAGGAGAAGGAGACTAACCCTGAGGCAGCTGACCAGGCTTCCAAACCCAAGCTCCAGATCAAATTGAAGCCTTAGTTTTATATGCATATTTTGTTTATTTATTTTTCGTTGCTTTCCCCTTTTTTTTTTTATAGTGATAACAGTTGTAATTTCATCTTCTGTGCTTAAAGACCAATTTCGATAATGTATGAGCAACTTTTCTCTATTTCAAGTAATATTTGTCGGCATCATTATTTTACTTACTTGTATCATACTTACTTTGCTCAGTTGTTTGTTTACTATCACAACATGATTCATTATCAAGGAACCAGCATACATTAGTGAGGAACAGGAGGAGTTAATAAAACGTAATGTTGACCTTTCAAAAATGTATCTCCCTTTTACTTAGCTCCCTAATAAGTTCCACAATTTCCAGATAATATCACAACACCTAAACAATAAGTAGAATGTGAACATGCTGAATTATATTCACACTTATCTGACATCCATGAAGTCAATCATGGCTTATAAAACAGGTCAAGACTTTATCCAGAAAATAATGACTTATATTCAAAATCATGTTCTAAAAATCTTATCACAACATCTATTCCATTGAATATATTCCTTAACGCCGCACGGACAGTTATATTCTCCAGATTCATGGTCTGAGGACAAAACGAGGATGACTTGCCGTTTATCATTTTAAGAGATGTTCTGCTATATTTATTTCCACCAAGTCTTCAACAGATGCCATAATATATTAATTTTCACTAAGTATGTGGTCCGAGGACCTGACATGACTTAGTTTCTGTTTAATATTTCAATAGATGCCATAGTATATTAATTTTCGCTAAGTATGTGGTCCGAGGACCTGACATGACTTAGTTTCTGTTTAATATTTCAATAGATGCCATAGTATATTAATTTTCACTAAGTATGTGGTCCGAGGACCTGACATGACTTAATTTCTGTTTAATATTTCAATAAATGCCATAATGTGGTCCGAGGACCTGACATGACTTAATTTCTGTTTAATATTTCAATAGATGCCATAGTATATTAATTTTCACTAAGTATGTGGTCCGAGGACCTGACATGACTTAGTTTCTGTTTAATATTTCAATAGATGCCATAGTATATTAATTTTCACTAAGTATGTGGTCCGAGGACCTGACATGACTTAGTTTCTGTTTAATATTTCAATAGATGCCATAGTATATTAATTTTCACTAAGTATGTGGTCCGAGGACCTGACATGACTTAGTTTCTGTTTAATATTTCAATAGATGCCATAGTATATTAATAAGCAAGAGGAAAACAAGATAACTTTTATTATCAATAGTAGTTCCTTTTCAGATTATTTACATTCCAAGGGTGAAGTACAGTTCTCTCGTCTAAATCTTCTAAGTAGTAAGCTCCTATTCCTGCTACCGTCGTGATGCGATACGGTCCCTCCCAATTGGGCCCCAACTTCCCCCAAGCAGGGTTTTTAGCGTTTCCCACTACTTTCCTCAAAACCAAATCTCCTGGGGCCAATGGTCTCAGTTTCACGCTAAGATCGTAACCTTGCTTTAGCTTATGTTGATAGTAGGCTAATTGCACCCTAGCGTTTTCTCGCCGTTCTTCGATTAGATCCAGGTTCCTTTTTAGTAATTCTTCGTTTCCATCCGGAGTAAATCCACCAGATTTCATTGTAGGGAAACCATTCTCTAGTGGTATTACGGCTTCAGCCCCATACGTCATTGAAAAGGGGGTCTCCCCGGTAGACCTTCGAGGCGTTGTCCTGTAGGTCCACAGCACGTGGGGTAGCTCCTCCACCCACCTTCCCTTGGCGTCATCCAATCTCTTCTTCAACCCATTCACAATGACCTTATTTACGGCTTCAGCCTGCCCGTTTCCTTGCGGGTAGGCTGGAGTGGAATACCTGTTCTTTATTCCCAGATCAGAACAGTATTTCCTGAAAGCTTTACTGTCAAATTGAAGACCGTTATCCGAGATGAGGACGTTGGGAACACCGAACCGCGTAATTATACTCTTCCAGATGAACCTTTTGACATCCACATCCCTGATATTGGCTAAAGGTTCAGCTTCAACCCATTTGGTAAAATAATCTGTGCATACCATGAGGTATTTTTTGTTCCCCGCAGCTTTGGGAAAAGGACCCACGATGTCTAGGCCCCACTGAGCAAAAGGCCATGGGCTGGAAAGCGGATTGAGCGTTCCTCCAGGCTGGTGGATATTCGGTGCAAATCTTTGGCACTGATCACATTTCTTGACATATTCCTGCGCCTCTTTCTGCATGTTCGGCCACCAATATCCTTGGGTAAGAGCCCTGTGGGACAATGATCTTCCCCCTGTATGACTTCCACAAACCCCTTCATGCAATTCCTCCAAAAGTATCTCCGATGCCTTTGGGTGCACACATAATAAATAAGGCCCAGAGAACGAACGTTTGTACAATTTCTTGTCCTCGGACAACCAAAACCGAGGAGCTTTCCTCCGTATTTTGTCAGCCTCGGATTTTTCCACAGGTAGTACATCTTTTTCCAGGAATAGTGATATGGCATCCATCCAACTGGGACCCAGTGCAACCTGGTGTATCCGTGGTGCATCTTGATGCGCCAGAGCTCGCACATACAGGTCTTCCACCAGGATTACCCGAGGTAGATCCTGAGCCGAGGACGTGGCAAGAGTGGCCAGCGAATCTGCATGGGTGTTCCCACTTCTGGGCACATGAGACAAGTCAAAAGCTTCAAATCTTTCCTGTATATTCCTGACCAATTGCAAATATTCTAGCATCCTTGAATCTCGCGCCTCTAGATCACCTCCTACTTGTCCCACAACCAATCTTGAGTCCGAAAAAGCTCTTACTGCCTTTCCCCCCAATTTTTGCACCATTTGCAACCCCTGCAGTAAAGCTTCGTACTCGGCCTCGTTATTCGTAGCGGAGAAATTCAATCTAAAGGATTTTTCTATGGTAATCTTTTCGGGGGACACCAGTACTAGCCCCACTCCTGACCCCCGCTGATTAGCTGCTCCATCAACGTACAATTCCCAGTATCGTAGGCCCTGAACAGAGGCCATGCCTACCAATCTTCCCTCCACCGGATCGTTTCCCCTCTCCACCTCTTCTGGAGATTCAGCAAACTCAGCCACCAAATCGGCGAGCACTTGTCCCTTGATCGAGGTGCGGGGCATGTATTTTATATCAAAAGCCCCTAGAATCGTACCCCATTTTGCTACCGTCCCTGTGTAATCGGCCCTTCTGAGCACTGACTTGAGGGGAAGTTGAGTTAGGACGACCACAGTATGCGCTTGAAAGTAATGGGGGAGTTTCCTCGTGGCATGCACCACAGCCAATATCGCCTTTTCCAGTGGTAGGTAGCGGACCTCGGCTTCATTAAGCGACTTGCTTACATAATAGACTGGTCGTTGTACACCATCATCTACTCGTATGAGTACAAGGCTTATGGCGTGTGAGGCAACAGCAAGATAAGAAAAAAGGACCTCGTCCATTACTGGGCTGGACATTATAGGCGGATGGGATAGGTAATGTTTAAGTTCTTGGAAAGCCCTGACACACTCCTCAGACCATTGAAACTCTTTCCATTTATGCAACAACAGAAAGAAGGGTCTACACCTCTCGGCTGATCTGGATATGAACCGATTTAACGCGGCCATCATCCCAGTAAGCTTCTGGACCTCCTTTGGATTCCGAGGTGGTTGCAAGCTATTGATTGCTTTAATCTGATCTGGGTTTACCTCAATCCCCCTATGAGTCACCATGTATCCTAGGAACTTCCCTGACCCCACTCCAAAGGAGCACTTAGAGGCATTCAGACGCAAACTCTGCCGCCTCAGAATTTCAAAAACATTGGTAAGATCTGTTAGGTGTTCAGATGCTAACCTGCTCTTCACCACCATATCATCAATGTAGACCTCGATGGTTTTTCCCAACTGCAATTCAAACATCTTTGTCATCATCCGTTGGTAAGTCGATCCTGCATTTTTCAGGCCAAAAGGCATTACTTTGTAGTGATAGTTCCCCACAGGAGTAACAAAAGCCGTTTTTTCCTGGTCCTCAACGGCCAATGGTATTTGATGATAACCTTGGAAGGCGTCCAGGAAACTCATCCGAGGATGGCCTACTGTCGCATCTACCAACTGATCTATCCTCGGCATAGGGAAAGGATCCTTGAGGCAGGCCTTGTTAAGGTCTGTAAAGTCTACGCAGACGCGCCATTTCCCTGTCTTCTTCTTCACCACTACTGTATTAGCCAACCACTGGGGGTAGAAAATCTCCTTAATAGCCCCTGCCTGTTTGAGTTTAACCACCTCAGACTTTATTGCCTCCACGTGTTCACTCGAGGGTCGCCGAGGAGGCTGCTTTTTTGGAGTCACTGAAGGATCTACATTTAATCGATGACAAATGAATTCCGGATTCAGACCAGGGGCTTCATAGGCGTCCCATGCAAAAACGTCCACGTTCCCCCTTAACAGCTCAACCAACTCTTCCCTCTCCTGTGGGGGCAACCGAGCCCCTACCTGGAAGAATCTTTCACGGTCATCCCCTATAATCACCTTCTCCAGGCCCTCACAACTCATCTCGTCATCTGGCCCTCCACGCAGCGACGACGAGGCCCCCGACTGCTATAAGACATTCTCTTTACTGGCTGAGGCGCCAGCCTCTGGTTTGTGCTGAATTGCTGCAATTAGGCATTGCCTAGCCATAGACTGGCTTCCCAATATCTCCATCACTTGACCGTCAGAGGGGTATTTCACTTTCTGATGAAGGGTGGAGGAAACTGCGCCCAAAGAATGCAACCATGGCCTACCCATAATGGCCGTGTACGGAGAGAAGGCATCTACCACGATGAAATCTACCTCAACCACATCCCATCCAGCTTGCACAGGCAGTCTGATCTGGCCCCTAGGGACCACCATCTTACCCTCAAAACTCACCAAAGGCGAGCTGTAGGCAGACAAATCCTGGGGCTTTAAACCCAGACCCTTAAAGAGATCGGGATACATAATCTCCGCTGCACTTCCCTGGTCAACCATGACTCTCTTTACATCGTATCCGCCAATTCTAAGGGTAACCACCAGAGCATCGTCGTGTGGCTGTATGGTTCCTTGTTTGTCCGCTTCTGAAAAACTTAGCACCAGAGGGACGTTCGTCTTGGCTCTCTTCGGCGTTGAATTAGACTCATCGTCGGTGTAATGTGATACTGACATTATTCTGGTTGGGCAGGATCCAGTCCCCCCTGGAGCGGCGAATATAACATTGATGGTCCCCAGAGGAGGCTTGGATGTAGGACCTCCCTGAAACGCAGTACCTGTCTAGCCTCCTCGGCCACTGGAATGATGCAATAGATGCTTCAACCTCCCTTCTCGGACCAGTTGTTCCAAATGATCCCATAAGTTCCGACAATCCTCAGTAGCATGACCGTGATCTTGATGATATTGGCAATACAGGTTTTGGTTGCGATTGCTTGGATCTCCTGCCATTTTATTCGGCCACTTAAAAAATGGTTCATTCCTTACTTTTTCCAAAACTTTCTGCACTGGCTCTCGAAACACAACATTGACGGCCTGAGCATTGGCAGATGCAGATTGTCCTAAAAAGTCTCTCCGAGGACGATTGTTCTGTATCCGATCCGACCTGGAATCTCTCCTATCCTGAGGAATCACCTTCGCTTTTCCCTTACCTTGCAATTGATCTTCCTTAATTCTCCTATACTTATCAATCCTATCCATCAGCAAACGTACACTGGTGACAGGTTTGCCGGTGAGTGATTTTCTCAGATCATGCTCCGCCGGTAACCCTGCCTTAAATGTACTAATGGCCACATCATCATAGTCCCCATCTATCTCATTAAACATCTCCCAATATCTGTCAGAGTAAGCTTTCAAAGACTCTCCCTTACGCATGGACATCGACAGCAAAGATCCTAACGGCAAAGGTACCCTACTGCATGTGATGAAGCGCGCTCCAAAGGACTGGGTAAGCTTTTTGAAAGAATCAATAGAGTTTGCCTTAAGGCCATTAAACCATCTCATTGCCATTGGACCCAAGCTGGACGGAAAGATCTTACACATTAGAGCCTCATCCTTCGAGTGGACGGCCATTTTTTGATTAAAATGGCTTACATGTTCCACAGGATCTGTTCGGCCATTATAAAGAGAGAAGGTTGGTTGGTTAAATCGCCGGGGAAGGCTGGCGCCCTCAATCCGTCGTGTGAAGGGCGACTTGGCCACTTGACTCAAGGCCTCATTCATGGCTTTGTTCCCTAGACCTTTCTGCAAAGTACTTCTACCTTTCCGTCTATAATCATTATAGTCCTCATCACCGGAGAAGGTTTCACTGGGTGGAGTTTTAGATCTTTGCCTATATGTATCATCCTCTGTATCCTCAGATGAAGACTCTGGTTCAAATGGTGCCCGTCTCCGCCGCGCGCGACGCAACTTCTTCTTCAATTCATCTATCTCATGTTGCATGTCCCTCTCATTCTCTGCATGGGACACGTGACTTTTCCCACGCGATTGACTTCTATTAGTGTGCATGGTTTGCCCACTTTGCTCATGAGCTCCTCCCTGGTGAGGGTGGGCCCCCGAGTAGTTATGCTGCGATCCTCCTGATGCCGCCTGGTGCGGATTGTCATCACCCTGATGTGGCCCTACCGCTGGTTGATGCGAACCTGATTCTTCCATTTTACGCACTAAACCCAAATCTCTTTCTGATCAGATCAAGCAACTTCCCACAGACGGCGCCAATTGTAGGGACCCGATTTGACTTGGATCCGAAACGGGAATGGATCCAGGCCCACGTAGCCCAACCAATGAATTTATAGAGTGCAGGAAAGGAAACTAGTCTGATCTTGGGCCAAGATATTGGATTTTAGTGTAAAAAGATTAAAGGTACGAGCAAGGAATGTAGCAATAGGTCTCTTCGGACATGCCCTAGAGTTCTCCTTTCTTTTCTTTTTTTTTTTTTTTTTTTTTTGCCTCTCTTTCGATCTCCCCCTTTATACCATGGCTTTTTTGCCTTTTTTATCATCCACGTGTGGACTTGGCATCCAACGTCTTTTTTCGTCATCCCCCTTGCCCTCTCTTGAATCTTCCATTCTTAGCTGGAAAGCTGTTTCTTCACTGTTCAGGTATCACCTCCACATTAATGCGGCCAGAAGGTTAGCTGGGAGACATTTAATGCGGAGGTGACAGCACCTTTAGATATTTGTTATTTCCTCCCATTACTTTTTGTTTAATATTTCCCCCTTTGTTCTGTTATAAGATTTGTCCCAGGCGTTGTTCTGAGTGATTAACGAGTTCACCGGATACCTCGGACAAAAGCATCGAGGTGACCATCGTCCTCGGACACGGTCCAACTCCTGACAAGCATGCTCCATCTCTCCTCGGACGGTAATTTTGTCCATTCCTCGGCTGGATGTCCTCGGATATCCGTTTGCCCTCACACGGGATATTGGGCCGGGCCCTTCCTTGCCCCATTTGTATGAATAGGGATAATGTTGGGTCTGGCTTCCTCACACACAGTTTGACCACATGGCAAGATTGGCCCACACAAAAATATATAGCAATAAACATAAAATTATCCCAAGTCATTATGTAACATTATAACATTATATTATTATATACTATATGTATAATGTAGTAGGATAATATTTAATCAAAGAGAATATAAAAGATAACAACTTAAAACACAAAATTGAATTGCATCAACCCAAAGTAGAATTCTAATTAACACAAAAATTCATCAACCTAAAGAATTGATGCAATAAAAATAAACATAAAAATCAGACAAAACATGAAAAACAAATTGAGAGAGAGAGAGAGAGAGAGAGAGAGAGAGAGAGAGAGAGAAGTAAAATTTTTTGTGTGAGAAAACTATGCATAGAATGAAAAATAAAATGTCAAATTTATAGTAAGATGTTGATAATAAGAAGAGTAAAAAAAAAGGAAGATAAAAGGTAGAGAAAGAATAATATTAAGGTAGAAAGTAGTGGGGAGATGAAGAGGTAAAAGGAAGGGAGAGTTTTGGAAAATTAATAATAAAAATAATGGTTAAAAGATATTTTAATTTTTAAATAATGGAGTTTTTAAGTTACCTTAAATGAGAAAATGTTTTAAAAAATATATTAAAAAAAATTGGAAACAAAAAATGATAATGTGGCTACTGATGTAGCTCAATGTAAACATAATAATATTAAATACTACACTTCAATTTTTAGTAATATATAGACTTGTCTATTTGGTTTGTAGAGCATTATTTTTTGTACTTTGACTTCCTAATGGGTTAAGGTTATTAACTTAAAAGAACCTACAGCTAAGGGAAATGTAATGACACTTATGTCCCAGACAAGACAAGGAGTCCCAAGTCGTAAATTAATTAATTACCCCTCCTCCTTATTCTGCTTAAGTTGATAGTGTTGTAATTTGTATAAATATAAGAGCAAGATTTAGGTATAGTTCTTAGGTGCTGTTTCTTAGGTCCTCATTTTAAGATTCTGGCATGTGGATTTTTTTCATGGGATGGAAGTGTACTTTTTAATTAAGTAGACACATGACTGAATCATAAGAGAAGAACCTAAGGAATAACACCTAACATACTGTACCTAAGTTTTGTCTATAATATAAATTATAATATGCGCATATGAGTCTCTTATTAGAGTGAGCTAATTACCATACATAATAGCAATCAATAATGTTGACGTAAATTAATGTTTAAGAGAGTGCCATTAATGATCAATGCATCATTTATAATACAGTAGGGGATGCTCTTTCAACGAATTCAATATCATCAAACTAATGATTAAAGTCCAAGTGTATCAAATGTGAAAAGTACTAATTTTTTTCAATGGTACCAAAAGATTGAGTTTTAAAGTTTAATATTTTTGTTAGGGGAATTGGAGGTATTCACAGTGTTGTATTGCGTTGCATCACTTGCTGGATATCAATCTGGATATAAATTTTGGGCTTTTTGTATGGTGGTGAATAAGAGAAATGCATTTTTGCTTAAAATATTCTGAAGCCATATTCTGAGCTTGCCCGGAGCAATAAAAAGGTTAAAGATTTTAGTCATGCGGAGTTCAACGGCGAATCTCGGGCTTCCTCGCCCACGTTGGAAAACCAAGCCAGGGGTCCCAATACCACACCTTCATTCAAAGACAAACTTGTGGGGGAAATACCAGGTGCCCTTGCACAAGCATTCGACTTGACCGCCCAAATGGAGGAGGACATGGACTCCGATGATGAGAGTGGTGTGACCTCCAACTCCGTCCGTGAAGGGCAGGTGAAAATCATGCTGTCTAAAGAAACTAGAAACGCATTCGAGGTCCTTGGTCTAAGGCTGTCATAGTGAAACTAGTTGGGAGAACGGTGGGTCTCAACTATATGCAAAGTAGGTTGGCTCAACTATGGAGACCTGAAGGGAGAATGGATTGCATTGATCTTACTTATGGCTTCTTCTTAGTCAGATTCTACTCCAAGGAAGACTTAGAGAGGGTGATCAACAGGGGACCATGGTTCATCGGGGATCACTTCCTCTCATTGAGACTGTGGGAGCCATTCTTCAAGCCGTCGATGGCAAATTTTTCTCTAGTTGCTGTTTGGATCAGGCTCAATGAGCTTCCCATCGAACTATATGAAACAGAGGTGCTTAAGGAAATCGTGAATCCATTGGCAAGGTGCTACGGGTTGATTCTCATACTGCCTTGGAGGTGCGTGGCAGATATACTAGATTGTGTATCCAGATTGATATCAACAAGCTGCTTGTTAACAGTATTCTTATTGGCCATTTTGAGCAAGTGGTTACTCGTAAGAATCCAAAAGTTGTGTTTTTCGTGTGGCAGAGTTGGGCATAAGATTGAAGCTTGCCCATACACTATTCGTAAGGATAAGGAAAAGGAACCGGAAGCTCCGAGGGAGGAAACTGTATGTGGTGGAAGCGCTGATCTGCAGAATGTGCACGGCGCTGTCATGCACAATGCATGCGAGGAGACGGACATGGAGGGGCATTATGGTCCGTGGATGTTGGTGAGTAGGAAAGGATACGAACAGAAAGGGAAAAAAGACAGAAAACAGAAATGGGCAGCTCGGCATGGTATTCCACTAACCAACTGTCTCCAGTATTTGCGGAAGGTACGAGCATGCATATAGGTGATCCTTCATCCAGCAAAAGTTTGCTACGTAGACTTGTTAATCCTAAGTTTGGGGCTGGGTCCAAGAGTGGGACGAAATTGTGGGCTTCAAATACTCTTGGAGTATTTACTTTTAAAGAAAGGCCCACTTCAAGCCCAAGTTCGGCCAAATTATCTGTGGATAGTTTTAAGGCAGCAATGGTTAGTTTAAAGCAAGATAATAGCCCAAGCCTGGCTCCCCGTGTTCCCATATCCCATCCTTCCTCAGTGAAAAACAAAAAGCATTTAGCTAGGAAAGGCCTTGTTTGGTTTAAAAAAATGGTCACTCATCACTCAGTTTTCATCACGTATCACTCATCACTCAGTTTTCATCACTCATCACTCATCACTTAAAACACCCCACCCCGTTTGGCACCATCACTCATTTGTCATCACTCAATATTTTTTAACTATTTATGGGCCCCATACATGTACCTTGTGCAGCTTTTACTTTTTTTTTTTTTTTTCCCTTCAACTCCCAGTACCCAAACTCACCGAACTAGTGAAAAAAAAAACAAAAAAACAAAAAAGAAGAACAAGAAGATGAAGAAACCCAAAAACCCGAAAGAAGGAAAGAAAAAAAAAAAAAAAGAAGGAAGAATTGAAGACCGAATCAGTGAAAAAAAAAAAGAAAAAAAAAAGAAAAAAAACAAGAAGAAACCCAGAAACCCGAAAGAAGGAAAGAAAAAAAAAAAAAAAAAGAGAAGAAGAAGAAACCCAGCAACCCGAAAGAAGGAAAGAAAAAAAGAAAAAAAGAAAAAGAAGAAACCCAGAAACTCGAAAGAAAGAAAAAAAAAAAAAGAAAAAAAAAGAAGAAGGAAGAATTGAAGACCGAACCAGTGAAAAGAAGAAGAAGAAGAAGAAGAAGAATAAACGTAGGAGAAGAAAGGAATTAAAAAAAAAAGAGTCAAAGGTCAAAAGTTACTACTGTGGGTCCCTCCATGTATGTTTAATTACAAAAATGTCATTGAGTTATGAGTTATGGAAATTGAAAACAGTTAAAATGTGTTTTCAGTTTCCATAACTCATAACTCAAAAATCAGATAATTGAGTGATAAAAACTGAATCACGGATCATGAGTCATGGAGTCCAAACAAGTGCTCTTCCGTTGGTCCCGTCAGTTTTGGATCATGAGTTATGAAAACAGGACGATATCACTCAAAACTCTCCTAATCCAAAAAGAGAAGAAGAAGAAACCCAGCAACCCAAAAGAAGAAAAAAAATAAAAAATAAAAAATAAGAAGAAGAAACCTAGAAACCCGAAAGAATGAAAGAAAAAAAAAAAAAAAAAAGAGGAAGGAAGAATTGAAGACCGAACCAGTGAAAAAAAAAAAAAAAGAAAAAGAAGAATGAATGTAGGAGAAGAAAGGAATAAAAAAAAAAGAGTCAAAGGTCAAAAGTTACTACTGTGGGTCCCTCCATGTATGTTTAATTACAAAAATGTCATTGAGTTATGAGTTATGGAAATTGAAAACAGTTAAAATGTGTTTTCAGTTTCCATAACTCATAACTCAAAAATCAGAGAATTGAGTGATGAAAACTGAATCACGGATCATGAGTCATGGAGTCCAAACAAGTGCTCTTCCGTGGGTCCCGTCAGTTTTGGATCATGAGTTATGAAAACAGGACGATATCACTCAAAACTCTCCTAATCCAAACATCACCTTAGCCTCTGAAACTTTACCTAAGAGAGCCGCCTCTTCTTGTGTGGAAGGTTCAGAGAGGAAAATCACCAACCCTCCCCTCACCCACCTTTCTTTATCTCATTCTATGCCCCACCTTACCACCGGAGCCACCTTTGAATTCTCAGCGACACCCAATGTCGAGACTGGACCTTTTGCCGATAGTGAGAGTAATCGGAATTTGCAAACCCGTCTTGTCGAAGAGAAAAGTCATGCCGAAGATCTCATGGTGTCCGATGAGGGAGTTCAGCTTTCACCCCAGAGCTCAGATAGCAAAGCTAGGAGTCTTGCTGAAGTTCATATGGTGCCAGATGATGGCAGTATTGTTGAAGACCATATGGTGTCCGATGAGGGAAGTGGAGCTACTCCTTTCCTCTAAAGTATGTTTCACGGTCTTTTACCTCCAACTCGCCATGAATTTTATTATTTGGAACAGTAGAGGTGCCTTGAAGCCTAATTTTCAGGGTCATATCCGTAATTTAGTCCAGGAGCATAATCCGGCCATTCTTGTGGTTATGGAGACGAAATTGGGGGGTGATAGAGCGAAGGCAATCACTGACAGGTTGCCGTTCGACGGTGCCATCCACACTAATACCATTGGATTCTCTAGTGGTTTGTGGCTTCTTTGGAATTTTGACTTAGTGGAAGTGGAATTGCTTGCAAAGACAGAATAGGAACTTCACGTTGAAGTTAAGGTACGAGCCTCTAAACTTACTTGGTTATTTTCTGCTATCTATGCCAGTCCTCGGAGTGAGGAGAGATGTATATTGTGGGAGAATCTAACTAAAGTTGCAGAATTGCACAAGTTGCCGTGGGTCATAACTGGTGATTTTAATGAGCCATTAATTGATGAGGATAAATTTGGTGGTAGAGGTGTAAACATTAATCGATCTCTGGCTTGTAAGGACTGCCTTGACATGGGATTTTCGGATCCCAAATATACTTGGTCCAATAAGAGAGACATCAGCAATTTGATTCTTGAAAGGATTGATAGATTTTCATGAACCCGGATTGGTGCGTCATTTACCCAAATGCTAGAGTAACCCACCCTCCCAGGTGTCACTCTAATCATTGCCCTGTTCTCATGGAAGTGCTGCCAGTCAGTACAGTCAAGCTCACTAGGCCGTTCAGGTTTCAAGAATTTTGGCTTTCCGACACCTCCTTTCCCACCATTGTTTCCAAAGCTTGGAATGGGAATAGAGATTTAGCAAAGTCCATTGATTGCTTCTTTAAGGATGCTTCAGCATGGAACAGAAACCATTTCGGCAATATTCATAAGAGGAAAAGGAGAATTTTGGCTAGAATTTATGGCACCCAGAAGGCGCTGTCCAACAATCCTAGCTCCTCTCTTATTTGTCTTAAGAAGCAACTCCTTAGTGAATTGGAAACCATTTTGGACTAAGAACATGATATCTGGATGTTGAAATCTAGGTTGAACTGGATGATCCAATGGGATAGGAACACCTCCTTCTACCACGTGTCTACCTTTGCTCGGAGGAAAAGAAACCACATTGCGGCAATCAAAACTGAAAGGGAATCGTGGCTCACTGAGGAAAGGGAGGTAATGGAGCACCACTGCTTTAGGATAGGATTCTATACTTTGTTTTAGGATAGGATTCTATACTTTGTACACCACTGCACAAGAGATGGTCTCTTGGAACCCCCCTTGTTTGGATCAGTGGCATGTTAAGCAATCAGAGGAGGTAAAGCAGTCGCTCAATGCCATGGTTTCCGAAGAAGAAATTAAGGAGGCTCTCTGGTCCATGAAACCTTACAAGGCCTCGGGTTCGGATGTGTTGCATGCTGGTTTCTACCAAAGGTTTTGGCTCATCGTGGGGGAGTCAGTGAGGAAGGAGGTTGAAAAAGTCTTCATTGATAGGAAAGTTCCCGAGTATCTCAACAACACTCATATTGTTCTCATTCCTAAGATTCAAGGTCCGGAAACTATTGGGAACTACAGACCAATCAGTTTATGCAACTCAGTCTACAAGATAATCACAAAGATTTTAGTTGCTAGAATCAGACCTCACTTAGACAAACTTGTCTCTCCTTACCAAACGACTTTCGTCCCAGGAAGGAGAGGTGTTGACAATGTTATCATTGTCCAAGAATTGATTCATACCATTGGGAGAACCAAAGGAAATAGAGGGATCATGGCCATCAAGATCAATTTGGAAAAAACCTATGACAGAATTGAGTGGAGCTTTATTAGGGAGATGCTTACTCGCTTTAATTTCCTAGAAAACCTCATTAAGCTTATCATGAGCTGTGTAACCTCAGTGTCGACATCCTTTCTCTTGAATGGTGGCAGTCTTGACCCTTTCCTACCCTCGAGAGGTATTAGGCAAGGTGATCCTCTCTCCCCCTATCTTTTCATACTTTGCATGGAGTTTTTGGGGCATTTAATAGAGGATAAATGTGCTGCGAAGTTATGGACCCTTGTTAAAGCTTCCAGAAGTGGTCCAGCTTTTTCGCACATTTTCTTTGCTGACAACTTGGTCCTTTTTGCCAGTGCGACTCCAAAAAACTGTGCTACCATTAGTTCGGTCCTTCAAGATTTTTGTAACAAATATGGGCAGAAAGTTAGTGAAACTAAATCCCGTGTTTTCTTCTCTCCTAATGTCGACCCGAACCAAAAAGATGTTTTAACTAGTATTTTGGGATTCAATGCAACCACTAACTTCGGCAAGTATTTGGGTTTTCCTATAAAACATCCAGGGAGACAGAGGCATGATTTTGGGTCCATTTTGGATAGGGTTAAAAGGAAACTTGCTGGTGTTTACACCCCATTTTGCAACCTGCATTTAACCTCACATAGAGGGTAAAAGGGTAATTTTGCCTTGGGAATATGCATCTTGATTCTGACCATTAGATCTTTAATCTCATTTCACCAAAATGATCTTGATGTCGTAACGATCAAATCGACTGGTCATAAGCCCTAATCGGACCACCAGATTGAAAGTTATCATCAAATCAAGTTTTAATGGCTGAGATGCACTATCACAAATTGAGTCCGACTATATGTGATTATGAATAATTGATTTCAATTGGTTATAAGTGTAATCAATTTGAGATCAATGATGTGTCATAATTTGATTGGTTAGGACTACATTTTATGGTGAGGTTGCATACACCTAATTAATTAGATAGTTAAACATTAATTATTCAATGAGTAATTTGTGCAATTATCTTTTAATTAGAGTAAATTTAGAACCAATTAATTCTGAAATGAGAGTGATTGAAGCCATTTAATGTTAATTGAGAGTTAATTTGGGACATATTAATGTTAATTGTGCTGAAACCATTTTCAAACAAATGACCTTTGCTCACCATTTCATCCATATCTCTCAAAATATTTTGAATTTTTGAATGAGGTTAATTTTCTCAGAAACTAGACATCCGGGGCTTCAATTTGAGCACAAGAATGAGATAATTCCGATCAGAATTGAGTCAGATATGATTTTTCAAAGTTAACTCTACAAGTTGTTACAGCAGTTACAGGAAAACCGAACTTGGCTTGCTCCTCACTCCCACCAATCTTTCCATTTAATGCACCAAATTTTCCCCTAGGCTAAAATGAGGACTAGGTTCATGATTCTTTGTCAACTTTCATTAAATGGCCTTTCATTCATATTTTCTCCACCACTACTATATAAACCCCCCCTCTCCTTCATTCCAAGACACACAAAAACCCCCCCATCTTCTCCTCTCTTGAGTTCTAGGAAGTTGAGTAGTCTTGTCATATCTTGGTCTTCCTGAGACTCGAGGTATTGAGTGAGACTCACTCTTCCCCTCCTAACTCTTCTTTTCCTCCACCCTTAAGACCTCTACCAAGAGTCTCCTCCTCCACCATATGGATCTTGCATGAAGGTATAATCATTTTCCCTAACTTGTTTGGTGTTGCCATGATGAGAGTTTAAGATTAAAGCATGATAACAATCATTTAAATTCCTTTGAATATGTTTGAATGTTCTTAGTTGTTCTTCACATGTTCTTGGTTGTTCATCACATGTTCATGCATAAACACTAGTTTTGATCTTCAATCCACATAAAAAATATAAAAAACATATTTGTTTAATAATTCTTTCAAATTCTTGAATCTAGGTTATCACCATCCACACACATTCACTAGAATTTATTTTTCAATCCAAATGCAATGCTTAATAAATTGAATTAGGATTTATCACATGCACACACATTAAATTCAAAGTGTAGATTGATTGACATATTGGATGATATGATATGAATGTTGGCTACCATAGCCTAGAAGACCGATTTCACCGGGTAAGGTGGGTGCCTAACACCTTCCCACCTTGTAACCTAGCCTCCGAGCTTAGATCAAGGGTTAGTAGATCAAATGCTTATCTATGTAATTTTTCAATTTCTAGATTGTAACTAGGAAACAAAGTCATGTACTTTATCTTAGATTGTATCTAGGACCAAAGCCATGTAATTTTCCTATGATCAATGTAAATTCAATTTCAAATTAATAAAATGATGAATTTTTTAAATTATGGTTTTCTTATTTTTCCAATAATTAAATAAATGACGAATCCATTGTAAAACCCTTAATCTAAAGGGGAAAATATAACTAGTCAAACCTCCATTTTAAGAGGCAACAACACGACTCCACCCATTCACGTGGGTTTGGCCCAACATCATAAAACGGGCCGGGGGCGCAGTCTCTCACAACTGGTTGGAAGGCCAATCTGCTCTCTATGGCGGGTAGAATGATTCTTATTCAAGCCTCGACTTCAGCCATTCCTAGCTATGTAATGTAGAGTAATTCTTTACCCAACAAAATTCTCAATGGTATAGATAGAGTCAATAGGAATTTCCTTTGGGGGTCCTCTGAGCACAATAGAAAGATGCACTGGGTCAACTGGGATATAGTTACCAAGCAAAAAGATTTTGGTGGTCTGGGGCTTCAATCTGCAAAAGGAAGAAATACAGCTCTCTTAGCTAAACTCAATTGGAGATTTAATACCGAGAAGGAGTCTTAATGGGCCAAAGTTCTCAGATTCAAGTATGGCTCAAGGCAGCGGTTAATTTCTAGAAATGAGTCTAAGCTTCCAAGCTCTACTACCTGGAAAGGCTTGAGAAAAGGCGTAGATGTATTCAAAAAAGGGGTTAAATGGGTGCCAGGGTATGAGAGCAATCTTAATTTTTGGTCGGATTGTTGGTTAAATAGTGGTCCCATCAGATTTAGCATTCAAGGCCCCCTCCCTCAAGGTTCGGCCAGCCTAACTTTGAAGGACCTCTATACACCGTATGGTTGGAACTGGGCTGCCATTCCTTTTGAAATTCCCTCATAAATTAAAGCTGACATTCAAGCGGTCCTATTGCCGGTAGTTGCTAGAAGTTATGATAAGTTGGCTTGAAAGTTTTCTGCTAAGGGAAGTTTTGACATGAAGAGTGCTTACCTCTTAGCCACAGATCAAATGGAAGTTGTTTCCTTCTTAGGCTCATGGATTTGGAAGCTCCAGACTTTGCCTAAAATCCAAATGTTCATATGGAGGTGTATGCACAACAGTGTTGGTGTCAAGGAGTGCTTAGCCAAAAGAGGTATTTCAGTAGACACTTTGTGCCCTTTATGCTTAGAGCAACTTGAATCTATTTCCCATGCCCTTCGTGATTGTCGCCTAGTGAAATCGGTGTGGCATCAGCAGGGATCTCAACACTTAAATGCTAATTTCTTTTCTCATGACTTTAAACTTTGGCTGTCTTCCAATGCTAGTTTAAAGTCTTCACACACTGTCAAAGGTGTTCCCTGGCACTCCCTATTTTCTTTTGCCATATGGGCATTGTGGAAGCAAAGGAATCAAGTTGTCTTCAACAACAAAGGAGTCAACCCAAACATCTCTAATGCGATTTTTATGCAAGCCATGGAGTTTGTGCATTGTGTAATTCAGCCAAGGTGCAGCAATCGAATGGTGATTAAACAAATCAAATGGGAAAAGCCAGACATAGGTTGGGTCAAGCTCAATACTAATGGGTCTGCGGATGTTGCTGCAGGGTCGGCTAGAGGAGGAGGGCTGATTAGGGATGATCAGGGCAATTGGATCATGGGCTTCACTAGAAAAATCGGTAAAGCTAACAGCTTCTTGGTTGAAACGTGGGCCCTACGTGATGGCTTGCTCCTTTGTAAGCAGCTAAATTTGAATGTTGTTATGGTGGAACTTGATGCTAAAGCTCTAGTTGATGCTCTAAAAAATCCCTCATATGCTAATACTATAGTTTCCTTGCTTTTTGATGACTGTAGGCGTCTAGCTTCTCAGATTCCCCACCTAAGCTTCAAGCATATCTATCGTGAAGCTAATAGGTGTGCTGATAGATTAGCTTCCTTAGGTAGTTGCCAATCTTTAGATTTTATTTCCTTCTTTTGTTCGCCTATGGAATTGGTGCCACTTATGTTGGCTGATTGCCAGGGGATGGTTGTAAACAGGCTTTGTCCTGAGCTGTTGCTTTCTCTTTAGTCTTTTTAATGATAATTCCTTTTTACCCAAAAAAAAAAAATTTATAGATATGGAAATATTAAAACCCTTCATTTCTCGGATATTAAGTTGAGCTTGAGCGAGTTACAACAAGATGAGAGAGAGAATAATCATTTAATATAGGTGTAAATACACTTTTGGTCCCTACATTTTGGGCCATTTCTCGATTTGGTCCATAAACTGATTTTGCTCCTAAGTCAGTCCCTGAAATCAAAAAATCCATTCTATTTTGGTCCCTGCCGTCAACCCACTAACAGAAAAATCTGATGTGGCAAACGGCGTGTCCTACTTGTTGACATGGCGCTGACGTGGCTATTAAAATATTGTTAAAAAATACCACGTTAGCATCCATGTCAGCGTTTTAATGACAAGTCAGCATTTTAATTAATAAAAAAATAAAAATAATTTTAAAAAATTAAACTGAAAAAATTCAAAATCAAAAACAAAAACAGAAAAAACTTTTTCAGATCCTCTCTCTCTCTCTCTCTTCTTCTTCTTCTTCTTCTTTTTTTTTTTTTTTTTTTTTTTCAGATCCTCTCTTTCTCTGTCTCTTCCATTTTCTCGTTGGCCACGCATAGGGGCGGAGCCACATAGTGGCTTGGGGGGGCCCTAGCCCCTGCAAAAAAAAAAAAAAAATTTCCATTAAAGTAGGTTGAAAAAAAATTTGGGCCCCCCAATATTGGACAACCGGCCCCCCCATGCCCAATTCTCAACTATTCTCCCAAGCCCAGCTCAAATATTCTCCCAAGCCCAGCTTTAGTTTTAGGCCTTATCACCTTATGTACTCCAAATAAAACAAGCTGGCCCGCTCAAGTCCAAACACTAAAAACAAAACTTCACTTTCTTTTCATCTCAAAAATCCACCCACTGACCCACGGAATCCCTTTCTTTACTTCTTATTCTTTTTTTTTTCTTTTTTCTTTTTTTTTTTTGTCTTTCTTTGATACACTTTCATTTGCACTGGTACCGTTGCCTACCTACCAGCCCCAAAACTCTAGTCCTCTGTACTCACAGTCCGAAAAAAATAAATAAATAAAATCCTGACCAATTTTTTCTTTCTTCATCAGCTTTAGTTTTGGAACTTGGTGACTGGTGAGTTTTCTTCCCTTTCTTAAGCATTAGACATTCATCTCTTTTTAGTGTCTTTTTTTTATTTTCTCAACTATCTACACCTAAATATTCACATGCTCTTCATATTTTCATATATTTTTAGAGAAATACATAATTGAAGGCATGGGGAGATTGTTTGTGATGAGTCTTGAAGGGAAGATCTAAAGTTGGAGGCAGTCAGGCAGAGACAATAGGCATTGCCGCGCAGGTGATCCATCTTTGCACTTTGTGAAGACAAAGTTTTTAAGGTAAATTTTTTTTGATTTATTACCTATTTTTGATTAGTTAGATATCATGTGGTTGTGGGTGTTGTTAAATTGTTTGGTTTATGTTGTGTACCAATACTTGTGTGTTTAATTTTTGTTTTTGTTTGAGGGGTTATTATTAATTAAAGTCGTATTAAAAATGGGTTGTATGTTTAAATTATAGTGGAAATTTTGTTTTTTCTTGAGTATGAATAACATCCATATAACCAAGTAAAAATTTCTAATTAAAATTTTATTTTTTAAACTTCTTTTCAGGTTAATTTTTGAGTCATATTCTTAAAGCTAAAAGAATTATGAGCAAACGAAAAACAATTGATACATTCTTTAAGAAAAAAGATGTTAGCAATTCAGAAATTAGGACACCTATGGCCGTAGAAACAAATGTTGATACTTCAATGCCTAATGAACACCCTGACCCCTCCAAATGTTCAAGAATTCAATTTGAAGAGATAGATCGTGATCCAGGATCACGTAAACAAATATGTGGATTCCCTATCAACAAACAAGATGAAATCCGACGAGCTTATCTCAAAGAAGGTCCATATCAACTTAAAAATATAGACTATCCATACAACGATGATGCTCATCGTCGTCGATTTCAACCTTCATGGTTCGAATCGGCCCTCCCATATAAAAATTTATGGCTACACCCCTGGCCACGTGGACAAGGTACCGAATGAACTCCGGTGAGACCATGACGGACTCGGTGGTCCCCAACGGAACCTCCAGCCAGATCGAGTAGCGGATCGCGATGATTAGGTGCTTGTTGTTCGCGATGGTTATGTCAGATTCTCTGAACTCAGCCAACCTCATCGTGGAGACCAGTGACTGAGCTGAGGCGAGGTCTTTGCACTCCACGGCAACTATGAGCGGTTCGAAGCGGAGGACGAGTTCGGACTCGGGTTCGGGTTCGGGTTCGGAGCGAGTTGGTGAGTCAGGGAAGAGGAGGGAGATGACCGAGTCGGGATCGGCTGGGTTGTGGGAGACAAAGAGCTAGGAGCCGCCTTTGGATTTTTTGTTGGGTTGGGTTTGGTGTATGGGTTGGGAGAGGATAGAGATACAACCGAAGCAGGAGCTGGTGTTTGTGTTCAACTGATATGGGTTTGAGTTCTTAGTAGCTGGGTTTGTGCTCTTGTGATTTGAGTTCTTGGTTGTTGGGTTCGTGTTCTTGTGATGGGTGAGTTCTTGGTTGTTGGGTTTGTTCTCTTGTGATTTGAGTTCTTGGTTGCTTGGTTCGTGTTCTTGTGATGGGTGAGTTCTTGGTTTGTGTTCTTCTGATTTGAGTTCTTGGTTGCTGGGTTTGTGTTCTTGTGATGGGTTTGAGTTTTTGGTTGCTGGGTTTAGTTTGTGAAGAACACGAAGAACAAGCTAAAGAACATGAACAACATTATGAAAAAAAAATTAATTAATTAAAATTTTTAATTAAGTTAAATTTAAGGTTTTTCTTAAAAAAAATTTAAAATTTTTTTCTAAGGTGGCTTTTTCTAAAAATTGAAATGCTGATTTGGCATTTAAAAAAGGCTAAATAAATATTTTATTATTATTTTAATAGCCATGTCAGCGCCATGTCAGCAAGTAGGACACACCGTTTGCCACAACAGATTTTTCTGTTAGTGGGTTGACGGAAGGGATCAAAATAGAATCGATTTTTTGATTTCAGGGACTGATTTAGGAGCAAAATCAATTTAGGGACCAAATCGAGAAATGATCCAAAATGTAGGAACCAAAACTGTATTTACGCCTTTAATATATAAAATCCAATATTGAAGACTTATTTATAAAATCCAAAATTTTAAGAAAACAATCATTTAATGTACGGTCTTTTACTTAAAATTGAAGACCCTGGACTCATTGGAAATAAGAGAAATGCCCAACATATGTTTCCAACATTCCTAAATCTCAATGATACACTTCAAAACTTTGCTTGCTACCTACCAGGCAATCCCAATTGATTTTCAAATTGATGTAAGAATAAATATAATTAATATATATGTCACTTTAACACCATAATAAATAAATAAATATTTTTTTTATGATTTGTGATGCATCAATTTATACCTTTTATGTAGTATATATTAATATCCCTAGATTACTCATCTTAAATAGTTGGCTTAAGAATATAAGAGAAAATTTAAGACACTATTTGTCTAGAGAAAAATAGATTGATATAAGGAATCATCCAAATAACATAAGGTGTTCCATTTAATAAAATGAGGTTATATCCTCGAAGCAAAGCTTATAAACTGTCTATTCCAATATAGTTTCAAATTAATTAAGCCTCATCTTTAAGTACAGAAATATATTAAGAGGAAGAGATCTTTCTAGTACACTTTTTAACCTGCATTTAAGTAATTGGATAGGAACCAGATTAAGAGTGCAACGAACATGGCAGCAAAGGCAAGCTCCATTGTTGTAACAATTCCCAGAGCAGCTTGAGGTATATCTACTGTGGATAATTTTGCTGTAACATTGTGACTAATGACTTAAAATATTTGCTCAATTGTCACAAGTTTTGCTACTTCTTAGAAGCGTAATCTGTGATTTCATATTGTTAAACAACTCATCATTGCCAATAGGTACAAAAGAAACTGGCGATGAGGATAGAGCCCAAGGGAAGTACATGCAGGCTATATTAATCAGAGAAAGCCCAAAAGATTACTTTTTAGGCTGTTCACTAAAATTCTAGCAGCACTCAAAGGAGTACAATTGCATTACAAGCTACATTACAGAGGAGATTCCAGGCCAAACAAGTGTATCTCAAAAAGTTACTGTTGTGTGTCAAAATGGAAGTTCAAGATAAAACAGGTCCTACAGTAAAGCAAGTTCACATCCAAACAAATAATTAACGCTTGACCCATTGAAAGCTCTTTCTTGCTTTAGCTTTGCCCGGTTTTTTCCTTTCCACCACACGTGAGTCCCTTGTCAAGAAACCAGCTGGTAAACAAATTAGCTGTTTTAGTTTTTGATAACTATAAGATCATGATTAATTAACAATCAGAATCCAGAATGCAAGAACTAGCCTTGTAAAGATGCATTGCCACAAATTATATTTGAAAGAGCTACCCAGTAAAGTGGGAAAGAGTTTTTTATGTTTTCCTCAGAATATGATGTATATGTATATTAGCCTTATTAGGCAGGAAAAAAAAAAAAAAAAGAAGTTAATATGTATTTAGAGATTGTACCATCTCTGAGTGCGGGACGTAGGTCTGGTTCCCAATTTTGCAAGGCCCTGCTGATCCCCAACCGAATAGCTCCGACTTGACCTGTCACCAAGTTCAAGCAATTAGTTCATTAGGTCAGCAATTAAGTTACTGGTTTATAGATAGTATAAGAATATAGAGCTCATAGTCATATATTAAAAAATCAGAAAAGGAAAGGAATCAGCTTCCTCTGTAACATTAATACTACGAGGCCAAAGCCCAGAAGCTATTTGTAAATTATACACTTCAACCACAACCAACCCCCCCACCCCCTACCCCCTCAAAGAACTAAGTAATCAAAAAGGTCTAACAACTTAGTCCATGTATGATTCCAACATGTGCAGGCAGAGCTAATATGATGAAATAGCCAAGATTGTCTAAATTAAATCACCACCACTCAATCACAAATATAATTTAGATTTTCTTGAGAAGATATATATATGGACATTTCTTCTTTCTTCACATTGGTTTTCAAAAATAAAAAATCCTAAAAAGAGGTTGGAAAATTTTCATAATAAAAAGGAACACTAATGAACAAAAAAAACAAAGCAAACACTATAAACCAGGATTTTTTTAAAAAAATGTAAGGTTTTTCTCAGCAGGTAGTAATACAACTCAGACAAAAGTCTTGAAACTTCCCCCCACCTTTATGTAGGGGTAAGATGCCATTTGGCCCAAAGACCATAGGTAGCAAAAAAACCAGAAAGGTTAAGACAAAAGCCCAACTAATATCCCCAGTAAAGATGGCACCCTTTCTGGACAAGGAAACAAGGTAATGATATTCCACAGATTCCCCTTAAGTTTCTTCTCTTTTTCTTTTTCTTTTTTTGTTGCTTTGTTTCGCTGTTTTTTGTGTTCACCATCATGAACACCTGTAATGGCTATTTTGCGTTTTTTTCATGATGAATATAAGTCTCATTACTTATCAAAAAAAAAAAAAACATTATGATAACATCTCCTTCTGGCGTCTTGTATTCCACTGCAAGCATATGGTTTAGAAAAGGTGAAGACGACTGTTTCTTATAATCTGTCACATTACAACCTCCTATTCCAGCACTCTATATCAAAAGGCAGAGGGGCTTCATATTAGGAGGGATGTTGGGAGTGACAGTCTACATTAGTGCCTTAAATGGCAGTAGTAAGTTCGATACTCAGGCCATTTACCACGAGCTTCGGGATGCTCCTAATTCCATCTTCCCTTGGAAAGGCATTTGGAAAGTAAAGGTTCCAAAAAGAGTGGCTTTCTTTATGTCAACAGCAGCTCATTGTCAGATTCTTACTTTGGATAATCTCATGAGTAGGGGTCTCCCTTTGAAGAATCAGTGTCGTATGTGCCGTTGTAATGGGGAATCTGTGGACCATCTCCTTCTTCATTGTCATGTAGCACATTCTTTATGGGTGTGTATGCTTCAGGTTTTTGGGATTCAATGGATCATGCCAGGCTCTATAGCGAGTTTATTATTTTGTTGGAGACACTAACTTGGGAAACATTATTCAGATATTTTGAATTTGGTTTCAGGTTGTTTAATGTGGATCGTTTGGATGGAACAAATTGTTGCTCCATTGAGAATTCTGAGAAATCATTGGTTTAGTTAAAAGATTTGTGCCAGTGAACTCTTTCTGATTGGTCTTGGTGTTGGGATTCCTTGGATTGTTCTTCTATCATAGAGTTCCTCTTTTCTCTTAGAATAGTCTCCTGATTTCTCTGTTTCTTTGCCTGTTGTTGTTGTTGTTGTTGTTTTTTTTTTTTTTTCTGTGTTCGATATCGTGAACACCTGTATCCTCCTTTCTTTATCTTTTATCAATAATATATGCTTATTACCTATCAAAAAAAAACTGATGACGAAAAAAAATAGATGCTAATCAATTGGAGTAGAGTAATTTCAGGGAGAGTCAATTGCTAGCAACTGAGAGACAGATAGTATAAACATACCCAAGGAATCGCCAATACAGTGCAGTCCTTAATGAGGTATATTTTACAGTAGTAATCATCTTAATACAGCTATTCAAAAGGGCAAAGATATGGGGACAGAAAATGCCAGGTAGAAGCAAGTTTGGATGGCTGAAGTAGAGATGTAAAATCAACAAACAATCAGTGTCAATAGTCTTTCGACCAAATAGCATCTCCTCCACATAAAAAAGAGATGGAGGGTGAGGTCATGGGTACAATCATGTATAGGTGTATGAGTTGTATATACCAATCAAAAGAAAAATCAAATAAATAACAAACACCACACCAAGCATGCTAAGGCAGAGGAAGGAATATAATGGGAAGTGGGGATTGTGTAACATACTTTTTTTGGAAGAAATTTTATTAGAAAATACAATCTATTCCCCCAGAAATTACAATCTAAGATTCAAGGAATGAACACAAAATCAGTTGGAAAACTGAGCAAAAATACTTATTAGGTAAGGAGCTTATGAGAATGTAAAGATGGTTTGGTAAGCAAATACTGACAAAATATATATACGATACCAGAGAGAGAGAGAGACAGAGAGAGAGAGAGAGAGAGAGAGATGGAGTTCAAATGTTCAATGGGTCATGCCAGGCTTTGTTGCATGTTTACTATTTTGTTGGAGAAATGGGCTTGGGAAGTATAAATCAAATATTTGGAATTTGGTTCTAGGTTGTTTGATAAGGATTTTTTAGCCAGAGTGGAATCATCACTTGTTTAAGGATACTGAAAAATCATTGGATCATTTAAAACATTTGTGTCAGCAAACTCTATTTGATTGGTATCAGTGTTGGGGTTCCTCAAAATGTTCATCCAGCATTGAGTTTCTTGCTTCTCTTAGTATAGCCCTTTGATCTTTTGTGTCCTTTTGTTTTCTTTACTCTTTGCCCTTTTGCGTTCGTCATCATGGATCCTTTGTTTCTTATTTTTTTATGATCAATAATACTACTCTTATTACCTATCAGAGAGAGAGAGAGAATGAGCCATGCTGAATCAAGCTGCTTTCAGTATGCTTGGCAAACATCAAAGCTATTTTTGAACTAGGCTTATGCTCAGCTAATATTTTAAGTGATCTATAATAAAGTACAAGTAGACAAAGCAATCAAAAGAATTCAACTTGTGCTCAGTAAAACTACTGGTTCTTAACATAGGAACATCTTCTTTTCTTTTTCTTTTTCTTTTTTGGGAAGGCCGGATGGGGTGGGATCAAACTCAGAAATGACGTGGAAGGAAAAACTAGTTCAACTACTGATTGCTATTGACAAAAAGATGTGAGTTGATGTAAAAGGCACTATTTTCATATGTAGATAAGTTTAAAGGCCAAAATGAAGAACAAATTATGTGTCGAGACCAAAGACAAACTAGTAATATGAGTAATGACTAAACATGTATCTCAATCCTCATCCATTTAATAAAAGAAACCCCCTTCGAGATATTGTTTAGCTGGAAGCCTGAATGTCTAAAGACGGCGTGTGTCCTGGTCTCTAATGGATATTTTGGATTCTCTATATATTCTATTGTAATTTCAGGGGTACAGTCCAGTAAACAGCCAGTGTAGTTTAGCAATCTTTCTCTGTTATGGAATAAATTTTCATACACTTAGAAATATATTCCCAACCTATTCAAGCCACACTAACCTTACTGCCTTATCCAATCTGGCCAAGCTTGGCTTGCATAGTTAACAAAATTAAGGATTCCCAACCCATTTTGAACTGAAATTAACCACCATGGACACACACAATTCACTATTTCAGGACAACATGAAAATCAGAGAACAAATTGGGAGGTCTGGTCAAAAATTTAGAAGTACAAATTGAATGATCAGACTAAGAAGCATGTATTACAAAGTTCAAAACTAAAATGATCTCATAGGTACATATATAGATCTGCTGTGTATAAGTGATAGAAGACATTTAAATTTTTCTACTACCTTGAATTACCATAATAATAATATATCGGTTTATACTAACATATTCAATAAAAGTAACAACATACTCAAATTGGAAAGTAAAAAAGAAATAAGAGAACTAAATCCTAGGTGTTTGGTTAGTAGAAGATGTCTTTGCTGAATAGAACTCGAGTAAGTGCAAAACAGAGTTGGTGGAATGTCCCCTCATTCATTGCTCAGTAGCTAGGAAACTTTTAACCTTCTGTGGGTTATGCCTGAATCCATGAAAGATCTATCCAAAACTCGGGAGGTTACAAGATTGACAAGCCTTCTTAGCCTATATTACATAATTTATATGGTTTACTAATCATTTTAATTTACGCAAAATAACATTAGCTATAAAAATATACACATGCATTTGTTTTACATTCTCCAGACGAAGCATATTCATAATTTCATACCATATCAAAAAGAATAATTTGGCCCAAATTAAGCCATAACAGATAGTGGTATGAAAAAAAAGAAGCATGTGATAAGATCAAAGTGCTCCCTAATTTTCAACTTGCATAAACTGAACTCAACAAAATAAAAAATTTAAACCTTTTAGCAGAATTTTAGCTACAAACACTTAACTCACCTGAGACACCACCTCCTTTCACAGTACAGTTGACATCCCAAAGGCCCAAAGTCTTTGTCTCTGAAAAAGGTCGCAGGAGTGCAGCACGATGATCAAGCATGGGAAAATAGACATCGAATTCTTTATCATTAACTATGAATTTTCCATCACCAGGTTGAAGATAGACACGGGCTATACTGCATTTTCTTCTCCCTGTTCCATAAGCTCTTCCCTTCTCATCTACTTGTCTCACTCTTGCTTTGGCAACTTCCTCCTGTTTCTGGCGCTCTATTTCGGCTCTTGAGGATTTTCTAGTATTTTTCTCATATCGCATTTCCTCAATTTCACTTAGAGGAGGTAATCCCTCAATCCCTTCTAAGTCCTTGAGGGCAATCAAACTGTCCAGCATTTCATCTGTGATTCCAGATGCAGCAATAAGGTCACCAAATGCATGATTTGGACCTGCAATCAGAAATACAGAATCAGTACACATTTCACTGCTAATTTGTAAACTTGATATGAGAAAAGTGATGGATTTCACCTTGATAGTTTAAGCTAGTAAACAACCACCAATTAAGTCAAACTTACACAAACTAGTTTCAGTCAAGCTTGTTTTCACTCAATCAAGTTGAAATTGTATTGGAAATTTACTAAATGTCTAAACCAAAACCAACAATTTGCTTGGCCTGGCTAAGCTACTATTCTCAATAACATAAACAAAATCTCAAGAAAATCACGAAAATAAAAAGAGCATGACATTCAAATTCAACAGCAACAACCAAGTCCTAGTCCTATAATTTTGGGGTCCGCAATGGATTCTGGACATATTAGATAGGGTTGACCACATGTATTCTTTTCTGCCATTCTATTCTATCTAAAGCCATACTCTCTATTACTTCCTTAATTAACATTTTTTTTAACTGTTTCTATCATTGTTATTTTTGGTCTTCCTCTATCTTTTTCCATTCCCTCAACTTAAACCAAGTCACTCTCTCATTGGCGCCAATAACCAGCATGACATTCATATTCCCCAATCAAAATTTCCTAAGCTCCAAACTTAACAAAAAGCCCATATACCAAGTTCAATATCTTCATTAAGAATTCTACCATCAAGTATTTGCATTCAAAAAGCCTTTTTTATTTTATCTTATTATAAATCCTATGAAGAATTACTTGGCAAGAGAAAATAGTTGGTGAAAAGTAAAAATGCAGTATTCCCATTCCTAGTCACAAACCAATAAAACAGAAATCCCATTTTTTTTCTTTAGTCTAAAAATATAGAAATGCATCCAAAATGCCCATCATCCAAAAATGATCAATTATATGGGGTGGCCTCATTTCTTGAAAATTGGGAATAGTAAGTCTAATTTTGCTATACTAATTTAGAAACCCATATGCAAAAACTAATATCCAAAAAACCAAAAATAAAATTATGCTCTAAATAACACAATGTACCTTTCAGTACAGCAGTGAGCTCTTCTTTCTCTCTCTCTAACCTCAATGCCTCCTCTCTCTTCTCTCTCTCCACATCATCACCACCACCACCAGTACTGCTAACACTACTCTCACCCGCGGTATCGCCGAGCTCCCGTACACCCACCTCCTCCTCCTTCAATCCGAACACGTCGTCCTTGTCCTCGTCCACAAGGTTCCAGGGCTTGTACTCCACGTCCTCGCCACTCTTCACTCCGATCGCCTCGCTCGATTTCAGCCACGAGTCCACGTCGTCGTTTCCGGCCGGAGAGTCATGGGCGAAGAACTGGTCGAATTTCGAATCGCTCTCGCGAGAAAGGTTCCACGAAGTCGATGAAGGTGGGTCTCTACCATTGTCGTTGGAGGAGAAGAAGAAGAATTTGGGGATGAAATTGGGGTTTGGGATTTGTGGGGTTTGGGAATGTGAATGGGATTTTGGGGAAATTAGGGTTAGACGACGGAGATGCGAGGGTTTAGGAAGGAGACGAGAGAGCATGGTGGTGAAGGTGAATCACAGTTCACAGAGCGTGAGAGAGAGAGAGAGAGAGAGTTTAGGGAGGTTTGAACCGTTTGGTTTTGGTAGGGTTTTAGAAATGGAAATTGGGCCAGTAAATCAGATGGATTTGGGCTGTCTTGTCCCGTTTGGAATAAAGGAAACTCAATGGTGTAATCTATATATCTAAACCTATATCTATGTAATAACTAAGAGTTGAAATTTGACTTTTTATTGACCACTTCTCATTGTGCCATATGACTACATAAATTATTAATATATCCACGTTTAAAAATATTGAACAATTGTTTCTTTTGGGATTTTAACTTACCATTTAGTTCAATTCGTTTCACAAGTTATTAACCCGAACAATTATGCTTTTTCATTTTGTTGATTCAATTTCCAGTAACTAACTAATATATATTAAAGCAAAAAATTGTCATTGAGAAGAAAACATAAGACGTAAGGAGAGCAAAAAAGAAGTGAGAAATCTGAGGGCACTACAACCGTCAAGCAAGCATGGGCCAGCATCCCACAACCGGAACTGGTAAATGCAGGGGCGGAGCCACGTAGTGGTTTGGGGGGCCCCAACCCTTGCAAAAAAAAAAAAATCCATTAGAGTAGGTTGAAAAAAAATTTGGGCCCCTCAATATTGGACAGCCGACCCCTTCATGCCCAATTCTCAACTATTCTCCCAAGCCCAGCTCAAATATTCTTCCAAGCCTAGCTTTAGTTTTAGGCCTTATCACCTTGTGTACTCCAAATAAAACAAGCTGGCCCGCTCAAGTCCAAACACTAAAAAACAAAACTTCACTTTCTTGTCATCTCAAAAATCCACCCATTGACCCACGGAATCCCTTTCTTTACTTCTTATTCTTTTTTTTTTTTCTTTTTTTTTTGTCTTTCTTTGATACACTTTCATTTGCACTGGTACCGTTGCCTACCTACCAGCCCCAAAACTCCAGTCCTCTGCACTCACAGTCTGAAAAAAAAAAAAAAAATAAAATAAAATAAAATCTTGAACAATTTTTTCTTTCTTCATCAGCTTTAGTTTTGGAACTTGGTGACTGGTGAGTTTTCTTCCCTTTCTTAAGCATTAGACATTCATCTCTTTTTAGTGTCTTTTTTTTATTTTCTCAATTATCTACACCTAAATATTCACATGCTCTTTATATTTTCATAGATTTTTAGAGAAATACATAATTGAAGGCATGGGGAGATTGTTTGTGATGAGTCTTAAAGGGAAGATCTAAAGTTGGAGGCAGTCAGGCAGAGACAATAGGCATTGTCGTACAGGTGACCCATCTTTGCACTTTGTGAAGACAAAGTTTCTAAGGTAAAATTGTTTTGATTTATTACCTATTTTTGATTAGTTAGATATCATGTGGCTGTGGGTGTTGTTAAATTGTTTGGTTTATGTTGTGTACCAACACTTGTGTGTTTAATTTTTGTTTTTGTTTGAGGGGTTATTATTAATTAAAGTCGTATTAAAAATGGGTTGTATGTTTAAATTATAATGGAAATTTTGTTTTTTCTTGAGTATGAATAACATCCATATAACCAAGTAAAAATTTCTAATTAAAATTTTATTTTTTAAACTTCTTTTCAGGTTAATTTTTGAGTCATATTCTTAAAGCTAAAAGAGTTATGAGCAAACGAAAAACAATTGATACATTCTTTAAGAAAAAAGATGTTAGCAATTCAAAAATTAGGACACCTATAGCTGTAGAAACAAATGTTGATACTTCAATGCCTGATGAACACCCTGACCCCTCCAAATATTCAAGAATTCAATCTGAAGAGATAGATCGTGATCTAGGATCACGTAAACAAATATGTGAATTCCCTATCAACAAACAAGAAGAAATCCGACGAGCTTATCTCAAAGAAGGTCTATATCAACCTAAAAATATAGGCTATCCATACAACGATGATACTCATCGTCGTCAATTTCAACCTTTATGGTTCGAATCGGCCCCCCCATATAAAAATTCCTGACTACACCCCTGGGTATATGTATCTTGAATAGACAAATTTAGATTTTGTTATTTTGATTAGATTGATCTAACAGTGTCTGTAATGATTTTAGATTTTTGGTCTCTCTCTTCTTTTTGTTTTTTCTTTACTTTCACATTACTTCTTCATTTTCACCAGCATCCATTGGTGTGCTCTGCTCTGCATCTTCTTCTATACTCTCTCCTTCCCTCTCTCTATGTGACTGTTTTTCTCTCTTTTTCATGCGAAAGTTGAAACTAGACTCCTCAGTAAAAGACGTGAAGCATTCAAATCTACTTTTTTTTAGAAACGTGTAGCCATTGAAAGAGGATAATATTTCTATTTTGATTAAAAGATAAAGGTAGAATGAAATATGATAAGACAAAAAAGAAAGAAATAGGTGGAAGAGATAAACTAAAACAAGGAAAAAAATTAAAATTAAAATAATAGGGAATGCCTGGAGCCATGGAGGACAATAAATGAGAGTTGAAATATGGGCAGATTACAATATTAGAAATACTCACACTAGGATTAGGATAAAAAAAAAAAAGGATCAAAGTAAAATCCAAAGCCAAATAGAAAAAGAAATCCCTCTCTCTTTGGGATGTTTCCTCAATATATATACTAAGCACTCTCAATCTCTCTCTCTCTTTCTCTTTGGGTGTTCTGATCTCTCCATCGAGGTAAAAATTCTCTCATTCACACTTTTGTTTTTATTCACGCTTTTGTTTTTGAAATAGTTTCAGAATATTTTGATTACAGCTTTAGCTTCTTTGTTGGTTGTTTATTGTTGGTGTTATTTTTATTTTATTTTTGCTGTGAGTGGATCTAGGGTTTAACGTTTGTATTCAAAGCTAATGTCTTTCTTTATATTTCCTTTGTAAAGATTTTATTTTATCTGTATCTTCTGTATATATTAAGAGGATTCAAAAAGTTAGTTATTATTTTTTTTTACTATCAAAAATACCCCTAAATTAACTAACCAACAACTTAAAAATTGAGTTAAAATAGTAAATTGACAAAAAAAAGTTAGTTATTACTTTTTTTTTTTATGCCTGTGACTGTTTATGGTTCCTTTTCATTGTTTAGAATTCAAAACCAATAAAACTTAATGCAGTTTTTCTCTAAATAAATAAATAAATTAGAATCAAACCAAACCAATTTTTTTGGGATGGTGCTTTGACATATAAAATACTGACTTTTTTATGAGGTTGGCTTTGGTTTGCTTTTTATGTTAAAAAAAAATCTCTACACTTTTATTTATCAAATTTTATGTTAGAATATGTTCATGAACTGCAATTTTTAGAATATGTTCATGAATGGTGAGGTTTTGAGGTTTGTAAGATTTGTTGTTGAAGTTTTTTTTTTTTTTTTTTTTTTTTTTTGAGAAATAGATTTGTTGTTGAAGTTTGTGAAAAGTATTTGGTTCTGATTTTTTTTTTTTTTAATTACTATGCATATATGTAGATTTGAATTTTGATTTAAATTATGAAATTTGTTATTAGTAATTCCTCTCTTTTTGTTAAAGATGGTCATGAAACAAGTTATAATTAATTGATTGATGGTCAATGTGATTGACCAAGAATTTAATATTACTTTACTGTCAATTCGTTAATACCAGAGGCTCTCTGTCTCCAAAAAAAACAAATTTAGTTTGATTTTTAGACAATTTCCTAATGATATAGATTGTGTTTAAGTAGGATATAAAAATAATGTATAAATAAATATATAGCAATGTATAAATACTAAAGGCAAATATTATACACCTCTGTGGATGGTAATATATGAACTTAACTAAAAATTTACATTATTAATATTGTTATAAAAAATGTAGAAAAAAGTGCTTATTAAGTATTTATTTTAGAAGATACTTAAATTACATGAATTTTAATACATTCTAATATCATAATTTTGTGAATAATTTATTTCAGATCTTACTTTAAATAGACATGAATTTTAATAAATTCTAATATAATAATTTTGTGAATAATTTATTTCAAATCTTACTTTAAATAGTTTTTCCGTGCATCACACGGTTTAGCGACTAGTATATTATATATATAAAACCGAAACCTCTTAAACTCCCACAATTTTCCACATCAGCATAATATTTAAAAAATAAAATTAAAAACTCTTTTCACTTAAAAACAAACCGGATACTTATACTAAAACCTCTAAAACTCCCACAATTTTTCATATCAGCACAATATTTAAAAAATTAAAAATAAAATTAAAAACTCTTTTCACTTAAAAAAAAAAAAAAAAAACAAAACCTAGCTTAACCTGACTCCTCTCTTTCAAACCTTACGCATTCAAATTTCAGATGCTCTCTCTTCCCTTACGATTCTGCTTTTCCTTCTCCTTCGACAAGTTCATCTGTTCTCTCTTTCTTTCTTAAAACCAAAAACCATTAAGTTCTTTTTCCGTCAATGGCAGAGAGAGAGAGAGATCTGAGGGCTGCCACCATGTCAAACCATCCCCACCTTCAACCTAGCCTCCACCCATATACCGTCGGAACCGCTACAGTGCAGGTATTTTTAGACAAGAAAAATTGGTATTAAATATGATTCAAGTTTTGCTATTTTGGGTTGAGTGTCTTATTGGGTTGATGGTCTTTAATTTAGGAATTTGGGTTATTGGTTTTAATTACAAACGAAAAGAAGGTGAGAATGGGTTT
Source organism: Quercus wislizeni (assembly GCA_023055345.1). NCBI lineage: Eukaryota > Viridiplantae > Streptophyta > Magnoliopsida > Fagales > Fagaceae > Quercus > Quercus wislizeni. Next base: position 4,426,127 of record JALGQJ010000015.1, on the reverse strand, counting down.
TTTCAGTATTGGTTTCTTTTGAATTGTATGTACCAGTTGATTTTTCTAATTGATTTTGTTGAATTTTGGTCTGTGTATGTGATTCAAATTTGAGAAAATTTTTAGTTGAAATTTCAGATACAATAGGTTTGGATAGATTAGTGGTTGATTATAGTTTAAATTTCGTGTTTTTGATGACCAAGGTTATGGATACCCAGATTTGTTTTTATTTTTTTATGGATGACCAAGTTTGTGATTTTTTAGGGATATTTTTGGGTTTTGCATGTTGGTTTGTATTACTTGATGGATGCAATCAGGCTGAGACAGACAAGTTTTGCTGTTGACAGCTTAGGTGACATGGGGGAGGCATTGCTTACTTGTGGCAGTGCTTCTGCTTTGTCCCTGTGTAGATACTATTTCATGTGATGGAGATCAATAATGATTATTCTAATGAAGCCACAAATGTCATTGCAGAAAATTTTATTAATTTTGAATAATACAGCTTTTCAAGTAGTCATGGGTTATGCACCTGGCTTCATTTTGATCCAGGGGTTCCGATTCAAGAGTACATGCGTTTGTAATTTGTTAAGTTAATAATTCTTTAGTAGAAAATGTTATCTTGAGTTATAACATGTGAAGAAGAAAAACCACTGTACTTCACTGCATTCAAAATTGAATCAATATATTTCAAAAAACTTGCAAATACAAAGGCATCATGTCTGCATCCGAGTCAATTGGAAACAACACTCAGAAAAAGCTTATAAAAATAGATATCAGTTCAGACACTGTGTGTCCATGGTGCTTTGTGGGCAAAAAAAATCTTGACAAAGCTATAGTTGCATCTAAGGATCACTATGACTTTGAGGTTTTCTCTCTCTCTCTCTCTCTCTCTCTCTCTCTCTCTCTCTCTCTGTGTTTGCGCGTGCGTGTGCACGCATGTTTGTGTTCCCACTCTTATCTTTTATCAACTACATTTGCAGATTAGATGGCATCCATTTCAACTTAATCCTTCTGCCCCAAAAGAAGGCATCAATAGGAAAGAGTATTACAGGAACAAGTTTGGATCTCAAACTGAGAGGATAGAAGCTCGGATGTCAGAGGTTTTCCAAAAATTCTCTGAATCACTTATATACATATCATTGATTTGTTTGCATCAAGTTTGATTTGGCTGGTCATTGTATGCAATAAATAATTATGACTACTTTGTAAATTTTTAGGTTTTTAGGGGCCATGGATTGGAATATAACCTTTTAGGACTCACGTAAGCATAAAAAAAGTTTTAAATATATGGATAACTTTATATAGGTGAGGAAGCTATGAAGCGACCTTAATCTATTGGAGATTCCACTAACGTTGTCTTAAATGCACACGAGAAATACTCTAGACAGCCATAAGCTTATGCATTTCCCTGGGCAACAGGGTCTTGATAAGCAACATAATCTTATGGAGGTGCTCTCTCTTGGCTACTTCACTCAGGCAAAGTTTATTGGTGACAAGTAAGTTGGGCTGTAACGTTTGATCCTTATATTTTCTAAATGTTTAGGCGGTTTGCATAAATTTTATTTTCCTGTAAACAATTCTTAAAATTATTTTTCTTATAGATTGATGTTTTGTTTAACACGAATACCATGTAGAATGCACCCCTCCTCCAAAAAATAAAAATAAATTCTTTCAAAGATCATGAGTTATTAGAGACTAAACAACTAGACAAATCTTCATTTTGACTTTAGCTCCACATGTTCAACTCACTTATCAAAATAAAATTGTAGGAAATTTATTGCTTTCTAGAACCAAAATTTCTACAATTATTGACCATTCTACTTTAGTTTGGCATGGCACTGGCAGTCAACTAAAACTACTGGTCCCTAGCAGTTTGTGCAAAGAGTCACTTCTTTGCATAAAATATAGATTAAAGCTTCTTAGATTGTGGAAGAATCTATTGCAGAGAGATAATTAGAGTCAAAGCAATTATGTTGCTGTTCCAATTCTTATAATTCTTTTGAATAAGAGTATGTAATTGAAACTTTGAAAGTTTTTTTCCTATTTGTTGTTGGTGCTTCTAACTACTGGAAAATTTCATTTATTTTTATTTTGGTTATCATCAGTTGTCTCATGAAAGAAAAGCTTTAATCAATTTGAATATTTTTAGTGGAAACTGAGCTATGGGTTTGAATTTTTTATGATTCATATGTTAGAAATTGAGATTGGTATTGATGGTGAGATAGGTTTATATAGTAGAAAGGAGATTAATTGAATCATAATGGTCTCTAAGGCTATCAATTTGAAAGTTTAAGGGATATTGATAAGTAGGTTTGATTTTTTAATGATTAGAGTTTTGAACATAATGGTTTCTTCTATTAATGTTTCTTGAATGTTGGCTAAAAATTGGATTCATATGGCTAGATTGCTGAATAAATATATTGCTTGAAATTCATACAGATTGTCAGATTGATCACTGCTCATTCTCTCTCAATCGCGCACTATAGTCCGCCCCCTCAATCTCTGCCTTTTATCAACGCCACCACCAAGGTTTGCTACTTTCCTCTAATTTTTTTTAAAATTTTTCTAGCCTACTTATGTATAAAATATATGATAGTTGGCCATCACGAAACCTTCTTGAAGGTTGTCCAAAAAGGGTTTCACTATTGGGTCTATGAATCTCTGTCAAAACTATTGAAAAAAGATGGAACTTTTCAATCAAATATTATTGGCCTTCTCTTTAAATATTGTTGTAGCAAAGGACTGAGCACACATGCTGCTGATACAGTCAACTTCCAAGGAATGATTTATAATTTATTGGTGAATCTGTCAAATATTTGCAAACTTTTCACAATCACTAAATCAGTTTTGCTTCCAACCATTATGTATAACATTTTATCCTTCAAAATAGTCAACATTCATCATAAGTTACTTCCAATCAACAAAAAAGTTCGTACATACCTCATTATAAGACATCCATAGGAAACATGGATCAGTAGAACTCTTGTTTATTGCTATAAACAAATTTTTTTTTCAATAGAACATCTTTGTCCAAGTTTTACTTGAGTGTACAATTTGAAAAATATTACTTTTGTTAGGTGCCCGAAAAAGTCGTCCTTCCTGTGCAAATAGAAAATTTGAACGGAATAAAATTTGTTTTCTAAATACAACTAAATGACTATAATCTTAAGTATGGATGAGAATTCTACACTGTCAAAAAAGTTTTTGAATCTTTTGAAAATACTAACAAAGCAATTTAGCTTGATAAAATGTCAGAAGTACGTATTTTTTAATATAGCAAAATTACAAATTAGATATTTAATTTGTTTATGTTGTAATACATTTATCAACCTGTTTTATTGTCAAGCTTACATCAGTGATACTTTAAATGAATGTAGTAGCAACTTATCAAGTGAACAAGGTGGTGATTCTACAAAGTTTCAAAAAGTTGATGTTCAAAGGAATGTGCAACTCACACCAACATCTATACTCAAGGAAAACAAAAGGACATATTCAGTGACTATTACAAAGCAAAAAAGGAAGAAGATACAAAAAACACTTTTTAAAGTTTTTTTTTTTTCAATTTATTTGAAATATTGATTAAGTAGTTCTTTAAATTTGTGTTTCATACATTTTATGGATAATTGAGGATGTTAAAGATTTAATTCTTCATTTTATTTTAAACTTAAGTTTGATTTCTATTTTTCATTACGTAATTTAATGTTTCATATCAAAGATAGGAAACTATGAGACTGGAATTCTAATGTACAATTAAAGAGGAAGAGAAAAAGAACAGTTTATATCTTTATACACAATAGCTTTCCCGTGCATCGCACGGGTTAGCGACCAGTAAAATATATTTTTTAGAACAAAGTTTGGCTACAAAGTTGTAGCCTTAAGTTACAACTTCACTTAATATCTTTTTATTGGATATGAATTTTGATAAATCTACTGTTGGATTGCATTTACATCTTATATCTTACATGCTTGCAAAAATTTTAGAAGATTAAAGATCAATAACTATATCATTAATCCAGTGGCGGAACCAGGATTTGAGTTGAGGGGGAGCAAAATTTATATATGATATACGCACTTACACAAATTTATGTGAATATATAATATTTGAGACAAATTTGAAAAATTAAAAGCTATTCATTTAAATGCTAAGTGATATTTAATGTAATTATACCCAAAAAAAAAAAAAAAAAACCTACAAACAAAAAAAGCTTGTTCATAATATTGTATTTATCAATTGAGATATTTTTAACATGAGTGATCTATTTTTTTTTAAGAGCCAAAACTCAAGTTATGAATGAAACTATTAGTAGTTAAACAGATACTGAGTGCACTATATGTGAATTTCTATTATTTTGGTTAATGTGTTCTCATAAAATGTTCAAATTATAATATGGTAGAGACAAACTAAAAAAAAATTGTGCAAGGCATGCTATTGGAGGACTTTAGATTCCTCAATAGTTCATTTAGAAGTTATGCTATGTTTCAAGATCAAATAAGCAAAGTGGCACTTAAAAAACCCAAAAACCAAAAGTAGGTAGGGGAATTTAATAACTAAAGGTATTTTTTGGGCGGGCCAGGGGCAACTGCCCCCCCCCCCCCTCTTGACCCCCTCTGGCTCTGCCCCTGAATTAATCAATTGTTTAAATTACAAGTTTTAGTAATCTAAAATTATGCATAAAAAAATAAGTTTATAGATTATATAGTAAATAACATTCAATTTGCAAAAAATTTGACCCGTGTGATAAGAACATAAAGAACATGTAATATAACGGTTAGATTTTGAAAATATATAATCATGTTAATTATTTTAATTGAAGTTGTAGCCAAACTTTGTCCTATTTTTTATTTTATTTTTTAAAAGATTAAATTTACTTGGAGTGAACCTTTTGCTTTACACCCTTTTTTTTTATGAAAAAGGATATGCATTAACAGAACTAAAAGACCTCTAAACCAGAGGCTACATCACGAAAATAACAAGTACCAGCAAAATCTAAATTTAAAAGAAAAGCTACATCAAATGGGGGATCCATGAAAATGGTAAAATCCTGCTTCAGAGTCAAATGGGAGATACAGAGCCAAATGCCATCTTTTAATGCTCACAGCTTCGCTACAACATTGGTAGCACAACCGATAGCTCTTGCATAGCCTTTCACCCACTCCCCAATTTCATTGCGAATCAGCCCATCTCCTCCAGCCAGCCCGAGGTTTCCCATAGACGAACCATTCGAGTTTAACTTCAACCAATTGATTGGAGGGGGCAGCCACTTAACCTGAATTCTTGTTCTAGCTTTCTTGTGTTTCTTGGCAATTCCTAGATATGCCATCTCAGCAGCCTTTGCTAGGGTCTCGGCCTTCAAGTCTTTTGGAGGGGAAGACTTTCCAAAAACTATATTATTCCTATTTAACCAAAGCACCTAGACCACAATGGGGGAAAATAATAGCCTAGTCTAATTTAGAAACACCACACTGCCTCATCGACTTGCAATTAATTTTCAGCCACACCATAAACTGAGTACCAAAAAAGGAAGCGGCAGAGCATGGAGGAGAGAAAGAATTCTAGAACAGTTAGGCCTTAGGACAATCTCTAAGAGCATGAATAATTGTTTCAGGGGCTGCATTACATACAGGACATAGAGGAGGAATGTTCATACCTCTTTCGGCTAGGATCGCACAAACCGGAATGCCACTATTACTTTCTAGCAACCCACTTGGCTCCCTTGTTAACAGTAGCTTCACCCATCTTGATGCCAATCCAAGTGGGTGAGCAAGAGGTAATATTAAGCAAGTTTGGGGAGCTTCTTCTTTGTCCTCGGAACTTGTGGGAGGGAACTTGAAACCATAACGCTGCTTTTTCAGTTTTAAACCTCCAATTTAGCTTAGCTAGAAGGGCAGTATTCTTTGGCTTCGCTGCTTGAATGCCTAAGCCTCCTTCCTCCTTATCCCTTGTGACTTTGTTCCATCCAATGAGATGAAGTATCTTCTTAATATCCGATGAACCCCATAAAAAATTCCTATTTAGCCTGTCAACGCCTTTAAGGATTTTGGGGGGAAGGGCCACACATTGCATAGTATATTTGGGAATGGTGGAGGTCATTGATTGGGTCAACACAATTCTTCCCGCAAAAGATAGCAAATTTGCCTTCCAACCTGCTAACTTGCTTTGGATTCAGTCAATAATGAACCCAAAATCTTGCGGTGCACCCTTATGTTTTATGGGAAACCCCAAATATTTCCCAAGGGAAGGGGTGGACCTAAAACCCAACACTTCACTAAGCTCTTCTCTAGAATTCTGACCACATTAGGGGAAAAATAGACTCGAGACTTTTCTTCACTGATTTTCTGCCCCGAAAGAGAACAAAAGGTATCCAACAAATCCCTAATTGCAATGCAATTTTTCCTGTCTGCCCTGGCAAAGAGCATTAGGTCATCCGCAAAAAATAAGTCGGCCCCCTTTGTGAAGATTTTACGTGATTCCAAAGCTTCTCTTTACATTTATCGTCAATTAGAGCCCCTAACACCTCTCTACAAAGGATAAAAAGGTAAGGCGACACAAAATCACCTTGTCGGATTCCTCGAGAGGGGTGAAAAGCCTCTAAAGCACCCCCATTAAATAAAATAGAGATAGCCGAGGAGGAAATGCAACTCATAATTAGAGAAATTGGATTATTGGGGATTTTGAAAAGCTTAAGGGTGTCGCTAATGAAACTCTACTCCAGACGGTTATATGCCTTTTCCAAACCCAACTTAATTGCCATCGCCCCTCCCTTTCCTTTCTTCCTAGCCATTGTGTGGATAATTTCTTGGACAATTAAAGCATTATCCATACCTTTCCTCCCTGGAACAAAAGCTGACTGAAAAGGAGAGACAAGTTTCAACAAAAAAGGCCGAATTCGAGCAACAATTATCTTCGTCACCATCTTATTCACAGTGTTACACAAGCTTATAGGTCGGTAGTTGCTCAAAGATTCTGGGTTCTTACACTTGGGAATTAGTGTTATGAGAGTTTTATTCAAATATTTCGGAATAGTCTCGGAGCTGAAAATTGACTTCACCTCATTTTTCACAAAGTCCCCCACAACTAGCCAGAAGCGTTGGAAAAACCCCGAATGAAGGCCATCTGGACGAGGGGCTTTATAAGGTTTCAGACCCCATAACCCAGCTGAGATCTCCTCACCAGTCACTATAATATCAATGGAGGCAGCTTCTTCCTCATTAAGATAGGAGTGCCAGAACGGGGGATTCCAATTCACTAGAGAGACAGAGCAGTGATTTGATTTAAAAAGCTCTATGAAGCCCTTTCTAATGTAATCTGCAATCACTTTATCTCCGCTCAACCAATTTCCTACTCTATCTTTCATGCAAAAAATGCGGTTCCTCCTTTTGCGAACTAGGGTTGAGGTGTGGTAAAAAGCGGTATTCCGATCACCCACTACAAGCCAAAGGATCCGGGCCTTCATTGCCCAAAACTCTACCTCCAACCTAACCACTTCAGCATATTCTAATCTCAGATTTCTATCTAGCTCCACCAAAAAATCAGTTGGCCGAATTGATAAACTCTCCTGGATCCCTTTGAGTCTAGCTGATATTCTCCTCTTTTTGTGGAAAAGATTCCCAAAAACTGCCCTATTCCATATATTTGCCTTGTCAGAAAACGTGGACAACGCTTGATTAAGAGAGGGAGAATTGGACCAAGCATCTCTCACAAGCCCCGGAAAGGAGGGGTGTGAAAGCCACATAGGTTGGAATCGGAAAGGCCTAGGAGGGTGGAAGTTCCAATTATTGTCTAGGTATAACTTAACTGGGCAGTGATCTGAGAGGGTTTTTTCTAAGTGAAGAACTATTGCTTCAGGGTGGAGACCATTCCATTCGGTGTTGACAAAGACCCTATCGATTCACTCTTGAACTAAGTGTGCAAGTGGCCTATGATTGGACTAGGTGTATCTGGGACCAAAGAAGCCTATATCAATCATTTTACAAGTGTCTAAGCATTCCTGGAAAAGCAGAGTTTTGCCTAGACTGACTGGTCTCCCTCCAAACTTATCCTCCCCCATCAGGACTTCATTAAAGTCTCCTACTATTACCCATGGCATGGAATGGAGTCTAGCTACTAATTTAAGGTTATCCCATAGAAGGCATCTTTTAGCAAATCTTGGGCTACCATACACAATAGAAAACAACCAACAAGGTTTACTTGTGGATGAAATTATGGCATGAATCTCTTGTTCAGTCGAAGATAATTCAATCACATCCACCTGATTAGAATCCCAAAGGAATAGACCACTAGAAAAACCAATTGAATTTGCAAAAATTGCCCCATCCATAGGGAGCTTGTCCACAATCCTTTTAGCTTTGTCACCACTAACTTTGGTTTCAATGACAATCATGATAGCAGGGGAATGGACACGGACCAATCACTAACATTAGTACAAAAGGTGGGGCTCAAAGCACCCCGACAATTCCATATCAAATATTCATTATTAAAGGCAAAAATGGAAGCAGGAAAATTAAATGGAAGGTTGAAGAATATCACCTCCCTGTTCAATTTGCATATCCGCCATTATGGGATCCCTATCTCCCGTCTGATGATCGACTTCATCTCCATACTCTGCTCTTTTTGTCCGAAGGTTAGGATCAATCATTTTTAGCTCCATGCTAGCTATTCTCTGAGCATCCTTATCCAAACAAATACTCGAATAATTTCCTTCAGATAATGGGCAGTTAGAGATTTCTGTCAGAGTTCTTCTATTAGTCGCTTGAAGGTGATGAGCTTGCTTCATTTCTTCATTACATTCCATCTCCGATGTAGTTTAAAAGACCACCTCCGATTCTTCAAGCTTTTTCCCTTCCATTCTGCCTTCAGCATCGAATTGGATTGCGACATCACTCAGCTTTGGGATTGGTTCCATAGAGCATCCATCATGAAAACCTTTGAAATCCATTGCTAAGCTTGAAAATTTTGACATTTCTGAGCCGATTTTAAGAGGGGGGCTTGACCTAAAAGGCTTTGCGTTAACAATTTTCCACTCTGAAATATTTTTCTGGCTATGGTTGGTTTGCTATCTAACGTTTGGAATCTTTCCCTTCTGAGCTTTTTCCATGTGATCCTTTCCCGCCCTTGGACTGTTTGCTGCCTTTGTTTCAACGTTCCTCATCTCCTCCAGCTCGGGCTTCCGCGCTCTGTATGGATAACCTTCAGTTCGATGGCCCACACGGCCACAAGCAAAGCAAAGAGCGTTAATACCTTCATACTGCACTGGTTGTCGGATTCCTCCTATCTTAACAAGCTTGATGATGGGCTTATCAAAGTTTACTTGGACACAGAGTCTGGCGAAGCGTCCTCTCGCTTTCATAACACTTTGGGTGTCAATCTTGAGCACTGGACCTATGGCCAGTCCAATATCCCTCAATATTGATGGCTTATAGTATTCAATGGGTAAACCCGGGAGCCTAATCCACACCGCGACAACTGAGAGGTTGGCTGTTGCTGCCATGAAGTTTGGTTCCCAGCATCTGATGGAGAGGTAGTGGCCTCCGACAAACCACAGACCGTCTTTAAGAACTCTTGCTCGATCTTCCATGGTGGAAAATCTGATGAGGAAAAAATCATTGTTAAGGTCGATGCAATCCATTTTACCCACTAGTTTCCATAAGCTAACTAGTCGAGAAATAAGAAACTTGTTAGAAATACTGGAAGATTGTATTGTATTTCTTAATGAAAGAATATACATCAGTGCCTTATATAGGAGGCATAAGTGTGCGGTACAAGTAAAGTGTAGTACAAGTATAAGTGTGCTATACAAGTAAAGAAAGCAATTGGGCCTAAAGCCCATAACAAAACATAATATACATTAACAGCCCCCCTCAAACTCAAGGTGGATGTGAGACCAGCTTGAGGTTGTCAACCAAATCACGAGTGCGACCCTTAGGAAGTGACTTGGTGAAGATATCTGCAAGTTGATCTTTGGAGGAGACGGAGAAAAGCTTGAGAGCACCATGGACAAGATGATACTGGATAAAATGACAATCAATCTCGATGTGTTTAGTCCGTTCATGGAAGACATCATTGTGAGCAATATGAATGGCACTCTGGTTATCACAATAAAGGGGAGTGGCAGAGGATGTGGACACACCTAAATCCGTAAGAAGCCATCGTAGCCAAAGGAGCTCAGATGTGGTATCAGTAAGGGCACGATATTCTGCTTCAGTACTGGAGCGGGCCACAAAGGTTTGTTTCTTACTTCGCCAAGAAATTAAAGAAGAACCAAGGAGAAAGCAATAACATGTAGTAGACCTGCAGTCAGTGGGATCCCCTGCCCAATCAGCATCAGAGAATGCACGGAGTACAAGTGGGGACTGAGCTGAGTAGAAAAGGCCATGAAAGAGAGTGCCCTTCAGGTATCGAAAAATGCGCAGAACAGCAGCATAGTGAGTAGATCGTGGAGCAGACAGATACTGGCTCACCTGATGAACAGCATAGGAGATGTCTGGACGAGTGACTGTGAGATAAACTAGGTTGCCAACCAATCGTCTGTAAAGAGAAGGATTAGACAATGGTTTCCCTCCTGTGGGAGTCAGATGCGCATTAAGCTCAACTGGAGTGTCAACAGTCTTGCTATCAGTGAGTCCAACTCGAGACAATAGTTCAGAAGCATACTTGGCTTGAGTAATATAAAGTCCATCTGTAGAGTGAGTGATTTCAAGACCCAAGAAGTAGCTGAGATGTCCAAGATCTTTCATCTCAAACTGCTGATTGAGAAAAACCTTGAGTTCTTGAATGCCATTAAGGTCATCACCAGTTATGATCATATCATCCACATACAGGAGAAGTAAAATAGTGCCTTTGTCAGTGTGACGAAGAAATAAGGCAGAATCATAATGACTGGCCATGTAACCCAAGCGAGAGATGGTAGAGCTGAATTTTGCAAACCAAGCTCGTGGAGCTTGTTTAAGGCCATAAAGTGCATGTCGAAGGTGACAAACCTTGTTTGATTCAACAGAGAGACCAGGAGGAGGTTGCATGTAAACTTCTTCACTTAAATTTCCATTAAGGAATGCATTTTTGACATCCATCTGAAAAAGGTCCCATTTTCTGGCAGCAGCAACAGCTAAGAGGGCACGATCATATGAGATACGAGCAACCGGAGCAAAAGTCTCTTCATAATCAATCCCATACTCTTGTGTGAAACCTTTTGCAACAAGACGAGCTTTGTAGCGCTCAATGGACCCATCAGAGCGAGTCTTAATCTTATAGATCCACTTACAACCAACCACAGATTTCCCAGGGGGGAGAGTCACCAAGTCCCAAGTATGGTTTTTAGATAATGCATCAAGCTCCTCTTTCATTGCAATCTGCCATAAAGGGTCAGTGGAAGCCTCATGATAGGTGTGAGGCTCGTGCAGTGTAGCAAGGGCAGTGTAACAATGATAGTCAAGTAAATGTGTAGGAACGGATCTTACCCGAGTTGAGTGACGAGGTGGAATGTCTTGTGCATGATCGTCAGGCGGAGCAGGAGCAGGGGACCCAAGCTCAGGGTTGGGTAGCTCGTCTTCAACCTGTTCATCTTCCACCTGTTCATTAAATGGTGAACTAGGAAAGGGATCAAGGATATCTGGTGGTTGGACAGAGAAGTCTACAGGAGAATCAGGAGCAACTACTATAGGATCAGGAGCAACTACAGAGGGAATATGTGCCTCATCTGGAAAAAGATCTAAGACAGAAGAGGAAGATAGGGAGGCACGGAAGTGAGAGAGCTCGACAAAGGAGCGATGTTCCCAAAATACAACATTGCGAGAGACATGAAGACGATGAGAGACAGGATCATAACACCGATACCCCTTTTGAGTTTCACCATAGCCAAGAAAACAACAAAGCCTTGACCGAGGCTCAAGTTTGTTATGCTCATGTGGCTGAAGAAGAACGAAACAAGCAGAACCAAAGGAGCGAAGGTGGCGATAATCTGGAGGTGACCCAAAAAGGCGCTCATATGGAGTTTGATTGTGGATAACAGGACTTGGAATGCGATTAATAGCATGAACAGCATGAAGAGTAGCTTCACCCCAAAAAGGAGCAGGAACTTTGGCAGAGAGAAGGAGAGCACGAACAGTGTCAAGAATATGACAAAGTTTTCGTTCGGCTCTACCATTTTGTTGAGAGGTACTTGGACAAGTTAGATGATGAACAGTGCCATAGGAATGCAAAACAGCTTGGAAAGCATATTGAGTGTACTCAAGAGCATTATCAGATCGAAAAATTTTGATACGTTTGGAAAATTGAGTTTCAACCATTTTTGCAAAATTAGAATATACTTCCAATAATTCAGAACGATGTTTCATATGAAAAATCCAGCTATAGCGGGAATAATCATCAACAAAGACAACAAAATATCGAGATCCACCAATACTAGAGACCGGGGAAGGCCCCCAAACATCAGAATGAATAAGGTCAAAGATATCAGTGGATATTGATTCACTAGAATTGAAAGACAAAGCTGGTTGTTTTCCTAACTGACATGAGACACAATCAAAATTTTATGTAGACACTGAACCTAACAAACCTCTAGAAGCCAATTGTTGTACCCGAGAGGAAGATGCATGACCAAGACGAGCATGCCAAAGTGCAAGGGAAGGAATTGAAGAAACTGTAGTAGCTGCAGCAACAGAAACAGGAGCAACAAGTGGAAGACGAAGGTTGTCCACGGGAAACATACGCCCAACTCTGGGACCGGTCCCAAGTTCTTGTCCCGTCCTCGGATCCTGTACAATACACCCAGAATAATCAAATATAATGCGATAACCCAACTTAGCTAATTGTCCCACAGAAAATAAATTGTAAGAAAGGTCAGGAACATTAAAGACCCCAGGAACCGAAAGGTTGGAAGTCGAAACATAACCGATATTATGACCAGACATTGTGGAACCATTTGCTGTACGAATATTAAGAGGGTGTGGTGCAGGTTTGAGTTCAGAAAATAAGGACGAGTGAGGTGTCATGTGATTACAACAAGCGGAATCCATAAGCCAAGAGGAGGGAGACATACCAGATAAAACTGAGAGAGAAGAGGAGTAAGATGCATTACCAACCATACGAATGACATTGGCGATGATATTTTTAAGGTCATATGTGGACATGGTGAAAGTGCGTTCTGAAGACTTAGACTGTGCAGAGATAGGAGCCATTGGTTGTACACTCTCAGTGTTAGCAACAGTAGCAGCAGAAATTGAAACAGCTGATTTGTTGCGACGATAGCAAGTCTCAATACTGTGGCCAAAAGGTTTGCAAAAATTGCAAAAACGATTGCTGGATTGTCGACGATAATTATTGCAACAAGAAGAAGACCTGTCCTTATTCTTCATTTAGAAGCAAAATATGCAAAAATAGACTGCAAAAATGAAATCTACGCGAAAAACTGGGTAAGGAGCACATGGACTGCAAAAGTCAACTATGGCAAAAAGTCAATGGTCAAAGTCAACTCTCAGTCAAAGTCAACGGTCAAAGTCAACGCTGGTCAACGATGACGTCAGCAGGTGCGTGGCAGATGACATGGTAGATGACGTCAGCAGATGACGTGGCAGATGACGTCACCTAGGGCTGACGTCAGTAGAGGAACCCTAGCGCGTGCAAGCGCGTGACTGCGCGTGGCGGCGCGTAAGGGCGCGTGGAGGGTCCTGGCGGCGCGTGGAACGCGTGATCAACCGTTCAAAAACTTTTAGCGGCGTGTGGGGGCGTGTGCGGTCTCCGATGACGTTGAATCTTCCACGGTTTTGTAGATCGGCGCGAGACGATCTCTGTGGTAGGTTCAAAACTACAATCGGAGCAATGTTTGTGACGGTGATGCGAGCGGCAGTGGTCTGTGCAGTGTGAAACTCCTTAACAACGGCTGCTGCAGGTCCGGAACCCAAGGACAACGGCTGGATGACGTCGGCGGTTCAACGGCGAAAAGCTGCGGCGGTGGTTGTGATGGCGGAAGCGATGTTGAAAAAAAAAAGGAGTCACGCTAATAAAGACAAGACTGCTAAGAAAAAGTCAGAGTAGTGGCTCTGATACCATGTTAGAAATACTGGAAGATTGTATTGTATTTCTTAATGAAAGAATATACATCAGTGCCTTATATAGGAGGTATAAGTGTGCGGTACAAGTAAAGTGTAGTACAAGTATAAGTGTGCTATACAAGTAAAGAAAGCAATTGGGCCTAAAGCCCATAACAAAACATAATATACATTAACAAAACTGATAGCCTATGGTTTTCCCGAACACTTTTACTATAAGTGCATCCTTCCAAGCAGCTCGAATTTTTCCTTTCTTGTCTCCAGTAAGTCGAACTGTTGCCTCACCTGGACTGTCTTCATCAGCTTCATCGTCAGTCACCGCTTCCATCTCTATAGTGCTTTCAAAGTCAAAAACTTTTTCAAAGGCTCCTGGGCACACACCAACGAGCCTATCTCTATAAGATCTACCCTCTACATCTAAGATGGGGCGTAGAGGTTTGTGACCTGCAAGGTCTCAGTGATTTTCCTTAACTTTCTTTGTACTCCGTTGCAAAACATCATCTTCTTCTCTTGTTCTGACCATCGCCTCACTCATCGTGCTCCCCTCTTAAATTCCCTCACCTATTTGTTCTGACGTTTTTGCTTTACACCCTTCAATAAGGACAAAAGCACTTAAACTTTTGTCACATTTACATATTAAGAGAAAAGTCACTTTGATTCGCTAAAATACTATCTAATTTAGAGTATCTCTGATGGAAGAGTTTTTTTTTTGAGAATCAAAGTAGTGTCTTTTATTCAGTGAATACCATCAGAGTCTGCTAAACAAAAGAATGAATCTGTGGTGGAACATCCTCCATCCATACCCTATAATCTGTAACATTTAAAGCAAAATGAACTAAAGCATGAGCAACCATATTACCCTTTCTCTTAACATGAGAGTAGTGTAATTTACTAAAACATCTAGCCTTTGATCTTACTGCATCAAGAATTATACCGTTTGTTGACAAAAAGGGACTATCATATTTGAAAGCATGCATGAGGACTTGACAATCACCCTCCAAGGTGACCTCTTGAAACCCCAATTCAGACGCTAGCTGCAAGGCCGATGCTGCAGCCATACCTTCAACTTCAAAAGGAGAATATACACGGCTAAGGGTCCTGGACAGCGAAGCCAATACCGCTCCTTATGCATCATGAATTACGGCACCAATCCCTGACTTTTGGTCCTTACTGAATAGTGCGCCATCAAAATTGATCTTAATCATGTCCAAGATAGGAGCTCTCCATCAAGCTCTGACCGGTGTGGACTGTGGTGGGGGAGATGGCTGCACCGCCTAGTATTTAGTTAGGAGTTCCAAGGCCAAGTTTGCGAGCTGGTTTGGGCTACACCAAGGTTGATTAGCTCTGACCTGGTTCCGATGTGTCCATATTGTCAAGACCGTGATCGAGAACAGCTCTAAATTCTGTTGCCTTTTGATCATCCAAGATAGCAGCTCTTTGAAATCAATGAATGTTGTGGTTCTTCTACAGGCCCATAATGACTCATCTGCCCATACAACATCCAGTTCACGACATGACCAGAGGGCGTGAAAGGGCGTTTCAGGCACCATCTTACATCTATCACATAGAGGATCATTGATGATCGTGCGTCGAATAAGGCTCTGTTTTGTAGGCAGTGAATTCCGACAAGCTCTCCATAACAGGTTCCTCATTTTGTTTAGGATTTGTAGAGACCAAACCTCCTTCCACATTGTCTTTTCTGATGCATCCAGTTCCGATTCTGCATTGGGAGCATCCTCTACCTTGAGAAATTGATATCCGGATTTGCGATTATATACTCCATTGTGTGTGAAAGGCCAAAATAGGCTGTCCTCACAAGTCTCGGTTGGCAGAGGCAGATTTTTAATTAACTCTGCTTCCTCCTAAACAAAAATAACCTCCACCATGCTGTGATTCCACTGCCTTAGTTCACTGTCAATGAGAATTTGGACTCTAGCCTCAACCAAGGTTTCACATATTGGAGAAAGAACTTGTGGGGCTTGTTTCCTTGGAAGCCAATTGCTCTCCCATATGCCCACTGATTTCCCATTACTTATTCTCCATCTACAACCCCTTTCTAACACATCCCTCCCATGTAAAATACTACTCCATGCATACGATCCCCCTCTAGAATTTTTGGCTTCCATAATTGAACACTTCGGGAAAAACCAAGCCTTAAATACTTTATAAAACAGAGAATCTTGGTTTTTCAAGAGCCGCCAAGCTTGCTTTGCCAAAAGGGAATCATTAAACAAAGCCAATTCTCTAAACCCCATACCTCCTTCATGTTTTGATTTAGTCAATTCTTCCCATTTCACCCAATGGATTTTCCTTCTATCCCCCTTTTGTCCACACCAGAATTTCTTGATCAAGGCTTCAATATCATGACAAAGCCCCACAGGTAATTTGAAGCACCCCATGGCAAAGGTTGGGATGACTTGAATGACAGCCTTAATCAATACTTCACGACCCACTTGAGACAGAAGCTTTCCTTCCCAACTTTGTAATTTTCACCAAATCTTTTCTTTAATGAGATTGAAGCTTTGTTTCTTCCTTCTTCCAACCAAAGATGGTAGGCCTAGATATTGCTCATAATGTTCAATCTCCTGTAATCCCAAGACTAATTTGATCTCGTTTTTATTGATCTCCACGGTTGATTTGCTAAAGAAAATTGATGTTCTATTTTTGTTGACCTTTTGCCCCGAAGCTTTCTCATATCTTTCTAAGATGTTCAAAATCTATCCACACTCCCTTTGCATTGCCTTGCAAAAAATAAGGCTATCATCTGCAAATAAAAGATGGGTTAGTTTTGGTCCCCTTCGACATAATGAGAACCCTTTGATATCCTCCCTAATTGCCGCTTGTTGTATGAGGCCATTTAGACCTTCAGTGCAAAGGAGGAAGAGAAAAGGAGACAAAGGGTCTCCTTGTCCAATGCCTCTAGTAGGATGAATCAAACCGTGAGGTTCTCCGTTCACTAGTATCGAATATGTCACTAATGGAACACAAGCCATGTTTTATAGGCAAAGTAGATAGTGAAGCCTTAAAAACCAAGTCCAGTAGTATTTCCAAATGAGGCAAATTGTTTTTTCTCATATACGGCCACTCTCTTTATCTTGAGGTTAGTGTAGATGAGTAAAATAATTTAAAATTAATATTTTCTCTTTCCTCTTTCCATATCTTCTTATCTTTTTATCTATACAGTGGTTGGAAATGAAAAAAAAAAAAAAAAAATCGGTTGAAAAATGAATTTAAAAAAGTACCTAGGCAAAATATAAAAGACAAAAAACAACCACGCGTTTAAAAAAAAAAAAAAAAAAACTTAAACGCCACACCCTTTAATCAAAAGATGAAATTCCGTTCGATACAAGACAAAACGGTAAAAATAAAATCTCTTCCTCCTTCAAATTTTCAGCTTGACACCCGTTCTGTTTCGCTTCTTCTCTGCAACACCATATACCCAAAGGTCAGCATTTTGATACTTGCTCTCTATTTTGATGCTTTCTTCCCGATTTATCACAATCCAGCTTTCTTTTTTTTAATGGGGTTTAGCCCTT
The DNA here is from genome assembly GCA_023055345.1 of Quercus wislizeni. Taxonomy (NCBI): domain Eukaryota; kingdom Viridiplantae; phylum Streptophyta; class Magnoliopsida; order Fagales; family Fagaceae; genus Quercus; species Quercus wislizeni. The sequence continues at coordinate 4,408,569 of JALGQJ010000015.1, read as the reverse complement.
GAATATTTGTAGGAAAAAAAAAAGAAAAAAACATGTTTACCCTTGAATAGTTGAATGGTTCACTTTTCAATGCTGCTATGAGCATCTATATCTGAAACTTAAAAAAAAGTCTAAAACCCCTTTAATGTTTTGTGCTAATAACTCATGTTTTCATTTATTGAATTTGATTAACGCCTGTAAAACTGTTGTGTGCACATTTTTTTTTTTTTTTTAAGATGGTTAGAGATTCTTTTTTTTTTTTTTTTTTTTTTTTTATTATTATTATTTTTTTATATATTTTGTCATTCCTTTAATAATGACACTAATCTATAATATTTTCCAGTTTCAGAATTGCTAAAGTTTATAGTTTAAATTGGTTAGGATTGAACACTGATACTGTCAATGTGCAAATTAACCCTCTCTCTACAAATTTTATTGGAATTCTTCTATCTCTATAATATCGTTGGGATTATATTCATTTAAGTATTTAAAATCACTTAAATTGAACACAATCTTTAAATTCTCCACTATTTGTGAGATTTGCATATTGTACATATATATGCTTTACTGTGTTTTAAAAAAAAATTTGATGCATTGTCTTAGAGATTATTATTGTGGATGTTTGATAGCAATGTTACGAATTACTAAATTATGTGTATTTGAACACGAACATAATCATAAGATAACTAATGTCTGTCTTATTTTATCTAAAGCCTGTAACTTCACCTTTTTATTCCATTGTACCTTTACCTTTGTCTTGGAATTTTAAAAGTATATATGTTTTCATTATAGATAAAAGTCTATGTTACAAAAAATATATAACAATAGCAGTTGATGAAGAAGAAATTAGCTCGATGAAACAATTTTTTTTTATTCTTTTTTTGTGTTTTAGTAAACGGGTAACATTTATTCAATGGGATTTGGATCTGAATTTGATGTGGTAGCTGTTCCTAATTGGCAGACTCTCTTTGAGTCCAGATTATTCGATTAAAATCCCAAGAAAAACTTTTTGTCACTTGCCAAAACTTGCAAATCATTCCAGTCCGGTTTCTCAAGATATGTGGATCAGTTTTGCCAATTGAATAGTGGTTTATAGTATTGATATCATATTTCTACTTGAAATGTTTCTACTGACAACGCTTTTCATCTTTATTCATATGTAGTACCACCTTAGTACCATGGGTTTATTTTTCTCCACGACGCAAGTCACCACCATCTTAATTATTCTCTACATCATTTTGCACATGTGACCAAATTTACTTCTAGATTTTTTGTGGATGGAATGTTTGTAGGAACTCAGTTTGTATTTTGTAGAACTGGATTTACATTGACGTTTATCAGGGTTTATGTATTTTCAATGACATTTTTTTTTTATTTCACGTGTTTTTGTAGAAGCATAGAGGCAAATAAGACCGTTGGTTGTTGTTCAAGAAGAGTTACTGAATTAAATTGAAAGGTCAGGATAGCATAATTTTCCCTCTGTTGCTTTTATTGTTAAATGATTGTCTTTCCCATTTGTTAATACTTGATAATTAAAAAAGAAAAAGAAAAAAAGACCAAAAATAGTATATGCAGATTTTCACATTTGTACTCTGTAACCAAAAAAAAAAAAAAAAAAAAACTATTAAAAGTACTTTTGATCATTTACAATGTTATCATAGAAAAAAAAAAAAAAATAGTGCAAGAGTAGCATGTCAAAGAAGACGGAAGATAATGTTTGAGAAGTGAACCAAAAGAAAATGGCATGGAAGACGAAATAATTTCCAAAGTATGTGTGTTAGAAATGGTCCTACACAAGCTACGAAAAACGGGAGAACAGTTATGGGAACCTTTGGATCCATCTTCTACTAGAGTTTCATTTATATGCTTGATTTAGTTTCTCCATAGGAATGGATAATATGCATATATTATGCCATTTCTTGAGGTGCCAATTAATTAAAGTGTCAATCATTGTAGGAAACAAAAAAGTCCATTGACATTTAGAAAATACAAATGACACAAGGCTCTGAAAGTTTTTTATGAAATATTTTTTGTGTTAAGTTGATTTATACAACTATTTTAGAATTATGATGTTATAATGTTTATACAATTAAAGTCTGAAGTTGGTTGATTTCAACACTCAATTACATTGTATTATGCTAAAATGTTTTTTTTTTTTTTTTGGTATTATCGTAATATAGATTTCAAGATTAGATTTCGAAGTCTCTATGAAAGACTCCCTGAATTTAGGTTTTTCCTTGCAAGTAATTGTTTGAATTTTTTTTGGTATTATCTTAATATAAAATGTTTAAATTTTCACTTTTTTTTAGAAACATTAAATTTTCACTTACCATGTGTCTTTTTCTTGAGCCGAGTTCAAGTTGTTCATAAATAGCTTGGTTCATTTACAGCTCTAAAATGATCCCTTCCCTTGCTATAGAGAGAGAGTTTTGCATATACCGTAAATGGGTGTGGTTGAGTGTTGAATGATCAAATGGATGAAACATGGTAATGAGATTGAGATACTCAAATTTTATCATTTTATGGGGGGATGGAGATGGAGATGGAGATGGGGTTGGAGATGAGGGCGAGGGAGGACATAGAAATAGGGGAAGACATAACACCTCCAATACCTCCACTCTCATACGCTCTCCACCACTCATTCCTCCACTCCCACTGCTACTCCTGCTTCTCCCCTCTCCCTCTCCCTCTCCCTCTCCCTCTAAATTCCAATTACAATAATACTAAAAACCACCACCATTACTACACCCTGCCTGTACTACTACTAGGGTCGTCTCCACTGAAGAACTCCACATCCTCCAATCCCACCACCACCACCCCTTCTCCTCTGACCTCCACGCTGCCCTCTGCTTCCTCCAATCCCATCATGACGATCGCATCTCCAGTTTGCTCATCAACTGCCACAAACTACTCCTACTCCAAGAGGATGATGAGTTTGCAGCCACAATTCATGAGCGCACCAAAGCCATAGCCACAGCCATAGACACAGCTTCAGCCTCAACTGCACTGTGCCTCATGCTAACCAATGGCGTGGAGGTGCAGGATTATGATGGGCGCAATCTGGGTATAGCAGTATACCCACAAAACTTCTCATGGATCAATCACAGCTGCTCTCCTAACGCTTCTTACTGCTTTTTCCTCTCTCCACCGCCACCCTGTTGCCCCAACTCCACCAAGCTTCGGATTCTTCCCCAACATACTGTCTTAACAAAAGGTGTGTTTCCCTCTTTCTCTCTACTCATTTTCTTCTTCTTTATTATATTTCAAACTTTAATCAATCTTCATTGTTAATAATATAATGTTATAGATGATGAGGTGTGCTAGGATAATGGTCGCAAAATTGTTGTTAGGAGTATTAAGAGGATTAAGCAAGGGGAGCAAGTCACTGTTACCTACACTAACTTGTTGCAGCCTAAGGTATTCGTTTAATTATTTTACTCTTCTCTACCTTTTGGTTTATCATACCCTTTTTTTCTACTACTATTTCTTTGAATACTACAATTTCTTTTTCGTGGAAAATGTCAACACTAAACTTGGGTGATTATTACAATTATCGTGCTCAAAATTCACTTGAAGCTAAGCATTTATGGTCCAAGTACATTTCATCAAGATGTTTTTGATTCTTTGAAGTCCTTTTCAAGTCTCTGTATTATCTAAATCAATTAGATCTTTCGTACTGATATTTTACATGCTACCTTTTTCCCCAGCAAATGAGGCAATCAAAGTTATGGTCAAGGTATTGATTTATCTGCCATTGTGAGCGATGTAGTGCTTCACCCCCAACCAACGTGGATCATAATCTGCAGGTAAGAATTGGGGGGAAAAATAAAGGCATAACATCCGTTTGTCTAAATTTTTCATGTCTTCGGATACAATCTATTAACTTATAGTTGTAATTCAATGATTTTTCCATTTTTCTTTTTTCTTAATTTGCTTTTTGATGGACTTTGTTTTGAGTTTATATATATATTTTCCAAACCTTTGGCTGGATCTATTAATTTTTTTTGCAAACACACCTTTTAACATAATTATATCAAACTTGCCAAGATTCTTCTTAAAATGACTTAATTAAGATTTTAACCCCAAACAGGCAAATATTGACGATAGTTTTAGATTCATTTGCATGTATAAATGGTCTCATTTAACTGGACTTCATGAAGTTTAGTTCTAGGAAAATATATGTAATTTTTTCAAATTCTTTACCGAATTACTCTGATTGCTTCCTAATTTATTTTCTAACTTTAGTTCGTGCTAGTTTCTGATCCCAAAAAAAAGTTCATGCTTTTTACTGTCTTGATTACATATCTTATGTCTTCAAAAAGTAGCATAATTCTGCAACTTGGGAAATTATTGATTAGTTATCAATACTAATTAAAATTATCTCCAGTTGCTGTTATTCTGCTTTCCTTGCATGCTGCCTAATTCTTGTGACTTCGCAAAAACAAGCACCTTTAACTGCCTTGTACCATTGGAAGTTTTAACCATATTTACCTTTTTCACCTAGCCTAATTTGCCTCTTCAAACCTAATGTTATCTGTCGGAGATATTACTTAACAGAATATTACTTTCTTTTTTTTGGTTTAAAGGTATGGAGATGCCTGAACTCTCTATGAAAGAGTATCTTCAACTAATTTAACTTTGTGCTATATTCCTCTCCAGGAAATTTCTTCAGCAAGTCTTGATGCTTCCAGAGTGAGTTTTGATCAAAATGTCTATCGCGACTATGCAATAAGAAGGTTGACTGATTACATTGATGATGCTTTAACTCAGTATCTTTCATTTGGTGATCCTGAATTGTGTTGCGAGAAGCTTGAAAATTTGTTGACACAAGGTCTCCTTTATGAACAGTTAGAAGGCGGGGAAGTAAAATCACAATCAACCATCAAGTTGCCTCCCCTGCACTACCTGTGTCTAAATGCCTATACTACACTGGCTTCAGCATATAAAGTCCGTGAAAGTGACTTGTTGGGTCTATATTCTGAAATGGATGAGCATCTGTTGGAAGCTCTGGACTTAAGCAGGACCAGCGCAGCATACTCATTATTGCTTGCAGGTGCTACTCACCATCTGTTTCGCTTTGAATCTTCTCTAATTGCAACAGTTGCAAATTTCTGGATAAGTGCCGGGGTCTCCTTATTAACTCTTTCTAGAAGTCCTGTATGGAGTAGGTTTGCAAAATGGGATCTGCCTATTGTGAACCCTCTCTTGAAACACATATGCTCTAAGTGCTCACTAATGGATAATTTTAAATCCATTCTATTTCATAGGGAAGCTCAAAATGCAGATTTTGAGGATATATCTAGTGAGTTCCTTGATTGTGTCACTATCATTACACAAAAGGTTTGGAGTTTTCTTATTCATGATTGCTGTTATTTGAGAGCATTTAAAGATCCCATTGACTTTAGCTGGCTTGGAACTTCAAAATATTCCAGCTTAAGGGATGTTCAGCCTCATCTTTGCAGCACTGCTGAAGGACATGGTTACACCCTCCAAGAAAGGATGCATATCTTCCAGCTTGGTGTCCATTGCTTATTGTATGGAGGGTATTTAGCAAGCATATGTACTTCTAGAGTATTTAATAATTTTCCTGTAGTTACTGGTTAACTTGAGCTAGTATTATTAAAAGAGAAAACATTCAGTCAGGCTTGGCGTAAAACCAGTGTTTTACGCCAGCCAATGCACTCCTGCCACGTGGACAACATTAAGTTTCTCACTTAAATCCCTCTCCAAACAGACTCCAAACAGAGATTGAAGAAAGAAAACGTTCAGCCCTCAGACAAAAGCTCACCGCCACAGCCCTCTCCCTCTTCCATCTTTGCTTGCCCAAACCTCCACCACACCACACACCGGAGCTCACCGCCACAGTGTTTGCTGGAGCTGTGCGTGAGAATGAATTAAGAAAACCCACAGCCCTCAGACAAAAGCTTCCTCTCTCTTCCATCTTTGCTTGCCCAAACCTCCACCACACCACACAACGAAGCTCATTGCCACAGAGGTCGCCAGAGCTGTGCGTGGAGCTTGGAAACATACCGGAGCCGCCGTGAGCCACAATCCAAAGGTTTGTTTTTCATGATTTTCCCTTTTCCCCAATTTGGATTTTGAATTATTGATGGGTTTTTCTGGGTTTATGGGTTTCATTGCTGCAATGTTTGTGCTAGGGATTTTTGATTTTCTGTCTTGTGGTTTATGGGTTTCATTGCTGCAATTTTTGTGCTAGGGATTTTTGATTATTTATGGTATCAATGTGATTTCTTGATTATTAATTTCTTAAGATAAAGCTATTTTGGCAAGAAGCAAAGCAATATGACGAGGTTATTATATCCGAATATGATGTAGAACCCTGTTTCATATTGGCATTGTAATTGACTCTCAGTCACTCTTTTCCCCCTTTTTCTTTCCCATTATGTGAATGCTTTATTTTCTTCAATGATGTAAGGTGTCCAATATATTGGTAAAACAAATACAAAACTTTTGGATTAGACATCAAACTGACTTATAATGATTTGAGCAACACTCTCTCTAATGTCTTTTTATTGGATTTGCCAAGGTTTTTGTTGGTTGGGTTGTTGGGGTTTTTGTTGCTAGATGCACAGAATGATTGGGGGGTTTTGTTGATCGGGTTTGCTTGGTTTTTGTTATATCATAATGGAGTAGAATGGATTTAAGTAATGGAAAGGAAAAAAGAAAGGAATGGAAATGGGGTTCTGTGTTTATGTATTTTTCCCTTATTTTGTTATGGTATTACAATTAGTATTATGCCATTTTTGGATAAGTAATGGAACTTTATTGATACCAAAAAAATAGTTACCCAAGCATATAGGATGTATACAATTGAGGACATTACCCATGTTTCTAAAGGAAATTGTGATATCAAATTTATGATTTTTGCTTTCTTTCTTTTCTTGTTGTCTTTGCCAAGATCATCATTTTCTTTCATTTATAGCACAAAATATTATGCTTTTATTTAATTTAATTTATTTCTCTTCCTTGCCATGGATTTGTGGTAACTATAGTTGGTGTTAAGGGTCCCTCTGTTATTTTTTTTCTTTAATTTTTTTTTTTGTTTACCAAACCCTTGGATCTCATTTTGTTTCAATTTTGATCTGTCTGAGGACTAAGTTTTATTGTTAAGTATAAAGCTTGCTGATTTTGCATGGGTTTTAAAATTGGGATATTGGCTATGGCCGAAGGTGCAGTGATTGAACTGAAAGTGACCTGCTCATAGTTGGTACGTCTCTTGGCTTTGGCATTAACTGAGAGTAAGTTCCAAATTTCAAAACATTGGCTGATTTGAATGCCTAATGTGAGTTTGGTAATCATCATGATCATAGTTGCAACTTGAATGAGCTTTCATATGTAATTGTTTCTTATTAGGATACCCCTTTGCTTATATGGACAATAACAATAGAGATAAGTAACCACACATTTAATGGCTTTGAGTTATCAATTCTTGAGCTAAAATATTTATTTTTGTTGTAATTGTATAAGTATTCTACTAGATTTTGTGGTGTTTGTATCCCTTCCTTTGTAGACTTTGTTAATAATTTGAATTTCAGCTTGTAATTATTTAGAGGGACTCTATATATGCTGCTTGTATATACTAATCCAAAAAAAAAAAGTATGTTGCTTTTATATAGATTTTCTTGTTACTAATACAGTTTGTATCACTTGTCAAATAATAAGTTTACTAATATAGTTTGCTGCTGCTGACTTGAGTTTGTATGATCTCATGCTTGAAGGTGACTACTGATCTATTCCTAGCTCTACAAAATCCAGAGAAATTGTCTTTGCCCCTTTTGGAATATTATTTGAAGACATCCAATGGAGAGCATCACACGTCAGAAAAGTTTTTAGTTTTACAAATTCTTTATGTAATCAAGCAACTCATGTAATAGTAAAGGAAGCTCTCAAGAGAAATTCTAAGGGAATTTGGGTGGAGGCCGCCTTTCCTTCTTAATTCTGTATAGATAGACAAATATATGGTAGACTAGGAAGATATTGTATATGCCCTAGAACATGTCTTGTATGCTAGAGATTTGATATTGTTTCAAAAGCCTTTCAGTCGGAGGTGTCTTATATTGTACTGAGCAAGTTTGCTCCTGGTGTATAGTTTGCTTCGTTTTGAAAAAAAATTATGTCGTTTAACCTCAAAAAGAAAAAAAAGAAGAAGTTTGTATCACATGTCAAATAATAAGGCTTACAGAAGGTGCTCTTATCATCTCTTCTTGTGGTCTGGTTTTCTAATTCTCATAACTTCTTTGACATGATTTCTAATTTAGAATCATGTTTTGTAATCTTTGACATAGGTTGTGGACAAATGCTCTAATGATTATTTATATATCAAGTTATCAACTGGTTTGGTAATGGTGTACTGGTGTTTTGAGTGTACTTTGTACATTTGAAACTGTGGAATTAGGATACATTTCAGGTTCATAGCTTGTTTTGAAGCAAAAGATCATAAAAAGAAAAAACTCAATGCAAATCATGATATATGGGCATTCAATGTCATGCACGTAAAAGCTCTTAAGTCCTCATATAAGGTTCTACACTGATATATGGGCATTTTGTTTAGGCATTCAATTCATTATGCATATAAACCTAATGTAATTTTGTGCAGGCCCTGAAAATCTTTACTTGATAACGACAGTGTTAGAAAGGATTTGCTAAATTCATTCAGCCAACATGAATTGTGCTAGGTTTCAAGTTTCAACGGCTCCTAGCACCAACGCCTAAATCTATCACTTCATTGGGTGGTACAGACTTTAGACGTATAAAAGGAGTGCAAGACAATCACAGCCCTCGAACATATATAATAGTATACGGCCTAAGTAATCTATTTGAATATTCACCGATCATTTTGGTCGCACCATTCATTCCTTCACAAACTCGCAAGAGTGTGAGACATGGATCAATGCTATCATGGCAGTCAGTATCACCATCAAAGGCCTAAATCACTGCAGTATTGATGAAGTCTCTGAGGGCAAGCCATAGCTTACACTCGATTAATGCAGGAACTTTGCACATTGTATTAACACTGCTTATGGACCTCCATGTATGTCAAACTTCAATCTTTTTAATATGATTACAGCTTTGTGACTAAATATGAGAACAACTAAAAGAAAAATAAAAACACCATACAATTTCAACAGTTCCTCAGAGGTCATCATAACACATTCTACGACATCCATCATTATGCAACGCAAAAACTTAAGCTACTAACTAAATTAATCAAATATCAGAACGTAGGAAGCAGGGGGAACAAGGAGGCCATTTAGCCTTGGCACTAAAAATGATTTGTCAAAAACATAATCATAAAAGTAATAACCAGCCAATTATAAAGGAAGATTTCAAATTCAAAACATGTCAAATGACCAACAAAACCAAATGCTTAGAACAAGCATAGGGGCATCTAACGCATGTCAAGTAAATAAGGAGACATGTCAGCAAAGCCTAAGATGGTCAAACAATGAACATACAGTCACTTGTATAAAAGACTAACTAAAAAAAAATCTGATAAAAATTATAGACAAGACTAAAAGAGAGAAGAAGAGACATGAAAAAGAAGATGGTTCTATGTCTATCCACCACAATTTAAACATTATATAACCAAAAAATATTTGCTTCCTAATCCATTCTCTTGGACACAAAACTTGTTTGTACATCAACTTTCTTGGAATTATTGTAATGGATCCTACATAAAAGAATGTACAACAAAATACAAAAATTAAAATTAGAATGAACACCGTTAAAAAAAATTCAATATATTCTAATTAAACACTAAGTGGTCATACCGTAAATGATAACTGGTTGGGATGTATATGCATAGTAGATGATGATGTACAAGGATATGTCACAGTTGGCAAAGAGTCCTAAAGATGATTGACAAATAAAAAAATGAATAAATAACAAAAACATCTATTATAGAACAACTTATACTAAGTAAAAAAATCAAATACATCATATACCTGTACAAACCTTGTGAAGCACAATGTATTTGCTATGACTAAAGGGTTCAACCTTGCCATCGAAACAGGACAGCATAAAGATATTTGAGCAAACATACACATGGTATTCATTAGCAGATAATAGAAACTATGGTCAAAATTTTCCTTACAAAATTTTCATTGGCAGATAATACTCTCCTAGGTATCAAATCAGCAATTACAATTCATTTTTATCAATGTTTTGTATCTGCAGAACATTTATTTTAGTGGACAGTCTGAAATATGAGTACATTAACAGGCTATGAATTTTGGTGCCAGCATTCATATAAAAGTTCCCATTAATAAAACACTATAATTTCCATTCATTGGTAAGTGAAGAAAAGATAGAGAGAGCATGCCTTTGCCATGGCAGATACAAAAGCATTTAAAAGAAGATTAGTTGTTACAATTGTGATGGCATTTGAGTACCCCCCAACCAAGCATATAAGCTTTATTCATATTATATTATTATCTTCTAAATTCACAATCCAACTGACTCTTCCTTATCAACATATGTCCTCTAAAGTTATCAATTTGGAGTTTCAATTCTGACCCCTCACCACACACACAGAGAGACCTTAAACCAGTTTAAGGAATTCATAGAAAGAATAAGATGTGTTAACATATTAGAAAGTTTTTTTAACTTAACCAAAAACAATTAAAAAAAAATATAAATGACCCATTAAACAATTGAAAGATTTGCTTGAACCGAGACAAAAAGCAATCAGAGAACTTTGAAAGCCAATATGAAACAGGGTTCTACATCATATTCGGATCTAATAACCTCGTCATATTGCTTTGCTTCTTGCCAGAATAGCTTTATCTTCAGAAATTAATAATCAAGAAATCACATTGATACCATAAATAATCAAAAATCCCTAGCACAAAAATTGCAGCAATGAAACCCATAAACCACAAGACAGAAAATCAAAAATCCCTAGCACAAACATTGCAGCAATGAAACCCATAAACCCAGAAAAACCCATCAATAATTCGAAATCCAAACTAGGGAAAAGGGAAAATCATGAAAAGCAAACCTTTGGATCGTGGCTCACGGCGGCTTTGGTATGTTTCCAAGCTCCACGCACAGCTCCGGCGACCTCTGTGGCGGTGAGCTTCGTTGTATGGTGTGGTGGAGGTTTGGGCAAGCAAAGATGGAAGAGGGAGGAAGCTTTTGTCTAAGGGCTGTGGGTTTTCTTAAGTCATTCTCATGCACAGCTCCAGCGAACACTATGGCGGTGAGCTCCGGTGTGTGGTGTGGTGGAGGTTTGGGCAAGCAAAGATGGAAGAGGGAGAGGGCTGTGGCGGTGAGCTTTTGTCTGAGGGCTAAACATTTTCTTTCTTCAATCTCTGTTTGGAGTCTGTTTGGAGAGGGATTTAAGTTAGAAACTTAATAGTTCACTGGCAGGAGTGTATTGGCTGGCGTAAAACACTAGTTTTACACCAAGCCTGACTGAACGTTTTCTCTTATTAAAATATAAATACATCTGATCACACAAGATAACAGGTTGATAAAGTGTTATTAGGCATAATAGGATGTATTGAGTTTTTAAGTTAAATAAAAAAAAAAAAAAAACTAATATAGTAATCTCTTATTAGATGGTATAAATCCTTGTCAAATTCAAGTTTTTATTTATATATATATGATGAGACCTGACCTCGTTAGCCGAGTACCCGAAATGGATCCAAGCCTTCACTTTATTACTTGTGGAGATAATAGGGTTGATCCTTCCAATATGGACACCGGTGTGGTGCCTGCCACAACGTCTCCGACGCCCAAGTTAGAATGGAGAGAAAGATATTAAAAGAAAATGAGCAGAGTTGTCTTAGTGTATATTTCTTGTACCTTTTGTTGATGATGTGAAGGCCTTATATAGGTTGTTTTGGATTCTAGACGTTGTTAGTAGTCAATGCTTCAGTAGTAACGCTTCTGCCTAGTAATGGGGTTTTAATGGGTCCTAATAGTCTGCCAATTTGGCTTTGTAACTGTCTAGAGTGTTTACTCATGGACCGTATTGAATGGCCCTGTGTCCCCGTTAGGCGTGACTAATCTTTTTATTCGTCAGTGTAACTTCGTCATTATTCGATGGCTTCGTCTAAGATATGCGTATGTTCGTCAGTACTATCAGTTGCCCCCCAGCTTCTGTGGTTGCTACGACACGTCATGACAACCATAGAAGATGAAAGGTTTTCCTGAGCTGTCCATGACTCTTGGGGTTTCGCTCCGAATTAAATGCATAGTGGCGGCGCTACATGCAACGCGGCCACCTGGCGTATAATGATTTGAGGTGTTAACCTCGTGACCCTTGGGTTTCCCGCTGTTTTTCAGTTTTTGAGATTGAAATTTTCCCTTTTCCTTCACTTCCCCATTTCTTTAATCATTTTTGTTTCTGAGTTTTCGCCCCCTTTTTCCTTGTTTACTTATGCTACCACTCCGACTCTGCTCAATCGTTACTTTGTGAATCTTCTTTTCCTGTTTACGCTGCTTATTTCGAAGGTACGTTCTTCTTTCCCCCTCTCTATTTCTTTTTCTTCATAACCTGTCTGTAAATTTCTAATCTTTCTTTTCTTCTTTTTTTTTTTTTTTTTTTTTTTTTTTTTGGTTGTTGTTGTTGTTGTTTCGCTATTGTTTGATTTATGGGTTTTTAGGATTCGAACCCTTCCCCCCACCTTTTTCTCTGGTTTTTCATGGTTAGTGGTTCCGAGGTTAGAGCAGCTTGCCCCTCAATGTCTTTTTTCTTTGCTCGTTTAGGGGCTGCTTTAGGTGTCTCCGGCAACTTCCTCCTTTTGGTTGAGGATTTTATTTTTGTGGGTTATGGGTTGAGTTTGGTTATAGGAGAGTTATCTCCGATTTTGGGTCAATCTCTTGCTTGGTTCGAGGGAGAAACGAGGAGGATGGCGAAAGTAAGATCTAGTGAGCTAGAAACTGGGTTGTTGTCTAGCGGCGACCCAGAGGGGGGTGATACAGCCGTCTCTGCCCCTCGGGTAGTTAGGGTTTTTCACGCCCTTGAGGAGGTATGTGGGCTGGATGATGAGACCGTAGGTAGGTTTAAGGATAGGTTCCAATTCCCAGAGCGTGTTCGTGTCCATGTCCGTTGGCCCATTAACGAGGATAAGGCCTATCATTTCTTTCCCAATGAAATCTGCTTCTATGAGGCTGCCTTTACTTGCTGGCTTAGGCTGCCCGTCCACCCATTCATAATGGAGCTTTTAGGTTTCTTTGGCATCGCTCCTGGGCAACTTATGCCCAATTTGTGGAGAATTGTGGTCAACTATATGGAAATATGGTTGGCCGCAAACGAGGATATGATTAAAGTTGGTGAGCTCGTCCATCTTTACTGTTTGAAGGAGTCAAAAGAGTACGGATATTATGAACTGGTTCCTTAGGCAAGGAGAGCTAGGATTGTGAGGGGTCTACCCTCATCCTTCAGGTACTAGAAGTCCCGTTTCTTTTTCATGTATGGGGACGACTTTGAGACCCCCGCCAGCGAGGCTTGGGGTGATATCCCAAGGTTGCTCCATCAGTGGGGAACCCCACACTTAGGTGCGTCAATATTCTTCATCGTTTGTTGATTTCTGTTTTGTCTTAATTGGTCGTTCGTAACCTCCCTCTTTTTCTTGTGCAGTCAAGAGATGACCTAAACTGAAGAGCAAGTACCAGGGTCTTGTTGAGAAGGCGATAGAGTACGCCAAGACGATAGAAAGTTGGGACGACCATGTGGATCCTTAGACTCTTGCATTTTATTGTCTAGGCCCAGACCCTTCTTCGTACGTGCTGCGACTCATCGACATTGAGGGAAAAAAAAGTAAGTTTTAGGTTCGTCAGTGTTGCCCTTTTTCTTTTTGTGTTTACCTGTACAATTATTGACAAGTGTTCTCTTCTTGCATAAATGACAACGAAGTTTAATAAGGATATGTATGCGAGGATGAGAAACAAGAAGGACGGGCCCTTGTTTGCAATAGGGACTAAGTTCGTCTGTATCACGGATAGAGGCGTTCTGATCCTTGTGGCGCTCCCTTCTTCCCCAACCTCCGTACCAGCAAGGGCGGCGTCACCAACCCCGTCGGTCGAAGAGCTTACTCCCCGCAATAAGAGGCTAAGGGTTGGGGAGAAGCAGAAGGAGAAGGTTGACTCCAGGTCTTTTAGCATCTGGGATGACGCTGGAGTTTCAGTGGCGAGAGCTCAAGATATCTTCAGTGCAGACGAGATGAAGGTGTTCTCGTGGGTGCTAGCAAATGACTTTGCGAGGCGTCATTTTCATAAGCTCATCCAGGTAACTGTGTAATTTCACCTCGTGTCTGCCTTTTCCTTTCTTCCTGCCTTTTTTTTATTTTTTTTTATGTACCCCTTTTTTTTTTTATATAGGTTTTGGGAGAGAGTCTCCATCTTACTTCGGAGTACCTGGCCTCAAAGGCTAAGGTTGAATTTGCGCGATCTCATGCGTCATCCTTGGAGGCAGAAAATTTGAAGCTAAAGAAGGAGCTCATAGTTGCCATGAACGATGCCAACCTAGCCAAGGAAAAGCTAAGGACTTCGACTGAAGAGCTTAGAGTTGAGCGAGAGCTAACCAAGGAGAAAGACGAGCAACTCGCTGCTGCCAGGGAGAGGGCCAAAGGGCTTGCAGCCAAGGCCATCGAGGGCTTGCAGCAGACCGAGGAGTACAACACTGTACTTTTTAGCTGGTACTTCAAGGGGTTTGAGTTTTTAAGGAGGTATTTCACAAAGCACCCCTCTGGAGTGGATCTGGAAAAGCTCGACCTGGAGGAGATTGACAAGGAAATGGCTACTGACAAGACTGCTCAATCTTCAGTTGCTGAGACTGATGCCCCCGAGAATGCCCCCGAGACTGATGATGCTGCAGCTAATGCCTGAACCTGCTATCAAGAGACAAACATTTCCTTTTCTCCTTTTTTTTTTTTGGGTGCCCATCGTGTTTGAGGGCTTTTTGTAAATCTAACTTCGGAACAGTTTGCCCTTAATTTTGGGAACAACAGTATTTGCCTAGTTTTTATGGGTTGTTGACAATGGTAATTGCCCACCGTTTTTTGGGTCTTATTTAAATTTATAAGTCTGTACTTACATGTGTTCGTGATTGCACGTTTGTTGGCTCATGATATCCTCCCATTTGTTGGGCATATGGTTTCCTTATACGTCCTTTAAAGTGGAATTTTAATCATTTTTCGTTTTCTGATTTCATACCCACTTAAGGGATTTTTGCTAAGTATATGGCTTCGTCGGTAACATATATCCGTCAAGGCGGAATCTCGTTACTCAGCCATTTCCTTTATTGACTTACACCTATTTAAAGGATTTTGTTACGTGCGTGGACTTCGTCAGTAACGTACATTCGTCATGGAGGAATCTTGTTACTTATCCACTTTTTTTTTCATTGACTTACACCTATTTAAAGGATCTTGTCTAGTGGATGGCTTCGTCGATAACGTACATCCGTCAAGGCGGAATCTTGTTACTTAGCCATTTTTGTTTCACTGACTTACACCTATTTAAAGGATCTTGTCTAGTGGATGGCTTCATTAGTAACGTACATCCGTCAAGGCGGAATCTTGTTACTTAGCCATTTTTTGTTTCACTAACTTACACCTATTTAAAGGATCTTGTCTAGTGGATGGCTTTGTCAGTAACGTACATCTGTCAAAGCGGAATCTTGTTACTTAGCCATTTTTTGTTTCATCCTTTTTTTTTTTTTTTCTTCGAAATATGGCTAACTCTAGTTGCGCGGAGACATTAGCTGAATAATTCTTTTATTGATTTCGGGAGTGGGTACATTCACTTGTTACATTTATTGGTGGTACTTCTTTTGATGATACTAGAAAAAGTCCCAACTCCAAACTCGTCCATGATAGGTCGTCTTGATCCATAACGTTAGCCCGTGAAAGTCAGGACAAGGAAAACTCGTCCTGAGCGAAACAAGTAGGACGAGATTTAGGATAATCTCGTCCTGAGCATAATCTCGTCCTGAGTAAACTGAACAGTCAACATTACTGTTCAGCACAGGGCATCACACCTCGCTCCGTAATCGACAAAAATTGATGGGAACCGTTGCCAACGACGGTTAAATTAATCAGGCTGAACGATACAGTATCAAAAACAGTTACAGGTTGCTTCCGAAATCGTCAACTTTCATGAAGGGAGATGACTGTTTCGTGGGTGTGCTATAAAAGCACTGATCTACGAAGAAGGTAACCATTCAGAGACTTCCTTTCATTTTCCTTAACAAAAAACCACAAAGATACTAACTTTGTCATCGAAGGATTCTTGGCCGGCCTCCACCGGTCTCCTCTGACTTTATTATTCTTTTTCAGGATTCACTAGCAATCCTTTGATAACATCGAAGACAGTTCAGCCCACTGATAATTGAAGCATCATCATCTTTAAATGTTCAATATTCCACGGCCTAGGGAGTTTTTGTCTGCCCATGGTTTCCAGATGGTAGTTGCCCTGTCTACAGTAGTGAACGACTCGGTATGACCCTTCCCATGTGGGGCCGAGCTTCCCTTGGGTAGAATCTCTGGTTGCAGGGGTAATCTTGCGCAGGACGAGATCTCCTATTTTCAGTCGTCTGAGTTTTACCCTTTTATTGTAGTAGTCGGCCATCTTCTGTTGGTACTTCGTTACTTTGATGGACACTTTTTCTCTTGCTTCGTCTAGGCAATCTAGGTTGATTCGCAAGTGGTCGTCGTTGCTTTCTTCGTGGAACACCTCTCGCCTGGTGCTGCTTACTCCCACCTCCACCGAGATCACGGCTTTTGTGCCATATGTGAGTCTGAAGGGAGTTTCTCCCGTTGAGGTTCTTGTTGTGGTCCGGTAAGCCCAGAGGACGTTGGGTAGTTCCTCAGGCCAAGCACCCTTCGCGTCGTCCAGCTTGATTTTTATGATCTTAAGCAGTGTTCGATTCGTCACTTCTGCTTGCCCATTCGCCTGTGGATGCCCTAGGGATGAGAACTGGTTTCTGATGTCGAGGTTTGAACAGAAATCTCTAAAACCTTGGTTGTCGAACTGCCTCCCGTTGTTTGATATTATCGTCATTGGTATCCCGAACCTGCAAATTATGTTCTTCCACACAAAGTTTCGAATTTTTGCTTCAGTGATTGTTGCTAAGGCTTTTGCTTCGACTCACTTTGTGAAGTAATCAATGGCAACTAGTAGAAATTTTACCTGACCTTTACCTATGGGCAGTGGACCAACGATGTCGATTCCCCATTATGAGAATGGCCAGGGGGATGTTATCGTCGTCAGTTTCTCAGCTGGAAGTCTTTAAACATTCCCGAACCGTTGGCACTTGTCACATCTCTTGACGAGCTCTACGGCGTCTACCTGCATGGTGGGTTAAAAATAACCTTACTTACCAGTGATCTGGGGCCAGCATGGTCTCCACAAACCCCTTCATGGATTTCTTCAAGAATGTATTTGGCTTCGTCTTCGTCAACACACTTCAAGTATGGCATGGATAAGCCTCTTTTGTACAAGGTGTCATTAAGAACCGTGAACCTGGCTGCCATCTTTTTGATCTTCTTGGCTTCATCTGTATCTTGGGGGAGGTGCCCATCTTGGAGGAACGATATGATCGGTGTCATTCAGCTATTCGTGCTCTGGATCGCAAGTGTGGGAACTTCTTCGATCCTGGGATGTTTCTGGATTTCCATTGTTAAATTCTTGCTCAATCCTCCTTCTGATGATGATGCTAGCTTTGAGATTTCGTCGGTTAGTACATTCTGGTTCCTAGGGACCTGTACAAACTCCACCTCGTCGAACTCACGCGTCAAGTGTCTTGTCAGCCTGAGGTATTTCTGCATTCTTTCTTCCTTCGCTTTGTACTCTCCTTTGATTTGTTTGACCACCAGTTTCGAATCACTCTGGATCAACAGGTTCTTCACTCCAAGCGCCTTTCCAAGTCTTAACCCCGTTAATATGCCTTCGCACTTAGCTTCGTTGTTGGTAGCTGGGAATCTCAGTTGAACTCCATATTTAAGTATTTCTCCGTCATGAGTGGTTATGACGACCCCTACTCCGCCCCTTTTTTGAGCTAACAAACCGTCAGTTTGAGTCGTCCATCGTTCAGCCTTGTTGGTCGAGTTGTCCTCGTTTGGGAAGGTGAATTCGGCGATGAAATCTACCAAAGCTTGTGCTTTGATGGCCGTTCTAGGAAGGTACTCGATATCAAATTGGCTAAGCTTGATTGCCCACTGGACCATTCTTCCTACCGCCTCAAGTTTGTTCATGAATTTTTTTATAGGTTGGTTCGTTATTACCAGGATAGGGTTCGCCTGAAAATACTGCCTTAGCTTGCGTGAGGCTACTATTAATGCGAACGCGATCTTCTTGATTCTTGGGTAGTTGGACTCAGTCCCCTGGAAAGCTTGGCTGACGTAGTAGACCGGGAGCTGTTTCTTGGCTTCTTCACAAATCAAGGTTGCACTCACTGCTGTAGTTGATACGGCCAAGTATAAGTATAAGTTTCCCCCCCTTTTGGACGGACTCAAGAAGGGCGGATTACTCAGGTAACATTTTAGTTCCTAGAACGCTACTTCACACTTGTCAGTCTAGGCAAATGCCCGCTTCAAGGTTTTGAAGAATGGAAGGCATTTATTCGTTGCTCTAGATACGAACTTGTTAAGAGCTGCAATCTTTCTGGTAAGCTTCTAAACTTCTTTGACGGTCCTGGGCAAAACCATATTGATTATGGCCTGGACCTTTTCTGGGTTTGCCTCTATCCCCCTCTGGGGAACCATGAAACCTAAAAACTTGCCTGAAGCTACACCAAAAACACATTTACTAGGGTTCAGCTTCATCTGATACTGTTTGAGGGTAGCAAACGTTTCCCTGAGGTCGTCCAGGTGGGCAAGCTCTTCTTTACTCTTGATGAGCATATCATCCACGTATACTTCCATGTTTTTACCGATTTGTTTGTTGAACATCTTGTTTACCAATCTTTGATAAGTAGCTCCTGCATTTTTTAGTCCGAAAGACATTACTTTATAGCAATAGAGTCCTTAGCTCGTGATGAAAGCGGTTTTCTCCTGGTCTTCTTCATCCATTTTTATCTGGTTGTATCCTGAGAATGCGTCCATGAACGTCAATAACTTGTGCCCGGCTGTAGAATCCACGAGCTGGTCTATTCGGGGTAAAGGGAAACTATCCTTCGGGCATGCTTTGTTCAGGTCGTGAAATCTACGCACATTCTCCACTTCCCATTTGCCTTTTTTATAAGGACGACATTAGCGAGCTAGTTAGGATAGTAGACTTTGCGGATGTAGCCTACCATCAGTAGTTTGGTAACTTCTTCTGTAACCGCTTGGTCTTGTTCAGGGGCGAATGCTCTTCGTCTTTGCTAGACGATCTTTTTCTCTAGATTCACGTTCAACTTATGATAAATGATCTTTGGGGATATGCCCGGCATGTCCTCATTGCTCCATGTGAAGACGTCTAGGTTCTCTTTAAGGAATTTGATGAGCCTGGTCCTCATCTCAGGGCTTAGCGTCGTCCCTATTCTCGTCATCTTGGTCATCCCATCTTCAACCAATGCCACTGTTTCCAAGGTTTCCACTTTATTTTCTCCCTCCTTTTCGATCATCCATGTATGGTTCTCCTTTGTGGCCAGGACGGCATGGTAGCACTCTCTAGCTAAGATTTGGTCTCCTCTTACCTCGCCGACTCCGTTATCTGTTGGGAACTTAACTTTCAGGCAATAGGTGGACGTGGTCACCTTCCATCTGTTAAGTGTGGGTCTTCCAATGATTACATTGTAGGACGAGGGGCAGTCTACCACTAGAAAGTCTAGCTGACGGGTCAACTGCCTCGATTGTGCTCCCACAGTTACTGTCAACGTCACTATACTCCTGGGATAGACCCTGTCTCCACTGAAGCTGACCAGAGGGGATTCAAATGGGCGCAGTCTCTTTGGGTCTAGTTTCAGTTGCTGAAAGGCAGGGAGGTAGATGATGTCCGCAGAGCTCCCATTGTCTACGAGGATTCTTTTAGAATTGAACCCTTCTATATTCAACATTATAACCAACGGGTCGTTGTGAGGCTGTTTCACTCCTCTGGCATCTGCTTCATTGAAGGATATGTCTTGGTCCGTCCGCCTTTGTTTGAACGGGGGTATCATGTGGACGCTATTCACCTGTCTTTGGCATGCTTTCTTGAGGGACTTGAACGACCCTCCAGTGAAAGGACCCCCCGCAATCGTCTTTATCTCCCTGATTATATCCTATGGAGGCTGGCATGGAGGATCGTCACTCCTGGAAAAGAATTCACGCTGATTCCTGTTGCCCCCCTTTAAGTTACTGTACTCCTCCTTCTTTACATATTTCTGTAATTTTCCCTTTTGTATCAGTTCTTCTATCTGCTCCTTTAAGTCTCGGCAATCTTCTATGTAATGGCCATGATCCTTGTGGAAATGGAAGTACTTATTCTTATCGCGGATGTGGGGTGACGAATGAAGGGGCCTCGGCCATTTGAGGTAATGCTTATCTTTAATCTGCATTAAGATTTTATCAACATGCATAAGAAGAGGAGTGAATTTTACCATCTGAGTGCCTTTATCGTCCTTCCGTCTATTCGCGTTAGTAATCCTACGATCTGAGCGCTCCCTCTTTTACCCTCTACGTTCGTCATTTTTCCTTCTTTTGTCTCCTGGCTTTTCGTCATCCCTTATAGCTGCCACTGCATCCTCAACATTCATATACTTCTGTGCTTTCAGGAGCATCTCTGCCATTGTCTTCGGAGGATTTTTCGCGAGTGAGGCCACGAGATCTCTGGATCTCAGTCCTGCTTTGAAGGTCGTTAACTGTACTTTGTCGTCGGCTTCATCTACCTCTAAGGTTTCCCGAGTGAAGCGCTTTACATATGACTTCAGGGTCTCATTCTCTCCTTGCCTAATGGTGAGTAAGTGATCCGCTGGCCTCTTGGAACGCTGTCCCCCAATGAAGTGGCGTAGGAAGGCATTGCTCAACTGCTCGAAGCTATCCACTAACGACGTTGGCAACTTGGTGAACCATTCTCTTGCAGCTCCTTTGAGAGAGGTGGGAAAGGAACGACACAGTATTTCGTCAGGGGGCTGTTGAAGGCCCAGCGTCATCTTGAAGGTGTTAAGGTGGTCCTGAGGGTCCTTAAGCCCGTCGAATGACTCAAGCTGAGGCAACCAGAATTTTGACGGCACCGGACATTCCAGGACCGCCGTAGTGAATGGTGAATCTGTTGCTCTGACCAGTCTATCCACACTTTGCTCTGTCTTCTCTTTGAAAGCGCTCCTTAACTCGTCCATCTCCTTCCTCATCTCTCGAAGGAGGTCTGAATTCTGATCATCCGGAGAGACAGGTCTTTGGCGGTCACTTCTTCCCTGACTATTCCCTTCGTCTTTTGAACTGCCCTTGGACCGGTTCTCCTCCTGTTGGAGTTGTAACTTCATTTCCTGGTTTTTTCTGGTAATTTCTTCCACGATGGCCGCAAGTGCTTGGACTTGTTGAGCCAGGGTTGCAGAATCTTGGTTGGACTCCATTTTAAGTATGGAAAATGATGGGGATTATTTCTTTGAATCTCGATACAGAAACAAGTTCCCCATAGACGGCGCCAAACTGATGAGACCTGACCTCATCAGCCGAGTACCCGAAATGGATCCAAACCTTCACTTTATCACCTGCGGAGATAGTAAGGTTGATCCTTCCAATATCGACACCGGTGTGGTGCCTGCCACAATGTCTCTGACGCCCAAGTTAGAATGGAGAGAAAGATATTAAAAGAAAATGAGCAGAGTTGTCTTAGTGTATATTTCTTGTACCTTTTGTTGATGATGTGAAGGCCTTATATAGGTTGTTCTGGATTCTAGCCGTTGTTGGTAGTCAATGCTTCAGTAGTAACATTTTTGCCTAATAATGGGGTTTTAATGGGCCCTAATGGTCTGCCAGTCTGGTTTTGTAACTGTCTAAAGTGTTTACTCCTGGACCGTATTGAATGGCCCTGTGTCCCCGTCAGGCGTGATTGATATTTTTATTCGTCAGTGTAACTTCGTCATTATTCGATGGCTTCGTCTAAGATATGCGTATGTTCGTCCGTACTATCAATATATATATATATATATATATGTAAAACTCTCAAACACACAAATAATAAGTTTTATAAGAAAGAGGACATGAAATTTGTATCTAAAAAAACAAAACAGAACAACACATTTCCCGTTGTGTGAGAATTACGGTGGCAGAGTTGAGCTAGCAAAAGCATATTTCAAAGCTCTCACTTATTGTATAAAGTCACTTTAATTTAGCAAAGTTGCTTGTTGCGTACTGCATGATAATGGAGACTTGTGACGAGCTTTCCTCAACCTTGCAAACTCAAGAGGATCATTTCCTACTGAATTTCACTCGGAAAAAGGATGATACTTCTTGGTACTCTCTTCAACAAGAGCATGATCATTTTGCTTTAGTGGCAAGACAGGTCCTAACACCAAGTATCACTAGGACAGCAACCAAGGCCATTCCTAGCTATTTCGTTTAAGGATGCACTTTTGCGGGATGCATGTGAGTAGGGGTGTGCAAAAAACTGATAAACCGAAAAAATCAACTAAAATCGACCGAACTGAGTCCAATTTTTCGATTTGGTTTCGGTTCGGTTCAATTTCGGTTTGAATTTCTTGAAACTAAAATATTTTGTTTTTGGTTTTGGTGCTGGATTTTTTCACCCCGAAACCTATATGTATATTTATTTATATAAGTTTAAAACATAATAAAGCGAGTAGCTTAGTGGAATGACATGCGTATTTTAAACTTTTAATCTGTGTTGGCTTTGCTTTTCTTGCTAGTTGTTGTACTACGATTGTGTTTCAATTATATCTCTGCCTGATGAATTTTTTTTTTAATTGCTTTTGTTTCTCACATCCCAAACACTGAAACCCGACCGAACGGAACCAAAATCGAATACAATCGGTCGATTCAGCGTCCCTTCCTTACAAATTAGTTTCGGTGCTCAAAAATTAAAACCGAAATTTTCAGTTTGGTGCAAAAATTGCATTCAACACCGACCGAACCGATTACCCCCCTACATGTAAGGACGTGAATGCCTACACCGCTAGTGTGGGGAATGATTGGGACGTCGAAACTACTGAGGAAACAGTTGGCTCATCAGTGGACCATACCATTCCATTGCCATACCATGTTAGGGAAAAGATTTACACCCCATGGAAGAGCAGTCGCATCCCTGGCAGCCTATTAAAAGCGATTCATTAATGGTAATACCTGATGGTTCCACCTCAGAGAACTCGGCCACGTACATATCCACGTTGCTTCCACCTAGCACCCCTGTTGCATGTAAACCATCCACTATTTCTATGGCATCATCTACACCTCCTGCTCCAAACACCACACTTCCACCCCAAGCTCACTGCATCTTTCCTGTGATGCTCCCTCACACAACCTTCCACACTCCCTTGACTCCGACTCTCCACCATCTTCACCTACCCACCCCCACTGGATTTCGACTCCAGCTCTCTTGACCCGAATGCACCACTGTTCATATCGGTGGAGTTGGCGGACTATCTAACTCCTCACATGTCTCTCATCCATCCTCTTAACTCCCCTTAGCCCATTCCTATCCTACAAATAGCCCTCCATCCCAACACTCCGATTCAATGGCATGCACATATCATTTCGAGTCGCATCGATGTCTCCAATCCGCACCAACAGGAGTGGGGACTAATGAACCAGATGGAGGTCCCACCATCACCACCACTCTCACCTGTCGCCTCTCTGGCTCATCCTCGCCACTTCAGACCTCGTCGTCATTCCACAAGAAGAGTTGCTGCTCCACAATGAAATCCAGCTGCTCATGCCCCCGAAAACCTGGCCTTTGGAAGCGAAATGCTTCCTTTTCCCATTTTCAACTTCCTGACAAAAGAAGAGCTTATGTATTCAGTGGAACCACAACTTAACAAGTTAGTCATAACTCACTTCTCTGAGGCTTTAAAAACCTTGGCCATCAATGTTATCTCGTGTCTGGGCCGAGTGGTGTTGCCACCACAATACAAGATCTATTTGGACCCTTTGAGTGTGCTGTAGACCTCGCCCATACCTTCGCCACTGGGGCGATCAAGTCCTTCTTCTCAGACTCCACCTTTGAACCTGTTTCTCGATCCTCAGTCACCATCCATGAAGATCGCAACCTGGAATGTTAGGGGAGTCGAGAATACTCAGTTTCATTTAAATGTTTAGGATCTAGTAAATTCTTACCGCCCGGACATCCTTGAACCCAAGATTAGTGGGAACCATGCAGAGCATGCCATTGGCCAGGTTGGCCTTCCTCATCATTTCTGTGTGGACCCCATTGGCCTCTCAGGGGGAATGTGGGTTCTGTGTGATGATGCCAAAATTGTCAATTGGATCACTCATCCAATCTAGAGCTTTAGACGATCTTGTAGGACCAGCAAGATAAAGAGAATTGATCGAAGAGACCACCGGATTGTGCCTAGTGGGGGAGCCTCCGATTCTTAGTTAGTATCGGCCCGTATCTTTTCTACTATAGATAGCATTTTATAGTGGTTTTTGACATACCTTAGAAAATGGACGGATTGTCCCTTTTATAGGCAACTTAGGTAGCTGTTGGACATAAATGAGAATGATTATTACCTTAATTGTAACGTTCTTTGTCTTGATGAGAGAGTTTAAGACCTTTGATGGTCGTTATTGAATGTGTTGGGCTGTTACTCATCTATCTTTGATAGCCTACTTATAACGCAATGATCATCCATTAAGATGGACGACCTTAATGGTTTTTATGGACTCATCAGTTGCCCCCCATTCCCAAGTCTGATTTTGCCTTATGCTGGTCAGGCTTAGGGAATGTTCTTGACTTGTTTAGATTCGGACTTATTTATCTTCAATTACTTTCTTCTTCAAGATTGGTAATATTTTTGTGACGACTTCTTAGTATCTGTCTTTTGAAGGTCATTTTGGACATTCGAGGGATCATAACTTGATCTTGAAAGTGAGCTAATTTCTTTGGGCGATCATTTTTTATCATTGCTGAAGAGCAAGCTAATTTCTTTGGACGGCCACTTTTTATCACCGCTAAAGAGCAAGCTAATTTATTTGGACGACCATTTTTTATCACTTCAATGCTTCTTCTTTCATTCATTCTCTGGTTGTCACGTTTGATATTCTTGATTTGTGTGTGACCTACGTTTAAGTGAGAATCATTGTTTGCTTACACTCGTCTAAGGGTATTTAGTCACTTAGCCACTTTTAGGTGACTTACATCCAGTTACGAAGCTTTGTCATTTAGACTTCGTCAGCGATTTACATCGATCTAGCGGAATCTTGTTCCTTTTTTTTTTTTGGTGACTTACATCCATTTAAGGAATCTTGCCACTTAGGCTTCGTCAGTGATTTACATCTGTCTTGGTGGAATCATATCACTTAGCTATTTTTTGGTGACTTACATCCATTTAAGGAATCTTGTCACTTAGGCTTCATCAGTGATTTACATCCGTCTTAGCGAAATCTTATCACTTAGCCATTTTTTGGTGACTTACACCCATTTAAGGAATCCTGTCACTTAGGCTTCGTCAGTGATTTACATCCGTCTTGGCGAAATCTTATCACTTAGCCATTTTTTGGTGACTTACATCCATTTAAGGAATCTTATCACTTAGGCTTCGTCAGTGATTTAAATCTGTCTTGGCAGAATCTTATCATTTAGCCATTTTTTGGCGACTTACATCTATTTAAGGAATCTTGTCACTTAGGCTTTGTCAGTGATTTACACCCGTCTTGGCGGAATCTTATCACTTAGCCATTTTTTGGTGACTTACATCCATTTAAGGAATCTTGTCACTTGTTACTAGAAAGATTCCTTGACGCTATGTTGTTTTGGACCTTCTTAAGGCCATGTTGATATCTGCATTAAGTAGCACATGCACTTGCCAAGACTTGGTTAAACAAGAATTTTAGAACAATTCATATATGAATAATAAGTTACCAATAGCCTAGGTGGACCTTGTAATCCTAGAGTTTTACCTCTTTTGTGTTCTGTCTAGTAATGCATACATTTTTGCATGAAACCTTACTAGGTGTAAATTTTTATAGATGAATATAAAAGAGACAAAGATAAATGTGTTACCTTAAATGACGATATTATTTTGTCACATACCTCAATCTTTTTATTGCTGGGACCTTCTTGACAAGCTCTTCCCTTTTTAGGATGACAAGCTCTTCTCTTTTCAAGATTAAGCCCGATGTGATACTTCATGTCTAAGGCCTAGATCTCTTTTGCTTCAATTTTTTTTTTTTTGAAGGCATAAAAACTAGGCCACGTTTTTGCCCCCATTCAAACGTGAAAAGTACAATTCTAGTTTTTTTTTTTGACAACTAGAGGAATGGCCTATCACGATTGGAACTTTTTTTTTTTTTTTTTTTTTTTTTGGCGTGCTTTGATCACTATGGTCATCGCCATTTGTAATAGCAATTTCCTCTTCCTTCTTCTTTAATTGTATGCTTAAGTCACTTCAATAGTGCTAGCTGCATGACAATGTACAAATGTGCAGTTGCATGCTATAAAAGACAAAGTGCATTCTATATGAATCATATAGAAGTATAAAAATTTGACTATATGCTTCTTTGTTAGATGCTTGCACCATACATGATTTTTAAAGCAATTTAAGTAGATTTTGGTGAGTTGATGGAGATATCGGAAATTCATTGAGACTTAAATTCATAAGCATATTGTGAACACGATCATCTAGCATTTTAAGTTTAGGAAACTTAAAAGAACTTCTCAGATTCATGACGATGAAATATATTCTACTAATAATATAGTCATATTGATCATGATAGTTGTAACAATTTTATAGCAATATTTTCAGCATGTTCTACATACACATTTGTAATAATCATGCAAGCTTGATATTTATATGGCTTCAATGAAATAATCTTTCGCATGGATAATTAAAAAGAGAGAATGAAATGAGTTACCTCAATAGAAGACCTTAAATTTCGATACTATTTTGTACATACCTCGATCTTTTCATTGTTGTAGTCTTCTTGACGAACTCTTCGTCATTGAACTCTTACTTATAGAGCTCTTCTTTGTTGGATTTGAAGTAGGCACCAAAGTAAAAGCGGGTGCTGAATAAGAGACCTTAGATCATGACATTATTTTGACTTGTACATCGATCTTTTTACTATTGGAGTCTCCTTGATGAGTTCTCCTCCTTTGAGATCTTTTTTGTTAAGCTTAACATGATATTTCATGTTGAAGGCCTAGATCTCTCTTGCTTCATTCATTTGAAGGGATGAGAACTAGGCCATATTGTTGTAATTCGTCGAGGTTGCTCCAAGGCTATATTTCATTTCTCAAAGGACGAAGGTCATCCTGAGTTCTTTTATCCCTGTTGTCCTTGGTATCTGAAGACAACCAAAGGGTTTGCCCCCGTTCAAACATGAAGGTTGCAGTCAATGGTTTGAACCCGTATATTTCTTTCTTGGGGCTTAATCTTAGCTTTAATTGTGTACTCAAAATGAGTCACCTCAATAATGCTTGTTGCATTTTGTTAGGAATGACAATATCCAAATAGGCAAATTGCATGTTGAACTATAATAGATATCTTTTGACGAAGTGAACTAAATGTGAATCATAAAGAAGTGTACTATGATATATGAATACTAAAGCTACTGACTCTATGCTTCTTTAAAGTATCGAGGGACAAAACTTTGATCTTCTTCTTGGCAGGCTCTCTTAACAAGTTCTCATTCTTAATCCTATGAACTTAAAGAATATATGTACAGTAGCTAGTCTAGTTGTTGTACTATAATGTGCTCTTACTGCACAAAGTGTAGATTTAGAGCTATATTGTCAAGCATAAATAATATTAACCACAAATGTTTGAATTATTTACTTAATTTTAAGGACAGTATATGTTGATGTGTCCATGACATAGTCTTTAGCACAATATCCCTTCAAGTGACTATGTAAGACAAATATGTATGTGTGTATAAAACAAAGGAAGCGTAATTTAGTTCGTATTGATCGAGCACTAAAATAATGGCTCAATTTATGAAATTATGATGCACAGACATATAGATACTACTAAAGTTTTCATGACACCATATGGTGGGATGTATAAATGGAACAATTTAAATTCTCCATTCTCAAAGTCAAAGTAACATGTATACATGGAAAAATTTGAATAGTAAACTTTGTTCATTCTATGGTGGAACATTTGAAGATATAAATTTCATATTTTAGTAACGATGATGGAATTTATTTCAAGAAGAAATACACTGATACTAAATAATATCTTTACATATATTGGCATAAATTCTAGTGATTTTTGAATTATGAAATTTTAAAACTTGCATTCCTTGAATAACTAGATCCTTTGACCCAAAAATAATGCCATTATCATATTTTTTAAACCATCTTATATCTAATGATATTGACCACTCTGGAAGTAAAAACATATAATGTTTTATACATTTAATTGACTGCTCTAAGGAGCATTTATAAAATTAATTTCCATTAGGAAACTAATTGTAGAAAGTAAAAACATATAGTAGTATTCACTAACTTTCTTTATCCAAAAATTCTTTAACTTCAAAAATCGAAATTGAATAACTTCGGGTTTAATACCTAAAGCAATTTTTTTTATTCATTTGTAATTTAGACAGGCAATAAGATTCCAATAAACCTTTTTAGTGATCAGAATTATGACACACTATTATCCTATTAATTAAGATAATAAATTTCAGTTTTACTTTTTTCAAATGCAGAAAGTTAAGATTTATTATCTTTAGCAAAGCAATTATCCTTGGCTTCCATCTTTCCTATCTTAGCAAGATGTATTAGGAAAGAAAAGAAGTGATATAAAAAGCCATAATGCTTGAATATCAATTAGGATGTTATCAACGGTCTGTTACAATATTAGGAAAGGTAATAAAACCCTTTTCTACTGGCCATAAATTGGATTCAAAATCATAATACTTTGCCGGTATTTAGCCATGGATATTTTTTATTCCTCTTTCTTTTACTATATATTTATAGTGTGTTTTGTGTATAGGCTGTAGATTACTTCATAGTTGTACAAATATTTAAACCCTCTTTTGGATAAGTGTACCTCTTGTGATTTCTGTGACTATTTGAAACAAGTAATATGAGATTAAAACTATTCTTGTGAAATCATTCACTATTTTTGGTGTAGCGATGATTATGGTAAGTTTCTAAAAGAATTTGAATTGTTATGCATGTATCTATTATCTCTATAGTTGACAGGTGCTTTGCTTAATTGGAACCATTCCTTTTTAAGAAAATTTTCTAGAAGACTTACCTAAAATTAAGTTATGCAATACCAAATTGTAAATACACGATTTGATAGCTATAATGTAATTGTTTCCAAGAAAAGTTTATGCCTTATTTAGAGTCACCTAAACGGTAAGACTTTAAAATCATAGGCAATAAATAATTCTACCAAATAAAAATATTACTATAAGGAGAATCAAACAATTAGACATACCTGAGTGATTGTACTCAATGGACGGATTAGTGGGTTTGCCCATGGAATGCATCCATTTACCATTCATTTATGAGAAGTATTTTTTCTTTACATGTGTCCTTCACCAGCAAAACAACGAAGGTGCTCCAGTAGTGTATTAGAGATTCAGATGGGAGGATTCCTTGATTGGAGTGATATTTTGGGTTATTTGGTACTGCACTTTAGCATCCATTACTCCAAATTGAAAAGAGTAACCCTTTGTTGTAGGAAGAGCTTAATGGCTAATCTTCCCACAAACGGCGCCAAACTGATGATGCCAAAATCGTCAGTTGGATCACTCATCCAATCTAGAGCTTTAGATGATCTTGTAGGACCTGCAAGATAAAGAGAATTGATCGAAGAGACCACCGGATTGTGCCCGGTGGGGGAGCCTCTGATGCTTAAGTTAGTATCGGCCTGTATCTTTTCTACTATAGATAGCATTTTGTAGTGGTTTTTGACATACCTTAGAAAATGGACGGATTGTCCCTTTTATAGGCAACTTAGGTAGCTGTTGGACACAAATGAGAATGATTATTACCTTAATTGTAACGTTTTTTGTCTTGATGAGAGAGTTTAAGACCTTTGATGGTCGTTATTGAATGTGTTGGGCTGTTACTCATCTATCTTTGATAGCCTACTTATGACGCAATGATCGTCCATTAAGATGGATAACCTTAATGGTTTTTATGGACTCATCACTATGGGATGATCATAGATGCAACGTGGATGTAGTGCGCGCTACTGAACAGAGTGTAGCCATGCTGATTAGGGTAAATTCTCTTAACACTTCTTGGCTATTTTCTACTATTTAAGCTTCACCTAGTTTGCACAAACGTCTTCAACTTTGGCATCACTTAAAATTAATAGCATTAGAATTTAACTTGCCTTGGTTGGTCATGGGGGATTTTAATGAACTCCTTGATACTACGGATAAACTAGTTGCCTTGGTTGGTCATGGGGGATTTTAATGAACTCCTTGAGACTACGGATAAACTAGGAGGCCGTTCCCTTATTCCATCACGTGTTTAGGCCTTTAATTCGTGCATAAATAATTGTGGTCTTTTTGAAGTTGCAACAAGTGGACCTAAGTGTACATGGACAAATAAAAATTGGGATTGGCGTCACCATATTAAGGTGAAACTTGACAGGGCGTTCAGCAATGCTGACTGGCAATTGTTATTCCCAAAAGCCCACTATTCAACGCTCCCTAGGCTACACTCGAACCACCACCCGATCATGGTCTCCACAGATGGTTGGGAAGTACATAGACCTCTTAAACAATTCCTTTATCAACCAATGTGGCAGACACATCCACTTTTTCAACAAACTATAACTAATTATTGGACCACACATGGAACGCATGTTTTACAATCGGACACTTTTACTACCAATTTCTATAAAAAGATTCGGCATCTACAGTCCTACTTAACAGATCGGAATACTCATGTTTTCGGCCAAGTGGGCCAGAACAAAAAACATATTCGGGCCCGTTTATTGGGAGCCCAGTGAGCTTTAAGTCACAACCCATTTCATTTTTTACTACATCTGGAACACTATTTGATTGCCCAATACAACATTATATTATATCAAGAATTTCTCCTTTGGCAAATGAAATCACGAATTTTGTGGCTCTCCTATGGGCATGCTAATACACGCTTCTTTCATATTCGATCAAAAATTAGACGAGCTCGACAACATATTGTTTCTTTAAAAAATTATGCCGACGAATGGTTACAAGGCCAACCTTTACACAACTTTGTAGCCAATCATTTCAAACAACTTTTCCAATCTAGCGATCAGGTCGGTGGGCGCCACCGCCAGATACTCTTTATTCCTCATCTGACCTTCACCAACAGGAGTTTTATGACACCCTAGGTCATTTCCCTGATCGGTCCGAAATTTTGTCCACTCTTAGGTCCATGCACCCATTAAAATTCCCTGCTCCAGATTGTTTTCATGCACAATTTTTCAGAACAATTGGCACGTGGTCGGTTCTAAGGTTACAAAATTTCTCCAGACCATTTTTATTACATCTCGTATCCTAGAAGAATTAACTCAAGTGAAGCCTATTTTAATTCCAAAAGTTCCTAACTCGAAAATGGTATTTCACCTTAGGCCAATTAGTGTTTGTAATACCCTATATAAACTCCTTACCAAAATCCTAGTTAACAGACTTAAACCTTTCCTCCCTGCTATGATTCATCCCGCCCAATCAGGATTTGTTCTTGGGCGTTGAGCAACGGATAATTACATTATTACTCAGGAACTTATACACTATATCAATCAGAGGAAAGGTAACACTACTTTGATGGCAGCTAAAATTGATTCAGATAAAGCCTATGACAAGTTAGAATGGTCATTCATTAGATACACCCTTTTATTTTATCATTTTCCCACCAACATAATAGATTTGATTATGGCTTGCATTTCATCAGCTTCGGTTTCAATCCTTTGGAATGGTACAGCCAACCAAACTTTTAATCCGTCACGTGATATTAGGCAAGGTGATCCTCTATCTCCTTATATTTTCATTCTATGTCTCAACCACCTTTCCCTATCTTTAGACCAAGCTCTTCATACCAAGCAATTAAAACCGATTCGGGTAGGTAGGAGACCTATTGATTTTAATCATATACGCTTTACCGATGACATTTTCCTTTTCGCCCATGCAATTCTCCATGATAGTAATACCCTTTTTAATATCCTTTCTCACTTTTGCAACCTATCGGGCCAGACATGTAGTCCTACAAAATCAAAGCTTTTCTTTTCTCGGAACACCCCTCACGATATTTAGTTACTGTTAATGTCTATTATGTTCTGTTATGGGCTTTAGGCCCAACTGCTTTACTTGTATAGTACACTTGTAATTGTACTACACTTTACTTGTACCGCACACTTATGCCTCCTATATAAGGCACTGATGTATATTCTTTTATTAAGAAATACAATACAATCTTCCAGTATTTCTAACATGGTATCAGAGCCATTGCTCTGACTTTTTCTTAGCAGTCTTGTCTTTATTGGTGTTACTCCACTCTCAACATCGCTTCCGCCATCACAACAGATGCTGTAGCCTCTCGCCGTTGAACCTCTGACGTCTTTCATCGTTGTCTTTGGGTTCCGGACCTGCAACTGCTGTCGTTGAGGAGTCCAACACCGCACAGATCACTGCACATGTCATTCCACCGTGATTATTGCTCCGATCAAATTTCTGGTGGTATCACTGAGATCGTCTTGAAACGATCTACTTGTCAGTGAAAGCCCTGCCCTCATCGGAGCTGCCACGCGCCCTCACGCGCCGCCTGAATTTTCTACGCCAACGCACCACGCGCTCCATGCGCCACACGCGCCGTCCAAAGTTCAAGCTGACGTCACCTGTGACGTCATCTGCTCCACGTCAGCCCTAGCTGCGTCAGCATCCGTCATCTGCTGACGTCAGCACCACATCATCTTGGTGACGTCATCTGCTGACCGTTGACCGCATTGACCGTTGACCGTTGACTTTGACCGTTGACTTTTTACCATAGTTGACTTTTGCAGTCCAGGTGCTCCTTACCCAGTTTTTCGCGTAGATTTCATTTTTGCAGTCTATTTTTGCATATTTTGCTTCTAAATGAAGAATAAGGACAGGTCTTCTTCTTGTTGCAATAATTGTCGTCGACAATCCAGCAAACGTTTTTGCAATTTTTGCAAACGTTTTGGCCACAGTATTGAGACTTGCTATCATCGCAACAAATCAACTGTTACAATTTCTGCTGCTACTGTTGCTAACACTGAGAGTGTCCAACCAATGGCTCCTATCTCTGCACAGTCTAAGTCTTTAGAACGCACTTTCACCATGTCCACAGATGACCTTAAAAATATCATCGTCAATGTCATTCGTATGGTTGGTAATGCATCTTACTCCTCTTCTCTCTCAGCTTTATCTGGTATGTCTCCCTTCTCTTGGCTTATGGATTCCGCTTGTTGCAATCACATGACACCTCACTCGTCATTATTTTCTAAACTCAAACCTGCACCACACCTTCTTAATATTCGCACAGCAAATGGTTCCACAATGTCTGGTCATAATATCGGTTCTGTTTCAACTTCCAACCTTTCGGTTCCTGGGGTCTTTAATGTTCCTGGCCTTTCTTACAATTTATTTTCTGTGGAACAATTAGCTGATTTGGGTTATCGCATTATATTTGATTATTCTAGGTGTATTGTGCAGGATCCAAGGACGAGACAGGAACTTGGGACCGGTCCCAGAGTTGGGCGTATGTTTCCCGTGGACAACCTTCGTCTTCCACTTGTTGCTTCTGTTTCTGTTACTGCAGCTGCTGCAGTTTCTTCAATTCCTTCCCTTGCACTTTAGCATGCTCGTCTTGGTCATACATCTTCCTCTCGGGTACAACAATTGGCTTCTAGAGGTTTGTTAGGTTCAGTGTCTACAAAAAATTTTGATTGTGTCTCATGTCAGTTAGGAAAACAACCAGCTTTGCCTTTCAATTCTAGTGAATCAATATCCATTGATATCTTTGACCTTATTCATTTTGATGTTTGGGGGCCTTCCCCGATCTCTAGTATTGGTGGATCTCGATATTTTGTTGTCTTTGTTGATAATTATTCCCGCTATAGTTGGATTTTTCATATGAAACATCGTTCTGAATTATTGCAAGTATATTCTAATTTTGCAAAAATGGTTGAAACTCAATTTTCCAAACGTATCAAAATTTTTCGATCTGATAATGCTCTCGAGTACACTCAATATGCTTTCTAAGCTGTTTTGCATTCCTATGGCACTGTTCATCATCTAACTTGTCCAGGTACCTCTCAGCAAAATGGTAGAGCCGAACGAAAACTTCGTCATATTCTTGACACTGTTCGTGCTCTCCTTCTCTCTGCCAAATGTCATGCTCCTTTTTGGGGTGAAGCTGCTCTTCATGCTATTCATGCTATTAATCGCATTCCAAGTCCTGTTATCCACAATCAAACTCCATATGAGCGCCTTTATGGGTCACCTCCAGATTATCGCCACCTTCGCTCCTTTGGTTCTGCTTGTTTTGTTCTCCTTCAGCCACATGAGTATAACAAACTTGAGCCTCGGTCAAGGCTTTGTTGTTTTCTTGGCTATGGCGAAACTCAAAAGGGGTATCAGTGTTATGATCCTGTCTCTCATCGACTTCGTGTCTTCCGCAATGTTGTATTTTGGGAACATCGCTCCTTTGCCGAGCTCTCTCACTTCCATGCCTCCCTATCTTCCTCCTCTGCCTTAGATCTTTTTCCAGATGAGGCATATATTCCTTCTGTAATTGCTCCTGATCCTACTGTAGTTGCTCATGATTCCCCTGTAGACTTCTCTGTCCAACCACCAGATATCCTTGATCCCTTTCCTAGTTTACCATTTAATGAACAGGTTGAAGACGAGCTACCCAACCCTGAGCTTGGGTCCCCTGTTCCTGCTCCGCCTGACGATCATGCACAAGACATTCCACCTCGTCACTTAACTCGGGTAAGATCCGTTCCTACACATTTACTTGACTATCATTGTTACACTGCCCTTGCTACACTGCACGAGCCTCACACCTATCGTGAGGCTTCCACTGACCCTTTATGGTAAATTGCAGTAAAAGAGGAGCTTGATGCATTATCTAAAAACCATACTTGGAACTTGGTGACTCTCCCCCCTGGGAAATCTGTGGTTGGTTGTAAGTAGATCTATAAGATTAATACTCGCTCTGATGGGTCCATTGAGCGCTACAAAGCTCGTCTTGTTGCAAAAGGTTTCACACAGGAGTATGGGATTGATTATGAAGAGGCTTTTGCTCCGGTTGCTCGTATCTCATCTGTTCGTGCCCTCTTAGCTGTTGCTGCTGCCAGAAAATGGGACCTTTTTCAGATGGATGTCAAAAATGCATTCCTTAATGGAAATTTAAGTGAAGAAGTTTACATGCAACCTCCTCCTGGTCTCTCTGTTGAATCAAACAAGGTTTGTCACCTTCGACGTGCACTTTATGGCCTTAAACAAGCTCCACGAGCTTGGTTTGCCAAATTCAGCTCTACCATCTCTCGCTTGGGTTACATGGCCAGTCATTATGATTCTGCCTTATTTCTTCGTCGCACTGACAAAGGCACTATTTTACTTCTCCTGTATGTGGATGATATGATCATAACTGGTGATGACCTTAATGACATTCAAGAACTCAAGGTTTTTCTCAATCAGCAGTTTGAGATGAAAGATCTTGGACATCTCAGCTACTTCTTGGGTCTTGAAATCACTCATTCTACAGATGGACTTTATATTACTCAAGCCAAGTATGCTTCTAAACTATTGTCTCGAGCTGGACTCACTGATAGTAAGACTGTTGACGCTCCAGTTGAACTTAATGCGCATCTAACTCCCACAGGAGGGAAACCATTGTCTAATCCTTCTCTTTACAGACGATTGGTTGGCAGCCTAGTTTATCTCACAGTCACTCGTCCAGACATCTCCTATGCTGTTCATCAGGTGAGCCAGTATCTGTCTGCTCCACGATCTACTCACTATGCTGCTATTCTGCGCATTCTTCGATACCTGAAGGGCACTCTCTTCCATGGCCTTTTCTACTTAGCTCAGTCTCCTCTTGTACTCCGTGCATTCTCTGATGCTGATTGGGCAGGGGATCCCACTGACCGCAGGTCCACTACAGGTTATTGCTTTTTCCTTGGTTCTTCTTTAATTTCTTGGCGAAGTAAGAAACAAACCTTTGTGGCCCGTTCCAGTACTGAAGCAGAATATCGTGCCCTTGCTGATACCACATCTGAGCTCCTTTGGCTATGATGGCTTCTTACGGATTTAGGTGTGTCCACATCCTCTGCCACTCCCCTTTATTGTGATAACCAGAATGCCATTCATATTGCTCACAATGATGTCTTCCATGAACGGACTAAACACATCGAGATTGATTGTCATTTTATCCGGTATCATCTTGTCCATGATGCTCTCAAGCTTTTCTCCGTCTCCTCCAAAGATCAACTTGCGGATATCTTCACCAAGTCACTTCCTAAAGGTCGCACTCGTGATTTGGTTGACAACCTCAAGCTGGTCTCACATCCACCTTGAGTTTGAGGGGGGCTGTTAATGTCTATTATGTTCTGTTATGGGCTTTAGGCCCAACTGCTTTACTTGTATAGCACACTTGTACTTGTACTACACTTTACTTGTACCGCACACTTATGCCTCCTATATAAGGCACTGATGTATATTCTTTCATTAAGAAATACAATACAATCTTCCAGTATTTCTAACAGTTACAAATAGCTTCTCAGGTTGAGATGCCTATTGTCACCGATTTAGGAAAATACCTAGGCATGCCACTCCTCGCCAAAAGGAAAACCACAAGTGATTTTCAGCCTATCCTTGACAAAGTCCAAAAACAGGTTAGGGCGTGGCAAACGAAACTGATTTCACAAGCCGGCCACCTAACCTTGATTAAATCAGTCCTTTCATCGATGTGGAGTTTTCTATTGAATTTTCTAACTTGATATTGGATTGCAATTGGCTCCTCAACAGGGACTGGGACGCTCACGTTAAGCACGTATGGAGGGAAGCCAACAGCTGTGCATATGCGTTGGCGAAGAGGGGCACTTCTCAACCTAAGAGGGAGATTCTGTATGACACTTGTCCCACCTTTTTGTGAAAATGCCTTTACTGGGACTCTATTGGTTTTGCCTCATCCCGTAGACATCGCTGCACCTAAGTCTTCACCAGCAATTTTGTTTGTTTTGGTCTTTTTCATGTCATAGTTGTTGGTCTTATCCGAAGTTTGTATTATTGCTTGTGTTGTGTTTTATTAGTATGTTGTAGTTGCTTATTATCTCCGTTTCTCCATGTTTAGTTTTGTAAAAACTCTGTTGTGTTTATCTAATAAAGCTTCTGTTATGCAAAAAAAGAACAACACATTTCCCTTTTAGGCTAAAAGAAAAGGACAAAAGATTGGCCTAGGTGTAGAATGGAAATTGCATCCAATTCGTCCTTCAATAAAATCAATAACATGTTTGCGAACTTTCAACTTTGGATTCAACTGAGTTTTAGTATACTTACAGGATTCTGAATATGACTTGCGTTACGCTCTCAACAGAAGAGCAAAAAGAGCTGGTACGGAGCAATAAGAAACCAAAGGACGTTAAACACGCAGGCTACCGAGAGAGTCAAGACACAGATTCGGTGAGGCCTAACCATGATCAGGGAGGATGGTTTGATAAAGGGTCATTCAGGGATAAGCTCATTGGGGATAGTCCAAGTGCTTACAACCAAGCTTTCTGTTTTGGAGATAACATGGAAGATGATGAGGGATCCGATGAGGAGATCGAAAATCTCCGTGAAGGTCTTGTTGCTGTTAAGTTCTCTAGAGACTTCAAACAGCAAATCCGCAAGCCATGGATGAGAGCTCTCATCGTGAAGGTTTATGGTAGGAATGTTGGGTTAAGTTTTCTCCAAAATAGGCTGCTCTCTATGTGGAAACCTGCTGGTAGGTTGGACTGTGTTGATTTGGAGCATGGCTTCTTCCTAACCCGGCTCTACTTGAAAGAAGATTATGAAGCAACTCTCAAGAGGGGACCTTGGTTTATTGGAGAGCACTTTCTCTCCATCAGAACATGGGAACTAGATTTCCGATCAGAGACAGCAAATGTTCCGTCGGTGGCTGTTTGGATCAGACTAAAAGCATTACTTATCGAATATTATAACCCGGAAGCTCTTTTGCAAATTGGGAAGTCCATTGGCAATGTGCTAAGAGTTGATACGCATACTGCGAATGAAGCGAGGGGTAGATTTGAAAGACTTTGTGTTCAAATAGACGTGGATAAGCCCTTGGTGACAGCTGTGTTGATTGGGAAGTTTGAACAACCGGTATGCTATGAGGGAATCCAAAAGCTTTGTTTTTCTTGTGGGGGAATAGGGCATAGGAAGATTAACTGTCCGTACACAATCCAACCAGTCTCGCCGGAAGAGATGAGTAAGGAGGCACCGGTGTTTTGTGCAAAGGACACGGACAGGCCATGCGATACGCATGCCTCTGAGGAACCGACCATGGTAGTAGGGCAGGGAATGAACGTGCATAGGAGTGTGTCTGAGGAGAGTCAGGAAAGGACGTACGGTCCTTGGATCATTGTTGAGCGCAGGAGGAATGTTCAGAAAAATTAGAGGAATGGTGGGCCATATGCTGTGATAGACAACGGTAAGCTACGCCAAGATTAGAGGAAGGCCGAGAGTGAGGCCAGGTTCAAATTTACAGCAGGTAAGCAGATTATTGAGGATGGGCCGAACAGAGAGGCCAAAAGGAAAGTGTTTTCTCCGAATCAGATAGACCAGACCCAAATAGCAAGTTCAATTAGGCCTAATGGCCTCAAACAAGCCCACAAATCTCCAACTCGTAGCTCATAAATGCATAAGGGGTCTGATGGTTCCATTCGGGCTGATCGTGAGGTTCAGTCCAACAAGCTGAAGTAGAATGACTCTATCAAGGGTAAGAAGGCCATTGCGCGATCAAGGGCTACACAAGCTTCGTCTACTAGTGCCAGTTGGGAAGATGCTTCTCAAGCTTCAACTCAAAAACCCAATAGAGCAAACGTGCAGCAGAAACCGATCTTAAAGTCGAGCTGTGATGAAGTATCAGTTCAGGAAGAGGAGGGGCTGTCAAGGTTGGGTTCCATTGGGCTGC
This sequence comes from Quercus wislizeni, assembly GCA_023055345.1. Lineage (NCBI taxonomy): Eukaryota > Viridiplantae > Streptophyta > Magnoliopsida > Fagales > Fagaceae > Quercus > Quercus wislizeni. Next base: position 4,369,389 of record JALGQJ010000015.1, on the reverse strand, counting down.
CTTGGTCAGCGATGGGCGATCAAGGTGGAGGAGAGGTTGACGGCCAAAAGGTGTGCAATACCAATTCGGGTGATGGGCTAGATCATCGAGATGGTACAGGGGATTTGGAGGGTTTCAATTTCTCGGCCAGAAGTGAGGTTCCTGGTATGGTAGCTTCTAACCGATGCACCCTTGCCGGTGAAGGATCGTCATTAGGTGTGGGGAATGTTAATGAGGAACGTATGGATTTGGAGGGAGGAGGTGAAGTTGCTGCCGACTTCTGATGAATGGCTCCACGCATCATCGATTTTTAATGAATATTATTATTTGGAATTGTAGAGGTGCTCTGAAGCCCTCATTTCAAAGTCATGTCCGAGAGCTAGTTCGAGTTCATGATCTGACGATTTTAGTTTTAATGGAAACCAAAATTGGGGGTGATAAGGCTAGAGAGATTTCGAGTAGGCTTTTGTTTGATGAAGCTGTTCATACTGATACCATTGGCTATGCCGGTGGGCTCTGGATGCTTTGGCACTCTAATAGGGTGGAGGTCTCCATGCTTGCTAGTACTGAACAGGAAATCCATGCTGTTGTTAAGGTATTAAATTCTAACTTAAGCTGGCTATTTACTGTTGTATATGCTAATCCTAGGACTGCTGAGAGACACATTCTTTGGGAAAACTTGAATAAAGTAGCTGATTTGCATAATATGCCTTAGGTAGTAGCAAGTGATTTTAATGAACCCCTCCTTAATGAGGATAAATTTGGGGGGAGAATGGTGAGTGTGAATAGGTCTCTTTTGTTTAAGGAGTGCCTTGATAATTGTGGGATGATAGACATGGATTTTTCTGGTCCCCGTTTCACTTGGACTAACAAAAGAAAAGTTCAAGCCCTAATCCAAGAAAGAATAGATAGATTCTTTGTTAATGCCAGTTGGTGTACTTTGTATCCTGAGGCTAGGGTTGTTCACCTCATAAGATGTCACTCAGATTACTGTCCTGTTATGTTGGATATGTTACCTAGGAATCACACAGGTAGGAAGAGGCCTTTTAAGTTTCAGACATGCTGGCTGACAGATCCTACCTTCCCTAGGATTGTTTCCCATGCATGGAGGCAACCTAATATTCTTATGGAGGTCATTGAAATTTTCAGTAAGGAAGCATCGATTTCGAATAAGGTTGCATTTCGGAAACATTTTTGCTAAGAAGAAGAACATTCAAGCCAGGCTAAACGGCATTCAGAAGGCAACCGGGGTTAGACCATCTACCTTTCTTCTTGAGCTTGAGAAAGATCTTCTAAGGGAGTTGGATACCATTTTAAGGCAGGAAGAAGAGTTTTGGGCTCTAAAATCTCGAGTTAATTGACTAATTCAAGGTGACCGCAATACTGCCTTTTATCATGTATCCACTTTGGTTAGAAGGAAAAGAAATCAAGTGCTAGCAATTAAAGATAACATGGGGGATTGGCTGCATGAGGAGGCTGAGGTCAAGGATTTTATCAGGGAAGGGTTCAACAAGATTTATACAACTTCTTTGTCCAGTGCCTCTCGGTTAGCCCCTCCTTCTTTGCCTTGGCAAGCCAAGCTCTCGGATGAGGAGAGGGAGAGCATTAGTGGGGAAGTCACGGAGGAGGAGATTAAAGCACCATTGTGGTCTCTTAAGGCATTCAAAGCGCCAGGGCCAGATGGTTTGCATGCAGGTTTCTTCCAAAGATTTTGGTTAGTGGTGGGTGGGTCGGTCATTGATGAAGTGAAGAGGGTTTTTATGGAGAGATTAATGCCTAGCTACTTGAATAAAACTCATATTACGCTCATCCCCAAAATTCAAGGACCGAAGACTTTCGGCAACTATAGACCCATAAGTTTATGCAATACCGTTTATAAGATTGTTACCAAGGTTATAGTTGCTAGAATTAGACCGCACTTGGATAAGCTTGTTTCACCAGTTCAGGCAGCCTTTGTTCCTAGTAGGAAGGGTTTAGACAATGTAATTATTGCCCAAGAAGTTATTCATTCTATCACCAAGAATAGGGGGGAAGTTGGGTATATGGCGTTAAAGATCGATTTGGAAAAGGCTTATGATAAGCTCAAATGGAGTTTCATTAAGGATATGCTTACTAGAGCTAACCTTCCGATAGACCTTATTAATATTATTATGAGTTGTGTTTCGACAGTATCCACTTCCATTTTGGTGAATGGAGAAGCCCTAGATCCGATATATCATTTGAGAGGGATTAGACAAGGGGACCCGCTATCCCCTTATTTGTTCATCTTATGTATGGACTACCTTGGCTAACTCATTGAAGAGAAGTGTCATATGAAGCTTTGGAATCCGGTGAAAGCTTCTCAAAGTGGGCCGGCCTTTTCCCACCTCTTTTTTGCAGATGACCTTGTGCTTTTTGCTAAAGCAGATTACATTAATTGCTCGGCAATTAGGGATGTGCTTGATTTGTTTTGTAGTGTTTCCGGCCAAACTATCAGTGAAGCCAAGTCAAGAGTTTACTTTTCTCCTAATGTGGATAGGGATACTAGAGAGTCCCTTTGTGATATCCTTGGTTTTGCATCAACCCCGGAGCTTGGTAAATATTTAGGGATTCCCATCAAGCATGGGAACACTTCCTCTCAAGACTACAATTTCATTTTGGATAGGGTGAAGCAAAAACTAGCTGGTTGGAAGGCAAATTTGCTTTCGATGGTGGGCCGAGCTGTTCTCATCCAAGCCTTCACCGCGGCTATTCCTTCATATGTGATGCAATGCACTCATCTTCCAGTGAAAATTCTTGAGGGGTTAGATCGGGTTAACCGTAACTTCCTTTAGGGTTCTTCGGAGACAGCTAGAAAGATTCATTGGGTTGGTTGGCATAAGGTTACTAGAACTAAAAAGGAAGGCGGTCTCGACTTGCAAACTGCAAAGGGAAGGAATGTAGCTCTTCTTGCCAAGCTGAATTGGAGATTCAATAATGAAAAAGAAGCCCCTTGGGCTAAGGTCCTAAGAGCTAAGTACTGTAACAGCAAAAGAGTAACTTCGTCTAATGCCGATAGGCTTCCTTGTTCCCGAATTTGGAGAGCAATGAAGAAAGGAAGGGAAGTGTTCAATGCAAGCAGTATGTGGATGGTTGGTAGGGATAGTAAGATGAGCTTTTGGCATGGGAATTGGACTCAGAGAGTCCCCCTTCGGCACCTCATTCAAGGGCCTCTAAATTTTGAAGAATCCAAGTGGGAAGTGAAAGACCTCATGATGGATACAGGGTGGAACTTAAGCAGGATTTCCTTTGTGCTCCCTTCAGAGGCGAGCCTTGTGATCCACGCTACTCCTTTTCCTTTAGTAGGTAGAGGAAGTGATAGATTAGCATGGCGGAGTAATCCTAGAGGTGTTTTTGATTTAAAGAGTGCGTATAGTCTTGTCTATGGTGCTACTCAAGATCTATCATTCTCGGCTAAATGGTTTTGGAAAGCTAATATTCTGCCTCGAATTAAAACCTTTATGTGGCAATGTGCTCATAACAGCATAGGAGTGAAGGGATGTCTTAGTAGAAAAGGGATGGGTGTTGATGATAAATGTCCTATTTGTCAAGAGGGAGTAGAAACTGTGATGCATGCTTTTAGGGATTGCTCGTGGGTTTGTTCTATTTGGAGGCAATTGGGAGTGCTGCCTTCAAATCAAGTGTTTTGGAGAGCAGATTTGCAGGAGCTAATCTCAATGACACGACTGGGAGTATGCCTTGGAAGATGCTTTTCCCCTTTGCTTTATGGAACTTATGGAATAGTAGAAATGGGAGTGTTTTTAGAGGGAAAAATCCGAACCCAAATTTGGCCAAAGAAGTATTTAGTCAAGTGAGGGAGTTTTTGTACTGTGCTTCAACTCCTAGAGATTTGGCTAGTCGCACCATTAAAGAAGTTGGATGGGAGAAGCCTCAGGTAGGGTGGGTTAAATTACATACGGACGGGGCCTCTAAAGGTAATCCAGGTTTGGCAGGTTGTGGCAGAGTGGTGAGGAATGAGGATGGAAGGCGGATTGCGGGGTTTGCTAGGCGTATAGGGGTGACTACCAGCTTTGTGGCTGAGCTATGGGGGCTTCGGGAAGGTCTATTACTTTGCAGCAACTTAAATGTCCATTTTCTAGTCATTAAGCTTGATGCTAAAGCTGTGGTGGATGTCCTTCTCAATCCTAACTACCAAAATAATGCTATCTCACCTATCTTGGAGGATTGCAGGCAATTGATGCTCCGATTTCAACAGGTTCAGCTTAGGCATTGCTTTCATCAGGCTAATCGCTGTGCGGATTTGTTAGCTAGGATGAGTTTTGATCTAGCTACAGATTTTATTTCTTACAACTGTCCGCCTGTGGACATTAGAGGTATATTAGAAGAGGATGTAGTTGGTTTGTATGTCAATAGATTCTGCTCTGTTTCTACTTATGCAGTTTAGTCTTTGAATAAAAATCGTCTTTCAACCCAAAAAAAAAAAAAACTTTGGATTCAACTCATTTAGTTTATTTAAATTTCCCAATACCTAAAGGATTTGGATTGGGTCCATTGCTCCAATATATTTGACTTCTCAAGATGGTAATATATGTTTATTTTTAATCATGTATCATCGTCTTAACAAATAATGCATTAAAGGTATTGGACCAAACTTTATTCTATCTCAAGAACTTTTAGGTATATGTAATTGGATGATATGAGGTCAAATGGATAAAGGTCTTGTGTTCACACCACAACTTTTATCAATGAGTGTGATACATGAATACTAGTGACTAGTGAGTAATAATTATAAAATAAAGATAAAGAGACCTACAAAAAATTAAAGCTAAAGAGGAAGAAAATGTAAAACTAAAATAAAATAATGACAAAAAAGAAGATAGACAAGATAGTTTAAAGAAAAACCCTTTAAATTCTTTTTATGTATTTTTATTGGATGTGAATTTTGAAAATCTAACCATTAGATTGCATATTCTTTATATTTTTAACACAAATATTAAATTTTATTCTCATTTACTATTTGATCAATAAACTTATTTTTCACTCATAATTTTAGATTATAAAAACTTGAAATTTAAATATTTGATTGATAATATAGTTATTGATCTTTAATTTTTTTGAAATTTTGCAAGTATGAAGTATATAATAAAAACATATAATTTAATTGTTAGATTTTCAAAATTCACGTCAAATAAAAAAATATAGAAAAAGTTAAAAAGAGTTTAAGAGAAACCATGAAGAATAATCTACTTTTTTTTTTTTTTTAAATTGAGAAAAATGAGGAATAATCTATTATATAGGGATGGAAATGGGGCAGGGCGGGGCCGAAGGATGGGATTTTCATCCCCACCCCACATGATTGGTGCCCTTCCCCGTCCCCGCCCCGCCCCGCCCCGCCCCGAGGTGCGGGGCAAACTACCTTACCCCATCCTCCCCCTTGGGGCCCCGTGGGAACTCGCCCCGCCTCGCCCCTAATTCAATTTTATATATATAAATAAATTTTTTGCTACAATAATATAAATCACAACAAAACAAAATGTTTTAAAATCCAAGCATTTAAATAAACCAAGTACTTAAATAGTCTAATACGTAACAACATAATTCAAAATTTCTTATAACAAAATAAACATTGTTTTTACATGAACAGATTCATCAAGGATAATTGACTAGATGGATTGGAGCTACCATTGTTTTCACTTGAAGTCATTCCTAAAAATATTATTTATAATAATTTATTAACTTAGCAATCATAAAAAAGTAATATACATACACCAAAACCTAAGCCAGAAGTCTCCAACACAAACAATGTAGAACAATGTAAAAGATAAACTTATATCACTTATAAAAAAATTCAAGTTAATTAAACTGTGTGCGATGCGTACACACATTTCAAGGAAAAATAATGTGGATAGAAAGATATAGATATAAGTATTTAACCACATTAACAAAGATAAAGTCTTTAAGATTATCAATCAAATAATTTTAAAAAACTGTGACTCTATCACATAGTAAAGAAAACAAATAAGTTGGATATAAAAATACAAATATAACCCAATATACATAATGAAATCCAAGTGTGGGGCCAAATATATCAACAACTTTCAAGAGACAAATATATTATAGTCATTTGATTGAAAAACATGAAACAATGTGCAAAAAAAAAATATATATATATATATATATATATATATATATATATATATATATGTAGGGTCACAAATCGTAGCCCAAACACAGGTAGAAACAGGGGATGGGCCTAATAAGCCCAATACAATAAATTTGTAAGAGAGTGGGCGAAAGAATTGGGCTGATAAAGGGTCTTACAACAATTAATGGAGGTTAGGAGTTTGTCCGAGGAGAATAAAACACACAAGCAAGTGATGATTTGAGGTCCGAGGAGCAAGTTTTGGATGAATTGGTTATTTCAAGTAGTGTCCGAGGGGTAGGTTCTTAGATAAGATGGTTATTTCAGATGGTGTTCTTCCAAATGCTACAGTAACTCTTCCTTAATGTTCTTTCTTTTTTCTCTTTCGATCCCTCTCTTCTGGAGGTTTTACTCCATTATATAGTCCTTCTTTATTCAATCTTACCGTCCATTTGTCTACCATCTAGCTTGGTACTTGAGTTTCTGTCTCCCCTCCCACAGCTTTTTGATTTTCTGGGGGTAAAGGTGGTTGAAAACACTGTTCAGAGGTCTTCTCCACATTAATGCGGCCAGGAAAGCTGCTGTAACGCATTTAATGCGGTGGTAGCAGCTTTTTCCTTAGATATTTCTGCATCCTTATCCCTTCCGTGTACGTTTGTAGTTTGTCTTCACCGCTGGAACTTCTTGGAAGGTGGACTAGGGTAAGACGAGACCCACCTCACCGACATATGCCAGATCCGAGGAGGATACTTCTCTCGGACTAACATCCCTGGACATTTACACGCTCTACTATTAGTTACGAGGTTCCCCCGTGATTTCTTCTCCTCGGACGTATTGTTGATAAAATGTGAGACTTAAGCCTAATGCAAGGGCCCAAGTTTTTGCTCCCCCACAATAGCCCCTCAAAATTCTAATTTTTCCCTCTTATCCGAGGAGAAAAATTATGATTTTGATGTACATCCATAATTACGATGTAGTCCATAATGATATTTAAACCCAGGCACGTGTAAGGGTCATTTTTGCCATTTCACGAGAGTTTCTGACGCTTGGGAACTCGCATAATCATCATTAAACGCTTAGGATTGCGTTTCGCTCCAGACATCCAACGGTGGAATACAAATCCAACGGTTCAGATTTCATCTTCAATATTTGGGCGGGATTGTGTCTCTTCCTTCTTTCGCCCCAACTATAAAAACCTTCAGACGTTATTTTTTTTCATTTCTTATCAGAGTTTGCAACTTTAGAGCGTTTGTATCTAGGCATCCATCATACCTTCACAAGAGAGAGTTTAACGATCCTCCAGAGACAAGAAGATCAGTCCGTACCCAACCTCACGTAAGTTTCGTACTCCGAACTTCTACTGTCTCCTCGGCTAACCTCCTCGGCTAACCACTCCACATTCCACAGACTAACAATGGGTAGATTTGAGCGTTTAGTAAGCACTCCGGCCCTGATAGAGTTATTCAAAGAAAAGTACCACATTCCCCAGGAGGTGGTGGTACGTCACTGCACAACAGAGGGGGTGGAGTTTGACCGGAAAGTAGGAGAGGTGGTAATCCCTATGATTGCCTTCATAGAAGGGGGCATGACCATCCCCATGGGTAGGATTACACGGGATTATCTTCGTGCCCATAGACTCTGCCCCCACCAGTGTGCCCCCAACTTCTTTAGAGTCCTAGGATCAATCGACGCTTTGGACCGACATCTGGGGCTAGGATTGACTTGGCACGATGTCGCCCATCTATATGAAGGCCATATAGAGTCTCGGGCAGGCTTTTACCTTAAGTCCCGTAACAGCGTGGTCAAACTGATCTCCTGCCTCCCCAAATCTAACAAGGGGATGAAAGACGACTACCTTATCTTGTCGGGGCCTTGGAGTGACGGCCTATCCTGCCCAACCAAGGTTGGGGAACTAGGTGGAGCAACCTAGATTTAGGATTTCTAACTTTAGATTTGAGGAGTACTTGGTTTCTCTTTACAGTACTTAGATATTGTTTTAATACATTTACATTTATTTGTTTAGTTATTTTATATATATATATATATATATATATATTTTTTTTTTTTTTTTTTTTTTGTTGCTGAGGCTCTTAACTGTGTGATTTGTTTGCTTGACAGATAAATTTTTCACCAACCCCAAGCTTAGCCTGATCAACGTTCCAGCATTGAACTATCTGCTTAGATCGGAAATATTCCTGAACGATGATGGGCAGCTTCGGGCAGTTCACCTTATTTTGGACTTTGAGCCAATTTCAAGGTCGTTTTTAGACGTCGGCAACTCCATCCGAGCAGGAGACCATCGTTTGGCGCCCATAGACGTATCTCGGCCAAACTTTCTCGCCCCATACGATCTTCCTCCTGTTGACCATCCCATCCCACAGGGGATACCCATTGTTGCCCAACCGCTACGCGAAGTACCCCTTGGGGAGGCCATCCTCCGAGAAGGCACAGCTTCCTCTTCCTCCCTCGAACAAGAGATTGACAAATTCAGATTTGAAGAAGAAACAATCCTTGTGTCGGAGGCCGAAGAAAGGGCGGACGAGCATTCGTGTGTACAAACTCCTGCTCAGGTAGTAACATACATTGCTGATACATCAGACGAGGAGGAAGAAATGGCTCCCAAGACTGGTCCTAGTCTGAAGGAGCTGATGCGGAATAGGAATAAGGCGACGTCCCCTCAAGAGAAAAACAAGTCAAAACAATCTGCAAATCCTCCTCCCCCTCCACCCCAGGTGCCTGCTGACCTTGGGCTAAAACCTAACCCAGATCTGAGGAGAAAAAGGCCAGTAGAGCCTACTGAGGAGGGGGAGTTGGGCCCATCGAAAGGAAACAAGCAGGCCAGACAGGCGCAGGAACGCAGGAGTAGGAGGTCCCACTCGGTGGACAGCCGAGAGGAGCAGCCAGTGGGCCAAGTACATCGGTCACCACGAACTTGGTCACCAGTACTGGAGGTTGACGGTGCGCCCATCGCGATGGATGCCTCGCTTAGGCACTTTCGTGGTGGTCATGCAGGCCGGATGGCTGAGGCTCTGCAACAGCCCCTCCTCCTACCTGCAGACATGGTGGCCTACAGGAGTTTCAACCATCCTGACCTCTTTCTTTCCCTAAAAAGGGACTTGGCTATGGTAAGTAATTCTGTTCATTCTTCTTTCATTTTCATTTGCATTTTTTTTTTTTTTTTATATAAGCCACTTCATTATTGTGCATATTAGGTTACGCAACAAGTTTACGTGGCTGAGGAGTGGGTGAAGAATTCTCGTGACTAGACGAGGGCTGCCCACGACGCCCGAGAGACTGCGGAGGCTCATCTGAATGCACTGAAAGACACACAAAAACAGATGGCCGACCAAGTGAAGAAAGCTCTCCAGGATAAGGCCAGTGCCGAAGCGGGCTTAAAGACAACTGAGAAGCAGGCTGAGACCCTTCGTAGAGAGTTACACCTCTGCGAAATCAATCTGGAAACAGAAAAGCAGTTGGTGAAAGAGCTCCGCGAAGAGCTTCGCAAGGCCAGGGAAGCTGCACAACTTCTGAAGGAGGCAGCTGAGGCCGAGAAGCAGGCCTCGTATGCTCTGGGGGTGCAAGAGACTCAGAGCAGGCTGACTGAAGAGTTTTTTGCCGTCGCCAGGGACTACTGCGACATCACTTGGGAAAAAGCCCTTGATGCAGCTGGGGTTCCTGCTGATTCTAGCCTTAGACGGCCTGAGAGCGTATATTATGATCCCGATATCCAGGCGCTCCCAGGTTCTGACTCTCCACCCCCAGAGCAACCAGCCCCAGTATCTGAAGCCCCTGCAACAAATCTAGCTCTTCCTGCTCCTATGGAAGTCCCAACAAATTCCCACCAAGCTGCTGGTCAAGGGAAGAAAGTTGAGGCCTCCCAGGGTAAGGGCAATAACCAAGAAGAGGATAAGGGCAAGGCTTCAGATACTGCCCCTTCTCAGTCCGAACGAGTAGCTGACCCCCAAGCTCCCAAGACAAAAGCTTAGGACATTAGTTTTAATATTATTTTTGCTTTCTATGTTTACTGTTTTAAAGACTTGTATTGTGTTCTCATTATTAATGAAGACATATTCCTTTTGTTTTACGTGTTATGACAAGTAATGGTGAATCATTCTGCTGTCATTTCATTCTCTCTTTTACTTGTGTTATATGAATAACTAATTTGATTAAAAAGTTCTGGAAATTGGGTTAATATATGAACCGAATAAATATAACCAAACTTAACAGGAAATTTAAATCATACATTTAAGCTTATGTTTGAACACTTAAAAGGAAATTAGAACAAGTGTTAACTAACCCAAATCATCTGGTCAAAGGTCTCCAGTCATGATTGGATTTAAGTTTAAACACTTGATAGAACGGCAAGAGTGCTAACTAACCCAAATCATCTGGTCCGAGGACTCATGCATGATTGGATTTAAGTTTAAACACTGCATAGAACGGAGAGAGTGCTAACTAATCCAAGTCATCTGGTCCAAGAACTCATGCATGATTGGATTTAAGTTTAAACACTTCATAGAACGGAGAGAGTGCTAACTAATCCAAGTCATCTGGTCCGAGGACTCATGCATGATTGGATTTAAGTTTAAACACTTCATAGAACGGAGAGAGTGCTAACTAATCCAAGTCATCTAGTCCGAGGACTCATGCATGATTAGATTTAAGTTTAAACACTTCATAGAACGGAGAGAGTGCTAACTAATCCAAGTCATCTAGTCCGAGGACTCATGCATGATTGGATTTAAGTTTAAACACTTCATAGAACGGAGAGAGTGCTAACTAATCCAAGTCATCTGGTCCGAGGACTCATGCATGATTGGATTTAAGTTTAAACACTTCATAGAACGGAGAGAGTGCTAACTAATCCAAGTCATCTGGTCCGAGGACTCATGCATGATTGGATTTAAGTTTAAACACTTCATAGAACGGCAAGAGTGGCATACATATTTCACATAAAGAACGAATATTGATCAAATACACATTTATTAATAATAATACCTTTTCAAGTTATTGACATTCCAAGGGCGAGGTACTACAAGTCTGTCCAGGTCTTCCAAGAAATATGCTCCAGTACCAGCGTTGGAGGTGATACGATATGGTCCTTCCCAATTCGGCCCCAATTTTCCTCACGCTGGGTTTTTTGCCGAGCCCACGACTTTGTGCAGCACCAGATCACCTGGGGCCAAAGGTCTTGTCTTTACGTGGGCGTCATAGCCTCGCTTCAGCTTCTGTTGATAATGGGCCAATTGAACCATCGCGTTTTCCCTTTTTTCATCAATCAAGTCTAGACCTCTTGCTAGGTTTTCATCGTTGTCTTTTGGATTGAATGAACTTGTTCTCGTCGTCGGGAACCCAGATTCCAAAGGGATGACTGCTTCAGCTCCATAAGTCATTGAAAAAGGGGTCTCTCCTGGTGGACCTACGAGGCGTGGTCCTGTACGTCCAGAGTACAAGCGGAAGCTCTTCCACCCATCTGCCTTTATTCACAGCTTCAGCTTGTCCATTCCCTTGAGGGTAAGCCGGAGTAGAATATCTGTTAGTAATCACCAGCTCGCCACAATAATTTCTGAACATCTTGCTATCAAACTGGAGTCCATTATCTGAGATGAGTACATGAGGAACGCCGAATCGAGTAACGATGCTTTTCCAGACGAATCTTTTCGCATCCACATCTCGGATATTAGCTAAAGGCTCTGCTTCAACCCACTTTGTAAAATAATCAGTGCCGACTATAAGATATTTCTTGTTTCCCACAGCTTTAGGAAATGGTCCGACGATATCTAAGCCCCATTGAGCGAATGGCCATGGACTAGATAATGGATTGAGGACCCCCCTTGGCTAGTGTATACTTGGTGAGTACCGCTGGCATTGATCACACTTTTTGACATATTCCAAAGCTTCTCTCTGCATGTTCGGCCACCAATAACCTTGTGTAATGGCTCTATGCGCTAAGGACCTGCCTCCAGTATGGCTTCCACAGATTCCTTCATGCATCTCTTCCAAGAGTAATTCAGTTTGATCAGGATGAACACACAGCAAATAAGGCCCAGAAAAGGAACGTCTATATAACTTGCTATCCTCTGACAGCCAATAACTAGTAGCTTTCTTTCTTATTTTGTTAGCTTCGATTTTCTCTTCGGGTAGAATATCTTCCTTTAAGAATTGCATGACAGGATCCATCCAACTTGGCCCCGTTCTCACTTGATTGATTTGAACTACGTTCGCTGTTGTCGAGGGTCGATTCAGGTTCTCAACGAGGATTATGCGAGGCAAGTTCTGTGCCGAGGAGGTTGCAAGCGTGGCCAAAGAGTCTGCATGCGCGTTGCCACTTCTTGGGACATGTAGCAAGCTAAAGGATTCGAATTCCATCTGCATATCTTAACTTGGCTAAGATAACCTCGCATTCTTTCGTCCTTGACTTCGAATTCCCCTTTGACTTGACCAACAACTAGCCTTGAATCCGAGAAGAGTTTTATGGACTTTCCTCCCATCCTTAGGACCATAGCCATCCCTTCTAATAAAGCTTCATACTCCGCTTCGTTATTCGTGGCAGGAAAGTCTAACCTCAGAGACTTTTCAATGGTAACCATCTCGGAAGACGTCAGTACTAATCCAACCCCTGCACCTTTTTGATTTGATGCTCCATCTACATGCACTTCCCACGTCGGAGGGAGACATTGGGAGATACTACCGACCAGTTTTTCATCCTTTTCCCCTTGTGCTAGTAATCCATCCGCTTCAGGTTCGGTGAATTCTGCCACCAAGTCGGCGAGTACCTGTCCCTTTACTGAGGTGCGAGGCATGTACTTGATATCAAAAGCTCCCAGAATTGTACCCCACTTGGCTATCCTTCCCGTGTAATCTGCACTTTTAAGTACGGTCTTTAGTGGGAGTTGTGTAAGAACAATCACCGTATGTGCTTGGAAATAGTGAGGCAGCTTGCGTGTGCCAAGCACCACTGCCAGGATGGCTTTTTCCAGTGGAAGGTAGCGCACTTCCGCCTCGTACAACGATTTACTCACGTAGTACACTGGCCGCTGTACGCCGTTATCTACTCTTATCAACACCAAGCTTACTGCGTAGGAGGCCACTGCAATATAGGCAAAAAGAACCTCATCTGGCTCAGGACTCGACATGACCAGCGGCCGAGCTAGATAGTCTTTGAGTTGCTGAAAGGCTACGTCACATTCCGTCGACCATTCAAAGCCCTTCCATTTATTGATCAATAGGAAGAAAGGTCGGCACCTGTCTGCCGATCGAGATATGAATCTATTCAAAGCAGCGGCCATTCCAGTTAGTTTTTGCACCTCTTTTGGGTTCCGAGGAGTTCGCATATTGGTGATGGCCTTAATCTGGTCGGGATTGACTTCAATTCCCCTACGAGTAACCATGTAACCTAAGAATTTGCCCGACCCTACACCAAATGAGCATTTGGAGGCGTTTAAACGTAGTTTATAGCTTCTGAGAATTTCGAAGACAACTTGAAGGTCTCCCAGGTGCTCAGATACCTTTTTGCTTTTCACCACCATATCATCTATATAAATCTCCATATTCTTTCCTAGTAATGATTCGAACATCCTCGTCATCATTCTCTGATAAGTGGAACCTGCTGTAGACGACTAAATTTCTAGTTCGAAATAAATCAAACAAGTAAAATAGTTTCACAAATGCGAATTTGTATTGATAATTGTGGTACAATTCTCTGTGATTACAAAAGAGTGATCCTCTGATTCAATCTCCTTAAAAGATTTGCTAATTGGATTTGTGGTAATGTGATTTTGACTTGAACACAGAATATCCTTCAATTTGGTAGAGGGATGGATCGAAGATTGTTGAAACGGAATTGCAATGAATCTCTGGCTATGAGCTTGTTAGAAATCCTTTGTTCTTCGCGTTCTTCGTGTTCTTCGTGTGTTCTTCGTCTTCGAAGGTTTATGGTGAAAGTTCTTCGGGGCTTTAGAGGCTTGAATCCGTAGAGCTTCACCGATTTGTGGTTTGTTGATGTTTTTCGGACCTTTGAGCTTGATTCCCGTAAACTTTAGGATCTAGGCAGATATCTTGGATGATTCTGCTTCGAGTGTTCTTCAATTTTGGGATTGAAGTTCTTGAAGGCTTTGAGACTTAATTTTTGCAGAGTTTTTGTACTTCTGACTCTTCTTCTCAAATGCTTTAGGAAGGCTTCTATTTATAGGAGTTTGGGGGTGGGTGAGCGACACGTGGCGAAGTCCGATTGGTGACACATGTCACCACCTGATTGGTCCGCCTGTGTCATTGCTTACACGTGCGAGCTTGCTTGTGTCATCGCTTACACGTGCGAAGTTGCTTGTGTCATCGCTTACACGTGCGAAGTTGCTTGTGTCATCGCTTACACGTGCTGAGGCGTGATTGGTTCTTGCATGACACTTGGCAAATTTCTGTTGGTTTCTGAGTAGTGATAGTAAAACCTAGTAGCAATACGTGGTGCTTTGTAATTGGATGTATTTTGTGGACTCAGTAGTATGATGTGTCAGCTTGTGATAGGTCGGGAATTTTTCCCTCTCTACAAATGCCCCCTCGAGACTCGTTCACGCACACAGTTTTGGAGTGTAGTGTGGGAATGAGTTTCGAAAACTTTTTTTTTTTTTTTTTTTTTTTTTTTTTTTTTTTTTTACACACTTGACTCTTTAAGTGAAATAGTTGAAGGTGGTGGAGCTTTCAGCATGATGAGATAATTTCCGAAGAGTAGATCCACCCACATGAAAGGCTTTGGTAAGACCGAAAAGGGGTCTGCCAGTATTTGAATGTATTTACATGACTGGACCTTCTCAGTATAGGTTAAGTTGGAGTAATTTCAAAAGAGTATTTTGGATCGTTGGCGGCGATCACAGGGTGTAGAAGATAGGGAAGATGTGAAGATGTTGGTTGGGCACAGCATGCAGGGTCGTGGGGCTAGCCTCATTTTTCTTTTTCTTTCTTCTTTTTTTTTTTTTTTTTTTTTTTTAACCCCCTGGTGAAGTAATTTCAGAAGAGTATACTTCGGATTACGGCGAGGCCATGTGGGAATGTGGTTGAATGTGCTTGTGTCGTCGCATCATTCAAGTTAAGTTGAGGTAGTTTCAGAAGCTTACGGATTCTGGGGGTGCTGGTGTTGGTGATGAAGATGAGGGGGATGAAGCAAAGCGAATGGGTGAAACATACGCCTCCATGGTGCTGGCCCTGTATGTTGGGGACCCTCTGGTGTAAATGTTCCTGGGAAGTACACCTTTGGATCTGGGACTGACTGCATGCTGAATGAGGTCCGACAGCAAGTTGTAGAATGTGCTTGCGTAATGGGACCATGCTGACGGACGTTAAGTTGAAGTAATTTCAGAAGAGTACTTTCTGAAATACCTCAAGCTGAATTTAAGTTGGAGTAATTCCAGAAAATGTGTTTTGAGGTACCAGCAACGATGACCTTTGGGTCTCCTGCTTGTGGGAACATAGGATGAGGCTTTGGCGACCATTTACCGACACCAAAGGTTGAATTCTGATGAGCTGGTCCCTTGGATATCATTCTAAGTGTTGGATGAAAGACAATTTGTAGGATACCCCAACACTTTTTACCATTTTCTCCTACTGCCACTTGTTGGAAAAGCACAGAAAAAAGAAAGATGGAGCTAACTTGTGATTCTGGTCTTAGAAACCAGCCAAGTTGGTGTTTGTTCCGAACCACTGCTTCTGCTAGGAGACCAAGCAATTGGAAAGAGACTACTGGAGACCTTAGGTTAGGAACAGGTGTCTCTGCTGGACTTGGATTTCCTGGCCAACCAAATCCACGGAAGCATGGGAGGTCGATGCAGGCCTTGTTATGAGTAATTTTATGGACAAAGGTAGTCGTTAAGTGGAGAAACAAAATTTGTGTGGATCTCAAAACTACAATGACACTGTGAAGAGGGTTTCTATTGAACCATGAGAGGGTTGATTTCAAACTGATTATGAAGCAATTTTGGTTGCTAAGTGTTGAAAATGATAAGGCCATAGTGAGAAATGGCTGTGAGAAAGAGGACTTGAAAATTTGAAAGAAGCAAATCTTCATTTCATGATTCAATGTGTTTTTTTTTTTTTTTTTTTTTTTTTCTTCCTTCTTCTTTTTTTTTTTTGGATGAGTTCTTGATGAACCCGGCTCCTCTATTTATAGTGGAGAGACGAAGAATGGTGGTTGTGCAATCGAGAATGGCGGTTGAGAATATTTGGTGAGATTGGTGGCTGGGAATGGTAGATGAGAACGGTAGGCACCGAACGAGAATGGTAGGTTGGAGACTGGTAGGCACCGAACGAGAATGGTAAGTTGAATTAGTGACCCAGTGTAATTTCAAGTTCAAGACACATTTGTGAGAGTTTATTTGTACTTTGGAAGGGAAGCCTTTGATAAAGTCTGGAGAATAACCTTGAGGGAATCCAAATTAAGTGGATGAATCTCAAATTTTGATCTTGGGAGCTTAAGTTTTGGACACTGCTAGTACTTCGGAGAAGTGTGTCACATAGATGGTTTCCAAGTCCAAAACAAATAAGCAGATTTCAAAATCAAAACCCATGTGAAAATCTGAATAGGACAAGCTTTACACGAACATCTTGATTCTTGGTTAAAGTTCACATTAAGGCCAACAGTTGTAGAATCACACTATTTGAGCAATTTCAGATTCTCAAATGAAGAAATAAACCCCAAAAATGGAATCTACGCGAAAAATTAGGCAAGATAGGTTCTTCTTGAAAATTTTTACTTTTGGTCAACATTTGTGCAAAAGTCAACTTTTGGAAACTGGACATTTGCACAATTTCTGAGCTTCGAATGAAGAAATGGATCCCAAAATCGGATTGTACTCGAAAAATTGAGTGGGACAAGTCCGTTTTGAAAATTTTGACTTTTTGGTCAAGGGTCTACTTAGTCAAAGCATTTTCTCTTTCCCTTTTTTCTTATTTAATTTTTTTTTTTTTTTTTTTTTTTTTTTTGGCAGGCGGTTCGGACCGGGTCAAGTTTCCAGGTCGGTCCGGGTCAATCCGGGTTGGTCTGGACAAATGGGTCAGTCCAAGTGGGTGGTGACGTCATAAAGACGTCATCCATGACGTCATAGCGCGCGTGTATCATGGGATAGAAGTGCCGGCGCGTGTTAGCGCGTGAGAATGATGGAGGCGCGTGTTTCGCTAAGGCAGTGTTCGTCGGAGCTTCAAGCGGCGCGTGGAGGCGCGTGAATTGACGCTTGGGCCTGAAATTTCTGGGCCTTGTCGATCTAAGGCCGTAGAAGACCCCTGTAGGGTCAGTTTTGTGAAATTATAAGCAGGTTTGCACGAATTTGAAGGATTACGCCGCGGGCCGTTTGAAAGATCGTGGCTTCGCTTGGGGGCGCGTTGCAGCGCGTGGCACGACTTTCAGGGTTGTTTTTTCCTGGGTTTTGTAGATCGGAGGTCAACGGATCTAGTGGTGGCATTGGTTTTGTAAAATTCTTCTTAGATTTACGCAGACTTGAATGAGAAACCCGCGAGTTCGTCGGGACTTTGTGGCCGTGCGTGGCGGTGCGTGGTGGCTCCGTCGTTGATGATTTTTTCTGGGTTTTGTGCATCAAAGTCCTTAGAAGACTTCTATGGGTTGATTTTTCGTGAAATCTTGTCAGAAATCTTAGAAATCTGGGATGAGAATCCGTAGGCCTCCTTAGACTTGCTGCCCTCTGGTCTACTTTGGCGGTGGCAATTCTGACAACATTTGACAACCCAGGCAGGGAGTGATTCAGGATACCCACCTAACGTCTTTGCAGTTCTTCAAGAGGGTTGTTTATAAGGTCTAACGTAACAATTTCTTTCTGACAACAGCTCTGAACATTTGCCCCCCTCCCACTTTTCAACGTTCGGTGCAGTACTTTTTGAAAACATGGTATTATAAATTTATAACCATTCACACTCCTCTTTTCTTTTGTCCATTAGCTTACAAGGATCCTTATATAAAGCCATCCGGAGCATGCACTAGGTTTGTACAAGCATGGCCTTCAGTGAAGTGTGTAGTATAATTCTCTTTAGTGTAAAGAAATCCTGACTTCTCCCTTCTCTTTTTCATCATTTTTTTTTTTTTTTTTTTTAATGTCTTATCTGTACTAATTTTTTTTTTTTTTTTTTTTTTTTATAGCTATCATAATGCTGTTTTTTAAGGACTCGAAGATCGGTCAAGAGCCAGCCTTGTTCATTTGTAAAGAGAAAGATGACAAGGACGCAAAAGCTACAACTTTGATTGTTCGCCCGCCCATAATTGGAAGATTTTCGGAAAGATGGGGCCATAACTCTTATCATCTTAATTTGCCAAAATGGTCACAAGTTGCTTTGCCTGATGGTGGCTCTAACTCGGAGACAATCATCCTTCTTGCCTCGCATCACAAAAATGTTACTAAATCGAAGCCGTACAACACTTTGGGACGAGAGATAATTGCAAAGCGTGCCAATTGGGATTCTTCCTTTAGCGTGAATGGAGGCTTTTCCTATTTTTCCCTTTATTGGGATTGGCTAGAAGATGTGCTTGGTCGGTGTAGACACCTTCTTGATGCGACTCACATTTATGGTGCTGTCTTTGCCTCCTTGTTCACATATGATTATGATGAGAATCTCATGAAAGCGTTTTGCGAGTGTTGGAGTCCGTCGACCAATACCCTTCATACCTCAGTTGGAGAAATTTCCATCACACCATGGGATCTTTCCATTCTTGGTGGACTTCCTTGCACAGGTGCATTTTATGATGAAGTGGTACCTAATGCGCAAGAGTTGGATGGCACCAGCGACCAAGGACGACCTTTTCTGCCGTACAGCTGTCGCTTCCTTTTCATGGCGTATCATCACCTTCAAAACCGACTGAAGAGACAAGGGAAAGTGAGTGTTCGTGATTGGATTACTTTCTGGTATAGAGGAAATGGTAGGTACTCAGCTCCTAGAAAACCGGCAAGACGGACGACCATTCCCAAGTGTAGTCAGAATCCCTTTGGCGTGATAAACAAGCGTGGACCATGGTCTGATAAAGAACACGGGGTCTTTGCGGATCTTCAAGTTGAGGATGACTTAAAGGAGGAGACTTACTTATCGGCACTTCTTTCTTGTTGGTTGTGCGTATTTGTCTTTCCTATCAAGGATCCAAATAGCATTCGTCCAGGCACTTTCAAGATTGCTAGTTCCATGGCCAATGGTCGTTCATTTGGCCTTGCTACCCCAGTATTGGCTAGTATTTATCGTGGACTTAACACCATTTCTTCTTCTCCTACTCCGAGCAAGTCTGGAGCCAGTTTTGCCATTCATTATGTTTATGCTTGGGTAGGTCATTTTTTTAGAAGCAATCGCATCACCAGTGACAAATTATCTGATCCTTTGATGACTAAATATTCTGGTGTAGGCTACGCCTCTCCATTCAGCGAATTCTCCGCACGAAAGCACATACGAACCGCCACCAACTTCCTTTGGCATGGGACTGCTTTCAAGAAAAGCTATGACCAGACATTCATTGACAACGATCATTTATCCATTCAGAAGTTTGACTACTTTATGAGCCTTCGCTCGGGGTACTTGTCGCTTCGATGTGAAGACCAACATACCATAGAAGCGTATAGTCCTCACAGATTTAGCCGGCGCTTTGGATTTCATCAAGCTATTCCAAGTGATTTGAAGGACGAAATTCATACAGGCTCTTTAAAAGATCTACATCAATTCTACCAATCCTTCACTCGCTGCAACACAGACTCCACAGTACTCATTCCAGCTTTTGCCACAGACTTTGGAAGCCGAGTCAAACATAGCTACAAGCAATGGTGGGAAGGAGTTTGCGGAAATGATTTTACCAAAGGAACGAATTTTTTAGCTGACCTTGCCTCCTTCCATGTTAAATCACTGACACCCAACAAATCTCAGAAAGGGAAAAGGGAGCTACCAGATCCACACATTCCACAGCCCTTGTCAGAGTTTGTACGCCATCCTCTTGAAGATGATTGTCATTCAAAGGACTCATCTCGACATACCGGTGTTGCTCGAAGTCAAGGCACTAGAGGTTCACTTGTCGTACCAGCTAGGGATGTCATTAAAACTTCTGAAGAGAAGATGTGTAACGACCTGGACTATAATCGAAAACATTTGAAGAGTCCAATGAAGGGTGTTGATGCAGATACTTCTATTGATCACGTGCATCTTCTTACAAATAGTGAGTCTTCCATCTCGAAGCCATCTGTGAAGAGTTCGGATCTGAAGAGGCGTAAGTTTACTGATGTTGGTACATCGTCCAAACTTCCAACTGAGATAGGAAGGCCATTTCTCTCATCCCCGCATCCATCTAATTCTCCGGAAGTCTCTATGTTTCATGCCATGGCACATGTTTCTTCTGTGCGCAGGAAAGGAGCTTCTATGTTGGGAGATGTCCTTTTAAGCAAGCTTTCGAATCTTTCTGTGGACAGCATCCTCCCACAAGCTGAAATAAATGAAATCTATAGTGGCATTGAAAGTCTTGGAGTAGACCCACGACACTTACGCGAACATGTCGACAAGCATTGTGAGGGGGTTGTTGACTTTTTGAGGATGAAAGAATCTTTGAACAAACGTCCTAGTCCTGTCAACTTAATTCAACATGAGGCTGAAATTGAACTCCTCCTTTCTGAAGCATTGCACAAGAAAGCATCTTTGAAGACCGAGCTTGATACCATCAAGTCGAGGATGGCTGACTTACAAACCGAGCTTATCCAATTAGAGCAATCATTGCCTCAAATTGAATCTCATCAAGTTGAACAAGACGATGTTGTGCAAGCCTTAGAAGAACAACTTGAAGAAGTCAAATCCACTCCCGTTCTTGAAGACCAAGATATGGAGGCTTTAGAGAAAATACGAGCCCTTCTAGAAAATAATTGTTCTAGCTTGAAAGACTTGAAATGGATGTTGTAATCTTTTTATTACCTTTATGCGTGTCCTAATACCTTCCTCCTGTACTATTTTCCTTTTGTTAATCAATAAAGATGATTTTATCTTCTGCTTTTGCTTTTTTTTTTTTTTTTTTTTTAGTGCGTGACTGAACTCAGTAAAAAGATACTAAGTTGCCTACGTACCCTCGAAAGGGATCAAGTCATCACGTAGTTCAAAAGTTTTTTTTTTTTTTTTTTTTTGTTTATTTTTTTTTTGATAGCTTTTTTTTCTTATGTATTTTTGCAAAAAGGAGGGCTCAGTGTGTAATAATGGGTATCACCATTGATCGAACCCGAGATGGCCTCAAGGGTGACATAGGCATCCAACCACTACGCCACACTAGCAATTGGTGACATAGAGTGGGATTAATTTCTCCTTATTGGTACGCTTTCAAGGGTAATGGGAAGACATCATGTACTCTTGCAGCGTTATAGTGGGTAGTTTAAGCTCTTACCGAGGAGCACTCCTTGATTTTCAAGCATAGAAGCGCTTAAGGAACTTCCCATTGATGGGGCCGATCCTCACACCATCATTATCAATTAACTTGTAAGCTCCATTGGTGTAGACTTCTTGCACAACATAAGGTCCATCCCATTTTGAAGTGAACTTATTGCCTGTACGATGAGTTGTGATGATAGGTCTTCGAACAGCAAGGACTAAGTCACCAACTTGGAATGATCGTGGTTTAACTCTTTTATTGAACGCGCTTGAAAGACGAGCTTGATAGCACTCAAGGCGTTGTTGGGCCTCGAGCCTTTTCTCATCAAGTGCCTCTAATTCTTGCAATCTGAGCTTGGCATTTTCTTCTCCAGTCAATCCCTCTTGAACGGCAATCCGTAATGATGGAATTTGGCGTTCTAAAGGAAGGACGGCTTCCACTCCGTAGACAAGAGAATATGGCGTTGCTTGAGTAGGCGTTCGAAATGTTGTTCGATATGCCCATAATGCTTCTCCAATTCTTTCATGCCAATCTCGCTTTGTCTTGGATACCACTTTCTTCAACAAACTGCCAAGTGTTTTGTTAAATGCTTCAGCTAGTCCATTTGCCGGGGCATTGTACATGGAGGAGTTGTATTGTTTAAATTCAAACTTCTCGCAAAGCTCTGTCATCAGCCTATTGTAGAATGGTTTGCCATTATCAGTTATGATATACCGAGGGACACCATACCGATAGATCAAGTGAGTTCGAATGAAATTGACCACTGTTTCTTTCTTCACTTCCCTAAGGGGCACGGCTTCCGCCCACTTTGAGAAGTAATCAGTTGCGGCCAAGATGTACAAATGGCCACCGGATGACTTTGGTAATGGCCCTATTGCATCAAGCCCCCATGCATCAAAAGGCCAAGAAGCTACAGTTGGGTGTAGAGGTTCTGGCGGCTGGTGGATGAAGTTCGCATGATACTGACAAGCTTCGCATTTCTTAGCGCACTCCATGGAATCTTGCACCATTGTAGGCCAATAGTAACCCATTCGTTTGATCCTGTAGTGTAACTTAGGACCCGACTGATGTGCGCCGCATATTCCAGAATGAGCCTCCTCTAAGGCTTGTTTAGCCTCCTCCTCTCCTAAGCAGCGGAGAAATAATCCA
Source organism: Quercus wislizeni (assembly GCA_023055345.1). Classification (NCBI taxonomy): domain Eukaryota; kingdom Viridiplantae; phylum Streptophyta; class Magnoliopsida; order Fagales; family Fagaceae; genus Quercus; species Quercus wislizeni. The sequence goes on along the minus strand of JALGQJ010000015.1, from coordinate 4,346,776 downwards.
TCAAATGAACGGCGGAAGAGAGTATCCTTATAGTAAATGAATCGAGCAGCCCTTCGCCGAACTTCGGTCTTGTGGCGTTTATCATCCGGGAGTCTTCCATGTTGAAGGTATTCAATGACCACTTGTCGCCAATCCTCTTTCTTAACAAGGCATACGGAAATGATGTTGGCTTGCTCTTCTTCTTCTTCTTCAACCACGAGAGGTACCACCCACCTTTGGGAAATAGCAACTTTGGTTGTCTCTTCTTGGGATAATGCTAAGGCAGTGGCCAAATTAGCTAAAGCATCGGCTTGTCTATTCTCCTTCCTTGGTATATGCTCCAACGTGATGGCCTCAAAATTTGTTAACAACTTCTTCCCGTATTTGCAATAGGGGATGAGGTCTTCTTTCTTGACGTCATATTGCTCCAAGATTTGGTTGATAACTAATTTGGAGTCCCCAAAGATTTCAAGTTGCGATATACCCATCTCAATAGCCATTTGTAGACCAATAATCAATGCTTGATATTCGGCTACGTTGTTAGAGCAAAGTTCACTTAATGAGAATGAGTATAGAAGTATTTGCCGTTGTGGAGAAACAAACACTACACCTGCCCCCGCTCCTTCCCGACGTGCAGCCCCATCGAAAAACATCATCCATGGTGGCATTACTTCAATGTAAAACACATCTTCATCCGGGAAATCATCAGAGAACTCCCAATCGGACGGGATTGGGTGGTCAGCTAAAAAGTCTGCCAGTGCTTGTCCTTTGACAGCCTTTTGTGGAACATATGCAAGGTCATATTGTTGTAGCAAGACTGCCCATCGAGCTATACGACCCGAAACCACTGGCCTGGAGAGGACATATTTAATTGGGTCTGCCTTTGCTATCAAACGGACCGTATATGCTTGCATGTAGTGCTCCAATTTGTCTATGGCAAAGAAAAGAGCGAGACACATCTTTTCAATAGGAGAATAATTTAATTCAGCCCCATTGAGAGTTCGACTTAGATAATAAAGGGCTTTTTCTTTCCCTTTTTCATTTTCTTGTGCCATAAGAGCACCTAGAGACTTCTCTTGTGCCGCGATGTACAACACCAAAGGCTTTCCTGGAATAGGAGCGCCTAAAACTGGAGGATTAAGCAAGTATCTTTTGATGCGCTCAAAAGCATTGCTACAAGCCTCATCCCATTCAAAATGCACATCCTTCTTCATCAATCGATTGAAAGGTTGACATCGACCAGCCAAATTCGAGATAAATCGTCGTATGTAGGCTAGTTTTCCCTGCAAGCCTCTAAGTTCTCGTAGATTCTTGGGCTCTGGCATTTTCTGGATAGCTTCAATTTTGGACTGATCAATTTCAATACCGCGGTGCCTCACAATGAAACCAAGAAATTTCCCAGATGTCACGCCAAAAGCGCATTTGCGGGGGTTCATTTTAAGCTGATACTTTCTTAAGCGATTGAACACGGATCGCAGATCTACCAAATGGTCTTCCCTCCTTTTTGTTTTAACCACGAGATCATCAACATAACACTCCACGTATTTATGAAGTACATTATCAAAGATCTTTTGCATGGCCCGTTGATAAGTAGCACCAGCATTCTTTAGTCCAAAAGGCATCACTTTATAACAGTAAATGCCCTTAGGGGTACGAAAAGCTGTAAGTTCTTCATCCTTAGGATTCATTCGAATTTGGTTGTATCCTGAAGAACCATCCATGAAAGATAAAGCTTCATGACCAGTAGTGGCATCAACCATAACCTCAGTGATGGGTAACGGAAAATCATCTTTGGGGCATGCACTGTTTAAATCACGGAAGTCAACACACACCCGGATTTGTCCATTCTTCTTTTTGACAGGGACAATGTTAGCAATCCATTCTGGGTACTGTACTTCACGAATGAAGCCCGCCTCAATTAGCTTATTGACCTCGGTTTCTATTTGAGGGATAAGTTCTGGCCGAAAGCGTCTTTGGGCTTGTTTGACTGGGCGCACACCTTTCTTTACTGCCAAATGGTGTAGAGCAATACTTGGATTGAGCCCAGGCATTTCCTTGTAAGTCCAAGCAAACACATCTTTGTATTCTACTAGGAGCTTGAGATACCCTTCTTCTTCTTCGGGAGTGAGAAGCGCACTGATGAAAGTTGGTCGAGGTTCTTCAATAGTTCCTAAATTGATTTCTTTAAGTTCATCCACTGTAGCTTGTACTCCATCTTCCAATGCTGGGGGAGCTTCATCGACCTCTTCATTGGTTGCTTCAGCATCTGATAGTGTATCCTCTTCTATTGTAATATGAAACGAGGATGATACCTCTTCAATTTGCTCATTGTGGGCGAGTGACTGATTTGTGTGTACAATCGTTCGCCTTTTGACTTTCAGTGATCCTTCAGTACTGATGTCTAAGGTAGAGTTACGCTTCATGCGTGAAGGAATGCTACTGCGGATCTCATCATTAGCTTTCTTCTCCCGTTGAACCTCAAAATTTATTGGATTTCGAGGATGACTATCAACAGGCTTTTTTGTTGCCCCCAATCGATCAAAGACTGATTTGTATGCAGGAGTGTCGCGATTTTGTGTTAAACAAGTTATATTTAACCTGTCAAACACTGTGATTCGTGACGACGAGGCCTCAATGCGATCAAACACCGAGACGCGCGATGAAGAGTGATCTTTCCTTTGATTCGAACTTTCATCGACCTCCATTGTTATGTATTGGGAACTTGAAGCATTGCTTCTTTTCTTGATCCATATTTGAGCTGGTTGTTCAGGAGTATAACCTAATCCGGTCTTTGGGATAGGAATTTCATACCCTTCAAGCCGCATTTTGCTTTGTGTTTTGCTAAGGCCATGCGTCTTTTCACTAGTGACTTCTGGAATTAGTTTCCCTAAGTCCCCTTGTTTTGAGAAATCGTAGCCTGCTTTGGCCAACAACCGATATGCCTTTGGGTCAAACCATCCTTTTGTCTGTTCACTTGGTAGAATACCATGCTCTGTCAAACATTGTGAAGACCTCACGAATCCATTTAATGGCTTTGAGGGCAAAGGATTTGTGGATGAAGTTAAAGGCATGACATGATTTTCTTTCAATATGGCCACATCCTCCATTGTGAGCTTTGCAGTAGGCCTTCCCATGCCTGCTATGGATTGAAGGCATTCCGCGAATGGTGATTGTCCTTTCTTGCGGTGTGACAACGGTACATAACGAAGTAATGGAGGGTTGTTGGAGGGCGTTGAAATTTTCGTTCTCACTGAATTACTAGTAGATTCACTAGAATGATCATTCCCACATTCTGGACCTTTCTTTGGGGCAGAGATATCCTTTCTAGTGACAAGTTTATCATGCTCCTTTTCACTCTGCTTGCTTTCTCTGGACGGGATCTCAACTGGGAGAACTTCATTGGGAATGTCATCTTCTACATAAAACTTTGCATCAGCAAAGTGAGCTTCAGTCTCAGCAAAAGGCTTCAAGTCGGCATTGACTTTCTTTATCCCACTTTGAAGGTATTTGAAACATTGATGCAAAGTTGACGGCACTATTCCGTTTCCATGGATCCATGGACGGCCTAACAACATGTTGTAGGTTGTCTTGGCATCAATGACATGGAACAAAACATTGCTTGTCAATTCTCCAATGATTAATTCTAGGTGGATCATGCCAATTGCACGTTGTCCTCCTTGGTTAAACCCTTGAATGACCAAACGACTATGTGATAATTCCTCCATAGTAAGGCCAAGTTGTCTCATAGTCATTTTTGGTAGTATATTGACAGCTGAACCTCCATCAATGAGAATACGATCAATCTTTTGTTCACGAGCATAACCAGAAACATAAAGTGGACGATTGTGGGGCTTAGAGCCTAACAATAGGTCCTCATCAGTGAAAGTTAAGTCTGGAGAGCACGCATAACATTCCTGGGTTTGTTGAAGCGTATTGGTAGAAGGAGTGCACATCTCTGGCTTTTCAAGAGCTTGGGTGAGCATTTCTTTTGGTGGAGTAGAGGATTGCAAGGGTTCACCTTCATCGACTCGAGATTTGAGTTCCTTCAAAGATGACAAAGTCTCACTTGGACCACCATGGTCAACATTCTCATTTTCATCCTGAATTTCACAACGAGTGACCGTGTGGACGGCCTCAGCTGAGTTATTTTGAAAGAATTTTCTAGGGAAGAATTCTTCCAATGTGATGAGCTTTCGAGGTTTTTGGGTTTGTGCTAAATTATCATACATTCTTGTTCCCAATCTCCTTTGCCTCTTATCGCTCCTTTCTCTTGATCGAGGTTGAATCTGGTTTTGTGTTTTTCTGGACTCTTGGGCGATCAAATAAAGAGGGAATGTTCGTCTCTTTTTCCATCTCCTTCGAGTAACCATCGTCCAACCTTCTTCTTCATCCACTGCTGACCTTTTATCATCATTATAATCAGATGCTTCTTGTGAAAGCTGAACTGGAACAGGTGTTAGAGAACCAAACTGAATGAGCATGGTATTTGCCCCCTGCTTAGTGGTTGGAGACATGCAAATAGGTAACCCGCAAGAAAATGTTACAAGGTTTGATTGAGCAACATCATTAAAATCCAAGTCGATTTTCCTTTCCTTGGCTAGCTTCATGATGAGTTCTTTAAGAACAAAGCATTTTTGGATTGGATGGCTTATGATGCGATGATACTTACAATAATTCGGGTCATCAACTTTTCCCATCTCTTCCGGTCGTTTGCATTCTGGCAATACGATTAATTGCAACTTGAGCAGTTGTTCTAGCATTTCGGGCATATCAGCATCTAGGAAAGGATACACCTTTTGTTCCCACTCTTTAAGTGATGAGCGACGCATCTCACGCTGTTGGCCTCCCTCGGGCCTCTTCTCGTTAGCCTTCACATTTCTTGTTGAAATTTTGACTGGAGCAGGGTTGATATTCATTGAGTCTTTGATATTACTTTTCACATTCCTGTCATTTTTTCTTACTTCCCGTCTTTCTTTTCTTTCCTCAGGAACGGGAGGTTTCATATTTCCATGGCTAGAGATACTCAATTCCATGTCATGTGCACGAGTTGCCAACTCTTCGAATGTTCGGGGCTTTATCCCTTGAAGGATGTAAAGAAGTCCCCAATGCATACCTTGGATGCACATCTCTACAGCAGATATTTCAGAAAGTCTATCCTTGCAATCTAGACTCAAAGAACGCCATCGATGGATATAATCAACGACGGGCTCGTCCTTCCACTGTTTGGTATTGGTAAGCTCCATCATGCTTACCGTGCGTCGTGTGCTATAGAATCGGTTGAGAAACTCCCTTTCAAGTTGTTCCCAACTATCGATTGACTCAGGTTCTAAGTCTGTATACCAATCGAAGGCATTCCCCTTCAGTGAACGGACAAACTGCTTTACAAAGAGTCCTCCCTGAGTCCCTGCATTCTCACAAGTTTCTACAAAGTGAGCAACGTGTTGCTTAGGGTTTCCTTTGCCATCAAATTGTAAGAACTTGGGGGGTTGATACCCGTTTGGCATTCTCATGTTATCAATGCGTTTTGTATAGGGCTTCGAATACATGAGAGAACTTGTAGAAGAACCTCCATATTGTGCTCGAATGGTGTTCGTTATCATGTCTTGTAGTTGTTGGACAGATATCGAGGCCATTGAGGTGGAATGTCCGTGTTGAGAAGTGCCTTCACCGCCTTTTCCCTTATCACCTCTAGCGATTTCTCCTTTCAAAGTAAAGCCAGGTGGATGCTCAGGGCCGAGACTTGATTCACCCGAATCTTGTACCTCTAGCTTGTTCATTAAGGTTGCAATTTTGACATCCTTTTCTTCAAGTGCTTTTGTGAGAAGGGTGACCCTTTGTTCCATTTCAGCCATCTTTTCTTCCATGGTAGAGGTATTAGTCATCATTACTGGCATAACCTCCATGTATGATGGAGAAAATGATGAAACAGGATGAGTTAAAGGTACTTCATTCCTTAAGTTTCTCATCACGGGTGAAGAGTTGATAGAAAAGGTCTTTGTTGGGGATGATTCATTACTGATCTGCAAATCTTTCGAGGTAGATGAATCATTAGTGGTAGCTTTCCTATTTGCAAGAGAGTCTAAAGAGATGACAGTATGGAGTTGGCTTTCTTTGGTTGGTTGGGGTTGAAGTCGATCAAAAGCTTTGGATCGACTGCGAGTGATTGGGCCGACACGATCATCATCATTGGAAGGATCAACCACTGATTTTCGAACATTCTTGCTAGAGGCCATTGAAGCTGGTAGCAAAATGATGTCGAATTTCTTTTCTTTTGAAGGAGAAAGAGATGAGAGGCAGAGAGGTCCCACCGGGCGTGCCAGAATTTGTAGACGACTAAATTTCTAGTTCGAAATAAATCAAACAAGTAAAATAGTTTCACAAATGCGAATTTGTATTGATAATTGTGGTACAATTCTCTGTGATTACAAAAGAGTGATCCTCTGATTCAATCTCCTTAAAAGATTTGCTAATTGGATTTGTGGTAATGTGATTTTGACTTGAACACAGAATATCCTTCAATTTGGTAGAGGGATGGATCGAAGATTGTTGAAACGGAATTGCAATGAATCTCTGGCTATGAGCTTGTTAGAAATCCTTTGTTCTTCGCGTTCTTCGTGTTCTTCGTGTGTTCTTCGTCTTCGAAGGTTTATGGTGAAAGTTCTTCGGGGCTTTAGAGGCTTGAATCCGTAGAGCTTCACCGATTTGTGGTTTGTTGATGTTTTTCGGACCTTTGAGCTTGATTCCCGTAAACTTTAGGATCTAGGCAGATATCTTGGATGATTCTGCTTCGAGTGTTCTTCAATTTTGGGATTGAAGTTCTTGAAGGCTTTGAGACTTAATTTTTGCAGAGTTTTTGTACTTCTGACTCTTCTTCTCAAATGCTTTAGGAAGGCTTCTATTTATAGGAGTTTGGGGGTGGGTGAGCGACACGTGGCGAAGTCCGATTGGTGACACATGTCACCACCTGATTGGTCCACCTGTGTCATTGCTTACACGTGCGAGCTTGCTTGTGTCATCGCTTACACGTGCGAAGTTGCTTGTGTCATCGCTTACACGTGCGAAGTTGCTTGTGTCATCGCTTACACGTGCTGAGGCGTGATTGGTTCTTGCATGACACTTGGCAAATTTCTGTTGGTTTCTGAGTAGTGATAGTAAAACCTAGTAGCAATACGTGGTGCTTTGTAATTGGATGTATTTTGTGGACTCAGTAGTATGATGTGTCAGCTTGTGATAGGTCGGGAATTTTTCCCTCTCTACACCTGCATTCTTCAAACCAAAAGGCATCACTTTGTAGTGGTAGTTCCCCACTGGCGTAACAAAAGCAGTTTTTTCTTGATCGTCCAATGCTAAAGGTATCTGATGATAACCCTGAAACGCGTCCAAGAAACTCATCCGAGGATGGCCGACTGTGGCGTCTACCAGCTGATCGATTTTGGGCATGGGGAATGAATCTTTAGGGCAGGCTTTATTTAGATCTGTGAAATCAACACATACTCGCCACTTCCCACTCTTTTTCTTGACCACTACAGTGTTTGCCAACCAGTCGGGATAGAAGACCTCCTTGATAGCCCCTGCCTTCTTGAGCTTCGTCACTTCCTGACGGACTGCTTCTGCATGCTCTTTAGATGGCCGATGAGGGAGCTGCTTCTTGGGGGCCATCAACGGATTAACATTCAAATGATGACAAATGAAGTCTGGATCCACTCCTGGAGCCTCATAAGCATTCCATGCAAAGACGTCGATGTTTCGTTTAAGGAACTCTACCAATTCCTCCCTCTCTTGCTGAGGTAATTGAGATCCGACTTGAAAAAATTTCTCCGAGTCATCTCCTATTGCGACTTTTACAAGATCTTCACACTTCACTTCCTCGGACAACCCACCACTAGATAACATTGGGGGTTTTAACTGCTATAACTCCTCTCTCTGAGTCTCAGATTCTGCTTCAGGCTTGTGTCAGATCGCTGCTATCATGCATTGTCGCGCCATGGTTTGATCACCCAGTATTTCTTCTACCTTGCCTCCGGATGGGTATTTGATCTTCTGATGCAGGGTGGAAGAGACTGCTCCTAAAGTATGAAGCCAAGGTCTAGCAACGATTGCCGTATAAGGGGAATAAGCATCCACCACTATAAAATCGACCTCCACTATCTCCGATCCGGCTTGCACTGGTAGTCTGACTTGTCCCTTCGGGATAATAATCTTTCCCTCAAAACTTACTAGAGGGGAATGATAAGGCGTCAGATCTTCAGTTTTTAAGTTCAGCCCCTTGAAGAGGTCAGGATACATGATCTCGGCTGCACTGCCTTGATCCACCATCACTCTCTTTACATCATAGCCTCCAATTCGGAGGGTAATCACTAAAGCATCATCATGAGGTTGAACAGTTCCGATCTTGTCCTCGTCCGAGAATCCCATGACTAGGGACCGATTTAACTTAGCTCTCTTCGGCTCGTGGGAATCATCCTCAGGGTACAGGCGAGCCACAGACATTACTCTGGAGGGGCATGACCCTGTTCTGCCAGGCGTCGCAAAGATAACGTTAATAGTTCCAAGAGGGGGTCTTGGAGGATTCTCCCTTTCTGGTCGAGTATCAGTCTGACCACCCAAACTGCTGGAATGATGCAACAGCTGTTTCAATTTACCTTCTAGGACAAGTTGGTCAAGGTGATCCCATAAACTTCTACAGTCCTCGGTAGTGTGACCATGGTCTCTATGATATTGACAATAGAGATTTCGGTTTCTCTTTTCAAGGTTTCCCATCATCTTATTGGGCCATTTGAAGAAGGGCTCATTTTTAACCTTTTTCAGGACTTGGTGCACGGGCTCTCGGAATACAACTCCAACTACCTAGCTGTTACTGGATATCTGCTGCTCAGTATAATCCCTTCTCGGCCGGTTATTATTGTATCTGTCCGGCCTAAATTCTCTCCTTTCTTGAGGGACAAGCTTAGCTTTCCCTTTTCCTTGTTGTTGCTGTTGTTGACCATCTTCTATCCTTTTATACTTATCCACTCTATCCATTAGTTGTTGCAAGCTGGTGACTGGTTTCCCTGTCAAGGACTTTCTCAGACCATGTTCAGAGGGAAGTCCGACCTTGAAGGTTCTGACAGCGACCTCATCAAAATCCCCATCAATCTCATTAAACATCTCCCAATACCTTTCAACATATGACCTCACAGACTCTCCTTCCCTCATTGTCATTGACAACAGAGAATCTAGGGGTTGAGGAACTCTGCTGCATGTAATAAACCGGGAGCAGAATGATTGAGTGAGCTTCTTAAAGGAACTGATGGAATTAGTTCTCAACCCGTCGAACCATCTCATTGGCATCGGTCCCAGGCTGGAGGGAAACACTCTACACAACAAAGCTTCGTCCTGAGAGTAGACCGCCATCTTTTGTTTGAATTGGCTTACATGTTCTACAGGATCGGTACGTCTGTTGTACATGGAGAACGTAGGCTGGTGGAAACGTCTGGGAAGCTTTGCCTTTTCTATTCCCCGAGTAAAGGGGGACTTAGAAATTTGGTTCAGAGCCTTCTTCATGACCTTGGTTCCCACTCCCCTTCTAGACGAACTTTTTCTCCTCCTCTTGTGAGAGTGTTCCTCTTCATAGGAATAGGATTCACTGGGTGGAGTTTCTGAAAATTCCCTGTAACTGTCCTCTCCTTCATCGTTGGAAGAGACATCAGAACTTAAAGGGGTTTGATTTCATTGTGCTCGACGAAGTTTCTTTTTCAAGTCTTCTATTTCTCGTTGCAAATCCTTTTCATCAGCGTGCTCTTGCACCAGATGGCCCCTTCGTCGATAACCACTTCTATCAACACGGATCGTTTGCGAGCTACCCTCTCGTTGGTTATCTACGTGATTTTCCTGTTCAAGGTCGTGGAGTTCGCCTTGTTGATTGACGTTCCCTGACTCTGCATGAGGTAAACTAGTCTGTTGTGGTCCTGAACCCGCCATAGCTGTTGTAAACTTCACTAGCACTAATTCTTCCCACAGACGGCGCCAATTGTAGGGTCACAAATCGTAACCCAAACCCAGGTAGAAACAGGGGATGGACCCAATAAGCTCAATACAATAAATTTGTAAGAGAGTGGGCGAAAGAATTGGGCTGATAAAGGATCTTACAACAATTAATGGAGGTTAGGAGTTTGTCCGAGGAGAATAAAACACACAAGCGAGTGATGATTTGAGGTCCGAGGAGCAAGTTTTGGATGAATTGGTTATTTCAAGTAGTGTCCGAGGGGTAGGTTCTTAGATAAGATGGTTATTTCAAATGGTGTTCTTCCAGATGCTACAGTAACTCTTCCTTAATGTTCTTTCTTTTTTCTCTTTCGATCCCTCTCTTCTGGAGGTTTTATTCCATTATATAGTCCTTCTTTATTCAATCTTACCGTCCACTTGTCTACCATCTAGCTTGGTACTTGAGTTTCTGTCTCCCCTCCCACAGCTTTTTGATTTTCTGGGGGTAAAGGTGGTCGAAAACACTGTTCAGAGGTCTTCTCCACATTAATGCGGCCAGGAAAGCTGCTGTAACGCATTTAATGCGGTGGTAGCAGCTTTTTCCTTAGATATTTCTGCATCCTTATCCCTTCCGTGTACGTTTGTAGTTTGTCTTCACCACTGGAACTTCCTGGAAGGTGGACTAGGGTAAGACGAGACCCACCTCACCGACATATGCCAGATCCGAGGAGGATACTTCTCTCGGACCAACATCCCTGGACATTTACATGCTCTACTATTAGTTACGAGGTTCCCCCATGATTTCTTCTCCTCGGACGTATTGTTGATAAAATGTGAGACTTAAGCCCAATGCAAGGGCCCAAGTTTTTGCTCCCCCACAATATATATTGAAACATTTGGAATATGATAAGAGACAAACCTATTGCCTACTGGAAGCACTACATGACCAGCTTTTTTTCCTTCCAACCGTGCTTCTTCAATAGCTATAAACATAAATACCAATTTTAGATAGGAAAAAAGAACCAAAATTTAAATTTAAAAAAACTTATTTAAGAAACACTAAAACAAAAGGAAGATAGTGAATGAGATGAACCTAAAAAGCAACGTCTTGGACTTGGAGTGGAGTTTGGCTTGAAACTTGAAAAACACGTATAGAGAAGGGAGAAGGGTCAGAGAGCGGCAATAGCAGTAGGTTTTAGAATAAAAAATATTGTACCCCATGTCTTGTGTTTCACTTTAAATATTAGTAATTTAGGGTTTACCAAATTTACAATTATAATCTTTATTAGTGCAGGGTGGGGACCGGGCGAGGCGGGTTGGGGATAAAAATACTAAACCCATTCCCGCCCTACATCGGGGTGTGAGGACAAAATATTGCCCCATTCTTGCTCCACCACCTTTGCAGGGTGGAGAAAACCCGCATGGAATAGGGTAAGACGGGACAAGTCAAAGCGGGACAGGACAAAATTACCATTCCTACTATTATGCATGGAAAATGATTATAAATGGTTTTGTATATTTACATTAGAGAACTAGAGAAAGTGACAAAAGAAGGGGGTAATTACGGGTTTAGATAAGAATAAAAAAAATATAATTGCGAGTACTGTGGGGTAGGTTTATGCCGTGTGTGAACTGCACAGCACTGTTGGATGTTGATTGGGTTACGTGTGTCACGTGTGATGATTGGTGACAAGATACGGTTCTTTCCTTTGGTGGAAAATAAAAATACACAGAAAAACCAAAACATACCTATTTTCCGGCTCCGCCAATTGTTGCTTTGGCTCCAAGCAAAAGTATCAATCAATTGAAGGCGACTAAAAGAAGAGTAATATTAAGTCTATAATATTTACTATAATTTTATTACAATTTATTTATGTAATGAGCTGTGAGTGATAAAGTTATGGACTCACATGAATTTACCACTTTTATTTCACAACTTACAATTCGTCATATAAATAAATTGTGAAAAATATTGTGCTCCTAGCATTTTTCAATCCTAGACTTGGCAAAAGAAAATTCTCTTGGATTTCCATTGCACTTTTTGGTATTATTCGTGTCCATTTGGCAAAGATTATTTTTGTCAACTTATTTTATTATTTAACTTATTTTTGTTACTATTTATGGATCCCACTATACTTTTTAATACTATTCATGAGTCTCACTGTACTATTTCAGGTAGCTTTTACCTGTATCTACAGTACTTTCATCAAAAAAATTTTAATTTTAGCAAAATAAACAGATTCTAAACATACCCTTCATGGGTCTCACTCACTATACTATTTCATTTACTTTTACTTTATCTACAATACTTTCAGCAAAATTTTTAGTTTCATCTAAATAAGGGTCCGTTTAGGATCCGCTTATTTTGCTAAAACTAAATTTTTTTTACTAAAAATATTGTAGATAAAGGTAAAAGTTAGTTGAAATAGTATAGTGGGACTTATGAATAGTATCAAAAAGTGTAATGAGACCCATGAATAGTAGTAAAAATAAGCAAATCCTAAACATACCTTAAGCTATTACCAAACAAACACTAAAATTTAAAATTTATGGTAAAATGCAAAACTTACCCTCTAAGTTTCTTCAAATTTCATTTCAGTCTTCTAATTTTGTTTTTGTTCATTTCGATACTCTAACTTTCAAGTTTATTCAATTAAGCATTTTCTATCAACTTTTGTTATATGTTGTGGTTAATTTTTCAATTTTATAGATTTTTCTTCAAATTTTTTTAATTAAAAAAATTCAATTAATGATTGAAAAATATTTTCCAGATTTTTTTTTTCAAAAATTTTAAGTTAACGGAAATGCCTCAATTGAATAAATCTAGAACTTAGAAGATTGAAATAAACTAAAATAAAGTTAGAGGACTGAAATGAAATCTAAAAAAAAATTAAAAGGTTAATTTTGCATTTTAACCTAAAATTTAACATATCCCATCCCACCGGAAATTCCAGTTATAGCTCGTAATAATGCTCTTCGTATGAGAAACCGCCATCTGTCAGTCATTACAAAGATATAGTTTTTTTTTTTTTTTTATAAAATACAAAGATATAGGGGATGTTTGATTTGTGTTTTCAAACAACAATTTTCATGTTTTAAACAATATTTCACGTATTTTCACACACTTTTTTACCCACACATATTTACATAAATATTTTTAAATAATAATTTTCAATTTTTAAACACATGTACCAAATAGTCCCATAGTTGATGGCGAAGCATTTGCTTTTCCTATTAACCCACCCACCCAAGTAACGCCTAAGTTTATAAACCTGCCTAAGCTAATAAATCTACCGATTCTCAAGGAAAAATAATAATAAAAAACCTCTACCATATCTTCCTTTCCCAAAATTACCCTTTCACCAAATCCACTCTCTTCCTGCCAATTCAATTTCACAAAGGGCAATTCGGTAATTGAGACAAAAATATTCTTCTCCGGGGCGATATTGTAATAATCTAATCTGTAGGACCTATAAAAAAACCAGACCCAAGATTGAGACATGCCCAAACGTTCCAAAGCAGTCCCTTCGTTCCCATCAAATTTACCAATTTTTGCCACAATCCATGGCCTCTCGCTACGAAGTTGAGGTGAATATCTTCTCAGCCAGGGACCTCAAAAACGTGAACTGGCGCCACGGCCCAAACAGGCCCTACGCCGTCGTTTGGGTCGACCCGAAAAACAAGTGCTCCACCAAAGTCGACGAGGGTGGCGACACGTGTCCCAACTGGGACGAGACACTTGTCCTCCCCGTACCTGGCCAAATCGACGACTACTCCACTCTCTACATCGACATCGTCCACGCCGGCTCCGAGGACGGGACCAAGCCGCTCATCGGCTCGGCTCGGCTCAAGCTGACCGAGGTCCTCGATGATGTGGGCTTCAACGGTCGGTCCCAAAGGTCGCTCCAAGTGAAAAGGCCATCCGGTGGGCCCCACGGGAAGGTCGAAGTCAAGGTTGAAATCAGAGAGCCGCGCTATCGTGCGCCGGACCCGTACTACCCGCCGCCGTACGGGGCGGGTTCGAGGTCGAGGTCGAGTCACTACACTGCTCCGCCGGCGTACGGTAACCTATACACCGCCCCACCTCCGCCTCAGGACCCTTACTACGCGGCGGCTCCGCCAGCTGGGTACCCTTCCAGCGGGTACAACCAACCAGCACCACCAGTGCAGTACAGTCAGCCTAGTTATGGGCAGCAGAATTACGGTCAGCAGAATTTCGGGCCGCAGAATTACGCTGTGCAGAACTACGGGCAGGTGGGCCCTTTTAAATTTTAATGGTTTTTTTTTTTTTCTAATTCTCAGTTTTTTTTTTTTTTTTTTTGGATGTATACGAAAATGCTTTGCTTTAATGAATGGACATGTGGACTTCGAATAAAAAGTTAAGCGGAGTTGGCGTGCTGGTTTGAATGTGTATGTTATCCCAAAAAAAAAAACTAAGAAAATGTTTATGGCATGTTTGGTAGGTTGTAATAGACGTTGTAATATAATAAGTTATTTTTATGGTTTAGCTATTCTTTAATGAATGGACTATGGATTTTGAATAAAAAGTTAAGTGGTATTGGCATGTTGGTTTGAATATGTGTGTTATAAAAAAAAAAAAAGTTAAGAAAATGTTTAGGACATATTTGGTAAACTGTAATAGGCGCTGTAATGTAATAGTTATTCTTATGGTTTATCTATTCCTATGATTTAGCTATTTTTTAGTTTGATTATATTTTTATTATAAGGAATAATTATTCCTTATGAATAACTATTCTTCAAATGAGGAATAACTAATAAAACTAATGCATTCAAATATTTGATTATGAGTATATAATAGTGGGTAAATCTCTCCCGTGCGTGGAGTTCTCTCTCTCGTGATAGCACGAGTTCCTCCCTCCCTTGGTCTAGTACGAAGTGTATTGGTTTTGCTTTTTTCTCAAAATCATGGCTAATGAAGTTGTCGACAGTATGGAAAAAATGAAGGTAACGTCAGAGAAAGAGGAAATCATAGCTATTTCTGATGAAGGAAGATTAGAATCGATTGAGAGTTGTCATCCGAGTCTGATTGTTAAATTTCTAACGCGTAAGCCCTTCAATAAGATGGCAGCCAAGAATACATTAAGAAGGGCTCGGGGAGTTGATGATAGTATGCAAATATTGGAGGTGGGGTTGAATTTGTTACAATTTAAGTTCCAATCTGAGTTCGAGATGAATAGGGTTTTTAGGGGTGGTCCTTAGTCGTTTGATAATCAACTTCTCATGCTCCAACAATGGAAGAAAGGAATGACAGTGGGAAATATAATTATGGAGATAGCTTCGCCATGGGTTCAAATATGGGGTGCTCCCTTTGACATGATTTCCCCCCAGGTTGCTAAAGAAGTTGGGGGCAGATTGGGTGAGGTTGAAGAGGTGGAATGAAAGAAAAGGAATGATGATATTAATTTCTTTATGTGTGTTAGGGTTGCATTGCCTATATCGAAGGCCCTTAGACGAGGAGGGTTCCTTGTTGGGTCAGATGGAGAATGTTCTTGGGTGTCATTTAAATATGAAAGGCTTCCCATGTTTTGCCATTTTTGTGGGATATTAGGGCATGATCTGAAATACTGTAAAGCACACTATGCGGCAGAGAAAAATGGTGGAAATATTGAGTATCAATATGGAGATTTCCTAAGGGCAACAGGTGGTTGAGCTAGGGTCTCAGTCAATCAACATACTAGTCCTAAATCCTTTACAGAGGAGGGTGCAGGTAGTGGCTTGTTACAGGATCCAATTCTAATGATACAAACACTGAGGACGGCGGTGGCAGAAAGGGAGGTAGGGCATGAAAACCCTAGGCCGAGTGATAAGGACGAAGCCGAGAATGTAGGAGTTGCAATGGAAATCACGCATGCTGATGGAGTGTTTTGCACAGGCCATACTGACGTGGAGGAGTGTAACCCTGTGGCAACAAATCCAAATCCGAATATTACACTATCTCTAAATGGCAAGGTTGATTTAAACCCGAGGATTGGGGAGGAATTATCAACTATTGATTTGGATGAGGTGCAAGTAGAGTTTAGGTCAGATGGCATTCAAGACCACGTGCATTCCACTAATGAGAAATCTATGGATGGATCTGGGCTGTCTACTTCTAAGCCCAAAAATACATGGACTTAAATTAACATGATGGATTTTGGCCTTGGTGGTTTAGCTAGGGCAATTACACTACCAGCACTTGGAAAGAGAGACACAATGGATAGTGTTTATGAGCAAATTGATGAACATGAGACCAAGAGAGGAAAGGTGTTCAATGAGGAAGGAATTTCTAAAGATATATCGGCGGGGGTGGACAGCCACCCTTGCCGGAAGCAATGAGGCTGTTAGGTTGGAACTGCCAAGGGTTTGGGAACCTTTGGATAAGTCGAAGCCTTCGCAAGATTGTGAGGGAACAAGCTCTCACAGTCTGTTTTCTTATGAAGACCAGACTGGACAAGGATGGATTTGAGAATTTATATGGCAATTTGGCATTTCAGAATACGATTATTGTGAAGCATCCTAATTCGGGTGGAGGGTTAGCACTCTTGTGGAAAAATACTATCAAATTGGAAATAATTAACTATACTATAAACCATGTTTTGGCTGTGGTTACGAAGGAGGATGGTTTTAAATGGTTCTTGACTTGCTTTTGTGGATGGCCAGAGGCATAACAAAAGTAAAAATCTTGGTGCTTGTTGGAATATTTGAAGACCTTTGTGGGGGGACCCTGGCTAGTTATAGGGGATTTTAACGCCTTTTACATGCTTCGGAGAAGAAAAGCAAAAGACCACCACAATTTTTACAGGTTGATGCATTCAGGGAAGCCTTGAAGTCTTGTCAACTTCAAGATCTTGGGTACAAAGGATATCCATTTACATGGAATAATAAGAGACCGGGTGAGGCAAATACTAAAATCAGATTGGTTAGAGTCGTGGCCAATAAAGATTGGATAGGGAAATTTCAAATGAGTAAAGTTACATACCTATCAGCACATGCTTCGGATCATTTACCAATTATATTAAATGTGCAATCCTTTATTCCACAAAGACGTGAGAGAGGCTTTAAATTTAAGGAGTCTTGGCTGCTTAAGGAGTCTAGCACATAATGGGTGATGATGTTGTTATTGCTGTTTTGGATTTTTTAAATAATGGGAATATGTTACCTGAGAGAAATCATACAAACATAGTTCTTATTCCTAAAGTGAAAAATCCAGAAAAAATGTCTGATTTTAGACCTATAAGTTTATGTAATGTGATTTACAAGATTATGTTCGGAGTATTGGCAAACAGATTGAAACAAATACTCCCATATATTGTCTCGCCTACTTAAAGTGCCTTTGTACCAAGGAGAATGATCACAAATAATGTCTTGGTGGAGAATGATCACAGATAATGTCTTGGTGGCCTATAAGACACTACATACAATGCATATTAGGAAGAAGGGCAAGAAAGGGACATTGGCATTGAAATTGAATATCAGCAAAGCCTATAATCGTGTGGAATGACAGTTTCTTCAAAGGATTATGGAAAATATGGGCTTCCCAACACTGTGGATAGAGAGGATGATGAGTTGTGTCATTACTCCAACTTTCTCTATTTTGGTGAATGGTAAACCTTATGGTATGATACATCCATCAAGTGGAATACGACAAGGTGATCCATTGTCACCGTATCTATTTCTCTTATGTGCAGAAGGTTTCACTACTCTATTGGCAAAAGTAGAACTAGAAGGGAAGATAAAAGGGGTTTCTATTTGTAGAGGGGCACCTAGAGTTACTAATCTACTATTTGCAAATAATTCTTTGTTGTTTTGTCAAGCTATACATAATGAAGGGCAAGCTATAATGGAAAATTTTCAAACCTATGCAAACATTTCAGGTCAATGTATAAATTTGGAGAAATCATCAGTTTATTTTAGCAGTAATACAACAGGTAGTCAAAGGCAACAGATTAGGCAGATCTTAGGGCTTAAGGAGGTGGAGAGGTTTGAATCTTATTTAGGGTTTCCAACCTTGATTGGAAGAGCCAAGCATCACACTTTTTCTTATTTGAAAGACCGAATTTGGAAGAAGCTGCAAGGATGGAAATGTATGTTGTTATCTAGAGTTGGAAAAAGGATCCTAATAAAGGCAGTGGCCCAATCTATGCCTACATATACTATGAGTGTTGTCCAACTTCCTATGAAACTATGTGATGAACTGGATAGCTTGTGTGCTAAATTTTGGTGGGGTCAAGTAGGTGATGAAAGGAAAATCCATTGGAAGAGGTGAGATAAGTTGTCAACTTCAAAAATGGAGGGTGGTATGAGATTTCGGGATTTGAGAGATTTTAATTTAGCGATGTTGGCTAAACAAGGCTGGAGAATGATTCAAGGTAATGATTCCTTGTTATACAAGTGCTTTAAAGCAAGGTACTTCCCTCGATCTTTTTTTCTTGATGCTAAAGAATCACCTGGCTATTCCTATGTGTGGAGAAGTTTGATGGCTACCCTACCAATTCTTAGATCGGGTTATTGTTGGAGGGTTGGCAATGGGTCTTCAAGTAGTGTATTAGGGGATAGATGGATCCCCAACCATCCCACAAATAAAATCCTTCATCCAAGTCATGAGCTGGTTGGTGAATTGGCTGTCTCAGATTTAATTAACCCAAAGTTGCATGCATGGAGAAGTGATATGATTATGTCACTGTTTCACAGAGAAGACGCAGAAGCTATATGCAGAATTCCTCTTAGCTGAAGGTCTGTTTCAGATTCTATTATTTGGCTGCACAATAAGAATGGGAAGTTTTCTGTCAAATCAGCCTATAAGTTTGCAAGAAGGACTCAATGTCATGGAGATAGGGCAGAATCTTCAAGTGGCTATGCTGGGAAAAAGGTCTGGCCGGTTTTGTGGAAGCTTCGAATCCCAAATAAAATTAAAGTATTTGGGTGGAGAGCATGTCATGATATATTTCCTACATACTACAATTTGTCACTCCGTAAGATCATAACTGAAGATAAATGCCTATTGTGTACTAGAGAATCGGAGACTACAACTCATGCATTGTGGGACTGTGTTGCAGTGCAAGACATATGGGCTAGCAACATTTCGAAATTGCAGAAAGGATGCTTTGGTTTTCAAGATACACTACAGCTGATGGAGTTTCTAGTGGACAAATTATCGGTTGAGGAACTGGAGTTGTTCTGGGTGCAAGCATGGATTATATGGAACCAAAGGAATTGTGTGGTGCATGGGGGAAAATTGAAGGATCTGAATTGCCTTAACAAGCAAGCAGAGGAGTACCTTGAGGAATTTAAGCAAGCTCAAGCGCATTTGATAGTCCATCAGGTCAAGCAAACTAGCAACGAGGTGTGGCAACCTCCGCCATCTGTCTATAAGCTTAACTTTGACACTGCAGTTTTTTCAGGGCTGGAGAAAACAGGGATAAGAGCTATAATTCGCAACAACAAGGGGGAGGTTATGGCGGAAATGTCTGTTGTTGGGCCGAGTACAGAGAACAGTGAGGTAGCTGAATTTCTTGCATGCAGAAGATCTTTGGAGTTTGCCGTGGATGCTGGTTCACAAGCTTGATTATTGAAGGTGACAATATCAATGTCATACAAGCCATCTCTTCATCTCTGCCTAACCATTCACTCATTGGTTATGTGGTGGATGATATTCGTCATTTGATACATGGGTTACAGTGGGCTATGCCTAATCAGATTAGGAAGGGAGGGAATACAGTAGCACGTGTTCTTGCCCAACATGCTAGAAATTTAGATGATGACTTGTATTGGATGGAGGATTCTCCTCCACCAGCTTTGGTTGCTTTGTATCATGATGCTTCATTATTACAATTGAATGAATGTTTCTTTCTCAAAAAAAAAAAAAAAAAAAAGGAATAACTATTTCTCTTTAAAATGCTATATTAGCTATTCCTTAGTAAATGCAATAATTTCAAAATTTAATATATTTCCAAATAAATAAACTTTTCATATACATCTAACAATTATAAAAATAAAAAATCATAAAAAATAGCACATATCCCTCTTAAATTTAAAAATAACAATTTTTAAGGAGATATAATTGTATAAGTAAGAAATTTCCTAAAATAAATGCTAAGTTTCATTCTAATGTTATAACTCACAACCAAACTAATGAATATGTTTAGTTATTACATTACAACACATTTTTTCCTAGTAATAAAGATTACAATTCCTGTCATAATCTCCATTCAGTTTGGTTTGTTTCTAGTTATGAGCGTATTTATTGTATTCACACCACCCCCCCCCCCCCAAAAAAAAGAGCTTAGTTATCGTTCATCCTCCTTTGTAACAGCAGCAAGTTTTAAAATTATCTATAATCTATACTACTATTTAAGGGGTTTTCCCTGTTTGGATCAGATTTTTTTTTTTTCCAAAATACCCCTACACCCTTAGGTTTAAATAGAGACAAAACTAAATGATAGTCTAGTAAAAATATATGTCTAACTTGCACTAAAACATTGTCTACAAAATATAAACACTCTTCCACTAACTCACTTCTTCAAAGCAACTATACGTTTATTGTTTTTTTTTTTAAATAGAAAAATAAGTTAAACACTCTACGTTTATCCAAAAACAAATCTAAATATATATAAAAAAATAGTTATTAAAAAAAAACTAAACTATATATATATATATATATATATATATATATATATATATATATAAAAGTAGATATATCTTTAATTCCCACTAAAAAGTTGTCTACAAAATAGGACTACTCTACTAAAGATTTTCAAATTACTTAATCCATTTATAAAAAAATTAAATTAAAACATACACACGTCTCTTTATAAAAACACATCTGCCGTATTGATAAAAATTTAAAAAAAAAAAAAAAAGAGCACATCTACTGTTATTGAAAAAATAAAAATAAAACCCCAGTCGTACACCCACGTTTTAGTCACACAAACAACGTCAAACTTTTACCCAATAAATTTAAATCTCCCCATTATATCGTGTGTGAGCATGACTTGACTAGATTATTTAAAGCCCATATGCTCTGTGTAATAAAATTAAAGCCCACATTTTTACAAAAAAGAAAATAGCCCATCTTCTCTCACTTGGGCTCAGTGTGCTGAATTATCTATGCTACTATTTAAGGGTTTTTCCTGTTTGGACCGGATTTTTTTTGTTCTAAAATACCCCTACATTTCTATGTTTAAGTTGAAACAAAACTAAATGACAATCCGGTAAAAATACAACCCTAACTCTCATTAAAATATTGCCTAAAAAATAGTGTTACTCTTCTGTTGATTTTCAAATTTCTTTATCTACTTATAAATTAGATTCTCAAAATAAAAATTATATATAAAAAAATTTAAAAAAACACTTTTTTTTTTGCTACGACCACTAAAAAAAAAGCCCCATTGCACGCATGAAGCACGTGTATGAGGCTAGTCTATATTATTATTATTTAAGGGACTTCCCCTGTTTGGACCGGATTTTTTTTTTTGTTCCAAAATACCCCTCACCCTAGGTGTAAGTAGGGGAAAAACTTGGTAAAAATACATCTTTAATTCCTACTAAAACACTGCCTATAAAACATGACCACTTTCTTGATGGGTTTCTTTTTAAAAACACATTTGCCATACTTATCACCAAAAAAAAAAAAAAAAAGTAAAAGAAAAAGAAGACATATGCCCACGTTTTAGTCACACACAACTCCAAACTTCTGTCCAACAATTTTAAATTTCCCCATTATCATTAAGCAGTTATTAAGTAATTATGATGTTATCAAATTACTTCACATCTCCAACTCTCTAACATATATCACGTTGCTCTTTTTTTTTTCTTTTTTTTCTAAAATCTCATACAGTTTTTGTTAACATCGATCCAAAACTCCAATCCTTCATTGAGTGCTGAGATGAAGAAGAGCTTTGTGACATTCAAGAACACCGTGGTGGATCCAAGCTACCCAAAGGAGACGTGGATGATTCTAGAGCGCGCAATTCAGGTATTTTGATCAATCACAATTTTGAAAGCCTCAATTTTAAACACATTTATAGTTATGTCGTATGCCCCCCTTTGCTTTTTATTAGGGATGGCAATTTCTACCTGATCCGTGGGTACCCGGCTCGGCCCAACCCTAATGGGCCGAATTTTACTTGGTCCGATTAGGAATAGGGTCGGGTATGGGTTTTATCAAAAAACCCGAGACCCAACCTGAAACCCGGCCCGGATAAAAACCCGGTACCCCGAAATTACAAAAATGCCCTATATATATATATATACCTATAATCTAACCCTAATCCCCATTTCTTCAGTAGCCTCCCTCCCTTAGTCCAACACTCCCTCTCCCTCATTTCAGCTCAGTCCCACACTCCGACACTCCCTCACCCTCACTCCCACACTCCGACACTCCCTCACGCCTCCCTCGCTCAATCTGACACTCCCTGTCCCTCAACTCAGTCACTCCGAAGCACGGAGGTTAGATCGGAGAGAGATGTGCAAGGTTTAGGCCGTGACAGGTAGAGAGGCCCACCGCCGATCATCGGAGATCTTGGTGGTCTGAGATGGAGAGAGGCCGAGTAGGAGTCCGTGATCAGAGATAGAGCCTTGGTGGACCGAGTTCTCCAATTTTTTTTTTTGGGTTCATTTTTTTTTTTTTTTTGAGTTCATGTCCTCTCTCAAATCTGAGTTTGTGTTTGTGATCTATGAATCTGTGTTTGAATGGGAAAATTTTTTTTTTAAAGATTGTTTGGCACAACAATGGCGAACACAACGACGCCGTAGAGTTCTTCTTCTGGTCTCATGGCATTCAGCCTCTCTTTAGACAATATATGGTGGATTTTTTTTTTTTTTTTAGAGGAATATATGGTGGATTTTATGTGTATATGTCAAATACAAAGTACAAAAAAAGATAATGCCAGAAACTTTTTCAATATTTCGTTATGCTTTTATATGTATATCTGAAAATCTCATTACATAAACACAAACACAACCATATTTTGTATGTGTACGCCGTTCAGTTCAATTCTTTTTTTTTTTTTTTGGTTGGGCCACAATTTGGGCTGCCACTTGGGCCCAAATCTGGTTGGGCTAAACGGGGCCCGCGGGTCCTATCGAGGCAGGTTCGGGCTCCTGGAAAAAAAAACCCGTTTAATAATCGGATCGGATCCGGGTCGCGGGTATAGACATGCGGGTTGGGTCGGGTATGAAAAACTCGGCCCGAACCCGACACGTTGCGATTCCTACTTTTTATATATAATTTTACAGTTTTAGACTACTATGCTATTAACTATTAATTGAATATCCTAATAATGTAGGGTATTTGTGGCCCAAATGCCAGACGCACCAACCATGATTAATTGCATTTGTAGCCTACTGGTGCACCATGGCGTGCTTGGTGTCTCTTTGGATGATGGTATTTTTCACAGGCGATACTGTCACACTTCAGTGTCCAAGTACGTTGCGCGTGGTAACCAACGAGATGGGGTTTCCTTGGCACCCTTGATGGATTTGGTTCATGACAAAGTTTACTTGGATAGTTGGTCAGTGACTCAATCATCACTTTTTGATATATATTTTTTAATTTCGTTTCTTAAATCATAAAGAAATCCCTTTATTTCTTTATTCGTTTTAATTAGCAACTAATTAATGACTTCGATGAATTTGATGTCAAGGACACATTTGACAGTGTCTAGAATTGAGATTGACAAATACAATCAAGACTCAAACCATTTGATGTGTAAACAAGTGTCTTCCTAAATTCTTGGTAGAAACAATTCAGTAAGGACTTTAGATTTGCGCTATGTACAATGCCTCATTGATTATGCTATTGCTACATTTGATTATATTGATCACTCAAAATAATTCATATTCTTAATTCAAAAATTGCGTAATTGTTATCCTTCGGAGATCAATTAAAAATATTGGAATCCATTTTGTTATTTCCTAATGCATCTTCTGATTTTTTTTTTTTTTTTTTTTTTTTTGGTTGGCAGGAAGAGGAAGATTTGAGGTTCACTATCTTTTGGACATCGTCTTTTTTTTTTTTTTTTTTTTGGCAGGAAGATTTAGGGTTCACTATCTTTTGGACATGTCACAATTTTCTTTTCTGAAATGTAAAAGAATGATTTCCAACAAAATTTGTTTGGTCATGCTCTCATAGTTTAAGGCATGAACCTTCGAAAATTTGAAGTTTTTTTTTTTTTTTTTTTTAATATACGTGCTTACTTCTAATTTTTGAATTAACTTGGTTATGGAAGTCATTTAATCTGCAAAATAATTGAACGCTTCATAGTTTCCAAAAAAAGAGTTTAAATTCTTATCTAAATCAAAATAACTTCTATTTCTACTAAGTTCCCATTGTGGGTGTTATTTGCAACACTATACCTTAGTTATAGGACCTAAAAATCTACAGCCTCATAGTAAACAAATTTATTTTGTTAAAGATTTATGGAGTTCTCATGGAGTTAATATTTTTGTATGTATAACCCACGGGATTAAATAAATAAAAAATTAGACAAAATCCAAGATTGAATTGTGATTTATTGTTTCTTTCTCCTTCTAATGTTTGTTTGTTTTTTTTTTAATTATTATTTTAAATCTTTCTTATATTGAGGACAAGTTTTACATTTAAGTGATTATGCTGATAAGGTGTGAAAATCCCCATATTAATGGAAGACATAGAGTTAGTTATGTTTATCTTATTTTATAAACAGATAGAGGTAAATATGCAAGAGAAGAGGAAGATTTTATCATTACATCAGATCCTGCAAATGTTTTATGCTATTTTCTACTTATTGGTGTATGGAAACATTTCTTTAAAAAATTACTAGCCGCTAAGCACGCGCTCGCTAAGAGGTTCTTCATTTTTTTTTTTTTTTTTTTTTGGAAAAAGTTAATAATTTGCATCCATTATAATTTGGGATTAATATATTTTCCAATCACAAAAAAATCTAGGGTTGTGATGAGTGATAAGCGTTTGTGGGTGAAATAATTTTTTCATCACACTCCTAGGTTTTTTTGTGATTGAAAAATATAGTAATTCCAAATTATAATTGATGCAAATTATTAATTTTTTTCAAAAAAATAAAAGAGTCTCTGAGCACATGCGTGAGGTTCTTCTATTTTTTTTTCTATAAAAGTTAATAATATGCATCCATTATAATTTGGGATTATTACTGTTGGGGTGAAAGGCTAAGGAGCCCATATCCATGTATATATTGGGCCAGGGGTCCAATCCGAGGACGTCAAACGATCTGAAGACAGGTAAATACTCCCGGAAGGGTCTAGGTTAACGAGGGAAGAAATGAAACCCGATCAGATCCACCCCGGGAGTGGTCCGAGGAAGAATTCCTCTTCGGCTGGGCAAGGCCGAGGACATAAGGCATAGTCTGCCACCAAGAGCAACATTCCGGACCATTCCAGGGAAGATGATGAGTATTAAGAAGGAACTGGACAAAGGAAAGCTATGAAATATCTAAGATAAAGCTGCTATCATCGCATTGAATACTCCGTAGCTGACTGAACTGTTCTTTTCAGCCTTACAGCTGTTCCCAAAACTTTAGGGAGGGGCTGATGGAACAAGTATCAGCACTCCCAATCTAAATCTACATGTGGAAGGTGGAGATGAGAGGGGAAGAGTAGTATAAAATAGAAAAGAACCCTGAGAGAAAAGGGGGGAGAAGTCAAGAAAGAAACACTGCAGTAATCCAGAACCAGACTTGTAACAAAGCTTGAGGAGCAGTATTTAAGAACCAGTCTCCTCGGATACTAGTCGAGGACGTCTTTCTTAAGAAAACGTCTACTATCTTTCTTTCTTTGTCATCAACACCTGTTGACTCGCTACTTAATTCACTAAAGCCCAGCTTTCCAACGCATTCTCTACAAATTCATTGTTTTGGGGCTTTTTAAGCTTGAGTCCATCCACATTTTGGGCTCAGGATCCAAACTAGGTCCATACAATTACATTTTTCAATAACAAAAAAATCTAGGGGTGCAATGAGTATTATTCATTTGCAGGTGAAATAATTTTTTATCACACCCCTAGATTTTTTTGTGATTGGAAAATGTAATAATCTCAAATTATAATATATGCATATTATTAACCTTTATAAAAAAAAATTAAAAAAAAAAAAATAGAAGAGCCTCACACGCATGCTTAGATGCTCTTTTATTTTTTTGGAAAATGTAATAATCTCAAATCATAATGAATGTATATTATTAACATTTACCCAAAAAAATAAAAAAGTGTGCGTGCTCAGAAACTAGTACTATTTAAGGGACTTTCTCTGTTTGGATTGAACATTTTTTTTGTTCCAAAATACCCCAACACTCCTAAGTTTATGGGCTTGTTCGAATACCGCTTATTCTGCTGAAACTGAAAACTTATTGCTAAAAATACTGTAGATAAAGGTAAAAGTTAGTTGAAATAGTACAGTGAAACCCATGAATAGTACCAAAAAGTACAGTAGGACCCATAAATAGTAGCAAAAATAAGCTAAATAGTGACATAATTTTCATTTTTCATTGGTATCCAAACGGAGGCTAAGTAGCGACAAAACTAAATGACAACTTAGTAAAAATACATTTCTAACTCCCACTAAAATATTGCCTACAAAACAAAACCATTTTCCTGTTGGTTTTTAAATTGCTTTATCCACTTAAAGGACAATTTGATAAATCAACCACAACAAAGCGGTTAACCAAAAACACAACACTTATTACTCAACTTCCATATTAAATTCATTTTCGATTTTGACAATTGTGGAAAACTTTGAAGTGTGAAAAGGGGTATTGCTCAAGACAGGAGGTATCTATTTTCAATGAATTTAAGTAATATTTAAATTTTACACTAATATTTATGCGTGATATTTACGCGTGATATATATTCAGAAATGAATATGAAGTATCTCAGCTTTACTGGTGGCTTGCGTGCAACACCAAATCACAGCCACATTGCCGTGGTGTTCCAAGTAGGATTAGGAGACGAAGGGATTGACCAGTGGCAACAGTTTGAGTAGCAACAACAACATCGAGACTAAAGAAAACTTGCAGTACCGGTCAGTGAGTACTAGCGAGTGGTTTGAGGGTGCAAGTCTCACTTCTGATTCGTGTACCATTACTCAGCAAAAACAAAAATATTTGTGTACCATTCAATTTAATCTTTTGTAATGCTATATAATTAGTATTATATATTCGGTACTTTATTTTTCTTTTTTCTTTATGTTTGGTTGAGGTTGTTCATAATTCTTACATTCTAAATACTTATTACTTCTGGTGGTTTTTTTGGGATAAACTATTACCTTTGTAAATAATAATATATGATACCAGAGAGAGAGAGAGAGAGAGAGAGAGAGATGGAGTTCAATGGGTCATGCCAGGCTTTGTTGCATGTTTACTATTTTGTTGGAGAAATTGGCTTGGGAAGTATAAATCAAATATTTGGAATTTGGTTCTAGGTTGTTTGATAAGGATTGTTTGGTTAGAGCGGAATCATTGCTTGTTTAAGGATACTGAAAAATCATTGGATCATTTAAAAGATTTGTGTCAGCAAACTCTATTTGATTGGTATCAGTGTTGGGGTTCCTCAAAATGTTCATCCAGCATTGAGTTTCTTGCTTCTCTTAATATAGCTCTTTGATTTTTTGTCCTTTTGTTTTCTTTACTCTTTGCCCTTTTGTGTTCGTCATCATGGATCCTTTGTTTCTTATTTTTTTATGATCAATAATGCTACTCTTATTACCTATCAAAGAGAGAGAGAGAGAGAGAGGGAGAGAGCCGCGCTGAATGAAGCTGCTTTCAGTATGCTTGGCTAACATCAAAGCTATCTTTGAACTAGGCTTATGCTCAGCTAATATTTTAAGTGATCTATTATAAAGTGCAAGTAGACAAAGCAATCAAAAGAATTCAACTTGTGCTCAGTACAACTACTAGTTCTTAACATAGGAACATCTTCTTTTCTTTTTCTTTTTCTTTTTGGGAAAGGTCGAATGGGGTGGGGTCAAACTCAGAAATGATGTGGAAGGAAAAACTAGTTCAACTACTGATTGCTATTGACAGAAAGATGTGAGTCGATGTAAAAGGCACTATTTTCATATGTAGATAAGTTTAAAGGCCAAAATGAAGAACAAATTATGTGTCGAGACCAAAGACAAACTAGTAATATGAGTAATGACTAAACATGTATCTCAATCCTCATACGTAAGAAGAAAGTGTTGATTCTAAATTGGTGTTATACGTGCAAAAGTAATGGAGAATTGGTAGACCACTTTTACTACATTGTCCTATTGTTTATGAGTTGTGGTCTATGGTGTTCACCTTGTTTGGTATCCACTAGGCGATGCCAAAGACTGTAGTTGAGCTCCTTGCTTGTTGGCAAGGAAATTTTGATCATCATCGTAATGGTGTTATTTGGATGGCTGTCCCTCATTGTTTGATGTGGTGCATTTGGCGAGAGAGAAACAACCGATGTTTTGAAGATTCTGAAAGGACTATAACTGATTTAAAACTTTTCTTCTTTAAAACTCTATCGGACTGGATGTCTATCATAGGAAATCATTCTATTTCTTTGGTCTATGATTTGATGGATGCTTGTAATTTATGTATTTGATTATGTTGGTCTCCGGCTGAATACTTCCTGTATACTCGGGTGACTCATTATTAAGTTCCTGAATAAAATTTCATTTACTTATCCAAAAAAAAAAAAAAAAGTATCTCAATCCTCATCTATTTATAAAAGAAACCCCCTTTGAGATATTGTTTAGCTGGAAGCCTGAATGTCTACAGACGGCGCGTATCCTGGTCTCTAATGGATATTTTGGATTCTTTATCTATTCTATTGTAATTTCAGGGGTAAAGTCCAGTAAACAGCCAGTGTACTTTAGCTTTCTCTGTTATGGAATAAATTTCCATACACTTAGAAAGATATTCCCAACCTATTCAAGCCACACTAGCCTTACTGCCTTATCCAATCTGGCCAAAGCTTGGCTTGCGTGGTTAACAAAATTAAGGATTCCCAACCCATTTTGAACTGAGATTAACCACCAGGGATACACACAAGTCACTATTTCAGGACAACATGAAAATCAGAGAACAAATTGGGAGGCCTGGTCAAAAATTTAGAAGTACAAATATGAATGATCAGACTAAGAAGCATGAACTTCAAAGTTCAAAACTTTTTTTTTTTGATAGATAACGTAAGAATATTATTATTAATAAAAAAATTGCCAAGCCGAGTACATTGGGGATGTACTATGGAGGCACAAATCAAGAAACAAAAGAACAACGATCAAGAAAAATAGAAAAGGAAGAACAAGAAAAATGAGAAAAACCACACTCCATTCAAAGAGAGTGTGTAAGAAAAAAGACTTAATCTCCAGCAAGAGCGTTCACATCCCTCAAAGCTTCTAGCATTCCTTTCACGCAAAATGCACCAAATCAAGCAATGAGGCACTAATTTCCAAACATCAATGTGACGATGTCGCGCAAACTTTCCTTGCCAAGCCTCAAACAACTCAAGAACAGTACGAGGCATAACCCACGGAATGCCAAACAAGCAGAAAACCAAAGACCACAACTCCCAGGCTATGGAGCAATGAAGTAGAAGATGATCCACCGACTCCCCACACCTCTTACACATATAGCACCAATCAAGCACTATCACTCGTCTTTTACGAAGGTTGTCTGTTGTTAAGATCTTACCTAAGGAAGCAGACCAAGAAATGAAAGCTACCCTTGGAGGAACCTTCGATTGCCATATCATTTTCCATGGAAAGGAAACAAGGTTAGGAGGGTAGAAAGAGCTATAATAACCTCTAACCTCAAAACCTCTATTCCTTGCAGGCTTCCAACAAACCTTATCTGGGCCAAACCCCCGCATTAACGAAGAATAGACCAATTCCATAAACCGATCAAAGGCTTCTTCTTCCCAATCTTGAGGTGGACAACGAAATTGCACATTCTAGTGAAACCTCCCAGCAGACCAACCCATAACTTCAGCCACCGAGGAATCCTTTGACCTACTAAGACAGTACAACTCTAGAAAAGCCTCTTGGAGAGTACAATCCCCACACCACACATGCTTCCAGAATTTCACTCTAATACCATCCCCCACATCATAAACAAGGAGTTTAGAGAAGTTCAACCAGCCACTTTGAATGTATCTCCACAAACTGACCCCATAAGGACTTGTCACCTTCTTCGTACACCAACCACCCCAAATGTTCCTATATTTTGCTTCTATAACCCTCCTCCATAAAGCATCAGTCTCCGAGCCATACCTCCACAACCATTTACCTAATAAGGCAGAATTAAAGTTACCCAACCGTCTTATACCCAACCCCCCATCCTGCAAAGGCCTACAAACCTTGGCCCAATTAACTAAATGAATTTTAGGTTCACCACCAATCCCATTCCACAAAAAATCTCTCTGTAAATTCTCCATACGCTTAGCCACCTTACCCGGTAAAGGAAGAAGGGAAAGAAAATATGTAGGTAAAGACGATAGTGAGCTTTTAATGAGTGTCACCTTACCCCCTTTAGATAAATACATTCTCTTCCAACCTGCTAATCTCCTCTCCATTCTCTCTAGAATAGGATTCCAAACAGATAAGTCCTTAAATTTTACACCTAATGGAAGGCCCAAATATTTAAGGGGCAAAGAAGACTGCCCACACCCCAACAGACCCACCAAAGCCTCCAAATTGGGTACCCCACCAACAGGTACCAACTCAGACTTCCCCAAATTAATACGAAGCCCTGACACCTCCTCAAATCTAGCAAGAATCACCCTCAAATTAGCAATCTAAGTAGGTTCAGCATCACAAAAAATCAAAGTGTCATCTGCAAATAACAGGTGAGACACCATCTCATAGGTACATATATAGATCTGCTGTTTATAAGTGATGGAAGACATTAAAAAATTTCTACTACCTTTAATTACCATATATATATATATATATATATATTGTATATCGGTTTATACTAACATATTCAATAAAAGTAACAATATACTCAAATTGGAAAGTAAAAAAGAAATAAGAGAACTAAATCCTAGGTGTTTGGTTAGTAGAAGATGTCTTTGCTGAATAGAACTCAAGTAAGTGCAAAACAGAGTTGGTGGAACATACCCTCATTCATTGCTCAGTAGCTAGGAAACTTTTAACCTTCTGTGGATTATGCCTGAATCCATGAAAGATCTATCCAAAACGTGGGAGGTTACAAGATTGACAAGCCTTCTTAGCATATATTACATAATTTATATGGGTTTATTAATCATTTTAATTTATGCAAAATAAGATTAGCTATAAAAATATATACATGCATTTGTTTTACATTCTCCAGACGAAGCATATTCATACCATATCAAAAAGAATAATTTGGCCCAAATTAAGTCATAACAGATAGTGGGATGAAAAAAAGAAGCATGTGATAAGATCAAAGTGCTCCCTAATTTTCAATTTGCATAAACTGAACTCAACAAAATAAAAAATTTATACCTTTTAGCAGAATTTTAGCTACAAACACTTAACTCACCTGAGACACCACCTCCTTTCACAGTACAGTTGACATCCCAAAGGCCCAAAGTCTTTGTCTCTGAAAAAGGTCGCAGGAGTGCAGCACGATGATCAAGCATGGGAAAATAGACATCGAATTCTTTACTACAAATTTTCCATCACCAGGTTGAAGAAAGACACTGGCTATACTGCATTTTCTCCTCCCTGTTCCATAAGCTCTTCCCTTCTCATCTACTTGTCTCACTCTTGCTTTGGCAACTTCCTCCTGTTTCTGGCGCTCTATTTCAGCTCTTGAGAATTTTCTTGTATTTTTCTCATATCGCATTTCCTCTATTTCACTTAGAGGAGGTAATCCCTCAATCCCTTCTAAGTCCTTGAGGGCAATCAAACTGTCCAGCATTTCATCTGTGATTCCAGATGCAGCAATAAGGTCACCAAATGCACGATTTGGACCTGCAATCAGAAATACAGAATCAGTACACATTTCACTGCTAATTTGTAAACTTGATATAAGAAAAGTGATGGATTTCTCCTTGATAGTTTAAGCTAGTAAACAACCACCAAGTAAGTCAAACTTACACAAACTACTTTCAGTCAAGTTGCTTTCACTCAATCAAGTTGAAGTTGTATTGGAAATTGACTAAACGTCTAAACCAAAACCAACACTTTGCTTGGCCTGGCTAAGCTACTATTCTCAATAGCATAAACAAAATCTCAAGGAAATCAAGAAAATAAAAAGAGCATGACATTCAAATTCAACAGCAACAACCAAGTCCTAGTCCTCTAATTTTGGGGTCCGCAATGGATTCCAAACATATTAGATAGGGTTGACCACATGTATTCTTTTCTGTCATTCTATTCTATATAAAGCCATACTCTCTATTACTTCCTTAATTAACATTTTTTATTAAAAAAAAAAACTGTTTCTATCATTGTTATTTTTGGTCTTCCTCTACCTTTTTCCATTCCCTCAACTTAAATCAACTCACTCTCTCATTGGCGCCAATAACCAGCATGACATTCATATTCCCCAATCAAAATTTCCTAAGCTCCAACCTTAACAAAAAGCCCATATGCCAAGTTCAATATCTTCATTAAGAACTCTACCATCAAGTATTTGCATTCAAAAAGTCTTTTTTTTTAAATTATAAATCCTAAGAAGAATTACTTGGCAAGAGAAAACAGTTGGTGAAAAGTATAAATGCAGTATTCCCATTCTTTTTTTTGATAAGTAATAAGAATTTTATTAAACGAACTGAAGAATAGAAGAAAGCAAATACAAGGTGTTTTTTTTTTTTGATCAGTAAGAAAAAATATATTAAAAGAACCTCAAGAAAACAAGAGGCCAACGAAAGAGTACAGAGGGGGACACAAACAAAGAGAAAACACAAGAGAAAACTAAAAGCAAATAGAGCAGAAAAAACTAAATACAATGAAGAGAACTAAGGAACATAGGGATAGAATCACTAGAGGTGAGTCCCCAAGCCCTAGACCAATCAAAGAGAGAGCCACTAAAATAAGCGAGCAATTGGTCATCGGATTTGTCCCTGTCCTCAAAAGTGCGCCAGTTTCGCTCCCTCCAAATACACCACATTAGGCACAACGGAGCAATGTTCCAAACTCTAGAGGAGTGCTTTCCAAACCAATTCCACCAACCGAAGAGCGTGTCTGCAATCGATCTTGGCAGAACCCAAGAGACTCCAAAAGATCTAAACACCAGGCTCCACAACTGAAAAGCTTTTCCACAGTGAAGAAGCAAATGGTTCACCGACTCCCCATTACAGCGACACATAATGCACCAGTCAACAAAATCGAAGCCTCTATACCTCAGATTATCCCCTGTGAGAATCTTTTCCCAAGTTGCAGTCCAAACAAAGAAAGAGACGTGCGTAGGAGCCTTAACCTTCCAAATACCTTTCCAAGGAAAGATAATAGGCAGGGGACCTCGAAGCTTATCATAGAAAGAACGGACGTTAAAGTCCCCTTTCTTTGATAATTTCCAAATCAAACGGTCACCATGCTCTGAGTGAGGTAAAGAAGAACCCAGGGTATGAAGGAAATCAACCACGACCCCCGCCTCCCAATCATTTGGATTTCTAAGTAAAGGAACCTTCCAACTTCTCTCATTCCCCAACTGTTCAAGAGACGATGCTACAGAAGCCTCTCTACAAATGGCAATCCCATACACAATCGGGAAGGAAAGGTTGAGTGGTAATTCCCCACACCACTGGTCCGTCCAAAACTTCACCCTATTCCCCACCCCTACCTCAAACCGGATGTGTTGGCTAAAAACCCCCCAACCTTTACGGATGCTTCTCCATAAACCACACCCATGAACACCCCTACCAAGTTTGGAATACCAACCCCCCCATTCTTCCCCAAATTTCAGAGCCACAACCCTCCGCCAAAGACGAGTCTCCTCTACCCCAAACCGCCACAACCATTTCCCTAGCAATGCTTTGTTAAAAGTAGTAAGCTTCCGAATACCCAAACCACCATTGCCCTTAGGAGTACACACCTTTTCCCACCCCACCAAATGAACCTTCGATTCCCCCCACAAGAAGTCCCTCTGAATCTTCTCAATCTTGTTAGCCACATGAGAAGGAATGGTAAAAAGGGATAAAAAGTAAGTAGGGAGGCTAGAAAGCGTACTCTTAAGCAGCGTCAATCTACCCCCCTTAGACAAATACAACTTCTTCCATCCCGCCAATCTCCTCTGAATATTCTCCAAGATAGGATTCCAAATAGAAGGCGATTTATAGGAGGCCCCCAACGGCATTCCAAGATAGGTCATAGGCAAAGACCCAATCCAAGGTGTTCATAGGTCATAGGTCATAAGCAAATACAAGGTGTTCATGATGGTGAACACAAAGAAATGCAACAAACAAACAAACAGCACCAAACAACAAGAAAAAACTTAAAGAGCAGTACTAAGAGACGAAATAAACTCCAAGATAGTGGACCAATCCGAGAAGCCCCAACACCTAGACCAATCAAATAACGTCTTTTGGCATAGAGCTTGTAATTGAACCAAGGATTTCTCGGTATCCTCAAAAGAGCGCCAATTTCTTTCCGTCCAAACAATCCACATCAAACAGCCAAGAACCATATTCCAAATGTCTGAATTAACTTTTCCCAGCCAAAAACTCCAACAGTACACCAAGCTTTCCACGGAGCCTGGTATGACCCATTGAATCCCAAAGATCTGAAACATATAAACCCACAAAGAGTGAGCTATAGGACAGTGGAGGAGAAGATGATCCACAATTTCCTCATTCCAATGACACATACAACACCGATTCACCAAAATGCACCCCCTAAGCATAAGATTATCCAATGAAAGGATCTGCCCATGAACCGCTGTCCACACAAAAAAAGCCACCCTCTTAGGGATCTTAGCTTTCCAAACACCTTTCCACGGAAAAAAGGATGCAGCTACACCCCTAATGATATTATAATAGGACCTGGTATCAAACATGCCATTCCCTTTGAGGCACCAATGAGAAGTGTCACTCCCACCACCCCTAGGGATCCGAGGATGAATGCACTCAAGGAAAGAGTAGGCATCCTCTAATTCCCTTTCATGAAAATCCCTATGAAATCTCAAATTCCAAATTCTAACATTACCACCCTCCTGGTAGCATAAAACATCTGATATGCAAGCTTCTTTGTCATTAGAACACACATATAACTGGGGATAGAGCCTTTTTAGTGAGTTATCTCCAACCCACTTATCATGCCAGAAAAGAATACGAGTGCCATCACCCACCCATTCCTAGTCACAGACCAATAAAACAGAAATCCCTTTTTTTTTCTTTGGTCTAAAAATATAGAAATGCATCCAAAATACCCATCATCCAAAATGATCAATTATATGGGGTGGCCTCATTTCTTGAAAATTGGGAATAGTAAGTCTAATTTTGCTATACTAATTTAGAAACCCATATGCAAAAACTAATATCCAAAAAACCAAAAATAAAATTATGCTCTAAATAACACAATGTACCTTTCAGTACAGCAGTGAGCTCTTGTTTCTCTCTCTCTAGCCTCAATGCCTCCTCTCTCTTCTCCCTCTCCACATCATCACCACCACCACCACCACCACCACCAGTACTGCTAACACTACTCTCACCCGTGGTATCGCCGAGCTCCCGTACACCCACCTCCTCCTCCTTCAATCCGAACACGTCGTCCTTGTCCTCGTCCACAAGGTTCCAGGGCTTGTTCTCCACATCCTCGCCACTCTTCGCTCCGATCGCCTCGCTCGATTTCAACCACGAGTCCACGTCTTCGTTTCCCGCCGGAGAGTCCTGGGCGAAGAACTGGTCGAATTTCGAATCGCTCTCGTGAGAAAGGTTCCACGAAGTCGATGAAGGTGGGTCTTTGCCATTGTTGTTGGAGGAGAAGAAGAATTTGGGGATGAAATTGGGGCTTTGGATTTGTGGGGTTTGGTGATGTGAATGTGATTTTGGGGAGATTAGGGTTAGACGACGGAGATGCGAGGGTTTATGAAGGAGACGAGAGAGCATGGTGGTGAAGGTGAATCACAGTTCACAGAGAGTGAGAGAGAGAGAGAGAGTTTAGGGAGGTTTGGACCGTTTGGTTTTTGGTAGGGTTTTAGAAATGGAAAGAAGGGTCCGGAACAGTCCAATTGTAGAAATTGGGCCGGTAAATCAGATGGATTTGGGCTGTCTTGGCCCATTTGGAATGAGCTAGTAAAATTATATATTTTTAGGAGTATGGCTACAATTTTTTTTTTTTTTTTGTTTGAGAGACAGTTTGGCTAAATTTAGTTGTAGCCTAAACTTATAACTTCGCTTAATATTTTTTTATTAGATGTGAATTTTGATAAATTTATTGTTAGATTGCATTTACATCTTATATCTTTCATACTTGCAAAATTTTTAGATGATTAAAAATCAATAACTATATCATCAATCAATTATTTAAATTACAAATTTTAGTAGTATAAAATTATGCATACAAAAATAAGTTTATAAATCATATAGTAAATAACATTCAATTTGCAAAAAAATTGACCCGTGTTAAGAGCATAAAGAATATTTAATTTAACGGTTAAATTTTGAAAATATATAGTCATGGTAATTATTTTAATGAAAGTTGTAGTCAAACTTTGTCCTATTTTTTATTTTACTTTTTTAAAGATTAAATTTACTTGAAGTGAAACCTTTGCTTTACACCCTTCGGACAAAAGCACTTAAACTTTTGTCACATTTACATATTAAGAGAAAAGTCACTCTGATTCGCTAAAATACTATCTAATTTAGAGTATCTCCGATGGAAGAGTTAAAACCAAAATTATAAGCAAAGTAGATAGCGAAGCCTTAAAAACCAAGTCCAGTAGTATTTCCAAATGAGGCAGATTGTTTTTTCTAATCTACGGCTACTCTCTTTATCTTAAGGTTACTGTAGATGAGTAAAATAATTTAAAATTAATATTTTCTCTTTCCACTTTTCATATCTCTTTATCTTGTAAGTTGTATATATGGAAATGAATAAAAAAGAAATGATATTTAAATAAGATAAGAAAATAATAAAAAATCGGTTGAAGAATGAATTTTAAAAAAGTACCTAGGAAAAATGTAAAAGACAAAAACAACCACGCGTTAAAAAAAAAAAAAAAAAAAAAAAAAACCTTAAACGCCACACCCTTTAATCAAAAGATGACAAAACGGTAAAAATAAAATCTCTTCCTCCTTCAAATTTTCGGCTTGACACCCGTTCTGTTTCGCTTCTTTTCTGCAACACCATATACCCAAAGGTCAGCATTTTGATACTTGCTCTTTATTTTGATGCTTTCTTCCCGATTTATCACAATCCAGTTTTCTTTTTTTAATGGGGTTTAGCCCTTGAATATTTGTAGGAAAAAAAAAAACACACATGTTTAGTTCACTTTTCAATGCTGCTATGAGCATCTATATCTGAAACTAAAAAAAAAAAAGTCTAAAACCCCTTTAATGTTTTGTGCTAAAAACTCATGTTTTCACTTATTGAATTTGATTAACGCCTGTAAAACTGTTGTGTGCCCATTAATTTTTTTTTTAGATGGTTAGTGAATTTTTTTTTCTTTTTTTTCTTTTTTTTTTTTTGTCATTCCTTTAATAATGACACTAATCTATAATATTTTCCA
Organism: Quercus wislizeni; assembly: GCA_023055345.1. NCBI lineage: Eukaryota > Viridiplantae > Streptophyta > Magnoliopsida > Fagales > Fagaceae > Quercus > Quercus wislizeni. Next base: position 4,309,201 of record JALGQJ010000015.1, on the reverse strand, counting down.
GTTTCAGAATTGCTAAAGTTTATAGTTTAAATTGGTTAGGATTGAACATTGATACTATCAATGTGCAAATTAACCCTCTCTCTACAAATTTTATTGGAATTCTTCTATCTCTATAATATTGTTGGGATTATATTCACTTAAGTATTTAAAATCACTTAAATTGAACACAATCTTTAAATTCTCCACTGTTTGTGAGATTTGCATATTGTACATATATGTGCTTTACTGTGTTAAAAAAAAAAAAAAAAATTGATGCATTGTTTTAGAGATTATTATTGTGGATGTTTGATTGCAATGTTATGAACTACTAAATTATGTGTATTTGAACACAAACATAATCATAAGATAATTAATGTCTGTCTTATTTTAAAAGTTTGTATGTTTTCATTATAGATAAAAGTCTATGTTAGAAAAAATATATAACAATAGCAGTTGATGAAGAAGAAATTAGCTCGTTGAAACAATTTTTTTTTTCTTTTTTTGTGTTTCAGTAAACAGGTAACATTTAGTCAATGGGATTTGGATCTGAATTTGATGTGGTAGCTGTTCCTAATTGGTAGACTCTCTTTGAGTCCAGATTGTTCAATTAAAATCCCAAAAAAAAACTTTTTGTCACTTGCCAAAACTTGCTAATCATTCCAGTCAGGTTTCTTAAGGTATGTGGATCAGTTTTGCCAATTGAATAGTGATTTATAGTATTGATACCATATTTCTACTCCAAATGATTCTACTGACAACGCTTTTCATCTTTATGCATATGTAGTACCACCTTAGTACCATAGGTTTGCTGTTCTCCACAACGCAAGTCACTACCATCTTAATTATTCTCTACATCATTTTGCACATGTGACCAATTTACTTCTAGATTTTTTGTGGATGGAATGTGTATAGGAACTCAGTTTGTATTTTGTAGAACCAGTTTTACATTGATGTTTATCAAGGTTTATGTATTTTCAATGACATCTTCTTCTTTTTTTTCACGTGTTTTTGTAGAAGCACAGAGGCAAATAAGACCGTTTATTATTGTTCAAGAAGAGTTACTGAATTAAATTGAAAGGTCAGAATAGCATAATTTTCCCTCTGTTACTTTTTAAATGATTGTCTTTCTCATTTGTTAATGCTTGATAATTATAAAAAAAAAAGACCAAAAATAGTATATGCAGATCTTCACATATGTACTCTCTGTAACCAAAAAAAAAAAAAAAAACACTATTAAAATTACTTTTGATCATTTACAATGTTATCATAGAAAAAAAATAGTGCAAGAGTAGCATGTCAAAGAAGACGAATGATAATGTTTGAGAAGTGAACCAAAAGAAAATGGCATGGAAGATGAAATAATTTCCAAAGTATGTGTGTTAGAAATGGTCCTACACAAGCTAGGAAAAATAGGAGAATGGTCGTGGGAACAATTGGATCCATCTTCTACTAGAGTTTCATTTATATGTTTGATTTAGTTGCTCCATAGGAATGGCCAATATGCATATATTATGCCATTTCTTGAGGTGCCATTAATTAAAGTGTCAATCATTGTAGGAAACAAAAAAGTCCATTGACATTTAGAAAATACAAATGACACAAACCTCTGAAAGTTTTTTATGAAATATTTTTTGTGTTAGGTTGATTTATACAACTATTTTAGAATTGTTATAATATAATGTTTATACAATTAAAGTCTGAAGTTGGTTGATTTCAACACTCAATTAAATTGTATTATGCTAAAATGTTTTTTTGGTATTATCTTAATATAGATTTCAAGATTGGATTTCAAAGTCTCTATGAAAGACTCCTTGAATTTAGGTTTTTTCTTTGCAAGTAATTATTTGAATTTTTTTTGGTATTATCTTTATATAAAATGTTTAAATTTTCACTTTTTTTTAGAAACGTTAAATTTTCACTTACCATGTGTTTTTTGTAATAAATAAAAGTATCCTGCACATTATGCAGGTTATAAGCTAGTATAATTAATTCGAGTTCTCATGTTTACGAGCTTGTTCACAAACACATTACTATGTTTGAGCTTGACTTGTTTGCTAAATAAATGAACATAAACAAGCTTTTTCTTGAGCCGAGATCAAGTTGTTCATAAATGATCCCTTCCCCTGCTATAGTGAGAGAAAGTTTTGCACATGCCGTATATGGGTGTGGTTGAGTGTTAAATGATCAAATGGATGAAACATGGTAGTGGGATTGAGATACTCAAATTTTATCATTTTATGGGGGGATGGAGATGAGGGCAAGGGAGGACATAGAAATAGGGGAAGACGTAACACCTCTAATACCTCCACTCTCATATGCTCTCCACCACTCATTCCTCCACTCCCACTGCTACTCCTGCTTCTCCCCTCTCCCTCTCCCTCTCCCTCTCCCTCTAAATTCCAATTACAATAATACTAAAAACCACCACCATTACTACTACTGCTCCCCTGCCTGTACCACTACTAGGGTCGTCTCCACCGAAGAACTCCACATCCTCCAATCCCACCACCACCACCCCTTCTCCTCTGACCTCCGTGCTGCCCTCCGCTTCCTCCAATCCCATCCTGACGATCGCATTGCTGGTTTGCTCACCAACTGCCGCAAACTACTCCTACTCCAAGAGGACGATGAGTTTGCGGCCACAATTTGTGAGGGTGCCAAAGCCATAGCCACAGCCACAGCCACAGCCACAGACATGGCTTCAGCCTCAGCTGCACTGTGCCTTGTGCTGGCCAATGGTGTGGAGGTGCAGGATTATGATGGGCGCAATCTAGGTATAGCAGTATACCCACAAAACTTCTCATGGATCAATCACAGCTGCTCTCCCAACGCTTCTTACTGCTTTTTCCTCTCTCCACCGCCACCCTGTTGCCCCAACTCCACCAAGCTTCGGATTCTTCCCCAACACACTTTCTTAACAAAAGGTGTGTTTCCCTCTTTCTCTCTACTCATTTTCTTCTTCTCTATTATATTTCAAACTTTAATCAATCTTCATTGTTAATAATACAATGTTATAGATGATGAGGTGTGCCAGGATAATGGTCCCAAAATTGTTGTTACGAGTATTAAGAGGATTAAGCAAGGGGAGCAAGTCACTGTTACCTACACTAACTTGTTGCAGCCTAAGGTATTCTTTTAATTATTTTACTATTCTCTACTACTATTTCTTTGAATACTATAATTTCTTTTTCGTGGAAAATGTCAACACTAAACTTGGGTGATTATTACAATTATCGTGCTTAAAATTCACTTGAAGCTAAGCATTTATAGTCCAAGTACATTTCGTCAAGGTGTTTTTGATTCTTTGAAGTCCTTTTCGAGTCTCTGTATTATCTAAATCAATTAGATCTTTCGTACTAATATTTTACATGCAACTTTTTTCCCCAGCAAATGAGGCAATCAGAGTTATGGTCAAGGTATCGATTTATCTGCTGTTGTGAGCGATGTAATGCTTCACCCCCAACCAATGTGGATCATACTCTGCAGGTAAGAATTGGGGGGAAAAATAAAGGCATAACATCTGTTTGTCTGAATTTTTTCATGTCTTTGGATACAATCTATTAACTTATAGTTGTAATTCAATGATTTTTCCATTTTTCTTTTTTCTTAATTTGCTTTTTGATGTACTTTTTTTGGAGTTTATATTTATATTTTCCAAACCTTTGGCTGGATCTATTAATTTTTTTTACAACACACCTTTTAACATAATTATATCAAACTTGCCAACATTCTTCTTAACATGACTTAATTAAGATTTTAACCCCAAACAGGAAAATATTGACAATAGTTTTAGATTCATGAAGTTTAGTTCTAGGAAAATATATGTAATGTTTTCAAATTCTTTTCTGAATTACTCTGATTGCTTCCTAATTTATTTTCTAACTTTAGTTCATGCTAGTTTCTGATCCCAAAGAAAAGTTCATGCTTTTTACTGTCTTAATTACATATCTCATGTCCGCAAAAAGTAGCATAATACTGCAACTTGGGAAATTATCAATACTAATTGAAATTATCTCCAGTTGCTGTTATTTTGCTTTCCTTGCATGCTTCTTAATTCTTGTGACTTCGCAAAAACAAGCACCTTTAACTGCCTTGTACCATTGGAAGTTTTAACCATATTTACCTTTTTCACCTAGCCTAATTCGCCTCTTTGAACCTAATGTTATCTGTCAGAGATATTACTTAACAGAATATTACTTTTTTTTGGTTTAAAGGTATGGAGATGCCTAGAAAGGTTATCTTCAACTAATGTAACTTTGTGCTATTTTCAGCTCCAGGAAATTTCTTCAGCAAGTCTTGATGCTTCCAGTTTGAGTTCTGGTCAAAATGTCTATCGTGTCTATGCAATAAGAAGGTTGACTGATTACATTGACGATGCTATAACTCAGTATCTTTCATTTGGTGATCCAGAATTGTGTTGTGAGAAGCTTGAAAACTTGTTGACACAAGGTCTCCTTTATGGACAGTTAGAAGGCAGGGAAGTAAAATCACAACCAACCATCAAGTTGCATCCCCTGCACTACCTCTGTCTAAATGCCTATACTACACTGGCTTCAGCATATAAAGTCCGTGCAAGTGACTTGTTGGGTCTATATTCTGAATTGGTTGTGCATCTTTTGGAAGCTCTGGACTTTGAGCAGGACCAGTGCAGCATACTCATTATTGCTTGCAGGTGCTACTCACCATCTGTTTCGCTTTGAATCTTCTCTAATTGCAACAGTTGCAAATTTCTGGATAAGTGCTGGGAACTCCTTATTAACTCTTTCTAGAAGTCCTGTATGGAGTGAGTTTGCAAAATGGGATCTGCCTATAGTGAACCCGCCTCTCTTGAAATGCATATGCTCTAAATGCTCACTAATGGATAATTTTAAAGCCATTCTATTTCATAGGGAAGCTCAAAATGCAGATTTTGAGGATATATCTAGTGAGTTCCTTGATTGTGTCACTATCATTACACAAAAGGTTTGGAGTTTTCTTACTCATGGTTGCTGTTATTTGAGAGCATTTAAATATCCCATTGACTTTAGCTGGCTTGGAACTTCAAAATATTCCAGCTTAAGGGATGTTCAGCCTCATCTTTGCAGCACTGCTGGAGGACCTGGTTACACCCTCCAAGAAAGGATGCATATCTTCCAGCTTGGTGTCCATTGCTTACTGTATGGAGGGTATTTAGCAAGCATATGTTACGGTCGACATTCCCATTTGACTAGTCAGGTTAAAAATATTCTAGACTGTGAAGAGTGTTTGATAAATGATTCACATGAAACAGATTGAGTTATGAATTAAAAGGAGTTTATACTTTTTCCAAGCAGTTACTGATAAACCTGAGCCAGTATTACTAAAACATAAGTGAATCTGATCATACAAAATAACATTTCAATAAATACCATATTTCAAGTTTTAAGTAAAAGGTTGATATAGTGTTATTAGGTGTGGTATAATGTATAGAGTTTTTTTTTTTTTTTTTTTTTTTTTTTTTTGGATATGGCAATCTCTTAGATGGTGTAAAACTGAGTCCATCCTCATCAAATTTAGAATTTTTTTTTTTAATATAAAAACTCTCAAACACACAAAACGATGAGTTTGATAAGAAAGGGGACACGAAATTAGTATCTAAAAAACAAAACATTTCCCTCATAAGCTAAAAGAAAAGGACAAAGATTGGCCTCGGTGTAGAATGGAGATTGCATCCAATTCCTCCTTCAGTAAAATCAATAACATGTTTGCATACTTTCAACATTGGGTTCAACTATTTTAGTTTATTAAATTTTCCATACCTGAAGGATTTGGATTTGGTCCATTGCTTTAATATATTAGACTTGTCAAGATAGCAACACATGTTTACTTTTAAAGGTATGAAGGTATTGGACCAACAAACTTTATCCTTGGGTATATGTAATTGGATGATATGAGGTCAAATGGATAAGGTCTTGTGTTCACACCATGAATCAATCAATGTGATACATGAATACTAGTGATTAATAATCATAAAATTAAGCTGAAAACCATTATTTTTATATTGATCCAAATGCTATGAGACCACTTCCATAACAACCATATGTGTCTTAACTTTCATAAGAACTACTCCTAGCATTCTAATTCATTGTATACAATTTAATACATGATTAATCATGCATAAACACAGAATCTGTCACAAAGGCAACTTTGAAACATTTTCTTGTAAATTCACAAACAATTATCAAACAATGGTATTTTCACATGGGGATTTTTATACACTCATTAGACATGTTAGAAAACACTTATATACAGTCATTTAACCATTTATAGCAAAATTGCATACAGCAAAAATCCCAGCAGTAACATCAAAAGTACTCATCCTAACTTTTCTTACTTCCTTAATCATATACAATCATTAATTAGTAAAAATCCTAATCTACCTTCAACAAATCACCAACACAATTTCAAATCTTCTTAAAACAGCATATATATATATATATATATATATATATATATATATATATATAGAGACAATAGACTAAAAGAATTACATTTCCCCTTACCCTAGACATGGATTCTTGGAGTGATAGAGCAAGAATCACTTTAGCTTCAAGTTGGGTACTAATGATACTAGAAAATCAACAGTGAGCTACACGATCAACACGTGCTCGTAATGACACCTGCACAACACAAAAAGAGAGAGAACCTAACTGAGAGCACCGATGTGGTGCCGGCCAAATACTCTCCGAAGGTCAAGTTAGAACTTCTCACAACTTTAGAGTGCTAGAAAGGGGTGAATTATGCGTACCTTGATTGATGAGGGTATTGGGGATTTTATGGTAGTAGAGCGTTGACATCTCCTTGTGGGATTAGAAGTCTTTTCATTTTAGGAATCTCTTCGAGGCGTATTTTACGGGATCCTCTCCTTATGGGAATCCCCTTAGATTCTGCGAAGCGTGGAGAGCAAGTTATTTCCTTATATACGCGATACTTGGGTGGCAAGCAATCATTGGTCAGTACCGTCGGCTTTTAATGCCCTTCTGGCTTTAACCCCGTCAGCCCCATGAGGGCCTCAGCCCCATGAAGGCGTCAGCCTTAGGGTGCCCTGCGAGGCTTCTCATCGCTTCCTTACCTTTGATGAATATTACGGAAACTAACGGACCCGAAATATGCCGTCAACCCGTATCGTCGTCGTCAACCCATGTCGTCGCTGTAAAACGTCAGCTTACTCATGGCTACAGCATCTGCTTATTTTTCTTCCACATTAGTTGCCCCCTACTCCATAATCTCGTCAATTTTAAACTGAAAGATTTGTGGAGTCTTGTCAAATTACTTTTTTGGGCCCAAAGAAGTGGGAAGATCATTTGGTTAATTCCTCGATCCGAGATGCATTTAATGCCCAAAACACATGTCGGTCTTCCATTAGCCCTGTTTTTGATGAAGGCGTTGCTTCGTCTTTCGCCGCGTTTTTCCTTCCTATATATATAATGCTCCTTCCTTATTTTTCTTCATTTCATTCTGGCTGATCTTTGAGAGAGAGACAAAGAGAGACCGTCGCTTTTGACTCTGTCGATTCAACTTTTACTTCCGTCACTTTATCAGCCGTCAGTCTTCAGGCTTTTCTTCAGAGAATCACCTTAACAGTAAGTTTCTATTTCTTCACATTATTTACTTGTAGTTGAATAATTCTTTAGTGAGGACATCAACTTAGGTACTTAGATTGGATCCGTCACTTGTAGGTAGTCAGATGTCAAGTAACGCGTTGAGTGAGGAAAAATGACACTATTCTCATCCCCAAATCTTTTGCTTGCATAAGAAAAGATTGCAAAAGACAGAAATCTTTAACTTAAAGGCAGAACCGCAGAAAGAAGAAACAAATAAGAAAAAGTAGAAAAAAGAAAGAAGAAAAAAAACACTCTCACTCTCTGACTCTCTCCATCTTGATTCAAAAAAAAAAAAAAAAAAAACCCTCTTTTAAATTGACTTACTCATCAATTGGTGTTGGCAATAGACTTGGTGTGTTCATAGATCTTCATTTCAAGTTCTTTTTTGTTTTCTCTTCCTTTGCCTCTTTTGTCTTCTTCAAATACTGGGTGTCTGAGTTTTTTTTTTTTGAAGAGGAGTTGCTAGGTTTTTGTTCCTCTTTTTGGCAGAACTTTAGTTTAGTTGTACTCTTTACTCTTTTTTGTTTGTTCTTTTAAATTTAGATTTCTCTAGAAGGCTATCTGGCTATGGAATGGTCTGAATGGACCCCTTAAAGATTTAAAGCATTGATTCTAGACTTCTCTAGTCTTACATGTTTTGTTTTTGTTTTTTTTTTTTTTTTTATTTTAAAGAAATCAAATTTAGTAGGATGGAGCCATGGAGGGATAGTGTGCTCTAGGCTAGTCTTAGTCTTAATGCGGATCAAGTTGAGTTCTACACATTTTGCTAAAAAAAAAAATGTTTAATGCTACACCAAAAAAAAGAGTATTGATAACAAAATTATAAATTTAGAATAATTTACTTTGTATTAATATTAATTTTAATTTTTTTGTGTAGGTTTAAAGTGAAAAGTGATCATATTAAGTAAAGCTGCAATTGTGCTTTTGATAAACCATGTTCTATTGTTTTATACATTAAATTTATATTATTCTAGTTAAATTGTAATTTTTTTTAATTATAGATTGTGTTTCATTTATTCATAAATATTTTTTAATTATAAATGTCTACTAGAAAAGGAAATGTTAGCCATATTATCAATTAAAAAGAAAATATTAGCGGAACTTACATACAAAAATTTTATTGATAATTTTGCTTCTAAAAAAGTAAGAAAAATAATTTTTAATTGATAAAAATATATAAATTTATAATTAAATATAATAAAAGACTCCATTTACAACTTTCGCCTAGAATCCCAAATTCGTTGAACCAGGCCCTAGATTGAAGCCTCAAAACCAAAGTTTAGTAGTATCTACAAATGAGACAAACTGTTTTTTCTCATCTACGGTCACTCTTTTTATCTTGAGGTTGCAGATGAGTAAAACAATTTAAAATTAATATTTTCTCTTTCCTCTTTTCACTTTTTTTTTTTTTTTTTTTTGAGAAGGAACTGAAATATCATTCACCGGCGAGAAAAAGATACACAGGCCACCGAAAAACAACAAACAACAAACACAAGAAACAAGGAACCAGTAACAACTTAGACCAAGAACACAACTCCACCTAGCTAGCTCCTTCAGATCTGACTAACTCAGACAAAAAATCTGGAATCTCCAATTTCCACATGACAGATTCACTAGATCTTCTAGCATGCTGAGCTAGTTCATGGGCTATTTTGTTGCTAGTCCTATTAATGTGTCTGATTTTTGACTCCTAGAAATTGCGGAAACTTTGCACAATGCCCTTCACAAAGTGGCCAACAGCTCCTCGAATGAAGAAATGAAAAAATCTTTTCACATCTCAAAGAAAAGATGAATCTCTTCCTCCGTTTGATAAAAGACAAGACGGTAAAAATAAAATCTCTTCCTCCTTCAAATTTTCAGCTTGACGGACCCGTTCTGTTTCGCTCCTTTTCTGCAACACCATATACCCAAAGGTCAGCATCTTGCTACTTTGCTCTTTATTTTGATGCTTTGTTCCTGATTTATCACAATCCAGCGTTTTTTTTTAATGGGGGGTTTAGCCCTTCAATATTTGTAGGAAAAAAAAAAAAAAAAAAACATGTTTACCCTTGAATGGTTCACTTTTCAATGCTGCTACGAGCATCTATGTCTGAAACTTAAAAAAAGGTCTAAAACCCCTTTAATGTTTTGTGCTAAAAACTCATGTTTTCACTTATTGAATTTGATTGACGCCTGTAAAACTGTTGTGTGCCCATTGATTCTTTTCCCTTTTTTCCAGTAGCCAAATAGATGGTTAGAGTTCTCTTTTTATATTTTGTCTGCTGTGCTTTGCAATCAATTTGGCTTATTTGTGTTTTTGTGATTTTATTGCTCAATGATTACATTGCGTTGGTTTTGAGGAATTCAAGTTTCTATTAGTGATGATTCTATAATTGAAAACCCACTTACACTTTTGCCCCATTGTTCCTTTAGTGAAGTTTACCATAAATGAGCTTTCTGATTGATATTTAATCTGGGTCAAGCCAGGCACTAGGAAGATTGAATTTGCCATTGTTTGATTTCAATAGGTGGACACTGCTCTAATGCTATAAGCTACATCAATAAGTTTAAGTCTAGGTACAAATTTATTTTGTTCATCATTAGAGTTTGACATGTTTCATCTTTAATATTTCTATCTTAGTTGAAATTTTTAGGCAATAAAACTCTATACTGTCAATTTTCCTTGATGCTTTTTTGTTTAATTTTATTGTGTGATTATTTCATACTCAGTTTCAACTTAACTTTCTTTAATAACGACACTAGTCTATAATATTTTCCAGTTTCAGAATTGCTAAAGCTTATAGTTTAAATTGGTTAGGATTGAACACTAATACTGTCAATGTTCAAATTACCCCTCTCTCTACGAATTTTATTGAAATTCTTCTATCTGTATAATATTATTGAGATTATATTCACATAAGTATTTAAAATCACTTGACTTCTCCACTATTTCGCGATATTTGCATATTGTACACATATGTGCTTTACTATGTTTAAAAAAAAAAATTGATGCATTGCCTTAGAGATTATTATTGTGGATGTTTGATAGCAATGTAACGAACTACTATATTATGTGTTTTTTTTTTTTTTTAAGGTGCTAAATTATGTGTATTTGAACACGAACATAATCATAAGATAACTAATGTCTGTCTTATTTTATCTAAAGTCTGTAACTTTACTTTTTTATTCCATGATAACTAATGTCTGTCTTATTTTATCTAAAGTCTGTAACTTTACTTTTTTATTCCATTGTACCTTTTCCTTTGTCTTGGTATTTTAAAAGTTTGTATGTTTTCATTATAGATAAAAGTCTATGTTACAAAAAATATATAAAAAAAGCAGTTGATGAAGAAGAAATTAGCTTGATGAAACAGTTTTTTCTTTTTTTTCTTTCTTTGTTTGTCAGTAAACAGGTAACATTTAGTCAATGGGATTTGGATCTGAATTTGACGTGGTAGTTGTTCCTAATCAGTAGACTCCCTTTGAGTCTAGATTGTTCGATTAAAATCCCAAAATAACTTTTTGTCACTTGCCAAAACTTGCTAATCATTCCAGTCCGGTTTCTTAAGATATGTGGATCAGTTTTTCCAATTGAATAGTGGTTTATAGTATTGATATCATATTTGTACTCCAAATGATTCTACTGACAGCACTTTTCATCTTTATGCATATGTAGTACCACCTTAGTACCATAGGTTTGTTGTTCTCCACGACGCAAGTCACTACCATCTTAATTATTCTCTACATCATTTTGCACATGTGACCAAATTTACTTCTAGATTTTTTGTGGATGGAATGTGTGTAGGAACTCAGTTTGTATTTTGTAGAACCGGTTTTACATTGATGTTTATCAAGGTTTATGTATTTTCAATGACATTTTTTTTTTTTTTTTTTTCACGTGTTTTTGTAGAAGCATAGAGGCAAATAAGACCGTTGGTTATTGTTCAAGAAGAGTTATTGAATTAAATTGAAAGGTCAAGATAGCATAATTTTCCCTCTGTTGCTTTTATTTTTAAATGATTGTCTTTCTCATTTGCTAATGCTTGATAATTTATAAAAAAAAAAAAAAAATTAGACCAAAAATAGTACATGCAGATTTTCACATATGTACTCTCTGTAAACAGAAAAAAAGAAAAAACTATTAAAATTACTTTTGATCGTTTGCAATGTTATCATAAGAAAAAAATAGTGCAAGAGTAGCACGCCAAAGAAGACGGATGATAATGTTTGAGAAGTGAAGCAAAAGAAAAGGGCATGGAAGACGAAATAATTTCCAAAGTATGTGTGTTAGAAATGGTCCTACACAAGCTAGGAAAAACAGGAGAATGGTCGGAACAATTGGATCCATCTTCTACTAGGGTTTCATTTATATGTTTGATTTAGCTGCTCCATAGGAATGGCCAATATGCATATATTATGCCATTTCTTGAGGTGCCAATCAATTAAAGTGTCAATCATTGTAGGAAACAAAAATGTCCATTGACATTTAGAAAATACAAATGACACAAACCTCTGAAAGTTTTTTATGAAATATTTTTTGTGTTAAGTTGATTTATACAACTATTTTTGAATTGTTATGATATAATGTTTATACAATTAAAGTCTGAAGTTGGTTGATTTCAACACTCAATTAAATTGTATTGTGCTAAAATGTTTTTTTGGTATTATCTTAATATAGATTTCAAGATTAGATTTTGAAGTCTCTATGAAAGACTCCTTGAATTTAGGTTTTTTCCTTCCAAGTAATTATTTGAATTTTTTTTGGTATTATCTTAATATAAAATGTTTCAATTTTCACTTTTTTTTAGAAACATTAAATTTTCACTTACCATGTGTCTTTTGTAATAAATAAAAGTATCCTGCACATTATGCAGGTTATAAGCTAGTATAATTAATTTGAGCTTTCATGTTTACAAGCTTGTTCACAAACACATTACTATGTTTGAGCTTGACTTGTTTACTAAATAAATGAACATAAACAAGCTTTTTCTTGAGCCGAGTTCAAGTTGTTCATAAATAGCTTGGTTCATTTGCAGCTCTAAAATGATTCCTTCCCCTACTATGGAGAGAAAAAGTTTTGCACATTAGGTAAATGGGTGTGGTTGAGTGTTGAGTGTTGAATGATCAAATGGATGAAAGATGGTAATGAGATTGAGATACTCAAATTTTATCATTTTATGGGGGGATGGAGATGGAGATGGGGATGGAGATGAGGGCGAGGGAGGACATAGAAATAGGGGAAGACATAACACCTCCAATACCCCCACTCTCATACGCTCTCCACCACTCATTCCTCCACTCCCACTGCTACTCCTGCTTCTCCCCTCTCCCTCTCCCTCTAAATTCCAATTACAATAATACTAAAAACCACCACCATTACTACTACTGCTCCCCTGCCTGTACTACTACTAGGGTCGTCTCCACCGAAGAACTCCACATCCTCCAATCCCACCACCACCACCCCTTCTCCTCTGACCTCCGTGCTGCCCTCCGCTTCCTCCAATCCCATCCTGATGATCGCGTCGCCGGTTTGCTCACCAACTGCCACAAACTACTACTCCAAGAGGACGATGAGTTTGCGGCCACAATTCGTGAGGGCGCCAAAGCCATAGCCACAGCCACAGCCACAGACACGGCTTCAGCCTCAGCTGCACTGTGCCTTGTGCTAACCAATGGCGTGGAGGTGCAGGATTATGATGGGCGCAATCTGGGTATAGCAGTATACCCACAAAACTTCTCATGGATCAATCACAGCTGCTCTCCCAACGCTTCTTACCGCTTTTTCCTCTCTCCACCGCCACCCTGTTGCCCCAACTCCACCAAGCTTCGGATTCTTCCCCAACATACTGTCTTAACAAAAGGTGTGTTTCTCTCTTTCTCTCTACTCATTTTCTTCTTCTCTATTATATTTCGAACTTTAATCAATCTTCATTGTTAATAATATAATGTTATAGATGATGAGGTGTGCCAGGATAATGGTCCCAAAATTGTTGTTAGGAGTATTAAGAGGATTAAGCAAGGGGAGCAAGTCACTGTTACCTACACTAATTTGTTGCAGCCTAAGGTATTCTTTTAATTATTTTACTCTTCTCTACTACTATTTCTTTGAATACTATAATTTCTTTTTTGTGGAAAATGTCAACACTAAACTTGGGTGATTATTACAATTATCGTGCTTAAAATTCACTTGAAGCTAAGCATTTATAGTCCAAGTACATTTCATCAAGATGTTTTTGATTCTTTGAAGTCCTTTTTGAGTCTCTGTATTATCTAAATCAATTAGATCTTTCGTACTAATAATTTACATGCAACTTTTTTCCCCAGCAAATGAGGCAATCAGAGTTATGGTCAAGGTATCGATTTATCTGCTGTTGTGAGCGATGTAGTGCTTCACCCCCAACCAATGTGGATCATACTCTGCAGGTAAGAATTGGGGGGAAAAATAAAGGCATAACATCTGTTTGTCTGAATTTTTTCATGTCTTTGAATACAATCTATTAACTTATAGTTATAATTCAATGATTTTTCCATTTTTCTTTTTTCTTAATTTGCTTTTTGATGGCTTTGTTTTGAGTTTATATTTATATTTTCCAAACCTTTGGCTGGATCTTTTTTTTTTTTTTTTTATTTAATTTTTTATTTACAAACACACCTTTTAACATAATTATATCTAACTTGCCAACATTCTTCTTAACATGACTTAATTAAGATTTTAACCCCAAACAGGCAAATATTGACGATAGTTTTAGATTCATCTGCATGTATAAATGGTCTCATTTAACTGGACTTCATGAAGTTTAGTTCTAGGAAAATATATGTAATGTTTTCAAGTTCTTTACCGAATTACTCTGATTACTTCCTAATTTATTTTCTAACTTTAGTTCATGCTAGTTTCTGATCCCAAAAAAAAGTTCATGCTTTTTACTGTCTTAATTACATATCTTATGTCCGCAAAAAGTAGCATAATACTGCAAATTGGGTAATTATTGATTAGTTATCAATACTAATTGAAATTATCTCCAGTTGCTGTTATTTTGCTTTCCTTGCATGCTTCCTAATTCTTGTGACTTTGCAAAAACAAGCACCTTTAACTGCCTTGTACCATTGGAAGTTTTAACCATATTTACCTTTTTCACCTAGCCTAATTCGCCTCTTTGAACCTAATGTTATCTGTTGGAGATATTACTTAACAGAATATTACATTTTTTTTTGGTTTAAAGGTATGGCGATGCCTAAACTCTCTATGAAAGGGTATCTTCAACTAATGTAACTTTGTGCTATTTTCCTCTCCAGGAAATTTCTTCAGCAAATCTTGATGCTTCCAGTGTTAGTTCTGATCAAAATGTCTGTCGTGACTATGCAATAAGAAGGCTGACTGATTACATTGACGATGCTATAACTCAGTATCTTTCATTTGGTAATCCCGAATTGTGTTGTGAGAAGCTTGAAATCTTGTTGACACAAGGTCTCCTTTATGGACAGTTAGAAGGCAGGGAAGTAAAATCACAACCAACCATCAAGCTGCATCCCCTGCACTACCTCTGTCTAAATGCCTATACTACACTGGCTTCAGCATATAAAGTCCGTGCAAGTGACTTGTTGGGTCTATATTCTGAATTGGATGAGCATCTTTTGGAAGCTCTGGACTTGAGCAGGACCAGTGCAGCATACTCATTATTGCTTGCAGGTGCTACTCACCATCTGTTTCAATTTGAATCTTCTCTAATTGCAACAGTTGCAAATTTCTGGATAAGTGCTGGGGACTCCTTATTAACTCTTTCTAGAAGTCCTGTAGGGAGTGAGTTTGCAAAATGGGATCTGCCTATAGCGAACCCGCCTCTCTTGAAATGCATATGCTCTAAGTGCTCACTAATGGATAATTTTAAAGCCATTCTATTTCATAGGGAAGCTCAAAATGCGGATTTTGAGGATATATCTAGTGAGTTCCTTGATTGTGTCACTATCATTACACAAAAGGTTTGGAGTTTTCTTACTCATGGTTGCTGTTATTTGAGAGCATTTAAAGATCCCATTGACTTTAGCTGGCTTGGAACTTCAAAATATTCCAGCTTAAGGGATGTTCAGCCTCATCTTTGCAGCACTGCTGAAGGACATGGTTACACCCTCCAAGAAAGGATGCATATCTTCCAGCTTGGTGTCCATTGCTTATCGTATGGAGGGTATTTAGCAAACATATGTTACGGTCGACATTCCCATTTGACTAGTCAGGTTCAAAATATTCTAGACTGTGAAGAGTGTTTGATAAGTGATTCACATGAATCAGATCGAGTCATGAATTAAAAGGAGTTTTATACTTTGTCCATGTAGTTACTGGTTAACTTGAGCTAGTATTAGTAAAATATAAACACATCTAATCACACAGGACAACATTTTAATAAATATCATATTTCAGGTTTTAAGTAAAAGGCTAATAAAGTATTATTAGGTATAGTAGGATGTATTGAGTTTTTACGTAAAAAAAAAAAAAACTAATATGGTAATCTCTTATTAGATTGTGTAAAATATAAGATATATATATATATATATATATATATATAACACAAATAATGAGTTTTATAAGGTAATGAGTTTTATAAGAAAGAGGACTTGAAATTTGTATCTAAAAAAACAAAACAGAAGAACACATTTCCCTGTTAAGCTAAAAGAAAAGGACAGAGATTGGCCTAGGTGTAGAATGGAGATTGCATCCAATTCGTCCTTCAATATAATCAAAAACATGTTTGCAAAAAACTTTGGATTCAACTCATTTAGTTTATTTAAATTTCCCAATACCTAAAGGATTTGGATTGGGTCCATTGCTCCAATATATTGGACTTTTCAAGATGGCAACATATGTTTACATTTAATCATGTATCATTGTTTTAATGAATAATGCATTAATGTGGCATTTGGTACGAAGCAATGTTTTAGGATTCTTAGAAATGTTTTAGGATTCTCAAAAATGTTTAAAGATTCTCATATTTGGTTGCAAATCATGCTAGGAAATCAGATTTCATGGGAATTTAGATTCCCCTTTTAAACCCCTCTCAGTAGGAATGTAGATTCCCTTTTAAATAGGTGGGTATTTGGATTCCCAAATTTAAAGGAAATTATATTTTTTATAAATTGACAATTTTAACCATTTTTCTTATCATTTAAACAATTAAGATAAAATATAAAACAAATCATCAATATATTTTTCCTTGTCTTTATCTTTTTTTTGCCAAAATAACATAAATAGGATAGACAATTCTTTTGATATATTCTTTAACAAAGTTCTATTTAGGTTTCACGTTGTTGATGCCCAATTTTGCAAATCCATACCCAAAGGCCCATGAGGAAGAAAGCCCAATAAAAAGCAAGGCCCAAATCCTTTTGTATAAAAGATAGGCGTGAGAACTAATATGAGAAGCACGGTGAAAAGAAACAAGGAACGGCAGGAAGTTTCAGCAGCAGGAAACGCGTGAAGGAAAGAAAAGCCAAATCAAAGGAAAATAACAAACGTAGCAGGAAACGCGTAAAGAAATAAGACAAAACACGCAGCAGAACGAAACAGAACTAATCTGCTACGGCAGGAACGGCGTGGCAGACAAACACAGAAGATAGCAGAGCAAACACAAAAGGGCCAGGGCACCACCAACCTGTACCCAGCCAATACAAGGGAGGTCGGCCCATGGTCAAGGGGATTCAGAGGGCGTGGTTTGGTGGTGGGGGGAAAAGGGGGTCTATATTTGGTTTCCTGCCGTAACTTCTTTTGGAAAAGATATCTTGCTGGGATGGTATTTTACCTAAAAGAAGTAATAAATGGTTGAGACCATCTGATGCATGCCATAGAGCTAGGTAGTGAGGTAGAAGTATACAGCGGGAACAAACAAAAGGGAATTTTGTCGTGAAATGAGTAGCGTTGCAGCAGACATGTACTGAGCAATGGCAGGGGCAACCAATGGGTGAGTGGGTAATCTTGAAAAGATGCCCACAACAAACCAAAAACAGTTGGTAAAGCCCTAGGGGTAAAAGGGAGAAATCCCATTGAATCAGTTTGCTATAAAAGGAAGGTAACCACGGCAGATTAAAAGGAGACCGAATGGAAGAGGAAAAAACAGAAAAAAAGGAAAAACAGGGGAAGAGAGAAAAAACACCGAAAGAGAGAGACCCAATGAAGGGAAGTACTTAAGGGAGGAAAACCCATGGTAAGAGAGTAGTAAGCACCCAGAGAAAGGTACCCAGGAAAAAGAAAGACCAAAAATGGGGAACAACCCACAGCAAGATAATAGTTAGAAACTAAGAGTAAAAAAAAAGAACACAGAGAAAGAAAAAGAAGAGAGAAAACGTGGCAGGAATAGGGGCATGCATCAATAGACCATCTTTTCCCTCCCTCTTAGCAAACCCACTCTTTGAAGTTTCCAAAAGTAATAGCTAGTAGCCATTTAGGCCTATTCTCCAAAATGCACAACTTTTATGGCAGGAGCCTATAACAAGGTTGTTCAAGTTGGGGTTTGGGTTCTTTCTTGGTTCACTTATCCTATGGGAAGATTCAATACTTGATTTTGATTGCAAATATATTTTATTTCTCTCATTATAAATTATATCTGCTGTATTTAGTCATCCTACCGTAACACGTTTTTATCACGTCTGCTGCATCAGTTGTCCTGCTGTGGTATCTTTACTTTTTGTACTAGTTATTCTGCTGTAGCACCTTTTCATTATATTTACCGTGTTAGCTATTATACTGCTAAACCTTTCCTACGGAAGCTTTCTTCTTTATTTGTTATTATGTGTTTCATTGTTGACACAAACTAATCATTATCCTGCCATAAGTATATATATACATATATCTTGTTTCTCATGTTCTGCAAAATATATTTTATATATGTATATGTGAATACGTATAAGTATATACACTCATATATGTATGTAAATACTTGAGAATATGCTAACCCATTTAAACTAACATTTGTTTGATGGGTATTTTCTTTGGGCTTTAGATTTGTTTATGTGCAGGAAGTAGAAAAGTATTTCTGCAGTAAAAACGGAGAGTAGTAATTCACATTGCAAAAGGCTTTACTGCACAGCAGACAGCTTTAAAGCACCGCAGATAGCTTTAATGCACAGCAGACAGCTTGATTGCACAGCAGAAGGCTCTACGACAGAAAACTTTACTGCATGGCAGAAGGCTTTAATGCACAGCAAACAACTTCAATGCACAGCAGCAAACTTTACTGTACAGCAGGAAGCTTTACTGTACAGCAGGAAACTTTATCGCACAGTAGAAAGTTTTGCTACATAGCAAAAAAGTCAGTCCTGCGGCAGAAATTGGAGAAAAGTTCCTTTTGCGGCAGAAACTGGAGAAAAGTCAGTCCTGCGGCAGAAACTGGAGAAAAGTTCCTTCTGCGGCAGAAACTGGAGAAAAGTCAGTCCTGCGGCAGAAACTGGAGAAAAGTTCCTTCTGCGGCAGAAACTGGAAAAAAGACAGTCTTGCGGCAGAAATTGGAGAAAATTCAGTCCGCGGTAGAAACTGGAGAAAAGTTCCTTCTGCGGCAGAAACAGAGGATAGGCACCACGTTCTGCCTGTCGTAAGCGTGCCCCCGGCAAACGAGACATAGTTTGCGCACAAGCCGGACCAAATTGAGTTGCAGTTGGACCGGTCTCAACTCCCTTACTCAGAATATTTGGGCCTAGTACCGCTGGAGGCAGCCCAGTCCAGTACAATAATGGTACCGCAGGAGGCAGCCCACTTTAACCACAAAAAATGCCCCTACACACGTGTGGGAAAAAAAAAGGTTTGAAGAGGACCCTCCATTATTACCAAGTATTTGCTTTTGTTATTTTGTGTGTGTTGCTTAATAAATTATTAATAGTTTATATTTTGTTTTTCATATTTATTTAGAGGAATATTTTTTTTTTGAAAGACTTGGTAGTTCACATTCAAATTTAAGGATAGAAGGAGAAAAATAAATAATTCATTTAAGATTCCTGAAAATAAACTAAACATTATCATCTCATATCTTTAGGAATTTTAAGAGATTCCCAATGAAATCAAACACAGAAATAGCTACATTCCTAGGCATCAAGATTGCAAAGAATTATATTTTTAAGAATCTAAATGTCAGGTACCAAACGTAGAATAAAGGTATTGGATCAAACTTTATTCTATCGCAAGAACTTTTAGCTATATGTAATTGGATGATATGAGGTCAAACGGATAAGGCCTTGTGTTCACACCACAACTTTTAAATCGATGAGTGTGATACATGAATACTAGGGATTAATAATCATAAAATAAAGCTAAAGAGACCTACCAAAAATTAAAGCGAAAGAAGAAGAAAATGTAATACTAAAACAAAATAAGGACAAAAGAAGAAGGACAAGATAGTTTAAAGAAAAACCCTTTAAAATTATTTTATATATTTTTATTGGATATGAATTTTGAAAATCTAACTATTAAATTACATATTTTTTATATTTTTAACATGAATATCAAATTTCTTTCTTATTTACTATTTAATCAATAAAATTATTTTTCATACATAATTTTAGATTATAAAAATTTGAAATTTAAATATTTGATTGATCTTATAACTATTGATTTTTAATTTTTTTAAAATTTTACAAATATAAAAATATAATAAGAATATATTATCTAATGGTTAGATTTTTAAAACTCACGTCAAATAAAAAAATATAGAAAAAAGTTAAAAAAGAGTTGAAGAGAAACCCTGAAGAATAATCTACTTTCTTTTTCTCTTTTTCTTTTTTTGAAAAAAGGAAGAATAATCTACTATACATGGAAAACGAGAGAAAGTGACAAAAGAAGGGGTAATTCCGGGTTTAGGTAAGAACAAAAAAAATATAATTGCGAGTACTGTGGGGCAGGTTTAAGCCGTGTGTGAACCGCGCAGCACTGTTGGATATTGACTGGGTCACGTGTCTCACGTGTGATGATTGGTTCCAAGATACGGTTCTTTCCTATGGTGGAAAATCAAATACACGGAAAAACCAAAAACAGACTCATTATTTTCCAGATCCACCAATTGTAGCTTTGGTTCCCATATGGAGCAAAAATATCAATCAAATTGCAGCCTTGACAAAAAGAAAATTCCCTTGAATTTGACTTGTACAGGAATATGCCTTCCCCGGATAAGCACCTCATCTCAACTCCCACATCCCAATGTTTACGTAACGTTTTCCATTCATGAAAGCCGGCAATGGCCTGAACTTGAGTACTACGTTTTATTATTTTAAATTTAACAAACCCCATCCCACCGGCAATTCCGGTTATAACTCATAATACTACCTCCCCACCACCACGAAAATTATTAGGTTCATTACAGAATTGTTGAAATGTTATTTATACCAGCCTCATCATACCCGCTTTGAGTGTGTGATGAGTCTTTTTTTTTTTTTGTTGGTGGTCCTATTTTGTAGGGAAAAAAATTGTGTTTTTTTATTTTATATATATAATTTAATAGGAAAGTGATCCTATGTCAATCACTCATGTTTAACCCTATTTTGTAGGTAATATTTTAGTTCAAGTTAGACATGTATTTTTACCTAACTATCCTTTATTTTTGTCTCTACTTAAATATAAAGATGTAAGGACATTTTTGAACTAAAAAATGAAAAATTCAAATAAAGGAAGCCCCTTAAATAATAGTATAGATAAATATGTGACTCAGTTTTTTTTTTTTTTGGAAACTTGACTTAGTTTTCTAATTAGTATAAGAAATATAAAAAATAAAAAATATTAAGTGATGCTATATTTGCATGAATAACAATATTTTAATAGTTTTTTTTTATTATTATAAGAAAAACATAGTGCATATTATTAAAAAAAAGTTGACATTGTCAGCAAGGATAACAAAAAGAAAAGATGGCGAAACATTTTTCATTCACATAACAAAGTTCGAAACACATAAAATATGTTTAGCCAAATTATGAACAACTTTATTACTTTCTCTCTACATGAGATTAACTTAATTGATCCAAAAAAAAAACCTAGCATTAATAATGTACGTTTTAAGTATTTTATTAGTTGGTAGACTTAATAATTTCTTCCCTGTTAATCATTACAAAGATATACCCCTTTTATTTTTTATTTTTTGTTAAGTATATACTTAGTTGCTAAGCAATCGTTTTCCCTATTAACCCACCCCACCCAACCCAAGTATTTATCACCTAAGTTGCTACAAACAAACCTGCCTAGGCTAATAACTCTACCATATCTTCCTTCCCCAGAATACCCTTCACCAAATCCACTCTCCTCCTGCCAATTCAAAGGGCAATTCGGTAATTGACACAAAAATATTCTTCTCCAGGGCGATATTGTAATAATCTTCACAAAGAAAGTGCAATTCAGAACACAACCTTATCCGTAGGACCTATAAATACCAGACCCCAAAATTGAGACACACCCCAAACATTCCAAAGCAGTCCCTTCGTTTCTATCAAATTTACCAAGTTTTGCCATTATCCATGGCCTCTCGCTACGAAGTGGAGGTGAAGATCTCCTCAGCCAGGGACCTCAAAAACGTGAACTGGCGCCACGGTCCAAACAGGCCCTACGCCGTCGTTTGGGTCGACCCGAAAAACAAGTGCTCCACCAAAGTCGACGAGGGTGGCGACACGTGTCCCAACTGGGACGAGACACTTGTCCTCCCCATACCAGGCCAAATCGACGACTACTCCACTCTCTACATCGACATCGTCCACGCCGGCTCCGAGGACGGGACCAAGCCGCTCATCGGCTCGGCTCGGCTCAAGCTGACCGAGGTCCTCGATGACGTGGGCTTCAACGGTCGGTTCCAACGGTCGCTCCAAGTGAAACGGCCATCCGGTAGGCCCCACGGGAAGGTCGAAGTCAAGGTCGAAATCAGAGAGCCGCGCTACCGTGCGCCGGACCCCTACTACGCGCCGCCGTACGAGGCGGGCTCGAGGTCGAGAGACTACGCTGCTCCGCCGGCGTACGGTAACCCATACGCCGCGCCACCTCCGCCTCGGGATCCTTACTACGCGGCTGCTCCGCCAGCCGGGTACCCTTACAGCGGGTACAACCAGCCAGCGCCACCTGTACAGTACAGTCAGCCTAGTTACGGGCAGCCGAGCTACGGTCAGCAGAACTACGGGCAGCCTGTGGAGGAGCAGAAGAAGAGTAAGTTCGGTGGTATGGGGACAGGATTGGCTGTGGGTGCGGTCGCAGGAGCTTTGGGTGGAATCGCATTGTTCGAAGGTGCTGAGTACGTGGAAGACAAGATCGCTGACGATGCGGCTGAGAGGGTGGAGGAAAATCTTGACGACGACGGTGATGATGGTGGATACGATGACGGTGATTACTAGACAATTTGTGATCTGAAGCTGGTGGGGGCCCTTTTAAATTTTAATGGTTTTTTTTTTTTTTATTCTCTGCTTTTTTTTCTTTTTTTTTTTGGTTTTGAAGTATTCGAAAATGCTTTGCTTTAATGGATGGACCTGGACCGTGAACTAAAAAAAAGAATGTGGGCCCTAGGCTATTGTTAATGATGTCATCTGCTATGTTAAAATTTGAGGTAAAGTTTAGGACTTTGGCTTGAGTTTTTATAGAATGTGTGTGACCAAACAAATGCATTGATGACTCATTTTTGCATTAGTTTACTGTTGAGGAGTAAATGGAACACAGGGAGTTAGGGACATTAAACAGTACACACTTGGGAAAAATAAAAATGACACACTTGGCTTACCTCGATGTTGGACTAGTATTCGTTTAATACGTAGGAGCACTTGATCAAAGTTTAACTCTTGGATTTCAAGATCTTCTTGCTAATATTAATGGAGATTCTAGGGAAAAACATAGAAATTTAGAATTCAAATCCCCTAGGGAAAAAATTAGAATAGGTGAGCTTTTTTTATTATCCATATATTACTAGCATAGTAGCAATTCCTAAATGTGATATGGACTATGGAGTAAGGATGTGTGAATTGAGATAATCCATGTGCATTGTGTACTTTCTATATTTGGGTGGTTGATAATAAATTTAGATAGAATTAATTTAGTTGTTACTTTTTTTTTCTTTTTTCTTTTTTTCCATTTTTGATAGATAGATAGATCATAGAATTTTTTAACATATGAACATGAACTTAGCTTCATAATAATTATTTTTTATCATTAAACTAAAACATTAATTAGTTTTCATAAAAAATAAAAAATAAAAATAGTTTTTAATTTTCTGTTACTAGGATGAGAAGGAAAATTAGATTTAGATGAAACATAAGGTCAATAAAAGATAAATATCATCAAGGGGAGAGACAATTAGGATTAGGATAAACAAGTTTGAAATAAGCTTGTCACATAAAAAAAAGATAAGGATTTTAAAAAGGAAAAAGCGAAATTTTGGGTTGGGTTTTAGTATTTATTTAGTTTATTTGCCGAATGAAATAAATAAAAAGCAACCAAGATAAATAAATAAAAGGCTGAGGACAGTTGAGGTTCTTTCCTTCGCGTGCTAAATAATTTGAGATAGACTTGATGCAAACTCGGATTGTTGACTATAAAGTCTCTAATAAGTACAAGAAATAGGAGCTTGACAAGACAATATATATGACATATGAGTAATGTCTTTTTTTTTGGGTAAACACATATGAGTAATGTCATGACAATATATGGTGTTACTGAGAGAAGACATTAACCATAAACATTAACATCATAATAATAAACGCAAAAACATTAACATCATAATAATAAACGCAAAGTAGACTAAGGTACCGTTTGGATTCCGCGTTTTCCACGTCCACGTTTTCTGTTTTTTTTTTTTTTTTTTTTTTTTTCACGCGTTTTGGAGTATTGCGGTTACTGTTTAATGAACAGTAACCGCAAATGTTGACTTTCTGCAGTGAACAGTGCATATATGCACTGTTCACGGACCCACAAATTTCATTTTTTATCAATTTTTTCATTAAAAATGGGTCCCACAGCACTATTCACACATTTAAAAATTATTTTGCTACAGTGTTTTCAGTTTTCAGTTTTCAGTTTCAGCAAAATAAGTTCAATCCAAACACACCCTAAGTGTATGTTTGGATCCACGTTTTGAACGTCTGCGTTTTGCGTTTTTGTTTTTTTTTTTTTTGTTTTTTTTTTTTCACGCGTTTTGGCAAAACGCGGTTACTGTTTATGTACTGTTCAATGAACAGTAACCGCAAATATTGACTTTTCTGCAGCAAACAGTGCATTATGTACTGTTCATGGACCCACAAATTCCACTTTTTAGCAACTTTTTCATTAAAAATAGGTTCCACGGTACTATTTACACATTTAAAAATTATTTTGCTACAGTGATTTCAGCAATAAGTTTTCAGTTTCAGCAAAATAAGTCCTATCCAAACAGACCCTAAGAAAAAGCATATTTCATCGGCTCTTTCGAAGTCTAAATTAGTAAATTACCGATGTCTTTTATGCCCATGATGACGTTATAACGTTGTCGAGTTTCACTAACTGAAACTTCTTCTTTTTTTAAGAAAGTTTAGTTAGATTAGAAGTTAACACACAGGGGAGGGGAAGTAAGACAACCTGAAACTTTTTTTAATTAAAAGATTTGAACCTAATCTTACTGCCCCACCATACAACAAAGTCAAGGTATGAACGTGCCCTAATTAGGCATTAGCTTTAGGATTACGAGTGGGAGACCCAAAAACAGTCTTATTATTATTATTTTAAAGAAAAATTATGTTATTATATTTAGCTGTTCATGTCAACTTTAATGGGTATTACATGTGCTGTTATAACCCGCGTTTTTTATAGTGACATTTGCATAAATGATGTATAATATTGTACATTGCCCACGCAAATTTATATAATTGTGTACAATTTACATAAACAGTAAATGTAAACATATAAATGTCGTATTTTAATTTTAAATAACTTACATTAGAGTGTAGCTAGCTAGCATCTTAAGGTTGGTATCTTTGCATGACTTGTGCTTTGTTGTGAGTCTTGTGACATCATTTGTTTAATTATGATATATAAGGATTCATAAAAAAAAAAAAAAAAAAAAAAATGATATATAAGGTGAAACGTCAAGAAAGATGCCAATAGCAATTAGTGGCTTGGCTTTAGGGTTTAGGCATCTCTGCCTGCCGTGTGGGGAACCTCTGTTTTTTCAAAAAAGAGAGAATAATGCTCGAATATGCTAGGCTTCTTCATGTGGTGGCGAATAATATTATGGCGTTTGGATACGAGGATAGGGCTAGGAAATAACTTGTTTAGTTGGAGTATTGGATTTGGATGCTTCCAGAAGATGGTAATGGATATCCATTTACTTGCTAGGTTCAGGAACATACCTTGCTTGAGAATCTAAGTCACAAGTAGAGATCAGTTATGGTATTAAAATGAGAGAGTAAAAGATCAGTTCATGAACTTGGATAGTTAAGACCTCGTCCAACTACCAAAAGGTCCAAAACTTGTGGTTAGTAATGTTATCATGATAAGAAAATATCGTAGAAATAATCGAATAAGAAGGGAGATAAGATGAATGTTTGGGTTACGTGCAAATTAGGATTGAGTTTTTTTTTTTTCTTTGACTGATATATTTTTTTTAAGAAACAAACAAACTGGTAAACATACATACTTAATTACACTCTCTCACCAAACTCAAACATATTACTTAATCTAAAGTATCATTACAAAAGGGTCTTCTTCTATGATGTCTATTCCATGATAATTGTTATTTATTATTTGGTTAAGATACCAATGAGGAGTTGGTGTAAACAAGGTTCAAATATCAGATTTTTTATTCAACGATAAGAGACTTTACTACTAGTTAATCTAACTGAAACCCACATAATTATAATTTTTAGTCTAATTTGTATGTAAAGACTTGAGTTGTAATTCCTATAATAAAATAGCCTCGACCCTTAATTATATCTTGATTCTTGAATACATTCATTCATACATAATGTGTATGGAATAATCCAAGAACCCTCACACGTGAGCACACTATGCCATTAGAGTTCGACTTAGAGAAACCATTACTCCCCGTTATGAGAAGCAACAATTACATGATTGAAATATCGCCCATAAGAGCATTCACATTGGGAATGGCATATGCCATATGTTGGTTCAATTTAGCGTAAAAGCCCAAAACCCCCCACACCTTCTGGACTTGTAAAGTCTGACTATTGCAAAACAATTTGCAATTGTGCTACAGTGCAATTCTAAATGTAGAATCGCATTGTAGCTCAATTGTAAAACAAAATATTGACATTTTATTGTCTTTCAACTGTATCTCAACTATAGCTCAATTGTCTTTCAACTCCTCTCTCTCTCACTGGTCACTTTCATCTCCTCTCTCTCTCTCTCTCTCTCTTAAATTTTTTTTATTCTTTTTTAGTTCTGATTCTCTCATTCAATCCCTCCCCCTCTCTCATACCTCTCTCGGTGTTTGGGTGTGGCGTGGAGATCGGCGTTAAGCTATGGCATGGAGATTGTCGTTGACTTCGGAAAGATGGGAAAAAAGTTTATGGGTTTTGTTTGGGTCTAATTTTGCTGGGTTTTGTTGGTCATCGGAGATTGTCGGTGTTTGGGTCCGATTTTGCTGGGTTTTTGTTGGTCATTTGTGGGTTTTGTTTTGGCGGTGGTGGGTGATGGGTAGCGAGGCAAGGGTGGTTTGTTTGAGTTTTGTAGCCTCTTTGGATGGTGGAGGTGGTGGTAGTTTCAGTGGAAGAGAGATAGAGGAAGAGCGGTAAAAATTAGAGAGAGGGGAGAGATGGGAGAGAATAGATACGGTTTTGGGATATATTATTTTATTGTATATAAATATTATTTTAATGTGTTGTATTGTAAAATAAAAGTTGAGATGCTAAGAGTATTGTAAAATGGTATGGTATAATTGATAAAATAGCTTTTTAAGATAGTAAAATAGGATATGATACAATTTTTTGATGAGGATGCTCTAATGGAGGCAGTTATGTTTCTTAATATGAGCTAATTAAATCCATGGTAAAGGAAATGGCTCAAGAAAAAAACAATACAATAGCATGCCTATATATTTTTTATTGGGAAATCTAAACTAGGAATAGCTATGAGAAAAACATTGAAACACCCAAAATATATATATATATATATATATTTTGTTCTTGTAAAATAATCAGCATATATATACAATAGGTCCGTTTGGATACAACTTATTTTTGTTGAAACTGAAAACAGTGTAGCAAAATAATTTTTTAATTTGTGAATAGTGCTATGGGACCTATGAACAGTGTGTGAATAGTGATTTTTGTCTCCTGCACAGTGAACCCATGTGATGTTATTGTTCACGCACTAGAGAAAGAAAAAAAAAAAAAAAAAAGACAGAAAACGCAAACTTGTAAACGCAGACACCCAATCCGAACCGCACCTATATAATAAAATTGAACTTAGAAGCTGTGATTGCACCAAATGACTACTCTTATTAATTAGTAAATTAATTATATATTTTCATAATTAAGGGATGATAATATTTAACAACTATTTAATTTAGGTAAAATTTAATCATTTAAATTTCAACAAATTTAAATTCTATTCAAACTAAAAATCTATTATAATAAATTTCTAAACTGAAATCTCACTCAACAACCGATGTTTTCTTTCTTAAAAAAAAAAAAAAAAAAAACTATGTTTTAACTAGGGGATAATATTTAACAATAATTTAAAACAAATTTAAATTCTATTCAAACTAAAAGTCTATTATCAAAAATTTCTACACTTAAATCCCTCACAACCCATGTTCCCCCCCCCCCCCCCTCAAGATGCATGATTCAATTACTATATGATAAAAGTTTGGCTTAGAAGTCATGGTTAAGCCAAATGGCTACTCTTACTAATTAGTAAATTAGTTATATATTTTAGGATATATTTTATCAATTAAGGCATAATAATATTTAACAACGGTTTAATTTAGGTAAAATTTAATCATTTAAATTTTATTCAAACTAAAAGTCTATTATAAAAAAATTTTAAACTTAAATCTCACACAACAACCCACGTTTTAAGTGATAAGATTTAACGATAATTTATAACAAATTTAAATTCTATTCAAACCAAAAGTCTATTATCAAAATTTTCTACACTTAAATCCCACACAACCCATGTTTTCCCCCCCCTCAAGTTGCATAATTTAACAATAATTTAAAACAAATTTAAATTCTATTCAAACTAAAAGTCTATTATAAAAATTTTCTACACTTAAAAATCCCACACAACCCACTTTTTTTCCCCCAAGTTGCATCTTATTAAATTAATATTTTACTAGGATATTAAGCTACAAAACTCTTGATTAAGGGATAAGATTTAAAAATAATTTGATATAGATAAAGCTTTATCATCTAATTTTTAGAAATTTAAATTATACTCCAACGAAAAGTCAATTATCAAAATTTTCAGAACTTAATTTTTTTTTGTCCCTCAAGCTGCATCTTATTAAATTAATATTTTATTAGGATATTAAACTACAAAACTCTTGACTAAAAGATATGATTTAACAATATTTTAATCTAGATAAAGGTTTATCATATAATAATCTAAGTTTTAGAAATTTAAATTCTATTCAAACTAAAAAGTCTATTATCAAAATTTTTAGAACTTATATATATTTAGCCATGAATTTTTGATATAATCCCTCTTAACCAATAAGTCATTCCTATAATTAAATCACAAACAATACACCCAAATTGTTTTTTTTTTTTTTTTCAAAATGCAACTTACACTTATGATTTAATCTAAAAAATTCATCTTTCTTATTGTTCTTTGCTTCTGAGTTTGCGTGCAAGATATTATACCAAAGGAAATTTACTATAAAGAAGTAAAACAATAGATACCGATTTAAGTTCTCAGTTCTCTTATGTAAGTGCAGGAATTGGATTTGGAAGCCCAAGCCCATTTAGATTAATGGTGACTTGCACTTCAACCCAAGCCCAAACAATAGAATTGTTTTAATGTAGAGATGAGAAGGTAATCACAATACAGTTGTACATTAAGTTTCAGGCTAATGATACAGGTCACAGTTAAGGAAAAATAAGAGTCAAATAAGTAAAAAAGCTATCCTCGGTCCTTCCCGAGGATGTGTTCTTATATAAGTCTTTCTTAGACTATCTTAGTTTGTACACTGTTCTTTCTCCTTTTTTCTTGTTTCATTCAAAAAGTCCTCTCATTTCAGAACTTCTTTCTTCTTATATGGACTTCTTTGCATCATGACCTTCCACTTGTACGTCCCAAAACTCTCCCTCTG
The DNA here is from genome assembly GCA_023055345.1 of Quercus wislizeni. Classification (NCBI taxonomy): domain Eukaryota; kingdom Viridiplantae; phylum Streptophyta; class Magnoliopsida; order Fagales; family Fagaceae; genus Quercus; species Quercus wislizeni. The sequence continues at coordinate 4,279,386 of JALGQJ010000015.1, read as the reverse complement.
ATACTTGTCCTATCAAGGCTTTGCTGAAGGTGATAGAAGGGGTTGCTAATTGTGAAAACACTGTTCAGGTGTCACTTCTTCATTAATGCAACGGATAAATTTGTTACAGAGCATTCAATGCGGGTGTGGTAGGTATACCCTTTCAGGTAACTTCCTACAACCCCACTGTTCCTCCCCCAGAGTGTTACCTCTACTCCTGGGGTGCTCGTAAGACCTCATGCCTCTTTCCCATCTCCCACTCGGGTAGACCATCTTCTCGGATCTGAGGCACTTTACAAATGGTTTGGTGAGGAACGTTATGCTCCTTGTCCTTCTCGGTCCTCGGACACCCCATAGTAAGGTTTTATTTATTTATTTATATTATCAAATTTTGAACTCTTTTGTGTTTGTTTTGATTTTCGGTTTTGGTTATTGTATTTAATTTGTGAGTGTGTTGATTTTTTTCAATTAGATTATCACTAGGAAAAAATCGATAATGAGGAATTATTTTTTTTATTATTGTTTGTGCTGGTTAGGGAATAAATTAAATATAACCCAAGTAGGAATGATCAAATCAAACTCATTCCATATCTCATATTAAGAAATCAACACAAAGTACAAAGAGAACTTTAAAATATAAAAATAGATGAACACTTATAAACTTAAAGTAAATTTTTAATTAAAATTTTTTACTTATTTTATAATTTATTATTACTATTTATTTAATAATTTAATTTTAATTATTTTAAATTTTTTAAGCTTATTTATCAATCGTCATCAAATCAGGCATTGCACGGGAATATACAAGTATATATATATATATATATATATATATATATATATATATATTTTTTTTTTTTTTAATTTTTTTTTTTCTAACTTAGGCATCATAGACTTCCTGCTGGGTCTCATCCTAGTGGAAGTGGTTTCTTAGATTACTTTTCTCCTTTTAACAGGTGTTGGAAGTCCAAATTGATTAATGCAGACTTTTTGCACCAACAATTCATAGTGCGAAATCGTGTAAATTTGGCAAGTAAAATGTCAAATTTCATGGTGACATGGAATGGGGGTGGTTAGGGTGTGTGACGTGAAAAAGGATAAGACAGTTGATACAAATTAGTGCTGAATTCGGCAGTTGAATTATTGAATCCAAAAGTCCTTTTGCTAAATTCAGTTTATAAGAGCATTATTATTGGTGGTGCTTAAAAACCATATTACTATTTTTAGCACACTAACTACAAAATTGAGGCTGCATTAATGGAACCAAAACTTAATATTTTGGCTTCTCAACTACAGTGCACATCTACTTTTGTCTATGTACTATAACTCAAATTAAAATAATAATAATAATATGGGTTCGGATTCAACCTACAAACTCAAGATTTAAATAAAAAGTAAAATTAAAAAAAAAAAGGGAAAAAAGAAAGAAAGAAAGGAGAAGAAGCTTTTGACCAAAAGAATTTATCTCTTACAAGTAAATCCAAAACACCTTCTCTTATTAAAGGTGAGTAAAACTATAGAGTATAGACATAATAATCTTCACAGCAGTTGAAAATTGTTATGACTCTAGAGTTATTGATTAAACGAATAAAAGAGCCACTATGCTATAATTTTTAAAATTGATGAATCAAAAGTCCTTTACGGGACTAATTATTAATTACCAATAAAATGACACCTCTCTAATTTCAATCCTTACCAAATTATCCAACTCAAAAAGTCCTCTATGTTGCTAATCTAAGAGTTATAAGTGACTATGACTAAAAACGTGTAGTTTTGAACTAATTATAAATTTGGTAGTTCTAATTAATTATAATATTAACTTACTAATTGTGTCTCTTCTCAAAAAAAAAAAAAAACTACTAATTGTGTCTATTTGCAATTGGCCGTAACGTGGGCGTGTGGCATTTTCATTGGTGTGAATGCATATGAACGTTGGATGAGACACAGACACAGACACAACACGTGTCTATAATTTGTCATGTGTCAATCTCATGTCTCGTGTGAAATGCTAAAAAATGGGTCAGTGGAAATTTTTTTGCTGTTCTTTGTGCTAAAAAGTGTGAAGTGAATGCAAAATACAAAAAGTGTCAAACTTTGTATATTTAACCCCAAAATTCCTCAAAATTCTTCTGCATCAGCAGTGTGTAAATATACACTGTAGCTATGCATATCATTATTCTATATTTTTTTCTCTCACCTCTCCTCTCTCTCTCTCCCTCTCCCTCTCCCTCTGAACTGGATAGAACTGATCGACCACCGACCGTTATCCAACCACCACCGCAACAGCATCACCCACCATCACCACGGCAACGTAGCAAAACACCTTATAATTTAACACAAAATTGACCCAAAAATCAATAGAAAATTAAACTAAAATCAACCCAAAATAAACAAAAATGTAAACCAAATTCAAAGGAAAGTCACAGTACACAATCTTTGCCTCAACCCAAAAAACCCATTTCACCTCGACCCAACTTCATCTCGACCTATTTCACCTCAACCCAAAAAACCCATGTTCGGGTCATGGGTGAGATCAAGCGATAAAAGCTTTCAACCCAAAAAACCAGTGTTTTTTCTTGTTGCCAAATCGATTGAAAGAGAGAAACGTTGGGGTCTTGGTTGGGTCAGATTGAGAAAAAAGGTAAAGATTAGTGGTGGGTTGAGGGTGGTACAAATTGAGAGAGAGGAAGGACGACGATGGCGACGAAAAAGAGCAGAGAGGAGCAAGATGTTTAAGATGAGGGAGCTGATAGATGAGAGGATGAAGAGAAGAGAGACCATTGAGATGAGATGAGGGAAGGAGAGAATGGAGAAAACAAGAGACCTGAGTGATGAGAAAGAACCGGAAAAATTAAAGGTAAAAAAATAATTAAAAAATATTATTTAATTAAAAGAGAGCTTAAAATAGATAGTCTGATATGATTATTTTGTAAAAGTAATTGTGTGAAGTAGAAAAAGTAAGTTATTACTTCCTAGTGTAAAATAGACAGAAAAATTTAAATAAACTAACGTGGATGCTCTAAGTTTTATTGTTGTATTTTGGATGAATTTTTGGTTAAGGGGGCCAGAATTATGTTAGAAAGGGATCAGAGTTTAATTTCTTGAATATAGATTCTAAATAAAAATCAATGCATATAGTATTTACTTTTATTTAGTATCTTGATTTCATCTTCTTTGATTATGTTAGTATCTAATTTCTTCTTCTTTCGTATTAGAGCTTGTCATTGAAGACTGAAGTTGCAACTTGGCCCACTCCCAAAGCTTTCTTCACCCACTTAACTTGGAGCCAAATACAGAACAAAGTGTCTAAGGCAATGATTGAATAAAATAAAAATTCTACATTTTTCTTCTTCAAGTATCAGTAATATAGATAAGACTTTTTTTTGATGAAATATAGATAAGACTTAACGTGCACTGCCAGAAGCAAATCCATTTTCCTTACAAGCAAAAACAACATTATTATTATTTTTTAGGGCTATAAGGACCACTTTTTCCCTTTAATTTCTTCCTCACCTGTTAGAAGAATTGAAGCCCTGTGTCTTTTTGAGCCTCTCAGAGATCGAGACGTACAGGTTGGTATTTTCAGCTTATACATATATGCTAGATGCTACTCTTTATGTTTTGGACCCTCTGCCTTCTATATAACATCCAATAAATTCTTTTTAGATTTTCTTTGTAGTTTTCAAATTTGCATTTGACTAGCCAGGATGAGGAAAAGAATTAGCTTTCGTGCCAGAAAATTTCTTTCATGCACTGGTAAGCATTGTTTACTTTCATTGAAGACCATCAACTTGCCTTGCTTTTGGACAACTAACCAATAAAGTAGAAGAATTTGATGAGTTTAATTTACATAATATCAAAATGTTGAAAGTAACCTTTATTGTTATTATGTTTATTTTAAGCTATAGCAATGAAAATTCATTCTACTTTAGTCCATTCCGTCTAATTCGATCCATTCAGTCCCATTTGGTTCATTTTGAATTAATTAGGCTTTAAATTAATTCTTTTTGTATGTTAACTTTTTTCAATTTTTGGCTCAAAAATTCATTTTTTCTTAATTTTTGGATTAAAAAGTATGAAATTTTATTCTTTTTGAGCTAAACTCTTTAGTTTTGGATTAGAAAGTACAGACAAAATAGGTATTAGAAATTAGAGATATGGGTGCTAAAAAACCAATAAAAAATGATAAACATTCAAAACCTTAAAATTCAAGTTTCAATAATATAGATATTATACTTATATTTGAAAAGAAAAAAAAAAGCTACAATTCTAAACTTATATGATAATTTAAACTTAATATAACATGTAACATGTGTTCCATGGATGAGAGTGTACATTTTTTAAAAATATATTCTTAAATATGTTCAAATTAGTCAATTGATCATGATATGTTTTAAAAAATTCATTTTAATAACATCTTCTCCATTTATATAAAACAATATTATAATTATGTAATTTAAATATTTTTATTAAATTACATTTTACACATGTGCGCCCGCGCCCGCGCGCCCGCGCACCCACCCCCCCACACACACACACATATATATATATATATATATTGTTGTTGAATGCAAAATACATTATATGTTTTATTACATAAAACTTATAAAAATAGAAAATACTTTTAAATGACACATGCACTATTTAATCTACAAATTTTATATATATTTTTATAAAATAATTATATTGCTTTTTTTGTTTACAACTAGTTGAATTATAAGAGTATGAAAATGGAATATGATGATCTCTCTCCAGAATTATTTAAAGCAATTTGTTGTATTAAATTATAATATAATCTTCAAACAAGTGACTCGCAGCTTGAGCTTTCTTGTTTTTATGCTAGCAAGGGTGTTTCGGGTGGGTATATTGAAACCAAAAATGGGAAACAATTTTTTACATGAATTTTGATTGGACAAGTGATCTCATGCACCTAAAATCATACCCAAAATAAGAAAAAGGAAAACCACTATATATATATTTTTTGAGCAAATATATATATTAATTTATTTGGAATACCAATTTGAATAGACCTAATGTTGTTAATTGTTTATTATTTTCTTGTGCTGGACCGATGTAATTTCTTGGGGTCATTGTATCAATAGCTAAAATCGGGTCAAGAATTGAACAAAATTTGTGGGGGGCTAAAACTCATAAAAGAGTCTGAATGCCTGTCTTGGCTCAAATAGGAAAGAAGAAAATATTTGCCTTTTTGCCTGGTCAAATGGACTTGAACTTGGGCCTAGAATGAGGTCCTTTTGTCTTCTTATTTCTCAAGGTACAATTAATCACGGGGTGGGCCGTAGTCCCCCACCCAATTCTTAGGACATAAGAATTGAAATCTAAATAAGTTTATATTATATACGGACATCTGCACTGACATCAAAATACATATTGAAAAAAAAAAAAAAAAAAATTTCAAGAAAGTGATAATAAAGATAAAAGATAAACTCATGAAATGAGAAAGGCCCAAATTGGAACAAAATGGGACAAACCTAAATTGGAGTAATGGCAAAGTATTTTTACTAAAACTTTTATAGACTAATTTGTAATTAATCACAAAAAAATAATTTAAATATTTATTTATTCATTATTATGTTGGTTTTAATGCTTTTTATAGCAAACTTTGAATTAACTATAATATTGATATATGTGGTTGGAGTCTATCTGCTCCTTGTTCCCCCCGATCACTGAGTTTGCTTCTTGTAATTACTAAAGGTTTCATATCTTATTTATTTCAATTTAGTCATAAAACAATTTAGTCAACTGAGTCTGTTCCATGTTGTGAGTTTGCTTCCTGTAATTTCTATAGAATTCATAGTTTCATACTTTATCTATTTCAATTTAGTAATTTTATCTTAATTTGTATAATGACGACAATAATAATTTCATTATTTACCAATAAAATTTAACCTTTTGGATACCAAATGCCCTTAAAACTTCAAGAAATAAGAATTTCCTTGTATGATCAAACATTAAATCATCAAGATTTCAAGAGTTATTTTGTTAATATTTTTATTTTTGGTATGTAATGTAGCTTCCAGAACTAACTCAATTGACCCACCAACCAGAGTGGACGTTCGTGAGGAATACGCAAATGCCTTCCGTACTGAATCATATATAGAATTTTGGACACGTGTCCTCACATTACCCAATGGAGATTCTACCACATGTACCCCAGTGGAGTCTACTACAGCAACCCGACTCTCATCCTACCGGCTCTTTGTTGAGTATCTCTTGGAACCAGACCAACCCACAGTTACTCGTATTCTAGCTTTGGCCCAAAATCGATCCGTAATCCAATCCCTCTTATCTGATTATTTTACCCAAACTGCTAATGCTTCTCTCCTATGTAGCCTATTATTGAAAAATATTGATCATGCACGTGGCGTATTTCGGTCTCTTAAAACCACCATTCAATCCCTCGAAAAAACCCAATTGTCACCAACAGCACTTACCCATTTAACCGAGTTATCCAATTTCATCAACCCATTTGCCTCGACTGTCTCATCAACCACTTGGGTTTGGACTATTCAAGCTAGTTGCTCCGAATTGTTAAGACGACTTGAGTCAAGCCGTGACAAGGCTCGAGCCAAGCTTCGGCTTGCAAGTAGATTAAAACGTGGCTCGGCCATTTGTCTCGTGGCATTAACGGCTTCATTGACTGTAATAGTTGCCGCTAATGCTATGGCTCTGCTCGTGGCTGCACCGGGTCTTATAGCGGTTTCGTTTGAGCTGGCTTCAACTAGAAGGCTAGCAAGATCAGCAGCTCAGCTCGATGCAGCTGCCAAGGGGAGTTATATATTGAATAAGGATTTGGAAACAATAAGCCGGCTAGTGGCTAGGCTGAATGATGAGCTGGAACACATGCGTACAATGGTCAAGTTTTGGCTTGAGCGAAGAGAGGATCGAGTTCAAGCCAGCGGTGAAGTGGCTCACCAGCTTAAGAAGAATGACTGCAGCTTTAGCCAGCAGCTGGATGAGCTAGAGGAACATTTGTATTTATGTTTCATGACCATAAACAGGGCTAGAAATCTTTTAGTAAAAGAGATTAACCCACCATGGCTCTAAATATATTACCTTAGTTGCAATTGTAAATAATTTACTATTATTATTATTATTATTTATCTCAGCATGAGAACCAATCAATTCAAGAACTAATCAGGATTAACTTGGCTGTTATAAATAGGCACTTGCTACTAATCACATCAAGAAAAACCAGTTTTGTATTTTTTTTTTTTTGAGAGAGTTTCAACTTATTGCGTTCGCTCCTAATGATAGCTCTTTATCATTAGACTAAGACACCAATCAGTTTTTGGTGTAGGTGGGGATTGAACCCCAAATCTCTTATACAACCATCAGAAATTTTACCAGTTGAGCTAACTGGAACCCACAACTGGTTTTGTATTTGATTAGTGTGGGAACACAATCTATTTGTCCGCTTTGGGGGATTTTCACCCCAGGCCAAGGGCTAGACCTTGTAACCTGTAAGGCTTGACACCCCGCACGGCTTTGTCCTCTTGGCGAATGTGGGCATGCTCATTTTGCAAAGTCCCACATCGCTTGGAGAAGCGCCCCCCCTATGCCTTATAAGCTTGAGCTCAAGGCATAAGGGTACCATTACAAGCTCAGAGCTTGTAATGGTAGAGGCGTGCCTTGTTCTTCGGAACGGCAACAAAACCGTGCGGGTGTCAAGTCTTACAGGCTACAAGGTCTAGCCCTTGGCCTGGGGTGAAAATCCCCCAAAGCGGACAAATAGATTGTGTTCCCACAAAAATGCGCTTTTGAGGGCAGTGCCTATCTCCAGTTATTGTTCGCTTTGGGGATTTTCACCTCAGGCCAAGGGCTAGACCTTGTAGCCTGTAAGGCTTGACACCCGCACGGTTTTGTTGCCGTTTCGAAGAACAAGGCACGCCTCTACCATTACAAGCTCTGAGCTTGTAATGGTACCCTTATGCCTTGAGCTCAAGCTTATAAGGCATAGGGGGGCGCTTCTCCAAGCGATGTGGGACTTTGCAAAATGAGCATGCCCACATTCGCCAAGAGGACAAAGCCGTGGGGGTGTCAAGCCTTACAGGTTACAAGGTCTAGCCCTTGGCCTGGGGTGAAAATCCCCCAAAGCGGACAAATAGATTGTGTTCCCACAAAAAGGCGCTTTTGAGGGCAGTGCCCATCTCCAGTTATTGTCCGCTTTGGGGATTTTCACCTCAGGCCAAGGGCTAGACCTTGTAGCCTGTAAGGCTTGACACCCGCACGGTTTTGTTGCCGTTCCGAAGAACAAGGCACGCCTCTACCATTACAAGCTCTGAGCTTGTAATGGTAGAGGCGTGCCTTGTTCTTCGAAACGGCAACAAAACCGTGCGGGTGTCAAGCCTTACAGGCTACAAGGTCTAGCCCTTGGCCTGAGGTGAAAATCCCCAAAGCGGACAATAACTGGAGATGGGCACTGCCCTCAAAAGCGCCTTTTTGAGCTTGTAATGGTACCCTTATGCCTTGAGCTCAAGCTTATAAGGCATAGGGGGGCGCTTCTCCAAGTGATGTGGGACTTTGCAAAATGAGCATGCCCACATTCGCCAAGAGGACAAAGCCGTGCGGGGTGTCAAGCCTTACAGGTTACAAGGTCTAGCCCTTGGCCTGGGGTGAAAATCCCCCAAAGCGGACAAATAGATTGTGTTCCCACAATTAGCATTATCTAGAAAAATTTCCTTTCTTCCTCTTTTTCTTGTATAACTAATTCATCACCAATCATTTGGGAAACATTCATATTGGGTTTAACATATTGATGAGTTTTGCAAATTACTTCTTAGTTATAAACTGTCTCAAATTATTAAAATATAAAGCTTGATTATTACTTATTCTTTCGAGATATTCTTTAGATACTTAAAAAAAAAAAAAAAAAAAAAATCAACGAAGCAGCCAAAGCTTCAATCTTTATTGATTTTAAATTTCATACAAGCTTCTTTTGCATTTTTCAAATAAAAGGGTTATGTATTTAACAATGTCATGCATAAGTTAAGAAATCCTTAGTAGAAAAACTAGTTACTCTTGTGCAATTACAATTTCCATACCCAAACCAAATAATAGTAAACAAAAAAAATATCAATAAATAAAACACCCAAAAAAGAAAAAAGAAAAAAAAATTCTTATGGCACTTGATTCCTCAATTGTGGAAACAATATCTTGTGTGCTTGTTTTATGAAGCGTGCCTCTTACAACATAAATATGTGGATTTTATAGGCGTGAAGACTAAATACTTATAAGAGGTGTATACAATATTTTATAAGACAGGTATATAAAAAAAAAAAAAAAAAAAAAATTTTCCTTGAAAAAGAGTAGAACTGCAAAGCCGGTGCAACATTAGAGAGTCATGTGCTCCTACTAGTATGATAGATATAACCTACCAATCCAGCCACTCATCACAATACGGCAAATCGGCAATAATGACTGTGCCCACTGCCATCTGCATTTTTAATAATCTATTTTCTTAAGCAGTTAAAGCTCTTATTGCATACCAAAGCTACATTTTAAGCATATCAATATCACCGTCAAAGTTAGGGGTTTGTATAGATTGGATTGGATCGGGTTGAGGGGATTTTTTGACCCAATCCACCATGGTGGGTCAAAAAAAATTCAGCCCAACCCAATCTATCACATAATTCCGACCCAACTCACATGGATCGTGTTGAACCCATGGATTTGACAAATTTATTATTATTATTATTATTATTATATTGAGTAGAAAAAAATATAAATATTAATATATTAAAAAAACCTAAAAATTAGTATCAATATAACTCCTTAAAGGCAAACAACACTAATTACTAAACAACAATAGTAATTTATTAGGATTTGTGTGAACTAATTGGATTTTATATAGGATAGGAAGAACTGGTTATTTTCAAAATTTTATTAATTATATAATATATTATATAATATTATATATATTAAATTAGTATTAGTAGGAGAAACCGAGGAAGCGTTGCTCTACAGCTGTTTTTTTTTAATTATTAAATATATATATATATATATATATAAGTGCCCTACAGCTGATTTTAAATTTTTTTTATTAAATATATAATATATTTTAAATATATATTAAATATGGGTGGGTTGGGTCGGGTTTGGCAGATTTGTAATTTTATGACCCAAATCCAACTCGACCCGTTATAAAATTTTTTTTTTAACCCAACCCAACCCAACCCACCAAGCCTTAAAAATCGACCCAACCCAGCGGATCGAATCGGGTCGGGTCAGGTTTGGCGGGTTCGTGGGTTTTCTGCACAAAAGGGTTATGTATTTAATGATGTCATGCATAAGTTAAGAAATCCTTAGTAAAAAAACTAGTTACTCTTGTGCAATTACAATTTCCATACCCAAACCAAATAATAGTCAACAAAAAAAATATCAATAAATACAACACCCAAAAAATGAAAAAAGAAAAAGAATTCTTATGGCACTTGATTCCTCAATTGTGGAGATAGTATCTTGTGTGTGCTCGTTTCATGAAGTGTGCCTCTCACAACACAAGCATGTAGATCTTATAGGCGTGAAGACTAAATGCTTGTGAGAGGTGTATATAATATTTTATAAGACGGGTGTATAATTTTTTTTTTCCCCCTGATCTGAGGACTCTTAACATGAAAAAAAAAAAAAAAAAAAAAAAAAAAAGTAGAACTGCAAAGCCGGTGCAACATTAGAGAGTCCTTTGCTCCTACTAGTATAATAGATATAACCGACCAATCCAGCCACTCATCACAATACGGCAATTATGACTGTGCCCACTGCCATGTGCATTATTAATAGTTTATTCTCTTAAGCAGTTAAAGCTCTTGTTGAAGACCAAAGCTACATTTTAAGCATATCAGTATCACAATCAAAGTGATAGAGTTAAACAGTGCTCTTGTTACATCAATGATTTTGGCCGATCCACTAAGCTATTATCCCTTTTATGTGTAAATTGTACTAATATAAGTCAAACTAACATAACAAATAACAAGCAAATTTGTTTACCCTCAATCAAAACTATACTGTAAATGGGATTTTTTTTCCCATTCGGTCACAACTCATGACCCAATCAGACATTGAAGAAAAGCAAATAATGTTGGCCAATGGCAACTGGTCCACACTTAAGGGGGCCTGAAAATGATGACTGCAATTATGTCACCCCCATAGTGGTTAGAGTTGGTATTTACCACTTGCCCTTTGCTAGAGGTCAGGTTATATATTGATGGGCATTAACCATATAACGAAACAGGCAACAGTACCAAACCATAGTATACATTTTTAGTTTTGTGATCAAGTGTCTATGTATTATAACCTCGACTAGTTTTGAATTCTAACATGGATTAAAATATGGACATTGCCAAAAGTTTTGTACGTAATTCAGCCGCATCTTTTGTTAACCTTTATTAGGAGAGTTAGATTTCAAATCTCTTATTCTTCAATTTACTATCAAATTATCTAAAAAATAAAACATTTTTGAATATTTTATGTATTATTTGCTCGGTATAGACGTAATGTGGCGTATCACGTATGTAATGTCGGGTTGGTCCACCTCTTCTAAAAGTGTCATTTATGTATTTAAGTTTAAGATTTGTGGTATCACAACAAAATTCATACAATCCCCAACATTTCAAAAGCGATTACTATGCTTTCTAATTGGAATGTATGCTCGTATGAATGCAAGTCATGTCTTCATTGTTATTGAAGACGCTGGAAATAAAGCTCTTGCCCTTGTGAATATGCCAATGTTTTGTGACATGTACTTCCCATATGTATTTTTTCTTTCCTACAAATAGTTTCAAGGGGCTTAACTAGAAATCCCTGCTAATTAAGAAGAGGGAAAGATACCACTTGATCTGTGGGGCTTGGTGGTTTTCATTATTTCATATGTTTGAAATTGCTAGTTAAAATGTCCTTTTCATAAGTTCATCTAATAGATACATGCTTGATGCTTGTATAGTTTACCTTATAGACTTAAAATAAGGAAAACCAATAACTCTTTGCTTCCAGCCTTCCAAGCACTTCAATCTCTCAAATCTCAACTAGAATTAACAGCGTAACATCGGCAGAGCATCTAACCCCAGAGGCTGCGAGAAGCATTTGTCAATGGCAACATCACTGAATTGACTAGAAGAAAAGGGTTTCTTATGGGCAAAACAATTATAAAGGACTGTGGGGATCCAGTGAAGGTGCATAAATGGCCTTTATTTCCAACTTATTAAGCTGGCTCTTTGAATTGACATCGACCTTTAAGAATTTTGTTATAAAGTCTTTCAATTATCTACAATACTTCCCGACAAATCTGTTCAATTTTGTCATGGTATTGGTTGGTGTTGTTGTGTGGTCACTGTGGTGCTGGACTACTTAGGTGCTGTATTTATTTCCTCTTTACCTTTACACACACACACACACACACACACACACACATCCATTTATTTGGCGAAAAATAATTGTAGTATAGATTGAATTTGCATCATGTGGATCAGAATCCACAAGTGTAAAACACTTCCACATATTCTTGAACCATATACAGCTAAGGAATGCGATCATTGTGCCATGTTATGCATCTTATACTTCATAATTATGAGACTCACTCAGTTACTAAAAACTTATATTATCAGTATGTAATTTCTTTGGTGTCAATGACTAAACATGAAACCTATGTAACCATTATATGGAGCCTATATATGATGCTACTTTGATTATAGTAAATTGAGAAGAAGGAGGTGTAGGCTAAATCTCTCCCCTTCCCTTGCTTCTGTTTGTTTCTGCTTTCTTTTTTTGTGTTAATATATTGTCTTATTCAGCAAAAAAGAAAAATTGAGAAGATGGGAATCTTAAGGAGGTACTTTCATGGATATATCCAACTAATTAAACGGTGCCACATGTGAATTCTATAATTAATCTCAACCTATTTTGGTGACTAGGGGTTTGCATTGATGAGGAAAGTGTGTGTTAATTGGAACATGTCTACTAGTACAACCTCTTGCAAGAAGAAGAGAAGAGTAAGGAAACAAATGAGCTAGGAGAAGTGGAGAACTAGGGATATGAATGTGTGATGTAATTTGGAATTGGTTCTTGCTTGTCTCCTATATTTCTTTTCTTATTTTGAGAGAGAGAACAAATATATTACTTGATTTCAAAAAATATATTACATCACATTGAATATTTCAACTTACTAGGGATATACTTTTATTTATATTAATATTAATTTTGTTTTTGATAGTGTGGTTCTAAGCAAAGATAACATTATTAGAGAAAGACAACCTAGTAAATTAACTAACACCTCCTTCTCTTTATGTTTACGACAGGAATGCAAAAACACATCTTGTAAAATAGAGTTTTTATGAAAAGCAAAAATTTTGGTAGCTGATTAAATTAATTCAAAACAAATAACTAGCTACTTTCAAGTTGGGTTTTGGGTTAATGGCAAGTGTTTTCAAAAATAAGTGATAGGTTGTGAGTTGGAGTTTACGGTTCGACCTAGTCAGGGTCAGCTGAATTATAGATGCAATTGATGCAACCATCTAAGGCCTTCAAATAAAAGGAGGACCCCACTTGTAAAAAATATATATATATGTATAAAATATATTTATCTATATATTTTAATTACAAAAAAAAATTAAATACTTTTATTAGTCAATAAAATGTATTAAAAATGTCTCACTGTATTCTAAAATGCATAATATTAAAAAGGGAAAAAACAAAAATAGTCAAATTTCAGTTAACAAAATTAAATTTTAGGAGACAAATTCATTAACTTATTCTTGAAATATGCTAATGTAGGGTCACAAATTGTAGCCCACACCTTAATAGAAACAGGAAATGGGCCCAACAAGCCCAATACAATAAATTTGTGAGAGAGTGGGTTAAAGAATTGGGCTAGCAGCGATTTTTACAACAGTTATTGGGATCTGGGTACTTGGCCGAGGGGGCTAAAACACATAAGCGAGTTAAGATTTTACGTCCGAGGAGTAAGGTTTGAGTAATTTTCATGGGTTATAATCAAATCCGAGGGGTATGATCTTGGATAAGATGCTTTCTTTTAGGTTGTATTTTTCCCGGTGCTACAGTAGTTGTTTCTTGATGTTCTTCTTTTTCCTTCGTTCCCCCCTCTCTTATGAAGGGTTTATTCCATTATATAGTCCTTCATTGCCCGATCTCATCGTCCACTTGTCTGTCATCTAGCACGGTACTTGAGTTTCCATTTCCTTTCTTACAGCTTTTTGACTTCCTGGGGGATAAAGATCACTTTCAACACTGTTCAGGGGTCTTCTCCACATAAATGCGGCCAGGAAAACAGCTGTGATGCATTTAATGCGGTGGTAGCAGCTTTTTCTCAAGATATTTCTGCATCCTTATCCCTTCCATATGCATTGGTAATCCATCTTTACATCTGGAACTTCCTGGAGGGTGGACTAAGGGAAAGCCGAGGTTCCTCTCACCATCAGACGTCATGTCCGAGGAGGGTATTCCTCTCGGACCAGCCTCTTTGGATCCTTACGCGCTCTACTGTTAGTTACAACGGTCCTCTGTGATTTCTTCTCCTCGGGCGTATTGTTGATGAAACGTCGTTCCTGGGCCTAGATCATGGGCCCATATTTTACTCCCCCACAATAGCCCCTCAAAATTCTAATTTTTCTTTCTGATCCGAGGAGGAAAATTAGGATTTTGATGTATAAAGGTAATTACGATGTAGTCCTTAATAGTATCTAAATTTAGGCGCATGTAAGGGCCATTTCTGTCATTTCGCGAGGGCTTCTGACGCTTGGGAACTCGCACAATCATCATTAAACGCTTAGAATTGCGTTTCAACCAGACATCCTACGGTGAAATATGAATCCAACGGTTCAGATCGCAACTTCAATATTTGGGCGGGATTATGGTTTTTTTTTTTTTTAACCCCACTATAAAAACTTCCAGGCGTTACTTTTTGCTTCTTATCAGAACTTACAACTTCAGAGTATTCATATCCAGGCGCCCACCAATTTTTTCGCAAGAAAGAGAGCTTGACGATCTTCCAGTGACCAGAGAAGCAATCCGTGTTCATTTCTACGTAAGTTTCGCATTCCGACTTCCATTGTACTCTCGGCTAACCTCCTCGGCTAACCACCTCACCTTATAGAGACTAACCATGGGTAGATTCGAGCGCTTAGTGGACACTCCGGCCAAGATAGAGTTGTTCAAGGAGAAGTACCACATTCCCCAAGAGGTGGTGGTACGTCATTGCACCACAGAGGGAGTGGAGTTTGACCGGAAGATGGGAGAGGTGGTCATCCCCATGATTGCCTTCATAGAAGGGGGGATGACCATTCCCATGGGTAGGATTACACGGGACTACCTTCGTGCCCATAGGCTGTGTCCCCATCAGTGTGCTCCCAACTTCTTTAGAGTCCTAGGGTCAATCGACGCCTTGGATCGGCATCTGGGGTTAGGATTGACATGGTACGACGTCGCCCACCTGTATGAGGGCCATATAGAGACTCGGGCAGGCTTTTACCTTAAGTCCCGTAGCAGTGTGGTCAAACCGATATCCTGCCTTCCCAAGTCAAATAAGGGGATGAAGGACGACTACCTGATCTTGTCGGGGCCTTGGAGCGACGGCTTAGCCTGCCCAACCAAGGCCGGGACTCCAGGTGGAACACTTTAGACCTAGGATTTCTAACTTTAGCATTAAGGATTGTTACGTTACCTTTACACTCATTTGCTTAGTTATTTTGTGTTAGTGACTTATCATATGTTTTTTATAGCCGAGGCTTAATAACGTAACTTGTTTGACAGACAAATTTTTTACCAATCTGAAGCTCAGCCTGATCAACGTTCCAGCATTGAATTATCTGCTGAGGTCAGAAATTTTCGTGAACGAGGACGGACAACTACGAGCGGTCCACCTCATTTTGGATTTTGAACCCATTTCTCGGTCCTTTTTAGACGTCGGCAACTCTATCCGAGCCGGGGACCATCGCTTGGCGCGTATAGACGTGTCTCGGCCACACTTCCTCGCCAGCTACGACCTTCCGCCGGTTGACCATCCCATTCCACAGGGAATTCCCCTCGCCGTCGCACCGTTGCGCGAAGTAACACTTGGGGAAGCCATCCTTAGAGAAGAGACAGCTTCTTCTTCGTCCCTAGAACTAGAGATTGACAAGTTCAGGTTTGAAGAGGAAACAGTACATATATCAGAGGCCGAGGAAGGGGCGGACGAGCAGTCGAGCGTGCACCCTCCGGCTCAGGTGATAACTTACATTGCCGATACCACCGACGAGGAGGAAGACATGGCTCCCCGGACTGGCCCTTCTTTGAAAGAATTGATGAAGGGTAGGAATAAAAAGCCATCCTCTCAGGATAAGGGCAAATCCAAACAAATTGCACACCCTCCCCCTCCTCCGCCCCAAGTGCCTGCTGACCTTGGGCTCAAACCGAATCCGGATTTGAGGAGGAAGAGGCCGGTGGAGCCTGCTGAGGAGGGGGAGTTAGGCCCATCAAGGGGCAACAAGCAGGCCAGGCCTGCACCAGAGCGAAGGAGTAGGAGGTCCCACTCCGTGGAGAGCCACGAGGAGCGACCAGCGGCCCAGGCTCGTCAGCCACCACGAACCTGGTCACCTGAATTGGAGGTCGATGGCGGTCCCATCACGATGGATGCCTCCCTTCGGCATTTTCGAGGTGGCCATGCAGGTCGTTTGGCCGACGCTCTGCTACAACCACTCCTCCTTCCGTCGGACCTGCCGGCGTACAGGAGCTTTGACTACCATGATCTGCTCCTTTCCATGAAGAGGGACTTGGCCATGGTAAGTTACTTCAGTTTGATTTCTTTTTATTTGTGCATTATTTCTTAAGTCTAACACACTTTTTCCTTTTGCATAATAGGTCGCGCAACAAGTGTACGTGGCCGAAGAGTGGGCAAAGCGCTTTCGCGATGAGACGAAGGCTGCTCACCAGGCCCGAGATACTGCGGAGGACCATTTGAGCGTGCTGAGAACCCAGCAGAAGCAGTTGGCCGAGCAAGTGAAGAAGGCCAACCGGGATAAGGCCAGCGCTGAGGCTGGAAGGAATAATATGGAGAAGCAGGCGGAGACTTTTCGCAGCGAGCTGCACCTCTGCCAGATCAACTTAGAAACGGAGAAGCAGATGGTGATAAGTCTGCGCGAAGAGCTCCGTCGGGCCAAGGAAGCTGCACAGCTACAGAAGGAGGCAGCCGAGGCCGAGAAGCAAGCTTCTTATGCTCTGGGGGTGGAAGAAACCCAGAGCAGGTTAACTGAGGAGTTTGCTTCGGTCGCCAGGGACTACTGTGACGTCACGTGGGGGAAAGCCCTTGACGCCGCTGGGGTCCCGGTTGACTCCAGCCTTAGGAGGCCTGAGAGCGTGTACTACGATCCTGAAATCCAACCGCTCTCAGATTCTGATCCTCCTCCTCCAGAGCAGCCAGCCTCAGCGTCTGAAGCTCCTGCGGCAAACTTAGACCTTCCAGCATCTGTGGAAGGCCCAACAGCCACCCGTCAGGACGCCGGTCAAGGGGAAAAAGCCGAGACCTCCCAGGGTAATGCTCCGGGTGCTGCTCCTTCGTAGCCTGAACCAGCAGTCGACCACCAAGACCCCAAGATCAAGGCCTAAGACATTTGTTTTAGTGTTTCTTTTTGTTTTGTTTTTTTTTTTTCTTCTTTAGCTTTCTATGCTCATCACTTTAAAGATATGTACTGTTTTAATCATTAATGAAAGTATACTTCTTTTGTTTTACGTATTATGGCAAGTAATAGCTAATCCCTCCGCTGTCATTCCATTCATTTTTTTATTTACTTGCATTAAAAGAATGGTTGACTTAATTGAGAAGTTCCGGAAGTTGACATACTAGCTAAACACATATAACCAAACAAGAAATTTGAGTCATGCGCTTTTATCTATAGTGGAATGTTAAAAAGGGAAATAAAACAAGTAGTAACTAACCCAGACCATCTGGTCAGAAGTCCCCAGTCATGATTAGATTCGAATGAGAACACTTCATAAAACGGTGATGGTGTTAACTAACCCAGATCATCTGGTCCGAGGACTCAGGCACGATTGGTTTTAAGTTTAAACACTTGAGAACAGTAAGGGTGTTAACTAACCCAGATCATCTGGTCCGAGGACTCATGCATGATTGGATTTAAGTTTAAACACATGAGAACAGTAAGGGTGTTAACTAACCCAAATCATCTGGTCCGAGGACTCATGCATGATTGGATTTAAGTTTAAACACTTCAGAGAACGGTAAGGGTGTTAACTAACCCAAATCATCTGGTCCGAGGACTCATGCATGATTGGATTTAAGTTTAAACACTTCAAAGAACAGTAAGGGTGTTAACTAACCCACATCATCTGGTCCGAGGACTCATGCATGATTGGATTTAAGTTTAAACACTTCAGAGAATGGTAAGGGTGTTAACTAACCCAAATCATCTGGTCCGAGGACTCATGCATGATTGGATTTAAGTTTAAACACTTCAAAGAACAGTAAGGGTGTTAACTAACCCACATCATCTGGTCCGAGGACTCATGCATGATTGGATTTAAGTTTAAACACTTCAAAGAACAGTAAGGGTGTTAACTAACCCACATCATCTGGTCCGAGGACTCATGCATGATTGGATTTAAGTTTAAACACTTCAGAGAACAGTAAGGGTGTTAATTAACCCAAATCATCTGGTCCGAGGACTCATGCATGATTGGATTTAAGTTTAAACACTTCAGAGAACGTCGAGAGGTATGAAAAGAGATATACATATTTAACATAAAAGACGAATATTGATCAAACATAAGTTTATTAATAATAATACCTTTTCAAATTATTGACATTCCAAGGGCGGGGTACTACAAGTCCGTCCAAGTCTTCCAAGAAATATGCTCCAATGCCAGCATTGGAGGTGATGCGATATGGTCCTTCCCAATTTGGCCCTAGTTTTCCCCAAGCAGGGTTCTTTGCCGAGCCCACGACTTTGCGCAGCACCAGGTCACCTGAGACCAAAGGTCTTGTCTTTACATGGGCATCATAACCTTGCTTTAGCTTTTGTTGGTAATGAGCCAATTGAACCATTGCGTTTTCCCTTTTTTCATCAATCAAGTCCAGACCTCTCGCCAAGTTTTCATTGTTGTCTTTTGGATTGAATGAGCTTGTTCTCGTCGTTGGGAACCCGGACTCCAAAAGGATGACTGCTTCAGCCCCATAAGTCATTGAGAAAGGGGTCTCCCCAGTGGACCTACGAGGTGTGGTCCTGTACGTCCAAAGTACATGTGGGAGTTCTTCCACCCATCTTCCTTTCGCATCATCCAGTCTTTTCTTCAATCCGCTTAATATGACCTTATTTACAGCTTCGGCCTGGCCATTCCCCTGGGGGTAAGCCGGAGTAGAATACCTGTTAGTGATACCCAATTCTCCGCAGTAGTTTCTGAACATCTTACTGTCAAACTGAAGTCCATTATCTGTGATAAGTACATGCGGGACACCGAACCGAGTAACAATGTTTCTCCAGATAAATCTTTTCGCATCCACATCTCGGATATTAGCCAGAGGCTCTGCTTCAACCCACTTTGTGAAATAGTCAGTACCAACTATCAGATACTTCTTGTTTCCTACAGCCTTAGGAAATGGTCCGACGATGTCTAAGCCCCATTGAGCGAATGGCCATGGGCTAGATATTGGATTGAGGGTTCCTCCTGGCTGGTGTATACTTGGTGAATACCGTTGACATTGATCGCACTTTTTGACGTACTCCAAAGCTTCTCTCTGCATGTTCGGCCACCAATAACCCTGAGTAATGGCCCTATGCGCCAAGGATCTGCCTCCAGTATGACTTCCACAGATTCCCTCATGCATTTCCTCCAAGAGCAATTCCGTTTGATCGGGATGAACACAGAGTAGATAAGGTCCAGAGAAGGAACGCCTGTATAGCTTATCATCCTGTGACAGCCAATAGCTAGGAGCCTTCTTTCTTATTTTGTCGGCCTCCGTTTTCTCTTCGGGTAGAATATCACCCTTTAAGAACTGCACGACGGGGTCCATCCAACTCGGCCCCATTCTTACTTGATTGATCTGTACTACGTTTGCTATTATTGAGGGTCGATGCAGGTCCTCAACAAGGATTAGGCGAGGCAAGTTCTGTGCCGAGGAAGTTGCAAGAGTGGCCAAGGAGTCCGCATGCGTGTTACCGCTTCTTGGGACATGTAGCAAGCTAAAGGATTCGAACTCCATTTGCATAGCTCTCACTCGGCTAAGATAGCCTCGCATTCTCTCATCCTTGGCTTCAAATTCACCCTTGACTTGACCCACAATTAGCCTTGAATCCGAAAAGAGGTTAATGGACTTTCCTCCCATCTTTAGGACCATAGTCATTCCTTCCAGTAGTGCTTCGTACTCTGCTTCGTTATTCGTGGCAGGAAAGCTTAATCTTAACGACTTTTCAACGGTGATCATCTCTGAAGATGTCAACACTAGCCCAATACCCGCTCCTTTTTGGTTTGATGCTCCGTCTACATGCACTTCCCACGTCGGAGGGGGACACCTGGTGATACTACAGGCTAGTTTTGCACCTCTTTCCTCTAATGCTAATTGACTATCCGCTTCCGGTTCGGTGAATTCTGCCACCAAGTCGGCCAGTACCTGGCCTTTAACTGAGGTGCGAGGCATGTACTTAATGTCGAAGGCTCCCAGAATTGTACCCCACTT
The DNA here is from genome assembly GCA_023055345.1 of Quercus wislizeni. Lineage (NCBI taxonomy): Eukaryota > Viridiplantae > Streptophyta > Magnoliopsida > Fagales > Fagaceae > Quercus > Quercus wislizeni. The sequence continues at coordinate 4,258,712 of JALGQJ010000015.1, read as the reverse complement.
GGCTATCCTTCCCGTGTAGTCTGCACTTTTAAGTACGGCTTTTAATGGGAGTTGAGTAAGAACAATCACCGTGTGCGCTTGGAAATAATGAGGCAACTTGCGTGTGCCAAGCACCACTGCTAATATGGCCTTTTCCAGTGGAAGGTAGCGTATTTCTGCCTCATGCAGTGACTTACTCACGTAGTATACTGGTCGTTGCACGCCGTTGTCAACCCTTATCAATACTAAACTTACTGCATAGGAGACCACTGCAATGTAAGCAAAAAGGACCTCGTCCGGCTCAGGGCTTGACATGACAGGCGGCCGAGCAAGATAGTCCTTGAGTTGTTGAAAAGCCACGTCACATTCCGTCGACCATTCAAAGCTTTTCCATTTATTGATCAACAGAAAGAAAGGTCGGCACCTGTCCGCCGATCGAGATATAAATCTATTCAGCGCAGCGGTCATTCCGGTTAGTTTTTGCACTTCCTTTGGGTTCCGAGGAGTTCGCATACTGATGATGGCTTTAATTTGGTCGGGATTGACTTCAATTCCCCTGTGAGTAACCATATAACCCAAGAACTTGCCTGAGCCAACACCAAACGAACATTTGGCGGCATTCAAACGTAGTTTATAACTTCTGAGAATTTCGAAGACTACTCGAAGATCTTCAAGGTGTTCAGATGCTCTTTTGCTTTTCACCACCATGTCATCTATGTAAATCTCCATATTTTTCCCTAATAATGATTCAAACATCCTCGTCATCATTCTTTGGTAGGTGGAACCCGCATTCTTCAGACCAAATGGCATCACCTTGTAGTGGTAGTTCCCTACTGGCGTGACAAAAGCAGTTTTTTCTTGATCGTCCAATGCTAAAGGTATCTGATGATAACCCTGGAAGGCGTCCAAGAAGCTCATTCGAGGATGGCCGACTGTGGCATCTACCAGTTGATCAATTTTGGGCATGGGGAATAGATCTTTAGGGCAGGCTTTATTTAGATCTGTGAAATCAACACATACTCGCCACTTTCCAGTCTTTTTCTTGACCACCACCGTATTTGCCAACCACTCAGGATAGAAGACCTCTTTGATAGCCCCTGCCTTCTTTAGCTTCGACACTTCCTGACGGACTGCTTCTGCATGCTCTTTAGACGGCCGACGAGGGAGCTGCTTCCTGGGGGTCATCATCGGATTAACATTCAGATGGTGGCAAATGAAGTCTGGGTCTACCCCCGAAGCCTCGTAAGCATCCCATGCAAAGACGTCTATGTTTCGCTTGAGGAACTCTATCAATTCCTCCTTCTCTGACTGGGGTAGTTGAGATCCGACTTGAAAGAATTTATCAGGGTCATCTCCTATTATGACCTTTACAAGATCTTCACATTTCGCCTCCTCGGACAGCCCATCTTTGGACAACATTGGGGGTTTTGATTGCTATAGCTCTTCTTTTTGAGCCTCAGATTCTGCTTCAGGCTCATGTCGGATAGCTGCTATCATGCACTGCCGCGCCATGGTTTGATCACCCAATATCTCTTCTATCTTGCCTCCAGAGGGGTATTTAATCTTCTGATGCAGGGTGGAAGAGACTGCTCCTAAAGTATGAAGCCAAGGCCTTGCAACAATCGCCGTATAAGGGGAGTAGGCGTCCACCACTATAAAATCGACCTCCACTATCTCTGCTCCGGCTTGCACTGGCAGCCTGACCTGTCCCCTCGGAATAATAGTCTTTCCCTCGAAGCTCACTAAAGGGGAATTATAAGGCGTCAGATCTTCAGCTCTTAGGTTCAGCCCCTTGAAGAGATCAGGGTACACGATCTCGGCTGCACTGCCTTGATCCACCATTACCCTCTTTACATCATAGCCTCCGATTCGGAGGGTAATTACTAGGGCGTCGTCATGAGGTTGGACAGTTCCGATCTTGTCCTCATCCGAGAATCCCATGACCAAGGATCGGCTTGACTTAGCTCTCTTTGACTCATGCGAGTCATCCTCAGGGTACAGCCGAGTCACTGACAGTACTCTAGAGGGGCATGACCCCGTTCTGCTAGGTGCCGCAAAGATAACATTAATGGTTCCAAGAGGAGGTCTCGGAGGATTCCCCCTTTCCGACCGAGTTTCCGTAAGGCTACCCAAGCTATTGGAATGATGCAACAGCTGTTTTAATCTGCCCTCCTGGACAAGCTGGTCAAGGTGATCCCACAAACTTCTACAGTCCTCGGTGGTATGACCGTGGTCTTTATGATATTGACAATAGAGATTTCGGTTTCTCTTTTCGGGGTTTCCCATCATCTTATTGGGCCACTTGAAGAAGGGCTCGTTTTTTATCTTCTCCAGGACTTGGTGCACAGGCTCTCGGAATACAGCTCCAACTATTTGGCTGTTACTAGATGCCTGTTGCTCGGCATAATCCCTTCTTGGCCGGTTATTATTGTACCTGTCCGGCCTAAACTCTCTCCTTTCTTGGGGGACAAGCTTGGCTTTCCCTTTTCCTTGTTGCTGCTGCTGTTGATCATCTTCTATCCTCTTATATTTATCCACTCTATCAATTAATTGTTGCAAGCTGGTGACCGGCTTCCCTGTCAGGGACTTCCTCAGGCCATGCTCGGAGGGAAGACCAACCTTGAAGGTTCTGATAGCAACCTCATCAAAATCCCCGTCAATCTCGTTAAACATCTCCCAATACCTCTCGGCATATGACCTCACAGACTCCCCTTCCCTCATTGTCATGGACAGCAGGGAGTCAAGGGGTTGAGGAACTCTGCTGCATGTAACAAACCGGGAGCAGAATGATTGAGTGAGCTTCTTAAAGGAACCAATGGAATCAGTCTTCAACCCATCGAACCATCTCATCGGCATCGGTCCTAGGCTAGAGGGAAATACTCTGCACAATAAAGCCTCGTCTTGAGAGTAAACTGCCATCTTTTGTCTGAATTGGCTCACGTGTTCTACAGGGTCGGTACGTCCGTTGTACATAGAGAACGTAGGCTGATGAAAACGTCTGGGAAGCTTTGCCTTTTCTATTCCCCTAGTAAAGGGGGACTTAGAAATTTGGGTCAAAGCTTTCTTCATGTCTTTGGTCCCCACTCCCCTTCTAGACGAACTTTTTCTCCTTCTCTTGTGAGAATGCTCTTCTTCATAGGAATAGGATTCACTGGGGGGAGTTTCTGAAGAATCCCTGTAACTGTCCTCCCCTTCACCGTTGGAGGAGACATCAGAACTTGAAGGGGTGTGATTTCGTTGTGCTCGACGAAGCTTCTTTTTCAATCCTTCTATTTCACGCTGCAAGTTCTTTTCATCAGCGTGCCCTTGCACCAGATGACTCTTTCGTCGATAGCCACTCTTCCCAGCATGGATCGTTTGCGAACTACCCTCACGCTGGTTATCTACGTGGTTCTCCCGTTCAAGATTATGGAGTTCATCTTGCTGACTGACGTTTACTGACTCTGCATAGGGCGGACTGGCCTGTTGCGGTCCCGAACCTGCCATAACTGCCGTAACTTTCTACTAGCGCTAATTCTTTCCCACAGACGGCGCCAATTGTAGGGTCACAAATTGTAGCCCACACCTTAATAGAAACAGGAAATGGGCCCAACAAGCCCAATACAATAAATTTGTGAGAGAGTGGGTTAAAGAATTGGGCTAGCAGCGATTTTTACAACAGTTATTGGGATCTGGGTACTTGGCCGAGGGGGCTAAAACACATAAGCGAGTTAAGATTTTACGTCCGAGGAGTAAGGTTTGAGTAATTTTCATGGGTTATAATCAAATCCGAGGGGTATGATCTTGGATAAGATGCTTTCTTTTAGGTTGTATTTTTCCCGGTGCTACAGTAGTTGTTTCTTGATGTTCTTCTTTTTCCTTCGTTCCCCCCTCTCTTATGAAGGGTTTATTCCATTATATAGTCCTTCATTGCTCGATCTCATCGTCCACTTGTCTGTCATCTAGCACGGTACTTGAGTTTCCATTTCCTTTCTTACAGCTTTTTGACTTCCTGGGGATAAAGATCACTTTCAACACTGTTCAGGGGTCTTCTCCACATAAATGCGGCCAGGAAAGCAGCTGTGATGCATTTAATGCGGTGGTAGCAGCTTTTTCTCAAGATATTTCTGCATCCTTATCCCTTCCATATGCATTGGTAATCTATCTTTACATCTGGAACTTCCTGGAGGGTGGACTAAGGGAAAGCCGAGGTTCCTCTCACCATCAGACGTCATGTCCGAGGAGGGTATTCCTCTCGGACCAGCCTCTTTGGATCCTTACGCGCTCTACTGTTAGTTACAACGGTCCTCTGTGATTTCTTCTCCTCGGGCGTATTGTTGATGAAACGTCGTTCCTGGGCCTAGATCATGGGCCCATATTTTACTCCCCCACAGCTAAAATCAAAATTAATACCACACAAATTCATTAATAATACAACATAATTGTCTTAAAATATGCTAAAATAAAGATTATAAATTTCTAAAACAAAAGAAAAAATCTCTCATCTCTCTATTTCTCTGCCTTTCCATCTATATTCTTACATTTCTTTTCTTAGTCTTGATTCTTGATCTTTTTCTATAAGCTCAGTCATTCTTTGTAATAGCTTGAAATCATTCTTTGTTCACTGCCTTTCACAGCAGATTCAAGATTGAAGAGGGACGACATGGGCATAGCAGATGTAACCCCTCTCTCCCTCTCTATCTTTCCGATATTTAACATTGAGAAGTTTGCTTTTTTATTCAATTTAAATATTTTAAATTATATATTTTTAATCTGCTTGATTGATAGCCTGATAGGACAACACACTAGTCTTGCTTTCTTACACGAGAAAATACATCATGTTACGAGTGTTTGTTTCTCTCCTCTCATAGTTGGGGGACCCACCAACTGTGGGTCCCACCAACTTGTGAGTGGGAGGAAGACTTCCTCCTCTTACATAGTCCATTGCCCACAGCACTGCACTCTGCACAATGCATACCTACACATGAGCACATACTGATTCTAACAAGCCATTGGCCATAAGCCCATAGCGCACTATTCACACTTCGCAGCCGGCCCCCACACGCACACACCCACAATGTCTTTTACCTTTTTTTTTTTTTTTTTAATGCAAAATTTTACTTTATGAATTAGTATAGGTTATCACACCAATTAATAATTTGATGTATATCATATCAACTCATTTGTATTATTTTGTAAAAAAAAACTCATTTGTATTATAGTGATATTAATTTATTGAACCATGTAATAAATTAATTTTATTTGTGCAGGTTTAGATTTTAAAGTATAAAGTGGTCATGACTTTAGAAAAATTGCAATAACCAAGTTTTATTATTCTATACTTTAAATTTTATTTTTAGTTAAATTATCATTTTTAATTATAAATTGTATTTTATTTATCTATAAATATTTTCTCATTATAAATGTCTAATAGATTTTTTTAAAATCAATAAATATTATTTAATTAATATTTAAATATAAAAAATGCTCCACTTAAAATTTTCTCCTAAGACCCTCAAAGTTATTGAGCCCTGGACCTAATTTACTAAAAGTTTTAGTAATTACTCTCTATTTGTTTCGGTAATAATGTTTTCTAGAAAATGAGTCATTTTCTAAAAAATGTTTTTTTATAAAACTATCTCATTTTTCTATATTTGGTAATAACATTAAATGAATTGAAAAACAATCTTTTTACTTCATTTATTTAGTTTTCTGTGAGATAGAGTTGTTTTCCAAAAAAATTTCTAAAAATAAGCCATACTTTTTATGTTGACCAAAATTTTTTTTTCCTTTGACTCATTTTTTCTAATATTTAAAATTTTAAAACTTTGGTAATAAAGTTTCAAATAGAATAAATTATCTTAATAATGTTAATTTACTTATAGTGAACCTTAACGCGAAAGTATATCATTCCACGTGTAGTGCTTATTTTAAACCACATGATATTTTAACATTCAGCATACTGCAGTACCATATGTTTAAGTTATATCAAGTTATATATTATGTAACTTTTACCCTCAAATTCGTAGGCTAATCTTTTTACGTATAATTTTGAATTTCAAAACATATTTAAAATTATAATTTTATATATAAGATAGTTATTATTCTTATGTCATCTTGAGATTATGCGAATATATAAGCTAATACTTTATTTTTCCACCTCCTCCCCCTTGTATTTGTTTTTGTTTTTAACAACAATAACAACAGTAAATACTCATATTTAAAGAAACGGAAATATTAAGGAATGCCTTAAGAGCTTTGGTTTAGAAACTATTTTTAGAAATATTTTATGAGAAAATTATAAAATAATTAATTTTGCTTATATATATATATATATTTTTTTTTTAATTCTCATCAAAGTAATGTCAAAACTTTTTTAATTAATACCTCTGTCTTAGTTTTTTTGTCATCTATTCCATTTTGGTATGTTTCAAAATATTGTCTTGTTTCTAAAAATAAAATTATTAGTTTACTAATGTTCTTATTATACCCTTACTTTATTTTCAAAACTATTTGAAAAAAAAAAACTAATATTTAAAAAAATCAATTTAATTGGGACACCTTTTTAGTTGCCTTATTAAGAATAACTTTTTTTAAAAAAATTAATAAATTTATTTAAGGGTAATTTGTAAAGTTATACATTTTTATAAAACAAACAAGATAATAAATGATATTCTTTTAAGAAAATTGATTTTTTAAACAGAAGAAACAAATTGGAACGAGAAAATATAGTTTATTAACTATTGTATTAAGGGAACCGTTAACGTGACTTGCAAGGCTTGCTCTCAACCTGCCACGTTGACTGAAGCATGCAGGATTGCCATGACAGAGCGTTTTGATTGATGAATTAGCGAATATACCAAACACTCTGCACTTCTGCAGTATGCACTGACCAATTTCTATGCAAACATTAATGGGAAAAAATCCAAAACAATCTAGTAATAAGTAGTTTGACCTGTGATAATTAGTTAATTACACCTTATGCTTTTAACGATGTTAGCTTAAGTCTCACACTTCATTAAACTCTTTGAAGAGCATTCACACCCCGAATTTCAATTCTATCTTATTTTATTATTTTATTAATTATACAATACCATTTTACAATACTTCAAACATCCCAAAACTCAATTATTTTACTATTTTATTAAAATATTATTTTTTAAGTCCTGGAGTAGGAAGCTGGAAGGCAAACATAAAAAACATTTTTATAATTCATCCTCTCTCATTTTTTTCATTCCTCTCTCTCTCTCTCTCTCTCTCTCTCTCTCCTGCCTCACTTCTCTGTTATCTAGGTTTGATTGTGCTCCGATTCATGCGTCTGTGAGATCATGGGTCTATGCTCTGATTGTGGATTGTGGGTCATGGATCGTGAATTCGTGATATGAGTTTTGGTTGGTTGTGCTCCGGTGGGTTTTTATTGGTTGTGCTCCGATGGGTTTTTGTTAGTTGTGCTCTGGTGGGTTTTTGTTGGTTTGGTTGTGCTCGTTGGCTTCGCCGTCAGTTTGGCCGTGGGTTGTGGGTGTTACTGTTGGTTTGGCCGTGGGTTGTGGGTGTCACCGTCGGTGTGGTCATGGGCTATGGGTCGTGGTTGTGGTGCTAGGTTTTTTTTGCTTGGGTTGCTGGGTAGCAATGGTGGTTCGGTGTCTGGCTACAGTGGTGGTTCGGAGTTTGGTTGTGCTTGTGCCGTGGGTCGCCGTTTGATCTGTGGTGTTGGGTTGGTTGTGCTGTGGGTTGTAGTCTGGTGAAGCTTCAACGATGGAGAGATGGAGATGAGAGACGTGTGAATGAGAGAGAAAATTGATATTTAGATAGAATATTAATATTTTCTTTTGCAATTATGCTACAGTGCAATTCTACCTTTAGAATTGCATTGTAACACAATTCCAAATATTTTTGTAATAGTTGCCTTTTAGAAGTCCGGGTGTTGGAGGTTTTGATGCTAAATATGCCTACATATGGCATTTACAAGTCCCGGTGCGAATGCTCTAATTGTCTTACTCCATTTCTATTTGTTTAGTCTGGATAATATTTTCCTTATTTTCTTGTGTTTAAAACTGTGGAAGAACTTGATCAAACAGAAATAAATTTTTTTTTGTTCACAAGATAAAAGTAAAACACATTTTTTGGGGTTTAAAATGTTTTACACCTATAAAGGACCAAAAATCATTTTCAAATACAACATAAACCTCTCAAATGATAAAGATATATATTAAAATGTCACTAAAGCTTCCAAAATAACCAAAAAAACATTTTATATATTAATAGTTGGGGTTGGGGTTGGGGTTGAATTGTGAATGTCTTTATTAAAAAGGCTAAAAAATATTACATCCGTCCCAGTTTGTATGTCCTTTATTTCATTTTGGGATGTTCCAAAATATTATCCTGTTTTTAAAAATAAAAATTATTAGTTTACTGATGTTTCTATTATACCCTTACTTTATTTTCAAAATTATTTATCGAAGGTTTCTTTTTTTCAACGTTAATTTATGATGCCAACCGCTTCCTAAATTATACATGTAGTTCTCAGTGCCATTCTGAGCACACGATCCAATTGAACTTTTGTGGAGAATGCAAAATTAGTCAACATAAAATGAATTGGTCGACCCTCATAGGTCAACTGGTGGGTCATTATTTGTTTGACTTTATACTCACAAGTCACAACTACATCCACAAGATTGAGATTAGGGTTTTCTTTTTTTCTTTTCCGAAGTTAATTTGTGATTTTCAAACTCAAATTTGACTTGAGAGTGAGTGACCATTGTTCTTTAACACAATCGTAAAATGTGCCATTCGAGTGGAGATTGGCCTATATTTTGCATCTTGCTAGAACTCAATTAATGGTATGAAACTGTGAATACGACCATAGGTGGTGCAACATCAATTTATTTTTCCTTATATTACTTATAAAGGACCACAACCTTGTTTCATTCAAAGCAGGTACAAGTGCTTACAGCGCATGCAAGATACAAGCACTTCACAGCAAGGCAGAGCACCAATTTTGAGGTTACTTTAATTTTTTTTTCAGGCATCACAACAAAAGTAGATAGAATACTATTTACTCAATACCAATCACACCGCACCACACACCAGCAAAGTAAATGGAAGACATTAATGTTTAGCAACCGCTCAATTGAAAAACATAAATGCACCCCAACTACATCAAATCTATTCTTCTAGTATAAGTATAGCTAGACTGTGTCTGAGCTTACACATCCCACAAGTCACAATTGTCCTCTTTTATCTAAATTTCTTTCTTTGTTTTTTATCATCTTTTCTTTTTCAATCAACCATGGCAGCTGAGGTTGGGAAAAAGTGTGAAACAAAGAATGTGAAAATCACCACCAAATCCCATGTCATGCCCAACAAGAAAATAGGAAGAAGAGAATGTCAATTGGTCACATTTGATCTTCCATACCTAGCTTTTTACTACAACCAAAAGCTGTTGTTTTACAAAGGAAATGACTTTGGGGACATGGTTGGGAAATTGAAGGATGGGTTAGGTCTGGTTTTGGAAGAGTTCTATCAGCTGGCTGGGAGGCTAGGCAAAGATGAGGAGGGAGTTTTCAAGGTTGAGTTTGATGATGAAATGGACGGTGTGGAAGTTGTGGAAGCAATAGCTGAGGGGATCGAAATTGCTGATCTGATGGTCGAGGAGGGTGCTAGCACTTTGAAGGAATTGACACCCTACAATGAAGTCTTGAACTTGGAGGGGCTCCATAGGCCTCTTTTGTCTGTACAGGTAATACTTTGGATTTCATGCATAACATCTTTTTAAGTAATGATCTGAAACTAAATTGATCATTGTTTTCTAACTAATGGAATACAAATCAAAATCATCTATGAGTGATTTACAATTTTACACATATATAACAATTGTCATACACATAATAGGAATAAGAGTTGTGTGCATGTATAAAGTGGTACACCGTCAATATTTTCATTCCAATTAATGAAGAGGATGGTGGTTTAGGGTCTTAATTATGAGATCAACACAATTGTTTATGGCCACCAAGTGCATTGAAAAGAAATCGCTTTTTTCTTCCACAAATAAATAATGATAGTGATGTTACATGAATGTACATATATACATATTTATGAGTTTAGCTATAGCTTGTCAGCAATTAGGACAACCGATTTATGGCCATTAATTATGTCCCTCAAAGGAAAGAAAATAGAGCTACTTACACAACCGTTTTAATCTTCACTATTGTTAAAATGGTTACTAGAGCATAGGACCATGAAGTATGTACATTTTTAACTATGATTTGGAGGTAAATTTTTTATTTTTCAAAACAAAATAAAAGAAGAGAAACTCTGCTAATATCTCCACGAAATTCAGGGACTTAATTGGTGCATGCTGTTCCTCCTTGGTTATTTACTAAAAAACCGATAGAACCAAAGCCACCTCATTCCAAATGTTTTTAGTTTTAACAGCATAGAGCCTGGGACTGCAGTCAATATTTTGAAACTCTGTTTGCTAATGAAAAGATAAAGGAATATAAAACAAGCTACTATTTTTTCAAATAAAGTGTGCGTTTGGCATGGATGAAATTTGTCAGCTTATTTTTATTACTATTCATGAGCCTATTGCACTTTTTGGTATTATTTATGGGTTCACTGTACTATTTTAGCTAATTTTTATATTTATCTATAGTACTTTCAGGAAAAAGTTTTCAGTTTCAGCAAAATAAGCTGATCCCAAACAAACCTGAAGTGTGCGATTGGCTCAGGCTTAAAAAGTCAGCTTATTTTACTATTCATCTTATTTTTGTTACTATTCATAGACCCATTACAATTTTTTGATACTATTCATGGGTCACACGATATTATTTTAACTAATTTTTACCTTTATCTATATTACTTTCAATAAAAAGTTTTCAATTTCAACAAAATAAGGGAATCCTAAACAGACCCAAAATCCTTGTTTCGCTTCTTTGTAATGTTTTTTTTTTTTCTTTCTTTTTTTTGGCAAAAAAAAACCATAAATTAATAACCTTTTTATTTTCTATTGCTAAATTCATAAATAACCTATTATTACATTTACATTTTGGCCTACTGTCTATCAATTCCTCCACCTAAATACAATCTTAAGTCTACCAATTCCTCCACCTAAATACAACCTTAAGGGTTGTTTGAGATTTGTTTATTTTACTAAAAATACTGTAAATAAAGATAAAAAATAGTTAAAATAGTACAATAGAATTCATGAATAATATTAAAAAGTACAATGAGATTTATAAATAATAGAAAAAAAAAAAAAAATTTCATTCTTCTATGGACATCTCAATTCTTAAGTCTTAACTTAATTTAATTCTCAACTTTATTTTGGCCCCTCCAAGTTCTGATTCTGCCTCTGATGAGTCAAAAAAAATATATTTTGATCCTGTCATGCATGCAGGCCCCATACAAATTTAAAGTACAAACATGAATTTTTCCGGCAATCAAAACAGAATTGCTGGGAAATTGTCACTCAATTAGGGTTTTCTTGGGTCCCATTTCAGGCTTGCTTTTCATAAATATGTTGTCAGTGTGATCTCCATCCATCACTGGAAAAATTTATTATATATGACTATATGTACCTAGTTTTTTACCATATACTAAATGCAACCCATGCGACATTGAAGAACATATATCATACATAAGATAAATGCATTCTTTTTCTCACAATACATATTTCTGAACCATGATATAACGATCAGTGCTATTCGTAGTGATATGTTCCTAGGGCTCATTCACAGCAAACCTTCACATAAGTGTGTTTAAACTGTTTGTAATGCTTTATGTGTAAACAGTAAAAAATTTCACCCGTGTGGGAATCAATGATGGACTGCCCCCTTCTTGAAAAAAACAAATACCTTTAGGGTATTGGTTAAAAATCCAGTTGAAGAAAGTTTTTATGGAAAAAAAATATATATATTTTGACAGTTTTTTTTATTTCCTGTAAAAGTGATGTCATAACTTTTTTTAATTGGATTCTTAACCAGTGCTCGTTAGGTTTTTCCAATTATTATTAAAAGTTATGCTGCTTTGAGTTATTTTTTTCCTTTCTTTTTTTCAATTTGCTCTTATTCTTAGGGGAGAGCATGATTTTCTTAATCATAAGTCTCACAAACATATGATGATATGACTGTATGTTTTACAACGTTCTCAGAAGAATGAAGTAAGCATAATTTTCATTAATGGATGAAATTGAAAATGTGCAAAGAATTTCAGATTTAAGTAAAAAGAAATGTACCAAAGCACTGTTGAGTAATGAGACACCACCAAAAAGTGATCGAAGGATTGGAATGTAAACACAACTTCTATTTCAGCTACCTGCCTGTCACGAGTCACACAGCTCAATTATATTTATATCTCGTGGGGCCAATTAATTCTTTTTGGTTGAGAGTTAACGTCATCTTTCTTTATAAATATATAAAGAACCTTATACTTTAGTGATATTTTTTTACCTTTCTTATAAGGAGAAATAGAGAATCAAGATTTAAATTCCTTCTCTCTCACATATTGTAACAATTATATATTATAGTAAAAATTTAAAAAGTTCCCAATGCATATGAGAAAATTAGGAAAAGGGTTGCATTGTAAAATAATTTTTTTTTTTTTTTTTAAGAAACACACACAAGAGAGAGGAAAAAGGAAAGGGATTTGCAAAATCAAACTTAATTAGGTGAAATTTAATACTGTTGGTTGAGCCAAAATGGTATTAGCCTATTATAGGTACAAGTGTACAATATTTACTGTTACGAATAAGTATTACTAGAATAACTTAATTATTTATATTTATTTGTTTGGTTGTGCATGTGGAGTAAAACTCAAAATTAATAATTGTATAATACAATATTGATAATAAATAATATCATAGAAATAATAAATAAGTATAATTCATAATTATAATTAGTCTCATTTCTATTTCTTTTTCCATTTTTAGTTATAATTCATTTATATGAATTTATAACATTTCTAAAATAAAATTTTCTATATTATACCAATATAAGCTGATAGAAAATAAAAAACTTTAATCAATCTCTCCAATTAATGTGTATGATTATAGATAATTAGAGATATTGATCAAGATGTTTTATATTACATGAAAGATGAGATGACTATTGTAAGGGGCAACTTTTTAATAGAATTCTCGTTTGTCCATATTGAGAAAAGTAAGATAATATTAAAAATTAAAGAAATTGTATATATTAAAGATGAACACGTAGATGAGAATTGAGATATCCTTGGTTGGAATGATAAGAGCCTATTTGGTATTCCTGTTTGAGCAATAATTTTCACATTTTAAATATATTTACACATATTTTTTTACCCACACCCATATATATTTCAAAGAACTCCAAAAATCTCACCTCAAATAACTCTACCAAACACCCCCTAAAAGAATGAAGTATCTTTTATACTGACTAGGCACATGGTTTGGCGGGTTTGTCTGTTGGTGAGTGAGGAACATAGGGGGCCCAATCCATAAAGAAGAAGTATGCAGGAACCTAGTGTTATATATATATATATATATATATATATATATATATTATTTTTATTATAATTATTTCATAATTATCATTTTATTATAATTTATGCATGGTAAAAAATTATCAAGAATTAACTCATGTCAAATTAATATTATTTTAATAATTACAACTTACCACTTTAAAAAGTGATAAAAAAAAATATTATGAAGAAAATTGTCACTTTCATGATTCATCTCATATGCCATCACCATTGATTTTGGCTTTCTTAAAGGCCATCCACGGTGTTGATGAACCAAATAATTTTTTTTTTACTAAAATTATTGATAATTATTGGTTGCTTTTTCCATCATGGCCACAGTTAACCAAGCTGAAAGATGGACTCGCAATGGGCTGCGCGTTCAACCACGCGATCCTCGACGGGACTTCCACATGGCATTTCATGAGCTCATGGGCGGAGGTTTGCGGCGGAGCTGCCTCCATCTCGGTCCCGCCCTTCCTCGACCGCACCAAGTCACGCGACACGCGCGTGAAGCTCGACCTCACAGCCCCACCGGACCCACTAGCATCAAAATCGAACGGTAAAGTAAAGCCGAGCCCACCACAACTCAGAGAAAAAGTCTTCAAATTCTCCGAATCAGACATCGACAAGATCAAGTCAAAAGTCAACTCCAACCCCCCATCGGACGGCTCAAAACCATTCTCAACATTCCAATCACTCTCCGTCCATATCTGGCGCCATGTAACCCATGCACGTGAACTAAAACCCGAAGACTACACTGTCTTCACTGTCTTCGCCGATTGCCGGAAAAGGGTCGACCCACCGATGCCCGAAAGCTACTTCGGGAACCTAATCCAAGCCGTGTTCACGGTCACTGCTGCCGGGCTGTTATCGGCGAACCCACCGGAGTTCGGAGCTTCAGCGATTCAAAAAGCCATAGAAAACCACAATGCTAAAGCCATTGATGAACGTAACAAGCAGTGGGAGAGTGAGCCTAAGATCTTTCAGTTTAAGGATGCCGGAGTGAACTGTGTGGCGGTCGGGAGCTCGCCGAGGTTTAAGGTTTATGATGTGGATTTTGGGTGGGGAAAGCCTGAGAGTGTGAGGAGTGGATCCAACAATAGGTTTGATGGGATGGTGTATTTGTACCAAGGGAAAAGTGGTGGGAGGAGCATTGATGTGGAGATTAGCTTGGCAGCTCAGACTATGGAGAGGTTGGAGAAAGATAAGGAATTTCTTATGGAGGTTTAACTAGCTAGGGGTTTCACTTTTCACATTGAAACAGTGAAATCAGAATAGGAGTGATGTATTGGTATAAGCTAGCTAGTATATTGGGATTGTTAAGGGAGTGTATGTATGCATGTGCTTGTTCTTCTTGTCCTTGGGCTTTTGTGTTTGGTTTGGGGACTTTGAAGTTGTGGTGGGTATTAATTAAGTTTATTTAATTGAATGAGTTATTATCATATATATGTATTAATTGTTATTAATGTGAACTGAAATATTGTTCACTTTATAATGTGATTAATGATGAAGACTCAAAGGCTTAAGGCTCTGTCAACTTATGAGTATGATCACTTACAAATTGCTGCTGTCTTGTACTCTTGTGTGATTAAATATATCAATGATTGAGAATAACACAAATCTTGGATCCAGCTGATATGAGAATGAGAGTATGATTGAATATATATCATGTTTTCTGATTGGTGAAGATTTGCATTGCTGTGATAATTAACTTTTTAAATCTCCTCTTGCGGACACAAAATGGTCAACTTTTTAGAAATGTGATGGTTGTTTAAGAAATCAACCAAGATAGACAAACAGAGAGAGAAGTAATTGCCAAATACAAATATAACAAATCCTTCAGCCTTTGATGCCAAGGAGTGTTGGCTAATCAAATGATATTTTCTCTCTTTATTAGACTTTAAGGGTAGTTAAAAGTTAAAACCTAGGATAGACTTGAAATTTCAAGCTACGGACCAAAGTATAAGAAAAAAAAATTCTAGAAAAAAAAGCATTCATGTAATATTAACAAGCTAGCAATCAAAACAAATACACAACATCGAGCATTATTTAATTTCTTAATACATTAAAATACAATTATCTAACAATAAAGACAAAAAACAAAAAACACCATTGATTTTTATTAATTTCTAAAATAAAATTTGTTATGTTTTGAGCTAGGATTTACATGGATTTGGGCTGAACTGAGCTGGCCCATCCCTATATGTATACTTTATTTGAAAAAATTAAATTAAATTCTTTGATGCCTACTGCCTGTGATATAACATTTGGTGAATCATAGTCCTATTTTCTAGGCTATAATTTTAGTCCCATAAATGAATGGCCCTAATCAAATTAGCACGATTGCACGAATCTTGTTGAATAATTTCTGTCCACACTATGGGACATTTAACCACGCACAATGAGACATTCAACTGTGCACTATGAGGCATTTGAAGGTAGGGTCCGGCCTTCCACTAGACCAATTAGGTCATTGCCTAAGGCCTCCAAGTGGAAGGGGGCTCCCAAAATTTTGAAAAAGAAAAGGTGGTAGAAAAAAAATAGTTTAAGAAGAAACTTCAAAAAATCTAATACATCATTGAGACTAAAAAACAAAAAAATTTGGAACATCCTTGTAAACATTGGTATCCCAAAAAATTCTTTGGTCTAAACAAAAATCAATTATCCCAAAATTATTATCCTTAACCTCTAGAAAAATAAAAAAAATCAACCGGATAAAATGCAAATTCAATCTAAAAAACTACCCACAAAACAATCTCAAATCAAAACAAATCAAAAATCTCAAATTCCTAAAATTTTACTCACACATTTTCTTTCTCTCACTCTTGCTCTCTGCCTCTCTCTCTCAACTCTTACTCTCCGTGTCTCTCTCAGCTAGATGATGATAGTTTGCAAAAATATTGTCTTAAACTTGAATCTTTTCTCAAGCATGATGTTTATTATGATATTGATGGTTTACATTTATTTTCAAAGTTAAAAGTTTTAAAAGAAATTTTACAAACAAAAGAATATACTCCAATTGACATACTAAATTATATAAAAATTTTACTAACAATACCTGTTACAGTTGCTTCTGCAAAAAGAAGTTTTTCAAAATTAAAATTTATTAAATCATATCTAAGATCGACAATGTCTTAAAAAAGATTAAGTGAATTAGTTATACTATCGACTGAAAATGAGATATTAGAAGAGTTTGAATACAAAAATTCAATTAGTCAATTTGCATATCAAAAGACAAGAAAAGTAGATTTTAAATGAAATATATTATAATATAAAATATTAAATAAATATTAATTTTAATTAATACGTAAATATAAAAAATGTCTCATTTTAGTTCTCGTCTAAGGCTCCAAAATGTCTAGGGTTGGCACTATTTGAAGGTGTATTAAGAAAGACCATATAGCCTTCAACGACTATGAGATATTGTGGAAAGTTGTCAAGAGAGCTCGCTTTACGAATCAAATTCAACTTGGCAAAACTTAATCTATGTGAATGCATCTAAGTTAGTTGAGCTAGGAACTTGATCTATGGGAGCTTTCGTCATAAGCTTGCAGAGAGTAAGATCTTATGCATAGTAAGATGATCCATTTTTAAAACTTTATGAAATTCATAAAAATAATCCATTTTAAAAACAATATAGTATTTGATTGCATGCAAAATTTAATTTCTCTTTGCTATTATGCCATGACAATAATTAATTTTTGGTTCTAGTGGAATTCAAACTCATTTTTATTTGATGATGGTGCAGGTGGAATTTGAACCTAATCCCTTATTTTATAATGATGGATTCCAATGAGCTCAATTAGTAAAATATCTTATTATTGAATAAAAGATGTGGATTCAAATCCCACCTATACTAAAAAACCAATTAAAATATTGTCCTAATGATAATGAACAATCATAAAGGCCATAAGATTAAAATTTCTCTTCCCCATAAAATTTAAAAAAAAAAAATTCAAATCTTGATTGCACTAAAAAGCTAAATAGTGTTTATTTTTTATTATTTATTTATTTTTTTGGGATAAGAGTGTTTTAACTTTATGATAAAGTACAATCATAAAGCCATAGTTAAAATCTATCACATGCAGCACAATTACCTTCTCTTATATAAAAGCTTGAATGGAACAAACCACATATACCAACAACTGCAAATGGCCTTCTGTTATTATCATTATCAAAATAACTTTTCTTTAAAACTAATAAATAGAAGTAACTAAGGAATTTACTTCAATCGTTGGACCTACATGATGTTGAAAACACATAAAACACAATCACATATTTATATCAAACGCTCAATTATGTATGTTTTAGTTTTGAAAAAAATGTTATAGAGACATGATATTAGATATACATTTTTTTTTTGGGGCATTATAAGTACTCAAAATGCATTTTTTATACTACAATTTTCATATCATTTTAAAAATCAATATCCACTATTGATTTTTGTCTTCTTGTTTTTTTCAAATTTGGTTATTTAGTAGCTTATTTGCATGATATGAAAAAAAATAAATAAATAAAATCTATCTTATAACTTCCATACAAAATGGAAGAGTATGGAAGGTGGTGCAATTGAAAAAGTAAGATAATATAGTGGATAACAACAGGAAATAAGTTGCTTTTGTGGCCAAAATGCTAAACAGTTTTTTTTAATATAAGTAACTAACTGCTAAACAGTAGTTGGGGAAGATAACAATTCCGTGTATTTTGGTCAATGTAAGAGTGTGTACACTTTTGTTAGGGTCATTCTTAATTTATGATTATGTGCAGGGCTTAAAGAATATTTCAAATTTGAGGATGGTAAGACTGTAGTAGTCTCAAGACAGGAGGCACTGGAACGTGGCAGGAAACTCAAGCTCGATTTAGTGGAGGTAAAATATTTCAAATTTGTGACCATGATACTTGCAAAGAGATATCATGAATGTGATAACTGTGAAAAGATTGTGCTGGATGTCGGTGGTTGTATTTATATGTGCATAATCAAAGGCATACATGAATAGGCGAATAAAGGGTTGAGTAATACCTTTCATAGTCTTTTATTTTATTTTATTTTTTAATTTCCCAAAAGACCCAGGTTCATGTCCCAATAATGGAATTTTTGCACTTCTCCCTTCTTTTACCTATCATTTTTTTTATTAGTATGAATTTTTGCGGTCTTTTTTATCTGGTTTTTCTTCTTACTTTGTTTAAGTTCTATGAATGACGATAAAAGTTCTCTGGGTCATGTATTCTGTGTGTTAGATTTAGTCCATGAAAAACTTGCATTAAGAAACAAATACCAAGAATCTTATGAGCACTATTGAGTTGTTTTTAGGTGTAATAAGCAAATTAGCAAATATTCAAATCATCTTCATCTTACTCCACATTAAATAGTAGTAATAATTATTATTTAGCAGAAAAACTTAGCAAATTACAACACTTAATTTAACAAAATTCCCATGGGCACACAGTTCTCACCGAAAAAATAAATTAAAAAGTAAAAAAAAAAAAAAAACAACAGTCAAATAGAATGCACCACGGATCGGAGTGGAGAGAGAGAGAGAAAGACAGTACCGTGGATCGGAGTGGAGCCTCTACTGCCGACGAGAGTCCTCTGCCGCCGATGGTCTGAGGGTGTGAGCGTCTTCTGCTAAGGCTGTGGGTTCTTTGCTCTGTGAGGGTGTGGGTTCTTTCCTTTTCTTTGTTCTTTCATTTTCTTTCCTTTTCTTTGTTCTTTCCTTTTCTTTTGTTCTTTCCTTTTCTGGTATTGTGGGTCAAAGATGGCTTTAAGTGTTGCTAGTGGGGAGACACGGCTGAATGGTACTCGAGCTTCATGAGCTCGGGTACCAATTAGTTTTTTAAAATTCCTAATGCTGATGTCAGGTGCCACGGTGGATTAAAAAAAGGGGGTACTCGAGCTCACCAAGCTCGAATACCAGAAAAAGTGGTATTTCCCTACTTATTTCGCAAACAGTATTTTTGGGCCAAATATTTCTAAAATTGATGCTAATGGGCCATTTTGCCCAGGACAGCAATACAAACACGGTGACACGCAAATAAAAAAGAAGAGGAACATAGTGGACTGAAACGGCCGAAATTTGTATTAACTACCGCTAAGGGTGGGCTAAGTAAGATTGGTCATGGGCTTTGGCTTTTTGGTCTGGGTTTTGTTTGTTTGGGTCAGGCCCATGTGTGTGTTGGTTTGGGTTAAAGAGAAGGCTGACGTGGGTTGAGTCTGGGTCAGATTTGATACGGATTACGGACTAAAACATTTATTTAAGGTTGTTAAATTTGTTGTGTGTTTGAACAAAACAACAGCCAAAAAAAAAAAAAAAAAAGAAACCCCAATAAGAGGTTTTTCACTTTCTTCTTCTTCATCTCTTCAATCCCAAAACTCAGGTACTCTCTCACTCTCACTCATGAATTAATTGTTTTAGGAAATTCATTGTTTTTTTTTTTTTTGGTTTCACGTGGCCATTTTTTTTAAGGATTCTATCTGCTTTAATGTTCAAAATCTAGTATCTGGGTCTTGTATGTTGTTCCGTTTTGTATCGGAGAACTAAAAAAAATTTGAGTTTTTTCTATGTTGTGTTTGGTGGCTGAGAAAAATGTTAGGGAAAGACAACCGACGAACTATGAGTATCAACCAAGTATTGAAACTGGGTTTTCATGTAGCTTAGCTGGGCATCTGGCGAATTCTTCAAATTCGATACTAAATTTTTATATTCAATATTGTATCTTGCTTCTCTTTCTTTCTTGGGTTTCTTGGCAACCAAACGGTGGGTTTGGTTTTGGTTGTTTTATTTGGTGCAATGATGGGTTCAGATGTTGGGATTCAAGTTTTTTAGGGTTTTTTTTTTTTCTTTTCTTAAGTTCATTGGGATTTGGGTAGTTTCGTTAATTTTGGTCTGAGCTTGCAATATTTTACTTTGATTTTGGTTGAATGTTCATGTGCTGCCAAAGACTACTACAATGGGAGTAGCCAATTTTGTGTTTTATTGGTTTCGAATCTGAAGTCATTGGACCTTAGAGTTCGAGACCTTTTATGTGAATGGTTTGGTTTGGTATTTTACTTTATCTCCTTGGCTTCTTTCAAATTTTTTATTTCATTTTGATTTGGTTTCAGGGTTATTTGTTGGTAGGTTATTCATACATATTGACCTGCTGTGGAAGTAAGCTCATTATCTAAAGCATTAACAGTAATTTGACGGTTTTGCTTACAATGGATTCACCTGAACGAGGTCGTTATGTGAAACGGGATGTAGAGGATGGTTTGGATGTGAAGAGCGATAGGGCTGTTGATGATGAAGAGTGGGAGAGCAGTGATAAAAGAAAGCATAGGTCAAGTAGGTCAAGAAAACTGAGCAATGGAGAAGATGCTGAAGGGTTAGATGGAAGAAGAAGAAGCTCTGGGGATAGAAATGAGGGTCGGAAACGGTCAGGTGGATCTAGTAGAGCGGGTAGTGACGAGGAGGATCACGACTCAAGAAAAGAGTCGCGCTCTAAGCAGATCAAGAAAAGACAAGAAGAGAATACATTGGAAAAGTTGAGCAACTGGTACCAAGATGGAGAATTAGAGAACAAGAAAGATGGTGTTGATAAGTTGGGGAGTAGAGGGCATGGTCGAGCTGATGAAAGTGAGAAAAGAAAAACAGCTTCCAAGTTTTCGGAGCATGAGGGTTCTCAAAGCAGGATTAAAAGCAAAGAAGAAAGATCCCATGATGTAGAGATTGAAAAAGTGGTTGATAGAGATTCCAGGTATTCAGAGAGGAGGGAAACTGGTCGAGAGAAGGGTCATGGATCTTCTGAGGAGCTGAGAAATTCGAGGAGAAAATGGGATGAATCTGATGCTGGTAAGAAAGCCGAAGAAACTTTTTCCGAAAGAACTGAGCTTAGAGACCGTAAGTTGTCTGATCCTAAGTATGAGAGTGCTAGAGAGAGAAGCGTGTCTGCTAGGAATGAACCCAGTGAGAGTAAAAGCCGGGGTGTAGATTCAAACAGTGAGAAGGGTATGAAATCTAGCAATAGAGAAGAGAGAAGAGCTGATGCTGAGAGGAGTAAGAGCAAGGTGAGATCAGAGGTACTTGAAGAAGATAATAGGGCTAGTCCCGTTACTCATGAAGACCGATCAGGCAGGGAAAAAACTGAGAAGCATAAACAGCAGAGAACTCCGACTCAAGATGTTGCTGAAAGCCGGGACAGAACACTAAGTGCTGATGAAGATAGAAATATGCGGATGAGGGATAAAAATGCAAGAGAAGTGGGGCACTCCAGGAGGTCAAGGACCCCTGAGAGGAGTGGTAGGCGCCATCAAGAGACAGATCACTCTGAGATGGATAGTGAAAGAGGTTTCAACCTCAAGCGAAAGGAACTGGAAAAGGATGGTTATAGGGATGATAGATTGAAAGGCAGAGATGATAGCTGGAGTGACAGAAATAGGGACCATGAAGTTTCCAAAGAGAATTGGAAAAGAAGGCAACCCATCAATAGCGATAAAGACTCAAAAAATGGTGATATTGTTTATGATCATGGCAGAGAGTGGGAGATGCCAAGACATGGTCGTGAGAGGACTGACAATGAAAGGCCTCATGGCCGGTCTGGTAACAGGAAAGATGGAAGCAGGGGTGAAGCTGTGAAAACCTCATCAAACTTTGGAATTTCAAATGAGAATTATGATGTGATAGAGATTCAAACCAAGCCTCTTGATTATGGAAGACCTGATTCTGGATCCAACTTTGCCAGGAGAAATGAAGTTGCTCAGCAATCTGATGTGAAATTAACACCAAATGATGAAGAATGGGCATATATGGATGACAGGGCAAGAAGGAGTGATATATATAGCTCTGGGCCACCTGGTGAAGATTCAAAGGAAAGATATACAGATGATGGTACCTCCATGCGAGATCAAAATTCATGGAGGGATGATTTCGATTTCCATGGAGGAAAAGGTAGGGGCCAGAAAGGTGCTATGTCTAGTCGCAGTGCTGGTGGCCAAAGTTCCAGTAGTGGTTCACAACCTCCTTATGGAAACCAGGATCTAGTTTCCTTCAATAGAGCGGCCTCACAAGGAGTAAAAGGGAGTAGAGTTGGGAGAGGTGGAAGAGGTAGGCCAACTGGGAGAGACAACCAACAGGTGGCAATCCCATTGCCAATAATGGGATCGCCTTTTGGACCTCTTGGAATTCCTCCACCCGGACCAATGCAGCAACTTAACCCTAGTATGCAACCTGCTCCAGGTCCACCAATGTCACCTGGTGTCTTCATTCATCAGCCATTTAGTCCGCCTGTTTGGCCTGGGGCTCGAGGTGTTGATATGAATATGTTAGCTGTTGCACCTGGCCTCTCTCCTGTTCCTCCTGGACCATCAGGTCCAAGGTTTCCTCCTAATTTGGGGAATTCACCCTCTGCTATCTATTTCAATCAACCTGGCCCTGGCCCCGGCCCCGGAAGAGGAGTAACTCCTAGCATTTCTGGCCCTGGTTTTAACACTGCTGGGGCAATGGGACGAGGAACTCCACTTGATAAAACTCCAGGGGGTTGGGTTCCACCTAAAAGTGGTGGGCCTCCTGGTAAAGCTCCTTCTAGAGGAGAGCAGAATGATTACTCTCAAAATTTTGTTGACACTGGTATGCGTCCCCAGAATTTCATTAGAGAGCTGGAGCTTACAAATGTTGTTGAGGATTACCCTAAGCTTAGGGAACTTATACAGAAAAAAGATGAGATTGTTTCTAAATCTGCTTCTTCTCCTATGTATCACAAATGTGACCTGAAAGAATTTGAACTGTCCCCAGAGTTCTTTGGAACCAAGTTTGATGTCATTCTTGTGGACCCCCCGTGGGAGGAATATGTTCATCGCGCTCCCGGTGTGGCTGACCATATGGAGTACTGGACATTCGAAGAAATAATGAATCTTAAGATCGAGGTGATCTTTTTGCACATAACTTTTTCTCCTCAATTGTCTTATAAATAGAAATAAACATATTCTTTGTAGTTGTTCGGTGTGTTCCTTTTAGAAGTAATGGTAGAACTTGCTACAAGTAATTCTATTCACTTCATGTTGTAGACTGATAAATGCTAAGAAATTATATCATCAGGTTTATGATATGATAATATCCATACCAACAAACCTGAATTGGAATTTTATTATGTAACTTGCATTAACCTTTGGGACAATGAAATGACCATATAGACAATTTGCATGTATTGAAATAAATTTCTTTCACTTTTGACTCACATGTCTAATTTTTTGTTCTTGTGTTCACAGGCAATAGCAGACACACCTTCTTTTATCTTCCTTTGGGTTGGTGATGGTGTGGGCCTTGAGCAGGGCCGTCAATGTCTAAAGAAGGTGTATAATCAAGCCTTTAGATTTTTTTATTTTATTTTTAAAAAAATTTATAATTACATAAGAGGTCTAGCCTTTTCTTTTTGGCTGCAATTTATATTATGAGATTGATTATGTGTACCTTTAAATTGATAATTCTTTTTTGGGTGCTGTAGTGGGGATTCCGTAGGTGTGAGGATATTTGTTGGGTGAAAACAAACAAAACTACTGCAACACCAGGGTTGCGTCATGATTCTCATACTTTATTTCAGCACTCAAAGGTTGGTTCAATGTTTTCCTTGTATGTTTTGAGTGTCTGTAGTACTTATTAAAAAAAAAAAAATGTTGAGTGTCTGCAGCTTCATGTTGCTGCCTCACCTAAACTTATCAAAAAGGGTAAAAAAATAAAAAAATTGCTGCCTTGCATCCTTTCTTATTTCATTAAATGCTTTATTGATGCATGTCTTATTTTCCTAAATTGTTTGTTGTATTGTCATTATGGCAAAGGAACACTGCTTGATGGGCATAAAGGGAACCGTTCGTCGCAGTACTGATGGTCACATAATCCATGCCAACATTGATACTGATGTGATAATTGCCGAGGAGCCTCCTTATGGTCAGTATCCCTAGTAATATCTTTGACACCATTGACCTATGTTGCAGAAACTCTACCATAACTACACTTAAGTTTTTACTTATCAAAAAAAAAAAAAAAAAAAAACAAGACTTCAAATTTTCTAAGGATTTGATTTTATCATATTTGTAATGTTAGTAAAGGTGAACATACTAACCCTGTTATGGTCTAGTTGCTGCTTAGGACTGGTAGATCCTAAAAATAATTTTGAAAAACAGTATTGCAACATGAACTGGCAATAATGTTTAGTCTCATTCTAAAAAACAGGAGCGTTTTTAGGGTTAAAAAAAAAAAAGGAAATAAATTAACCCTGGAAAGGGGTTTCTAAAGCAATTTTAATGTGTGTGTATATATATATATATATATATATATAAAGAGAGAGAGAGTAATAGAGTGTGACTTCAGATAGAATAGAATGGAGAAAAAGAATCGCAGAAAAAATATTGTGAATGTCTAGAATTTACATATAGTAATTCCACATATCTTGTTGTTTACAAACATTTTTTTTATATATTTTTGATGGTTTATATGTATAGTGATGAAATGATCTCTTTTGACATAAGGTGTATGCCATTGGAATTGCAGGTTCAACCCAAAAGCCTGAGGACATGTATAGAATTATTGAGCATTTTGCCCTTGGCCGCAGAAGACTTGAGCTCTTCGGTGAAGACCACAATATTCGGTCTGGATGGCTGACTATTGGCAAAGAACTATCCTCGTCAAATTTTAATAGTGAGGTATGCTAATCAATATTTGGTCTTAATGGAATTATCTTACAAAATTAACATACTTGAGCATTTGGCACTCGGTTCAGATTTCAGAATTTGACATAGAATGGGGATACATTTCTTACGCATATATGATCTGCCATGTCATATATTGTCTTATTATTGTCTTGTGCAAAGTAACCAACCAAAAAATGACTCTGATGCAGAAAATCTACTTCCATTAGAAAACACTATGCTGAAAAATAGGCAAATCTTGCAGACCTTCATGTCCCAAAATCGGGATTATTGTCACTATGCTTTATTTCTATATATAATGGAAAACCTATCATCACCATCCTACTTCCTACAGTATGAATCACTGATTGGATCAGTACTATCTATGAAAACAAATAAAGTTTAGGACCTTAATCCTTTGTTCATACTTGTTTCTCGGGTTCTATTGGTTTGTTTTCCTAACCACAACTCTGATTTGGATTTGGTTGGCATTCAGGCATATGTCAGGAACTTTTCTGACAAGGATGGTAAAGTTTGGCTGGGAGGGGGAGGACGAAATCCACCTCCAGAGGCACCTCATCTTGTTGTGACAACCCCTGAAATAGAGTCTCTCCGGCCCAAGTCACCGATGAAGAACCAGCAGCAACTTCAACAGCAGTCAGCATCCATCTCCCTGACTACGGCCAATTCCTCCAACAGAAGGACTGCTGGAAACTCACCTCAAAATCCGGGTGCTCTTGGTCTAAACCAAGAAGCTTCCAGCTCTAACCCCTCAACTCCAGCTGCTTGGGCCTCACCGATGGAGGGTTTTAGACGAGAAGGGAGCATTATGACTTCAGATGATAAGGTTTTTGATATGTATGGCGGGTTTAGTGGGCAGGGAAATCAAGACTATCTAGATTTTGAGTCTCACAGACAAATGAATTTGTTGTAACAAAATACTCAGTATAATAATCTGCTGTTTTGTAGCATGTAATTTTTTTTTGGCCTCCAATTTAAGGGGAAAGAAAATTCCATATGTTTTGTGCGTGAATTCTCATTCGCTTTAGGTCTCATAACAGCTGTGGTTTGAATGGCCTGGTGCGAGTCTACACTGCTTGCCTTTTCTTTTCTTTCTTTTTCATATATTTTTTTTTTGTTTGAATTAAATTCAATAGTTTGGGAATGGAAGAATCCTGGGCATCAGGTGTCATTGATGATGCGAGTGTTCTGCCTAAAAACCAAGAAACAATGCAACCTAACACTGAGTCAAAATATTGTAGGCACAAACTATTTTGGCAAGTCCTCTGTTCAGGACGCACAAACATTTCATATGAAGAGTAATGCTACAGACACAAATTATTCTACAAACATTTTACAAATGACTGATGTAGCATTACTCTTCACATGAAAACATACGGCATCATAGCATTGGCACAAAAAGATAATAAAATTTTAAATATAAATAAGGAAATGTATTAAATTTAGAAACCAAATGACAATGCATATTGGCTGAAGATAGTTGGAGAGGTAGCTGCACGGCGTGTTCTCTAAGGGTCTATTTGGTTGGGTAGATTGTTGGAATGATGGAAAAATAAGGAGTGAAAACTAGAGAGAAATAAATTTAATGAGGTGTTTGGTTGGATAGATTATTGGAAGAAAAACTGGTGGGGCCTAAAATGTTCTCTCTCCAAATTGGAGAGAAAATTGAAGGGAAAGCCGGACCTGCCTTTGAAAGACAAAAATGTCCATGTGAATCGGTTTGTGACTTTTGATGTTTTCCAGGTTTTCTCTTCTGCTGCTTTTTTTTTATATTTTTTTTTATAATCTTTTTCTTCTTTTGTTACGGTGTTACGGTTTTCGGTTTATTTTATTTTATTTTTTAATTTCTTAAAGACACTCATGTGAGGTGAATCGCATTTGGTTGGCAACCTCATCCAGAGAAGTCAGATGCTTTAACGCATATGGAATGGTTGTCACCCCAGAACAAAGCAAATTCGTGCCTTTGGAAACCTTTTTCAACAAAATTCATGAGTTGATATTAGACTATTAGTACTCTTCTCAAGGCGCACGCAACAATCCTTCTCTAAGATGCATGGTAGGAATGGATGGATATATAGTAAATGTGTTGTGTATCTCTGTGTTTCTAAGATTGCTTCTCCTAGCCACGGAGGCCTCACCAGGCAGACCCCTGATGGGCCAATATGCCCAGCTGAATAATGCACACACTATATGGTGCACATAGCATATGCTCAAGTTCCTTTACTGTTTACCCCTTGGCTCTTTTTTTTATTTTTTATTTTTTTATAATTTCTAAATGATCACAACTATGCTTTGTGAGGGAAAAAAGAAAAAAAAGGGGAAAAAAAAAAAGAAAAAAAAGAAAGAAAGAGGAATCTAAACTCAT
Source organism: Quercus wislizeni (assembly GCA_023055345.1). Taxonomy (NCBI): domain Eukaryota; kingdom Viridiplantae; phylum Streptophyta; class Magnoliopsida; order Fagales; family Fagaceae; genus Quercus; species Quercus wislizeni. Next base: position 4,231,218 of record JALGQJ010000015.1, on the reverse strand, counting down.
TTCCAAAATTTAGCATTTCTTAGCTACTTAATACAAAATCATAAACTACAAGGTCAGTAACACCTAGAACTCGTGCATGACTGTCCTCTTGAACCAATATAGAAATTCTAAAACTCTTGCAGTTAACAAAAAATAAATAAATATACTTTTTCCCACTTTTTGCACCTATCATCATATACATGGAGTTATATGTCTCACTGTGAAAAGCCTGAAAAAAGGCTTTCCTTTTTGAGGTTTCATGTCTCACTTCCAGGCTTCTGAGGTGGAGGCATTGTGGTGGCAGCTTCTCGAATGGTAGCTGATAACAAATTATACACATAAAATTAGAGATCGAAACGCATGTGTATACACAGAGAGAGAGAGAGAGAGAGTGTGTGTGTGTGTGTGCTGTTCAAGAATGACTAACCTTGGGGCTGGCTTTGAGTTTCCAAATTGCCTTCTACTGAAGGTATCTGGCCCTGCTGTTGGGCAGCAGATGCCTTTAGCTGCTCTTCTGTGATCTTTAAGTACTCTTCAGTGGTGTATGCTCTTTTTGGGGATGAAGCACCATCTGCCATTTTAGAGAATAACATGGTTCTGTCAGATTTGTTTAAAAGGAAAGGAGGGTAGGGGAAGGAGGTTGGAGTTTTTGATTGGTTTTGAGGATATGAAGTAGCAAAAAGCATCTCAAATGGAACTAGAATTATCATTATTAACTAACGCAATGAGTTAAATGATCAGTGGAACACTTGCCACACAAGCAGAAAAGTTAAATGACATAATATGCAATCATTAAAAAAAGGACAGGCTAAATTACAAATTGCACTCTCTAATTTTGCCTAAAATTCAATTCAGTCCTATAACTTCAATTTCATTCAATTCAATCCTCTAATGGACACTAACGAGAGGACTGAGTTGAATTCTAGGCAAAGTTAGAGGGTGTGATTTGTAATTTAGCCAAAATAATACAATAGTGTGGCTAAATTCAATGTTTTATTGATATTGCTCTGGGCTCTTAGCTTCTTTTTTTGGCTCTAAGATTATTTGATGAAATTTCAAATGGATAGAAAATTTTTAAATCTTTCTAAGACTTGATTATCATGATCATGCAGATATCTCAATCATTCAGTTTCCTATCCTAACAACTGTCAAGCAAGCATTTTATACACAAGAATTATTCTGGAGTGTGAAACACTGTTTCAACTGCCTAAATCAGTAAGACCCCAAATGAAAAACACCAAATAATCAGACAGCCAGTATTTTGTGTTTAACCAAAATAGGTCTATAAGAGAGTTTTTGGTATCAGATATTTGACCCAGCTGGGCTAAGTTGGGGCTCATCAACTAGAAGTCAAGAATACAAACCCAAAGTTTTACCCTTTCCACTCGTGGCCTATTACAAAGCAGTAGCTTCAATCTTCTTATCAAAGCTGTCAATGAGCTCTAGCTCAAATGGTACCTTCGCCCTCCATAAGAAAGGGTGTAGGGTAACCTTGAGCCTTTTTTCTTCTTCTTTTTTCCCCTACTTAAAAATAAAAATCTTATTGGAGAGACAGTTCTTGACATGCTACCTGGAAGACATTTAGGTTTTTTGTCATTCAGATAAGTAGATGCGTTAAGAAGAAGATGGAAAAGAGAGAATCTGAAAATTTAGGCATTACAGTCAGAGGTTTCATTTTGGAAGGCAGTTGAAGGACCGCTAATGATTTTTAGAAGCATCTGTTAAGTTGATAAAATTCTTAGGTTTTGAACATATCTGCTTATCAGACCCCCACCCCTGCAAATCAAAAAAACAAATTTGGCTCCCCATCGAGTTATATTCTATGTGGTTTGAATGGACATCACATACTTGAGAATTTTTCTAGACAGGAACAGGGTTTACCTTGATAACTATATACCTATACATAAATTAGAATGGCCATTGAGTATGCTCGTTCTACTAATTGGTATTTTAGTTAAATTAATCACTTAGATCTTACTCTTTTTTTTTTTTTTGATAAGTTGCTTAGATCTTACTTATGCTCCGCATTAGAGGCCTAGTAAACTTGTTAAAACTCTTACTCACATTTTAGCAATTTAATGTTTCATTTAAAATCACTAAATTGCTTTTTTTTGGGTGACAAATGCAAATGTTCTACCTAAAACCCATAAATCATGCAACCTGATACTCAAGTAAACATACTGTAGGTGCAAACTATCACCATACTGTAGGCACAAACTATCATGGTAAATCCTCTGTCAAAGGGCTCACAAACATTTGACATGAAAACTTGTGGCATCAGAACATAGGCTTATAAAGATATTAAATTTCAAAATATAAGGACCTCTCAAAAATTAACATAATATATCAATTTCTTTGGAAAGTGTGAGATGTTCCCAATTTACATAAATTTGAACTCCAGTTGATTGATTCTATAGAATTAAATTTCCAAAATGACAACAACATGCTTCACAGTCAGCACTCGTGTTTGCCATTTCTGCATATAGATAGGAAACCAGCCAATGCAGGCATCTTTTCTAACAAGTATTTTCATATACTTCAGGTTCATATGAAATGGTACTACTATGAAAATTAAATAAGGGTTCAATTAACAATAAAACAATATAAATTTAATCTAACATAGATGTTGAATGACTTAATTACTCACTCAGATCAACTACAGTCTGAGAATCTTCAGTGATGGTAGTGGAGGATGGGGTTGATGTAGCACTGGGTTTGCTGGAACTGTTAGTGTTTTGTGTTGAAATGTCATCAAGACCAATCTCCCGTTCAAGGGTGCTCTTGAATTCCCTTGAAACTTCCTACATATGAATAAAGAGGGCACCGCTAATAAAATCAAGGCTTCTCATGAGTGAAGTAATCAAGACAAATTCAACCAAATGTTTAATGCTTCAACCTGAAGTTCTTTGATTGTAGGTTGGAATGCACGTAGAGTTTTGCCCAAATTCCGAGCAACCTGCATTTAGCTAACTTAAATTGAGATACCAAATTGATCATCTAAAAGAAGCACACACACACACACACAAGAAGTGCAAATGCAAGCCTGTCTAGGTACTCAGAACCTGCATTATTTTAATTTGCCATTCCTCAAGTCTCACTCCAGGTTCTAATGTGCTCAGAAAAATAAATATAGAGATCGCACAACATGACAAGCATGGTTATATGAGCGAGCATTCCATGAAAGTCAATGAATATTCTAAATCTCCTTCAACTAATATGCAACTTAAATTTGTATCCAGAGAATCAAGAGCACCACCAAAATCACAATTAACCCAGCTATCACTAACTGCAACTCCAGTTTCCCAACCTTTTGGTATAATAGAGCTAGTTTCCCCCAGTTTTTTACTAATGTACATGTAATGATGCAAACTTCAATCCTTGTGTATCTTTTCAATGAATAAAGAATACAAATATGTTTCTCGACATCATATATAGATCCTTTGTATGAAAGGTATCACTAACACCTTAATTATCAAAAAAGAAAGGTATCACTAATGCCTTACCTACAAAGCACCCAAAAAGAAGTAGACAACAGAGTACAGTAGTCCTCATAAATTCTGTACTAATGCATAAAGGAAGAAGCAGTGAAGCTAATTATAAATGCCTCTCCTATAATGCCATATTTTCTTTTATCATTGATTTAGTGGCAACGGATTAAAGTACAATGTTGCAAAGAATTCTAGCTTTGGTGTGTTTCCTATAAGGCTTGTTTTGTTGTTCAGAATCTGGGATGTAACTATAAGAATATAAATGGTAATTGGGAACAAGGCCATAACCATAATACCTACAAATTTTTTTTTTGCAGAATTGCATAGAGCAAAAAAAAAGAAGAAGAAGGAAAATCATAAATCATAAATACTGGGTTGATTCAAATAAAGATCACATACAAATATGTAGACTATTAACAGTTTAGTAACCCCTCAAATGTAAGACCTGAAATTTTAAATTTTATACAGACAACTCACCTCAGCAAGACCTTTAGGACCAAAAACCAACAAAGCCACCACTCCAATGACCAGAGCCTCAGGTGCTCCAACTCCAAACAGAGATGCATAAACCACCTTACCCTTACATCTCCCTTTCCTATCTGCACCACCATCATTTCAATTTCAAAAAAAAGCAAAGCACACATTCCAAATGGATTCAACTGACTTGAGAAAACAAAGCACAAACCCAGATGAGAAAAAGTACCTGACTTGAGAGGCTTTGGTGCGATTGAGATACCCAGATGCTTTAAACCACTCCATGGAGAGAAAACACCGCGACCCAGTGGAGGAAACCACGTGGAAAGATGAAATTTTGGGGTTTTGGGGTGTGAAAATAGAGAAGAAGATGAGGTATAAATTGCTGATTTTGTAGTAAAACGTGAAGATGAGAATGTGGGAGTACAAATTGCTGAGGCCATGACCATGTGTGTGGTCATTTGAAAAATGATTTGCTTCTTACACTATACTATAGTATCTGATTTTTGAGGTGGCTTTGAGTCATGGCCTTTGAAAGCAGTCCAATATTATCTTCAATAGACAACATGGAAATTAAGAACAGAAGCTGTTTGGAGTCTTTTACTCTTTGGACATCTCTGTCACTGTGTGTTTTGTTTATTGGAGTGGGGCTGCGAATTGGGCTTTGACCATATGACCCAGAAGTCCTAGCTCATATTAGGCTGTGAAATCTACCCGACTAGCCCAGCTGACTAAGATTTTTTCTTTTCTTTTTTTCAATAATTCAATAGTTTGGGAGATAGAATTTCAATCTTGAATATCTCTTTTGAAAAATGCCAAAAGGTATCAATTGAGTTATAGGTTAAGATTCAAAATAAGAGATCTGGGGTTTAATCTCCACCTACATAAAAAACTGATTGATGTCTTGGTCTGATAATAAAGAGCTATTATCAGGAGCAGACGCTATAGGTTACAACTTTTTCAAAAAAAAAGAAAAAAAAAGAAGGTTTTAAACAGTAATTAAAAATGAGAAAATATTCTCTTACACTCATTTTACATTTACTGTTTTACATAATATCTACCATTAATACGTTGATGTATATATTTTTAAAAGGTAATCTCTACGTTAAAAACATGAAAGTGGATGAGAGAGAGGAAAAGCCCACTGAAAAATTAAAGAATTTTTTTTATCAAGAACAGCTTGTGGGGATATCTTAGCATGGTAGTAAGTGGTCTAAAATGGCCTAAACTTGGGCCCTTAATGCGTTAAATGGCTAGGGAGGGCTATTCTATCCCAGAATCATTCTGAAATGGGTTAATCAATATTGGGCTGGTTATGAACTGGACTGGTGAAGTCCTATAAGGTAGTTCTGTTAAGAGATACCATACTGGTTATGGACTGACCATGGGCAAGTACAATGGCCCAATCACCTCAGCAATGGTAAATGATTTCTACAAAGTTAAATCTTTTTCTTCTTCCTTTTTGTTATTCTTATGTTATACCTAAGTGATGTCCTATTCCAAGATTTTTAATTTTTTTAAAGATAAATAGATAGTGAGAAAGGGAGAGGTGAGAGATCATGTGTTAATATACAGAGTTTAAAGATACTGGTATGTAGATTGTTGCAAATATACATAGTTTAAGTATCATCATTATCTTTTACTATCTTTATCCTTCTATATATACAAATATAAGAAAATATTGAACATGGTCCTATGACCTATCACAAATTGTTTGGTGGATAGGTAATATATTAGTGCCTATAGAAACTGTAAAACGCTAAATAACAAAAAAGTCTTGCAAAAGATTTTATCATTGGAATGCTTTTGCTGTCAATATAAGTTCAAATAGAATTTTAATTTTTTATAATTTTTTATAATTTGTATTTTTTTTCCCCAGTTTCTTGTGAACAAAAAAAAAAAAAGGCGGGGCCAATTGAATAAGGAGTGCTTGATCAACCCCACAAATCGTGCACTTTCTATCCTTAAGGCCTTGATAAAGATGGGTTGTCTACAATATGCCTGTGATGCTTGAACTTTGCTTATACTAGTGTGAACCTAGCATTTTATAATCACAGGACTCCTAGTAGTATATATGAAGGATCTTGAAGCTATATTCTTAGTAGCTGAATATTTTCTGGTTCATATATTGACTATAAATCTGAAATCAACCCCCACCTACTTGATAAACTTGAACATGTGGTGTGCTGGTATGGCTCTTTGCATTGTAGGACCATAATCACACTAAGCCACCCCATGACAGGTTGATCTTGTGAAGTATCTGGTAGTCTCCAGTGGACCCAACAATAAAGGTAGTTAGGTGTTTTTTTTTTCTTTTAATCTTTTTTCTTTTTTTGGTTATTTTATTTTATTTTTATTTTTTTAAAGTGAAAGTCGAGTGAATTTCATGATCACAAAGATGAAAATGGAATGTCCCTAGGCCAAAATGGCTACTAACCTAATTTTCTATGTGTTATTTTAGATAAAAACTAAAAAGGTGAATCATCATGAATCAAACAACTTTTTTTTTTCTTTTTTAACATTGCAATTCAAGGAACAAATGTATCATGTTAAATAAAGTGAATCTACTAATTAGTAATTACTCCTAATAATTAATATATTAGAATCTCATCAATATTAGAAATTAATTATCAATAATAAGGAGAGAGAGAGAGAGTTAAGACAAAAATGTATTTCCTATGCTAGTCTCATGAAACTCATGTTTCATTGATATGACATGAATTTCATGAGACTAACACATACAAGACTTTCCCAATTGAACAATTTAACTCAAGTCATCCTAACATGTCCTAGAGGTAGAAATTTCTAATAAAGCTTTTTAATGTGGTAGATAACTTTTTATTTTTATTTTTTATGGGGTAAATAAATTATTTATTAAAAAAATTGGGGGTTGGATAGGATAACTGATAACTTTACTTTAAAGAGCCTTTTTAAACCAACTTTTGTTACCAAGACCGGGTCTAGAAAAGTGAATCATGATGATAATTCTGATTTCTGAGCTAGTCCAAAATCCACTAAAAGATTCATAAAAGGTTAAAAAGCTAAGAATAATCAAACACTCATGGAAAGGTTAAAAAGGTAGAAGTTCAGCAACAAAGTTCCTTTTGAGAAAGAAAAGAAAAGAAAAGGGTGAGACTCTGAGAGAGAGAGAGAGAAAGATGCAAAGGCCAAAAGAGCGAGAGTCTGGGTGTGTTAGGATATCATTATCAGAAAGCAAAAGGATAATGGGTAGTAGAGGGGGAACCACTCGTGTAAAAGAAGAAAAGAAAGAAAGTTTTTATTTTTATTTAGTTTAAGAGCTAAAAAGGACTGTCACCATCTTACGCACGAGGGTTGCGCACAAAAATCCATCAAAAACAACACAAAGTAGAACTGCACACGTGCACTACTTTGACAAAAAAAAAAAAAAAAAAGGAAGGTTGCTTTGCTCTTTGTGTTGTAAAAAAGCAACAACAGTTCATATCAAAAAAAAAAAGCAACAACAGTTAAAAAGAGCAGGAAACATACATGGCTTTTGGACTGAAACACCCCTCGTTCTTCACTATTTATATGCCGTGGGACTTTTGAGTACCACTTAGGTATTTGATTTATCAATGCTGCCAATGAGGTTAGTTTAGTTGGTAAGGTTCGAATACTTTGTCTAAAAAGTTTAGATTCGAGTTTCACTATCAATGGTCTTTTTTTTGGTGAGCAATCTATTAATCTAATGTAAGTCATCTTTGAGGCCTACGGTTTGCCCTTTCTATATGTAGTAATCTCCTCTCACTTAAACTTTTCTTTTAGCATAAAAAAAAAAAAATTATCAATGCCTTATAGGGTGTTTGGTACATGCACTTAAAAATTGAACATTGCTGTTTGAAAACATGTGTGAAAATACGTGTGGATGAAAAAGTATGTGAAAATACGTATAATGTTATTTAAAAACTGAAAATTGTTGTTTGAAAACATGTATCAAACACTCCCTTACTTACTCAGGTGACTTTTTGGGTAGAAATTGAAAGCTGAACTACTGAAATATATGTGTACAAAACTACAAATAATTCATGGTCTTATTTTCTCCACATGTTTGGCACTTCCTTTGTTATTTTGCTAGGTTGTTTGGCTCTTCAATTACTTATTCTTCATCATTTTTTTTATATGACAATGATAATATTGGAAAAAAAAAAATCCTTAATTCAAATAAAGGTCTAGCCTTGCTTCCTAGGTGATATTTATTGTGAAAGTGTAGTGGACATAACATTTTTATTTTTGATTAACCAATTGATTAAATGGTTGACTTGTCAGACGAATACCTACCTTAAATGAATGAAACTTGGAGGCCCTGGTATGGTACTAGCCTAATAGCTTTCATGCCTAAGTCAGAAAAATTATGAATAAGAAGAAATAATTTGGTGAAATGAAAGTAGTCTCGTACTTATCCTTGATGAGAGTTCATTCATTTGTACGATTTCTTGTCTTTAGTTATTGTTTCATTATGGTTTTAATTTGCATTAAATGATGGCCATAACACCCACCATAATGTATGTGATTCAGCTGATTCTTGGTGTATGTAATTGTTGCTCTCCAAACTTGGTACTTAGCCCTTAATACTGGTTATCATACTTGTCAGAATGCTTAAGTTTTTTTTTTTTTGAGATCGTCTCATTATCTGTTTGGGCCTCAATACTCGAACTCACTAAGCTTATATTGTCCATGGTTTGATTTTTTTCTACATAAACTCTTTTGTCAATTTGATCGAGCCATTTCTAGGCATTAGTGACCTTTTCTAATCGTGGTATACTCACATTTTCCAAATCGAGAACTGAAATCTATTTATCAATATCATAAATGTAGATTGCTCAAAAATATATGGAAGTTTCCTTAAAATTCTAAAATATATAAAAATTATTTTTAGATCATGAGAATAAACAAAATGTTTCATTGACTATCTCTAAATTTATGGTTAAAAAAAAATTGCAGGCAAAAGCACACACAGTTTTAAAATTTGCTAAATTTTGCGATTATGAGTGGTTAACATCTTTTACCTATTATTGAATTGTATTAATATAACCCACTATTTTTTATCAATTATTTGCAATCATCCAAGTCAATAAGTTGTGAAATTTGAGTCGAGAATAATTAAGTCAAAAATATTGCTGTTAATATCAACGTTACTCAGCAGCCCACATTAATATACAACAAGAAGTACTAATAAATGGGATGCCACACCATTAATATGTTGTCACGAGAGTCGTGCGTGTTTTGGGCTACAACGTTCAGAAAAAAACAGGAACATAGAGTAAATAACAACAATTAAGTCACGGGAATCTCGCATGCACCCACACACCCACCTCTTGTTTGGTTTTTGCCATTAAAGTCTTTTTTTTCTTTTCTAACGTTTAAAACTTTAAAAAGCCCACAGTCAAAACTTTTATTTAGTGGCATCGTGGGCAAATTTGAGACCAACTTATGGGCAATTCAGTCAATACATCTACTGATTACTATAAGGCTAAAAAGCATGATTATCTTTAGTGAAACCCACGACGATACTACTTATGCAACAAATCTTTGTTATTGGATGTTTGACTTTAAACAAGATTTAAATAATTGCAGATTTAAAAAAAAAAAAAATTTAGTGCAGAAAAAGAGAGAGAGAGAGAGAGCAGACAACTCCCCTTTCTCAAAGGAAAATGTTAGGTCGAGCGTATTCCCATCTAACATGTCTCATTGTCTGAGAAATGACGCGTTAATCCAATAATTCTATGCATTATATCAGATAATATCATTTTATAAAAATATATGTCGCATTCGTATTTCTTTCCAAAGCATTAGAAATAGAAATAAGTCAGGATACTATTATTTTAAGATATATGTCATACTTGTGTTTCTTTTAATGCATGATAGTACTGAAAATATCTCAAATTTTTATTTTCACTCTCATTTTAGGAGATTTAATATGGATTTTTTTGGGTGCTAAAATATAAATTAAATCCATTAAATTTGAGTGAATTTTATCACATTCATTCAAGATAAATTATTGTTTTTGTCATTTGTATCTTCAAAATATTCTGTCAATTTAGTCCTACTATTGTCTACTTTGCTAATAAACATATAAAAATTAATGATGAATTTAAAAATTACAAATTCTAAATAAAAATACAAAAACTAAAACAAATCATAAAAAGACAAAAATAGCTTGAAAAATCTAAAATGGACTTTTTAAATAAAGTAAATATTTTTATTTATCAATTTTGAAAAAACGATTTCATTTTTTGATATCTCAAATTAAAATAGATGCCCAACAATTTAGGACGAAAGATAGAACAATTACACAAACCACCAAATAAAAATCCACTTTTTTTAACTTGCAAGTTACAAATAGTAACAACAAAGTAAAAACTCATGGAATGATTAAAAAAACAAAAACAACAACAACAAAAAGAAGAAAAAAAGAAGAAAAAAAGAAGGGTAGATAGAATGATGGAGTAATAAAAAGTTAGTAAGAATCAGAAAAAATGGGAACATAAAAAACAATAATTTTGATGGGACCCAATTATCCTTTCATGATGACGTGGTCACGATTTAGCGCAAAAATGGAGGAAACCGGAGAATAAAACCAAACCAATAGTCCACACATATATACACACATACTCCACACACACAGAAAGAAAGAGAGACTCTGAGTTTTGATTTTTGGTTTTTATATAATAGCAGTGAGAGTAGTGACCGTTTCGTGCTCTCTCTCTATCTCTCTGTTTTTTTTTTTTTTGTTTTTTTTTTTTTAATTTTGTTTTGCCAGATCAAAAACTAAACTCTATGTTCACAAATCTCGCCGGAAATCCAACCGTTTTTTCACTCGCCGGAAAATCCAGTCGCCGTAAAAGTTGTTGTTGTTGTTGTTGTTCCAAAAAGCAGAGCTTTGTTTTTTTTGGAAATTGGAAAAGCTGGATTCGGATCGTGAATCGAGGATGAGAAGCGTGAATAACAGCGTCGAGACTATAAACGCCGCTGCCACAGCTATCGCCTCCGCCGAGACTCGTGTCCAGCCCACCACTTCTTCAGTAAGTTAAATTTTGATTGCTTTTTTTGGGGGTCCTTTTCTTGTGTTTGGGAGCTGAGAAAATGGAGGAAAACGAAAGAGATTTATACGTTTTTTTTTTTTTTCGTGTTGGTTTGTTTTTGTGTGATTCGGTTTGCTGATTTCTTCAATTGTTTGTTCTGTTTGGCCGGTGGGAAAATGCAAGAAAGGTAGAGAATCTTTTTCTAGGGAAAAAAGGTTGTTAGGATTAGTTCATTTCATGTTTATTATAGTTTTATTTGGCGGGTGAGATGAAAAATTGTACGGGAAGTTGGATCTTATGCTTGTTTAGTTGTTTCTATCTCAAAATTAAGTTGATTAGTTAAGTAAGATCCAATTAATTAAAGGTTTTAGTAAAATCCCAGTTCTTATATAGTGCACAGGATTATAAATTTTAATGCTTTTTTAAAATTACTTTTGGATAAATATATGGTATATTTTTATGTTAATCATTCGATTTGCTTGGATGCTGAGAAACCAAGGGAAAGGAAAATGAAGAATATTTTTTAAGGACAAAAATTTGATTCAGTTAGGTGGGTTTCTTGGTTTGCTCAGGAAATGATAAGTATAAATTGTGAAATTCTCATTTTTTTTTTTTTAGAAATTAAAATCTATCTTTGTACGGTAGCATTCCTTATGGTTCAAGAAATTTGTTCGAGTTGTCATTGTGCAATTCCTGTTCTGTTCATTCTATTGATTAGATTGCAATTTTTTTTAAAGGTGATATGACTATAATTTTTATGTGACACACATTGCGCATTTGGTTTTAGAAAAGTAATAATGTTTTGATGATCCAGGACTTCAACCTGTACAGTTGTGTGTGTGAAATTCACATATCATACTCTAGGTATAGTAAATTAGAAGAAATTGTCAAACATTCCTATATGTTAAGTGGAATTAAATTTTCATTCAAATTGCAATGATATATGGTTGCTTAATTTGCATTTGATGATGATTTTGGCTCGATTGAATGGGCCAAATGCTGAAATTATTTAAAGTTGGTATTGAATGTCCAACACAATGATGAAGAGGGTTGGATCTGTGCTTAGTGAGGGACTGAGGGTTGTATCTGTGCCACCGGTGCATCAAACTACTCTTGTTGTGTACATGCACGCACACACACCCAAGTGTGTAAAAGTTTGTATGTGTGACATCTTTGAATTAAAGTTCACTAGGTGAGTCTAGCTGGGTTTCCCTCTTTTGGTCTCTACTGTTGTGTACTGAATGATTGTGGGTCTTACAAACCATAGAAGAGACGATATTTATGTTCCATTTAAACTCGTAGTAATTCAAAACTTGTTTTTTATTTTACAGAAAAGAAGATGGGGAAGCTGCTGGAGCCTATATTGGTGCTTTGGATCTCAGAAGAACAGCAAGCGAATAAGCCATGCTGTCCTTGGTCCTGAGCCAGTGGTACCTGGAGCTGCTGTGCCTGCTAATGAAAACCCAACCCCCCCAACTGCCATTGTACTACCCTTCATTGCCCCTCCCTCTTCTCCTGCATCCTTCCTACAATCAGATCCTCCATCTGCTTCCCAATCACCTGCCAAATTACTGTCTCTCACTTCTCTTTCTGTCAATGCCTATTCACCAGGTGGAACTGCATCCAATTATACCATAGGCCCTTATGCATATGAGACACAATTAGTCTCACCCCCTGTATTATCTACATTAACAACTGAACCATCTACTGCTCCTTTCACTCCCCCTCCTGAATCTGTGCATCAGACAACACCTTCATCTCCTGAAGTGCCATTTGCTCAACTGCTAACGTCTTCACTTGACCGCAGTCGTAGAAACAGTGGGACTAATCAGAAGTTTGCATTATCCTATTATGAATTCCAGCCTTATCAACAGTACCCAGGAAGCCCAGGTGGCTACTTAATA